>OY740717.1:140398496-141648496 GCA_963513945.1 Hydrotaea diabolus
GTTAAACTTATTTTTTTTCTTTCAATATTGTTTGCCATTTCAACATGAAAAGACGCGAAAATCACGGTTTGGTGAGGTTTATGGGCTGGTGGAATCATCGGTCCATATATTTTCAAAAATTATGACGGCCGAAACGTAACAGTGAATGGTCACAATTCTGTTTCATTAAAACTACTTATACATGTTTGTGGTAGCGTGCACACCGGGTACAGCTAGTTTTTTATTATTATTATTAGCTTAATCTTTTTTTAAACAAAGGTTAAGTTTAAATCAAATTTTCATTTCAATTGCGATCGACTGTGTAGAGACAATGACAATAAATGGCTTGACGTTATCTTTAAATGCCCCTAAAAGCAAATCAAAATTTTACCGTTAGCCGATATTTGTTAGCTACCTAGCATTTATTTTATAATTATTTGTTAATGTAGCAAAAGTTTTGCTATAAAAATGTAATTGAAGAATTTCACTAAAAAATGTAAATTATGAAGAGAAGATACCCCAAAAATAAAAATAAAACCAAAACGTGAACCTGAACTTTATGGCCTGATATCTCGATATCGTTACTACGTAAAGCTCCAAATTTTTTAGTTTTATTCTTCTTTAATAATACAAGTTAAAACTGTTAATTAACTTTTCATTTTTGGTTCACGATGGACTTTTGCCTGAAAACGCCCTGGGAAAGATTCTGCCTTTTTGAACTCAACATCAATCCTAAACTACCTAAAGAAATCCCTCAACGACATGGCACAGCAGTTCAACATTCATCGTATTTTGATGTCTTACTACAGAAACACGGCAAAAGACCCGACTCCAGAAAACTTTCTCAATATAAGTAAGTCAAACACTAGACGAAGGAATAATCTACTGGTATATATTCGTGTAGAGATGCATATGGGAATCTTGTACTATGGATTTCCAAATTATTAGAGGCTGATCCCCTGCCAATGGCAAACACACGCTACCTATCGCATATGATGTGCTGGAATATCCATCCCTGACCAAGGAAGAGTTAAAATAAGCTCAAGAGAACTTAGCCACAAGAGCCGACGGAACACTAGCGGAGCTGTATTAAACCGGTGGAGTAGTGCTGATAAGGTGCATGTACCTAGTTTTTACTATCTGAAGTACTGAACGCATGCCCGATAATTGGAACCTCCAATTCACAAAAAATAAGTCAGGACCGTTTGTGCCAACTACCGCGAAATAAGTCTCCTATCCATCCCGTAGAAAATACTATCGATTATACTGTGTAAAAGATTAAAGCCAAAACACGCGTACCCTATCCAATCGTATCGGTGAGGCTTGATACGGAATAAATCCATAAAAGATCTAATCAACGCAATGCACCATATCCAGAAATAGACCCACGAGCAAATAAAGTACCTTCTTGTTAACTACTCTAGGTGATGAATCTAGATGAATATTTTTCAATAGGGGTTTTCCCCAGATTACGCGTGGGTTATGTTAATGTTTATTTTTTATTATTTTCAGTATTGTTAGCCATTTCATCATGGAAAGATTTACATAGCAAAAAGCAAGGTTTAGTGCGGTTTATGGGCTGGTGAAATCGTCGGTCCCTTTTGTTTTTCAAATTTGTAACGGGCGATTCATCTAGAGATATTTTTCAATTTGGGTTTTCAGAAATTAAGATTGATGTTTGTTAAACTTTTTTTTTCTTTTCAGTGTTGTTTACCATTTCATCATGTTTGTTAAACTTTTTTTTTCTTTTCAGTGTTGTTTACCATTTCATCATGTTTGTTAAACTTTTTTTTTCTTTTCAGTGTTGTTTACCATTTCATCATGGAAAGACTTACACCGCGAAAACCAAGGTTTAGTGCGGCTTATGTGCTGGGCTGGTGATATTATCGGTCCATATTTTTTTTCAATTGGGTTTTTTTACAGATTTCGCGTGAGTTGTGTTAATTTTTAATTTTTTTCTTTTCAGTATTGTTTGCCATTTCATCATGGCAAACAATACTCACACTGCGAAAACATAGTTTCTAAGCATTTCGCCATAACGATCGAACCGGTCAACCAAAATTGGACCCACAGTATGGTCAACCTGAGGCGTAGTTGCGGTCAACATTTGAAGGAAATCGAATTAAAAAAATAAATGGCATAACCTTTCGATAGAACAATTCTTTAATGACTTCACACTTGATTCGATTTTTTTATATTTTTTTTATTTTAAAAAGGCTGCCCTCACACTCCAATAAAAAACGATGTCTGTGTATGTAACGAAAATAAATCAGCAAATAGTAAGTCAATTCCGCAAAACTATTTTTTCTTTTTATGAAATTTACAAGTTTACCCGTAGTCGGAGTCGACACATTTTTTCGACTTTATCTGTGACCAAATATTATTAACTTCATCATTAAATCTCTATATTCCTCATAAAATCACCATCTTATCCCTGGTTGTAATTGTCACGCCTTCTTAATTTTAGATTACAGACTTCGCCATGTAAGGCATCCGACTATAGTTTGGACGGTGATAGAAGGGCTTTGCGGACACTTGGCAAAATGACTTTGTTAAGACGAATTAGCTATCGCTGTCCTTTTTCGTTTTCACTATTTTTGAAATGTCGAAAGTTTAATATGTCAGAGAAAGTTCCAAAAGAAAAACATTTTTTTAATTTTTTCTCTTGTGCAAATAAAATCAATTTTAAACATACTTTGAACTCATTATATTCATCACACTTACAGGCATTACTCGTTTTCAGCCGTACTAAAAATAAGAAAATCTCCTCGAATCTCCCTTTAGTTAAATATTCCAAAGAAGGCATAAAATATTATTACGACTGTTAACAGAACAACTAAAAACTCAACAAAATAAAGCTTAAAACAAAAAGCATTTAATGAGTATTGTCAAGAAGAGACTGACTAAATCATTAAAGAACAGTCCACAGAAAGAAACAGAAACAGGTCAAGTCACAATGAAGAGTGATATGTCTACTCTGCAGTTCAAATACCCTCAAGAAACAGACACTGCTATCGCAACGAATGCGTGTAAGAAGATTTGGTTTTATTTTCTTCACTTGGTATTGGTTTTTTTTCCAGTTGCCTAAAAAACCGAAGGTAAAACACACCAAAATCATGTTCATGTTTAAAGCTTACATAAATCGCCAAAATAAAAAGCGCCTTAAAAATCGACAATAAAAATGTTAAAAGGATAGCTTAAGAAAGCCCCCCCAAAAAAAAACGTGGCTTACAAAGCCAAGGCGCATGCTCTGCGCAGCCAAATCGTAAATTGTACTTTAATATGAGGAATCCCTTAACGTGGATATACAACCACTAGGCTGAAATTTACGTTTCCTTGGCGTTGAATTGGAACGCACAAACTGAAATTAAATGAATTAACAACAAGTGTTGTTACAAAAAAAGGCACCAAAATGAAAACGTCTTTACAGATATTCTCCTGCTTTGGATGTTTTACTGTCCGTCCATCGGTTCGCCGGTGTGTTCCTCACGTAAACAGGATTAAAGTGAACAATTTTTTCAGTTCGTTGTCGTTGGCCAAAACCTAACATATTGGCCATAACCAATATTTGGTTATGGCCCACACGATCGTCTCTGGTACGGTGTTTTTATTTTCCATTGCTTTTTTGTGAAAAATTAAGGTTATGTTTTTAATCACAATCATTCTTTTTGGCAGATGACAACAAAATTGTTTAAAATGTTGCAAGAGCAACAAAATCAATTTCTGTTAACAGATGTCCGGTAGTTTATCATATTAACTTGTTCAAATTTACAATAATTTCTTCGGACATTCTTGCGAGAGACACGCACACATTTCCCTACCAGAGAGCCAATTCAAGCTATCGCTTACCATTCGTTCGGCCATCGTGCCGGTAGGGCACAAAATGCCTGATTTGTAAAGAAAGCGAGATTGAGCTTCTGTTATTAATGTTTTGGTATTCGAAATTGATTTTTTACGGTGAAAATTAATTGTTCATGACAAGAAAGTTGCCTTTATGCAAAATGACTTGAAAAATTACTGCGATTTTGTTGGACCTTTACCTCAAAACAAATTGGTTGCTTCATGAAGGGTACTTTGAGTAGACAGTGGAATTGAAAAAAATCTCTTATTAAATTTTTCTTAAATGAAGCATATTCCATTTGGACATATTTTAACCTACAGATGCAACTAGTTACAGGTGAAACAGCCTTTAAGTTCGGTTAGGTGGAACCTGGTATATTCTACACCCTGAATTAAAGTGTAATAATAATAAGATAATTCTCTGAAAACTGTTTGCTTGATTTATTTATACAAGTAAGATCGTGAGTTTTAGTTTGACCCTTTCAAATCCTGCAAATTTTGTTTGTTGTAAATCAAAACTAGTAAACTACTACACACCGAGAAAAATTTGATGGAAATCGGTTGGAACTACTAAAACTCTGTTGCAAAAGAAGAATTTTGGTTGCAATCACCAGATGTTTATACAAGTATCCGATGATTAATATGGTCAAAGTATTGTGCCTACAACCAATAGATCGGTCATACCAATGAGAAGCATTAAACGTATTGTCATAATTGGTGGTTGTGGCAAGCAATAGTTTTGCCAACATTTTGTTGTTTTAACCGAATATTTGTGATGATATCTTTACTTTCATCATTGCCAAAAGCAATCTTATTATAACTGCTTTAAGCAAATCGTTTAACATTATTTATTCTGTAAAAATCTCCCGTCATCTTTTCCACCTTTTCCTCGACATCGCCCTACGCTTAAGAGTACTTCCAATACGAGTATATAAGAAAAAAGTTTATTGCCTCTACTGAAAATTTTAAATTTTTTACTTATACATGGTGGAGCGCGGTATTTTGCTTATATTTGTATAGGAATGAAATAAAAATTTATGAACCTTAGAAAAATGTATTTTATATTTTAATTATATTGAACAATAAGGACATTTTTAAATTACATGATTTTAAATAGTGTATCAGGCAAATGTCGACCTTCGCTATCCACCCACTGCGCCATACGTTTTCTGAAGTTTTCATGAACTCAAACAAGCATGTCGACTGGTATTCTACAATTTCAGCCGCAATATTGTTAATTAAGCCTTCCAATAAATTGGGACGGTTGATATACACCTTCGACTTCAGGTAACCCCAAAGGAAAAATTCGCATGGGGCTAAGTCTGGTGAGCGTGCCGGCCAGTTCACATCACCCCTTAAAGAAATAAGCCTTCCAGGAAACATTTGCCGCAAACAATTCATGGTAACCCTCGCGGTGTGCGCAGTTGCAACCATGTATGTTGGATCCATGTATCCTCCAATTGCATTGCCTCAAGAGCCGGCTGAAAAAAGTCTGGAAAATGTCAAGAGCAAGTATCGGAGATTGCAGTACTGCTGCTCTAACCCTCTGGTTGTTTTGTGGTGTTGTACTCATTCTCTCAGATCCTTCAGCTAATTTCCTGCTGTTCTTAATGAAGTTACCCAATTAACAATTGATTTCCGTCCAGAAACACGTCCGTGTGGGGGAACAGCAAATCGTAAACGAAAAGCACACTACACTGCAATGATCGGGTGCGCATTTGAGAAATACGCTTCAACACAAGATGACCTCTCCTCACGTGTCCAATGCACGATGACAACTGAAAGGCAGACTAATACAAATCTCCCGTCAGCCACTAAAAGCCACGCTCACTCTCCACAGTGCCGCCACAGCCTGAAGTGCAAAAAAACAAATTCCGCGCTCCAGCCTGTACAAAAACGGTATTTGGAATTTTAGATCCAAAAGATCTTAATTGCTGGTTCGGATTCTTTATGCTTTCTACCGAGACTTTGGTTAGAATAACAGAAAATTACCCACCACCAGCTTACATTCGGTTGTACTGAGGCAACAATATGTTCTCAAGTGTCTTAGAGATATCCAGAGCCACGACCTTACACTCACCAAACTGGTGGATAGACCGACTCCAGCTTTCAAACAGAAAAGCCATCAGGTCTCCCGTAGAGCGATTTCTACGGAAGCCATACTGTCGATCGCTAAGCAGGTCGTTGGACTCGAGATACCTTACAAGATGGTGGTTAACCATGCTCTCCATTTCCTTGGAGAGCGCAGAGCAAATCGCGGTTGACCAATAATTCGCAGGATTATTGGCTTCACCCTTTTCAGGGATCGGCTGGACGAGCTGGGAAGTCTCCCGTAAAATAAGCAAGATTGAAAAGGTTGCGCAGTGGACGGGCTAGCATCGAGGAATATTACATAGGACTAGTGCCGAGATATTATCCGGGCCCGGGGACTTAATAAAATCGAGATTTACAAGAACCCTTTTAACTCCACGAGGTCCAAAAAAAATTCTTAGCATGGAACTAGATACGTTTTCGATCTCGAGAGTGGTTGATTGCTTTCCGGCGGGGAAGAATTTCCTGCAAACATTTCAGCCAATAGGTTGGCTTTATCAACCGGGTCAGTGAATGCCCGGTCGTTTTTAACAAGAGTTGGGATAGATGAAGAACTATCCTTTACTCTTCTTACAAACGACCAAAAGCTCTTACTTCCCCTGGGAGAATTAAGAACCTTTGTACGTTGACGTTGCTCGTAAAGAAACTTTTCACGCCTTACCACTCTGGCACAGCAGTTTAGTATTGACGTTTTTGTTTAAACGCCAATTTCTGAACGCCTCCTATTTTGATCTGACAGCATCCATCCATGCATGCCTGGTTAAACCAACTATTTTTGGCAGGCTTAACCGAAATAATTTAAGTTGAAATAGAGATCTTCATTCGAAATAACTTTATCTTTTCGATCATTTCAGCTGCAGCATTAATGTTATTATTAAGAAAGCATAGCTTCTAATTGCAATTTCACCGATACTTCAATTCCATTTATAAATTTAGTGCAATCAACTAACATTTTGTTGTACTGATGGAATGCTCAAAGTACATGTAACCTCAATCATTCGGTTGGAAAACAAATTCGGTTGTGGCAACGAATCTGTGCGTAGTAAATCAAAAGATCGTCCTCGCCGCTGAAGATGATTTTCTATTTGCTGTGTGTGTCTTGATTTGGTTGTGAACATTTTACAAGTTTAAAAACACTCCTTCTCGAGTCCATAAGGGTCGTGGAAATCCCAAAAATTGTATTTGTTCATTCTATCTCCAAATCAAAAATCTCCTAATGCAATTTATCAGTTGAATTTTAACAAAAAATCCGTAAAAAATACTAACGAAAGGATAATGTACACATCAGATAATCTCAGAGACATAATGCGCATTAGCAAATGACTATCTATCCGCCGTATCCATATCAGTAACTCGTAGTCCAGACCCAGGCAGCCGAAACAAACATTTACAAGTTGAATACTGACTGCAGGTATAAGTGCGAGTATTTAAAGTAAATATTTTGAAAAAAAAAATAGTTACATTCACATGACAGTGTGTAATCGTAAACTCTTGTTTATATTCAGAGATAAAACAAATGACAAGACAACTGAACTCCAAAAATATCGTAGTTGTTTCTTGGTGCAATGTAGAAAATATTTTTTTTTTGCTTTTAAAACCACAAAACATATTTTAGATTTGAATGTTTATTTGATTTTCATCATCAGCTATTTGTTGAGACAATATTCAGTTTGTCTTTTAACAAAAAACTTACAAAAGGATAATAAAGATTTTTGTAAAGGTGTTACAACAGGTGATTGGAATATTGTGTCAAAATATATCACGAAAACGAACATGGGAATTTTCGTAAATAAAAAGCAAGAAGAGCAAAATCAAAATGACTTACTGGAATATTTCGAGCCCTAACCGCGAAAAAGACGCAAGCGCCAAAAACAATATTTTACAGGAGAGGGGTTTTTTTGGAGGATTCCGAAACAATTTGTAAATACAAAAATTTAATTTTAAATATGCAATTGAATTTGCTTTACCTCTGTAAATTTTAATATTAAATTTCTAATACTTACGAGGGCCACCGCAAAACTAACAGGCCTGGCACATTTTCTGTTTTACTAGCAACTTTTTTGTTTTTTAAAAGCAATCTTTTATAAGCCATCTGTCAAAATATTTAATGATTATTTTCTTTGTTACAGGTGATTGAAGTAAACAAGTTTTATAATTTTTGAAAAATGGAAAATAAAGAATTTCGTGCGGTAATTAAACACTTTTATATGAAAGGTTATACGCCACAATTAATCAAAGATGAATTGGATTCTGTTCATGGTGATAATGCACCATCATACACCACCGTGAAATCCTGGGTTCAACAATTTAAAATGGGTCGTTCAAGTACGGAAGATGAACAACGCTCTGGAAGACCGAAAACTGCTACTACTATTGAAAACATTAGAAAAATATTTAATGATTAGAAAAATATTTAAAATAATTTAATGAAGTTTAAAGATAGACGAATAAAGCTCAGAGAACTTGCTGATATTGTTAAAATACACGAAAAACAAGTTTGGAGTATTTTACATGATGAACTCCACATGAAAAGCTATCCGCAAGATGGGTGCCGCGTTTGTTGACTTTGCCCCAAAAAATTGTCCGTTGGACCAATTCCGAGGAGCTTTTAGGGATTTATCAGCGTAATCCAATAGAGTTCTTGCGCCGATTCATAACTGCTGATGAAACATTTATCCATCACTACATCCCAGAATGCAAAGAACAGTCAAAACAATGGATAGAAGCTGGTAAAAGTGGTCCTAAGAAGGCGAAAACTGTTAAGTCAGCAGGAAAAGTAACGGCCACAGTATTTTAGGATGCAAGGGGCATAATGGGTGTCCCAAGAAGAACGCAATCTGGCAACATTCGAAGTGTCATTGTTTGACATTTGAACAATTGTTATTGTTTGTTAGTAGAAGGTACGAGGTTAGTAAAAATGGAGCGCTACACGAATGAACAACGCATTCTCATTGTGAAATTGTTTTACCAAAATGGTGAAAGTTTTGCGGCTACAGTTCGCAAATTGCGATCAATTTGGGGTCACAATAATGCTCCAAAAGAGTCAACTGTAAAGAGATTAATGGATAAATTTGCCGAAACTGGGTCTGTTAGTGATGTAAAGACAACAAAGCGCCATCGACCAGGTCGATCGACCGAAAATGTCGCAGCTGTACGTGATGATGTCGCTCAAGCTCCATCCACCTCAATTCGACACCGAGCTCAGCAAATTGGTGTCTCCAAATCCACTTTGCAGCGAATTTTGACGAAAGATTTGCATCTTCATGCATACAAAATTCAATTGACTCAGGAACTGAAGCCAGCTGACCATGGACAGCGAAGGGAGTTCGTTAATTGGGTATTGGAGAGACAACATGAAAATGCTGATTTTGCCGATAAAATCATCTTCAGTGACGAGGCCCATTTTCATCTTGATGGCTTCGTCAATAGGCAGAATTGTCGCATTCGGGGTGCGGAAAATCCTCGAGTGATTCACGAGAAGCAAATGCATCCTCAACGTGTCACTGTGTGGTGTGGTTTTTGGGCTGGTGGAATCATTGGACCTTTTTTTATGAAAATGAGGCAGGTCAAGCGCAAACAGTCTATGGTGTTTGGTATCGTGAAATGATAACCAGTTTTTTCTTGCCTAGAATTGAAGAAATGAATGTGGAGGGCATGTGGTTCCAACAAGACGGCGCCACATGTCATACAGCCAGAGAAACAATTCAATTGCTGCATCAGTCATTTAAAAATTGCGCTCTTCTTGGGAAACTATAAATAGTGAATATTATTGTGCATTATTGGATCGGTTGAGTGAAGAAATCAAGATAAAACGACCGCATTTAGAAAAAAAGTTCTTTTTTATCAAGATAATGCTCTTTCACACACTACACTTTTAACTCAACAAAAACTGGCCGAATTACGAGTTAAAATTGCTCCGCATCCACCATATTGTCCAGATTTAGCTCCTTCTGATTATTTCTTGTTTCCAAATTTAAAAAAAATTCTCGGTTGCAAAAAATGTTCGTCCAATAGCGAGGTTATTGCTGAAACTGAGGCATATTATGAAGGTCTTGAAAAATCTTATTTTTCGGGTGGAATTAAAAAACTTGAAACTTGATGAAGTTTATTGAGTTGGAAGGAGATTATGTTGAAAAATTAATAATAATAATTCCAAAAAACCGTTCTTTTTATGTTAGGCCAGTTACTTTTGCGGTCGCCTTCGTATGCTTAAGAGGGTTGTACGAGTTCAATTTCGTATTGAACTTCATTAAAAAGCGAGTGGCGCTTACGTCTTTTTTGCGTTAGGGGCTCGATTTATTCCATATTGACAGACTGAGATATGGCTTTATTTTGTTCGACTGATTTTATTTGTATTCGTGACCATTACTTTCGTTCGCACCAAATTGTTTTTGGGCAACTTTTTCATTGAAATCTTCAACTTTTTCTTTTTATTGTTCCGTCAGTATTTTGTTTACAAAAACCTCGATTTGGATCAAAATTGACACCATAACAACAAACTCTTTACCCGGCAACCGGCTAATTTCGTTTGTACATCATTAAGCCTAGCACCAGTTTTTGTTAAAAGGGGTTAAACATGAAAGTTTAGCTATACTAGTATAGGCCACAGAACATTGTCCACTACAATGTTGCAGCACACGGTGTGTTGCTGTTGGCCCAGACTCCCATACACGGATGCTGGACTCCTTGAGTACGGCACAAGTGATCTTGGTATATGTTGCAGTGTCAATCGTAAATTGTCATATGGTTAAGATAACACTTTACGACAGTCAGTCTTTCACTCTCTGCCACGTTGGCTTACATGGTTAACAATGCTTTTCGAAAGCCAATACTTTTGGTGTCGAAGGAAATTCTATTTTAAAACGATTTCGGCACTGGCTGCTAAAAGCCTCTCAATCGGGGTTTTTGAGCGTGTTAAGAGAAAGTGACTTAATTGATTTTAAATGGGGGTCATAATGTTCATAATTTAATTACATCCGCTATCACTCTACAGTGGTTCGGTGTATTGTAAAATATCAGGTAATATCATGGGGCTATCAAAGCTGCAAATATTGAAGCAGGACTAACTGTTTTAAGACGGCAAAAACTTTGACGAAATTTTTTTTATTTCTTTAAAACATTATGGCATTTGTCATTTAAACCTATTGTCTCTAGGGCAGATCTAATGAAAATATTTGCCAAAAAGAAGTTAAGTGCTAAACACGTGGTCCAGGCTGTTTTAACGAAATTTCCGGGGTTCTTCCAAAAAAATGTTATCTGAATTCTTGCGAAATATTAGCAGACAAACTCTTGCCATGTACCACATCTGTTCTAGCCATCTCAAAGTAACTGAAAAAAAAGTAGTTCCAAATGAATTGCACTTTGAGTTAATTCTGCAACTTATTCGAATTTTATTAATATCAAAAATTTAAATAAAGAACACAACTTCGAAGCTGTTTTGTAAGCCCTTTCTTTTAGACATCTCCGTAACGGGTGCAAATGAGATTATACTCAACCATACGAGGGTTGCTATATATATTTCTGGTCTAGGCAATACTAAGTGTTGCCTGGCGCCATCTGACATTACCATTGGAAAGTTTGACATTTTTTAGCATAAGCGTACTCAGAACGTTTTGACGTACGACCATCATTTGTGTTGTTTAGAGTGACTTAAAAAAATCAATTTTGGAAAAAACGGAATTTACTCGTGAACATTTTCGTGCGATCATTTTTCACAACTTTTGACGTGGATTATCGAGACAAGAGTGCATCGATGAACTAAAATCTGTATATGGCGATGAAGCACCATCCTATAACACTGAAAACTGGTTAATGAAATCAATAGTGGCCGACGCTCGCTCAACGACGAAGGTCGTCCAAAAACGGCCGTTGTGCCAGAGAATTGATGCCGTGCGTGAACTGATAATGCAAGGTTGTCATGTGGCAGACCGTAAGATAGAGGCATCCTTGGGCATATCTTCCAGCAGCATTCATTCGCTATTGCAAAAACACCTGACCGTAAAAAAGGTTTGTTCTCGTTGGATCCCTCACAATTTGACAATCGCTCAAAACAGGGCTCGTGTCGATTAGTACAAAAAAAAATTTGAAAAAATACTATCGCAATGCTTCAAAAGGCGTTGTATTTGTATTGTAAGAGGGCGACCGCAAAAGTAACTGGCCTAACATAAAAAGAACCTTTTTTTTGGAATTATTATTCGGCCGATTTTCGTTGAGTTAAAAATGCAGTGTGTAAACGAGCATTACCCTGATGAAAAATAACTTTTTTTCTAAATGCGGTCGTTTTATCTGGATTTCTTCACTCAACCGATCCAATAATGCACAATAATATTCACTATTTATAGTTTTTCCTTTCTCAAGATAATAAATAAATATTATACCCATTGCATCCCAAAATACTGTGGCCATTACTTTTCCTGCTGACTTAACAGTTTTCGCCTTCTTGGGACCACTTTTACCAGCTTCTATCCATTGTTTTGACTGTTCTTTGCATTCTGGGATGTAGTGATGGATCCATGCTTATGAATCGGCGCAAGAACTCTATTGGATTACGCTGATAAATCGCTAAAAGCTCCTCGGAATTGGTCCAACGGACTTTGGGGCAAAGTCAACAAACGCGGCACCCATCTAGCTTTTTCATGTGGAGTTCATCATGTAAAATACTCCAAACTTCTTTTTCGTGTATTTTAACAATATCAGCAAGTTCTCTGAGCTTTATTCGTATATCTTTAGTCACTTCATTAAATATTTTTCTAATGTTTTCAATAGTTGTAGCAGTTTTCGGTCTTCCAGAGCGTTGGTCATCTTCCGTACTTGAACGATCCCGTTTTAAATTGTTGAACCCAGGATTTCACGGTGGAGTATGATGGTGCATTATCACCATGAACAGAATCCAATTCATCTTTGATTAATTGTGGCGTATAACCTTTCATATAAAAGTGTTTAATTACCGCACGAAACTCTTTATTTTCCATTTTTCAAAAATTATAAAACTTGTTTACTTCAATCACCTGTAACAAAGAAAATAATCATTAAATATTTCGGAAATTTTGACAGATGGCTTATAAGAGATGGCTTTTAAAAAACAAAAACAAAAGTTGCTAGTAAAACAGAAAATGTGCCAGGCCAGTTAGTTTTGCGGTCGCCCTCGTATTTTATTTACTATTAGTAGGACAAAGCATAATATATATCTATGTACAAGTTTTGAGTTACTACCTTAAAGACATTTCAGCAAATAGTTTTTTCGTTTTTTTGTTATTTATTCGGTCTTTTATCATTATTATGACTTGAGCAGTTTTTTATTCTGGTTCGAGACCTTTATGTTGTTTCTTTTTCAGAATCAACTTAAAAAGAAGAAATTGGTGAAATGTATTTGCTACGGTTGCCAGGCAGACTGTACAGCTGTTTCTAAAAGTTGATTCTGAAAAAGAAACAACATAAAGGTCTCGAACCAGAATAAAAAACTGCTCAAGTCATAATAATGATAAAAGACCGAATAAATAAAAAAAAAACGAAAAAACTATTAAAAAGGATTGGTACGCCCTAATGTGCAACGCATGTATGAGTATATGTACGCACAAAAAACATGCACACTTTGATTGTGCTTTTTGCATTTGTGGTTTTCAACGAAGACCCATGCGAAACGGAATTGGTGGAAATGATATTGCGCGTTGAAGATTGCTCTACGCACAGTTCGAAGACTATACACAAAGGGTAATTCTCATTAATAAAAATGAGTCTCCCGTATAAGTCATTTGATTTGTGGCCGAAGTAATCGTTGCCAAAGACTGCTGAAGAAAAACCTTGGCGGGTTTAGAAACAGCTGTACAGTCTGCCTGGCAACCGTAGCAAATACATTTCACCAATTTCTTCTTTTTAAGTTGATTCTGAAAAAGAAACAACATAAAGGTCTCGAACCAGAATAAAAAACTGCTCAAGTCATAATAATGATAAAAGACCGAATAAATAACAAAAAAACGAAAAAACTATTAAAAAGGATTGGTACGCCCTAATGTGCAACGCATGTATGAGTATATGTACGCACAAAAAACATGCACACTTTGATTGTGCTTTTTGCATTTGTGGTTTTCAACGAAGACCCATGCGAAACGGAATTGGTGGAAATGATATTGCGCGTTGAAGATTGCTCTACGCACAGTTCGAAGACTATACACAAAGGGTAATTCTCATTAATAAAAATGAGTCTCCCGTATAAGTCATTTGATTTGTGGCCGAAGTAATCGTTGCCAAAGACTGCTGAAGAAAAACCTTGGCGGGTTTAGAAACAGCTGTACAGTCTGCCTGGCAACCGTAGCAAATACATTTCACCAATTTCTTCTTTTTAAGTTGATTCTGAAAAAGAAACAACATAAAGGTCTCGAACCAGAATAAAAAACTGCTCAAGTCATAATAATGATAAAAGACCGAATAAATAACAAAAAAAAACGAAAAAACTATTAAAAAGGATTGGTACGCCCTAATGTGCAACGCATGTATGAGTATATGTACGCACAAAAAACATGCACACTTTGATTGTGCTTTTTGCATTTGTGGTTTTCAACGAAGACCCATGCGAAACGGAATTGGTGGAAATGATATTGCGCGTTGAAGATTGCTCTACGCACAGTTCGAAGACTATACACAAAGGGTAATTCTCATTAATAAAAATGAGTCTCCCGTATAAGTCATTTGATTTGTGGCCGAAGTAATCGTTGCCAAAGACTGCTGAAGAAAAACCTTGGCGGGTTTAGAAACAGCTGTACAGTCTGCCTGGCAACCGTAGCAAATACATTTCACCAATTTCTTCTTTTTAAGTTGATTCAGCAAATGTTACATTGTTTGTTTAAGTGATTAGAATAAAAATATTACAGATGTACGAGTATAGGAAAAAGATAGTAAAAAAACCTATTACACAAGAATGAAAGTTTTAAGTAGCTAAACAAACAATGGTTTAAGCCCATAGCGTGAAGTAGCCCTTTTTATGTCAAGCTTCTTAGATGTGCGTAGGTTGATCTTCTGCATTTATCATTAAATGTCAGACTCGTGTCAGTTATTAATTCCTGAATCATTTTTTGTCCAGACATCCTGTGTAATTCGGCGGTGGAGAATCTTCTAGGCAAGTTACATAAAATTTTTAGATTTTTGTTTTGAATCACTTGTAGCTTGTCTTTGTGAGACTTAGCGCAGTCCTTCCACACCTGACACGCATAGTTAAGGATCGGTTTTATATACATTTTGTAGAAAAGCAATTTGTTTTTAATGTTTAATTTAGACTTTCTATTCAAAAGTGTGTACAATGCTCGACCGCACCTTATAGCTCTAAGACACACATCGTCCACATGCTGTCTAAACGTTAGTTTCTGATCAAGGGTTATTCCCAAATATTTTAATGATCCTGACAATGCTATTTCTCTTCCCTGTGTAGTAAGACTTTGTGTAGGAACTCTCTTTGGAGACTTATTGTACGGGAACAGTATGGCCTGAGATTTCTGTTCGCTAATCTTAATCTTCCACTTGGAGAAATAGTTGCTTGCGGAAGAGAGAGCCTTTTGCATACGTCGAACTATGGCGTTTGAAACCTTGCCGTGACAAATAAATAATGCACTGTCATCTGCATAGAAAGCCACATCGGTCCCTGCAGAGATTTTAAAGTCCGAAGTCTACAATGTGTACAGCAGTGGGGACAATACAGATCCCTGTGGCACTCCAGCTGGGATACACTTTATGGAGGATTGTTCCCCGTTGACCTCGACAACAAATGATCTTTCCTTAAGAAAACTTTTGATCAGCTTTTTTAAATATATTGGACAATTCAATTCAAAGATTGAAAACAATTCCATTGTGCCAAATTTAATCAAAAGCCTTCTCAATGTCTAAAAACAGTATCCCTGTTGATTCAAAAGACGTTTACAAGATCATCACAGGTGACGAATCATGGATCTATGCGTATGAGCCCGAAACAAAACAGCAATAGACCGTGTGGGTTTTCGAAGACGAGTTAAATCCAACGAAAGTTGTTCGTGGAAGAAGCACTTCGAAGCAAATGGTCGCCTGTTTCTTCGGCCAAACTGGTCATGTGGCGACTCTTCCGCTTGAGCAACGTAGGACGGTCAAATCTGAGTGGTACACCTCAATTTGTTTGCCTGAAGTTTTCGGAAAAATTCGAAAAACGAACAAGAGAAGACGGATAATTTTGCATCACGACAATGCGAGTTTTCACATATCGGCTAAAACCAGCGCCTTTTTGACCGACCAAAATGTCGAATTAATGAGCCATCCGCCGCACAGCCCTGATTTGGCACCCAATGACTTATTCTTATTCCCTAGCATCAGGAAAAAAAACGTAGCCAGAAGATGCTGCTGAAGCCTTCAAAAACCATGTTTTGGAGGTGTCTCAATCGGAGTGGAAAAAGTGCTTCGCAAATTAGTTTGAGCGCATGCAAAAGTGCATAAATCATGCTGGAGAATACTTTGAAAAACAATAAAACTATTTTTGATGACAAATATTCTCATTTTCATTGTTAGACCACAATTTTTTTGCCTGAAGTCTTCGGAGAAATTCGAAAAACAAACAAGAGAAGACGAATCATTGTGCACCATGACAATGCGAGCTCATACACATCGGCTCAAACCAGCGCTTTTTTCCGGTCATAACGTCGAATTGATGGGTCATCCGCCGTACAGCCCTGACTTGGCACCCAATGACTTCTTTGTATTCCCTCACATCAAGAATAAAAATGCGTGGTCAACGATTTTCGTCGCCAGAAGATGCTGTTGAGGCGTTCAAAAGCCATGTTTTGAAGGTGTCTCAATCGGAGTGGAAAAAGTGCTTTGACAATTGCTTTGAGTGCATGCAAAAGTGTATAAATCATGCTGGAGAATACTTTGAAAAACAATAAAACCATTTTTTATGAATATGCGTATTTTTATTATTAGGCCAAAAATATATATGTGACAGCGCATAGAGAAAGGGACCTAAGGGTAAAAAAATCAATTTTCATTTTTTTTTTCTTTTTTGATGTGGACAACATCTGAGCATCGAATGAGACCTATCCCATGCCCCAAAAGTGTTCCCTCCCAGAGATATGCCCGTTTTTTGAAAGTGATGTCGACGATTCTAAGCGCAAATAGAAAGGGACCTAATCTTTAAAATGACTCTCCTGAACAAATTTTTTCATCAACTTTTTACTTTTTTTTCGATGTGGACAACATCTGAGCATCGAATGAGACCGATACCATGCCCCAAAAGTGTTCCATCCCTGAGATATGCGCATTTTATGAAAGTGAAGTCCTAATCTTTAAAATGGCTCTCCTGAACAAAACTGGTTTTTAACCTTAGGTCCCTTTCTATTTTGCGCGTCACATATAGCAGCCCGTATGTGGGAGCTCTGCCTTAATCTGAACCGACTTTCTACAATTTCAACAGCGTCCGTCCTAGGCATTAGGAACTTAATTGTGCTAAATTCCGAAAAGATTGGATGTAATTTGTATCTTCTTGAGCTAAACATGAAATCATATGAAGCCCAAATACTTGTGGCAGTTACAAACATTTGTCATGAAACTAACGTATCATACCCTGTTCCACAGAGGCGTGCAGGGTACACAAATCATTTGATTTTCCTGCTCAGGCTGACATCTAATTAAACACGTGTCTCTTCTCCCCGGGGGTTTAGTTTGTGGCACCCCCATCATATGACTGGCGTACCTATAGAATGTCATCATCAGGGTTTCTGTTTACAACCGACCTCCGAGCCGATCATTAAACAAAATCAAATTCCAATAATTGTGGCCAAACAAATTGCCAAGTTTAACTAAGCCATGGTCAAACTATTGGCAAGCAAGCGGCTGGCCGTGTGTGTGGTCTTAGCCAGATTAGACAACATCTCTGTTTGAACGATAAATTTTGCTGGCGGAGTTCTGTTCCTGTTGCCAGTAATTGACAAATACTGGCTGCAACGGCCGCCGTGCAGCAACAACAACAGCACAGCCTAGGTAATTAAGTGGTCGACGGACTGTGGAACGAGTTTTAATGTTTTTTGTTCCCCCCGCTGTTGTTTTCACAACATTATAGACCGAAATACCCAAAATAAAGTAAAATCTTGTTAAAAATTATCTTATCTTTTAATTTATGCAGGTTAGAAATTTTGCACGTTGCACACCACACGCTGCAGTGTCGTCGTCGCCGTCGTCATCTTGGCCAAAGATAGACTCCGCCATCGCCACCACCGCCACTGCCGCATCCACTGTGTCTTAAGGCTGGTTATAAAGTGACACATACACACACACTCACTTACGGAAGAGTTGGCCGGCACAGGGGAAAGGAGTTTTCCAGCCGACGACATCGGAGCAGTTGTTATTGCTTTTTCCGCACAAGCCGTCGTCTTGTGTTTGAATATCCTGCGGTTTAAAGACGACAAATTAAGAAATTGCTTTTCGAAACCGTTCTAAATTTGTTTTTTTTTTGCTCTAGCCTCTTTAGTTGGTTTGGCTGGCGCTGTTACTGTAATAAATCCACACCAGCAGCCGATAATTCGGACGAAGAAATGTGTGTCAGTCCACTTGGACAACAACAACAACACCGTAGCAACCTCTTGTGATTCTAATGGTGTTTCTTTTTTTGTTGGGTTTCGGTTTTCCGTCTGTCCATGTCCATGTTATGGCAAAATGTTCCTCGATTTTTTTCCATTCGGTATTCGTCGGTGTTGTTAATCATGTTGTTAACAATAATGAAAACATTGATTTTGTTAAATGATTATTGCTTTCAGTTTTTGTTTCGTCGGCTTAACGTGTTCCTTCGCTCCAGGTTGGCTGGCCGAAGAAGGCCTACTACTGAGTTTAATCAATTTTTTAACAAGTTCACCTAATTTTGTGTATGGCAAAGTACAAAGGCATCGTTCGCTTGGGCGAAACAACGTGTGTGGTATTTTTCTTGTTAGATTGTTAAGTTTTTTTACATCGAAAAGTAATCGATGGCTTCTTAATATATTTCTGGAAAATTCTAATTTAAATGTTGCATACAGCACCAACGTCCATTTTTGCCAACGATACTGCTATACCAGGGCCAAAATATAGATATCATTTTAATTTTGATAACAAATTTTTTTTTTTTATATATTGAAAATAATTTTATTTCAGTGAAATGAACACTTACGAGGGCAAATAAATAATTCCGTGACTTTTCCTACTTCCCTCGTAGTTAAATGAAATGCAACACTGCTCTAATCAAGTTCTTGACTACTGTCAAATTTTGAAAGAGTTCCGTCATTTACATTGTGTTTACCAGCTGTTCAAAACATACCACCTCGTGGATTTTGTTAAAAATGGAACTACGTGAATTTCGAGTGAGCATTAAACATTATTTATTGCGGAAAAAACCTTTAATCAAACCAAGGAAAAGCTTGATAAATACTATGGGGGACTATGGACCATCGATTTCCTTGTTAAAAAAAAGTGGTTTACTGCCTTGTGTTGTGGTCGCTTAAGTACAAATGCCGATGAACGTTCTGGACGGCCTATTGAGGTCAATACGCCCGAAAATGTTGAAAAAATCCATAATATGGTGTTGTCAGATCGACGAGTAAAAGTGCTTGAGATTGTTGATGCCATAGGCATTTCATATGGCAGTGTGGTTTTGATTTAACATGATCAGTTGGTTTTTAGAAAGCTGTCTGCAAGATTAGTGCCGCGTTTGCTCTCAATTGACCATGAACGTAATCGTGTGACAACTTCAAAGGATTTGTTTAATCGCAATTCGAATGAGTTTTTGCGGCATTTTGTAACTGTGGATAAAACATGGATCCATTACAACACTCCGGAGACCAAGCAACAGTCTAAACCATGAAATTCAACGAGTGAGCCAGGCTCCGCAGAAGGCCAAGGTGACTTTATCGGCCTATAAGGTGATGACAACAGTTTTTTTTTGGGATGCAGGCGGCGTAATCCATATCGATTACCTTCAAAAGGGATATACGGTAAACGGCGAATATTATGACAACTTATTGGCATATTATTATAATATTATTATGAATAATATGACAACTTATTGGCAATCCCACGACATCCGGTTCTATGGACCGAATTGACCCGAAGACAAATTCTTCGGCCAAGGGCTGTCACCCCGGCACGCAGTTGCCGCTACAACAACAACAATAACTTATTGGACCGATTTAACGAGGATTTAAAAAAACGACCCCATATGGCCAAGAAAAAAGTTATTTTTCATAAAGATAATGCACGGTTGCACACGTGTGCAGTCTCAATGGCAAAATTGCATAAATTGGGTTAAGAATTCGTACCTCATCCGCCATATTCTCCGGATTTAGCCTCCAGTGATTATTTCAAACCTAAAGAAATGGCTCGCTGGAAAGAGATTGAGCTCCAACGATGAACTTATTGATCAAACAAATGCCCTTTTTATGGACCTAGAAAAATCATATTTTTTGAAGGGGTACAAAAATTGTAGAAACGTTGGACTTAGTGTATTGAGCTTAACGGAGATTATTTTGAAAGGTAATTTTTATTTTGCAAAAAAAGCTGCGTTTTATTCGAAAAGTCACGGAATTATTGGTATGCCCTCGTACCTACATTCTTAATCATACTTTAATCCACTTTTGCCGGCGATAATGTTATAGTGTGCCAAAATTTAGGTATCATTTCAATTTTAATATTAATTAGTTCTGTCATTCTGTCTGTAACACCTTGAAATAATCATCGGAGACACAACAAAGTATATATATAATTGATCCTCGTAAAATTCTAAGACGATCTAGTTGTCCGGCTGTCCGTCTGTTGAAAACAAGATACAGCCTGCATGAAAACAGATAGGAAGCTGAAATTTGGCACAAACATGTGTAGTTAACCTAGCATGGTTGGTATTGAAACTTGGCTATATAGCTCTACCGGAAGTTGCTGTTGGAGACCCTCAAACGACACTACCTCATAAAAATTAGTTTTTTATTTGGAAATATCTGTCCAGTTTCTTGAGCAAAATCACTGAAATTTTGCAAATAATAATCTCTATATAGGCGCAATCATCTATGTAAAAATGGTTTAGATTTGGCAACCATTTCTTGTACCTCCCATACAAACGGCCTTAAGGTCCTTGAGAAATAATATGACTATAACTCACCACAAACTTGACCTATCGAAATGAAATTTTACACATCTAGATTTCTATATAAGCACAATTTTACACTGAATTCGGTTGAGATCGGAAAAGTCCTACTGGTACCTCCCACACTAACGGTCTCATGGGCCTTGAAAAATAATATGACAATAACTTACCACACACTTGACCTATTGAGACGAAATTTTCGGCATAAAGATTAATATATAGAACATACTTTTGCGCTAAATTTGGCTAAGATCGGAAAGGCTCTACTGGTACCTCCCACACAAACGGTCTCATGGGCCTTGAAAAATAATATGACAATAACTCACTACAAACTTGACCAATCGAAATGAAATTTTGCACATAAAGATTTCTATATAGAACACACTTTTGCACCAAATTTAATTGAGATTAGGTAGTCCCTTCTGATACCTCCCATACAAACGGTCTTATGGGCCTTGAGAAATACTATTACGATAACTCACCACAAACTTGGCCTATCGATATGAAATTTTCCTCATAAAGATTTATATATAGAACACACCTCTGCACCAAATTGAGTTGATATTGGGTAGCCTCTTTTAATACCTCCCATACAAACGGTCTTAAGGGCCTTGGAAAATACTATGACGATAACTCATCACTAACTTGACCTATCGTGACCTAAATTACAAAAATAAAAAAATAGTTTTTTATTTGTTAATCTGGTGGAGGGTATCCAAAGTTCGGCACATCCAAACTTAACATTTTTTACTTGCTTTTTTTAATTTCTGGTTCTATTGGAAAGGTTGCACTTTGTGATTTTATAATGGAACACAATATCATTTATATGACTACCACAACTGTCTCGGCAGTACCTCATCCAAGCAATCCAATTTTTCAGTATTTTTCCTATTGTTTCGGGTCGAATATCTTCAGTGGCAACTTCGATTTCATGTTTCAACGCTTCAATTGTCTCTGGATGCTTTGCGTTACATATGAACTTAATGGCTCCCCACGGAAAATAATCCAACGGGCTCTGAGGCGGCCAATTAACATCAAATTTGTGGCTGATTATTTTCTAAAACAGTGCGTAAAATATAGATGGATGCATTATCTGTGTGGCATGTGGCCCTGTCTTGTTGAAACCAAATGTCGTCCATGTCATTCTCTTGAATTTTTGGAAACAAAAATTAGATGATTATGGCGGAATAAAGCTCACCGTTGACGGTAACGGTGGCTCATTGCTCATAATCGAAAAAAATGGACCAATGATGCCACCAGCCCAAAATCCACATCAAACAATGACTCGTTATGGATGCATTGGTTTCTCAATAGTCAAGTGTGGGTTCTCTGAACTCCATATGCGTCAATTTTGCTTATTGACATAGCCACCGAGCTAATAATAATAAGCTTCATCTAAAAACACATTTTTGGTATAATTCTTCATCTCCTGCCAAACAACCTTCAGTACATAGGTCGAAGCGAAAACGTATCGGATGGTGTTCCATTATTAAATGAAAAAACCTCAACCGTATAAACTCAGAAATTTGAAAAATATTATCAGTGCATTCTTTCACAGCCGATTCAAAGTAACAATTTTAAATGACCTACCCTATACAAGAGGTCAATTAGAAGGTATAAAGATCCGCCTCTATTAAAGTTTTTATTTATTTTGAAATATTTGGTTTTCATGCAGTGGTAAACAATAATAAGTTTATTAGAACAAAATTAATTGTTGCCGCAACAAATTGTTGTAAAAAAACAAACAATTATATACAAAACTAATAGTTATCACAAAGGACGGTTTTGGCAACATATAATATTAACGGATTAATTAGTTGTGTGCGCCATTTCTTAAGGTTTGTGGAACCGAATGTTCTGCTAGATTAAGCAATTTTAATGATTGCAACAGAATTTTTCAGTTCGGACAAATTTCCAAGCAATTCGTTAAACTCCGAGCAAAACAATTATGAGATGAAACTTTTAAACTTTTATATTGTATACTATACTCCTATATTCCTAACCTTTCAAAAATATTCTATCAGGATAAACCAAAAAGAGTACCAGTTTAAATAGAATGTCATACTTGCTGATACGATTAAGCGTTCCGTGACCGTCCGTCGTATTTTCAACAAATCAAAATCTCATTTTCCATAATATGTTATGATGTCACATTTTACCAGCCGATGCTAAACTGGGTAGTTTGTATAATACTGTAGTACTTACAGAAATCGGTTGGAACTAAAAAAATACCGTTGCAAAAAAAATTCCCATTCACGCAGAAAAAAAGTATGGTTGTGGTGACAATATTCGATGAGGATAATACTATTGTTGGGTATATGGTTGTGGTACAAAAATATTATGATCCTCACAACAATAGTATGATTCAACTACAACCATATTATGATCCAAACAACAATAGTATGATTCACACATAACCATAATATGATCCCCACAACCATAGTATGATTCACACTCAACCAAACTATGATCTCCACAACCATAGTATGATCCTCACAACCATAGTATGTTTCATATACAACCATAGTATGATCCTCACAACCATAGTATGATTCACACGCAACCATGTTATGATCCCTATAACCATAGATGATCACACACAATTATACTATGATCTCCAAAATACTTATATATTATTACAATTTGTTTAAGTTGTCGACAAACGATATGATCCCCAATATTTATTAGAATTGGTTTAAGTTGTCAACAATAGATTTGAATTATAAAAATTATTCAAAAATACATTAAATCCAAAATAATAGGAGTGATTTTTTTCACAGTAGAAAAAATAAGTTTAAACGTAAGCGTTTATACTAAAAATATTTCAGTTGAATAAAGCCAAAGCAGCTTGATTAAAAAATTTTAATTTCGTTAAAAAAGTATTGTTATAGCATTAGATCCGTACCAATAACATTTGTTCTTAAAATCATATTTGAATGAAGAAAAATTACAATCATACAGTATGATTGCCGTAATCATATCATTGTTAACATAAAACACAATACTTTTGTCGCACCAACCATATTTATATTGTTGCTATAACCATATTTTCATTTTTAAATTTGGCAATAATACTACTGTTACATTTCAACAATATTAATATTGCAGCAATTATACTATTGTCAAAAATAAATTCAGTTAACAATGCTATGGTTTCGACGAACATACTTTTATTGCGAAGAACATATTATTATTGCCGTGACCATGTAGTAACCATGTTTTTTCTCTGCGTGCTGAAATCACCAAATTTTTATAATCGTAATATGATAAATATGAACAAAACATTGATCTCACAACCAATTGATCGACAATGAACTGAGAAAAAAAGTGTTGAGTTGCCACTACAGGATGCAGCAATCACATTACTGCCAAAAGTTTTGCAGTAATGTGATTGCTGCATCCAATAATTAGTTATGATAACTACAATTTTATTATAATCAAAAAATTGTTCTTTATTTGAGACACTTTTTTTTTGTTGGGATATAATAAACATGCCTCTGTCTGGAGTATAACTGAGCCAGATTAAAGATTAATTTAATTTATTCTGTAAAAACAATCTTTTGAGTCAAAACCCTCCTGCTGAACAACCCCGATACTTCCGTTGCACTTACTGAAACTACAGTGCATCAATTAATATTTGGTTTTATTAGTGAATTTCTCGAGGTGCATGCAACCACAATCATTCTGTTCGCAAAAAAATTGTTTGTAGCAATGAATCTGTTCTTTGATGCGTATATAAAAGTCATTCCCAAATGTCACACAATATGCCCACAACCGTTTGTATAAAAAGAAAAGACAAGTAAAGAAAGTGTAAAGTATTATGGGCCCAACTTAACCACATTATTGTTGTTTTGCTTCCTATTCCTCTGTATTTATACAGAGGAATTAAATTTAGGCGGTGTAGGGCACCAGCAAGCCCAAGTTTAGAGTTTTTACTTAGAAGGTACATAAATACTGTTACACACGTTTTATGCTGCAAAATAAAAAGTACTAAATGTTTTTGGATCAAATATTTTTTAATATATTTACTGATGTATATTGTATCCAAAAAGAATCTAATTATTCGAAATGTCCGCCTTTTGCCTTTACACACGCCTTAAGTCGCACTGGCCAATCGTCAATAGCTGCACGAACCTCGTCCATTGGAAAATTGGCCACAGCTCGAACCAAAGCAGTCTTAAGAGATCCAATGTTAAGGTATCTTTTGTGACAAAAAATGTCCTCTAAAACCATCCACAATTTGTTATCCAAAGGGTTTAAATCTGGACTGCCTGAGGGCCATTCTTCAGAGGAAATGTACGCTGGCAAATTGTTTCGAAGCCAGGCCAGGGACGTTTTAGCCTTATGGGCAGGCGCAGAATCCCGCTGGAAAACCCATGGCTGGTTTTGAAACATGGAATTGTTAAGAGGCTTCCAAAACAGTTTCTTGGTAAACTTTGGTCTAAGTTTTGACTCCTTGTTGGTCAGTGACCCCATCGTAAGAGCCACCCCACCAAACCATGACTGAAGCTAGGTGATGACCCTTTTCTACCCTTGGGATCAGTTCAGATGTTTCCTTAGATGACCGCGCATACACTCTATCAATTTGCTTGTTAAATTTTCCCTGAACGGTAAAATTTTTTTCATCGGTGAACAAAATTTTTCTGTGCAAGTTATCAGCGTGCTTCCAAACGACGTTTGCATTTTTCAATCCTATTTTTTCAAGCTGCAGTCAATAAATGTCCGTTACGTCGTTTAAAAGCGCCAAGCCCAAAGTATTTTTTAATGATTCGACTCCTGGACTTTTGCGTGATATTCATCTCACGGGCCATGATTTTCTGTTTTCGGAGCTCATTTCTGTGAATTCTTGATTTCGCGGCTTTGATGACATGCGGTGTTCGAACAGAGCGTGGCGGTCTTTTACATCTCCAGTCTCCTCGAGCAGTTTTATGCATCGGTAGACGATCTTGCGGCTAATCCCTAGTGGCCGGAGCGTTTTGAAAATATCGCTTTTTTTTATTTCACACTTTAAAAGCGCTATTACAGCGATACGGTTCTCATTATCTGACCACTCCATGATGAAAGTTGAAACAATTTAAAAATCCCGTTACAGACTAACGCTATTGAGTTTAGCTTTCAAAACCCATCTGATATTAACGGGGTATGTTCAGTTCTACTATTGAAATGGGTGTGTTCAATGTTGTAACAGTATTTATGTCCTTACTAAGTAAATACTTTTAAGATTTAAAAATTAATTATAGTAGTCGACTGGGACCGAAATCTTCATAACAATAACAAACTCTTCAACACTATTACTTTTCACAAATATTAAGTGAAACTTAATATTTTCCAAGCTACTAAATTAATTTAACCAGCATGTGCGACAACTGATGTGCCTCTTGTCAGCCCAACAAATGCAACCCTTTTTGATCTCCTCTGTGTGCCCATTAAGAGAAAATAACTCAATTAATAAAATAACATGTAATTCATTAGAGTATTTTTAACTATTAACAACAATAAAGGTTAACATACGAGTATAAAGACCAACCGACCTACCACCATCCCATTTCAAATCATCCCATTCGTGATGTCTTTAACTCCCTCCATCCTTCCATTAGACGACCCATTATTGACGTGATGATGAGTAATAACTTCAAATACGGTAACCGAATTCAATTCGGAATCGCCGGCCTTTATTATCGGTTTGAAAAGGGTCGCGAACGCGTGGTAAACTACAAGTAGTACAACGAATTGCAAATGCCAAATGACGCATCATTTTGATCATAGTCGTTATCATCATGGTGTGGCTTAACCTGAAAACACATTAGGGCCTAACAAAGGGAAAATGCAACCACCCCACCCTGATTGGGAAAAATACCACCACCAACGAATAAAAGGGAACCCGAAAGTGAAAAGCCAACAGATAAGCAAGCATACGTTGTTTTCGGTAATTCGACAAATCTTCATGCAACATATGAACACATGTCGTTTATGAAAATTCCACTGCATTGCACTAAAGTAACAATAATAGAACGCGCAACGCTCCACGCTGATGATTGAGTTGCTTCTTGCTGCTGCCCCTGGTCGCGTTAGTAGCCTTGATGAATGACATCCATGCCAACACAGTCTACCGTGATGACTGCCATAGATGGGTCATAGTGTTTTTCTTTTGCCATAGAAAGGGGTGTTTTGTCGATACTTAGGGGTTATTTTGTTGCATCTCCCTTGCGTTGATGTTTGTTTGTTGTTTTTGTCATGTTAAAAACATAACTTGGTGCGCATGCGTGACCTGGTGAGCAAGGAGTTCATATTGCACTCGGTGTATACCACCCGTACGCCGAAGTATGGTGCGCTGTTCGGCCAAATGTTACATCTGGCGTGTGCCACTTGAATGGCTGGTCGCGATACGCTAGAGTTGCGTCATTATTGCTACTGTAGGTGTTACATATGAAAACAAGGATCTGCGCTTAAAATACATTCATATTGTGATACTTTCGAAATTTGAGAAAACAAAGTGTTTTCGGTGAAATTTAAATTTGGCTCTCTTCGGTACAATCTTTTCTTTTATCGCAGTGTTTCAAAAATAAACAGCAGCAGCACTACCAAACATGTATTTAAGCAGCACTTAAACAGTCCAAGCAGCAAATCTTAAATAGGATCCAGGCTACTGTAGTCGCTCAATATCCCATTAAGGAACAAGCGAAACTTCCCTCAAATCAGTGAGCCAAGTACGATATACTTATAGTTCTTATATTTACTGACCTACTGTTTTATGCAGGCTCCGTAAGGCTAAATGATTTTATACGCACTGAGAAAAAATAAGTTAGAAATCGAACCGCACTACAAAAATTCGGTTGGATAAACCGACTAGGCTGCATGGTATTATTAAACGAGTACTAAACACTGAAGTCCCTCAACATCCCATTAAGAAACAAAAGAAACTTCCCTCAAATCAGTGAGCCAAGCACGATATAGTTCTTATACTCACTCAACTACTGTTGATGAAGACTCCGAAAGGCTAACTGATTTTATACACAGAGAAAAAAAATCACTTGGAAATCGGTTCGTACTACATAAATTCGTTTGGAGTTTATATTGCACTCAACAATATTTAATGACATTGATGGTTAAATGGTTTGACAAAAGATGGTATATACGATTTACATAACAGTACACACAACCAATAAATTGGTTATATCAACCGAATTCAGTAAAACTATGGGATGCCGCTAATGGAGGTGGATTGGATTTGGTCGAAGTCAGCTCAGAGGGGAGAAAATGTTCTTTTGAAGTGTATTTCTTTATTATTATTTAATCTCCAGAAATTTAAAATTTCGCGACCATAGCTTAACATACCTATACTTTAGATTCGTTCATGGAGATACAACTTAATACCTTCAAATAGAAATGGGTTATTGGATCTTGTGACCCAAAACTAATCCTAACTAATCGTCATGTTACCGTCAATGAAGAGCTCTATCGTGTCATGTTAGAAAATTATTTTTGGAAAAAATTGGATGTGCTTGACATTGCCTTTATGTGGTTGCAAAAAGACGGTGCCACTAGCCACACAGCACGCATTAAAATCGATTTACGCATTAAAATCGATTTTATTTAAAGGCAAATTCGGTAACTTGTTATCTCGAGAAATGGTCCGGTCGAATGGCCACCTCGTTTATGCGATCGGATTTCTAATTATGGGGCACTTTAAAACATTGGTCTAGAGCCAACATCCAACGCGAAATTGTCAACGTTCCCGTCAAAATATGTGAAAGAATGGTGGAAAATTCGGTCAAATGTATAGATCGCCGTACACGGGCTCCTGGTGGGCATATGACTGAAATCGAATTTCTTTCTTAAAATGAAACATTTGCACTACACCTGAAATAAATTTGAACTCTGTATCATAAATATTAAGTGTTTTGAGCCAGTTTAATCCCTGTTCAATGTGTAAAAGCAACAGACCGAAATAAAACAAACGAGCTAAACATACGTGTTTTATTAATATATAAAATTTGTATGTCCTTTATGGAAATCCCTTTATTTTTGATAGTTATACAATTCAAAAACGATCTAGTCCTGTCTGTTGGTCCAAATTTCTGTTAAAAGCACGACAGCTGCCAACAAAATCATTATAGGATTCTAAAATGTTGCAAGTTGAAGGCTTTTGGTCATAAGCAGTTTGGTTTTGTTAATGGGCGGAATCGGCCAAGGGAGAAAAACGTTTCCCTTTTAAGGACCTCCCTGGAACCAATCATTATTTTGGTGTGGACGGACAGTAGGTAAAAATTATACGGTTAGTTGGTTCGCGGTAAATACATCAAAGAATATTATAGTAACTGGACATTTTGGCTAATGTGGCCCAAAAGCACGTCTCGCATGGTTTAAACGGGCGATCAATAGTGAATACGAACATATGGGCACTCGAAATAAAGCAAATATTGCTATGAATTTAAAACTATAAATGGGCTTTCGTGGTGAGATGGAAATATGCACGACAATCATGCTACACGCAGAGAAAAAACATGGTTACTACATGGTCACGACAATAATAATATGTTCTCCACAATAAAAGTATGTTCTTCGCAACCATATCATTGTTAACTGAATTTATTTTTGACAATAGTATAATTGCTGCAATATTAATATTGTTAAAATGTAACAATAGTATTATTGCCAAATTTTTAAAATGAAAATATGTTTATAGCAACAATATAAATATGGTTGGTGCGACAAATTTATGTAAACAATAATATGATTACGGCAATCATACTGTATGATTGTAATTTTTCTTCATTTAAATATGCTTTTAAGGATAAATGTTATTGGTACGGATCTTATGCAATAATAGTACTTTTTTATAGAAATTAAAATTTTTTAAACAAGCTCTTTGGTTTTATTTAACTGAAATATTTTTAATAAAAACGCTTACGTTTATTTCAACTTATGTTTCTACTGTGAAATAAATCACTCGTATTATTTTGAATACAATGTATTTTTGAATAATTTTCACAATTTAAGTCTATTGTCGACAACTTAAACAAATTCTAATGAATTATAATGGGGATCATAGTATAATTGTGTGTGATCATACTATGGTTGTAGGGATCATAATATGGTTGCGTGTGAATCATACTATGGTTGTGAGGATCATACTATGGTTGTATATGAAACATACTATGGTTGTGGGGATCATACTATGGTTGTGGAAATCATAGTATGGTTGAGTGTGAATCATACTATGGTTGTGGGGATCATAGTATGGTTATGTGTGAATCATACTATTGTTGTGAAGATCATAGTATGGTTGTATTTAAATCATACTATTGTTGTGGGGATAATAATATTGTTGTACCACAACCATATACCCAACAATAGTATTATCCTCTTCGAATATTGTCACCACAACCATACTTTTTTTCTGCGTGTAGTAGCCCCAAATTCAACCCCGGATAAGAACATCTATCAATTTTCCAGCGGCGAGTTTTCACTTCGTAAATACCGGCGACGTTACAGGTAAAGAAAATTATTTATAAAAAACTAGAGAGTGTAAAACAGTAGATCCCGGTCAGTGAGTATAAGAATTGAATCTTACACAGCTCATTGATTTTAGTGAAGTTTTCCCTTGTTCCTAATAGGGTGTTGTGGGACTAAAGTAACTAATATCCAAATACAAGGTAATTTTGTTGTTTTAGCTGAGATTAGGGACGGACGCAAAGGTCAAAAAAGCCCAAAAAAGGATAATTTTTTGCGCTTCAGTCATGTATGGACTGTGAAGGTTACAAATGGTTCAGCCTTGCCAAACTAAACGACGTTTTTACGTGTTTTTGCAAGAGTTTTTGTTAACAAATGCTGTGACTACCGCAAGTTTTCCATCTTAGTTATCTATCCTTAACCAAAAACACCACTAATAAATAAAGGGTAACAGAAGTTTTTCGGGAAGGAATGACTAACTTGTAATAGATGATCAATCTGGGGTTATGTTTTTCAAATAAATAATATACAAAAATTCATATCAAAAGTGAAATCTTTATTGTTCATTCAAAAGCAAATTTAATGCCATTTATTTTTCGACTATAATTTCCTTTAAATGTTGGCCGCAACTACGCCTCATGGTGTTCATTCCGCGGGCCCAATTTTAGATGACAGTTCCATAAAAAGATGGCAACCAATACTGAAAATATAAAAGAAGTTTAACACAACTCACGCGTAATCTGTGAAAACGCCCTATTGGCGAAAATACTTCTAGAGGTAATTTTTCAATAGGGTTTTTTTTTTCACAGATTACGCATGAGCTGTGTTTAACTTTATTTTTTTTATTAATGCGCGAACGAGACATGTAAAATTGGACCGTCAGAATCGCCACCTTTAGGAGTAGTTTCGGTCAGCATTTGAAGGAAATTTTATTCAAAAAAAAATGGCATAAAATTTCCCTTCGAATAAACAATAAAGATTCCAGGCTTGATTTTAATTTTTGTATTTATTTTTATTTTGAAAAAAATCACCTCTAAATGGAAACCATTAAGGCAGACATTACAGATACCCAAAATTCCGAAGAAGTCAAAATAAATAAAAGGATAAGGTGATAGTCAAATAAATCCTGTAGTGTGGTCAATGCTATCTCAGCCTTAAAGTTCTAAAGGGTGGTCCCACTAAAACGTACGATGTTAATTGTACATAAAACAAAATGTTTTCAGAGAATAATATTAATTTTTTATTATGATAAATGGATCTATGACAATTATGCGAAAAACAAAATATCGGCCTAATACTGGACAAGGCTTCAGTGCCATACCTCTATCCATATTTCCATATTTTCAATGACTCTGAGCCATAATGAAGGTTCAATGTCATTAAAGTGCCGAATTATCTTATGCTTTAGATCTCGAGTTGTTCTTGGCTTATTGACGCAAACGTTTTCATTTCAATATCTTTAAAGAACTAAGCCCAACGGTTTCAAGTCACATCGTTGCTGCCCATTAACGTTCCCACGACGTGAGATAAGACGACCATTAAATTTTTCGCGCAGAAGAGCCATTGTTTCTTTGGATGTATGCCAAGTGAAACCGTTTTTTCGTTCCACATATTGTCCAAGTCAATATCCCTATTTTCTGTTCGTTATAACCTCGTCATAGCGAACACCATTCACACGATATTTGCTTGACCGACCTCATTTTCGAAGAATTACGGCCCGATGACGCCGCCAGCCCATACACCGCACCAATTAGTCACTCTTTGTGGATGCATCGGCTTTTCACAAATCCCTGGTTGATCTCATTTGCCTAAATGCGGCAATTCTGCTTGTTAACGAATCCACTGAGGTCAAGGTATGCTGACCAAGAAAAAATCACGAAGTGCACGAAATGAATATTGATTTAAATGCCCATTTTTGTAAAAGGCTTCAACTATCTGAAAGCGTTGCTCAATTGTCAAACACTGAAACAAAGAAACGCGAATTAAGTTGGGCAAAAATCTTGACTTAAAGGTTTGACTCTTTATTAACATCGTGCATTATTGCTGGGCCACCGTTTAGTAAGTACACTGTTGTGGTTTGAATGTTTAATAACTTTTTTTATTTATTGGTTAATTACACAGTGTAACAAAAAAGAGTGAAGTCAAAATACCTGGGAAGTGATATGATGTTTCTTGCTGAGTACAACAAGAAAACGGGTTTGAAATTTCCCAAACACCTTCAAAATCTGGAGTTAAGGGTAAAAACCCGGTTTTTCGGATCTTACGGACTTATATGCCAGTAACATGATTTAATATTAACCAATTTTAAGTTTTGGAAAGAAGAAACTGCGGCCTTTCGAATGGTGTATACACTTTTGAAATCACACTGAAAAAAATTGTGTATTTTTCCTGTAAACTCATTTTTTTTTAAATTTTTTTGTAATTTTTAAAATTTGGATGCGTTTTACACAGAATTTTTAAAAAGAACAGAACCATTTTTGAACTGAATAATAAAGAGAGTGTTCTTAGTAATACAATTTGGTGTAATTTTTAAAAATCCGTTAGAAACTAATTGAGTTATTCAAACTTTATTAAAACAACATTTTTTGAAAAAAAAAATACTAAATACAATTATTGGCAAAACTACTTAGAAATGTTTATTTGACCGTTTCCATTTTAATTGAACATTCTCAGTATCTCGTTTGAGTGACCAGCAATATTCGGAAATCATTTTTATTTTATCTTTTCCTTCAAAACGTTTTTCCATTGTAATTATTTCTTGATGAAAGTGTTCGCCTTGTTCGTCACTGAACTGGTCCAGGTTTTCTGGGAAGAAGTCTATATGTGAATGTTAATTCGCAATTTAAATTTGTCAAAACGACAGGCTGAAATATTTCGGTCGCGCAGTGGAATTTGCTGGACGAAGATTTTCGTGTAACTTTCTGTAGAAGAAGTGACCGGACATTGTTATTTGAAGAAAGTTTTAAGACTGGTAAAAATGACAGTAATCTCATATATTGCGCTGATGTAACAAGACTTCTTTCCAAATCAGCCGAAAAAATTTAAACCGGTTGATATTCAACCATGTTACTGGCATACTGGCATAATCCGAAAACCCGGCTTTTTATATTTCTAAGTATTTTTGTTTGTAGTTTTCTAAATAGTTTTGCCAATAATTGTATTAGTATTTTTTTCAAAAAATGTTGTTTTAATAAAGGTTGAGCAACTCAATTAGTTCTAACCTCAAAAATTGTTTTGTTCTTTTTAAAAAATTCTGTGTAAAATCGCACCCAAAGTTGAAAAATTGCAAAAAATTAAAAAAAAAAAATTACAGGAAAAATGCACAAATTTTGTTCAGTGTGATTTCAAAAGTGTATACACCATTAAAAATGCCGCAGTTCGGTTAATATTAAATCATGTTACTGGCATATATGTGCGTAAGATCCGAAAAGCCGGCTTTTTACCCGTAACTCCAGATTTTGGAGGTGTTTGGGAAATTTCAAAACCGGTTTCTTGTTGTACTCAGCAAGATCTACAAAAAAAATAATATCAGTTCCCAGGTATTTATTCTCTGTCACACTGTGTTATTATTATAATTTTTGTATTACAGTATATTAATGTGGAATATTTTTGGCTTAAGTATGAAAAATTATAACCCGCAACTGGTGGCTATTTTCCGCTGCGCACATTCGCACTCTTTCCGAGGCAGCTCCAGTTTTTCCAAACGTCTTCTTGTTGATATTTCTGGACTGTCCTGCACAATATCCACAACACCGTATGTAGTCTTCCGGTACATGGAAGGTGTCTTACTGTACCATGTTGTCGAAAATTTCCAACCAAGCGGTTTGGTGTTGGTTGTTCTGAAGGTCCAGAAGATGTCGGATTTAACGTGATTATCGCCGAAATGGCCTGAACCATCACACTGGGGCCGTAACGATGCGACGGCCAACGCCCCATTGGATTGATTCCGCCGGTACCAATTCGAAGCATAACAGTTATGGGTCATGGCTTCCCTCTTGGTTAGGGGTCGAGGACTGTCTAAACCTCTACTGTTCTATGGGTCACATCACCCGGTGATTTGGGTATAAACCACAGCCACCACGATACTCCCCGAGGGCCCGCACCATATAGTCAGGCCAGAACAAGTTCTGGGGGCTCCTGACTACCCGTGGTACCAGATTAAGGTCTCCGGTCAGACCTCGTAACCAAAAGGCTACTCCCAGTTTTTGTTCCATACAACATGGGACTGGTCATCCATAGCCACCGACACCCTAAAACCAACAATCAACCTCTACTCTATACTGCCAAACTCGCCCTAGCACGCCGCATCGAGAAAACCCTATTTGCTAACTCATTCGCTCTGGCCAAAACCTCTTGTGAAGCAACCATCCCTCTAACATCCCACTGTCCGTCCGTCATTTCAATTCCTAACCGACCTAAATCCCTAACACTTTCATAAAGAGTACATTCACAGAGAACATGCAACCAATCCTCAAGAACCGCACCACAATCACACGACTCCCTATCGCTTAGGGTCCTCTTGTGCAAAAATGCATTGAGGGACCCATGACCAGTCAGCAAAAAGCCGAGAAAAAGGCCAAAGCTAAAATCTGGCTGACCACTAACAAACCTCACATCCCTGATAAACCTATAAGTAACACGCCCTTTCACACTATCGTCCCACTAACTGCCACCTCTCCATCACACATTCATCCAAGTGAGTCCTAATTTCACCAGCACTCATACGCTCCATGCCGTCCACCACCCAACTATCCCTTGGCAATACAACACCCGTTTTTGCCATAAAGGCAACGGCACGTCGTATTACCTCAGTTCTGAAGGTCCAGTACGCACATTAAAAAAGCGATGATAAACACGCTGCGTCAAACCAATTGTCTCTTGATTTGTAAAACATTCAACAACTGCTGATCGCTGTTCTGTTCCGTAGTGTTCCATTTCAAATTCCCCAAGTTTGCTTTACAAAATTCTGAAATAAAAATAAAAAATATAAAAAAAAAATTGAAACATTCAAACCACAACGGTATGTTTGCGCCACCCTGTATTCGTTCAATCTTGTATTGCTCCAAATATTTTTAGCAATTTTTTTTTTAATTTAGTGAAAAAATAGTTAATTTTTTTGTTCCACTTGAATTTTCCCAATGTTCCAAATAAAGATTTTTATTAAGAGGCTGTAAAGGTGCATTTAATTCCACATAGGAAACATGAGGTAATAAACATACTCTCCTCTAACTATCAACTTCCTGAAACGACGACCGTTATCCACTTTCCCAAGGAAATGTGCATCTAATTTATGAAAACCGTTATCAGAGCCAATGTCCATTGAACTCTAAAAGGTTATTTCGATAAAAACCAAGCAGATGTCGGAAAAAGAAAAATTCAAGAACTCCAAAAACAGCAGAGCCAAAATAAAACCTACATTGTTTAGTTAAACAGCTCCAATGCTAAGAATCAACAACTGTTACTTAATAAGGAATCGCTGGTGGTGGCAGAGGAAAACCATCCCCCATGAGAGAGGGATACTCTGCCCTAGATTAAGTTACAAAATTTCCAAAAACAAATAAAACTCTACACGGACTGGAAGTAAAAGAAGAAAAGTTATAAAATAGCAAACAGAAAAAAACACAAGAAAATTAAGACACAAAAGGAACACAAAACATCCTGTCAATGATAACGGCTCACCAGAAATATGAGTATTTGGACTGAAGGAAAACGACAACATCTTGATAAAAATCAAACGGTGCAATGCGTCTGTACACGATACTAAAACAGGAAGGACGCAAAGTGGAAAAAACGGAAATCTTGTTATATTCAGTTTTTTTTCAAAGATCGCCACTTTGGATAAATAATCGTTGTTGTTACAGACAAACTCACGTTCAGTTCGGCCCTCCTTCCATTCGAGTTTCAGTGTAAAGATTTCTGCAAAGCAAACAGAAGAAAAAACACAAAAGGTGATTTTTATGGGTGTTGACGATTTGAAAGAGAATCGATCACAACTAATAATCGTATGAGCGGAACAGAAATTTCCACCAAAGAAAACAGGGTGTGTTCCCGTAAAAAGTGTGCCAATTTTTCCATGAAGGAAAGAAGACACAACCAAGACACATGAGATAGTTTCTTATGTGTCCCAACTTACAGATGATGTTTGCTTACCTAGCAATTAACTACTGGCTATCATTTCAGAGTGATCTCAGTGATCTTAACTGGGAAACACATACGACATCAACAGACGGCTCCAAACATCACAAAAGGAAAGACACACAAAAATCTGATAAATTTTCTCTAATATTCAGTGCCAGAGTACCCTAAACGCCATCCCATACGTTGCCCTCAAATCTAGATTGTCTATGTGATAAATTATTAATGATCTTGAAATGGATTTTCTAAATTGTCTATTTTTTTTTGATTGGTTTTCCTCTCTTAATAATGATTCTTACTGTTTTAATTTGTCTATATCCATACTTGAAAGAACTCTTTCAAAAGGTTATCGTTGATAACCCGTTTAAGTTATTAAACAGCTTAAAGGTTTTCTTCGTTAAATGCATATTTTCTAGATTTAGGTACAATTCCGTGGGGGTAAGTAAAACAGCCACCCATGAACATTACTTCGATGATACATGAAAGATCATTAAAAATCGATAAAGCCTCCAAGCATAGAAAAGTGATGAAACAACCATTAACTAAATGACTCATTAAACACTTTTAGTAAATTGCTTGTAGTGGGAAATATATGCTGCTTAGGGCCATTATAGAAAAAGGAAAATATATTTTAGTGCAGGTATAAACATTAAAATGCAATTCCCAAAAAAGTTTACAGGTTTCTAGAGTTCAGAAGTGCCCACAGCTATACACTTGTCAAATTAATATCCATTGAAAAAATCTCCGTTTAAGTCCATGTATGATGCACTTCTGTTTACAGCTTCCATTTTTTATATTGAACTCTTTTAATTGACTTGTGAGATTAATATTCCTTCTGCACTTGCGATGCAAGGGACGCCGCCTCAGCGGTTGGGAAAATAAATATTTTGGAATGAAGTCTCTTAAGACTGTTGTGTTTGTCGCAGATCCATCAAATTTTACACAGCTACGAGGGCGACCTCAAAAGTAACTGGCCTAATATAAAAATAACCATTTTTTGGAACTTTTATTATTTATTTTTCAACATAATCTCCTTCCAACTCAATACACTTCATCAAACGTTTTTCAAGTTTTTTAATTCCATCCGAAAAATAAGATTTTTCAAGACCTTCAAAATATGCCTCAGTTTCAGCAATAACCTCGCTATTGGACGAAAATTTTTTGCCACCGAGAACTTTTTTTAAAATTGGAAACAAGAAATAATCAGAAGGAGCTAAATCTGGACTATATGGTGGATGCGGAGCAATTTCAAATCGTAATTCGGCCAGTTTTTGTTGGGTTAAAAATGCAGTGTGTGAAGGAGCATTATCTTGATGAAAAAGAACTTTTTTTTCTACATGCGGTCGATTTATCTTGATTTCTTCACTCAACCGATCCAATAATGCACAATAATTTTCACTATTTATAGTTTTTCCATTCTCAAGATAATCAATAAATATTATACCCCTTGCATCCCAAAATACTGTGGCCATTACTTTTTCTGCTGACTTAACAGTTTTCGCCTTCTTGGGACCACTTTTACCAGCTTCTATCCATTGTTTTGACTGTTCTTTGCATTCTGGGATGTAGTGATGGATCCATGTTTCATCAACAGTTATGAATCGGCGCAAGAACTCTATTGGATTACGCTGATAAATAGCTAAAATCTCCTCGGAATTGGTCCAACGGACGATTTTTTGGGGCAAAGTCAACAAACGCGGCACACATCTTGCGGATAGCTTTTTCATGTGGAGTTCATCATGTAAAATACTCCAAACTTGTTTTTCGTGTATTTTAACAATATCAGCAAGTTCTCTGAGCTTTATTCGTCTATCTTTAGTCACTTCATTAAATATTTTTCTAATGTTTTCAATAGTAGTAGCAGTTTTCGGTCTTCCAGAGCGTTGTACATCTTCCGTACTTGAAGGACCCATTTTAAATTGTTGAACCCAGGATTTCACGGTGGAGTATGAACAGAATCCAATTCATCTTTGATTAATTGTGGCGTATAACCTTTCATATAAAAGTGTTTAATTACCGCACGAAACTCTTTATTTTCCATTTTTCAAAAATTATAAAACTTGTTTACTTCAATCACCTGTAACAAAGAAAATAATCATTAAATATTTCGGAAATTTTGACAGATGGCTTATAAAAGATTGCTTTTAAAAAACAAAAAAAAAGTTGCTAGTAAAACAGAAAATGTGCCAGGCCAGTTAGCTTTGCGGCCGCCCTCGTAAATGAGCATTTTTTGAAATTTTTATTTATTCAAGAACTGATTGGCCTTTGCATCATGAATCGTGATTGATTTTCAAACTTGTTTTTTGCAGCAAAAACGGTTATTCAAAATATACTCGTACTATAAGAGAGTGATAAACGAGCTTGCTTAAAGACGCTTAATGTTATTCTTGAATTACTTTCTTCTCAAAAATTTTAATTATTTAAAACAAACGGCTATTAACGCAAATTGTTTTTAGCGAATTGTCCTAAGCGAGTTAACAATCGAACACGGCAGTGGTCCCCATACAAATGGTTTGTGGACCAAAAGAAAAGGCATGGTCATATCGATTCCAGATAACTACCAAATTGTCTCACGAAGCGAAAATGACATTATTTTTGCAATTTGACTTAATTGGGGTGACGGACCCTAGGTCCGAAAATTATTCCATTAAAATTTGGACATATAAGTACCATACAAATAGTTTGGGGGCTAAAAAGAAGACAGGCTCATATTGGCACCGAGTAACTACAAAATGTTCTGCAAAGCGAAAGAATATTATTTTCGTTTTATTTGACTTCATTTGGGCGACGGACCGTTGGTCCGATTATTCGGCCAGATTAAACATGGAGATATGGGTACCAAAGAAACAATGACATTTTCTTACATACTCAAATATGGCATTCGTTGTAAAATCTGGGTAAGTTTAGATCCCTGGTATGAAGGTCCAAGAATCTTAATTCTCAATTGGCTTTTCTGACCAGAGGTGCAGTGGTATAACAAAGTCGATCACTCCCAATCTTTTATTCGTAAAGTTGCCGGCATTTACCAGGTGAAAACCGATTAAAGGCGTTTTATAAACACTCCTATCATTAGATTCGTGTCCACATTTGGCATCAACAGCAGTTGCAGCATTGACCAACCTGACAGATTTCTGATTTTGGCGTACGGGTCGCCAGGAAAGTTCATGTTTGTTTGTAGAATTTTTCCGGACACGCTCATAAATCAAACGTAGTTTTTTGAACTTTTCAATTAAATTCCATGACGAATTTAGCCTGAAACCGTCTATTCATACGACTAAACTTATTAGTATGAATTTAATCTATACAAAACACACACACTGAATTTGTTTTCACCACATTTTAGGGTGGTTCACTCGCCACTCGTTCTCAGGCGAAACGATCGTGTTTCTTTTAAATTGTATTTAATTTTTTTTATCATTTTCGTTCAGGCAATGGCAGTACGTACAGTTCCATTTATTTTCAAAAAAAGTTCGTTTTTGTTATGTATTTTTTTAAGGAAAAAACAAACAGAACTCATGCTAAAGTTTGAAAACAACATAAAGCCAGGAACTCTCCAAGACAGACACACTGCCGAGTGCTGGCACTCGATCGGTAGTGGACGGACTCGTTCGTCGTTTGCACAAAGCCTAAGCCATGAACACCTGGACATTTTCATCGCTGAGCTGAGCGAGTACGAATGGGCAGCGGTGAGTCGTTGCATACGTCTGTGTGGTGGTGGTAGTAGGAACAGAAATATTATTCAATACAACTACGATTAAAATTATGTTTTGAATTTACACAATGTTGTTGCTGCCCGGTGTTGTTTGTTCAATATTTAATAAACGACGACGACGATTTGAAAAAGCACAAACGAAACAAGTCGAAATCTAAATAATGCCACTCGGTCGTTTTAAAGATCTGTGCATGTTGTTGGTGTTTCTGTTGTAGAGTATTCTTTTGATAACAACAACAACTGATATCTTATTCATAATCTACCGATTAAACACGAATTTAGATACAATACATGCACTCATATAGAAATATGTACGAATTACATTAAAATCAAATTTAAACGATCGTTTCTGATAGTCGTCGCAAAGTGGGAGAAGTAAAGTTCTATAATTTTCTGAATGACTAACAGAAACTCGAGCTTCAAAAATAAAACGACAGCAACGCAAAACTCCAGCGACCAAATATGGTTTAATATGCCCTTGTAGCTCTCGCAGTTAACCATAACGTCGATTTGAACAGCATTTTTAAAAAAAATTAGGCATTGCCTTTGTTCAATTAATAGGAGTGCTCTTTTGGCACTCGCTTAGTACACGAGTAAGTAGTCGCTAAGCCCATAACTTTAAAACTTTACGAGACATTTTTCCAATTTCTTCGTAAACAGAGACTTATTAGATTTATACATCATAAACCATTTGATTTTTTTTAGAAAAAAGTTATTCAAGAAATACTATAAGCGAGTAATACTCGTCACCGAGCTCGCTTAAACTCGCTAAAGGATAGTCATATATAACTTTTTTCCCAATATTTTTAAAGTATTAAAACAAACGGGGTTTAATGCAGATTGTCTATAGTTATCAATGAAAAAATCATTCTATATTTTTGTTCAATTGTGGGACCTTCAAAGACAGTTACTATTACAACACGTCCAATCTCTGAGTATGCATTGACATTCTCGATAATCACCCGCGTGTCTCTCTATCACACGCAGAAAAAAAGCATGGTTGGGGTAACAATATTCGAAGAGCATCATACTATTGTTGGTTATATGGTTGTGGCACAACAATATTATAAACATCACAACAATAGTATGGTTCACACACAACCATACTATGATCCCCATAACAATATTATGGTCCTCACAACAATAGAATTATTCACACATAACCATAGTATGATTCACACTAAATCATACTATGATCTACATAACCATATTATGATCCTCACAACCATAGTATGTTGCACATACAACTATAGTATGATCCTTAGAACCATAGTATGACTTACAATTTGTAATGATTGGGTTAAGTTGTTATTCAACAATAGAGATTTTTATTAAATAAGTTATGTAAAAATACATTAAATTCTTTATAAAGGGAGTGATTTACTTAACAGTAGAAACAATTCATTTATTAAAAATATTTCAGTTATACTAACCCGTAGTTTGTTTTGAAAAAATTTAATTTATATATATAAACTACTATTATTGCGTAAGATTCATAAAAATAACATTGTCAAATTAAAAATAAATTACGATTTTGCCTGTTTGATTGCCGAAATAATGTTATTGTTAAAATAAAACCCATGAAACAATACTTTTGTCCCACCAACCATATTTATATTGTTGCTACAACCATATTTTCATTTTCTAATTTTTTGTTACATTTCAACAATATTAATGTTGCCGCAATCATACTAATGTCAAAATAAATTTCAGAAATCAATACTAAGGTTGCGAAAACCATAATTTTATTGCAGAGAACATACTATTGTTGCCGTGACCATTTAGTAACCATATTTTTTCTCTGCGTGCAGCAAATGCGGAATTTTTGCTTTCAACTGCCTAAAATACACCTCCTTAAGTTAAGATTATTATATGCGCCACCGTTGGATAGGAGTTTATCATTTCTTTAGAAACACATCGAAATACTTATCTGCAAGCATATAAAGTATATACTCGTATATCGGATGATCTGTCTAGAGGTATTTTTTTATCAAAATAAAAAAAGACAAAAGCTCAAATCAAGTGTGAAATTTTTATTGTTCATTCGAAAGGACATTTTATACCATTTATTTTTTGAATATACTTTCCTTCAAATGTTGGCCGCAACTAAGCGTCCGGATGTCCATTCTGAGAGTACAACTTTGGATGATTCGTTCAAATATTTCGACCTTTATGGCGTTATTGGCATGCGTAATGTTGGCTTCCAAAGTCTGAATCGAAGCTGGTTTGTCAGCATAGACTTTGGACTTTACGTAGCCCCGAAGGAAAAAGTCTAAAGGTGTGATAGCACACGACCAAGGCTTCCAACTCACCGGTTCAAAACGTGAAATCATTTGCTCTTCGAAATGACCTCTCAATAGATCCATTGTTCGAGCAGCTGCATGGCAAGTGGCACTGTCCTGTTGAAAACAAATGTCGTCAAGGAATTCCTCTCCTTTGAATTTGACCTTGTTTATCAGTTTCTCGACAGGCAACTGCGTACCGTTGCACAGTCTCGGATGATTCAGATATCACAACATGATTATGATCAATCCGCCCTTAAGTTGTTAATTATGCGACGGAATTCCCGGCACAATAATCGAGTTTAAAAATTCCGTCGGATAGTTTGTTGCTTCACCCTCGTAGGTTACTTTGCTTTTATTGCCCTTCTATAATGCAATCGGGATTTTTAAAGTTTTGTACAATGCTGGAAACACTTTAGTGATTAGTTGCTCTTTCGACGATGTGAAGTTGAAAAAATTTTGCGGGAACGATATCAATCCAGTTTCTTGACTTCCCGGCACAAAGATGACGATTTCAGGCATGCAATAAGTTTATCGGCAGCAGTAGATTTCGGAATGACGGGAAGCGTTTGATGAAAACCTCCGGAGATGCAAGTATTTTTTAAGTTACATTATATAAGTACTTATAGAAAAATATAAACAAAAAATATTGTCCAAAAATTAAAAAAATAATAGTGTTTAGGGATGAACAACCCTTATCACTTAGGGGCATGAAAAATATATAGTAGCCGATTCTCAGACTTACAGAATATGCGGATAAAATTTGGTAAAAATCGGTAAAGCCGTTTCGGAGGAGTAAGGTAACTAACATTGTGACACTTGAATTTTATATGTATAAGTATAAAGATATAAATATAAGTCCGAATTATTTCCTTTCGCCTGTCCATTCCACTGAAGATTAGTCTTCGTGTAACTGATTACCGCCACCTATACTTAAGCACGTTCCCAATTATGGACATTATGCATGTGGTATATCCGTCGGTCCTTTGTTTTATCTTTTAACGAAGTGGTTGGTCAAATGGTAAATTGGTATGAGTGTGTTAACGTTGAAGAGAAATATTGTTATGATTATATCAAGTTAACATAAGAGATTTAAGAGAAATACTACGTTTTTTTCCTTAACAAAGAGAATATATCTCATAACTTAAGAGATGATTCAGTGAAGAGTGTATTGTGGGTGGTGGTATGTTGCGGAAATGAAACGATTAAGAGTTCAATAAGCCATGCAGATAATAAGAGGAATTTTAAGAGAGTTAATACAATTGATTTAAGGCGTTTGTTAATACAAATTAATGATTATTATTTGAAAGGCCTCTTTTATTAAAATTTTATAATATTATTATATTGGTTTAAAATACAGGGCAACATTATTTGGGTGATCGTCTCAGACATACGTTTTGTCAATGGCAGCTACACATACATCCTAACACGTGATTTTTGGCATAATACGTTTTGCCAATATGGTAAAAATTTTTGATCTGTCGCAACGTACAGTTTTTAGTCCAAAGTGGAGATGGATATATCTCGGTTGTTGCTATTGAATGGCAGAAAAAGAACAAACTTACCCGCAAAAACTGTACCTACTGCCCATTATCACAAAAAATTTCCCATTTTCACCTTTTTTGGTCGATAACTTGGCTACGTTTATTTTTTTTTTATTTTTAACTTTATTTCAAATTAAACAAAAGAGTTTCGATTCCGTTTATGGATATCATGCGTGTTTTTTGCGACGAATAAAAAATAATTTAGAGTGAAAAACATTTTAAAAAGCACAAAGTTTTAAAAAAAAACCTTTGTCGGAACCTACCGTAAGTAGTCATTATTGCTGACATTGTGTTAGGGTGATTAATTTTGAGGTTCCCTACTTTTAAAAGAAAAAAAAATAGAGAAAATTCAAATTGATTGGAATGTTCATTTGAAAGAACATTTTTTGGCTTTTATTTTTTGAAGATTATATCTATCAAATGTTGGCCTCGGCTATAGTCCATCCATTGAGTCCAATTTTCGATGACTCGTTCGACCATTTCGACAGGTATGGCGTTAATAACACGCGCAACTTTGGCTTCCAAAACCGGAATCGCAGCTCACACACGATCTTTGGGGCCAATCTATCCCCAAAAACGTAAAATTATCTGCTCAGCGAAGTGTTCTCTCAATAAATCCATTGATTGATGCGATGTGTGGGAAGTGGCGCCGTCTTGTTGAAACCAAATGACGCCGAGATCATGAGCTTCAATTTCAGGCATCAAATAGTCGGTTATCATGGCACGATAACGGTCGCTATTGACGGTTACGTTCTTACCAGCAACATTTTTGAAGAAATATGGAGCGATGATTCCACCGGCCCACAAACCACACCAAATTGTTTTTCTGGATGAAGTGGCAGCTCTTGAACCTGTTCTGGTTGCTCTTCGTCCCAAATGCGGAAATTTTGCTTGTTTACATACTCATTGAGCCATAAATGTTGCCCGATTTGGTTGACCATAAGTTGAACGAAGTGTACAGAACGTGAATTTTCGTTATAAAGTTGAACGATTTGTAAATGTTGTTCAGGCGTAAGTAAGTCTTTTTATGTTGAAATGCCTAACAATACTAAACAAAAATAACTTGACAGCATGACACGACTCACACGTGATCTGCCAAAAAAGGCTATTGAAAAAAGTATCTCTACTTAGATCACCCTATACATAGTTTGAGTTACTATCTTAAAATTATTACAGCAAATATTTACAATAATAAATATATCAGTAATATTCAAAAGTAATTCAGTTACTAGGAAAATAACAGGAAAACCCCTAAAATTAATATTACAAAAAGTGTGTAAAAAGTTTCAGAAACAACAAACAAGTCCTTTTACGAGTATATTGTGGCTAAACTTAACATTAATTGTTGCTAAACCTAACATCTTAACTGGTCATAACTAGTTTGATCTTCAGCATTTTTCAGTGAATGTCAGAGTCATGTTATGTATCAGAGTCTGAATCAATAGTCACAGATTCATCGGCACACAACGGAAGGCGTTACAAATTCCATTAATATTGGCCAGTCGCCAGTAGTTTCATATCAAGTCTCAGCTGTAGTAAGAGTTGCACTCGAAAATCTTCTTGCCAGATTATATATGATTTTTAAGTTTTTCTTTTGTAAGATTTGCAACCGTTTTTTGTGAGCGTTTGCTCGGTCTCTCCAAATCGGGCACCCGTAAGTGAGAATTGGTCTGACGCTTATTTTGTTCAAAAGCAATTTGTTCAAGAAGGTTCAAGCAAACTTGAACTTCCTGTTCAGAAGCGGGTTTAGTGCTAGACCGCATCTTACAGCTTTTTGGGACACATTTTGCAAATGGGCTTTAAAAGTTTGTTTTTTACTCAGAGCTAATCCCAGTTAATTAGTTAAGTTTGAGATTTCAATTTCTCTAACTCGAACTTTAAGTTTTTGAGTTAGAACTCTTTTTGGAGATTTATTGTGTATTGTAAGACTTGCCTGGGATTTTTTCTTGTTAAGTTTTATTTTCCACTTTAAAAGGTGTTTACAAGCAAAAGAATGTTATTTTGCATACGCTTTACTATGGCATTTGAAACGTTAAAAATATCAATATGGAAAATAGCAAGTGCCCAAGAATAAATGATTTTTGTTAATTTTGTGGTCATATAGTGCAAAAATAGCCAATCAAGACAGAATAAACTGATTTTCTGCGGAATTTAAAATAAAACGTATACTCGTTATTTCAATGAACCTGATACATGTAGTGAAGAAAAGATGACTTGCAAAAGATGCCATAATACTCATTTGGCTTAAATCTTCTTCTACTTATATATTTTAAAAAATGGTGTGAAAAATGTATAGTAATTCATCAATTTTTGTTCAGTTGTTCGCAATTGGCAGGAGAATGTTTTTACGAAAGAAAATTTTGGAAAACCCTCCGGCATAGTCGGAAAATTGGACAAATCGAAAACTGAGTTTTAGTATCGAATATTATGTGCAATTGTTTCGGAGTGGCTTTTCGGCCGAACCGTACATTCAGCTTTGAAGCTGCTGATGAATTTGTTCACGGTAGACATGCCAACGTGCACAATGATCATGAATTGGCGGCAGCGAAATTGATGAGAGAATGCAAAATCATCATTTGGAATGAATGACGCATAAACGAGCTTTAGAGGCAGTTGACCGAAGGGTGAAGGATTTACATGGTATTTCGAGACAATTTGGTAGATATTGCTCTCTGGAAGTTTTCGTCAAAAGCTTCCCGTCATCCCGAAATCTACTGCTACCGATAAACTTAATGCATGCCTAAAATCGTCGTCTTTGTGGCGGCATGTCAAGAAGTTGAAATTGACCACAAGCATAAGAGTCGCGTAGCAAAACTACTCATCGAAACTTGAATTCTTGAGACAACTGCTGGCGCTTGGCTATGACCAAATTCCTGTTGATATTTTCACTGGATTGCTATCGTTGCCGAAAATTTTTTCGAGCTCACATCGTAGAAGCAGGAACTCATCACCAAAGTTCTCCCCGGCATTAGATAAGTGAACGGCCGGTACTAGACGCGAAGAATAAGGACGTCGATAGATTGAATTTGATTATTCAAAGTCAAATTGCTGTAGAACTGCATTCGTACAAATCCTTTGACAACATGACCTACGAGGATAAAGAGACAAAATATCCGGCGAAATTTTTGAACTCGCCTGATGTACAAGGAACTTCGCCGCATAATTTACAGCTTAAGGTGGGATCGATCAAAATACTGTTGCGGAATCTGAATCATCTGAAATTGTGCAACGGCACGCAATTGTCCGTCAAGAAACTGATGAACAATGTGATTCAAGCGATGATCATAAAGGGCAAATTCAAAGGAGAAGAAGTTCTTATCCCACGAAATTTGATTATTCGACCTGATCTTCTATTTTACACTTTTCGTCGTCGTCATGAGTCCAAGCGGATGCAGTTTCCCGTTCGTTTGGCAGTCAATAAATCGCAAAGCCAATCGTTGGAAGTCTGTGGGATTTATCTCGAATTTCCTTGTTTTTCGCACCGTCAGCTGTACTTTTTCTGTTCGCGTATTGGAAAACCGTCTTAGTGGTTGTTCTTGCGTCGGAAAAAATTAAAAAAAAACTTGTTTTTCATATCGCTCTCTACTGATTTCGATTCCGTTCAAATATATCGTATTAAAATTTGAACTATGTTTTATCTGAAGCCATTAAATTAAAGCGAGTCGAAGTTCGCCGGGTCGAATCCAGTCATTTAGGTGGGACACCGACACGATGCAACCAGGCGTTACGCTTGGATGGAACAAACCAAAGTTGAGAAAAAGAATCGTATAAAGCCGCTTTCACTTGTAGAACGCAGTAATGGTACCGCTCTACCTAAACCTCCGTGTCCGGATATTCACTCCCAATTAGTGCAGTCACCAATCCGACCGATACGATATGATGATTCTGATATTAATCCAATTGAAAATGACCACTAACTTAAAACGAAATGAACAATATTGTCTACACCAAGAACAAAATACATAAGTTGAAACTACAATGATTCTGTTGAAAAAAGTACTTTCGGTTGCAATCAACAAATTTTTGTAATCGTAATGGATATTCGGTTCGAAATACCACAAGATAATGGATATGATTATCGTACTGTACTCACAGCTTATGGATCGTTCATACCAATGAAACACAAAAATGGTATTTAGTTGCAACAACTGGTGGTGGTGACAAGCAATAGTTTCGCAAACATTTTGTTGTTGTAACTAATTATTAGTGAAGATAACTAACACTTGATAATAAACATAAAGTGATTGTTTAATGGTATTTTTTAAAAATAAAATAAGTCGATTAGTAATCCCCATTTACACGAGGCATCTTTACTTGCGTTAATTTTTAAGATTCCCTTCTGAACTAGCCTCTTGTGTTCACACATGGCAATTTGGTTTGAGGAATTTTTTTTTCTATCGTTCTGATTTTTGTGTAACAAAATATTAAAATGAGCTGCAGCCAACTTCACACTACGAAAAACACAAAATGCATTGACAGTAGGGGCAAGTTTTCTCTCTTTTATTCCCCTAACCTCTCTCTATTCTACAAACTGAGTGGTGCGGCAAGTGAAGTTGCCTCGTGTAAATGGGGACGTATTAACTTAAGGACAATCGATTGTCCAAGTTTTTTTGCAGTAAAAATCATCTATTATCTTTTCCACTTTTCGTCGTCATGACCCTCCATATGAAAACTTTCAGTACTTCAAATGTTTAAGCAAACAGTTTTTTTGCCACCGACTAAAGCTTTAATTTTTTTGTTGAACATACATATGTGGTATGTGGAGTTTTATATCTAATATTTCTCTTTCGAAGGTTCGGATACTAGGTATGTTGCACCGATATTACAGATCCAATAACAAACTAAAATCCTTTAAAAACTCAGCGATGATGATGTGCCACGTATTACAGTCTATTTAAATACTTTTATATCGATATTGGTTCACTTTACTTTATTCGCATTGTTAATACATTTTGGCAAACTTAGTTTTTATTTAAACATGTGTGATCAACGGACCGGGTATAAAAAATTATTGAAAAATGAACTACTCGTAAGCGGCTCTATACAATAAGGCCCCAAACTGAAAATGAAATAAAACCCTAAAAATGGGGCTTTATTTCTACCTATCCCCAATTCCGAAAATTAAATAAAACCCCAATAATATGAAAAAACACCCCAACCCTAAAATGAAAAACAACCTATTTTTTAATTTTTTTTTAATGATGAAAGAAGTCCCCATTTTTTTATAATAACAGGTGAAAAACATTAAGTTAAGAAAGATTTATAACTTTTTAATTGAACAATTTAACAAAATTTTAGATAATAACCTGCATTGTATCTTCAACAATTTACCGGCAATATACACATTTGTAATGCTCTAATCCCTTGCAAATTGCATCAGCTTCCAATTTTAAATTACATTCGTCGCAAGCTTTTAGATGTTTGCATGGTAGAAAAACAATATTTGCTATTCTGTCTGTGCAGATATTAGGTTCACGCTCTTTCGAGTCTTCAAAATTAACTTCCATTAACAGAATCTACGATTTAACTTCAGCAAAAGCAAAACTCATTGAACCTGACGGCAGCAACGCCACAGATGCTTGCTGGGATTCTTTGATGTATTCAAGCAATAAAAACAATTCGAATCTCAATTTTAAGAGCCTTCGTTAGCTTGCTGCCAATCAATCACCTAAAGGTCTAGAACGCCTAAAAAGCAGTAGGGTGTTTGAGGGAAGAATTGTGTACAGCCGAACGAGTTGATGAATTATTGCTTCATAACGAAAGAATCGGTGCATCGATGACGGTGAAATTTCACTTTTACATTGAACAATTATCAGCTTTATGGGACAATTGTCCCACGAAACGAACGAACACGGTGAGCGTTTTCACCAAGTCCCAAAAAAATTGGATGTATTGCTAGCATAAGTTTGTTGGTGGCTAAGTAAAATAAGCGAATACAAAAGTGCAGACACCGAAGACCCGGATTACGGTAGAAATAAAGGACGCATAGAAGCAGTTATCCCAATTAATCCAGTACCAAGCTCTGGTTAGGAAAAAGAAACTGAACAAGCCTCGAAAGAACTGAGGTTACTTTACGCGTCAAATTCAACCACATTTCAACAATAAACATATCTAGCCCTAGCAGCGAAAATTATAGAACTTTAAATTGGAATAATAAAAAATGGCATTTACTTAATTCGATAAGCATAGTTTAAGCTAAAAAATTAAATCTATTTTTTTAATTTGTTTGACTTTTTGTTTAATGATTTTCCTAATTGTTCATAAAAAAATACAATAGTTTTAAAGAATATTTCAGTTTAAACATTTTATATATTCCTTAATCTCTAAACGGCATCCGAAAAACTGTTTCCTAAAAATTGAAATTGCTGCCCAGTCTTGCAGCTACTGGTTTTGATAGTATTTTTTGTTGCCGGCAGAGCTGATCCTACAAATTAAAATTGTTGATTTTTTCCTTTGCTTCTTATACTAATTCTGTCAAAGTTTTGGAAATACTTTTGAGTGTAGGTTCTATTCCCACTTTTTTAATTATCCTGTTACTAATAACATTTCATTTTTGACTTTTTTTTTAAATATTTTTATTAAATGAATTAAAAAAAGTATCTCAATCCGAAAAGACGTGAACAGAGTTTTTTTTAAATAGATCATTTGAAAAATGTTGTTTTATAAATTAATTCAATAAATATATAAAAAAGTAAAGTTTTAATTTTCATTAATTTATTATCACGAACCACTCACTTAGGAAATTTGGAAAAAAAAAACATATGTACATAAATCAGGGAATCAAACAAAAAGCATCTTCGTATCAGAGTTTTCATGTCTACTTTGCTGATAACAGAAAGTTTTTTTTTTGCTGTGGCTATAAAACGTGGTTATATGGATTTTAAGAAACAATCCAGGAAAACCTAACTTGAGTTCATATTTTGTCAATAACTTAATTTATGTCCCTTCATTTTAATTTAAGAAAAATCGTACTTTTTTCAAAATGCAGATTCTTTTAGAAATAATTAAAAAAAAAACACTAATTCAAATATATAATTTTTTTAACTCAACATTTTTTTTTATTCAAAAAGTCATTAAACTGAAATAAAACACTGTCGAAAACCTCCAAAAATGTATTTCACTTCATGTGGGACTAAAAAAGCGATCGTGGGTAGACGTAAAAAACAAAAATCCTTACACACCGTCCGTCAGAGAAGAACAAGCGACCGACCGACCACCTGCCCCTGACACATGAAAGTCTATTTTTAGACTACTGACGATCGGGCTCATGTATAAACATTTTAATGCCAACAAAAAGACAGGAACTTTCAAAGAACCACCACTGAGCGCAGATCCTACTCAGCGCACCACCAAAAATACAAGAGAACCTACGTACACTCACGTACGAGTACCCTTGCATTCTTAGTGAGTACGAACGAGCATGTGTGTGATAAACATGAAATGACAAGAAACGTGTGCTCATCCAAACCGAGAACGATCGAATGAATACAAGAAATGCAACAGAGCGTAACACCAAGGTGCCACTGAAGAGTGCACGAGGTGAGTGTGGAAAATGTTGAACAACAGCTGCCGAGAGCAAAGACGTTCTTAACAACAGCCAAAGAATCCATGGTAATGTGCCGTAAGAGATTTCAGGTGATTCTTCAGAGCACAATGTACGCTGTTGGTTGTACTCTCAGTGGCAAGGAAGAGCACAAATCAGAGAGAGAGAGAGAGCCAGTGAGCTAGTGAGATTGGTTAGCAGCAAGATTTCATATATATAAAGCACGATTTGTGGTGGTATGAGTATCAGCTGTCATTGGTTCATTTCACACACCACACTACAAGTTAGGGCCATAATAACGGCACGCGTTGGCACAGACAACATGTGCTGCCGTAAAACATGCTCAAACAGGTTTCTCCGTTCATAGCGGTTTACTACAGCAACAACAGCGAATGATTGGTGGTTGCAAAGCACATAGCTAAGCAACTTGTGGTTGTTGTACATACGCCAGACACCGTATATCTGTCGCCGCTTGCTGTTGTTGTTCTTGTATGTGAGCGCGTGTGTGTCAGTTTGTTATTTGTTTGTTAAGGAACTAGGAATGAGACTAAGAGAGTCGTGAGCAGCAAACGGCAGGTGATACTCATTCAACGAGAGCATTTTAGTTGTGCGACCAACTCTCACCGCTTCTCTCCCGTGTGCGGAGTGAGTGCATGAAGTCGAAGAGTTGTGGTTGAAAACTCCTCGGCCTATATAAACTCGCACGCAGTGATGCTCCAGCACAGTTCTTCGTTGCTTTTGCTTGCGTTCGCATCGCCTTCGATTGTGTTCTAAAAAGAAAAACAAATTTTTATTTAATTTTGTTTTTTTTTGCTTTGCTTTAATTTTGAAACGCGGTTTTTGTAACTGGATTTCGAGTTAGTGACCCAATGATCTTAAAAAACGAAACATGATTGCAAATAACAGTGAAAAATAATTCACACCTAACGGAAACAAATGTTTTAAACAAAACCGAAAAAACACTAAAAACTGAAACAACTACAAAAAAGAAAATTTGTGAATAAAATTGAAAACTAAAACTATCAAAATGCATAACATCGAGGATATGTTAGTGGAAAAAAACTACAGCAAGTGTCCTTTGAAAAAACGGCCTGTCCATTATCACTTCGATGACGAAGAGGACGTTGTGGCCACCATGGATAACCCCAAGAAAATTCTCAAAATGGATAACGATGAACCTGAAAATTTAAGTTTGAAAAAAGATACGACCTCAGTCGCCTCCAGTGATATGAACTCGAAAATGATTTCCTCCTCGTCAGCGGCGGAAGAAGATGAAATGATCAATGTCAGCGATTGCTGCGAGGATGAGGGTGTCGATGTCGATCACACCGACGATGACAGCATGTGCGACGAAGATGACGAGGAAATGATTGATTGTGTGAAAATCGAGGACAATCACGGCGTGGAGGCTAATACAACACAAGCGGCCGCTTTGGCAGCGGCTGCAGCAGTTGCTGCCGCTTCGGCAGCTGCTTCGGTGGTTGTGCCCACTCCCACATATCCCAAGTATGGCATACAGCCGTGGAATTTCCATATATCACCGTACACGGCCGAATTCTACCGCACCATCAACAATCCGCACTTGGCTCAGCAGATTTCACCTCTGAGAGGAGAACTCTTGTCGCCCAGCTCTCCCTCAGATTCCATTGGTTCACTATCACCTCCACCTCATCATTATCTGACGGGCAGATCAAGTTCGGTATCACCGCCGATGCGTACCGATGTTATCCACCGACCCATTGGCGTACGACAAATGCCTCAGTCGCCCTCGCAACATCATGGCCAGCACAGATTTATGCCTTATCCTTTGCCAGCATATCATCCGCATCATCAGACACCAGCCTCGTACGCCCTGGGCTATGCTCCTCATCATGCACCCATTTCGCCGGCTTACTCTGAATCCTCCTACTATTCCATGAGATCATTAACTCCTGAATCATTGGCTTCGCCCGTGCCGGAAGATCTCTCCATCAAAGCTGCTCAACAGAATAACACCAAAACTCCTCTAAAATCGGCCTACATCAAAAGTGAAAATATTGATACTTCCTCCAATGCATCCTCCACATCATCATCTTTGAACTCTTCGAATTCCGCAAACACCCCGGCTGCTTCTACGCCAGTTAAGAAGGAAAAAAGTGGTCCTCCCCGCTATCAGTGCCCAGATTGTCAAAAATCCTACTCCACCTTCTCGGGCCTGACCAAACATCAACAGTTCCACTGCCCGGCCGCTGAGGGTAACCAAGTGAAGAAATCGTTCAGTTGCAAGGATTGCGACAAAACCTACGTGTCCTTGGGTGCCTTGAAAATGCACATTCGTACTCACACCTTGCCCTGCAAATGCAACATCTGCGGCAAAGCCTTCTCGCGGCCCTGGCTGTTGCAGGGACACATACGCACCCACACTGGCGAGAAACCCTTCAGCTGCCAACATTGTCATCGCGCTTTTGCCGATCGCTCCAATTTGAGAGCTCATTTGCAGACACATTCCGACATTAAAAAGTACTCCTGCACCAACTGTTCGAAAACCTTCTCCCGCATGTCTTTGCTTACCAAACACTCGGAGGGCGGTTGCCAAGGTTCCCAGGGCAGCAGCAGCAGCAATACAAGCAGCAGCGAATTAGCCTCCTATCCTGTCTATGCTGAACATTAAAATAGTTATTGACAGCATTGACAGACCACATTTTCGAATATCTCGTTTGCCATATAACAAAAGATGAAAAAGAACCACCAAAAATTAGTTCCTAAACAAAACAAATAACGCACTTTCCTGAAACTTTCCTCCTGCTATGCTACAAAATGAAAATGAACCTGGTGTTATATTTTTTGTTGTTTTCTCCAAAACAAAACTAAAGGCAGAGCCTTTATTCTTCGCTATACAAAACCTCTAGTCAGCCTCTTGTGTAAAAAAAGAAATAATTCCTTAAACTCTTCTGTAACATGCATTTATTTAAGAATCCGTTTTATTTTTTTGTAGAGAGTGCCTGTACAAATGTATTATAAACATATTTTATTTTGTAAATATTTTGTAAAATTTCTTAAATTGAACAAATTTTTATTTTATTTTCGATTAGATTTAAGCAAAACAAATGGAAGACAATGATCATTTATATTTTTTTCTATTTAGATTCTAATTAAAAAATAAGAAATATTTTTATATTCAATATTTTCTATAAAATATATTTAATGGTTGTATAATACGTACTTTGTAAGGACAACAAACACCATTTAGCGGATAGTTTATTTTTATACAACAATTTTTTTATACATACATAAATGAAATGTTTTTTAGTTTTATAATGAAAATAATTTATTTACAAACAAAAGAACAATACAAAAAATGCATACAAAATACAAAAAATCATATATTTTTAAAAATGAAATAATCAATGAAATCTTTTTATTTTGAGGGTATTCTGGCAAATTTTAGAAAGAAATGGAATGGTATTGCTAAAATAAAAATGAGACCTTGAAAAGGGTAAATTTCTTAAGGATAATTATAATTATTGGACAAAGAGATGAAAAAAAAAATATTCGAGAACTCTTAAATCTTTGTAAATGTCATCGAAAACTAGTGCTCAGCGGATGATTTTTGTTATTTAGGTTATGTGGAAATTTCACAAAAAAACTGCTCTCAAATTGTAGAAGATTCAACAGCTTGTAAAATGCTTTTTGACAAATATATCAATGATGGTGACCGTAAATAATGAAAGATCTACGGAAAGGCCTATACCCGCTGGGGTACCTCAGGGATCCGTTTTGTCTCTAATATTGTACTCCTTGTAAACTTCGGATTTCAAAGTCCTAAAAGAAAACAACACTGCGTTATACGCCGATGATACTGCAATTATAACAAGCGGAATGCTATCAAATGCAATAATAAAAAATATTAAAATCCCTTCTACATGTAGAAAAATATTTCACAAAATGGAAAATAAAAATTAATGAAGATAAAACACAAGCTATTATTTTCCCATTTAATAAATCCCCTAAGAGAATTTCCACATTAACTCTTAGCATTCAAGGCTCTGAAATTTCGCTTGAAAACAGTATTAAATATCTGGGTATAATAGTTGATAAAAAACTGACATTTAAGGAACACATCTTCAAAACATTCGAAAAGGCTATATTATGCAAAAGATCACTTCTACCCCCTGCTAAGCAGACCATAAAAATTAAACGTCAAACACAAAATTTTATTATATAAAATGTGTGTAAGACTTATTACGAGTATGACATACGATGGCAAGTCTATTATAAAATAGGCGGCTAAAAAATATCTCAAAAAAATCCAAATCATTCGATACAAGAATTTGAAAATAATTTACCAATACGCTACTTAACATTCCTTCTGCATAGAAACTACAACGAGGACACCTTTATCGTTGTATGGTCGCACATACTCTATACAGAAGCTTTGAAGATCGAAACAGATGCTCAAGTTATGATTTAATAATAAATCTATAGATACAACTATCTTCTAAATCTTGGCTATTAATAATAATAAATCTTGGCCATTAATATGAATGAATATAATTGTTTTATCGTAATTTTCTTAACATATAAAATAGGGTTTTTACTATTTTATTTGCCTAAAAATCTAACCTATTTATAAAACAACTTATCCCCAACAAAATAAGATATTAACTGTAGCAATACTTTTAGTAAAATCTTAAGCTTTGTACATATATATTAAAATTAATTTTAAAATTCAAGTGATGATAGTACAAATTAAAAAAAAGACTCGACAGCTTCACTTCAGGTGGCTGAACAATCTTTATAAAAGATCGAATAGTTAAATTTCCTCTCTGCACTTGTGACCGTTTGACACCATCAAATTTATGTAAAATTTCATTGCAGACAAGTTTTTCAAGAAAACAAGCTTTTCAAGAAAACTTTAGTTGGGTACTCCGTCAATACTTTCGTTTTAAATCAAACAATTAAAAATAAAGAAATTTAGTTTTTCAATTAGCTTTGTCAACAAACAATTGTTTCGCATTTTTCATAACTGCAGCAAGACGTTTAATAGAAAGTAGGACCTACAACCAAAATAGCTATCATTAGACCTATATTGACTGAAGAAAACACACAGTAAAATATCTACAGTCTTTCCAAAGTTCAATGGCTAGTCTGCGAGGCCTCCACAGGAGTATTAGGTCATTTCGATCTACTCAGAATCACCAATAATTCGATTAAAAGATATATGTTGCAGCGCATAGAGAAAGGGAACTAAGGGTAAAAAAATCAATTTTCACTTTTTGATGTGGACAACATCTGAGCATCGAATGAGACCGATCCCATGCCCCAAAAGTGTTCCCTCCCAGAGATATGCGCGTTTTATGAAAGTGATGGTACACCAAAGATACACGTATTTAAATCTTTAAAATGGCTCTCCTGAACAAACTGAGTTTTACCCTTAGGTCCCTTTCTATTTTGCGCGTCACATATGTCTGTCTGCCTTCCGTCTGTTTTCTGTCTGCCTAAAGCTTGTTATCAGATATTAAGTCGCGAATTTTCCCGACCTAAAGAGATTAAGTAGAAATAAGTTTTTTGAACCAAGGACGGACGCTATTAAAATTGAATAAAATCGGTTTAAATAGCTTCAACACATATATTCATCAAGGTTTATATTTTTCATGTTGTAGTAGATTTATTGGAATTTTTTTGTATTTTGGTATACCAAAAAAAAACACACACACGATACAGTTAATTCACGTTCATCACTTGGGGTCTACGGATGGTAAAGAAGCATTCATCCCCTGCAGTCACCACTGCTTGCAACTAAAAGTCATTTCGACTGCCTTTTGAATATATTTTAATAAAATATTCAATATAAGCATTGTCCAAATCTGGCTATGAACGATACATTTAATTCACGATCATCACTTGGGGTCTACGGATGGTAAAGAAACATTCATCCCCTGCAGTCACCACTGCTTGCAACTAAAAGTCTTTTCGACTGCCTTTTGAATATATTTAAATAAAATATTCAATATAAGCATTGTCTCAAATCTGGCTATGAACTAATTTTAAAAAAAATGCTTTATAAGAATATCTAATGTCGAAAAATAACATATCCCAAACCTAAAAAAAAAATTTGGTAATCATAGTATGGTTGAGTGGAATCATATTATGGTTGTTGGGATTATAATATTGTTGCGTGTAAATCATATTATGGTTGTGAGGATCATACTATGGTTGTATGTGAAAGATAATGTGGTTGTGCGGATCATATTATGGTTTTAGGGTTAATAGTATGGTTGAGTGTGACTCACAGTATGGTTGTGGGGATCATGGTATGGTTGAGTGTGCATCATACTATTGTTGTTGAGGATCATAATATTATTGTGCCACGACCATATACAAACAATGCTTATAGTATGATCCACTTCGAATATTGTCCCCACAACCATACTTTTGTTCTGCGTGCATGAGTTCAATCTTGATAAAATTTGACAGAAATCGCCCTTGTTCTTTTGGACAAAGGACGTAGGCTTTTGGTTTCAAGAAAATAAAAAAAAATTCAAAGAATTATCTTATTTTTTTATTATGTTAGAAGGATCCATGGTGATGTACGATGGCCCACATTGTCGATGACTGAGACATAATAGAGGTTCAATGTCGAATTATCATACCCTTTAGCTCTTGTATTGCTCTTGACTTATTGACGTACACTTTGTATTTTAAATATCCCCAAAGAAAGAAGTCCAACAGTGTCAAACTACATGATCGTGGCGGCCAATTAACATCGCCACGACGTGAGGTCATTGAATTTTTCGCGCAAAAAAGTCATTGTTTCGATGACTGTGTGGCAAGTAGAACCACATATCATCCACGTACATATCCTCAATTTTTGGTCACAAGAAGTCCGTTATCCTTTTCGCGACAGGGAACATTATTCATGGTAACTGTTTGGCCGAATTTATTGCCGATAAATATTCCGATTAGGGCGTCAGCCCATAAGCCGCACCAAACAATTACGCCTCTTGGATCGGCTTTTCAACAATTTCTTGTGGATTCTCAATTGTCTAAATGCGGCAATTCTGCATGTTAAAGAATCCACTGTGAACACATTTGGTCGATTATGCTGACGAAAAAATCACAAAGTTTACGAAATGCATTTTGATTTGAAAACCCATTTTCGTAAAAGGCTTCAACAATGGTAGAATTTGTAAAACACTGAATCAAAGAAATGTGAAATTTAATTGAGACGTTAAAGTGTGACTGACAATTAACATCGTGTTTTATGGTTGGACCTCCTTTAGTATATAACGATGGACATACATACAATCTTAGACCGATTTGGATTATATTAGCTCGTTTTTATAGAGACCGTATTAATTGTCTGAGACACAAAAAATGACTTTCAATATATAGGGTGGTACATCTAGAGGTATTTTTTCAGAACAAAAAAATATATAAAAATTCAAATCAAGTGTGGAATAAACATTTGAAGGAAATTATATTCAAATAATAAATGCCATAAAATGTCCTTTCAAATTAACAATAAAAATTCCACACTTGATTTGAATTTTTATATTTTTTTGTTCTGAAAAAATACATCTAGATGGATCACCCTATACATGAACATATTGCTTTAAAAAAACTATAACATTTTCTTACGAAGCAAAAATAGAATTGTATTTGCAGTGTGATTAAATTTGGGCCATAAGCCCGAAAATCTAACCATTTTTAACATGGACATACCAAATGGGTATCAAAAACTATGAAATTTGCTTAAAATTTTAAATATAACCTTAATTTTTTCAAACACTTTTTTCTGCATGGCCAGAAGTAAAGAATATAATAAAGTACGCCATGTCACGTTTGAACTATTAACTACACGGTGGCCAATGAAAGCCGCTACCAAAAAAAATTTTAATAACTTTTTTTCTATTTAATGAATCTGGTATTTTTTTAATTTATTTGGCAGATTGATTTTTAGATTTAGTAGAAATGGCTAACTGGGACACTGAAACAAGAATTTGGATTTTCCGCCGCTATCACGCACTGGAGCCCGTAGTTTCGGTTTAAAAAGAGTGGAGGTGCACGTGTTGCGGCAGTCCTCCGAGCAGATGGACCATAATGAGACTTGTTAACAATTTTGCCGAGCATACGCCAGTAAACAGAAACCTTGCCATCGAAACCCTTTAGTTCGGTCGGAAGAAACAATCGCTGCTGTAGCTGCTGCCATACAAAACAATCCAATTGTTTCGACAAGAAGCTTATCTGATCAAACGTTACGAGGGTTGCTATATATATTTCTGGCCCAGGCAACACTAAGTGTTGCCTGTCCCCATCTGTCATTTCCATTGGAAAGTTTGGCATTTTTAAGCATAAACATACTCGTACTCAGAACGTTTTGCGTACGACCATAATTTGTGTTGTATACAGTGACTTGGAAAAATCAATTTTGCAAAAAAAAACTGGAATTAACTCATGCATTTTTCACAACTTTCGACGTAGATTATCACGACAAGAGTGCATCGATGAACTTAAATCTTTGTATGGCGATGAAGCACTATCCTATAGAATTGTGAACAACTGGTTTAATGAATTCAATCGTGGCCGACGCTCGCTCAAAGACGAAGGTTGTCCAAAAACGGCCGTTGTGCCAAAGAACATTAATGCCGTGCTGCCGCGTGAAATGATAATGCAATCGGCCGTGTGGGGCTTCGAAGACGAGCCAAATCCAACGAAAGTTGTTCGTGGAAGAAGCACTTCGAAGCAAATGGACGTCTGTTTCTCCGGCAAAACTGGTCATGTGGCGACTGTTCCGCTTGAGCAATGTGCGACGGTCAATTCTGAGTGGTACACCACAATTTGTTTGCCTGAAGTTTTCGGAGAAATTCGGAAAACGAACAAGAGAAGACGAATCATTGTGCACCATGACAATGCGAGCTCTCACACATCGGCTTGAGCAAGTGCCTTTTTGAGCGGTCAAAACGTCGAATTGATGGGTCATCCACCGTACAGCCCCGACTTGGCACCCAAAAACTTCCTTTTATTCCCGCACATCAAGAAAAAAATGCGTGATCAACGATTTTCGTCGCCAGAAGATGCGGTTGAAGCGTTTAAAAACCATGTTTTGGAGGTGTCTCAATCGGAGTGGAACAAATGCTTCAACAATTGGTATGAGCGCATGCAAAAGTGTATAAATCATGCTGGAGAATACTATGAAAAACAAAAAAAAAACATTTTTGTAGATAAATATTCTCATTTTCATATTGGGCCAGAAATATGTATAGCAGCCCTCGTATAAGCAGACAGTCATTGCAGTCAATTACGCACAAAACCATAGACTTATACCCATAACAAACTCAAATGGACAACAAACTGAACGCTGCGACGTCCCGATTCTGTTGGAATTTGCCAGAAGATGCTTTAAATGGTGGAAAAGGACGAAAACATGTTGAACTGTCTTTTAGTGTCTGACTAGGCCCATTTTGATTTAAACGGCAACATAAACAAACAATATTTCGAATATGGAGTGCTTCCAACCTACAGAAACTCTATGAGAAGGAATTACATCTACTTCGTTTTACAGTGTGGTGTGCAGTTCCATCACGATGTCGGGCCCTACTTCTTCAAGGAAAATGGTCAGCTCATTTAATAAAATTGAATGAGCTTTAATATGAATAAATGAAAAATGAATTCTATACACTAAAAAAATTATGTGTAGCAATATTCATCAGCCACACTGTAGCATATTTTTAGATAAAAACATACATACCTCTAATCACAGCAAGTGATTTTGTTGCCATCTAGAGTCTAGAAATATAGACATAAAGAATGAAGTAATTCTGATTAGGAATATACGAGTAGTTTCACTTTGGAAAAGGTTGAAATGGAATGTCGGCTAATACCGGTGTTTTGAAAACATAGGTGTTTTTGCCACTCTAGCCCGATGTTAAGTCATATCTTATAGTGTTTAACCGAATTGGTACCTTTATTTATGTCTTTCTTGAATTTTAGTCTATTTTATCTATACGACCTTTTATTTACTTTAGTAGTTTTTACCAGCCAGTCATCAATTAATAGAACCTAATATATTTCACAATTCAATGAAATAAACAAAGTGTATCTTATCAATGATTAACTGCATGCAAATATTTTTGACATTTGTGCAGAGAGACACTTTTACACATGAATTTGTTGTTTTTTTTTTTATTCAATTAAAGGGCAGCAATGTCCTTTCAAGTTTCCTTTCGTCATCATTTATCATTTTTTTTTTATTTTTTGAAGCTCCGTAGGGATTTGTCTAACATTGTTGATGTTGTGTTAACTGACAATTGATTTGAATAAAAAAGGAAATAAATTGGTTTTAAGGGTGATTTCCTGTAGCTTAACTTACTTTTGCACCTTACTGTAAAATGTGATGTATTTTATACACTCTAGAGTATTCTCCAAGGACACTATTGACAAATTATCTTTGCTTCCCTTACATTAAGTTTTGATGGACGTTTTTGTGTTAATGTTGTAAGAGGGGAAGTCTAAGATGATGTTACACAAATTAAGAAAGATCCACTCGTATATCTAGAATAGAGTGTCCAAATCCACAAAACCGAAATTCCGGTTTTTATGTCCAAACCCAACAGTCAGTTTCTCTTATTTTTTACCCAGTTTTTTGGTTGTAGTATGTAAAAGCCAAGCAAATTTATAATATTTACATACGAATTATCAAAAATATTAAAGCTAGACCCACCTTTAGGTATACCGCTCGATTCTAAAGCTTTAAACTATAGCTCGCAATTGTTTTACGATCTTTATACAATTTGCAAAAATAAATTTGTTTGAACAAAAGCTGTTGACTTTTATGTAATTCGCTTAAAACTTAGATAAAGTTCACAAACATATGTGACGCGCAAAATAGAAAGGGACCTAAGGTTAAAAACCAGTTTTGTTCAGGAGAGCCATTTCAAAGATTAGGTCCTTTTTCTATTTGCGCTTAGAATCATCGACTTTACTTTCATAAAACGCGCATATCTCTGGGAGGGAACACTTTTGGGGCATGGGATCGGTTTCATTCGATGCTCAGATGTTGTCCACATCAAAAAAAAGTGAAAAGTTGATGAAAAGTTTTGTTGAGGAGAGCCCTTTTAAAGATTAGGTCCCTTTATATTTGCGCTTAGAATCGTCGACTTCACTTTCATAAAACGCGCATATCTCTGGGAGGGAACACTTTGGGGCATGGGATCGGACTCATTCGATGCTCAGATGTTGATTTTTTTACCCTTAGGTCCCTTTCTCTATGCGCTGTCACATATGTTCAACCGCTTATATGTCTTTAGCTGTAGAAGCCACACAATGCGTCAACTATTGATGCAAGTAGGTACAGTTCATAACGATCGAGCAGTTATTAGCTCAGATAAAAATTGGTTATACCGATCCACGTTTTGATATAACCCCAGTACAGTGATCTCTCCCGATATAACATACAGCCTCTCTAGAACATACATTAAAATTTCGATTTCAATCAAATTTGGTTGGGTATATTTCTATTGAAAAACAACTAATTTTTGACCGATTTGAATCTTATAGGCTTATTTTTTGATATAGGCCGCATAAAAATTGTATAGGGGCCCAAAAATGGCTTTCCTTGGCTTTAGAAAATAAAAAACTAAATAGTCAAATAGTCATAACTTTGGAACGGTAGGAAATCTGGGTAATTTGGAAAGATAAGACCTAGGGCTATATTTTAAGAGAAAAACAAAGGCCGACATTTGGTCCAGATCTTTGCAATTCTACCTTGTACCCTCCGACCACCAATCCGAACATTTTCCAACTGCTGGCATTTTGCTTCCTTGGATTTTTGGGCATGGACGTAAATGGACATATTTTCATGAAATGAGCCAAGAAATAAGTTGGTGAAATTTGTCCAGTCGTGAATGAATTATTCTGTATAAATATGCCATGGAAAGTACACGCAGAAAAAAAGTATGGTTGGGGTAACAATATTCGAAGAGGATCATACTATTGTTGGGTATATGGTTGTGGCACAACAATATTATGATCTTCACAACAATAGTATGATTGACACATAACCATACTATGATCCCCAAAACCATAGTATTATTCACACTCAACCACACAATGAACTCCACAACCACACTTTGATCCTCACAACCATAGTATGATTCACACGCAACCATACTATGATCCCCACAACATAGTATGATTCACAGTCGAAAATACTTTTAGTTGCCAGCAGTGGTGAATGCTACTTCACCATCCGTAGACCCTAAGTAGCGAATGTGATTAAACCATGATCAATGGTTATATACTTAAGTGCATGCACATTTTAAATAAACGAGAATCAGTCGGTAGTAGAGTATTTCACCGAACAAAGTAAACACAATAAAAATCCCTCGAACTACTTCCGATTGCTGTTGTTTTTTATAATGGAACAAAACATACGCACACACATACATGTATGCTCTATAAATCATGTTTTGTTATGTTCATATTTGCAACCGTGCGGTATGATTGCCGTAATCATATCATTGTTACCGTTAATTTTAAGCAACAAAACTTGTGTTGCACCAACCATTTGGCAATAATACTATTGTTACATTTCAACATACTATTAATATTGCCCCAATCATACTGTTGTTAAAATGAAGTTCATAAAACAATACTATGGTTGCGGCGAATATGCTTTTATTGTAGAGAACATATTATTCTTGCGGTGACCATATAGTAAACATATCTTTTCTCTGCGTGTAGAAATGACGATAAAAAAATGTCTAAAAGCGGCAAAAAACAAAAAAAAAGTGTAATAAACAATACTTAATAAAAGGATTACATGGAATATAGAATTGGGAATAACAAAGGGGCCAAAAAGGGGAAATATCAGAAAGTGAGGAAGTGTCAAGAGGATGACATAAAAAATAGAACTAGAGATACAAAGAAAGTAAAAAGATGCAAAAACATTATTAAATAGGATGGTACGAAAATCAGAAATGGGGATAAATTGTCCAAAAGGGCCGAGACATAAAAATGTGAGAAATATCCATGTCAAATCGACAGGATGGCAGTAAAATTAGACTTGGGGGGTAAAAAATGGTCCAAACTTGGCCAAATATCAGGAAGAAAAAAAACACAATTTTAAATCACCAGTATGAAAAGGAAAATATAAATTGCGATAAAAAAGTTCCAAAAGGGGCGAAATATCACAAATCGAGAAAAGCAATATTTAATCAACAGAGTGCCATGTAAAGTAGAAATGGTGATAAAATAGGCAAAGCAGCAGGAAGAGATCAAAACAATATTAAATCTACAGGATGACATATAAAATAGATGACAAATAAAAAGGGTTTAAACAGGCTATATATTCTATCAGTGAGAGATAGAAAAAGCTCAAAACAATATCGAAGTATTTAAAATGCAGAATAAGGGCCAAAGCAAGAAAAAATCAGACCAAAATAAACCAGAGCGATCAAACGGAAGAAAAAGAGTACCCTATTAACTGGCTGGCATAGAAAATAGAAATGTGATCGCAAGAGCCTAAAGCAACCGAAATACAAACAATGTGAAAAATTATATTTTAATAAAACGAAGGCCTCAAGAAAATAAACGTGGATAAAAAGGGACACACTGAAAAATATTTAAAATTAAGGAAATCAATTTTAAAACACCAAATGGCAAAAAAATGGAGATGAAAAGGGTCAAAACAGATTAATATTCTTATTAGGCGCTAAAAAGACGATTCTGCAATTGGAAAATTAGAAACAAGAATTCAAAATTAAAAACGACAGAAATGGAAAGGAAAAGTTGTCCCACGACCGCCGTTGCCAACATTAATCGGAAATTATAAGAGTGGAATAGAATGGTCACAATAAGTAAAAACCGGACCAGAAATGGCTAAAAAAAAGTGGCAAGACAGTTCAAAATTAACTATAGAGGTTATTAATTAGGAAAAAGGTAAAGGGGTAAAAAGCATAACTTAGATTTAAGGAAATTAAAGTGTGCAAAATCTAATAAGTACTTGACTGAATTAATGACCACTTAATACGAGTGGAACACTATACGTAAATCCAGATTTATACTTCGGGTAGTAAAAAAAGGTTTGATATGACAGTTTTCCGCTCACGATGTAGAGGGCATTTGCTTGTTATAACTGGTAAAATGGGCTGCAACATGTTAATTAAAATTCATTTCCACCATTCACATCTAGACTTCTTCCCAGAAAACCTGGGCCAGTACAGTGATGAACAAGGCGAACACTTTCATCAGGAAACAATAACAATGGAAAAACGTTTTGAAGGAAAAGATACAATAAAAATGATTTCCGAATATTGCTGGTCACGGGTTTTTGATGATGTTCAATTAAAATGAAAACGGTCAAACAGACATTTCTAAGTGGTATTGCCAATATTTGTATTTTTTCAAAAAATATTGTTTTAATAAAAGTTGAATAACTCAGTCAGTTTCTAACTGATTTTTAAAAGTGACACCGAATTGCATTCGTTAGAATACTCTCTTTATTATTCAGTTCAAAAATTGTTCTGTTCCTTTTAAAAGTTTCTGCCCAAAGTTAAAAAATTATAAAATTTTTTAAAAAAATGAGTTTACAGGAAATATACACAGTGTGATTTAAAAGTGTATACACCATTCGAAAGTTTCTTATTTCCAAATCAGCCGAATAAATTTAAATCGGTTGATATTCAATCAAGTTACTGGCATATAAGTGCGTAAGATCCGAAAAACCGGTTTTTTACCCGTAACTCCAGATTTTGGAGGTGTTTGGAAAATTTCACAACCGGTTTCTTGTTGTACTCAACAAGATCTACTAGTAATATAATATCATTTTCCAGGTATTTTGACTTCATTCTATTTTGTTACACTGAGTTATTATTTAAACCAAGTATATCTTAAAGTTTCTCTAGATAAAAAGTTTTTAATTCCAATATTTGTCCGTCATTGTCGACCAAATGCATTTATATATGTCTTAACAACAACATAATTGAGGAGGTACTTTTCAAAACATGATTATTCCACTTTTGAAAAAAAAAATTTTTTATTTTTTTTTGTTTGGTAGCATTGAATTGAATACTCTGCGAAAATAAAATGTTTCAAAATGTCAATAATTACACCAGGAAAATAATTGAAAAGTGCATGATTTCATCAAAAGTAGATTATTCCACTTCAGAATGACATTATCCATTTCAAATATACATTTTTGGAACAAAATATGATTAGTCCAGAAGAAAAAATAAAAAAAAAATTTTAATTTCTTTAGATTAAAATGAACCTAATGTTGTTTTATTTCAACTTAATATATCTGATACCTAATTAGTTTCAGCAAAACAAGATTAATCCACAGTGGTTTGAATCAAAACATGATTATTCCAACCAGCCGCATCAAAACAAGATTATTAAATTTTAAATCATGCATTTATTCCAAATATAGAAGTGACAACTTTTTAAATCCTACACAAAACAATGACTAATCTTTACGCCTTTAATAATGCACCAAAATTTCGGGTTAAATATATAGGGGCATACCCAAGAAACTATTTTCTCAATTTGTGCAAAAACACAAAAAGTGGAATAATCATGTTTTGAAAAGTACCTCCTCAATGATACTTATAGGCCGCCGTAGTGCGGAGTGCGCACGACTACCAAGCCAGTAAAGCCAGGTTCAAATTCCGCCTCTTCGACGACTTTGCAAGTAACTGATTTATCTGTGTCATGTAAAAAAAAACTTCACTATAAAATCCAATAGCGTTATACAGTAGGTAGTGGTCATATCTGCACCGCTTACTGGCTCGACAGTCGTATTCTTTGTTCCTTAATGGAATGTTGTGGGACTTAAGTTATTAAGTGCGTATTGAGTTTTTTCTATTTCCAACTAAAAATTGAGCAATAAATCAAAATGCTCGATAACTACTTACTCACATAGATAACCACTCTCCATCTCCAGTATGAATCCAATAAGATAATAATTACCCAACTGGAATCGCATGTAATTAAGAAACAACATGTCAAGTCTTAAGACATCGATGACATATGTATCATCAACCAAACTTTTTACCTGCAGTGACATTCAGTCGACTCCAATTCTACCAATTGGATCAGGCGTAGCCTAAAGGTGAAATCGTACTTGAAACAAGTAGTTGACAATTCCAACTTCCTAAAATCTTCACCCAATTTCAACTACATGTGCTTCTATTGTAGCTGATGTCAGTTTCTTTTACTTCGGTTTTGTTTAAACACATCAGATAAATACAACTGTTAGAAATTTTACCGTAGCGTATAAAATAATTTCCGCTCTGAACCCAAATCAAATTAAATCTAATCCACCACTAAGAAGACGAATGAAAAAACGAAAATAATGAATGGCATATTAATATTGAAACACACAAAAAAAACTATAACTGAATGGTTCAATACACTTGAAATCCCCGCCCGTACGTACCTTTTTGGCAAATGCCGCTGTTCCAGCCAATAAGCGGTGCACAGTGGAGAATATTCCATTTTGGAATTAATATTGATGATTCCATTTTACTGAAATGCAAAGAGTTGTTGCCATTACTTATATGTAAGTGTTGAACATAATTTAAAAGAAAAACTTAACTAGGACACTAGCTGGTACGGATGGAAACGTCGAATGTATAGTTCCTTACTAGGTTTTGATTTTAAAAAGAGGCATCATTATTAAAAACGAGGTCTAGAACTTAAAGTACTCATCCTTCCCAGGGCAATTTTGGACGGGCAAAATTACCCTCTAAAAATTGGGAATCCTTTTATCCTTCCAAATTGTTACTGCATCCATTTAAATGGAAAAACTCATATTTTTTAAAACGATTTTTAAAACATTTACTATAACCAAAACATATTTGGTACAAACTAGAGTGTCCAAAACCGAAAACTGACACTCCGGGTTTTATGTCCAAACCCGACAGTCGATTTCTCAAAAATAGCTAAAACCCGATATTTGCTTTGCTGTCGAGAAAATGCCGAATGTAAAGTTATCAGCCAGCTTTTGAATTAAAAAAGAAAAATCGTCATCAAACGTAATGTTAAGCACCTAAAGTACCCTATCAAGGGCAATTTTGATTACACCAGGAAAATAATTGAAAAGTGCATGATTTCATCAAAAGTAGATTATTCCACTTCAGAATGACATTATCCATTTCAAATATACATTTTTGGAACAAAATATGATTAGTCCAGAAGAAAAAATAAAAAAAAAATTTTAATTTCTTTAGATTAAAATGAACCTAATGTTGTTTTATTTCAACTTAATATATCTGATACCTAATTAGTTTCAGCAAAACAAGATTAATCCACAGTGGTTTGAATCAAAACATGATTATTCCAACCAGCCGCATCAAAACAAGATTATTAAATTTTAAATCATGCATTTATTCCAAATATAGAAGTGACAACTTTTTAAATCCTACACAAAACAATGACTAATCTTTACGCCTTTAATAATGCACCAAAATTTCGGGTTAAATATATAGGGGCATACCCAAGAAACTATTTTCTCAATTTGTGCAAAAACACAAAAAGTGGAATAATCATGTTTTGAAAAGTACCTCCTCAATTATACTTATAGGCCGCCGTAGTGCGGAGTGCGCACGACTACCAAGCCAGTAAAGCCAGGTTCAAATTCCGCCTCTTCGACGACTTTGCAAGTAACTGATTTATCTGTGTCATGTAAAAAAAAAACTTCACTATAAAATCCAATAGCGTTATACAGTAGGTAGTGGTCATATCTGCACCGCTTACTGGCTCGACAGTCGTATTCCTTTGTTCCTTAATGGAATGTTGTGGGACTTAAGTTATTAAGTGCGTATTGAGTTTTTTCTATTTCCAACTAAAAATTGAGCAATAAATCAAAATGCTCGATAACTACTTACTCACATAGATAACCACTCTCCATCTCCAGTATGAATCCAATAAGATAATAATTACCCAACTGGAATCGCATGTAATTAAGAAACAACATGTCAAGTCTTAAGACATCGATGACATATGTATCATCAACCAAACTTTTTACCTGCAGTGACATTCAGTCGACTCCAATTCTACCAATTGGATCAGGCGTAGCCTAAAGGTGAAATCGTACTTGAAACAAGTAGTTGACAATTCCAACTACCTAAAATCTTCACCCAATTTCAACTACATGTGCTTCTATTGTAGCTGATGTCAGTTTCTTTTACTTCGGTTTTGTTTAAACACATCAGATAAATACAACTGTTAGAAATTTTACCGTAGCGTATAAAATAATTTCCGCTCTGAACCCAAATCAAATTAAATCTAATCCACCACTAAGAAGACGAATGAAAAAACGAAAATAATGAATGGCATATTAATATTGAAACACACAAAAAAAACTATAACTGAATGGTTCAATACACTTGAAATCCCCGCCCGTACGTACCTTTTTGGCAAATGCCGCTGTTCCAGCCAATAAGCGGTGCACAGTGGAGAATATTCCATTTTGGAATTAATATTGATGATTCCATTTTACTGAAATGCAAAGAGTTGTTGCCATTACTTATATGTAAGTGTTGAACATAATTTAAAAGAAAAACTTAACTAGGACACTAGCTGGTACGGATGGAAACGTCGAATGTATAGTTCCTTACTAGGTTTTGATTTTAAAAAGAGGCATCATTATTAAAAACGAGGTCTAGAACTTAAAGTACTCATCCTTCCCAGGGCAATTTTGGACGGGCAAAATTACCCTCTAAAAATTGGGAATCCTTTTATCCTTCCAAATTGTTACTGCATCCATTTAAATGGAAAAACTCATATTTTTTAAAACGATTTTTAAAACATTTACTATAACCAAAACATATTTGGTACAAACTAGAGTGTCCAAAACCGAAAAATGACATTCCGGGTTTTATGTCCAAACCCGACAGTCGATTTCTCAAAAACAGCTAAAACCCGATATTTGCTTTGCTGTCGAGAAAATGCCGAATGTAAAGTTATCAGCCAGCTTTTGAATTAAAAAAGAAAAATCGTCATCAAACGTAATGTTAAGCACCTAAAGTACCCTATCAAGGGCAATTTTGGGCCGTCAAAATTACATTCCAAAAATGGGGAAACCCTCTACCTATCCAAATTATTACTGCATCCTTTAATGGGTATTGAAGGAAAAAATTATGTTGATTCGAACTCATATATTTTTTTTTATAAAAAAAATCGATATTTTTAAAATAAATAATACAAGGAAAACAGGTTTGGTACAAACTATAGTCCCAAAACCGAGATTAGGGTTGATCGATTTAGCAATCGATGTTGCGCCATCGATTTTTCGATAGCTTTTTGCATGAGGAAATAAAAGTTCCAATACGACATATGAAAAAAATCATTTTCTGATTCGATTCTCTCAGTTGTATTTCTATTCTCACGCGCTCATATGTTACATTGGCATGTATGTGGCAATGTATATGTGTATATCAACTTGGAAAAGTACTACGAGTATTTAAAAAATATTTTACTACCTACTAAAAAACCTTATAAATAAAAGTTGAGAAAAAGTCAAAAAATAAAATTTTAAGTCTCTTAAAAAATGCTTTTTTTAATTTCGTATTGGAAATTTTTTTCCACATGCCAGAAGCTATCGAAAAATCGATGGCACAATATCGAGAAATTAACACAAATCGGACCACACTAACTGACATTCGGTTTAACTAATTTTTTTCTGTTGGGTTTTTGGGCCGTGTATGTAAAAAAAATGTAAAAGCAAAGAAAATACACAATTTTCCCGTATGGAATCAGAAGTTTCAAAAATATCAGTCCATCTTTCCGTACATCTGATGTCCATCAAACGCTTGTAATCAAACTACAATTATTGTCCGATCTTCATGAAATTTGGCAAAGTAAGTTTTGTTGACCAGAGAATGACGCTGTTGAAATCAAAGAAAAAAATATTTTTTTTCTATAGATTTTGGCATTAAAAAATTCTTCTGATTAGTTTTTAAGATACAATTTAAGATACGATTTTTTATGAGGTGTCTCAGATGTTTGGACCATAACTCCCAAACGCTATTACCGATTTGATCAAGAGTTGCCTCAAATGAACAACATCAATCTAGCAAGCATGTCGACTGGTATTCTGCAAATTTCAGCCTCAATATTGTTAATTAAGTCTTCCAAGGTGTTGGGACGGTTGATTTACACCTTCGACTTCAGGTTACCCCAAAGGAAAAATTCGATTGGGGCTCAGTCTGGTGAGCGTGTCGGCCAGTTCACATCACCCCTCAAAGAGATAAGCCGTCCAGGAAACATACAATTCCGCCATCCTGTTGGAACCATGTATCCTCTAACTCTCTCGATGTTTTGTGTTGTAATTCTTCTCTCAGGTCCTCTTCGTACACATGACTCATTCCGTGCTGTTCTCAATGATGTTAGCCAATTTACAATTGATTGCAGTCCAGAACAGCGATTCGTAAACAAAAAGCACGCTACACTGCAATGATCGAGTGCGCATTGTAAAAATAGTCTTCAACACAAAATGATCTCTCCTCACGTGTTCAATGCATGATGGCAACTGAAGGGCAGACGAACACATCCCGTCAGCCGCTATAAGCCACGCACACTCTCCACTCTCTTCGAATAACATTGTCGATACAGCCTGCAGTGCAAAAAAGCAAATTTTTGCGCTCCACCTTGTATTTCACTTAAGACATCTCATCACGAAAATTTGCTAAAAAGATTAACTATTTATTACGTTTTAACTTAATTTATGGCCACAGAAAATAACTCAGACCTACAAGCATCGTCATGTTGTTTGCTATAATTAGTCCAAATTTTCTAGAAAAAATCATTCACCCCCCAAGTAAGTCCGAAATGTTTCGCTAGTGTAATATGTTACAACAGCGAACTAAACGGGATTTAGTTACTACAAAGACTTTATTTTTTGTCACCACCAATTATTGGTATCAAAGTGACATGTCCTTCATAGTTAGTTGGTTGTCATAACCACCAGTTGTAGCAACCAAAAGTTTTACTGAAATCGGTTGGTAAAACCGTCTTAATGACTGTAATAATCGTACCATTATTGTAGCTACAATCTTATTGATAGTCGACCTATGTAATCATCAATACCATGGAATGTTGGTGATTGCAACATATAGTATGTTTATCCAACCGAATGTTTATAGTTCGGACCGAATCCCAACTAATTTTTTTCTTTGTGTGTGTGCTTAGTGCATACCCAGCAAATCATACTCGTACGTTCAGAATTCGGTCAGAATTCTGTACGACAATCGGCAAAATGTTCCGATTTCGGATCAGAATTCTTACCGAGTTCGTAACGAAAAACATATGAGAGGGTTGAGACGAATTCTGAACTACTTCTCTAAGGGATTCTGATGATTTTGCAGACATATCGAACCGATTTCTGACCGAATTCTGAACTGCAGTCTTGGGTAATTCGAAAAGAAATTTCGATTCGTCGTATCGATTTCTGAACTAATTCTGAAAGACTTCGGTCAGAAATCTGGCATTAGGTCTTATTAAATTCTGATATTTTTACCGACATTACGAACCGAATTCTGAACGAATTCTGAGCTTATGTCATGGTTAATGTAAACAATCAAAAAGAAGAAAATATTTTTGTTCTACAAAAAAAAAGTTGTAAAACATTTTCAGAAAGCGTTCGGAAAGACTTTTAGTTACAAGCAGGGGTGTCTGCAGTTTCGCAAGCAATAATTGTGCTATAACTATGTTCAGTGGCTATTCACTTAAGGGCAACCAAATTTGCAGTAGAGTTTTCCTCCTAATACAATAAAAATGTTTTCATTCCTCATATACCTCGCAACGTTCAATTTTTTTTTTTTTTATGTAAGCTTTATTTGAATTATTGAATCTGCTCCAAAGGAGCCTAACAATAAGTATAAGAATATTATGTATAATTCAATAATGAATCCTAGTATGGATTTCTTGTAATGTGGATCTTTGCTTATTGGCAGGAATTTTAATTAATTTGGTCAAAATAGTATATAACTGGTATGGATCACATGTCTGAGAATTTTAAACCTAGTTTGGCTTAAACCTCGTGATAAAGGGCCAGAGGACCCTTACAGTCATTTACAGAGTGTTCGCGATATTATGTAGAGTGAAGAACTTTAGTTATGTATGTATAACGGATAATTCTAGAATAGCAGAGTGGACGACGTAATTTAGGTTATGTAGGTTTTTCGTGTTGACTGTTTTAAGGATCACGTATGAGAGCATTTAAGCCACGTGACGTAGAATAAATGATTCTACACAGTCTTTTTTGAGTGTTCGTCCGCGATTGATATTGACTGTTTTAAAGATCACGTATAAGATCATTTAAGCCACGTGACGTAGAAAAAAGAATTCTACATAGTCTTTCGGGCGCGTGTGTTCGCGATTATTGTTACGGATGAAGCACAAGTGCAGATTAGAAAACACGGCGTTCGTTTCTCCGAAGTCTTAAAGAGCTTGGACTGCACAATAATTGTCTAGCAAGTATGTTATCATGACGTTCGAGCTTCTCTTTGTGCTTTATATTGATTTTTTGAATTGCCTCTTTGACGAGAGGTATTTTCAAGTCTCGGTGGATGTTTTCATTCCTCATATACCAATGGGCACCGGTAATAAGCCGCAATGTCTTCGATTGGACCTTTTGTATTTTGTCAGATTGCTCAAGCTTGCTTTGCCCCATAGCTGGGCACCGTATAAACAGATAGGTTTGATTGCACTGTTGTATAGCAGGACCTTATATTCAAGGCTTAGTTTTGAGTTCGCGTTTAGGAGCCAGTGAAGTTGATGGACCTTAAGTTTCAGTTGAGTTTTCTTGGCTTCGATATGACTTCTCCAGGTGAGTCGGCGATCCAGGTGGATTCCAAGGTATGAAACATGATCAGATTGAGAAAAAGGGATATTGTTTAGTTTCAATGTCGGACAAGTGCTAAAATTCAGTGTGAAAGTTACCTGTGTGCATTTAGCCTCATTGACTATTATTCTCCAGTCAGAGAGCCAAGATTCTACTCGTCTGAGATGTACACCTAGATTCATAGATGCAATATCCTGCTTTTTATGTGTGGCCATTATAGCGATATCATCGGCAAAAGTAGATGTTAGCACGTTTGGGCTGGTAGGGATATCTGCGGTAAACAAAAGGTAAAGGATAGGCACCATGACGCTTCCCTGGGGAACACCTGCTAGTATTTCGCGGTCATCGGTGACGTGTTGTCCACATTTGACTCTGAATCTGCGGTTTTCTAAGTAAGAATCAAGAATTCAATGCGTATTTGCCGGTAAGTATTTTCAAATTTTGTAGGTCAAGCCAAAGTGCCAGACTTTGTCAAATGCTTGAGCAACATCCAGGAATACGGCGCAGCAATATTCTCGCCGTTCAAATGATTTTTCAATTGCGTGGGTCAGACGGTTTACTTGTTCGATAGTGCTGTGACCTTCGCCGAATCCAAACTGATGGTCTGGTATTATGTTATTTGACACGAGGAACGGTTTTATTTTCGATAAAAGAACTTTTTCAAATAGTTTGGATAGGCAGGGAAGCAAACTGATCGGCCTGTATGAGGAAGGTATTGATTTGTCCTTCCCTGGCTTTAAAATCATCTGAATCAGTTCAAAATTTGAATTTGAAATATAAAATACCTCAGACAAACAGTTAAGAATGCGTTCAGAATTTGTCCCGACATGTCTGAACACAAGAATATAACAAAAATTTTAAACGAATAGACTACCTCAGATAAAAAGTTCAGAGCTCGTTGCGAGTTCGATAAGAGAAGTCTGAACAAAAAATTAATAAAAATCCCACAGACGAGTCTAACAGAAATCGGGCCGAACTCGATCAGATATTTCTTAACATAATAAATAAAAAATCCTCTGACAAATCGAACAGAATTTGTAACGAATTCGGTAAGAATTCTCGATAGAGTTCAGATATTGTTCAGAATTGTCTGCGAGTTCGTTCAGATATTTCTTAACACAATAAATAAAAAATCCTCAGACAAATCGAACAGAATTTGTAGCGAATTCGGCAAGAATTCTCGATAGAGTTCAGATATTGTTCAGAATTGTCTGCGAGTTCGACAATTCGTTCAGATATTTCTTAACACAATAAATACAAAATCCTCAGACAAATCGAACAGAATTTGTAACGAATTCGGCAAGAATTCTCGATAGAGTTCAGATATTGTTCAGAATTGTCTGCGAGTTCGAACTCTTCGTTGCGAGTTCGATAGGGGAATTTTGAAAAAAAGTTAATAATAATACCACAGACAAGTCTAACAGAATTCGGGCCGAGTTCGTTCAAGAATTTGTAACGATTTCGGTAAGAATTCTCGATAGAGTTCAGATATTGTCTGATATCAGACATTATCGACAAATTCGGTTTCTGGGTAATTAGATATAAGAACATGTTTTTTCGGAACATTTCATTCATAGAGAAACCAAAGAAAAATAAAAACATTTGCAAAAACGTAAAAATCTCCCATTGTGCGGCATTATTTAACACACTCACAACGCAAAGTCCCCCTCGTAAAAAAATAGACCCGAGGAAGAAGATAAAGACCAAGTGTACGCTGCTTTCGTAGGATTTCGAAGAAGACGAAACAGACCCAACCGAAATCCACGGAAAAAGCAGAATTAAAAGTCTTAAAATGGGTGCGCTCTTCCAGCTCATTGTCGTAACCAATTGATCGCAAATCAAGCATATTAGCTATTAAATTGAAAAAATAAACATATTCAATAGTTTCCAAAATACAAACACACGTGAACACATACGCGGCGATTCGTACAGACGTAACGTGCCCGTACTCGAACACACTCACACATGTGCCTTCAGATACTTTCGTATAGCCGTGGCGTAGCGTAAGCGTCTTAAAATTTCTACCTTTGAAATCGATCGTAACGAGTCAATGAATAGCAGCAACAGCACCATCAACCAGCAAAAAGAAAAGATGCACGACAAACAATTGTTACCAAATTAGATCGCCAGTCGAACGAACGAAGGAAGGCAACAACCGAACGAAACGGCAGTTTTAGCTCGCCTCTTTTGCCCCATCCAATTCTATTTGAGCGTTTTCGGTTTGTGTTTTTTTGCGCTTTTTCAAAAACAGCACAATAAACCCTTCACTGGTGCTCACGTGTTCTTGTTGTTGTTCGGCATATGGTCTGTCTCTGAACTGATTTCTTTTCCGCTGCCAAGTAATTTTTCTATATGGAACAAGTTCTTCCGTGGGGGCATAAGAGTTAAGTTTCAGCGGGGCGAAGAAAATCAAAAATTAATATGCACGCATTTTGCTGGTTGGATATTTTTAAGCTTGCTTTAAATGAAAACCTGTGAGAAATGCTATCAGTAGGTTGAGGGCGACTGAAATATATACTATGCCACACTTACATATGTCTATGATTAAATGGTAATGTTTCTTAGCTCCATGGGTCAATGGACCAAGGCCTTGAAGTTAGTGAAGTCGTATTACCATAGACAATTTATAATTCGGAAACGTCGATGTTTTGTTTGGGAGCCCGTCTTTTGACCCCTTAGGGCCAGACTCTAACTCTCGCCCAACCTAACAAATAACTGCATGCTAAGATTAAGGGCGAAATGAAATTGTTCTTAAATATTTATATTTTCATGTTAACTCAGCGACTATTTGGGTTTTAATCACTCATGGGGCTTGGGGATCCAAATTTTCAAAAGTATGAGCATAAGGAAATAAAATTACATTCGAGAAACCTGTATGCACTAATAAAATTACTATCGTATTTGGATTCGTGCACACAGAGAAGAGATTTGTTGCCACAATCGATTTTTTTTCCGACCGAAAGTTGGTGGTTACACGTACTATCCATGTATTCCATCGCTATAACTGAATGTCGATTGGGTACATAAAAATATGCTGTAGAGGGAACTGGCAGTATCGGTTATAGAGACAAACTTTCGGTAATCCTAACGAACTAGGGCTAATGATTATTTCTAATAAGAACTCTTTCCATTCCGTTGTCATTACCACGAGCAACTGTTAACTAGACCAACTGATGGTTAAATTTCATGTCATCGGGTATCTGACCGAAATATTAAAGTTTTTTTTATTTAATTTTTATATTCAACGATATGAAAATTTTTGTTCTGTTATTATGAGCTGGTTTTTTTTTAAAAAACTTGTTTTTTTTCGAATTGAATTAAGTTTTCCATCTTAAGGTATTTTTTTCAATAGCCTTTTTTTCACAGATTTCGCGTGAGTTGCGTTCAACTTTTATTTTTTTTCAGTACTGTTTGCCATTTCATCATTGAAAGACTTACCCCAAAACAACGTCTTAAAATTGTTCAACTGTATAATGGAAATGAGCGTTCGGTGAGAAACTGTTTTCGACTACAATTTTGTTCAGTGATGAGGCACATTTCTGGCTCAACGACACCGTCAATTAACATATTTGCCGCATTTTGGCTGAAGAGCAACCATTAGAGGCGCAAGAGGCGCCATTAAACCCAGAGAAAACCACGGTCCGGTGCGATTTATGGGCTGGTGGGATAATCGGTCCATATTTTTTCAAAAATGATGATGGTCGGAACGTAACCATGAATGGAGCTCGCTGTCGAGCTTTGATATCGGACTTTGACGACATTTGGATTTAACAGGTTGGCTTTACTTGCCATACAGCTAGCTGCTGAAGCAATGAATCTACTTAGTAGGGACATAAATACTGTTACAACATTGAACACACCCATTTCAAAAGTAGAACTTAACATACTCCGTTAATGTCATATGGATTTTGAAAGCTAACCTCAATAGCGTTAGTCTGTAATGGGATTTAAAAATTGTTTCAACTTTCATCATGGAGTGGTCAGATAATGAGAACCGCATCGCTGTAATAGCGCTTTTCAAGTGTGAAATGAAAAAAGCGATGTTTTCAAAACGATCCGGCCACTAGGGATTAGCCGCATGTTCGTCTACCGATGCATAAAACTGTTTGATGAGACTGGAGATGTAAAAGACCGCCACCGGTCGGGCCGCCCACGCTCTGTTCGAACACCACATATCATCAAAGCCGTTAAATCAAGAATTCACAGAAACCCGCTCCAAAAACAGAAAATTATGGCCAGTGAGATAAATATCACGCAAAAGTCCATGAGTCGAATCATTAAAAAAAAAAGTTGGGACTTGGGGCTTTCAAACGAAGTACCGGACATTTATTGACTGCAGCTTTAAAAAAAATAGTAATAGTATTGTGTCTTTTGGTGAAGCACGCTTATAACATGCACAGAAAAAAGTTTTTCACCGATGAGAAAAATTGTACCGTTCAAAAATTTCGAGCTGTGGCCAATTTTCCAAAGGGCGAGGCTCGTGCAGCTATTGACGATTGACCAGTGCTACTTACAGCGTGTGTAAAGGCAAAATGCGGTCATTTCGAATAAGTAGATTCTTTTTGGATACAATATACGAGGGCGACCGCAAAACTAACTGGCCTGGCACATTTTCTGTTTTACTAGCAACTTTTTTTTTTGTTTTTTTAAGGCAATCTTTTATAAGCCATCTGTCAAAATTTCCGACAGGTGATTGAAGAAGACAAGTTTTATAATTTTTGAAAAATGGAAATAAAGAGTTTCGTGCGGTAATTAAACACTTTTATATGAAAGGTTATACGCCACAATTAATCAAAGATGAATTGGATTCTGTTCATGGTGATAATGCACCATCATACTCCACCGTGAAATCCTGGGTTCAACAATTTAAAATGGGTCGTTCAAGTACAGAAGATGAACAACGCTCTGGAAGACCGAAAACTGCTACTACTATTGAAAACATTAGAAAAATATTTAATGAAGTGACTAAAGATAGACGAAGCTCAGAGAACTTGCTGATATTGTTAAAATACACGAAAAACAAGTTTGGAGTATTTTACATGATAAACTCCACATGAAAAAGCTATCCGCAAGATGGGTGCCGCGTTTGTTGACTTTGCCCCAAAAAATCGTCCGTTGGACCAATTCCGAGGAGCTTTTAGCGATTTATCAGCGTAATCCAATAGAGTTCTTGCGCCGATTCGTAACTGTTGATGAAACATGGATCCATCATTACATCCCAGAATGCAAAGAATAGTCAAAAAAAAAATTTTCGTCCAATAGCGAGGTTATTGCTGAAACTGAGGCATGTTTTGAAGGTCTTGAAAAATCTTATTTTTCGAATGGAAGGAGTTGGAAGGAGATTATGTTGAAAATAAATAATAATAATTCTAAAAAAACGGTTCTTTTTATGTTAGGCCAGTTACTTTTGCGGTCGCCCTCGTACTTCAATAAATACATTAAAAAATATTTGGTCCAAAACCATTTAGTACTTTTTATTTTACAGCATAAAACGTGTGTAACAGTATTTATGTCCCTACTAAGTATTAAGAGGTCATTGCGAAGAGCAGCCAATTTCACGTTTTGCACCGGTCAGTTAGCCGCCTAGATCGTGTAATATCACAGCTATAGACTTTTTTCTTTGGAGCTACGCAAAGTCCAAACTCTTTGCTGACAAATTAGCTACGATTCAGGTTTTGGAAGCCAACATTACACGTGTCATAAAAGCCATTCCGGTCGAAATGCTCGAATTGAACCCAAAATTGGACCCCCAGAATGGACACCCTGAAGCGTAGTTGCCGACAATATTTAAAGGCAATTATATTCAAAAAATAAATGGCATAAAATGTTTTTTTTGTTTTTTTTATTTTTTTTTTATTTTTTTTTTTTATTTTGAAAAAATACCTTTAGATTGATGACCCGTTACAAGTTTTATGCATGAAATTGGTAAATAGGGTCAGAAAACTTCAATCTTGTTTTTCAAGTGTCATAAAATTTTAAGAAAAATCTGATACGAGGGTTGCTATTTTTATTTCGGGTCCGCCAATAAAAACGCAATAATTTATCATTGGAAATGGTTTTATTATTTTTCAAAATATTCTTCTTTAAGATCTGCAGACTTTTGCATGGTTTTAGTGCTTCTCAAAATATTCTCCTTTCAGATCAATACACTTTTGCATGCACACAAACCAATTTTCAAAGCACTTTTTCTCTTCCGATTGAGGCACTTCCGAAGCATGATTTTTTAACGCTTCAACAGCAGCTTCGGGCGATGGAAAACGTTGACCACTCAATTTTTTCTTGATGCTAGGGACTAAGAAGAAGTCATTGGGTGCTAAATCTGTACGGTGGATGTCCCATCAATTTGACTTCTTGAGTGGTCAAATAGCTCATCGTTTCAGCTGATGTGTGAGAGCTCGCATTGTCGTGATGCAAAATGATCCGTCTTCTATTATTATCTTTCCTCACTTCTTCGAACTCTGTTGGCAAACAGATGGTTGTATACCACTTAGAATTGACCTTCTACGTTCCACTAAAGACACTGTTGCAAAATGGCCGGTTATACCGAAAAAAACGCAACCATTTGCTTCGATGTACTTCTTCCACGAACAACTTTTGTTGGATTTGGCTCGTCTTGAAAGACCCATATGGTTGATTGCTGTTTTGTGTCGGGTTCATATGCATAGATCCATGATTCGTCACCTGTGATAATGTTATTCACTGCCTTTGAGCTACCGCTGTTATACTTTTTCAACATCTCTTTGCACCAATCCATACGAGCCTTTTTTTAAGCATTCGTCAAATTATGTGGGATCCAACGAGAACAAATTTTTACACGGCCAAATAAACATGCAATATATTACTGATGCTTGTCATGCTAATGCTCGAGAATGACTCAATCTCACTATATGTCACATGTCGGTCTTGCTTAATCAGTTCACACACAGCATCGATGGTTTCTGGCAAAGTGACCGAATATGGACGTCCTTCACAAAATGCGTCCTGGAGCGAACGGCTTTCGAGACTGAACTCTTGGTACTAGCGATTAACAGTGGTTTTTGATGGTGCTTCATCGCCAAAAGTCGAAAAAAGTTGATTTAAAAACTCTTGTCTCGATAACCCACACCGTAAATCGTAAAAAATCACCGCACGAAAATGTTCACGGGATAATTTCATTTTTTTGACTGAGATGAATTTTTCAACGCACTGTAAACAAAAATATTCGCCCGCAAATGACAAAACGCTCTAAGTATCCAATGGAAGTTCCAGTTTGCATCTGGGAACACTGGTATTGTCAAGACCTGCAATATAAATAGCAACTCTTGTAATGGTAAATTATTTAAGTGAAGTAAAGTGGCTTCTTAAAGTAATGTGACACAAAATACCTCAAACGAATACTTGAAGTCTTGGCTACATTCAATTAAAAAATTTTATGTTTTCTTATCGTTCATATCTTGTAGTTCATATAAAAAACGGGTGGAAAATATTTGAATTATCAAATAAGTTTCCACTCTGTGTCGATTTAGTTTCCACTCTGTGTCGATTTAGTTCCTTTCTGAACATAAAATAAAAAAAATTGTTTTTTTTTTGGAAAAAGGACGACAAATGCCCTTTATCTTGAAGATATTCTGAATTTATTTAGACGATTTTTACTTTACGAGTAATAATAAGAGTTGTAATTATATTTTAAGACCATTTTAACCCAAAACAACAATTTTAAAAAACATTTACGAGGGCGACCGCAAAACTAACTGGCCTGGCACATTTTCTGTTTTACTAGCAACTTTTTTTTTTGTTTTTTTTAAAAGCAATCTTTTATAAGTCATCTGTCAAAATTTCCGAAATATTCAATGATTATTTTCTTTGTTACAGTTGATTGAAGTAAACAAGTTTTATAATTTTTGAAAAATGGGAAATAAAGAGTTTCGTGCGGTAATTAAATTCTTTTATATAAAAGGTTATACGCCACAATTAATCAAAGATGAATTGGATTCTGTTCATGGTGATAATGCACCATCATACTCCACCGTGAAATCCTGGGTTCAACAATTTAAAATGGGTCGTTCAAGTACGGAAGATGAACAACATTCTGGAAGACCGAAAACTGCTACTACTATTGAAAACATTGGAAAAAATTTTAATGAAGTGACTAAAGATAGACGAATAAAGCTCAGAGAACTTGCTGATATTGTTAAAATACACGAAAAACTAGTTTGGAGTATTTTACATGATGAACTCCACATGAAAAAGCTATCCGCAAGATGGGTGCCGCGTTTGTTGACTCTGCCCCAAAAAATCGACCAATTCCGAGGAGCTTTTAGCGATTTATCAGCGTAATCCAATAGAGTTCTTGCGCCGATTTACGACTGTTGATGAAACATGGATCCATCACTACTTCCCAGAATGCAAAGAACATTCAAAACAATAGATAGAAGCTGGTAAAAGTGGTCCCAAGAAGGCGAAAACTGTTAAGTCAGCAGGAAAAGTAATGGCCACAGTATTTTGGGATGCAAGGGGTATAATATTTATTGATTATTTTGAGAAAGGAAAAACTATAAATAGTGAATATTATTGTGCATTATTGGATCGGTTGAGTGAAGAAATCAAGATAAAACGACCGCGTTTAGAAAAAAAAGTTCTTTTTCATCAAGATAATGCTCCTTCACACACTGCATTTTTAACTCAACAAAAACTGGCCGAATTACGATTTGAAATTGCTCCGCATCCACCATATAGTCCAGATTTAGCTCCTTCTGATTATTTCTTGTTTCCAAATTTAAAAAAAATTCTCGGTGGCAAAAATTGTTCGTCCAATAGCGAGGTTATTGCTGAAACTGAGGCATATTTTGAAGGTCTTGAAAAATCTTATTTTTCGGATGGAATTAAAAAACTTGAAAAACGTTTGATGAAGTGTATTGAGTTGGAAGGAGATTATGTTGAAAAATATATAATAATAATTCCAAAAAAACGGTTCTTTTTATGTTAGGCCAGTTACTTTTGCGGTCGCCCTCGTATACAATGAAATATTATCAACTGAAATTAATTGAACTCCCAACTGAAATTAATTGAACTAAATTTTTTCACATATATTTACTTTTTCAAAAAAGGACGAATAGAATATTTAAAGCTTAGAGATTGAAAGTTCAAATGTTTTACGATAATAATTATTTTTTTTTTAAAAATCTTTAATTGAATTTAGAGTTTTATTCTTGAGTCTTTGGTCTAGCCCAAAGAAGCCTACGTATAAAGGGGTTTTTTCATACTGTGGTTTGCAAGAAGAAATAAAACTCATATAATTTGGTGTTAAGACCAAGCTTTTTTATAATAAATATAAAAATAAGGGTTATGTTTTAAAAAAAATTCGGAAAAGTGGCCGTCGCGGCTGGCTCGAATAAATCCCAGCCTCTCTTACACTTTTTGTAGCATTTGGGGTTGTATGTCTGTAATAAGGCGCCGAATATTCTCTCCCACGGCGTCAATCGTATCAGGCTTATCTGCGTAGACAAGCGACTTTATATAACCCCACAAAAATAGTCCAGCGTTGTTAAATCGCACGAACTTTAAAGGCACGCCACAGACCCACGACGCGAGATAATGCGCTCACCAAAAGTTTTCTTCAATAAATTGATTGTTTCGTTAAAGGTATGGCATGTGCCGTCGTCTTGTTGGAACCAAAGATAGTCCACATCAACATTCTCCAATTCAGGCACAAAATAGTCATTGATCGTGGCTCTATTTCCCATTGACTGTTACATTATGGCCGGCTTTATGTTTGAAGAAATATGAACCAATGATTCCCTCTCCCCATAGAGCACACTGAACAGTGACTTCTAGATGATGTAACGGCGTCTCAATAATGGCTTGTTGATTTTCATTACTCCAAATGCGGTAATTTTGGTTATTAACGTACCCAATTAAACAAAAGTGATCTTCATCGCTAATCAAAATTTTCTTGTAAAAATCGGGATCGGTAGCCATTTCGATTTGGGCCCATTCACCGAACGTGCAACGCGCTTGATTGTCGTTCGGCTTCAATTCATGCACGTGTTGGATTTTGTTAACTAAGATTCTTCCGCAAATCGTCCATAAAGTGTATGGGAACAGCTCCAGTTGTAGCACGCGATGGGGGGATGGACTCATTCAGGTCTTCTTCGATACTCTGCTCTAAAGCTGCTTCTCTAAGGATGCGCATTATTCACTAGAGTTGACGTGGTGCAAAACCCATCCATGGTTGCTCAAATTACCCACTCTGCTGGGCGGTTATGTCGACCGAATATTGGACGAAGCATACAATACATCGCTCAAACCATTATTTTGGTAATAAATTTTCACGATTTGCAAACGTTGTTCCAGAGTCAGTCTATTCATGAAATGGCAAACCAAACTGAGCATCAATTAAGTGGCAACTGTCAAAAAGACCAACTCCGAAAAAGTGTGCTTAGATTAAAAGTCACACATCTAAAAAAAACACCCTTCACATGGCAAAATGATTCTCCTAAATTCGAGATAAGTACAGGATGGCCCAAATGAGACCTAGTGATGTTAAACACGTATAACTCTTGTAATAAAGGTTTTTTTAAATGATTTATTTTTATATGTTAAATATTTTATGGAAATTTAACGTGGCTTTGTGTGAAATATGACATCAGACAAATGACCACCATTTTGCTCGATAAAGGCATTGTCTCTTTTTAGCGCCCAGCTGCTGCACAGCTTCCACGCTGCTGCACAGCTTCCACGCTGCTGCACAGCTTCCACGTTCTCTTCAGTACGAATATTTCGATGAGCACCTCTTCCTGGACGGTCGGCAACTGAACGCAGTTCCTCTAAACGGCGAACTAAACTTGTAATCATGGAAGACATTTTCCCCTTTTTTTAAACGCAAGATTAGCATCTTACGTTTAAAAAAAGGGGAAAATTTCGCTGCGTCAGAACAATTGATCGTTGAGAAGAATAATAAAAATCGACAATTTAAATGCGTTATTGTGGACTGTACGTATTCATTTTAAATTTCCAAGAGTTCAGTTATAATCTGCAAAAAGAAAAAATAAATTTTGTTAAAAAATAAAAAAGTTATTTGGTTTTTACATCAGCTGGTCACCCGTTACGTCTCAACAGTGCATTCCCAACAATATCAGCATTATTCCGCCCATGTCTTCTTAATTCTTGAAAACCTGCAATTATCCCTCGTCCTTTTTTTCTGTACCATTAACGAAATTGTTACAAACGATGTGATAAACTTTATCTATCGCCATCCATATGGTGCAGCAACAAAATAAATGCGATCTGTTTAGGGCTCTTTTGTTAAGGTTTATTAGTTTAACTTAACTTGGAGCAGCGACAAAAGGGTATCTCTCCATATCTCGCACTCGCTCATTGTTGTTGCTGTTGCTGTTACTGTTGCCGTGGTGTATTCAAGTTGCTCGCCATATCGGCAAAGGCTACAGACGACGACCACGAAGGAAGGTGCGATTTACCACGTGAATTCAAACGGTACTGTTTCACTGCGCCGTGTGTTTTCAAACGCTTCAGTTTAAAGCGTTGAAGGGAAACAAACGCTTTTAAAAATACAAACAATATCGTGACAAACAAATGCGCACGTTATCATCAAATGATCTCCAATTTTTTCACCTCTTCGTCTTCTTCGCCACTCTCGCGTCATCGTCATCGTTGTCGCCGCCGTTGTCTTTGTCGTTTGATTTGTTTCGGGTCGATTTGGTGGAAATTTTACGTTACGTTTTTCTTGCTGACTCGTTCAATTTCGTTTGATTCGCCTCGTTAAAAAATTAAGCACCGTGGAAAAAGTAAGTAAATGAAATTAAACGAATACCGATAGATGGCTCCCTTCTCTGGATATAAAATATTACCTTAGATGCGCTTCGATCTGCTTGGAATGAGTTCCACTCGCTGCGATCTTCTTGGCCAGTCTGCTTGGTGAATACTTATTAAAATTTCGTTGGGCATAGCAAATTTATGAAAGTAGCTCATGAAATTCGGCGAAAACAAATCTTAAAACTTAAGCTTGCGTAATCTTTTGATGGAATACCAACGTGAGCAGCAGAATCTAAGTGGCAAGCCTTTTGTTCTTTTAAAATAGCTCAAGTTTTAAGCTATAGCAAAGGTAGAATATTGTTGGAATTTTTATCAATGACTTACTTAAATGAGTGTTTTTAACCTTAATAGAAATTAAACACGTGCCTGAGACTTGGCTTATACCATGATTACTAAGTCTTTCAGATTTTGGTCTTACCACCGGACCCTTCGGTTATGAACACGCCGTCGAAAAATTTCAGTATACCATACCGAGATTCCTAAGTCTTTCAGAACTTGGTATTTCCATCGAAGCCTTCGGTTATGAACACGGCGTCGAAAAATTTCAGTAAACCATACCAAGATTCCTAGGTCTTTCAGGACTTGATCTTTCCACCGGAGCCTTCGGTTATGAACACGCCGTCGAAAAATTTCAGTATACCATACCGAGATTCCTAAGTCTTTCAGAACTTGGTATTTCCATCGAAGCCTTCGGTTATGAACACGGCGTCGAAAAATTTCAGTAAACCATACCAAGATTCCTAGGTCTTTCAGGACTTGATCTTTCCAACGGAGCCTTCGGTTATGAACACGGCGTCGGAAATTTCAGTACTGGAGCATATGCATTCATTCGCTAACAATAGTGATGTAGTTTGATTCGAGTGTCCAAACCCGAAACCAAAAACCGACATGCCTAAAACTGGCTTTCACTATATAGGGTGATCCATCTAGAGGTATTTTTTCAGAACAAAAAAATGTAAAAGTGTAAATCAAGTGTGGAATCTTTGTTGGTAATTTGAAAGGACATTTTATGGCATTTATTTTTTGAAAATAATTACATTCAAATGTTGGCAACTGTATTATGGAAATAAGCATTCGGTGAGAGACGGGAAGATTCGCTGTTTTCGACCAAAATTTTGTTCAGTGATGAGGCCAATTTTTGGCTCCACGGCAAAGTCAATAAACAAAATTGCCGCATTTGGACTATTATTTTTTTTTTTCAAAAATGATGATGACCGGAACGTAACCGTTTCGGCTCCCTATCGCGCCATGATACCGGACTTTTTGCTACCAGAAATTTAAACCCGTACTCTTGAGGACACCTGGTTTCAACAGGACGGTGCCACTTGCCATATAGCTGCTCAAACAATGGATCTATTGAGATGTCATTTCGAAAATTTCAGCTCATTTCACGTTTTGGACAGGTGAGTTGGCCGCCTAGATCGAGTGATATCACACCTTTAGACATTTTTCATTAGGACTAGGTTAAGTCCAAAGTCTATGCTAACAAATCAGCTACGGTTCAGGTTTTGGAAGCCAACATTACGCGTGTCATTAAAGCCATACCGGTCGAAATGCTCGAATGAGTCATCCAAAATTGGACCCTCAGAATGGAAACCCTGCTTCGTAGTTGCTTCGTAGTTATTATTCAAAAAATAAATGCCATAAAAAGTCCTTTTATATTACCAATAAAGATTCCACACTTGATTTGAATTTTAATATTTTTTTGTTCTGAAAAAATACCTCTAGATGGATCATCCTATATATAGACATATTGCTTTAAAATATATATAACATTTTTAAACGAAGCCAAAAATGTTTTTTTCCAGTTTGACAAAATTTAAGTGACGAACACTATGTCCGAAAATCGGACCTTTTTATGTGCTCGATTTCTTAGATTTCGATAGTCGGCTCACTGTTAAATCGCGGTCGATATATATGTCCCTCGTAGCAAAAGAGTCAAAAGATTCCGCAAAGAAGCTTCCACACAAACACTCTCAACACTGATTCACTTACTTGCTCGGGTACCCAAGTTGTGCCATATAAAAGCACTGATAGTATAAGCGCGTTGTAGAGTCTTAGGACGCAGGATATATAAGTATTATTTTTATCATTCCGTTTTTAACTTCTCGAAGTACTGGTCGAAGACCCCACCCCATAAGAAGATCTTACCATATTCGTAGGTCTGCCTGTGCAAAGCAAACTACACATCGGACTATTTAGAAAGGTGGCTGAAGTTTTGCTGAACGTGTGTTGGTGGACTAAAACGGAAAATGGGCAAAATCAGTCAAAAGGTAAAAGTACTGAGTCAATCTCTGGAAAAATCACCAACCCTGAATTAAAAAAACACAATATCTCATGAATTATTAGAGATATGACGATGACCATATGATGTCGGCATGACACCGTAGGTAAAAAATGAGGGGTTGCACGCCTTATTAAAAATTTGCATTTAAGGCCAAAGTAATGGACGAACGTTATAAAATGTTAACAGAATGAAATTTATGACTAGCAAACTGTTATAGACTATGTAATAGTAAATTTGACAAAGGGGATTGGCACCGCTCACACAATTATATACTTTAGAAGTAAATCACCGTAAAATTGTTGCCAGGCCATAGCTAAAGTAGTAAAATTTGACAACCGGTGACTCCTGGTATAAGAAAAGACTTAAAAATTCCTTTCGTTAGAGATGCATTCATGATAATAAACTAGCTAGAAAATTATTAAACACTGTAAGCGCTTCACGACTTTAAAGAAATGAACGCCAGATTTATCTTCTGTTACAGAAAATCAAAACCACACGTGCCCAATATAATGTGTAGAGTTCTCCAACCGTTGTTTAAATGCTCAAACTCATGACCCCTTTAACAGACAACACACAAGGCCTACTACACCTAAATTGCGGAAATGTCTGGCTATGGAGGCTACCGTTTGTACTTCGCAAGACCTACGCCACACCTGGTTAAAAGTCCTAAAATATGAGAACCTCAAAAACCCTACAACATCGTTTGTACAATACCGTGCCTTTGAATATAATAGTTTCTACTAATCTAAGGCCCACCAATCTAGAGTTATTCGTTAAAGATAACTAGAGTTCTCACTAGGGTTCCAACGTCGATACAAAAAGACGACTATCGACTTTTTTCCAAACAAAAAATATATTAAAAGTGGTCTTTTTACTAATCAAAATTTTGTGGTAAAAAGTCGATTCATTGAACTATTCCTATTCGAGATTTTCGTAACTTTTACATCTTTTTACGATCCGCCAAAGGAAGGATGGTATATTAAAGCACGATCTTGACCAATCGAATCAAGCTAGGAAATTTTGAATGATAATGGCTTGTAGTCATAAGCTGTTTTCGATTGTAAAAGGAACAAATCAACCCTGTGTGAAAAAATGCTTCCCTTTTATAAAATAAGGAAACCAAGAAAAAGAGTACACATTTTTGGGTATTTAGATTGCAAATCATAATTTTATGTGAATGAACAATGTTTAAAATGTTAACTGGATAGTTACGATGCACTTATTTCATCAAAAAAAGCATTGTACGGGACATTTTGCCTCAAGTGGCTAAAAAACGGAAACATGGTTACTTAAAAATCTGCTACGAAGTTAAAGACAGATTAATTTTTGTGGCTGAGGTAAGGGATCGACGTCCATGGCCGTACGGATTAAAAGGTTACTGTCAGGCGAGTGCGACTTTATTGTTCGCTGTACGACTGGATGTGTAGAAAAGCAAATTGAAAGCTGACTTTTGGGCCGTTTAAGAAGCTCAAAATTTATACAGATTTTAAAAATCAATGTTCATTGAATTAATGTAAATTTTCATCAGATTAGTGTACAATGTTCATCAAATTTATTAACAATGTTCGTCCAATTGATGTATAATGTTCATAAGATTGGTGTACAACGTTCATCAAGTTAATGTAAGAAATTGAAGAATTATTGATAAAAAGTTTTTCGTCAAATTAAACATTTGATTAAACATTTTTGGTACCGAAGGTCCAGATTTTCGGCATTGGAGTCCATCACCCAAATTAAGCCAAATTGCAAAAATAAGATGTTTGGCTTCGTGAGAAAATGTTAGTTTTTTTTAATAACTCATTATATGGTTATCAATCAACTTTTGGCCCTAAATAATTTGTATGGGGCTATATTAAAAAATGGGGCTTTATTGATCGAAATCGAAACTATAAGTAATAAGAGTGTTCCAAAAAGGTTGTACCACATATCGGGATAAACGTTCATACTGAGCCAAATTTCAACAGGATTAAATGTTTACGTGGTTTCTAAAGCTAAAGACATCAAATCTGTTGAACATATGTGTACTCGTACCAAATTTCATAAATATCGCACCACATTTGCAACCTGCAGTTTGTTAACAAGCTTTAAATCAAATCGTCTTCTAAATCAATTTGGTAATCTTTAATATGGGTCTTTCTGAAATATTTTTGTTAGTTACAAACATTTCCCATGGAACTAACTTATAACACTCTGTAGCACAGAGTAGTGTAGGGTATAAACGTTTGTAAAGCTGGCAGTTAAAAGTCTACAAGTAAAGTCGATCACGACTATCTAAATTTTTTCCACCCAAAACAAATTATTTATAAAAAAAAATTAAAGTTCTGCACCCCTAAAAAACACCCTTTACACAATCTTATGAGTATTTTGAAATGTTACAAATGGTATAACATATGTAGAATGCACTCAATAAAACGCATTAAATTTCGATTTCACTTAAATTTGAAAAATGGCGTTCGCTGCTTAAGTCTTTCGTTTTCAAATCAGACAAATTTGGCATGTCATCACAAAAGTAAAAAAATTTGAGGTTTTTAAAAATTGTGTTGGAAATATTCAACTCAAGCATCTTAAAAATAAAATAACTGTTTTAGAATTTAGAATGTTATACTCAAAAATGATATTCGACAGAGGTGTGCTAACAGGAAGTACAGCAGTGAAAAATATGAAGTTTATTGAGCCTTTTTTTTGTTATAACAAGATTATGTATGTGAAAAACGTTATACATCGAAGACTTTAAACAACCGTAATAAAATTGTGATATACCAAAACTATTGATGCTCGCAGAATGCTCTGCTTTTCTTCTGTGTTTTTTTAAAACTAAAAAAACCAGCAATCTTCCACTTAAAATTAACTTTAAACACAAAGGGCGTGGTTACAACTGCTTCAACTAACATCGTTTTTTTCTGAGTTTGTGGACAATCGTTGACATTGCGGCGTTAGGTTGAACCTCATTTAACACGCGCAACTTAAAGGCAGCAACAACAAATCTATTTTCATCTCACCCTCCATCAAATTTGACAAGCGTCTAAACAGTTTCATTCGTTTCTTCAGTATTTGTTTACTCCATGTTGTTTCTGGGTATTGGCAGTTCGTTACTGGTTGTTATCATTGCATATTCATAGTAAAAAAATCGATCTGCTTAATTTTTATTTTTGTTGTTTTATTATCGCAGAGTTTTTTTTGTTAGTTTTATGTTTTTTGTTGTTTTATATTTTTTATCTGATGGAGTCTTTCTGATTAAGCAGGTTTTAAAGAGTTTTGAGCTTTTAGTTTACAATGGCGCATTTTAAGAGTTCACTTTTCTATGATGTGATATGACGGCGGCGACAGAAATATTGTCTGGATGAATACTTAATTCGGATAGTATTTTTAGACGAACAGCTGCAGATCTGTAATACGAGTATGAATATGATCAAAGTTCATAGTAACTTTTTTATGTGCCGTTTTGTTCATCTTCGTATATCTATAAATTTGATTTTATGATTTTTCCGTTTAACTCGAAACGATTTAAAGGAGCGGTGTTGTCGTTTGAAGAAGTGTGAAAACTTGGGATTTGTTAATATAAGTATATTGATTTTTTTGAACGAAGGTTAGCTTGGTAAATGGAATAACGCTACTGAGTAGAAGCCTCACCAACAAGAAAACAACAGGATTGTACCTTTTTAGTTACTGTTATTAGACAAAAACTCATCAAATTATCTTGACTTTAGACGACTTAATAGTATAGCGTGATTAATCTAGAAGTACTTTTTCAAAAATACAAAAGTTCAAATCAGGTGTGGAGTCTTTATTGTTCATTCGTAAGGACATATTATGCCCTTTATTTTTGAATATAAGTTCCTTCAAATGTTGACCACAAATTCACCTAAGAGGTCTAATTATCTATCCAAATAACTATTCTGAGAGTCCAATTTTGGATAATTCGTTTAAGCATTTCGACCGGTATGGTGTTAATGACACACACCGTGGTTTTCGCGTTTTAAGTCTTTCCATAATGAAATGGCAAACAAAACTGAAAAGAAAAAAAATTATCACAACTCACGAGTAATCTGTGAAAAAACGATATAAAAAACACATCTAGGTTGATCACCCTGTACCAACTTTCTAACATGTTGATATGTTAAATTCTGAATATGGTTTCTTTTAAATTGCTTTAATAAAACAGATAGCTGAAAATATTATAATAATTTTATGTTTCGGAGTATTTCAATTTATAAAAGGTACATTTTGCCAAATCTTAACATAAAATTTATTTCTTTTAGATTCAAAACGTATACTGTAAGGTTTTTATACAGTAAACATAATATAAAAAGGTAACTAGTGCTAATGTGTTCAATATAACCTATATCACCTTAAAGGAATTGAGGAAGTCCTTATGTTAAGTATATCGATTCACAATCACTAGCTGATTCCATTGAGCGATATCCGTCCCTCCGTCTCTCCATCTACTTAATAGGGACATAAATACTGTTACATACGTTTTATGCTGTAAAATAAAAAGTTCTGAATGTTTTTGGACCAAATATTTTTTAATCATTAATTGATGTATTCTTTAACCAAAAAAAAATCTACCTATTCGAAATGTCCGCCTTTTGCTTATACACGCACCTTAGGTCGCACTGGCCAATCGTCAAAAGGTACACGAGCCGCGTCCATTGGAAAATTGGTTACAGCTCGAACCAAAGCAGTCTTAGAGATCCAATGTAGGGGAATCTTTTGTGACAAACCTTGTCTTCCAAAACCGTCCACAATTTATAATCCAATGGGTTCAAATCTGGACTGCCTGAGGGCAATTCTTCAGAGGAAATGAACGCTGGCAAATTGTTTCGAAGCCAAGCCTGGGACGTTTTAGCGTTATGGGCCGGCGCAGAATCCTGCTGGAAAGTCTATGGCTGGTTTTGGAACATGGAATTGTTAAGAGGCTTCACAACAGCTTCCAAAACGGTTTCTTAGTAAACTTTGGCCGATGTTTTGACTCCTTGTTCGCAAAAATGCAGGTCAGTGACCCCATCGTAAGAGACACCCCACCAAACCATGACTGAAGCTAAGTGATGATCCTTTTCTACCCTTGGGATCAGTGCAGATGCTTCCTTAGATGACCGCGCATACACTATCATTTTGCTTGTTAAATTTTTCCTGAACGGTAAACATTTTTTCATCGGTGAACAAAATTTTTCTGTGCAAGTTATCAGCGTGCTTCACCAAAAGACATTTGCATTTTTCAATCCTATTTTTTTTTAAAGCTGCAGTCAATAAATGTCCGGTACGTCGTTTGAAAGCCCCAAATCCCAAGTCTTTTTTAAAGATTCGACTCATAGACTTTTGCGTGATACTCATCTCACGGGCCATGATTTTCAGTTTTCGGAGCAGATTTCTGTGAATTGATGACATGCGGTGTTTGAACAGACCGTGGGCGGCCCGACCGGTGGCGGTCTTTTACATCTCCAGTCTCCTCAAACAGTTTTATGCATCGGTAGACGAACATGCCACTAGGGTTTATCCCTAGTGGCCGGAGCGTTATGAAAATATCGTTTTTTTCATTTCACACTTGAAAACGCTATTACAGCGATACGGTTCTCATTATCTGACCACTCCATGATGAAAGTTAAAACAATTTTAAAATCCCATTACAGACTTACGCTATTGAGGTTAGCTTTCAAAACCCATATGACAATAACGGGGTATGTTCAATTCTACTATTGAAATGGGTGTGTTCAATGTTGTAACAGTATTTATGTCCCTACTAAATATAGTTGCAACTAAAGTTAAGTGAAGCAACTATGAAGCGATTTCGATGAAACTTCATTCCTCAAGTTGGGCCAAGGACGAAACCTATTGAAATTGGTTAACATCAGACCATCTACTGAAATGAAATTAAAGTTTTTCCCGATTTCAGAATCGATACAGCTCTAAAAGCTATAAATTTTATTTGATTTCGACCAAGTTTCTCGCAGAGTATTAAGAGCGACCAATACTCATCTCTGGTGAAATTGTCCATATCGGTCTTAGTTTTCCAATAGCTTCTACAGAATGGTTTTCCAATAGCTTCTACAGAATGGGCAACTGATGCAGTAACATTACCGCTAACCAGACCGATATACCCTAAACTAGATATTTAAAGTATATGTCAGGAATACTAGATCTGTAGTGCATTGTGCTTTAGAGTATGAACGCAAGAGCCCCACTGCCACCTTTGCAAAGGAAGTTTAATTTCCGTAACTTCGTATACTGCAAGTAGAGGCCTGTTTCATTTTTTTGACCGCAGCTATGGATACTCCATGTGCATAAATTTATAATTTGGCTCCAGATATTGTTGAAGTTAAACTAGGACAACTACAGTCGGTTGTGTTGGTAACGGCTCAGGAGATGATAAGGTTGCCATAACTGTGATAGCTCACCTAATATTTCTGCCGTAATCCTGGGGGCAGCATATGTATTTTTTACTTTAGAACATCACAAAGTCTGGAACCTTGTTTACCATTTTGTGGGCCCTAGAAAGTATCGTGCTGTACTGATTACCATTTTATCAGGCAATTACCTTATATGACCCTTTTGCAGGCTTGAAGTGCTGCGGTCTCATTCACCTTGTCCTGAATACTAAGCCTGAAATTTAGCACCCTGAAATTTAGCAGCCCAGTTTCGATAAGATACCGCTCAGTGAACAAAACAGTTGTACTGAATTAATCAATTGATGAAATCTCAAATTGTCTTAACAAAATACGAAAACATTTTTCAATATCTCCAAGTCAAAATTGTGTCTTATATAATCAACTGTAATTTGCAGGCTTCATAGAAAACCTCACTCAAAGTGCTCCACTGCTTCTGAGCCAAGCATTAAGCCTGGTCTTTCAATTTGAACTCTTCCAAAGTGCTTAACGCATATTTAATCTGACAACAACAACAGTGAAAACCTTAAGCCCTTTTGTGTAGCCACAATACTTTTGGTTTAGTTATGTTTCATGGGGTAATTTAATATCATCAACATTTTGTCTTTGAAAAGAAAGTTTCTCCATTTTTTCTCCTTGTTTTTTCCTCCCCAACTGATGTTGTTGTAATTATTATTATTGTTGTTGTCGTTGTGGCTGCTGTTGTTTCTTTTTGTTGTAACACAATTACAAATAACAACTGCCAAACAAGTAACATTTAATATCTAAACACCATCATCACGCGCACTAATTTAAAAAAAAAAACTAAATGAAAAAAATACAGTCTAGAGCATTTCAGTTTTTTTTTTATAATCCCGATTGTATTTCTTCTCTCTGCTGTGCGAAATCCAACAACAACACCAACGCAACCAAGTATTATTAAAACCCATATTCAAAACAATGATGATTACCTATAGGATAATATCCAATACCAGTAGTAACCATATGAACAAGTATAGGTAGTTCAGTGGTTAGCTGCAACGAATTGTTGCATACTCTTCATGTACTTGTGAATCCGTTACAAAAGAAAATTTCGTCTTTTGAAAAGGAAATGTCGAGCTTAATTATGGGTCGTAAAATCAAGGGGCATACTCTGTATTAAAAATGTTGGTCATAATGAGGAGATTTTGAAGAGTAAAACGGAGTATGCCACAAGATTCTACGACACAAAATTTCCTTTACTGGTATCGGCGTTTTGGCGTGTAAATTTCACATACTTACAGGTAATTACTGAAAGATTGCGAGAGTGCATCTACAATTTCTATATCGACTAGAGATTGGATATTTTGAAAAATTCACCTCAGTATTTTTACTTGAATTATATCAATTCCTCGGGGACTCCAAGGCATATGGAGATCTCGGTGAACAAGCACAACTTTAACTTTCCATAGGTCACTGGTTCAGATCCGGTTCGAAGGACCAAAAATTAGTGAAAAACACGTTATTCCATTTTGAGTATTTGTAAGATACTAAATTTTATTTATACAAAAAGAGATTATATCAAATGTTGAAAATAATTAAAGTCATCTAGTAAAACCCTCTGCAGAGATTACAAATCAAGCGGAGGCCAAATATTCAATACAATTTTAATAGCATGTAAACATCGGCTAGTATTCGTCCTAAGTACTCAAGAAGTGTCACATTTCTTGTGTGTGCGGGTTGCTCCTACCACTGGCCATTATCACAATGTGGAAAAGTACAATCATGAGCGAGCATACAAATATTATCTAATGTATACAGTTAACAATTTTATGGGCTGCACTTAAGAATGCAACATTACCCAACACACAATTTAAAACATGTTCAACTTTGAACAGTTGGCATAGACCAACTCCAAAAGCGTTTAATCTCATGACCGAGTTGACCATTAGACCGAACCATTTCTCGAGATGACACATTCACCGAATTTGCCTTTTAATAAATCCATTGTAACACTTGAAGTGTGGCTAGTGACACGGTCTTGTTGAAACCACATATTGGAGAAGCCAAGCTCATCCAGTTCAGACCAAAAATAATTTTCTAACATGGCACGATAGCGCTCTCCCTTGAATTTAACATGACGATTGTTTTCATCGACGAAAAAATACGGCCCAACCACACCTCCGGCATGAAAATCACACCACACAGTAATTTTTGCGGATGCAATTGTATCTCCTGAGTTTGTTACTCTACAATAACGCATATTTCGTTTATTGACAAAAACCACTCCGCCAGAAACGAGCTTCATCGCTGATCCTGTCGGGTGGGATGATTAATACGGCCCAAAACTTGAATAAGCGCTCTTAAAGTTGCGGCCACCGACTCAGAATTTCGGTAGTAATTTTTAAAGATTTCCAATCATTGCTCGTAATTGAACTTTACCAAGATGAAAATGTTGACTTCGACAAAGGTTTAAAAATATATTTTTTTCAACAATATACAGGGTGTCTGCCGAGAAGGTATACTACTTTGTTTTGCCGCCATTTTGGTAACCATTAGTCTGACAGTTTATATTTGGCAGTCGTGAAGTAGAGACGAAGCAAATTTATTAAGGAAAAATATTCGATAACCCAACGTGTTTTAATCGCTTAAGCATTTTATCAAAATCAATCATCGATTACTGTGGCGTCGAGAAAGTTACGTGAAATTTTTGTGAGAAAAAACGTGCCAAAAAATCGTAAGAGTGTCAGTGATAGGCCCAAGCATGGACCACAGCGTACTGCAAGATCGGCTGAAAACATCACTACTGCTCAAGAAAGTGTTCAAAACAATCCATCAATCTCAATTCGATGCCGTGCTCAGGAGCTTGGTCTTCAAGGAACAACTTTGGCCACAATTTTGCACAAGGATTTGCATTTGTTTCCATTTAAGATTAAGTTGACACAAGAGCTTCTTCCACAAGACCATTTACGACGCCGTACATATGCCAATAGAATGTTACAGCTCGCCCATGACATTGGCCTCCATGGTCGCCCGATTTGACTGATCCGGACTTCCTTTTGTGGGGATATTTAAAAAGCAAGTTTTATGCAAACAAACCAGAAATGCTTGAGCAACTCAAACAAAAAAATTTGTGATGAAATTAATGAAGTACCGCGTGAAATGTGTGAGAATGTAATGAAAAATGTGCTCAAAAAGCTCGCATTTGTAGGGCTAACACACGCGGGCATTTATCTGATATTGTATTCCATACATAATTGCCGTCATAAAATAAAACATTTATCAATATAAGATCCATTTTCATTCATTTAATCAAAAATTATAAGCAAACAAAGAAGTTTACCTTCCCGACAGACACCCTGTATAAACAAAATTTGTTTCACATCTTCTGCCAACGTGTATGTAATTCCTCTGGTAATACAGCTAAGTCTGGATCTTTAACCTGCAGCGGATAAAAACTTGGTTTTTTTATTTTATGGGTTTTTTTGTACCTTATCTAAAAATATAAAATAGGGGTTTTCGGAAAGTTACAGTTATTTTCCAAAACTTACGACTGCTTTCCTATTTCTCTGGCTTTTTTTTCTATAATTCTACAAGCTTCCTAAGAAAGCTTAAATTTAAAAATACTTAGTAAAACGACGTAAAATAGCTCTTGCATAAGGAAGTGTAATTGGAATTCAACACAGGCATGCATAACTTTTGATTTTAAATGTGACTTCTGGAGTAGCAGGGCGTCAATTCTGGCGGAACCTTTTTACTGAGCACTATATGAAAACATTGTGCGCTTCAGAGGTATGAGGGTTACACACAGACAAAAATTAATGGTCTACGGCCTAATATGTAGCGAGCAAGGTTTTCTTATCGGCGCCCGATGCGCGACTAGAGGACCTTGCTTCTTTAAGGTGGGCAGTTTCACACTTTAAATCTGAATCGGCTGTAAAAAAAATACTGATAATTTGTTCACATTTCTCGTTTTATTGAAAAGGTTGAACTTTGTCATTTAATAATGGAACATCATCCGATGCGTTATCGCTTCTCACAATGGGATGAAAATTGTTTGGCCGGAGATGAACAATCTTACCGAAAAATCGTGTTTTCAGATGAAGCTCATTTTCATCTCAGTGACTATGTCAATAAGCAACATTTCCGCATATGGGGTACAGAGAACCCACACGTGACTATGAAGAAGCCAATGCGTCCACAATGAGTCACATTTTTTATTGGATTTTGGGCTGGCGGCATTATTGGTCTATTATTTCCGAAAAAGAGCAAGGATCTGCCGTTATCGTGAACGGTGAGCGTTACCGAGCCTTGCTCAACGAATTTTTGTTTTTAAAAGCTCACGAAATGGACATTTGGTATTAACAAGACGGGCCACATGTCACACAACCAACGCAACCATCCATATTTTACGCATTGTTTTTGAAAATCGAATAATCAGCCGAAATTGAGATGTCAATTGGCCGCCTCTAAGCTGACATTTGAACCCTTTGGATTTTTTTTCCTTGGGGAAACATAAAGGATAAATGTCATGTAAAGCATTCGAAGACAATTGACGCATTGAAACATGAAATCAAAGTTGATATTGAAGAGATTCGACCCGGAACAATCCAAAATTTACTGACAAATTTGCATAATCGGATGAGGTACTGCCGAGCCAGTTGTGGTGGCCATATGTATGATATTGTGCTCAATTATTAAATGACAAAATTCAAGCATTCCAATAAAACCAAATATTGGAAAAATCGAAAATTACCAGTACTTTTTTTACAGCCGATTCAAATTTAAAATGTTAAATTGCCGACCCTGTAGTCAAATTGTTGCAGCTAGCGGTAGCGTGCACGGAGAACGATATGAGACTGTCTAAGGTTTCTCTTAAAATCTTGGGATGATTCATAGTCGAAATTGTTTCTCCTTTGACAAAAATATTAAGACAAAGTCCCACTTCCCTCGTCCAGTTGGTAAAGAGTGCGGTTGTTCGACTTCGTGATGGATAAATCTAATGACATAATCGTTTATTATACCGCAAATATTCCCAATCCCGGGACCGTCACCAAGATCATGCAATCATCCGCGTATGACACGTTCTTTACGCTCAAAGTTTTGGAGTTAGAACAACGTAGAAATTAAACACGCACGCAGAAAAGAGTATGGTTGTGGTGACAATATTCGAAGAGGATAATACTATTGTTGGGTATATGGTTGTGGTACAACAATATTATGATCCTCACAACAATAGTATGATTCAAATACAACCATACTATGATCCTCACAACAACAGAATGATTCACACTCAACCATAGTATTATCCTGACAACCATAGTATGATTCACACGCAACCATTGTATGATCCCTACAACCATAATATGATCACAAACAATTATATTATAATACCCAATATAATTTATTAGAATTGGTTTAAGTTGTCAACAATAGATTTGAACTATGAAAATTTTTCAAAAATAAGTTAAATTCAAAATAATAGGAGTGATTTATTTCAAAGTAGAAAAAATTAGTTTAAATAAACAAAAGCGTTTTTGTTAAAAATATTTCAGTTAAATAAAGCCAAAGCAGCTTGTTTAAAAAAAATTAATTTCGATAAAAAAGTACTATTATTGCTTTAGATCCATACTAATAACATTTGTTCTAAAAAGCATATTTAAATGAAGAAAATTTACAATCATACAGTATGATTGCCGTAATCAAAACACAATACTTTTGTCGCACCAACCATATTTATATTGTAGCTATAACCATTTCATTTTTAAATTTGGCAATAATACTATTGTTACATTTTAACAATATTAATATTGCACCAATTATACTATGGTCAAAACTAAATTCAGTTAAGAGAGCTATGGTGGCGACGAACATACTTTTATTGTGGGAAACATATAATTATTGCCGTGACCATGTAGTAACCATGTTTTTCTCTGCGTGCGATCGGTAGAAGTATTCCCTTCTGAGGGACTCCCTCTTTTATTCGGAGGTGCTTCAACTGTTCGTTCCTTAATTCCAGTTCCAAAATGCGACCATACACGTAGTTCAGGACCTAACGTTTCAGATGATTCGAAAGGATATCGAGAAAAAAAAAATTTGGTTATTATTCAAACCTTCAAAAGTTGAAGCACAGAAATTATTATTGAACCTTTGCCACCAACACAAAATTATTTTCGCTGCCTCAAAATCATTGGAAAAAGTTACAAATCGCATACCATACTAAACCTCTCTAATGTAGAGTACAGCACCAAACGCCAATCGAATAATATTTCATAGCTATTTAAGCATTTTCATCTGTTTAACTGACGACCACGGTTAGTTAATGCCGTCTTATGCACGGCAATTCAACTGCCAAGATTTTCTCTCCTTTGCAAAAGCCCCAATCCACTGAACATTTAATAAGGGAACTTTATTGTTGTCTGTTTGCGTTGTGGCTGCTTCCTATGCTTCTTCAATCTTCAATTTGATTTGAACTGAAGATGGAGAAAATTGTACGTAAGTAGCATGTGGGTTTTCCTTCATAGGTTGACGTCGTTTTTCGTGAGGTTTCAAGCAGCACATGTGGTTAACCAAAGGAAAGCAGCGTAGTGCATGGAAAACAAAAAGTTGGCGGAAAAACCGAAGAAAACAAAAACAAACAAGACTACATTAATGCGTTTATGAGTTCATCTTGAACGCATTTATGCCAGCAGAAAACGGCTCAACGATCTTTAATGGCTGCGTGGTGGCTTTGTGGTGCCTGATGCACATGCGCATCCATCTGTGCCTGTCTGTGTGGTTGTGTTTTGAAGCTAACGTGGCTGTTTGTCGCTCGTGTACCCGCTCCTTTAGTTTTCTTATGTTAAATGATGCTTTTATTATTGAACTTGGCATAAAAAGCACTATAACGGTAGAAATAAACGTAAGCATACGAAAAGAAATGGATGTATGTACGTACACTGCAGACATTAGTATAATTTCATGATCTATTTTTTTAAGCGTGTGTGGTGAAGTACACGGTGAATAATTGATGGAAATCTTTTAAGTAACCCTTCCTAGATAACCTTTCTTATAAACGAAGATATTTTGTCTAAAGAACGTTATTCGGTATAATCAGGGCTCATTTTTACAATATAAAGGGTGCTAGTTTAGAGGTGAAGAGTTGCGTAATTTTAAAATTTATATCTATCGAGCCATCATTTTATAAAAGTTCAGGAGAGTAGGTTAATTATTTTGATTGTGCTTTCAACAAACACAGGGACGGACGGACGAAGCTAGATCGTCTTAGAATTTTACGAAGAACAATAATTGACTTATCTAATTGGATCTCCGATCAATATTTCAAGATGTTGCAAACAGAGTGCCAAATTTAGTATTATCCACTTATCGGTATAGGGTATTACAACAATTAGCGTTATACCAGTAAAAGTTTAAAAGAAAAGGTACATCAATGTCAAGAGTTCAGTGGGCGGCACCACGCCTTTTTCAATTTGAATTCCATATGGTCTTTATAACAACATCGTAACACGTTTTTTTTTTAATTTCAATACTTATACAATATTGTATTTTTAACAACATCGTAATAAATTAAAAAAACAACATCCTTCTTTCTCTTATAGTTCTTGAGATGTGTTTTTTTTCTAAATTCAGCATGGTATGGATGGAGCCACGCCCCTTGTGTAATCGTGACCTTTTATATCCCACAAACATTTCCTGGTGAAGACTGACACAAGTGTACAAAGAAAGTTAGGCCGCGTTGAAGCTTTTATCCCCTGCAACATGAATGACGGTCCAATATGAAAATGTTGTCAAGGGGGTGCGGCCTCAGCCTCTTTTATATAATGGTGTTATTCTTTCCATACCAAAATTATGTATACTAAATACTTTTAAAATAATAGTGTTAGATCACAAAATATTGTCTTTCAAAGTTCAGGTTTTTATGAGTATGGCCACGTCTTTTTATTCATGTCCCTGAGTAGGGACATAAATACTGTTACACACGTTTTATGCTGTAAAATAAAAAGGACTGAATGTTTTTGACCAAATATTTTTTAATATATTTATTGATGTATATTGTATCCAAAAATACACTACTTATTCGAAATGTCCGCCTTTTGCCTTTTACACACGCCTTAAGTCGAACCACGTCCATTGGAAAATTGTCCACAGCTCGAACCAAAGCAGTCTTTAGAGATGCAATGTTGGGGTATCTTTTGTGACAAACCTTGTCCTCTAAAACCGTCCACAATTTATAATCCAATGGGTTCACCTCTGGACTGCCTGAGGGTCATTCTTCAGAAAAAATGAACGCTGGTAATCTGTTTCGAAGCCAGGCCTGGGACTTTTTAGTCTCATGGGCCGGCGCAGAATACTGTTGAAAAGTCCATGGCTGGTTTTGGAACAGGGAATTGTTAAGAGGCTTCACAACAGCTTTCAAAACGGTTTCTTGGTAAACTTTGGCCGATGTTTTGACTCCTTGTTCGCAGAAATGCAGGTCAGTGACCCCATCGTAAGAGACACCCCACCAAACCATGGCTGAAGCTGGGTGATAACCCTTTTCCACCCTTGGGATCAGTTCAGATGCTTCCTTAGTTGACCGTGGATACACTCTTATCATTTTGCTTGTTAAATTTTTTCTGAACGGTAAAATTTGTTTCATCGGTGAACTAAATTTTTTGTGCAAGTTATCAGCGTGCTTCATTAGAAGACGTTTTTATTTTTCAATCCTATTTTTTTAAAGCTGCAGTCAATAAATGTCCGGTACGTTTGAAAGCGCCAAGTCCCAAGTCTTTTTTAATAATTCGATTCATGAACTTTTGCGTGATATTCACCTCACGGGCCATGATTTTCTGTTTCTGAAGCGGATTTCTGTAAATTCTTGATATGACGGCTTTGATGACACGCGGTGTTCGAACTGAGCGTGGGCGGCCCGACCGGTGGCGGACTTTTATATCTCCAGTCTCCTCAAACAGTTGTATGCATCGGTAGACAAACATGCGGCTTATCCCTAGTGGCCGGAGCGTTTTGAAAATATAGTTTTTTGCATTTAGCACTTGAAAAGCGCTATTACAGCGATATGGTTCTCATTATCTGACCTAAGGGTAAAAACCAGTTTTGTTCAGGAGAGCCATTTTAAAGATTTAAATACGTGTATCTTTGGTGTACCATCACTTTCATAAAACGCGCATATCTCTGGGAGGGAACACTTTTGGGGCATGAGATCGGTCTCATTCGATGCTCAGATGTTGTCCACATCAAAAAAAAAGTGAAAATTGATTTTTTTTTTACCCTTAGGTCCCGAACATACCCCGTTAATGCCATATGCGCTGTCACATATGGCAATAACGGGGTATGTTCGGTTCTACTATTCAAATGGGTGTGTTCAATGTTAAAACAGTATTTATATCCCTACTAAGTATTTTCGGGTATATAATAAAAGGACTCCCTGCTTAATCTGATTATAGCGTATTAAAATCAGAGTCCAAAAAGATAATAAACTGTACAATCCGAATAAAATTGAATGAGTTATTCAAGATTTAGTCAGAAATGAGAACATCTGCGGCAGATTTTTTTCAAATTTTGTTGCCCAGTGATATCAGCGTCATACCAGAAATAGTTCATGAGATAAGGTATATCAAAGTGAAGAGTTAAATGGGCGGTACCATGCCTTTTCTCTGTTAAGTAAAATTTTGCCTTCATAACAACGTCGTACCATGTTTTTTTCATTTTTAATACACTATGGTCTTTTTCACAACATCGTACCAACCGTAACAAACACCATCGTCCTCTAATAGTTCTTTCGATATGTTTTTTTTTTAAATTCCCCGTTGTGAAATCATGACCTTATGTACGCACAATTATTTTCAGGCCAAGACTGAAACAAGTAAACAAATTAAGTTCGGCGGTGTCGAAGCTTATATACCTTCCATCATGGATTACGGTCCAATATAAAAATTTTGTCAAGAGGGTGCGGCCGCGGCGTTATATACGGTTGTTGTCCTTTCCTTTCCCAAAATTATAACTTTATATACTGACTTCTATTACAATAATGGTGTTAGTTCACGAGATATCGTCTATCAAAGTTTAGGTTTTTCTGAGCATGGTCACGCTTTTTTATCCAATTTAAACACAATATAGTCTATAATAATAAGAGTATTATTATTTTAATTCGTTAACATATTACAATGATCTGTTCATTCCTTTGGCCATATGAGTATTTTTTTTAAAAGAGCGTGGCACCACCGACTTTTCTTCCAAGATGTGTTTCAGTCCATGGCAACAATATATATATCAAATATCGTAGTCATATCTCTAATTGTTTATCGCATTTTGTCTTATTAAGTTCAGGGTTTTGTGGACGGTGCCGTGCCCCCTGTCCAATTTTACCATATCAGAGTCTTTAATAATTTGGTAGTCATTGATTTTGTTTGTTAAAATGTTATCCCTTAACCATTAATGATATTTTTAAAAGGGCGAGTCATCGCCCACCTTTCCTGCGGAATGTATTTCAATCTATGTCAACATCATATGTTTTGAATATTGCCATCATATCTCTTATACTTGTACTCGTAGTTCATGATTTATTGGCAGTGTTCTATTGGCAATTCCTTTTGGAAGGCGCTAACGCGATAACTTTACACCGTGTAAAAGAATATAAAATTGATTTGTTTGCTAAAGACATTTTGCTTTAAACCCTATTCGTTTTAAAAAATTAAAATTTTTGGAAAGAAATTTATTCAAGTATAACTTTTAGCGAGCTTATGCGAGTTCGGTGTTTACTAGCTTAAAGTATTTCTTGAATAACTATTTTCTACAAATTTAAAATTTTCAAATCAAACAGTTTATGATTCACAAAGTAATTCCTTGTACAGTTTTAAAGTTATCACTTTAGCAGCCACTTACTCGTTTAATAAGCGAGTATCAATTGAACACGCCTATGGTCTTTTTAAGTTAAGAGTTTTGGACGCGGTGCCACGACCTTATGTCCAATTCTAAATTCATATTGTCTACGAGTGTAATAATTTCATAGTTATTGATTTAGTTTGGTCATACTAGCGTTTTTTTTAAAGGGGCGTAGCACATCCTCTTCCTCCAGGGTGTATCATAAACTTGAAACACATATCATAAGAGATGCGACGATGATAGTTCATTAGATATTCTGTGTTTAGGTTCATGGCTATGTACTTTTCCAGGTTGACCCAGTCCGTTTGAGGGGAAAATTTTTACCTCATAACCAGACCGATTTTTATTACCAACCATTCTATTCCACCAACAGATGTGTTTGTAAATTTCAGCCACTCGCATTAAGAACGACTCTTATACAGGGTGGCGGAGCTGTATAAGATTGGAGAAGACGACCATACACCCGAAGATTTGCACTATATGGATATCGAAGAAATGTTTTATGATTCGAACCTTAGTGTACAATGTCGAGTTCACTAAAAAGGGACTGTTTGCGATACAAGTTTGAGCTACAAAATAAATCTACTATTCATCGTACTTATATATAAAAAAAATCGTTTATACAGTGGTGAGATTGAATCCTAAACTTGCCGACTTTAATCAACCGCATTATATCGGTTTCTGCCAGAATAAATCAATTAAGGAAAATAATGGAAAAAACCCATACAACATCTTTATCGATTATATACTCGTAAGTAGAACAATGATTTAGAGTACAGGTGGGATCTAACAAGTGGCCGAGGAGCCATTATGAGAACCATGTACAGTCTGGAGATTAGACCATTAAATCATATGTGGAGCATCCCGACGATTATGTGACTGTTGCCAATATTGTGGGCATCTACTCACCGTATTGATGAGACACAAACTGGAAGGAGTCTTTGGCCAAAATAGCTCCGGAACTTTTTGCGGCCGGATGGACTGGACTGCCCGTTGCAGAATAGATTCCTGTGGCTATGCCAACCTTTTGTGTGACCCAGAAGAATCCTAACTTTGTTGAAAGAGAGAGAGAGAGAGAGAGAGAGAGAGAGAGAGAGAGAGAGAGAGAGAGAGAGAGAGAGAGGAACACAAACTGGAAGGAGTCTTTGGCCAAAATAGCTCCAGAACTTTTTGCGGCCGGATGGACTGGACTGCCCGTTGCAGAATCGATTCCTGTGGCTATGCCAACCTTTTGTGTGACCCAGAAGAATCCTAATTTTGTTCTGGACTGGCTGGAAGAGAGAGAGAGAGAGAGAGAGAGAGAGAGCGGCCTTCAAGAAGTTGATGTGGGTGCTTAGTCCATTTTCATGCAACACCAACTAAAACTAGTCGTTGAATTCGGAAAGCACTGGAAGTTTGTTTGACCTCGGTAGTAGAACAGTCGCTTGAAGAGTCGATTTGGGTGATTTTGAAAACATTTCGGGTGACCAAGAAGCCCCCGAAACTTATGACTCGTATTGCCAGACTAAAAGGTTTGCTATTAATAGAGTCTGGATTTTTATAGAAGACAAACTGGACAAAGTAAAAGGCTACAAGTAGCCCCCGGATTTTAAACCGTCGTGACTTGAAGATGCCTTCGGGAAGTATCGCAGGGACTGTCTTTTATACCTAAATCGAAGAGAGATTTTACGCAGTGTGTAGAGTTGGGAGCAGCATTTTGCTGTATAAGGTTTCATATACGTTTTCAGCCCTTTCAATTCATGTTTTGAGTTGGTATTCGGAACTGGTCCAGAGATCTTCCCTCTGGGCTCGAAAGTCTGCCCGTTGCACCTAAACGGAGCCCATGACTAATGTAACACAGCGTTTTCCAAGTATAACACACACTGATTTGAAAACTGGGGCAGAAATAATCACATGAGGTCACTTGAGATCTTACGTGTGAAACAGTAAAAACTTGTTCGATATCAGCAATAGTTCGTATTATCCTCAGTCTCAAGTTGGCGGTATAAGGTATATCTTGAATATAAGTATAAAGTTTTAAAGTGATATACACATTACTTTTGCTTGGCCGATCATTTGGAAACGGTCCCTGGAGTTTCTCTAACCCTAAAGTAGCAAGTAAAGGTTTTGTTTGACTATCAGTGTGGACTATCAACCAGAACATTTTTTTATTGAGGATATCATGTTAATATGTAGTCCAAGATTTTGCTCAGTGTATTTAATTTTCTTCAACCTCACACTGCTCACAACTGTCACTTGTATTCTATAGCAACTTTTACCAAATGCCACAACACGACTTTACTTACAATCCAGCTCGCACTCATTCCACAAAATGCTGAACGCCACACATTTAAAGTGTCGTCCATACGCATTTTCCATTTCCACTGCGATGATGGTGACGGCAACGAGCGCTGCAATGTAAAATGTGTATCAAAAGCAAAAGGAAAAAACATTTATTTCCTGCCACCGACGACAATTTCGTTAATTTGTTTAAAGTGGAAAACAAAAATGAAAAAGCTGTGTCTGCCGCCCGAACTGAGTGAGTGCAGTTCCACCTTTTTCATAAGAAGAAGACAATTTTCCTAAATGATTATAATCGCCGAAAAGTAAATTGTTGGTGTCTCGTAAGCAGGAGTTAAACAGCGAAGCAACAGAACCCAAACAAATTGAAGCGATGAGTACGTTGAGTTGGAGCAATGGCGTTTGTTTAAGAGTTTGAAGCCAATTTATTAAGCAATATGACGGCGTTAAAATGAATACTTAAGTATGGCAAACTAACAGCCCGAGCTAACAGCTAGATTGTGGAGCGGTGACTCCTTCTACAACGAATTTTTGAAAATATCCGCTGCCGTCTACAATGTCGGCGCGCCGATGGAATGGCAAGGGTTGGCACTTGAGTGTCCTAAACCGATATTCCAGTTTTTATATCCAAACCCTAAAGCCGGTTTCTCAAAAGTAGATAAAACCAACAAGTCGGTAAACCCGGTTTTTTGCTGTCGGGGTTTTCTGTTTTTTATTGTTCAATGTAAAAGCAAAGAAAGTTCACAATTTGCATTCAACTTTAGATTGCAAATATTAAAACAAATATTTGGAAATTTATTGAAATTGGATAATATTAATTTTACAGGATTACCATTCTTAAACTTAAACGAGTGTTATTTACAGAAATTGGTTTCGATTAAACTGTGTTCGAACCTGGCGTTTTTATAGCGTATATTTTTTCTGCTTCACGAATAAAACGCACGCTTTAGTATGCTTGGGCCTTTGCAAATGGCTCAATGGCTTTCAAAATACATTAACTATTAAATTTTCTCACGGCTAAATAAAGCAATCATGGCAGTCTGGCTAAATTTGGGTACGAAACCATTGATCGAAAGTCCGACCCATTAATTTATGTCATATGGGTTTTGAAAGCTAACCTCAATAGCGTCTGTAACGGGATTTTAAAATTGTTTCAACTTTCATCATAAATAGATTGCAAATAAATGATATATTAAAAAAAAAAAAAAAAACTTTCATCATGGAGTGGTCAGATAATGAGAACCGTATCGCTGTAATAGCGCTTTTCACCACTCCGACCACTAGGGACTAGCCGCATGTTCGTCTACCGATGCATAAAACTGTTTGAGGAGACTGCAGATGTAAAAGACCGCCACCGGTCGGACTGCCCACGCACTGTTCGAACACCGCGTGTCATCAAAGCCGTTAAATCAAGAATTCACAGAAATCCGCTCCGTCATTAAAAAAGACTTGGGACTAGGGGCTTTCAAACGACGTACCGGACATTTATTGACTGCAGCTTTCAAAACAAATAGGATTGAAAAATGCAAACGTCTTTTGGTGAAGCACGTTGATAACTTGCACAGAAAAATTTTGTTTACCGAAGAAAACATTTTTATCTGAACTAATCCCAAGGGTGGAAAATGGTCATCACCCAGCTTCAGTCATGATTTGGTGGAGTGTCTCTTACGATGGGGTCACTGACCTGCATATCTGCGCACAAGGAGTCAAAACATCTGCCAAAGTTTACCAAGAAACCGTTTTGGAAGCTGCTGTGAAGCTTCTTAACAATTCCCTGTTCCAAAACAAGCCATGGACTCTCCAGCAGGATTTTGCGCCGTCCCATAAGGCTAAAACGTCCCTGGCTTGGCTTCGAAACAATTTGCCAGCGTTTATTTCCTCTGAAGAATGGCCCTCAGGCAGTCCAGATTTGAACCCATTGGATTACAAATTGTGGACGGTTTTGGAGGACAAGGTTTGTCACAAAAGATACCTCAACATTGGATCTCTTAAGACTGCTTTGGTTCTAGCTGTGGCCAATTTTCCAATGGACGAGGTTCGTGCAGCTATTGACGATTGGCCGGTGCGACTTAAGGCGTGTGTAAAGGCAAAAGGCGGACATTTCGAATAAGTAGATTCTTTTTGGATACAATATACATCAATAAATATATTAAATAATATTTGGTCCAAAAACATTCAGTACTTTTTATTTTACAGCATAAAACGTGTGTAACAGTATTTATGTCCCTACTAAGAACATCCAAGCGACAACTTATGAACCCTAGTAAAAGCAAGTCGGCCCACATTTTAGCTCCTCCCGGTTTAAAATCCTCTTCTTCTTTAAGTCGGAAGAGGTAGTCAATATCGATTAAATTTAAAATTGAACGTAAGCGGCCCATGTCCTCTACTAACAAACTAAATCCAATTGCGATATCGTAATTCCTATACATTGGTATACTTTCAGATCCCCTGGAAACATCAGGGACCTACCCTATTCAAAATTTTAACCATTGTCATTTCAGTTTTAGCTTCAACTAATTTACATTTTCCTACCGGTTTAATGGAAATGCTTATGAAGCACCTGTTTTTCGTTAAATTTTCCCCTTCCCCCGAAAAAATCGATGTGATTATGTCGATGACACACTAGGCTACGGCGTAAACCCTTGGGCTATGAACTCTGCAACAAATTACTTTAACAAAGTAACACTAATGTTGGTGTTGTTGATGTTGTTGCTGCTGCAACAGATTCTGTTGCCGATATTCTTGTTGTTGTTGTCCTCCAATTAGTGTGTAACGTACAATATGGCTTCACTGCAGTGAAATCTATGAAAATCGTAAGTTGCGCACAAAGTTTAACGCAATCAGCCAGCCAGCCAACTAACCAACCAACCAGAGAGAGCAGTGAGGAAGCTCTTGCTTCTTCTTCGTCGTCAGCAGTCGCAAACGCAGTAGCAACACAAGTTGTAGGCTTAAACATTAAGTAACGTTTACGAATTTTGCGGCAACATGTTGTTGATGATGATGACGGCCGCAACGACGACGCAAACGCCGACGATGGGGACGACGGTTGCGATGATGTCTAATGTGCATGAAACTCTTAAATTGCCAAGAAAGAAAAAAATATGTCTGCGGCAGTTGTAATTGTTGGTGGTGTTAGTAGAAGCTTTTGCTGCTGTTGCGGCTTCTCATTGTTTTTGGCCAAAATGAAGAGAGGATAAAGACGAAGAAAAAGAAAAAAACGTACGTATTTACGCGCTTTCGTATTAACATGGCGAAGATCATTAGTAAAAGATGGTGTTATTATTTGCACGTTTTGTGTGAAATGTTGTTTTTTTTTGTGTACGGTCGCTGTTGTTGTTTGGTATTCGTTGGAATGGAGTGTTAGATTTATAAATGAAGATAATCATGGAGGAGTAGGTGGAGGTGGTGCTTCTAGAGACTGTATGTACGTATGTATGTTGGACTATAACTCTTTTGCTGTATAAAGAAGAATTGCATGCATTCTTGAGTGCGTTTGAGGAATTGGACACATTTAGAGTTATTCAGTACACAGTAAAAATATTGTGTATGGAAAGAATACGAAATGGGTTTTAGAGAAATTATAAAGAAAGCTTTGTATTTCATTGACATTCCATTGATCGCTGGCTAATTGTTCTTTGAAGGAGTCTACGCTAATTTGGTCGGAACTTTAAGAGCGCTTACTCCAATTTTAGGCCGTAGTAATCATCCCATCTGACAGACTGTGCGTGCTAAAGTGAATAAATTTGGATCCAAATTTTCACTTTTGGATGTTCCGGCGCCATCGAGGTACCGCTCAAAGCGAAGAAAATATCGTTCAAAATGAACCAAATGTGCCGATTCCACGTCTTTCTAAGGAGTTGGACATCTCTCAAACCACACTGTGGCGTATTTTGCGAAAAGATCTAGGCTCTCCTCCTTATAACATAAAACTGAATCATGAACTAAAGCCAGTTGATCAGTTGAAACGTCGGAACTTCTACTCGTATGATTGGGCTCTGGTAAAGTTTCAAGAAAATTCAGAATTTCATCAAAAAATCATCTTCAGCGATGAAGCTCAGCGAAGAAGTTGCAATCATGAAATGGACAAGTGAGAAGAGGTCATTTTGTGTTGAGGCGTATTTTTTAAATGCGCACTCGATCATTGCAGTGCAGCGTGCTTTTCGTTTACGATTCGCTGTTCCACCACGCGGCCGTCTTCCTGGACGGCAATCAGTTGTAAATTGGGTAACTTCATTAAGAACAGCAGGGAATGTGTCATGTGTACGAAGTGGACCTGAGAGAAGGATTACAACACCACAAAACATCGAGAGAGTTAAAGCAGCAGTACTGTAATCTCCGAAACGCTCTGCTCGAAAGCATTTATTTGCTCTTGGCATTTGCAGACTTTTTTCAGCCGGCTTTTGAGGCAATTAGAGGATACATGGCTCCAACAGGATGGTACCACTGCACACACAGTGAGGGTTACCATGCATTTTTTGAGGCAAATGTTTCCTGGACGGCTTATCTCTTTGAGGGGTGATGTAAACTGGACGGCACGCTCAGCTGACTTAGCCGCATGCGATTTTTTCCTTTGGTGTTACCTGAAATCGAAGGTGTATATCAACCGTCCCAACACTTTGGAAGACCTAATTAACAACAGTGAGGCTGAAATCGGCAGAATACCAGTCGACATGCTTGTTAGAGTTTATGAAAACTTCAGGAAACGTATGCAGCAGTGTGTAGCGAAAGTCGACATTTGCCAGATAGACTATTTAAAACCAAGTAATTTAAAAATTCCCTTACTGTTCAATAGAATTAAAGTATAAAAAAAATGTTTCTGAGATGCATAATTTTTTTATGTCATTTCCAAATAAGCAAATTATCGCGCTCCACACTGGGTGATTCTGAAATTATGGGCCAATTTCTACACCACTTTTGGCATTCGATTTTTTTGCAGATTTTAATATTTAATTCCGGTAGATGTCTTAGTTTTAAGAATGACTTGTCATTTTTAATTTTTAACGGAATCATGTAACAATTTAAAAATAAAAAAAAAACCGGGAATGACAAACTTAAGTGTGCACGTTCGTAACGAGTGACAAAACGCAACTTACTTTATTTTAATAAGACTGTTGACGAAAAAACTATTAGATGTGCACCCACTTCATGTAATGTTCAATCATATTTGAGTTGCTTGGAATCAAGATTGGTTTGAATTTTAGCGAACATTAGATTTTACAGGGGAATACTGTGTATTTTCAGTTGCAGAAAATAAACATCCATAAAAATATAAACTGAATAAAAAATTATAATCATTAAAAGCAACAAAATTAATTGAATATTATTTTTAACTATGGACTGGTTTTATTAAATAAATAATTAATATTTTTGTAAAAAATTAAGAAAATTTCAACTGAAAGTAGTGTTAGGGACAACTAGGGTAATAATATTTGAACACTTCGGCAGAAATTTTTTTGAAGAACAATTTTTTTTTTGTAAACAATTTTAAAGACTTTGATGGTCCTATAAAGATTTATTGTATAGTAAATAATAAAGTATAATATATTTTACTTTTCCCGATTGAAACAACCACGGCAGCAAAGTGGCCCATAATCTCAAAATCAACCATACGAATATTTGGACACCCAAGTTCAAGCAACTGTTACTACGAATACAAATGCTTATTTATTTTGATAGTTGGTCTAAATGTAAGCCATATACTCATAGTTCCAACGAGACACAATAACGGTTCAAATGGTCTACACAAAAAAAAAACAGTAAATGAGAATATATACATATAAAAACTCCAATTTAGCAAACTTCAGTATGAATCTAAATATGAGTTTATTTAAGATTTGGCTGAGATAGGGGTAGAACATTCGGCCCAAGAAATAACTCTGGTAAGGTGCAGTCTAGCACTTTATCCGCTTCTGAACAGGTTAAACACCGAAAATAAATTAGTTTTGTGTCAGACCCATTCGGACCTATGGGTGCCCGATTTAGAACAAAAATTTTAAAATCAAAATCAAAAAAAATCTGCCAATAATAGTTTTTACTGCTTTACTGCAAAGAAAATTGAAACAAAAAACGAATCTGATAAATGACAAGATCACTTTATCCGCTTCTGAACAGGTTAAACACCGAAAATAAATTGGTTTTGTGTCAGACCCATTCGGACCTATGGGTGCCCGATTTAGAACAAAAATTTAAAAATCAAAATCAGAAAAAATCTGCCAATAATAGTTTTTACTGCTTTACTGCAAAGAAAATTGAAACAAAAAACGAATCTGATAAATGACGGCCATTTAAGAAGTTTGCTTAAGCCATAATTAATTCATTTCAAATTTCACAATATACTCGTACAAGGTCCTAGTTGTTGCTTCTAAAACTTTTTATACACTTTTGTAATATTTATAAATAAAAGGTTTATCCTATTAACTGAATTACTTTGAAAATATTACTAATATATTCATTATTGTAAATATTTGCTTATCTCGAACTCAGACTATGTACAAATATTGCCAAACTTTGTAACGCGTGATCCATTTCGAGGTTTACCACTTTTCTAAAGAAAGAAAACACAGCAAACTCAAATTGAATGGGAAATGTCTGTTATCATTTGAAAAAACATTCTTTGGCATGTATTTTTTGAACATTATGTCTATCAAATGTTGACCGCGGCTACGTCTCAGATGGCCATCCGTTGAGTCCAATTTGACTTGTTCGAGCATTTCGAATGGTAACTGGCGAATGACACGCGTGGTGTTTTGCTCCACGACTTGAATCGAAGCGAGTTTGTCCGCATAAACTTTACACTTTACATATCCCCACAGGAAAAAGTCAAACTGTGTGATATTACACGATTTTGGTGGCCAATCGACCGGCACAACACGTGAAATTATCTGCTCACCGAAGTATTCTCTCAATAAATCCATTGATTGATGCGATGTGTGGGAAGTGGCGTCGTTTTGTTGACACCAAATGTTGCCGAGATCACGAGCTTCAATTCCAGGCATCAAATAGTCGGTTATCATGCAACGATAACGGTCGCCATTGGCGGTTACGTTCTCACCGGCATCATTTTTATAGAAATATGGACCGATGATTCTACTGGCCCACAAACCGCACCAAACTGTTGTTTTTTCTGGATGGAGTGGCTGCTCTTGAACCCTTTTCTGGTTGCTCTTCGTCCCAAATGCTGCAATTTTGCTTGTTTATATACCCATTGAGCCAGAAAAGGGCCTCATCGCTGAACAAAATTTGGCTCGAAAACGTCGCATCTTCTTGGAACTTTTCAAGAGCCCATAGAGCGAAGCGATGTCGCTTGGGAACGTCGAGCGACTTTAGTTCTTGCACAAGCTGTATTTTGTATGCCTTTAATTTAAGATCTCGAGGTAAAATGCGCCAAGTCGTTCCATACGTCAGTCCGAGTTGCTTCGAACGGCGCCGAATCGACTCTCCACGGTCTTGGTGTACACTCTCAGCTACGGCCGCTACATTTTCTTCACTGCGTGCTGGACGTGGTCTAATCGGTCGAATATTGTCCAATAATGAACGCTGGGTCTCAAGATAGGTAATGGTGTTGCGAATAGTACGCTCAGTAGGCCGATTATGTTGACCATAAGTTGAACGAAGTGCACTAAAGAAATTCCTTAAAGAACGTGAATTTTCGTAATAAAGTTGAACGATTTGTAAACGTTGTTCAGGCGTAAGTCTTGCCATGATGAAATGCCAAACAATACTAAACAAAAATAACGTGAAAGCATGACACGACTCACACGAGATCTGTTAAAAAAGGCTATTGAAAAAAGTATCTCTACTTGGATTACCCATTATTATTGATAGCGAGTAAAATAAAAAAAACTTCAGCCCAAGAGGACCAAAAACTCTGCAATAATGGTCAGAAGAAGTAAATGTGTACATAGTATGTGTACTTACATTAATGCAAATTTCATAACAAACCCAAATATGGAATAATTCTTAAGATTTACTAGATAACAAAAACTGTAGAGACTACGAGTATATAAGTATATGTGACGCGCAAAATAAAAAGGGACCTAAGGTTAAAAACTAGTTTTGTCCAGGAGAGCCATTTTAAAGATTAGGTCCCTTTCTATTTGCGCTTGAATCGTCGATTTCACTTCACTAAAATGCGCATATCTCTGGGAGGGAACATTTTTGGGGCATGGGATCGGTCTCATTCGATGCTCAGATGTTGTCCACATCAAAAAAGAAAACAAATAAAAATTGCTTTTTTTACCCTTTCTCTATGCGCTGTCACATATGATAATTTTTATTTTTTACATTTCAATAGCAAATCTAAGACGTATGGTATTCGGTCTTGCCAAACATAACAAAATTTGTACTGGTCCTTGTAAAATTTGTCAACACAATATTCCCATAAGAACGGACTTTTCTTTCGTTTCTCATAACCCAAAATAGATTTTCAAATTATTTCCATATTGTTATCGCAGTTTCTCACACTCTCTATTTCGGTTACCACACCTACGAAAGATTCAATTAAATTTTATTTCTTTCCAAACACACAATTCTCACGCATAATTTACAAAAGCCCCATAAAAAACGAAATCAAACAGAAAATCTCCTTGGATCATTTTTTAACAACACAAAAACGAAACAAAAATCTTTAAGATCCTCCCTCGCTATCAGAATATTTGATGAGATTTGTTTTTTAAAAATTCCCACTTAGGTAAAGCGGGCATACACTCACAAGGCATATAAAAAACAGGACAACGTCTCAAATTTCAATACGAGCGATAGAAGAATAGAATGAATAGAATGAATGAACCTGTTTCGATGTGTTTTTATATTTCAAACACAATTTCTCTCCGTCACGTGTGTGTGTTTCCTAGAGGATACAAGCCCTGATCTACAGTGAAACATAAATAGAACATTTCTCGTATGTTAAGCATGCATGTGTTTGTAGTCTCGAAAACGAGATTTAAATCTTTCACACACACACACGTATTCGAATTTATTTGAAACACACACCATTAACACCACATAACGACCACGGCCTTTTGCGTAAGGAAAACTCATTTTCCCACATTTGACAGTGATTCTTTTGATCATTGACATGAGAGATCGGAAGTAAAACCGTTGTGTGCAACAGGATGTCTTACAGTTCATGATAAAATCGACTAGATTTTCATTAAGTATTTTCATGTTCTTTCTTTCGGAAGGAAAACTCGAAACAGTACATTTTCTTTGATAAAATAGAAACCTCTCCAGACAATGCCCCACTTTGTCAATGCGTTTAGAAATGTATTTCCTATTTTGGTGGGAACTCTGAAATTATGTTAATTTTTTTCGAATATCGAATTGTTTACAGATCATGTTGCGGCCTCTAATGATTGTTCATATGACACTCTTCACTTGAATGTCCATTTTGCGTCGAAATAATAACAAGTCGACAAGTATTGTTCGGATTTGAATGGAAAAAGTCTGAATTGCAAAGTGTTTGTCAATGGAGGTAAGAATGTTTAGTTTGTGGTGCGACATGACAGACCATCAAAATGCCCTTCGGAAATAGGAAGATAAGGAACGCAATTTAAATTTCTTTGTCAGCTGTGTGTAAATGTTCAGCTGACCAGCGAAAACTGTCATTGCCACAGAATACTGGGGATAAGCCTACTTCAAAAGACTGATAATTTTTCCAAATTTTTGATTTTGTTGTATAGGTTGAACTTTGTCATTTAATAATTATTTTTACAATATCGTTTATTTAAAAAACATGAAGAATTTACTAAAAAAAATCGTGTTTTCAGATGAAGCTCATTTGAATCTCAGTGGCTATGTCAATAAGCAAAACTGAAAATGAGCAAGGAGCCGCCGTTACCGTCAATGGTGAGCGTTAAGCGCCATGCTCAACGAATTTTTGTGTACAAAAACTCAAGAGAATGACATGGTCGACATTGAGTTTCAACAAGACGGGGCCACATGTCACACAGTAGGGTGGAGTGAAATTCAAAAAAAAAAAAGTTAACCTCGGAAAGAGATGTAGTCTGGGGTTCTAAAGAGGGGAAAAATAAAGAAAAAAATTTAAAAAAAATTTTAGGGGTCACGCCACTCCCTAGAAATTTGGAAATTATCGCTATTTTGGCGTTGATTTTAGAAAAATCCTAAAAATTAACGACTTAACTTATTCAAAATTTAAAAGTTTGAGCTTGTTCAGTGCCCAAACAAAAGTATTTGAGGCAAATATGAGGATAATCGACTAATATTTGTAGCTTTGGTGGCGATTTCATTGTTTAGTCAATTTTCTGAAGAAGGGACGATTTGACTTATTTTACTTTTTGAAATTTTTGAACAATGAGAAAATTTTTTTTAAATTTTTTCATGCCCTTATTTCATTGTTTACGCTATTGCAAACATTTATTGACATAAAACTTTAAAATCGGTTCAGGGGTTAGGAAAATTCACGCCTTCAAACATGTGTATTTGTTTATTTTGGCGCGACCCCTAAAAATTTTTTTAAATTTTTTTCTTTATTTTTCCCCTCTTTAGGACCCCAGACTACATCTCTTTCCGAGGGTAACTTTTTCAAATTAAAAAAAGCATGTTTTCACTCCACCCTATCACACAGCCAATGAAACCATCGATATTTTATGCACTGTTTTGAAAAATCGAATATTCGACTGAACTTGTGATGTCAATTGGCCATCTCGGAGCAGTGATTTGAGCCCTTTGGATTATTTACTGTGGGGAGCCATTAAGAAAAAATGTTGCTCAAAGCATCCAGAGGCAATTGAAGCGTTGAAACATGAAATCGAAGTTGCCATTGAGGGAATTCGAACCGAAACAATCGAAAATGGATTTAAAAAATAGCTTGTTCGAATGAGGTAATGCCGAGCCAGTTGTGGTCATATGAATGATTTTGTGTTCCATTATTAAATGTCAAAGTTCCACCTTTCCAATAAAACCAAAAATTTGAACAAAATTATGAGTACTTTTTAGTTTAAAACTTTAAATGGCTCACCCTGTTCGTTTGTGGGGAAACGTCTTTTAAGGTTTATTGCGTATAACGAGTGTTGTTACTTTTGTGACATCTAAAATTGTAAAAATATAATTTTTGCAGAGATTTGATCTCATGACATTTCGATTCAGAAGTACATACTCCTAAACATCCATAAAGTAAATTTCCAATTCCTTCTTGTTCATGACTTTATTAATAAGTCATTAGCAGCAATTATTTTTATAGGTAATAAGATGGCATTACTTAGTAATGTACGTCGTAGTGAGTTATACTTATTACGTTTAGGAGGGTACGAATTGATTGGTGGCTTGTTTGGTTGGTTTGCCCAGGTTGTCGGTTTCCTCTTCACAGGCTTCACACAGATTTGAGAGGGTAGTGACCAGCCTGAATTTCCATTGGAATATAACGCTGTGACATATTTAGCTAAATGATATTCGTTCTGTTCCCTTCGACCCTTCGGATCTGTCTTTCTAAAAGTTTTGGTAGTATATGCCCACAGTTCCAAATTGGCTCTGATGGTCTGAAATGTTGGAGCCTTGGGCTAGTCAACGGTTTCCATAAAAAAACCATACCTAGTCATTACGTTGATTTTTGTGTTAATGTGTTACGGGACCCAAACAATCATAAAGTTGCATATGCCAGATAGATTATAAATGGGCTCTTTGTATTCTACAACGGTTCTTGACTAACCACGGAAGATGTGAGGTATGCAACAGGCTTCGAGATTGCTTGAACCTCTGCCAGAAACACTGTAGTTGGCGGTATTTCTTTATTATTGGGTTCTCCTTATAGTATTCTACACCATTTTTCTCCCCTCACAGGGACAGGGAGTATGTCAGTTGGTGCGCCCGAATTGTAAAGCATCGGAAAATGTATATATTACTCTATATATTTTGACCATATCCGTCTGTGCGTCTGGTTCACACGATAACTCTAGAAAGGAGCTACCATTCGTTTTTAATTTTTTTCCAAAACTCCCTGCGGGACTAAAATTGAGCCATATTGTCACACATTTTTTTGTATCGCTCAAAAAAATGTATCATTACATCCAGTATTTGTGTATTCTTGAAATATCTTCAATGCTTTTCATACGATCTTATACAAAACCAATAGGGTTAACTTGGTGACAGATATTTGGATTCCTTGCCACGCCCCTTTAGGTACCTCTCCTACGAATGGCACTGTTTCAGTAGCAGATTGGATCTTTCAAAACTTGTCACCCAGTGAGTGAAATTCGCTAAAAATGTTAACATCGTTGTATTTTGATAACGGATTTTTTACGCCCGTAGTATAGAGTACGCTCTAATCTAGTACCTTCCACACAATCGATCATTTACAATATTTTACTAAAATCGGTATGCTTCAGGTAATGGAGGATTGAACGACAGAAAAATTAAAATCCATATATGGGTGTATTTAAATCGGATCACCAGACTGAATATTTTTTACTTGAGTCCATTTACTCTAGATCCACACGTAAAGCGGTGGACTCCTGGGGTTTCATTGATCAGCGGTCGGCCTGCCTTTAATCTCTGTATATGATAGCTAAAGTGGTCACTGGGTTAAGAAAAGGCACCAATTCTAGGTCAATATTAAATCATGAATCGATTATCCTGATATTACCAAACATTGCCTTAATTTTTATAAAGTGAAGACCGAACGAGTAGAAACAGCTAAAGTCGGACTGGGTCGACTATAATATACCCTCTACCACTCGGAAGATTCTGCGCCTGTCGGGGGTTTGAATGAATTCGGTGTGACTGAAAGAAACTGAGGGATGAATATCGTAGTGAAAACATTTACCCATATTGTCCAATATAATTAGGAATAATTGAAGGTCACACTGAACGCTCTACGCTTCATATGAGCTATGTTATATCATATTTTCCTACAAGGCTATATCAAAAGGCGGAGGTGCTTTGGCATTCGGCTATTCAAAACATGGACCCATATAAACGAATATCATCAGGGTTACCAGGCCTCTTACAATACTCTACGCTTAATGTAAGCAAGATCAGATAAAATGTCTTCTACAGCGGAAGGGCCTTAAATCGAGCATAATCTTTGTATGCGGCTATATAAATATAAAGATTGGGCTATATCTTGTCAAATTTAAGGACGATCGGAATTAATACATGTCTTCTAAAGCGATAGGATCTCTCATCGGGAGATACCATTGTGTGAGGCGAATGAGATGGTTATAATTCGCACAATCGGATTTATAAGTAATTCGTGACTTTTTAATTGGCACAACTTCAACTCGGAAGGTTAAAAACATGGACTTATATAAAAAAATATCACCAGGGTTACCTATAGGCCTTGTACAATACTCTATCCTTAAAGCAAGCAAGATTAGATAAAATGTCTTCTAAATCGGCAGGACTCTAATCCTAAAATATCCTTTTTATGAGGCTATATTAAAATAAAGACCAATATGGTCCATTTTTAGCAGGCTATATTTTTGGTCGCTCAAAGCGTACCGTGGTAAATTTAAAGACGTCGGAATTAATATGTGACTTCTTAACTAACAAGATCTCAGATCGGAGAGACTATTGCGTGAGCCTTATCAAAAACATGGACCGATATCGTCCAATTTAACAGATGTGAGTGGGTCACTAATAACGCTCTTTGCTTAATGTGATATTTATCGGATGAAATATGTGTCTTCTTGAGCTAGATATAGGTTCTGAAATCGGGAAGGCTATTTTTGTATAGGCGTAATGCAAATATAGATACTAAAATATACGGTCAAGTTTAAGCAATTTGAGCACTATCAGGTTTAATTTTTGGCTTCTACAACTTGAGGAACCACTGTAGCCGGCGCACTATGATCTTTTCTGACCACAGAGAACACGTTTATCGAACATTTCGGAATCTATATCTTAGAAATGCGAAAAGAAGTTTCTTAAGTCAGAGTTTGCTTCCGCGAGTCAAAATCTTTTAAGATCGGCCTTTAAATTTCCCACATATTTGCTGACCAGATCTTTTATTACTTATAGAATGAACAAATTTTGAGTCCCGGTTTCTATTTATGTGCTAACTACTTTGGACTGTCTCATTTCGAGATGTCTCATTTCTCACTTCATGCTTTAAATTAGATATGTTTTATCGATTTAGATCTCAGATTATAATTGTGGCTCAGGCGAGAAAGTTTAGAGTGATCGAAATTGCACTTAATGTTCACTAAATTTTATGTACCCGCTCTACTTATACATTAAAATACATAGTATACCTTTTCGGCAGACACCCTGTATATGACTGAAGATTATTTGCTAGGTATATTCTTTAGAATATTTTTCTTATGATTTTTATTCATTTCGTTCAAAAATATATCGGTTTCCCGTCTTTGATCATCGGTCCCTCATTAAAACCTTCACCAACTTATTTTGAGTAGGGCATTGGTTGAAGTCTACCAACACTTGAGTTACAAACAAAAACTTTTGTGACATTTTTGCCATTCAGTGACATTTATGGATCATAACAATATTTGTTGAATAAATGATAAAGTTTTTTCTATCTGCGTTCGATGAATAAGTGATTGTATTAAAAAATTGTATTGTTGTACTGGCTCGCCGTACTCGCTATTATTGCTGCTGTGGTTGTACGCTCATAGCTCGTTTGTCTCTGGGGTATCAATTTACTAAAAACGATTTTTGCTTTTGTTTTGAATAAAAAAAAAACCAACATACGAAATTTGGCATAAATAGAAACGCTCTGTCGACCAAAGAATCGAAGAGTACGCTACAATATCTACTCGTACATAAACTTCGATATTTGTATGTTAAGTGGTCTTTTGTTAAACGCTGACATCTGACGGAATGTTTATACTTCGCATATTTTTTTTGTACTTATTTTTGCCAAAATATCCAATCATTTCGAGAGGGGCATGTGCTCACTTGAAAGTTTAATTTTGCATATTCTACGCTATGACCGAATCGAAATGGAATCAATTAGTGATGGAATTGTAATTAATTGGTTCGAATTTGGCAATAATGAAATGGAAATGTTTTTGATATGATCGTAGTTAGCCTAAAGGACTTTTACGAGTGCTTTGATATTTGAGCGGCTTGTGTGTGACAGAATCTGAGTGGTTGTTATTTCAATAGACTCAATTCGATCTTCGGATTACTGTTTTTAATCTATTGTGTCGCCTTAATTTTATGGAAAGCGATTCGAGTTGTAATTTTTGTAATTAAAAAGTTTATTTTTTATTTTTGAGATGAGATTCTATAAATTTGACATAGATTCTATGAATTTGAAACAGATTCTACGAATTTGACATAGTTTCTTTGAATCTGTCATAGATTCTATGAATCTGTCATAGATTCTATGAATCTGTCATAGATTCTATGAATCTGTCATAGATTCTATGAATCTGTCATAGATTCTATGAATTTGTCTTAGATTCTATGAATCTGTCATAGATTCTATGAATCTGTCATAGATTCTATGAATCTGTCATAGATTCTATGAATCTGTCATAGATTCTATGAATCTGTCATAGATTCTATGAATCTGTCATAAATTCTATGAATCTGTCATAGATTCTATGAATCTGTCATAGATTCTATGAATCTGTCATAGATTCTATGAATCTGTCATAGGTTCGTTGAATCTGTCATAGATTCTATGAATCTGTCATAGATCCTATGAATCTGTCATAGATTCTATGAAGCTGTCATAGATTCTATGAATTTGTCATAGATTCTATTAATCTGTCATAGATTCTATGAATCTGTCATAGATTCTATGAATCTGTCATAGATTCTATGAATCTGTCATAGATTCTATGAATCTGTCATAGATTCTATGAATCTGTCATAGATTCTATGAATCTGTCATAGATTCTATGAATCTGTCATAGATTCTATGAATCTGTCATAGATTCTAAGAATCTGTCATAGATTCTATGAATCTGTCATAGATTCTATGAATCTGACACAGATTCTATTAATCTGACTCAGACTGAATGAATGTAATAAAGATTCTTTCTATCTCAAATGCACAAACTCATCCAAATGGCAAAATTTGTTTTCTATTTTTGCTTTACAAATTTTCATATTCGGATGTTAACAGTGCGACCGGCATCTAACTTCCAGCGGCAAAAGGAAGCTCTCTATAAGGTTCATAAAGACATGCTTGTCAAAGTCTACACTCATATAAAATTTGCAGGACCTTCCTATAAGAATAACTGCAGAAATCAATTGCTTCATCGAATAAGGTTCAGACGGGCCGAAGTTTATATGAGCTCCATCGTGGGTTGCAGTGGATAACACCACAGTCGGTATATCTACTAATCGCTTTAAAGCAAAGCACTAATAACTCTACCTCCATCGTGTATACCAACTAACACCGTCAAATCGATATTAGTTTATGATATATGGTTTTTCAAAGCTAAATAGGATGTGCCACGCCCCTATGTCCAATATTAACATAACACAGTAAATCACGCTTTTTCGTTCATACTTTTTGTTAAAGGCGGCGGAAATTGCATCCTTAAACTTGATTTTTGTCATAATAAAGGGTGGTCCAACCATAATGCACGATGTTCATCGTAAGTCACTCCTTAACGTCAATTTTTTTTACCCAACTAAATTGACATTTCTGTTTTACTGTTTGAAAAATGAAGAGGTGCACAATTGAGCAGCGCTTTAATATTGGTAAAGACTTTTCTAAAATGGGCATTCAAATCAAAACTCATTTCGAGCACTTCGTGATTTTTTTGGTCAGCATAATCGCAACTCTATCACCTTAGTGGATTCGTTACCAAACAAAATTGTCGCATTTGGGCAAATGAGAATCCAAGAGTGATTGTTAAAAAGCCGATGCATCCACAAAGAGTGATTGTTTGCTTCGTTTTATGGGCTGACGGCATCAACGGGCCGTACTTCTTTGAAAAATTAGGTCCGCCAAGCAGTTACCGTGAATGGTGTTCGCTATCGCGAGATGACAAGGCACTTCTTAAGAAAAAAAATTGAGGATAAGGACCTGGTTCCAACAGGATGGTGCCACTTGGTAAAGACTTTTCTAAAATGGGCATTCAAATCAAAACTCATTTCGAGCACTTCGTGATTTTTTTGGTCAGCATAATCGCAACTCTTTCACCTTAGTGGATTCGTTACCAAACAAAATTGTCGCATTTGGGCAAATGAGAATCCAAGAGTGATTGTTAAAAAGCCGATGCATCCACAAAGAGTGATTGTTTGCTTCGTTTTATGGGCTGACGGCATCAACGGGCCGTACTTCTTTGAAAAATTAGGTCCGCCAAGCAGTTACCGTGAATGGTGTTCGCTATCGCGAGATGACAAGGCACTTCTTAAGAAAAAAAATTGAGGATAAGGACCTGGTTCCAACAGGATGGTGCCACTTGCCACACAGCCAACGAAACAATGGCTCTTTTGCGCGAGAAATTCAAATGCCATGTTTTCTCACGTCATGGCGATGTTTATTGGCCGACACGATCATTTAATTTGACACCGTTGTACTTCTTTCTTTGAGGATATTTAAAAAAAAGTGTGCGTCAATAAGCCAAGAATAATTCAAGAGCTAAAGGAAATAATAATACGGTACATTAACGACATTTTACCTCCAATATGTCTCACAGTCAACGACATTTTACCTCCAATATGTCTCACAGTCAACGAAAATGTGAACCATCGGACAGAGGTATGACACCGAAGCCATGGCGAGCATTTGTTCAATATTTTGTTTCTTGCATAATTGTCATATATCCTTTTATCATAATAAAAAACAAGAAGGTAATTCTCCAAAAAAATTTTGTTTTATTTGCAATAGATATCGTGCGTTGTTGTCGCCTTTATATGCGCCTTACTTCATGCGCCTACACCGTTTTTGCTTGCATCCATGCTTCGGCGCTATTATTGCTGCTGTTGTTTTACGCTCGTAGCTTGTTTGTCTCTGGGGTACCAATTTACTAAAAACGATTCTTGCTTATGTTTTGAATAAAAAAGCCATTATACGAAATTAGCATAAATAGAAACGCTATAAGTTTGTATTTCTGATCTGTCGACCAAAGAATGGAAGAGTACGCTACAATATCTACATAAACTTTTTGCTTGCATCCATGCTTCGGAGCCTTATATAGGGTGATCCATCTAAAAAAAATATAAAAATTTAAATCAAGTGTGGAATTTTTATTAATAATTTGAAAAGACATTTTATGGCATCTATTTTTTGAAAATAATTACCTTCAAATGTTGTCAACTCTATTATGGAAATGAGTGTTCCGTGAGAAACGGTAAGATCCGTTGTTTTCGACCAACATTTTGTTTAGTGATGAGGCCCATTTATGGGTCAACGACAAAGTCAATAAACAAAATTGCCGCATTTGGGCTGAAGAGCAACAAGAAGAGCAGTTATTTTAACGTTTTGGACAGTTGAACTGGCCGCCTAGATCGAGTTATATCACCTCTTTAGACATTTTTCTTTGGGGTTACCTAAAGTCCAAAATCTATGCTGACAAACCAGCTACAATTCAGGATTTGGAAGCCAACATTAAGTTTGTCATTGCAGTCATACCGGTCGAGATGCTCAAACGAGTCATCCAAAATTGGACCCTCAGAATGGAAACCCTGAGCCGTAGTTGCGGCCAACATTTGAAGAAAACTATATACAAAAAATAAATGCCATAAATTGTCCTTTCATATTACCAATAAAGATTCCACACTTGATTTGAATTTTTATATTGTTTTTGTTCTGAAAAAATAACTCTAGATGAATCAGACTATAAAAGCACGCAGTGTATTAGTGTCATTTTAGGTGCACAATTCATCCTTCGAAGGAGGTTTTTTCATAAGCTGTTTAAGCATATTTGCAAACACGATCGATCCTTTGATTTGTTTTCAGTGCTGACATCGAACTAAAAGCCAAATAAAACAAATTTCTCGACTACCTCAATGTTGCAACTACCCGCCAAAACAATCTAGCGTTTATTTCTTCGCGGTGTCTCCCCAGCAGTTCACAGCATAAAGTATATGTTCGAACGCCGCATGTCATCAAGGCTGTTAAATCAAGAATTCACAGAAATCCGCTTCGAAAACAGAAAATCATGGCTATCGTGGTGAATATAACGCAAAAGTCCACGAGTCGAATCATTAAAAAAGACTTGGGACTTGGGGCTTTTAAACGACGGACCGGACATTTATTGACTGCAGCTTAAAAAAATAGGATTGAAAAATGCAAACTTGCACAGAAAAATTTTGTTAGCCGATGAAAAAATGTTTACCGTTACAATCGGTTTACTGTGAACGTCTCTAGAAATGGTCCGATCAAATGGCCACCTCGTTCATGCGTTTTATTGACACAAGATTTCTTTTTATGAGCCCTAATCAAGTCATTGGTCCATGCCAAAAAGTCAACAACTTTAGACGAGCTCAGAGACAACATCCAAAGCGAAATTGCTAACGTTCCGGTCGAACGGTCGAAATGTGTGCAAGAGTGTTGGAAAATTGGGCCCAAATAACGATTTGGGGCTTTCAAACGACGTACATGACATTTATTGACTGCAGCTTTAAAAAAATAGGATTTTGGTGAAGCACGCTGGTAACTTGCACAGTAAAATTTTGTTCACCGATGAAAAAATTTTTACCGTTCAGGTCATCTAAGGAAGCATCTGAACTGATCCCAAGGGTGGAAAAGGGTCATCACCCAGCTTCAGTCATGGTTTGGTGGGGTGTCTCTTATGATGGGGTCATTGACCTGCATTTCTGCGAACAAGGAGTCAAAACATCGGCCAAAGTTTACCAAGAAACCATTTTGGAAGCTGTTGTGAAGCCTTTTAACAACTCCCTGATCCAAAACCAGCCAATGACTTTCCAGCATTGCGCCGGCCCATAAGCCTAAAACGTCCCAGGTCTGGCTTCGAAACAATTTGCCAGCGTTCATTTCCTCTGAAGAATGGCCCTCAGGCAGTCCAGATTTGAACCCATTGGATTAGAAATTGTGGACGGTTTTAGAGGACAAGATTTGTCACAAAAGATACCTTAATATTGAATCTCTTAAGACTGCTTTGGTTCGAGCTCTGGCCAATTTTCCAATGGACGAGGTTCGTGCAGCTATTGGCGATTGGCCAGCGCGACTTAAGGCGTGTGTAAAGGCAAAAGGCGGACATTGCGAAAAAGTAGATTCTTTTTGGATACAATACTTCATACATTAATAAATAAATTAAAAAATATTTGGTCCAAAAACATTTAGTACTTTTTATATTACAGCATAAAACGTGTGTAACAGTATTTATGTCCCTACTAAGTACAGTGGTCTGTCCCAATTGAAGGTACAATTGGGAACTAAAAAAATAAACTTATGAAATTTCCCCACGAATCCAAAATTCTAATCATTTTTATTGGGCTAAGAAATAGGTCCATTCATATGTGAGCACCAGAAAACAATTAAGTTTCGTTTAAAGGCGATTGATACTTCGTATTCTTTCGATGAAGCTTGTTTTTTTCACTCAATATTAAAAGTTTTAATCTTCCTAATTTCGAATTGTTATGGCACGAACCTCACTTTGTTCAATCCAAATTGGTATATGTGATGTTTCATCACACTAGGTGCGATCGCATTCTTCTACTTTCTGCGCTTGTCCAAAAAATGAGCTTAGAAAAACAAACACTTTACAACAATAACAAAAGGCCATCAACGCAAATCTTTTTTCGAAATATGAAACCTTTGAACGAGTCCAAAAAAAAGCCCCCTCCATACAATAAGAGAACAAATAACTTGACCATTAGTACACTTTACCCGACAGAAAAATGTGCTCTTGAACAATGAAAGCAGTTTTCATTGTTTTTGTTTAAAATCTAGCGCTTTTTTCGGCTGGTGCCAGTGAAGTGTACTAGCCCGGATGGACGGACGTACGAACGGACGAGGAGGCGAACAATTATTCATAAGAAAAGTGGATTTTTATTGTCTTTTGAAGACCGCTTGCTTTTTGTTGTAGTTATGCAGGTTCACTGGCCCAATTCCAGCTTCAGATACAAAATATGTAATGCTTTTTGTTTGTTTGTCCGTACAAAGTTTGGTCGGGACAAAGCCTAGCAGAGCAGCTAGCTCAGAGCAGACAGAGTACATTCAAATCGATCATTTTCGAACAACACGCCAATGAAAGAAACAATAACATTGTGACGTCTAAATAGTGAACCTTACACACATACTGACACACTGCCAGCCACCAAAATGAAATCATAAGAATTCATGGATTTTGAAACAAAAACAAATAAACACCAACCAGCCACAAATGTTAAAAGCTGGCTGGTAATGGTGGTCATGACGACGACGACGCCGATGATGATGATGAGGTGGTGGTGGTGTTGTACCTGCTAGATTGGAAGTGAAACAAATGCGCCGGCGTATGCCATACGTCGTCTTCAACGACTTTTTAAGCGTTTGAAAAAACAAACAGACACACGTCGTTCGCACCGAACGAACTCCTTAAGTCTTTCTTTCTTTCATAGATAGCACTGACGAGCTGTTCGAATTGAAAGCAGGAGGGAGATTTTGAATGATTTTGTTTTAATATTTGATTTGAAATTTGAAATAGCTGGCGGGCGGCATCCAATCGCGTCATAAGGTAGCAATGTGCCTCATAATTTTTGAAGAGCTTTCCAATTGGCATCCCGCAATGATTAAGTGGTGTATATGAGTTCATACCTTCAGATCTTCAACTGATATGGAATGATTCGGAATGTTGAACAGTGTTTCGAAAACGGCACGATTCAGAGCGATTATTGGGCCAGGAAAATATATTTTCAGCCCGGAATATGATATTTTGCCAAAAGAAAAATGCCCAAAATCAGTTGGAATTTGGTGCGAACAACCAAAATTCGGTTAGATGAACACTCTTTTTGTATCATTTAATTACCATAAGACGGTAGCTGCAATAATATTACGGTACTCTCAACTAAGAAATTGGTTATACAAACTGAGTTTAGTAAAACGATCAATTTAGAGATATTTTTTCAATATAAAAGAGCACAAAAATTTAAATCAAGTGCTGCGTCTTTATTCTTCGTTCGAAAGGATATTTCATGTCATTTGTTTTTTGAATCCGAGGGCATATCAATTATTCCGTGAATTTTCCCACCTTCCTCGTAGTTATATGAAAGTCAACACTCAACCCATCAAGTACCACCTGTTAATAGACTACTGTCAAATTTTGAGAGAGTTCTGTGATTTAGTTTGTGTTTAACAGCTGTTAAACAAACAACCTCGTGGATTTTGTTAAAAATGGAGAAAATTAAATTTCGAGTACTCATTCAACCAAAGTTTTTGCAGAAAAAATCCGTTAATCTCACCAAGAAAAAACTTCATAATTACTATGGGGACTTTGCACTGACTTTCGTTGTGGCGCTGAACTTTCTGAAAGGCCGATTGAGATCAATACACCCGAAAATATCGAATCCACGATATGGTGTTAGCCGCTCGAAGAGTAAAAGTGCGTGAGATTGTTGATGCATTTCATATGGCAGTGTGGTTTCGATTTTACATGATCGGTTGGGTTCAAGAAAGCTGTCTGCAAAAGCTGTGCCGCGTTTGCACTCAATTGACCATAAACGTAATCGTGTGATAACTTCAAAGGATTCTTTGGCGTTGTTTAACCGCTATTTGAATGAGTTTTTGCTGCGTTTTGTAACTGTGGATGAACCATAGATTCATTATAACACTCCGGAGACCAAGAAGTAGTCTAAACAATGGGTTTCCCCGGGTGAACTGACTCCGAAGAAGGCCAACGTGACCTTGCCGGCCAATAAGGTAATGGCAACAGATTTTTGGGTTGCACGTGGGATAATCCATCCACATATTTCCATGACGAAATGACAAACTATACTGAAAAGAAGAAAATAAAGTTTGACATAGCTGAAGGCCCAATTAGTCTTGACGGTTGACGGTTGATTCTGCAACCCGTCAACCGTCAAACTGTAGTTATCTCCCTCTAACACATGCAAAATGCAACCCCTAACTGAAATAGCTGATTGCCTACCGACAACCGTCAACCGTCAAGACTAATTGGGCCTTTACGCGTTATCTGTGAAAAATGCCTATTAAAGTAAATACTTCTAGATTGATCACGCTATATACGATGCGGTGTTACTACAAATTGATGGTGACAACAAATATGTTTTTCAGCAGACAAACCCCCTTTAGTTTACTGTTGTAACATATTATTGGTTATTCAAACATCAGAATATAATCTCCAAAATAGTTTATCGTTCCTAGTAAAAAATTGAAGGGCGTTATAAAAATTGAAGGAAGTCAGTTTAGATTGAGACATAGCTCCCAAACATATGTTCATACGATTTTCCGAAAACTACATAGTTTTCTTACAAAATTAAATATGCATTCTTAAATTGGGGTAAATTTAGATCCAGATATTATAGCCACATATACATCCAATCTTGATGAAGTTTGTCAGAAGAAAGTTCCATGTGCCAAGGACGGTCGCAGTTGAAATTGGGTAAAATCGGTTCAGATTTTGGTATAGCTCCCACATATATATTCAACCGATTTTACCTCATTTATTACAAGTCCGCAGTAAATTGTGAAATGTAACACATTTCTAGCAATGTTTGTCTTATGTGCAAAATAAAGGGTGGTTACATTTTAAGGGCCGATGTTGATTTTGAATAAAACACAAATTATTGTCATTTCTTTTTATTATGATAATACTGATTTGGTTCAATTATGTATGAAATAAAATATCGTTCAAAGGGCAGCTGCGACCTCGGCGGCACACCTCACTCCGATGGTTCAAATTTTCGATGACGCTGGGGCATAATTGAGGTTCTATGCCGTTACTGTACCGAATTATCTCATCCTTTAGCTCTTGAATTGTTGCCGATTTATCGAAGTACACCTTGTCTTTCAACAAACCCCAAAGAAATAAGTCCAACGGTGTCAAATCACATGATCTTGGCGGCAAATTAACATAACCACTTCCTGAGAAAACACGGCTATTGATTTTGTCGCGCAAAAGAGCCATTGTTTCGTTAGCTGTGTGGCAAGTGGCACCGTCCTTGTGAAACTACATATCGTCCACATCCATATCTTCCAATCCGGACCATAAAAAGTTCGTTATCATCTCACGATAGCGAACACCATTCATGGTAACTGCCTGACCGGCCTCATTTTGGAAAAAATACGGCCCAATGATGCCGCCAGCCCATAAACCGCATCAAACAGTCACTCTTTTTGGGTGCATTGTTTTTTCGACAATCACTCTTGGATTATTATTCGCCCAAATGCGGCAATTCTGCTTATTGACGAATCCGCTGAGGTGAAAATGAGCCTCATCACAAAAAGGATTTTCTTCGAAAATTAAATTTTTAGTTTCATACTAAGCCTGAATAACTCTAACGCGTTGCTCGCTTGTATATCTTTCCATGGTTCAAATTGAGTTAGTCTGAAATTGAGAAATGTCAAATGAAATGCAGAAAAAGCTTGACGTTTAGGTGCGATTTGCATTCATCATCGGCCTTTAAAATTTAACCAGCCTTTAGTTCTTTGATGTCTAATTAATTTGGCCATCGTTAGGATGGTTAGTGTCTAAGCCGAGAGGTATATTTTTTAAGGGAAAGAATAAAGTCAAAATGCCTGGCTCATACCAGCGACTAAATTTGTAAGAACGATTGAAGACTTTGTTTTATACTTCCACCACAGCAATTTTTTTTTTAAAATCACTCCTATGACGGAGGCCACAAATGTTATAAAAATTATTCCGTTTATCACACATTTTTTTGGTTAATTACACTCGATTATTATCAAATTGCTTACTTATTTTATTAATACAGTTTCAAAGCGAACAAGAAGTGATAAGTCAAACAAAACCAATGAACAAAAACTAAAACAATATGTTTACATGACAAACGGGATACTGAGATATTCAATAAAAAAAACGGTCAAACAAATATTTCTGAGTAGTTTGGCCAGCAATGTTTTAATAAAAGTTGAATAACTCAATCAGTTTCTAACGGATTTTTAAAAAAGACACCAAATTGTATTCGTAAGAACACTATCTTTATTATTCAGTTCAAAAATTGTTTGGTTTTTTTTAAAAAGTTCTGTGTAAAAACGCATCAAAAGTTAAAACATTACAAAAAATATAAAAAATGAGTTTAGGAAAAATACACAGATTTTTTTCAGTGTAATTTTAAAAGTGTATACACAGTGTGATTTTAAAAGTGTAGATATATTCGAAAGGCCGCAGTTTCTTCTTTCCAATTCAGCCGAAAAACTTAAAATCGGTTGATATTCAATCAAGTTACTGGCATATAAGTGCATAAGATCCGAAAACCGGTTTTTTATCCGTAACTCCAGGTATTGGAGGTGTTTGGGAAATTTAAAAACCGGTTTCTTGTTGTACTCAGCAAGATCTACAAGAAAAATAATATCTTTTCCCAGGTTTTTTTTTCACTGTCACACTGTGCTATATAAAAAGTTTAATCGATCTGGTCTATTTTGAGCAAATTTTATTCTGTCTGCAAAATAACGCCACAAATAAAATTTCGTTAAATCGTATAAAACTAAATATTGTTTGTTTGGTTATAACCTAAATCAGGAGGATCGTTCGTAATATCACTATTTGCACGAATCTGGTCTTTTTTAGCATGGTTTATCATGTATGCAAAATAATGGCTCAAACTAAATTTTGTGAAATTCGGGTACAACTTTCCAGTTCGACCCAAACCGGGAGGATCATTCGAAGTTGGGGCAATTTAAATACTGACCATTATTAGCCGAAAGCAAAATACAGTACGCGCTCGATTTAAGCAACACCCGCGTATCTCAACTCCCCGCGCAACCGGCTATTTTTTACATTATGGTCTTTACTCGTATAAGTGTAATTATACCCTCCACCATAAAATGGAGGGTATATTAGTTTTATAATTCTGTCTGTAACACCTCTAAATAATCATCGGAGACCCAACAAATAATATATATTCTTGATCCTCGTAAAATTCTAAGACGATCTAGCCATGTTGTCCGGCTGTCGGTCTGTCCGTCTGTTGAAAACATGATAGAGCCTGCATAAAAACAGCTAGGAAGCTGAAATTTGGCACAAACATGTGTAGTTAAACTAGCATGGTTGGTATTGGAATGGGCTATATAGCTCTACGGAAAGGTAGTGTTGGAGACCCTCAATCTACACTTCCTCATAAAAATTAGTTTTTTATTTTGAAATATCCGTCCAGTTTCTTGAGCAAAATCACTGAAATTTTGCAAATAAGAATCTCTATATAGGCGCAATCATCCATGGAAAAATGGTTTAGATTGGGCCACCATTTCTTGTACCTCCCATACAAACGGCCTTATGGGCCTTGAGAAATAATATGATTATAACTTACACCAAACTTGACCTATCGAAATGAAATTTTACACATCAACGGTCTCATGGATCTTGAAAAATAATATGGCAATAACTCACCACACACTTGACCTATCGAGACGAAATATTCGACATAAAGATTAATATATAGAACAGACTTTTGCGCTAAATTTGGCCCAGATCCGAAAGGCCCTACAGATACCTCCCACACAAACGGTCTCATGGGCCTTGAAAAATAATATGAAAATAACTCACTACAAACTTGACCTATCGATATAAAATTTTCTACATAAAGATTTTTATATGGAACACACCTCTGCGCCAAATTCTGTTGTGATCGGAAAAGTCCTACTAGTACCTCCCACACAAATGGTCTCATGGGCTTTGAGAAATAATATGACGATAACTCAGCACAAGCTTGACCTATCGAAATGAAATTTTGCACATAAAGATTTCTATATAAAACACACTTCCGCACCAAATTTGGTTTTATTTGGGAATCTGGGACGGTACCCAAAGTTCGGCACAGCCAAATTTAACATTTTTTACTTGTTTTTTTAAAAAGTTTTCGATAAATGCAACGAGCTAACAAATATGATGAAATATGTTCCCGTTTACTGTTGTTTTCCCTTTCGTTTCATTGTCATAAGCACTCAACCCTTAAATATGTGACGATTGTCAATAAAGTTACACTATTTTAAACATTACTCCATATACCACGCCTCTGACAATGTACGAGGGCGACCGCAAAACTAACTGGCCTGGCACATTTTCTGTTTTACTAGCAACTTTTTTGTTTTTTAAAAGCAATCTTTTATAAACCATGTGTCAAAATTTCCGAAATATTTAATGATTATTTCCTTTGTTATAGGTGATTGAAGTAAACAAGTTTTATAATTTTTGAAAAATGGAAAATAAAAAGTTTCGTGCGGTAATTAAACACTTTTATATGAAAGGTTATACGCCTCAATTAATCAAAGATGAATTGGATTCTGTTCATGGTGATAATGCACCATCATACTCCACCGTGAAATCCTGGGTTCAACAATTTAAAATGGGTCGTTCAAGTATGGAAGATGAACAACGCTCTGGAAGACCGAAAACTGCTACTACTATTGAAAACATTAGAAAAATATTTATTAAAGTGACTAAAGATAGCAGAATAAAGCTCAGAGAACTTGCTGATATTGTTAAAATACTCGAAAAACAAGTTTGGAGTATTTTACATGATGAACTCCACATGAAAAAGCTATCCGCAAGATATGTGTAGCGTTTGTTGACTTTGCCCCAAAAAATCTTCCGTTGGACCAATTCCGAGGAGCTTTTAGCGATTTATCAGCGTCATTCAATAGAGTTCTTGCGCCGATTCATAACTGTTGATGAAACATGGATCCACCACTACATCCCAGAATGCAAAGAACAGTCAAAACAATGGATAGAAGCTGGTAAAAGTGATCCCAAGAAGGCGAAAACTGTTAAGTCGGCAGGAAAAGTAATGGCCACAGTATTTTGGGATGCAAGGGGTATAATATTTATTGATTATCTTGAGAAAGGAAAAACTATTAATAGTGAATATTATTGTGCATTATTGGATCGGTTGAGTGAAGAAATCAAGATAAAACGACTGCATTTAGAAAAAAAAGTTATTTTTCATTAAGATAATACTCCTTCACACACTGCATTTTTAGCTCAACAAAAACTGGCCGAATTACAATTTGAAATTGCTCCGCATCCACCATATTGTCCAGATTTAGCTCTTTCTGATTATTTCTTGTTTCCAAATTTAAAAAAAATTCTCGGTGGCAAAAAATTTTCGTGCAATAGCGAGGTTATTGCTGAAACTGAGGCATATTTTGAAGGTCTTGAAAAATGTTAAGCTCGTTTGTTTTATTTCGGTCTGTTGCTTTTACACATTGAACAGGGATTTACCGGCTCAAGACCTCTTGCTTCTATATAAATCTTATTTTTCGGATGGAATTAAAAAACTTGAAAACGTTTGATGAAGTGTATTGAGTTGGAAGGAGATTATGTTGAAAAATAAATAATTATAATTCCAAAAAAATGGTTCTTTTTATGTTAGGCCAGTTACTTTTGCGGTCGCCCTCGTAAATCGAGTCACAAAATGTAAGTATTATTTTTAAAAGTTCTATCGCATTTGTTTCTGGGCGTTACACATATTTGCAAAAACATTTGCCCCTGTACCATAGAGTGGTGAGGATATAAAAACAATTAGATTTTGCAATTTAACTCTAAACATATTTAATGCATCAAATTTTCGAACTCTATCTACTGTGTTCTGATTGCTGTTAAATGCGTATTGTTGTCTGGTTGTTCAGTTTTGAAATTGTTTAGATATGCGTCAAATAATTATATTGATTGAAACAATATTAACATTACATTAAACGAAATTGAGCTACAGTTAAAAAGAAATTATACAAGAAAAAAAATACGGAACAGAAAAAAATAATGGTAGAGAAATGATCTGAATCAATACCACCATCAATCTATCCATCCATCCTATCCCGTACAGAGGTTAAAAGCGCTGTGTCTGCTACATATTTTCCATAGAGAGTCTGTCTGTTAGTAAGATCGACATACATCTGCCCGACCGCCCGCCTGTCTTTATGTAAAAGTACGATCATATTACAAACTTCACTGGCTGGAATGTTGCTATTAAACTGTGGTTGATGGTGGAGTTTACGACGATCTAGTTTCAGATCTTTTTCCTATTCTTTTGTATGATGGAGGCCATACTTTCGCCTTTTGCATATGAACGTTGAGAAAAAAATTGTTTTTGCTTAAGTCTTTTATTGGTTTTCACTAGTTAGAGAAATATTAAAAGTTATGCTAGGGAAAATAAATGTATTTCTTTTACGTTTAGCAGGTATTTAGTTAATCCAGGGTATAAAGTTAACGCCTACTGCATTCTATTGCGGGGGGAGCTTAAATTTGTATTGGGGAAGAAGTTATCGGAAACTTATTAGTAGGACACAAAATCCGCAATCTCTTTCTGAAGTTGATTTGATAATTTCCCAAATATTAAAATGCGCAATGCGGCCAATCTGCTGTACGTGAGTTGGTGCAAAAATTTGGTGAGACTGGCTTACTATTGGACAAAACTCACTGTCCCAGTCGTCATAAGAATGAGACAGCTGAAGAAGTGAGCAGCTGGTGCATCGATCTCAACAAATCAACATTTCACGCACCAGCCAAACTTTAACTTTACTAAAAAACCTCGCTCCCATAATTCGTTTTAAAAGTTCAATCGAAGGCACACGATCATCTGCCCCTTTTTCGTTTCTCAGTTTGGATTCTAGAGCAGATTAGTACTGTCAAAGCGCGTTTTTTTTCTCTTGACGACTATGTTACGAGGACATATCAATAATTCCGTGATTTTTCGAATGCAAAAAAATATATTTTTTAATATAATCTCCTTTAAGCTCAATACTTAGTCCAACGTTTCCCCAATTTTGTATCCCTTCTAAAAAATAGGATTTTTCGAGGTCCATAAAATAGACACTGTTTGATCAATAATTTCATCGTTGGAGCTGAATCTCTACTCACCAAGCCATTTCCTAAGGTTTGGAAATAGGAAACTGTTACGGCGGACTAAATCCAGAGGCGGGTTAGGTACCAATTCTTAACCCAATTTATGCAATTATGCCATTCAGACTGCACACTATGCACCCGTGCATTAACAATCTCATGCAATTTTACTTTTCGATCGGCCAACACTATATCGTGGATATTATTGACATTTTCAGGTGTGTTGACCTCAATTGGCCGTCCAGAACGTTCGGCGTCATTTGTACTTGTGCGTCCACAACGAAAGTCTGTAAAAGTGGTTTACAGACTTCACCATTGAAATCGATGGTGAAGAGTCCGCATAGTATGAGTATTTATCAAGCTTTTCCTTGGCTTGATTGACGGATTTTTCCGCTAAAAATAATTTTTATTGAACACTCGAAATCCAATTTTTTCCCATTTATACCAAAATCCACGAGGTTGTGTGTTTTGAACAGCTGCTAAACACAAACTAAATGACAGAACTCTCTCAAAATTTGACAGTAGTCTACTAACAGATGGTACTTGATGGGAGCAGTATTGCATTTCATATAAATATGAGTGAAGTTGGCAACATCACGGAATTATTGATATGCCCTCGCAAAAAGTAACACTGCCGCATATCGAAATATTAAAGAACGTAGGTGATTGACAAGAGGCCAATATACCCTTAAAGAGTGACAGTTTAGTGGTGGCATCATCATGCCATTTTCCTACGATGTGCTCGACAGATGCATGATAAACCAGTTTTTTTCTATCTGGATGTCGCGCCAAGCGACACAGCCTAGACAAAAGTCGATCTTGTGTGTGCCGAGGTCGGTAATTCGATTATCAGCTAGCGCAGTGAAGTCTATTGGATACTTCGGAGCTGCGACTTGATGTCGTTTCACTTTCTTTGTGGGGTACTGTGAATAACAAAAGTTATGCAAACTATCAATTAACGATTCGGGTTCTTATTGACGATTTTACTAACGGAAATTTTTAGCCTGGCGTAAGCACTTCCGAATATTGTATGACATAATTGATTTCACCGCAGTCCCAAGAACGATGGAATCCAACACAAGATTTCTTTAATAAAACATTTACAATGTTAAAACAAGTAAAGAAGTCTAATGTAGGTCAGGCTCAACTACTTGTGACGCTACACCACTCTGATATACCAGAGACTTTTTGCCTCCATCTACAATTGAACAAGATGAGGTTTAATACAGGGAGGCAGTCGGGAAGGTATACTACTTTGTTTGTTTATAATTTTTCATTAAATGAATGAGAATGGATCTTATATTGATAAATATTTTATTTACTTATAATGCCAGCAATTATATTTGGAATACATTATCAGATAAATGTCCGCCTCTGTTAGCCTCACAAATGCGAGCCCTATTAAGCACGTTTCTCATTACACTCAACACGGCGTCGAATTGAGGTTGATGGATTGTTTTGAGCACTTTCTTGAGCAGCAACGATCTTGCAGTACATTGTGGTCCAAGTTTGGGCCTATTTGCTTTAGACTTTCTTTGAAATCATTCACTACACGATAAATAGTGCGTTTTGTTGGCACGTTGTTTCTCCCAAAAATTTTACGTAACTTTCTCTTCGTCACAGTAACCGATGATTGATTTTGATAAAAATGTTTTAACGATTAAAACAAGTTGGTTTATCTTATATTTTTCCATTACAAATTTGCCACGTGTCTACTTCACGACTGCCAAATATGAACTGTCAAGACTAATGTTTACCAAAAAGGCGACATAACACAGTAGTATACCTTTCCGGCGGACACCCTGTATAAGTGGCAGGATCAGGAGGGACATTTTAATGTTGACGGATATGTAAAAGCATAACAATTAGGGAAATATAAAATATTATAGCATTTACCCTAATCTCCCAACATCTACTCGGCCCTATTGGTTAACCCTTTTCATTTACAGTCCCAAGCGTCAGATATAACCTTATTACACACAAAGCTGCAACAAGATAATTCATGTGATTTCTTTTTTCCTACGATTTATGAAAACTCTACAGTTTCTAAGAAAACTTTCTGCAAAACAACATTGTGTTCTCAAGCTAAAAATCGCACAGATTCTCTATCTTGATTTTGTTTATCTTTGCCATAATTTTTATTCTATATTCGAAATTCTAAATCGATACCAGCACAATGTCTGTGCCACCACAGTCCCGCCAACAACACGTTGATGAATGCTTGTCCGAGTGTGCCGTGTACCTGCCACAACATAAACTATAATTCAATAAATCTTAAATATTAAAATCATACCAATTCTGTTGTGTAGTTTTTTATTTTTTTTTCTTTCGTCGTCCAGCCAGAAGTTGCCAATAAGTGCTATCAATACAAACCTGACTATGCAAAATATCTGAAAATTTGTTTCAAGCCGTTTTTTTTTAACATATTCTCTCGTTGAATGTTTTTTTTCTTCTCTCGTTTCTTGCAAATTCTAGTTGTTGTGATGCTGTGAACATATTGACTGGCCTGGAAGTCCGTCAAAAGAGTAGGCATATTTGAACAGAACCAGCAGTAAACAAGTACAAAATGTTAAAGTCGGCTGGGGTCGACTACGAGATACACGACACTGTTCTGTTATTCAGAAGATTTGCGCCTTTGTCGGGAGCTTGAACAAGTTCATAGTGGCAATTGGAAAACATGAACCTATATTGTCCAATTTCATCGGGGTTATATACAGGCCTTGTACAATGTATAATGGCAAATTTGATCTAAATCGGATGTAATAAGTGTGTGCTAAAGCCACAGGAGATCACATCGGGAGATACCTTTATGTGCACGCAGAGAAAAGATATGGTTACTATATGTTCACGGCAACAATAGTACGAGTATGTTTTGTGCAATAAAATTAGGGTCGCCGTAACTATAGCATTGTTTTTGGAATTTTATTTTGACAGAAGTATGATTCATCAATATTAATATTGTTGAAATGTTACAATAATATTGTTGCGAAATTTAAAAATTAAATTATGGCTGTAGCAACCATATAAATATAGTTGTTACGGCAAAAGTATTGTGTTTTTTTTGGTTTTATGTTAACAATAATGTGATTACGCCTATCATAACGGCAAAATAGTATTTTTTTAATTTGACAGAGACAATGTTATTGTTACGAATCTTACGCAATAATAGTACTTTTTATATGTAAATTAATTTTTTTTTAAAACAAAATACTTTGGATTAGTATGAATCATAATATAGTTGTGGGGATCATAGTATGGTTATGTTTGAACCATGCTATTCTTTTAATGATCATAATATAGTTGTGCCACAACCATATACACAACAGCACGAGTTGTAAGATGCCCTTCCAATATTTCCACCCAAACCATACCTTTTCTCTGCGTGTGAACTCTATTTGAAACTGTTTCACCATATGTGACGCGCAAAATAGAAAGGGACCTAAGGTTAAAAACCAGGTTGTTCAGGAGAGACATTTTAAAGATTAGGTCCCTTTCTATTTGCGCTTAGAATCGTCGACTTCACTTGCATATCTCTGGGTGGGAACACTTTTGGGGCATGGGATCGGTCTCATTCGATGCTCAGATGTTGTCCACATCAAAAAAAAAAAGTGAAAAGTTGATAAAAAGTTTTGTTTAGGAGAGCCATTTTAAAGATTAAGTCCCTTTCTATTTGCGCTTAGAATCGTCGACTTCACTTTCACAAAACGCGCATATCTCTGGGAGGGAACACTTTTGGGGCATGGGATCGGTCTCATTCCATGCACAGATGTTGTTCACATCAAATAAAGAAAAAAATTAAAATTGATTTTTTACCCTTAGGTTCCTTTCTCTATGCTCTGGTACGTATATGGGTTTTGATCACTAATTACGCTCTAAGCGAAGTTTTTTCAAGGTCGGATGTATCATGCGGCTTCTAAAGCTGATGGTTCTGAAATTGGGAAGAAAATTTTGTATGGGAGCCATTCTTAAACATGGACATATATGATCCCTGATGGACATATATGATAATTACACTGTACTTGAATTAATGATTTTTTGGGGTGCCGCGCTTTCCCCCTGGTTTATACTAAATCGACTACCTTGAATTCAAGGATTTGACATTCGGTAAGGATTTGACATTCTGTTTGTAACATCTCGCAATTCTAAAAGTGTCTAACAATGATGATCGTAAAAAGTGCCAAAATAAGATGATCGAATTATGTCCGCCTGTCCGTCTGTTAAAAGCACGATTCAGTCTAAAGAAAAGAGGTTGAGTCTTCTAACTTAGAAAATATTTGTCTCATAAAAAATGGACGAAATAGTGCAAAATGGAAAAAATCTCCCTTGAGGAACTTTAAAACGCCAGTCGAAATTTTCAGTTTTTTGACACTTTTGCCATGAATTTTAATAATCAACTTTTAAACCAGCTTTTTTTGGCAGTAAAAGGCTTAGATGCTTTCATCTTTTCTAGTGCTTTAAGGCGTGGTCATTGGAACCTGGAACTCTTGGGGCCTAAAAACCGCCCCTAATATTTGTGGACATACCAGCTGTAAAATATTCGTACAAATCCTAATATGTACCATTATTTAAGATGTGGAATAAAGACCGGCTTATTTAGATTATAGGAGCCCAAAAATCGGTCATAACAAATCCGTAAAATTTCGCCGCGAATAAGAATATCACAATAACTTCCGATTTAAAGAAATTTAAGACCCTGACCCATGGTTCTAAGGTCGCTAGGACGCTGAAAATATGTTCTTTCGAACATTGATATACAAGGTCTGGTCAATAGAAAAGGTGAAATTAAACTTTTCTCAGAAAATATTTATTATCTTTTATTTTTTCCCCCTTGAAAATAATCCCCCTTCGCAATAATACACTTGTGACAGCGGTTTTTTCTATTCTGGAAGCAGTCCTTATATGCACTTTTCGGTATAGCCTATAGCTCTCTCTGTTTTCATCTCTACAATCGTCGTAAAACGCGTCCTTCAAGGATCTATTCCTTTCGGCCTAAAAATTACGTACAAGCTGACTAGCAATTTTAGAATGAACATCGGTGTCACAAGCTTCATGCACAAAATTTTGGAAAAATTTGTTTTGGATGAGCCAACCGATATGCCGACATCATCTAAAACCTCTGTATTAGTGATTCTAGGATTCTCCATAAAATTGTTTTCACTTTCTCAATATTTTCATCGGTTTTTGATGTGATGGATCTTCCAGGACGAGCAGCGTCGTCATTTACATATTCTCGACCTATTTTGAAAAGCTTGTACCACTTGAAAAAATGTTTATGCCTCAGAGTAAAATCACCATATGTGACGCGCAAAATAGAAAGGGACCTAAGGGTAAAAAAAATCAATGTTAACTTTTTTTTTGTTGATGTGGACAACATCTGAGCATCGAATGAGACCGATCCCATGCCCCAAAAGTGTTCCTTTCCAGAGATATGCGCGTTTTATGAAAGTGATGGTACACCAAAGATACACGTATTTAAATCTTTAAAATGGCTCTCCTGAACAAAACTGTTTTTTACTCTTAGGTCCCTTTCTATTTTGCGCGTCACTTATGTCGCTTTATAGATGTTAAGTGCTTTTGAGCACTTAATGTAATTTTTTACAAAAAATGTAGTGCCAATTCTTTGATTCACATCTTAGTGTTCTGCCTCTCACAAGTAAACTAAATTTAACACGAACAAACTCAACTAAGATCATATGTTTGAGACAAGTGAGCCAACATAAAAAATGCTAATCGAATGCACGTAGTACGAGAAATTTCAAGATTCATCTCTTCTATTTTACAGACCTAATATAGGTATTCAGATACAGCGAAATTTTCAGAAGAATATGAATTGGGCTAAATTGGAGGACTTGGCCTATCGGCGTGGTCTATAAGCCCCAGGGCATAAAACTATCCCGTAACGATTCCAGAAACTGTGAAATTATCTTACAAATGCAAATACGTACCTACATTTGAGATTTGGGCTAAATTTGCTAATGAACCGGAAAGAATGGGCTCCTTTAACTTTGGGTAATACAAACCAACAACAACTTTCCTCACGCATCCGAAACTATATTTTAGGTCTTGGCCCATAGAGCGCCGAAAATGAGGTCCCTTCTAATCGACGTATGGTTACTCAGAAACAATGGAATTTTCTCACTAATCTCAATAAGCTCAACTTTTCAGATTTGATTTAATTAAGACCTGAATCTACGAGCTTCCTAGGCCTCCCACACCAATGGGCGTATGTGACAGCGCATAGAGAAAGGGACCTAAAGTTAAAAAAAAAACAATTTTCTTTTTTTTTCTTTTTTTGATGTGAATAACATCTGAGTATCGAATGAGACCGTTCCCATACCCCAAAAGTGTTCCCTCCCAGAGATATGCGCGTTTTATGAAAGTGAAGTCGACGATTCTAAGCGCAAGTAGAAAGGGACCTAATCTTTAAAGTGGCTCTCCTGAACAAAGCTTTTCATCAACTTTTCACTTTTTTTGTTTGATGTGGACAACATCTGAGCATCGAATGGGACCGATCCCATGCCCCAAAAGTGTTCCCTCCCAGAGATATGAGCGTTTTATGAAAGTGAAGTCGACGATTCTAAGCGCAAATAGAAAGGGACCTAATCTTTAAAATGGCTCTCCTGAACAAAGCTGGGTTTTAACCTTAGGTCCCCTTCTATTTTGCGCGTCACATATGTATTTTTTTATAACCAACTTCCTAGCACTTAGGAGATGCCCCCTATACAAGCGGTGCTTTCCGTTGGCAAGGAAAGTAAAGGATCGGAGGGGGCCTTGAACTTCTGGATGTCGCAATTATTGGAAAATACATTTGCCGAAAGTCGGTTCCAGATACGGACTGTACGAGAGAAAACCAAGTTTGATCTGTAGTGTATAAGTATAGTGCGGTCAACTGATCAATCGATAACAAAAGGGTGTGCATTCCTAGAAAGTCGCGTATCCCTGCCGAACATCCCCACGTCAGGAATAAGGTGACGGATATCTGATGAACACACACCATAAAAGTAACCATAGAACAGCGTCACGCAACCGATATTCCTACAATGCCCAAGGGAAACAATAGAGTTGAATACCCTACTGTCGTCTATCAACACCACCGCTTTCTTTTGAGCACGGTCAAGTAGCTCCAAGAATGATTTCGAAGCACCTGCTGTTGGGCCAGAGAGTCGCTTGTGAGGCAAAAAGCAGCTCTGTGTCTTACGCGCATAAAAATCTACTCTATTCACTCGATCCCATTCGGAAATGGCCAGTAAATCCCGGACAAGTGTCTCTTCCGCCTTTTATCTTAAATTTCTTAAAGACTTATCCTATGGACGAATGACAATAAGAATGACTGAGATTGTTGTCATCTGCAAATGAGAAGATTGAATTCATGGTCTGACCCAAAAGATCGTCAGTAAAAATAAGAAAAAGCGAGAGAGAAAGGACAGAACCCTGTGGTACACCTGCGGCCAGCCTATGTTCTCTGGATGAGAACCCATTTACAACAACGCGTATAGTGCGATCTCTAAGAAAGCTCGAGCAAAGGTATTACCAACGCCAAAAGCCATCAGCTTTAATATGAGTGAACCGTGCCAGACTCTATTAGAAGACTTGGAGATATCCAGAGCCACGACCTTAGTCTCACCAAACTGTTGGTTAGACCGACTTTAACGTTACGACAAGAACGCTATTAGGTCTCCGATAGAGCGATTTCTACGGAAGCCATACTGTTGATCACTTAGCAGGTCGTTGGTCTCTAAATACCTCACAAGATGGTGGTTTACCACCATCTCAATTACCTTGGAGAGCGCCGAGCAAATAGCAATTGAACGATAATTCCAGGATTATTGGCTTTACCCTTTTAAGAGCTCGGCTGGAAGCTGGGAAGATTCCCTTACGGTAAGCAAGGTTGAAAAGGTTGCGTACTGGTCGGGCTAGCGTCGAGGAGCACTTACATAGGAGATTAGCAAGAACCCTTTTAATCCACGTATTCGAAATGACATACTAAAACCCAATCCATGGTGGAGAGCTTTAAAACTTCGGTCCTGCGAACTCAAGAATTTTCCACTTTTTTATCTCTATCAGTTGGAACTCCCGGTCATTGTTACCAAACTTTAACAAACAACAACTCATTCATCCAAATGTAACCTGCCACCAAGTGTAGGGTATTACATAAAAAAAACACCCAAGCACTTCGTCATTATGATGCTGACCAACAGTGCCGGCATCATCATTCTCATCATCTTCATCATCATTAAAGACAACCTCCACCTTTGAATGTTGAAAACACTTTAAACCACTCAATACAATATCGATGTGTCTGTCTACGAGCGAATGGATCTCCATGGTGTGGACGCCCGGTGGACGGAAGGATTATCAGAACATATTGCGAAAAAAATATTATTTTTATTATATTTAACAGAGAGCGTAATAATTCTTCTTTTTCCTCTATCGTGGCGTGGTGCAGCAACGCTACAAGTTAATGGCTTGTCTTCACAAACGCTCGACTATCGCTAAAACTGGCCAAAAGAGAATCCGACCAACAACATCCATCCCAACATGTTCGTAAGCAATAAATGCAAATTTGTACAACATCCGAAGTAACAGAACTTTTTGGATCATAAAACAGCAATGGAAACGCATTTGTTAAATTCGCCAACAACTGTGGCCAGACAACAACGCCAAAAATTGATAACTTTTTACGGATGGTGTTGGTCAGAAGCACAATGATGCACCGAGGAAAATCCATGTACGAGTATAGTGGCCGTAGTCCGTTTTGACTATGACTGCCCATGCCAGCTAAATATTTTGATGATGGTCATCGTGATCATGGCGATGATGATGCTGGCGATGACTGTGCTCGATAGCACAATGACGTCGCTGTTGTTGATGGCCATGACGATGACGAGGCTCCTCAACACATGCGAGAGTGTGATGTCGGGGCATTAAAGTATAAACCCATCATAATTTTGAGTGTCTATTGATATTGAAGCCAATACAACAAGTGTGGGTTGCTGTTAAGAACTGGGATATACGGCTACAGCAACAACAGAGTTACTATGAAAATAAATCCAAAAAAAAATGTTTTTTTCCTTCCAAAATAAGCAACACACAAACATTCTGGCTGGTGTATTTCAATATTTTATAACAATCATAAATAATGTTTAAGAAAATCAACTTGTCTACGCCACCTACCAAACCACTTACGGTTATTAACCGTTGGCAGGATGAAGCGGGTTGAAATTGGTACACTTAATTTGAGAATTATTAAACTGTAATTAAATTTTACGAGATACAGGGCGAAGGGCCTTTGTTGGTATTTAACACAGGTTTTTATGTTGGATCCTTTCCAAGTGGTTCTTGTTAATTGCTTACTAAGGCAACTAACAAAATCTACTCTATGAAGGCGAATGAATACTCGTATATGCTGGTGCGCTTAGAATTGTTTTCGAATCGTATAATTAATCTTATTTACAGATTCGTGACTAAATTTTCTGTTGTTTTTTAATATCCAATATACACAGGGAAATTCATTCACAACTGAAAAATTTCACCAGCATATTCCTTGGCTCATTTCATGAAAATATCGGGTGATCAGTCTAGAGGTATTTTTTCAGAACAAAGAAGAAATTATAAATTCAAATCAAGTGTTGAATCTTTATTGTTAATTTGAAAGGACATTTTATGCCATTTATTTTTTGAATATAATTTCCTTCAAATGTAGGCCGAAACTACGGCTCAGGGTTTCCATTCTGGGGGTTCAGTTTTGATGAATCATTCGAGCATTTTGGCCGGTATGGCATTAATGACACGCGTAGTGTTGGCTTCCAAAACCTGACTCGAAGCTGGTTTGTCAGCATAGACTTTAGCCTTTACATAGCCCCAAAGAAAAAAAGTCTAAAGGTGTGAAAGGTGTAAATACGTACCTACATTTGAGATTTGGGCTAAATTTGCTTATGAACCGGCAAAAAAACCAGTCTACTTTTATGTTGGGTAATAAAAACCAACAAAAACTTTCATCACGCATCCGAAATTATATTTTAGGTCTTGGCTCATGCGTCCAAATACGTCCTACATTTGAGATTTGGGCTAAATTTGCTTATGAACCGGCAAAAAAATCCGTCACCTTTAACGTTGGAAAATAAAAACAAACAACAACTTTCATCACGCATCCGAAAATATATTTTAGGTCTTGGCCCATAGGTCAGTGATCCCTAGAGCGCCGTAAACGATGTCCCTTCTTACTTCGACATATGGTTTCTCAGAAACAATGGAATTTCCTCAGTTATCTCAATATGCCCAACTTTTCAGGTTCGACTTTATTTAAGGCCCAAAACTACGAGCTTCCTAGGGCCCGTACAGCAATGGGCATATGGTTTTGTTTTTGTTTTTAATAACCAATACTTAGAGGATGCCCCCTATATATGAGATGCATTGCGTTGGCGAGTGGAAAGTAAAGGATCGTAGGGGGAAAAGAGGAAGTAATGTTTATTGACACTTGCCCTAAACTTTTTGATGTCGCAATTAGCGGGAAATTCATTTGCGGAAGTCGATTCCACATACGGACTGTATGAGCAAAAAACGAATTTGATCTGTTGTGTGTAGTGAGGTCAACTGGCCAATCGATAACAAACGGGTATACCTGCCGAACATCTCCACGTCAGGAATAAGGCGATGAACACACACCTAGATCGCACGATCTAGGCGGCCAACTCACCAGTCCAAAACGAGAAAATTAGCTGCTTCTCGAAATGACCTCCCAATAGATCCATTGTTTGAGCAGCTGTATGGCAAGTGGCACTGTCATGTTGAAATCAAATTACGTCAAGATTACGGGCTTCAATTTGAGGTAGCCAAAAGTCCGGTGTCATGGCACGACAGCGGGCACCATTCGCGGTTACGTTACGGCCATCTTCTTTTTGGGAAAATATGGACCGATGATTATACTAGGCCATAAACTGCACCAAACCGTGGTTTTCTCTGGGTATAATATCACCTCTTGAACCTCTTCTTGTTGCTCTTCAGCCCAAATGCGGTAATTTTGTTTATTGACTTTGCCATTGAGCCAGCAAAGGGGCTTCATCACCGAACAAAATTTTGGCAAAAGCCAGTTTCTTACTGATCGCTCATTTCAATTATACTGTTGCACAATTAGGAGACGTTGTTGCAGTAGAAGTCTTTTCATGATGAAATGTCAAACAGTACTGAAAACAAATGAAAAATAAAGTTTAATACAACTGACGCGTAATCTTTGAAAAAAACTCAATTGAAAAAATAACTCTAGATCACCCTATATAAGTATATATAGACGGGTGTTTTTATATAGAGGTATAGAGCTTTGAAATGGAATAAAACAAAGATGTATTTTTGAATTGACATGCAATTTACTTTATTCGAATGATAATCTTCTGGCATTATAATTTAAACATGGCTGCTGGCATATGACCGCCACTGCTGTCCCTGGAGTAATCTTAACTGCAGGTCTAATTTGCAATCACTTTTTCCAACAATTGTACCTTATACCGGCAAAAACGGCAAAAGTTGTTTTTCAAGTGGTCAATCGTTTTGGTCTTATTACACTCTGCGACAAATGGTAAGGGTCAGTGATCGGTTTGGAATGAAACCACCGGGGAAAGTTATATTGGTAAAAAAAAGTCATACGTGTTCCAGCGTTTCGCTGGGTCTCATCTAGGAATCGAGATATATCGATTTGAAGTTAGTAAGTATCGTATAGGGGAATTTGTCACGTTTTAGGCTCTTTTGTTTGACATAACTCGAGAACCACTCGTCCGATTTAGCTGAAACAAATTTAAAAAAATTAAGAATTACAATTCCTCTAATCTGTTCTTAAACCGTTTTCCTACTTAAGCAACAGTTTCGCTATTATAAATAAATGTATGAAAAAAAAAAATTATTTTTGCCTAAAAATTAAATTTTTTTTTTTTTAATTCATAAAAAATCCAAAACGGTAAAAAGTGTCAAGTCCTATTACTTTCACGTAAAGTCACATAACCTATGACCAAAATGAGACATAAATCATGAAAATCGTGAAAAACGTGACAAATTCCCCTATACGATACTTACTAACTTCAAATCGATATATCTCGATTCCTAGATGAGACCCAACGAAACGCTGGGACACGTATGACCTTTTTTGACCGATATAACTTTCCCCGGTGGTTTCATCCCAAATCGATTGTGGCTGTCGCACAGTGTTATCGTAGGCTAGCGACTTCACATATCCTCACAGAAAATAGTCTCGCGGCGTACAATACCACGATCTTGGAGAATAATTCACGGGCCGGAAACGTAAAACTATACGGTTACACCAGCAATGATTCTTCTGTACGCACTATACGACATCTTCGTGAATGCCTACTGTCGTTTTAAGTATACGTGGTGCGAATATGTTCCATATTTAATCGAATTTATTGCTCGGATGGACGATTGTATTGACCTAAAATGAAAGTTATGCGCAATACGTACTTATATTTCGAACAGAACCATGATTTTCAAAATAAATTTGCACAATTGGGAAGCGTTGTTCAGGCGCCAGTCTGTTTATGTTGAAACGCCAAACTAAACTAAGCATAAATCACATGACAGCTGACGAAATTACTGCCAGTTAAATAAGTGTTGCCAACACAAAGTTTTATATCTCAAAAAACTCGTGAAAAATTACTCTGTTGCTGGATACCCATATGTCTCCGAAAATTACGGTCCGCCAATTCAGCTAAATCAAATGTTTGGCATATTCTAAATCGTCAAAAAATGCCATTGTTTTTGAGTACACAAATGTCTATGACAAACTTAACAAACCACTAGAGACCTTACACCCATGTGTCAAGGCCTCAAATTTCTTCGGAACTTAATATTATTGTAATATTTAGAGTCGTGACGACATTTTATTGTTTTTAAATACACATTTTCGATTTTTGGGCCCCGAGGCGGAGTCCCAAATAAGTAGAAATCTTATACATATTTTCTTAGATTTTTTGACCGATTCTGGACAGCCATATGTCATTGTGCGTCAGGGAACGGCTTTTGGGCCCATAAGGCCCCAGGGCTTAATGACCGCTCCCAGTTATGGGAAGCTTAAAGCATATATAAGTATGCATAACTTTTCCAAAAAAAAAAAGATCTAAAAGGCTATTAATTAAATTACATAGCAGAAATGTTTTTTAGTCCCCCAAGGGGAACTTTTTTCACTTTAGACAGACTTGGTCCGTTTTCAATACCAACCCATCGCTAACTACAAAAAACATATCTGGTAACTTTGAAGTCTCGAGATCTTTTGGTTTGGACTATATCGTGCTTTTAATAGACGGACAGAGCTAGACGGATGGAACTAGATCGTCTAAAACTTTTATGACGTTCAGTACTACAGGTTGGAGCGCGAATTTTGCTCATTTGGGAACGAAATAAAAAACTTATGAAGCTTAAAAAATTCATTTTATGTTTTAATTATGTTGAACAGTAAGAGAATTTTTAAATTGCATAGTTTTAAAAAGTATGTCTGGCAACTAACGACCTTCGCTATCCATACACTGCTGCATACTTTTTCTGAAGTTTTCATGAACTCTAACAAGCATTTCGACTGGTTTTCTGCCAATTTCAGCCTCAATATTGTTAACAAGGTCTTCCAAGGTGTTGGGACGGTTGATATACACCTTCGACTTAAGGTTATCCCAAAGAAAAAAATCGCATGGGGCTAAGTCTGGTGAGCGCGCCGGCCAGTTCACAACACTCCTCAAAGAGATAAGCCGTCCAGGAAACATTTGCCTTAAACAATTCATTGTAACCCTTGCTGTGTGTGTGCAGTGGCACCGTCCTGTTGGAACCATGTATCCTCTAATTGCTAACGGCTGAAAAAAATCCTGTATCATAGTCAAATATCGTTCGGTTCTCATAGCTACTGCAGTTACGGCACAGCAGAGCGTTTCAAAGATTGCAGTGCTGCTGTTCTAACTCTCTCGATGTTTTGTGGTGTTGTAATCCTGCTCTCAGGTCCCCTTCGTACACATGACACATTCCCTGCTGTTCTCAATAATGTTAACACAATTGATTGCCGTCCAGGAACACGTCCGCGTGGGGGAACAGCGATTCGTAAAGGAAAAGCACGCTGAACAGCAATGATCGTGCCCAAATGCGGCACGAAATGCATTCTGATTTGAACGCCCGTTTTCGTAAAAGGCTGCAACAATCCTAACGCCCTGCTCAATTGCGTATCTCACCATGTTTAAATTTGTAAAACACCGAGACAAAGAAATGTCAAATTAAGTTGGGCAAGAGGGTTGACTTTAAGGTGTGACTCACAATTAACATCGTGCATTATGTTTGGACCACCCTTAATTAGTTGCCACAGCAGGCGGTCCTGGTAAGCAACTTGAACGCCATTACATAAGTAAAACTAGAAATTTGGCTGTCTGGACTATTAAATTAGCAAAGCTATCAACGAATGAAATGTCAAGACTTATAATATTCGGTGTTTGCAACAGAAAGTCGAAGTGCCCTTTCGTCTGATAAGGACTTAAAAGGCCATATTTATTTTGAAGTTTATTATTGAGGGTCGTCCTGCAGCAAGATATTTTAAAACATAGTCGACGTAGGACTATTTCTCATCTCTCGTTTCTAACTTAAATATCCTGTAGAACCCATACTGATATTTTAATGAAGACCATTATCCACTCCAAAATAAATGCCCACCAAGGATTAATCGCACAAATATTTGCAATTGATTTTTTCTCTGTGCATTTTATTTTGTTTGTGAAAGAAAAATTATGATTATATTTTTTATTGTATGCAAGCGGTGAAATTATGCGCATATTGTTGAAGGCGTTTGTTCTGAATAATCAAATGGCCATAGAAGAAAATGCGCTGAAGTAAAGATTTATTATATGTTTTCTCCGCATCTGTTTCTTTTCAATATTCGACGAACGTACGAGTACAAAAAATGCGTTGAAATTCTCATAATTCAATGGCGAAATGTAAAAATTTGTTAAAAATCCCCAACAACAGCGGGCAGAAGAAACCGCCGAAATGAATAACCGATGTCCAAAAATGATGAACATAATGGTGTTGAAACTATTTGTAAAAATCTACAAGCTGTGCCTTTTCGGGGCTCGATCAACATGCCAGTGTTGCGTTTTTTTTCTCGGCTTCGACTAAATCGCATTGTTGCACTTCATCATTGGAGTAATCCAGCAAAAGCGGGGGGATAGAAAAGATTGATGTACTTAGAATCTATTGTGATCCTCTGTTGTGCTGATTCCTTTGTGGTTCTCGCTGTTGTCGGCATACACAAATGTTAGTGCGAGTTTGTATGTGTATGAACAACGTTAAATTTGTTACTTTTCTGACCTGTGGGCAGTTCCACTTTAAACACTTCCAACATTTTAAGAATGCCTACATTTACGTCCATACCGATGGACGGACGGACGGACGTAAGCTCTTGTAGTGCATTTTGGTTGTTCCCTGCGGCCATTCTCGGTTGCGCATATGTGAAAGTTTGTTTCACTCGGCCGCCAAGCCAAGTTTTCAAATGGCGCAAAGTGCAAATTTATGCAAAAATTGTGGTGCAAAATGAAAATTATTATTCTTTGAGATTGAATGTTTGTGGCAAGCCTTCAATTTGTCGATAAAATTTATTGTGGCGGAAATCGGTATAAATTTTGTGATGATCTGCTAAATGTGCAACATTGTTTATTTCGTTTGATGTAAATGCAAATTATATTCAAGAAAAGACCACTTCGAAATGAGTGTTTATTTTCGGGACGATGGTTGTTTAAAGAATGACTATCATTTGCCGGAGAATATTCATTGTCCTATGTGTGGTTTATAAATTTCCTTAAGGTGTAAAAAGTAGTATATATATACGCTTCTTATTTACATCTTAATATTTAAGTTAATAATTAAGATAGCTCTATAATCTGCTATTGCATTAGGCTCAAAATATCATCTAGAGATTTTGATTTCTCGTGTGCTTTCTCCAAATATTTATACTTCTAATTATTAAATGAATTTCCTTATCACTATACGCCTAGGTCTTACCTTTGTGCTCTTTCCAAGGTTGAAATTACCTTTTAATTTTCCAGCTAAAGCGTTCAGATGCAATCGATATACATGATTTAGCAAATACATTCAATTTTGAAACCCGAAACACTGCATATTTGGTAACGAAATCGCTTCTTCGCAATTGCCAATGAAGCATAATAGAAATTTAATAGATTCGTAAACATAACACAACTTTTTTTAAAATCGCTTAAGTAATCATTGTTATTGAAAGGCGGAAATATAGGAAATGACACTAAAAGATTGGTAAAAAGTGCGGCCCGTAGTTGTTGATGAGTGAGGAGGACATACAAATTTTAAATTTGCCTCATACTTTTTGACTATATTTTGATGTTTACATGTAATTGTAAATACATTTTTAGTCAAACTTTTATTAAAAAAAATCTGCTAGTACAAGAGCATATCAATAAATTCGTGGCTTTTTGAATAAAACACAGTTTTTTTGCAAAAAAAATATTTTTCATCATAATCTCCTTTTAGCTCAATACGAGTACACTTAGTCCAACGTTTCTCCAATTTTGTATCCCTTTCAAAAAGTAGTATCTTTTGAGGTCCATAAAAAAGGTATCTGTTTGATAAATAATTTCATCGTTAAAGCTGAATCTCTATCCACTGTCAAACTCTCCAGTGAAAATGTCATTTTTTAACTATGTTATGGTGAATTCGCTATGTAACTATACTCACTTTCTCAACGATATCTGGAAGGTAGATACTCTGAGAAACCTGAAATGCTTCGGGTGCAATATTTCCACTTGAGATAAAGGATGACTAAGATAAGTTTTGGGTTTTTTGCAGATCATTGCAAAGTAAAATCCCCAAAGTAAAATAAGCACAACTCCCCACTCATATGCAAGTTAGTTCAACGGCCCGAAGGATCTATTTTTTAACTTCAGCTTAAGACTGACTGACAAGTTAAAACATTGTGTGCAGTCTTGCCATAAGCATATACAAAAGAGTGCACGCAGAAAAAAAGTATGGTTGGGATAACAATATTCGAAGAGCATCATACTATATGGTTGTGCGCAACAATATTATGCTCATCACAACAATAGCATGGTTCACAGACAACCATACTATGATCCCCACAACAATATTATGGTCCTCACAGCAATAGAATTATTCACACACAACCATACTATGATCCCCACAATCATATTATTATTCTCACTCAACCATACTATGATCCCCACAACCATATTATTATCCTCACAACCATAGAATATTTCTCATACAACCATAGTATGATCCTCACAACCATAGTTTGACTTACACGTAACTATACTGTGATTCCCAAAATATTTGTAAGGATTGGGTTCAGTTGTTATTTAACAATCGATTTGTATTAAGTAAATTATTTAAAAATGCATTAAACTCATATTAACAGGAGTAATTTATTTAGCAGTAGAAAAAAATTATTTATTAAAAATATTTCAGTTATACTAATTCAAAATAGTTTGTTTTGAAACAAATTAATTTTCGTATATAAAGTGCTATTATTGCGTAAGATTCGTAACAATGACATTGTTAAATTAAGAAAAATTAAATCATACCAACAAAAATAAATTTTGTCGGTATGATTGCCGTAATCATATTATTGTTAAAATAAAACTCACAAAAAACAATAGTTTTGTCGCACCAATCATATTTATATTGTTGCTACAACCATATTTTCATTTTAAAATTTGGCAACAATACTATTGTTTTATTTCAACAATATTAATATTGCCGCAATCATACTATTATCAAATTAAATTCAAGAAACAATACTATGGTTGCGACAACCATACTTTTATTGCTGAGAACATACTATTGTTGCCGTGACCATATAGTAACCATATCTTTTCTCTGCGCATGGCAAGTAGTCAAAAGAAGGCACAAAATAAAAAAGGAGCTAAACTTTAAAAAATATGTTTCTGTATTTTTTATAATTTTTGGAAGATTTAATATATTTTTTGCAAAAACAGTTGTACAAACACGGAATTTAGTACAAAACAAACATTCAAAAACATTGTACGGAATTATATGTCTTAAAAAATGTTAATAGGGCATATACAAATTATGTACAGTGAAAAGGTGTCAGACAAAGTGCTTAAAAAGTGCTTTTTTAATCAAAAAGTGCTTTTTTTAATCAAAAAGTGATTTTTTTAATCAAAAAGTGCAAGAAAGCACCTGGAATTATTTCATACCATGTAGTAGGATACTAATATATCTCTTAGGCATTATTTGAATATCGAATTCCAAATAACATACATAGGTTAACTGCAATTTCTTAGGTGTATTTATGTCATCAAAAGACTTAAGACACGAACTTTAGTAAAGGCCTTATAAGTGCGAGTGTCAAAAGACTTAGGAAGCGAACGTGTTTTTTATTTGTACCCCAATACAAAAATCGAAGTAAGACTTATTGCTTTTTCAGGCTGACAAATGCTACTAGTTTTCCAGGTTGTTTTCTCATGCAATTCCCATGGCAGCTTTAATTGTTTTTATATGGAGAAGAAGAAGAGAACAACAACTTTTAGTTTTGCCAGCCTTAAAATGCAACAGAACTGTTTTTGAATTTTAACATTGTTCTTATTAAAACCAAAAAAAAGCATTCAAGCAGACATTTCGAACTAGTTCAGCTCCGCGTAAGTATCATCAGTACTTTGAGGATTTGCAAATTTTATGAGTTTCTTTTCAAATGCAATCTTAAGTATAACACTTTAAACTGTCAAGTATTTCTAGCTGAAATTGAAATATTGCTAGTGCTGGCAATATAGACAGCCAGATGTTGCATGAAAAGGCGTGTTATTTTCTTATGCAAAACCAAATACGCTTTTGAGGTAAATGCAGCCAGCCACAATAACAACAAACAATCATTCAGCGATAAAGAAAAGTTTCACTTGGCTTTTTAAGGAAATATCAAAGAAATGTCCAATTCTCTCTGTCTCTGTTCGTCTGAGCTGCCAAGGCGTGCAAATGTTTCCGTAAACATACAATGAAAAGAAAACAACAACAATTTGAAAATCATTGAAATAAAGACAATATATGAAATCCAAGACTAGTAACCAAGCAGAGAACGGGAAAATAACCCCTGGAAAACGAAACAACTGCAAAGTAGGCAAACCAAAACCCATAGTGGGTGAATAGGTCAAATGGCAGCCAGCGAAATGGCAAACGAAAAAAATAATGTTTTTCTTTTCACCACTAAGGCAAACTCGAAAAAAGTTGCCAACAATTTCATGTGTATTCAAATAATCACAGCAGAGTCGGCCCACGACGGGGCAACAACAAAGCCATACCATGCCATTCGTCGGCCACAAAAACAACTTAAGCAAAACACAATACATCAAAAACAATGAAGAATTAAACATTTTTTTTATTTTCTTTTCTATTTGTGTTTTTTTGCGATTTGTTGAGTATTGAATCTTCATTGTTGTTGTTTTCTCAGATTTTTTGCTTTTGCAAAAAGCGGTATCGAAAAAATCATAAATCACCGCACAAATGTTGTGCGCAAAAATCTTGCACACTTTCTTATAGCGCTCAAAATAGAGACATGTAAATATAAATAAAATAAAATACGAGGAACGGTTGACAAGTATTTGAACCGATAGACTCGGCTAAAACCTATATGTGTTTCACTGGGTCAATAAGCACAGTATTTCCTAAGTCCGAATAAGGCTTTATCAGTTTAATTATATCTTCTTCTCTTTTATGATCCCAGTAACTCTATGACGATCTATAATAAAACCACCTGTACGAAATTCCATTTCGGATGACATTAAATCGGCAACAGTTTGGACGTTACGGTTTTTTTGTGGCAAAACCATTTATATTTTTTCCTAAAATTTGTAGCACATTATTCATGCCCGATGATCGCACCCTTAGTGTATACTAAGTCCCTTTCAAAAAAAAGAAACAAGACCGTTTTCGCTTAAATCCGGGGAGAAGTTTCCTATTTATTATGTATCAAGCTAAAAGCCGCCGACCTGATCCAACCAGATCTATGTGGCTTTAGAGCGAATAAATCAACAATCGATTACATTTTTACACTGCGACAAATCTTGCAGCTAATCGATGCAAACCAACTCTTCATCGAATACGTACGTATGAAGCGGCATTCGACACTCTGATAAAAAATAAACTATTTCAAACAATGAGATGCGTATGAGATACTCGTATCATTCAAACGTGTACGCCTTTGAAGAATGACACTGAGTGACACCAAATCCCTAGTTAATATTGGGAGTGACTTTTCTGAGCCATTCACTATGACTGCTTATCGTTTTACCTCTTCAACATCTTAATGTTGAAAATCCTAGAAAATACAAATTTTTATAAAACAGATGCAATTAATACCAACGTCCTTATCGTTCTCTCGTACGACACGGTTATTTTCGGGTAGACAGCACGAGATGTAACTGAAGCTCCTTCAATGATTAAATTAGAGACGTTTAAAACAGGCCTTTTAATACATGAGGTCAAGACGAAACCTATGCTGGCAACTGCTAGGGAGGAGCTGGGACAAAAGAAAGGCAAGATCTTTTCGCCTGACTGTTGAATCGCCGAGGCAGTAGAAGAATTTGTATTCCTTGTAGTCGCCATAAACTAAAACTGCAAGACAACCCGCTCTTTTTGCAGTCTTTCCAAAAGAATTTTAACCGGGGTCACCACAAGGCATTTGTGATAGGGTGATGACTAAAAAAAATCCAACCCAACAGATAACTAGATAGTCGCTTTCTCTTTACTTACTTAAGTCCCACAACATGCCATAAAGAAAGAAGGGGATCAGAGAGCTGTGCACAATTCAATTCTTATACTCACTGAACTGGATTACCTTTTAACGCGGGCTTCGACGGGCTAATGCCTTTCCTTAAAGAAGTTTTTACATGGCCTCGAGTTAAATCTCTTACTCGCAATGTCTCCGTCATTTACGAAGTGAAAACCCGCCGCTGAAAATTTGTTATATGTTCCGGGGTTGAACCGGGGCATGCTAGTCGTGCACACTTTCATCACCCTTCTCTTTAATAAGGGTTTGTCGCCAGCACCAGTAACAGTGCTTATCCTCTCCACTTTTTCTTCTATTTTTTTAGGCTATATTCGAATCCAGATAATCTATTGCATGTCCTTAACATTACATTTTGGAAGGGTCAGAAAAGTTTAGGAAATACTAAGTAGATTGTCCGGTTTTGAGGTCGACCTTAATTCGTATAGCATGAATAAAGGTCGACCTCAAAAGCGGACAATTCACTTAGTATTTCCTAGACTTTTCTGACCCTTCCAAAATTTAATGTTAGGGACATGCAATAGATTTTCTGATTTCGAATATATCCTAAAAAATCCAAAATTTAATGTTAATAGATTTTGTGAATTCGAAAGAATTCGCCCAATTCCCGATGCCTTTAAAATGGGCGGAGTAGTACCGCTACTTAAACCAGGCAAAGACGCAACCAACGGAGATTCATACAGGCCGATCTCCTTGCTTCCGCCAGTAGCAAAGACACTTGAAGCACTGCTCCTTCCCAGCCTGATCGAAGGAGCATGTGTTTATCATAAGCATGGTTTCCGCAAGCAGCACAGCGAAATAACTGCTTTACCTGCCATCACCACTCGTAAAAGTCGCTCACTCATCCAAGGCAAACCCAAGGACAAGACAGTCTTCGTAGCTGTAGACCTTACCAAGGCTTTCGACACGTCAATCCTGCCACTATGTTCGAGAACATTGCATTAAAACGTTCGGTGGTAAACTTTTTGTGGGCACCAGTCATATGTGAGAGCGCATAGAGAAAGGTACCTAAGGGTAAAAAAAAATCAATTTTAATTTTTTTTTTGATGTGGACAACATCTGAGCATCGAATGAAACCGATCCCATGCCCCAAAAGTGTTCCCTCTCAAAGATATGCGCGTTTTATGAAAGTGAAGTCGACGATTCTAAGCGCAAATAGAAAGGGACCTAATCTTTAAAATGGCTCTCCTGAACAAAACTGATTTTTAACCTTAGGTCCCTTTCTATTTTGCGCGTCACATATGTAGAATTAAGAGACAGAAAGTCGAAGCCACATAGAGTTAAACAAGGAGTTCCCCAGGGTGGGTTGATATCTCCGACAAAGTTTAACCTATACTTCTCAAAAATTACTGCACCAATGGACGGTGTTGTAATTGTGCTATACAATGATGACATATGCGAGAATATTAAGTGTTACCTCACTGACCTAGCACGCTTCTTCACTGCGAGGAGTATGAAAATGTTCGCCTCCAAATCATCAGCCACGCTGCGTACTGCATGGCCCGCTGAGGTGCGGTTGTCACTTAATGTGAAAGTCGATGACATCAACCTCCCGACTACCAACTACCCCAAAATACAGTGTATCCTCTCTCTTCTTCGATCCGTTGTGCATGCTACAACTATCTGCGATAAGCTTAAAAGTAGAAACAAGGCCCTCAAGTCACTAGCCGGCAGCACTTGGGAAACCGACAAAGAAACACTGATGACCTTTTACAAAGCGATATGTCGGTCTGTAACGATTTACTCAGAGCCGGTGTGGTCGGTGAAGGTGCGTACGTCGCAGCTGGAGTAAATTCAGACTTGCCAGAATGCCGTTCTGACCACAAACAGCTTGACTTCCTATGTCTTCTGAGGAACAATTACGCTGATAATGTCACAGTAGCAGTATCCAGCTACAGTTTGAATTTAGTGCTAGGAGAACATCCAGCGGAGATTTCACCTGAGGAGAAGGTACTACCTCGGCAGACGAGCGTGGTGCTGGATCAGCAGAGATCAGGATGGTGCAGCCGCCTTAACGGTTAATGGGCACGAATTGATGCTAACGTTCCGGACGTTTGCCGCGCCTGCCATCGGAAAACACATGGCATGCTGCACCTATTCAATTGCCCAACAAAGTGCACTCTGCTGACCCCCAGGTCTCCGTGCACGCATCCTGCACGCAGAAAAAAAGTATGGTAGGGGTGACAATATTCGAAGAGGATCATACTATTGTTGCGTATATGGTTGTGGCACAACAATATTATGATCCTCACAACAATAGTATGATTAACACATTACCATACTATGGTCCCCACAACCATAGTATAATTCACAATCAACCATACTATGATCTCCACAACCATACTATTATCCTCACAACAATAGTATGATTCACACTCAACCATACTATTATCTCCACAACCATATTATGATCCTCACAACCATAGTTTGTTTCTCATACAAGCATAGTGTGACAGCCATAGTATGGTTCACACGCAACCATGCTATAATACCTACAACCATAGTATAACTCACTCAACCATAATATGATTCCCAAAATTATTTATTAGGATTGGGTAATGTTGTTATTCAAAAATAGAGGCAATTTTTTCATAGCCAGATTTGAGGCCAACTGCAGCCGAAAATACGTTTAGTTGCCAGCAGGGTGAGTGCTACTTCACCATCCGCAGACCCCAAGTAACGAATGTGATTAAACCAATGGCTATATGCTTAAGTGCAGGCAGATTTTAAATAAACGAGAACCACTCGGTAGTAGAGAGTTTCACCCAACAAAGTAAACACAATAAAAATCTCTTCAACTACCTTCCGATTGTTGTTGTTTCTTTTATTATGGACAATAACCATGCACTGCATCGTGTGTATTAGTTTTTTTTTGGTATATCAAAAAAACATACGCACACACATACATGTATCGTATGCTCTATAAAACCTGTTTTGTTATGTTCATAGTCGCAACCATACTGTATGATGGCCGTTATCATATTATTGTTAACGTAAATTTTAAACAACAATAATTTTGTTGCACGCAATCATACTGTTGTCAAAATGAAATTCAAAAAACAATACTATGGTTGCGACGAACATGCTTTTATTGTAGAGAACATGTTATTGTTGCGGTGACCATATAGTAACCATATCATTTCTCTGCGTGTGTGCAAGTGGCGCGTTTTTTCCACCTAGATACAACAACAACACCTAACGGCACAGACTGCGGCTACTTCCCATGACAGACCATCAACTTTGCAGTTTAATTGCAATGGTCTACGCAACAAAATCAGTGGGGTAATTGAATTAATGAGCCGGAGAAGAATCACGGTCGCTGCTATCTAAGAAACTAGGCAGAATACAGCTGCAGTCTGGACAGTTGTGACGGACACCACGAGCAACGTATGGAACGCACGAGAATTGAAATTTACTGCCTTGCTTTCCTGAACTCCTTTCAATGTGCACTTCAGACCTATCTTACCTGAACATGACTCTAGAGCCCATGTAGAACGTATACACCCCACCGGTTGGAAGCTGGACCCGCGTTATTTTCCAGATATAACCAATCTGATACAAGGCAACAACTGGACCTGGATACTTTAATGTCCCCATGAGCTGTGGCATTCTCTCCTGCACAACGGCCAGAAGGCCATAGCTTTGGCAGGGAAAATTGATAGGCTCGGGTTGCCAAGCCATCATCAACGCAGCAAAAGCTCATCATATTCCTGTTGGTCGAATACCCGAGAAACGACCGAATGTCCAGAGGCAGCGGGACTGCATTCGTCTTTGTTCTAAAAAGTTTACTTATTAAGATCGGACCACAAGTAGTTCAATTAAAATGTTTAGAGGTATAGCAGACGGATGGAATGGCACGGTTAAATCGAATCTGCTTGCATTCCTAAGCCTATCGGTACTCTTGAGAAACTGACAAAAATATAAACATCTGTACCCTACTGAAAGTTTTGCCACCCAGAAAGAAGACAGACCTGCAGGCTAAGGTTTTAGCCAGAGTCTAACTATTATAAACGTCTCTATCTCAGCCTCACCTAACCTACACCATCACTTATAATTGATCCATATTTCACATATTTGAAAAGTCTGGTTCGGCGACAGTTTTAATGCTTTCGTAGCTCTGCCTTCTCGTTGAAAATGTTATGTACAGCCCTCGTAAAACCAAATGAATCGCATTGACCATTCAGTCAGCATGATCATATAATGGCTATAGTGTTGGTTATGGTTTTTTTGTGGTGGTTTTTGTGGCACCGGTGCCGGTGTTTTTTTTTTGGGTGATAATGAAATTCTTCAGAGTTCCATCTTTTCCGCTGGTCCCCTCGCGAGTTGCAGACAAATGATTTCAAAATAAATTAATATTGATTGACCATAAACAATTTCATATGGTACAAACAAACATCCATTGTACCGTAGTACTTTACATACGAGTACGTGGACGTACGGACACTTACTTCATTTCGTTCCGAGTCACTCATTCCGGCATTCATTCACCATTTCACTCCACATTCATCATCCGAGCACTGCTCTGCCCCATTTATCACAATAACGCAGCAGTGTTTTCGCATATTTGCCAAAATTTGGCCAAAGAGCTGAGGCAGACATCATCGTCCATGATCAAGCCGAAGAAGTTGTTTTTCTTTAATTAATTTTTTTTTAAATTATTTGCAGATTTTGCTTTGTTTTACTGTGTTTTGTTGTTGTTTCGAATGGAATTGCTCTGAAGATGCTTTTAACACTTTGTTTCGATATCAACAATAGAAAGCTGCAGGGTAATCAATATTATTTTTATACATTTGTCGGTTATCGCATTTTTTTCCTCAGTCATTTGAAGGTGGAGTTTTTGGATTTGTAATAAATATTTTTAAATGGTACGCTATAGTTGGTAATAGTGGCTTGTTAGACGTTGACGTGTAGTTTTTATAACGTGAACAGTTTTTCTTCTGGCTCGAGACCTTTTCGTTGTTTCTATTAAAAAAAAATTCAAATCAAGTATGAAATCTTTATTGGTGATTTAAAAGGACATTTTATGGCATTTATTTTTTTAATACAGTTTCCTTCAAATGTTGGCCGCAACTACGCCTCAGGGTTTCCATTCTGAGGGTCCAACTTTGGATGACTCGTTCGAGCATTTCGACCGGTATGGCTTTAATAATACGCGTAAAGTTGGCTTCCAAAACCTGAACCGTAGCTGGTTTGTCAGCATAGACTCTGGACTTTACGTAACCCCAAAGAAACTTGTCTAAAGGTGTGATATCACCTGTCCAAAACGTGAAATAAGCTGCTCTCAATAGATCCATCGTATGAGCAGCTGTATGGCAAGTTGCACCGTCCTGTTAAAACCAAATGTCGTCAAGATTACCGGCTTTTGGGGCATGAGATCGGTCTCATTCGATGCTCAGATGTTGTCCACATCAAAAAAAAAGTGAAAAGTTGATGAAACGTTTTGTTCAGGAGAGCCACTTTAAAGATTAGGTCCCTTTCTATTTGCGCTTAGAATCGTCGACTTCACTTTCATAAAACGCGCATATCTCTGGGAGGGAACACTTTTGGGGCATGGAATTGGTATCATTCGATGTTCAGATGTTGTCCACATCAAAAAAGAAAAAAAAATGAAAATTTATTTTTTTAACCCTTAGGTCCCTTTCTCTATGCGCTGTCACATATATCTTCCATTTCAGTAGAATGTAATGTTGCAAGTTCATGGCTACCTTAGACCTCAAGTACAGGACTTGATAGTGAAGGGCAGTAAATTAAAAATCACACCTTTAAAGCCTCACTAAAGACCATCTCAGCAACACCCCAATTAGGTCTGTAAACAATTTTATAGCGTAACTTTGACAGAGTTTAGAGATTAATCTCTTATCATCAAGTCGCCGGCATTTACGATATGGAAAACCCAACATTGAAGAATTTTACGAACTTTTAACACGGATTTGAACCTAGGATTAATCTTATGATATTCGTGTACTGTTACCATTAAAACACGCCATCCTTGGCAAACAATATTGGCCTTAAGTTGAAGAATTTTCTCGGGTTGGTTCACATGTACTCGCTCCATCAAATAACCCCAAAAAAAATAGTCGGGTGCTGGCAAAATAATTTTCGAATTTTTGGGAACAAAAATTTGACTTAAAAGTGCCATTACGTCTTGGGCAATGTGGACAGTGGCTCCGTCCTGCTAAAACCACACCTTTGGTCTGTTTTCAAGAGCAGGACGTAACAAATGATCTATCATTTTTATAATCTGACAAAAAAAACATATTAAAGAAAAAGTTATTCAATTTTTAAATCCCATGATAACTTTTGGCTCACACTGTACTATGTGGCTTCGAGAGCTAAAGACAAAAAATCGGCTGAACTTATGTGTGGGAGCTATATCTTAATTTTAACCGATTTTCTTAAAGTGAACAGCCTTTATCAAAAAAACTTACTCTTGCAAATGTTATGAAGAGCGGACAACAATTGCGACCTGTAGTTAGAAAGACTGCAGACGGACAGATAAACTGATATCGTAAAATCGATTCGAGTGATGATTCTTAGTCGAGCCGTATATTTCTGATGTTTACGTATTTATTTCTTCAATATTATGATTTTTTTGCTTTTACAAGCAGCAACCAAAAAACCGAAAACAAGCAAACCCGACAGCAAAAAACCGGGTAAACCGACATGTTGGGGTTTAGATATATTGAGAAAACGACTGTTGGGTTTGGACATAAAAAGCAGAATGTCGGTTTGTGGTTTTGTTTTTGGACACTCTACAGTAAACATACACCCATTTCAAACTGTTTTCAAATGATAACTTTACATGGTCAGGTACTCACTCGCATATCCACCACCGCAAGTCTTTTCAATCGAAATCATCATCATTGTAAGTAGTATACAAATTCAAATCAAGTCTTTTTGTTGTGCTATTTCGATTTTAATGATTTCAATAGAAATTAGCAAAACTGTCGCATCATTAGTTTTTAATTTTGCATAACATTCGCTGCTAAGATCAATATTTCTTCTTCTTCATTCTTTTTTTAGTTGTTATGTCCAACTCATGGTCTCATTGAATTTTTCTTCCACCATACTGATCATATGGCATTTGATTTTGTTGCTCGTTTGCATTTCATGGAATTTCTTTTTCTTCTTCATTTCATGGTTTCTTCTTCCTTGTCTCTAAGTCTCGATGGCAGTCAACATTTCGAACGTCCGTTGGTGGAATCACTTGAATGGCATTAGAGTAGAGAGTAGTACAATGGCGCCACAATACTTTTGGAATGTTTTTTTATTGGGTGTTAAATATGGAAATTTCACTTGGTCACTTCCACTTCAGACCATTCATTGAGTCACAAGTGAAAAGTTTATTTTTGCAATTTTGTGCAAATGATGTAAATAAAGTTAATTAAATTTGATATGTTTACATTTTTTTTTTACGCAGAGAGAAATAAAAATAATGAAAAGGCGAAGTAATTGGCAATAACAGCACAACTTTTACTTGGTGCGCAGTTAAATTGTTAAGGATAATTATGGGTGATTGGGTTAGGCCATAAATCACAACGACAAGAATATTACTCGTACTAGAGGAAATTGACGCACTAAAACGTAAAGGTTGCATTAGGATAACGTCCATATATTTGGTTTTAATTAATGTGCTGAATTTGTCATTCCTTTAACAAAAAACCTAGAAACTTATATAGTAAGTTAGAGACTTATATAGTAAGTTATACTTGATCATGCCTTGAACCTTTTTTATTCTGGTTCGAGACCTTCTTTTTCAGAATCAACGTGACCTAGTGAAATTCTAAGATCGTCTTGGTATGTCGTTCCTCCTTCAGTCTGTGTGAACGATAGCGGCCCACACACAGAGAAAAAACATGGTTACTGTATGGTAACGGCAATAATAATATGTTCGTCGCAACCATAGTATTGTATACTGAATTTAATTTTGAAAATAGTATGATTGACGCAATATTAATATTGTTGAAATGTAACAATAGTATTATTACCAAATTTAAAAACGAAAATATAAAAAAATAAATGAAAATATGGTTGTAGCAACAATATAAATATGGTTGGTGCAACAAAAATATTGTTTTTGGGTTTTATGTTAACAATAATATAATTACGGCAATCATACAGTATGATTGTAATTTTTCTTCACTTGAATATGCTTTTTAAGAACAATGTTTTTGTTTGTTACGGATCTAATTAATAATCGTATTTTTTATGTGGAAATTAAAATTTTACAAACAAACTGCTTTGGGTTTGTTTAACGAAAATATTTTCTTTGTAGAAAACCTTACCCAATTCTAATATGTAAATATTATCATAGTGTAATTATGTGATCATACTATGGTTTTAGGGATCATTACATGGTTGCGTGTGAATCATTCCATGGTTGAATGTGAAACATACTATGGTTGTGAGGATTATAATATAGTTGTGGAGGCCATATTATGGTTGAGTGTGAATCATACTATGGTTGTGAGGATCATAGTATTGTTGTGACGATCATAGTATGGTTGAATGTGAATCATACTATTGTAGTGACGACCATAATATTGTTGGAGCACAACCATATACCCAACAATAGTATGATGCTCTTCGAATATTGTTATCCCAACCATACTTTTTTTCTACGTGCAACAACATTTACCAGGACCACGGAAATTAATGTGAAAACTTCACATACGGATGCTTATAGGATGCTATATAGGATGGCCTTATAATGAAAATCCGAATATTTATCATCAAAAACGGTTTTATCGTTTTTTCAGCATAAACTATATACTTTGCATGCGCTCAAACCAATTGTCGAAGCACTTTTTCCACTCCGATTGAGACACCTCCAAAACATGGGTTTTGAACGCTTCAACAGCATCTTCTGGCGACAAAAATCGTTGACCACGCATTTTTTTCTGGATGTGCGGGAATAAAAAGAAGTCATTGGGTGCCAAGTCAGGGCTGTACGGCGAATGAACCATCAATTCGACGTTTTGGCCGGTCAAAAATGCGCTGGTTTGAGCCGATGTGTGAGAGCTCGCATTGTCATGGAGCACAATGATTCGTCTTCTCTTGTTCGTTCTCCGAATTTCTCTGAAGACTTCAAGCAAACAAATTGTGGTGTACCACTCAGAATTGACCGTACTACGTCGCTCAAGCGGAATAGTCGCCACATGTTTTGCTGAAGAAACGGGCGACCTTTTGCTTCGAAGTGCTTCTTCTTCTACAAGAAACTTTCGTTAGATTTGGCTCGCCTTCGAAGACCCACATGGTCGATTACTATTTTATTTCGGGCTCATACGCATACATCCATGATTCTTCACCTGTGACGATCTTATAAACGTCTTGTGAAGCACCGCGATCTAATTTTTTCAAAAAAATTTTTTTTCACTATTCGACACGAGCCTTTTTTTGGGCGATTGTCAAATTGTGCGGGATCCAACGTGAACAAAACTTTTTTACGGCCAGGTTTTTAAGCAATATCGAAGGTATGCTGGTGGAAAAAATGTCCAAGGATGCCTCTATCTCACGGTATGTCACATCACGATCTTGCGTTATCAGTTCACAAACGGCATCAATGTTCTCTGGTACAACGGCCGTTTTTGGACGACCTTCGCCTTTGAGCGAATGTCGGCCACGATTGAATTCATTAAAACAGTTTTTCACAGTGCTATATGTGACGCAAAAAATAGAAAGGGACCTAAGGTTAAAAATCAGTTTTGTTCAGAAGAGCCATTTTAAAGATTAGGTCCCTTTCTATTTACGCTTAGAATCGTCGACTTCACTTTCATAAAACGCGCATATCTCTGGGAGGGAACACTTTTGGGGCATGGGATCGGTCTCATTCGACGCTCAGATGTTTTCCACATCAAAAAAAAAAATGAAAATTTCTCTATGCGCTGTCACACATGATGGTGCTTCATCGCCATAAAAAGATTTAAGTTCATCAATGCACTCTTGTCGTCATAATTTACGACGAAAGTTGTAAAAAAGGATCGCACGAAAATGTTCAAGAGTTAATTCCATTTTTTTGCCAAATTGATTTTTTTAAGTCACTGTAAACAACACAAATGATGGTCGTACGTCAAAACGTTCTGAGTACGTTTGTGCTAAAAAATGCCAAACTTTCCAATGGAAATGCCAGATGGCGCCAGTTAACACTTAGTGTTGCCTAGGCCAGAAATATATATAGCAATCCTCGTATAGGCCGAGTATATCTCCATAAGTTTTGGACAAACTAAGGCTTTAGCTGAGATTCGCTCCTGACAAATCCCACTTGGGAATGATTTTTAGAACAATTAGGTTCTAAAGGCCATTTATAATTTTAAATTTAAAGATTCTGTTAAAAAAAAAGTACTGATAAAGTACTGACAAATTTCTGTTTTCATTATTACTCTGTCATGTAATAATGGAACAGCCGTTACGTTTTCGCTTCGCTCTATGGGTTGAAGATTATTTGGCAGGAGATGAAGAATTTGGACGAAAATTCGTGTTTTCAGATAAAGCTCATTTTTATCTCGTTGGCTATGCCAAAAAGCAAAGTTCCTGCATATGGGGTTCAGAGAAGCCACAGGTGACTATTGAGAAACCAATGCATTCACAAAGAGTCACTATTTGGTGTGTATTTTTGGCCGGCGGCATCATTGGACCATTTTTCTTCGAAAATGAGCTGGAAGCCGCCGTTATAGTCAATGGTGAGCGTTATCGCGCCATGCTCATGATTCCAAAAATTCAGGGAATGACATGGATGGCATTTGGTTTTAACAAGATATTTTACACTCTGTTTAAAAAAATCGAGTAATTGTCGAAATTGTGATGTTTATGTGCCGCCTTAAAGCTATGATTTGAGCCCTTTGGATTATTTTCTGTGGAAAGCCATTGAGGATAGATGTTACGTAGTGGTGTCCGTATATGGTTATATTCCCATGACTTAAAACATTACACACAGTGTTGTTAAATAACAAAGCTAAAATTTCTAATAAAACTAGAAATTTGAAAAAATTATCAGTATTTTTCAAATCTTAAATGTTAAATCACGCACCCTTTAATTCCTCAAAATCAATTGTTTTTTATGGACAAATCAAGACTATTTCTGGGGGTATTAGTTAAGACGCATTCAGTGTCTCTATAAGGGGCAATGAATGGGTGAATAAGTCATGCGGCTCTTTATAAACTTAGTTGAAGGTTGGAATTTTCAAAATGGATAAAGCCATGGTAAAAAAAAAATCCGACCAAACAAGAGATGAATCTGGAAACATTTGTTTGATATGAAATAAAGATAACTAAAAAAACAACATATTTGAGTACGGTTAGCTAAGTTATTGACCAAAAAAGTTAAAAAAATGGAAGAAAATAAGCAGTTTTGGGATATAGAGGCATTAGATGATTGTTTTCGGTTAAGTTTGCCCCGAAATTTTCTTCCTCGAATCAATAGCTTCAGCTATAGCATTATTTCACTCAGCTTTACCGTCTCAAAGTATGAAGGAAGTGATAAAAAATCCAATTTCAACCAACATATTTACGATTACTCAAAAACTTGAACCAAATTTGCAAAATGTATTATGTCAAAAAATCATTAACGTATTATGCCGCCTATAAAGAAAAACGTATGTCCGAAAAGGTGTGTTGCACTGTGTACTTAGTAGGGACATAAATACTGTTACAACATTGAACACACCCATTTAAATAGTAGAACTGAACATACCCCGTTTATGTCATATGGGGTTTGAAAGCTAACCTCAATAGCGTTAGTCTGTAATGGGATTTTAAAATTGTTTCAACTTTCATCATGGATTGGTTAGATAATGTAATAGCGCTTGTCAAGTGTAAAATGAAAAAAGCGATATTTTCATAATGCTCCGGCCTCTAGGGATTAGCCGCATGTTCGTCTACTGATGCATAAAACGATTTGAGGAGACTGGAGATGTAAGAGACCGCCACAGGTCGGGCCGCCCACGCTCTCTTCGAACACCACATGTCATCAAAGCCGTTTAATGAAGAATTCACAAAAATCCGCTCCGAAAACAGAAAATCATGGCCCGTGAGATAAATACCACGCATAGGTCCATGAGTCGAATCATTAAAAAAGTCTTGGGACTTGGGACTTTCAAACGACGTACCAGACATTTATTGACTGCAGCTTTAAAAAAATAGGATTGAAAAATGCAAACATCTTTTGGTGAAGCACGCTGACAACTAACTCCAGAAAAATTTTGTTCACCGATTAAAACATTTTTACCGTTTAGGAAAAATTTAATAAGTAAAATGAGAGTGTATGCGCGGTCATATAAGGAAGCATCTGGACTGATCCCAAGGGTTGGAAAGGGTCATCTCCCAGCTTCAGTCATGGTTTGGTGGGGTGTCTCTTACGATGGGGTCACTGACCTGCGTTTCTACGAACAAGGAGTCAAAACATCGGCCAAAGTTTACCAAGAAACCGTTTTGGAAGCTGTTGTGAAGCTTCTTAACAATTCCCTGTTCCAAAACCAGCCATGGACTTTCCAGCAGGATTCTGCGCCGGCCCATAAGGCTAAAACGTCCCAGGCCTGGCTTCGAAACAATTTGCCACCGTATACTAGTTTAATTTATTTTTTTTTCTACTTCAGAATAACACATCTATTTTCTGGTCTAGTCCCACAATCCACCTACTTTCTGTCCTTAATAAATATACTTTGTTCCCAAATTAAAATCATTAAATAAACATTAACCGATATTCTACTGTAATTAAATTGGTAAATTGGTTAAAATGCCACCTCCTTTTCATTGCAAGCGCTGCCATCTCCACAAATTGCCAATAAAGATGTTACGAGCCGAAACGAAAAATTGATATTAAACATAACATAGAGCATCTTCATCATCCATAGCTCAGTTGCGGATGCACTTAAAACAAACAGAAGTGTGAATCTGTCTAGCGAAAAACTAACAACGTCGGCAACATCCTAAAAACTGTACTGACGTTTATTACGAAAAAATGGAAAAGAAGAAGAAGAAGTTGGTACTTCAAACGAAGCAGCTCCTCTAAACCAAAACGAAAGATGACCTTTTCATCTAAACACGACAACTTAAGGTCAAAAGCAATCAAAACGTTTAATTCCTTTATGCCGCCTTTGTAAACAACAGCATCTTAACTACCTCGGCCAACAGCACTAACTTCGCAAAAAAAAACAAAAACAGAAAAACATCATCAGCAACAAGCGGCAAAATGTTTTAACAGAAGCACTTTTGGCTAATGGCAGCCAACACCGGCAACGCCGACACTTCTGTTGGCAGAAGAAGCTTACAAACCGAAAAAACAACCAAACGAAATCATCTTTAGTTCATAATAATTATTTCAGATAATTTTTCATGCAATGAAAGTTAGACAAACAACCACGAAACAGCAACTCATACAGACAGACACGTTAGCGCTTTAATGAAAACGTTTTCGTTGGATTTTTCTTCATTTTGCTGTCCTGGCCAGGTTTACGATCATTTCTTTTCTGGTTGGAAAATATTGTTACAATAAAGAAAATGTTAAACGTAATGAATGAGACGATGGCGTGCTTTGTTTTAAACTGTCTAAACCAGGTTTCATTAGGCCATGGGATGGAATGAATGAGCCTCCATGTAGCCGGTCGATAGTGGCTGAACATTTTGTGTTAAAAGCTCGTTTATGTTCAGGTAAGATATCAGTTAAAGGTAAAAGAATAGTGCTCCAAATAAGGACTTATAGGTCCTAGAGACGTTAGAAGATGTTTTTCGATATTTTTGTGTGCGGATTTAATACTTTTTTATGACCCTTTGCAGATATTTCTAATCCGCATAAATCACAAACAGAAGCAAAGTTAGAGCTTTTCAATTTAAAGTGTTAAAAATTTTGTGGAGACCGTTGCACATTTTAATTTATAACTTGAAAAACTAAAGCGTGGCCACGAAAACCATTTATTGTGCTATTAGCTAACATAATAGCCATTTACCAAAAAAAAATTGGAAAAAAAACGAAGGTACGTATTCTCGAAATCGGGAGATTTTGTTTTTTTAAATAAAAAAAATTTAAAGTTTTTTTTTCAAAAACAGCCATGCCTTTTGAACCGTTTGGACCAATGCAAACTTAACAACGTTGGTTTAGGTTTAATCGGTTCACCCTACTAAAAAAATGTACTTCTTTTATGGTCCATTGTAGCTATTTGTAATGGAAATAAAAAATTCCTCATAAATGACAAAGAGACAATAATGTGAAGATTGACATACATTTTTATTTTTAACTCGAAAAGTAAAAGCGTGGCCAACCTAAACTTTTTTTGTGCCATTAACCAGCTTAATAAGCATTAACCCAATTTTTTAAATAATCAAAGGAACATTTTTGCCAAAATCGCGAAAAACAAAATTTTTCCCTAAATATAAAAACTTTTTTTTATAAAAAAATATTTTGTAAACCTCAATTTAATCCCTAGAACATAAGTTACGAGGGTTGCTATTTATATTTCGGATCTTCCGTTGAAACTGGAAACTTCCACGAACAACTTTTGTTGGATTTGGCTCGTCTTGAAAGACCCATATGGTCGATTGCTGTTTTGTTTCGGGTTCATATGCCTAGATCCATGATTCGTCACCTGTGACAATGTTGTATATTGCCTTTGAGCAGTTATACTTTTTCAACATCTCTTAGGACCAATCCATACGAGCCTCTTTCTGAGCATTCGCCAAATTGTGTGGGATCCAACGAGAACAAATTTTGTTCACGGCCAAATGAACATGCAATGTCAATATCGGTATGTCATAATAATGCCCAAGGATGCCTCAATCTCACGGTATGTAACATGTCGGTCTTGCTTAATCAGTTGACACACAGCAACGATAGTTTCTGGCAAAGTTACCGAAGTTGGACGTCCTTCACGAAATTCATCCTGGAGCGAACGGCGTCCGAGACTGAACTCTTGATACCAGCGATTCCTCGCCAAAAGTCGAAACAAGTTGAGTTAAACACTCTTGTCTCGGTAGACCACGCCGAAAATCGTAAAAAATCATCACACGAAAATGTTCACGGGATAATTGCATTTTTTCACTGAGATGAATTTTTCAACACACTGTAAACAAAACAATTCAAAGTTTCCAATGGAAGTTCCAGTTTGCATATGGGAACACTAGTATTGTCAGGACTCGATTAATAAATAGCAACCCTCGTATTATTAATACTACAAGAATTCGTCTGCGAGCTAACAGAACGGGTAGGCCATTTTTAATCCCATGCGAGTTTTGGGAAACTATTAGAACATGTACATTTGAGAAACCAATAGTAGCTGCTTTTGGAGATATCGAGCGAACCAGCCGCACTAAACTGTGTTTTCAATGCGTTGCACTTTATGTCCGTAGCTAATGATATACAGCCTCTTACCTTGTAGGGGGAGGGTGTTATTATTGTTCCTGATACACTCTCTCCATATACGTATAACCGGTGCTAACATATCTAAATCTAAGCAATTTGTTCATGACTTTGTAAAAAAACCATTTGATTCATTTGCTGGCTATTAAACATTTTTCTTCTCTTAAGGGCTCTTCCATTAAATGCAAACGCATATCCATTCATAAAATGTATGCACAGTAAGCTCTCGAACAGATGTTGAACCGACCAACCGACCTCCAGACTCACTGCGCTTAAGTGAAATCTTGATTTCAGCCTCTGTCACTCACTAATAGTCAATATTCACGCAGTGAACCCAGCCACCATCACTGATATTATGGGGTTTTGTTTCCTTTAAACGGAGTCGAGGCATTCCTTGCCGTCATGACAATAAACAATAAAAAAAAATTGTTCAAATTTGAACATTTTGTGTGAGTGCACAGCGACGAGATCGAAATAAAGCAAATACAATGTTTCAAATCGTGTAAAGTCAATGTTAAATATCATTATTTTGGCCATTATTTTATTTTAATTCAAACAATAACTGGCGGTTTAAAAGTGACCCATACACTCACACTCAGCGAGGCAAAACCTTAAAATCGAAATGTACTCGTAATGCAATAACAACGACAGATGAACAATAACAGCAACAAAGCAACATTTAAAAAAATCCAAAAAATAAATACGAAAAAAGACCCACTGATTTCGATGCAAAGTCATTGAGTTTGCGTGCGGAGAAAGTTCACGTTTTCCTTGTTAAAAGACATGAAAAACAACCTGTTAATCTAAATATCTCACTCATTGTGTCGAACTATGCAAAACCTCCAAAACCACCAGCACATTGTGTCGCTTCTCCTCCTACCACAAGCAGACAAACAAAAAAAAAACAAAAAGTATTTAAACTCAAATAATGTTACAACCATTAAAAAATGTGAATGAAAATGCGACAACAATGCCATTAAACGCCAAAGTACTCCAGCTAAACGGAATTCGGGCAAAAAATGAATCGAACAAAATGAAACCGAAAAATCAGACCGAATCAGAAAAGACAGTTTGCCGTAAACATTAGGCCTTATTTCCAAAAAAAAAAACGTCCTATGCCTGGTCAAATCTGGCTAGCTCGCAGCCCCCACCATTGACTGGATGATCTTATTAAAATATCGTAAACACACGATCGTTGTGCAGCGCCGGCTGCTTGCAGGAGATGAAGATGGAGCAAGCAGCAGCTTAATGGAGCCAGAGCCGCAGCCGTGGCCGTGGCAAGCCGCAGCATCTGAGTTGTGGAACATTTGGAGCATCATAATCATCATCATAACTGCCATTTGTACCTGTCAATTGCAAATAGTTTCACTTTAATTCTTTTGTTTTTATTTTACCCAAAAACAAAACCCAAATCTATGAAGTATTTATTTTGTTTTCTTCTCTGCTCTCCACTCCATCGCGCCTTTGTTTTTATTTCGTCTTGGGACAACAGTTGTTATTATTTGAAAGATAACCGTAGAAATTGCTTGTTGAAGAAAATGAAATTGTCGGTCTTTGCTGGCGTTGGGGGTGAGGGAAAGGGTGTTGTATTTTCGAAAGATCAGATTTGAAGCCGCTACAGCGCTCTGGTAATCAATGCCAACATTTGACGCCCAAATGTTGTGATTGATTTCACTTTTTAAAACGCTTCTACGTACAAATTAAATTTTAATCCCATGTACGAGGGCGACCGCAAAACTAACTGGCCTGGCACATTTTCTGTTTTACTAGCAACTTTTTTGTTTTGTTTTTCAAAAGCAATCTTTTATAAGCCATCTGTCAAAATTTCCGAACCATTTTTGATTATTTCTTTGTTACAGGTGATTGAAGTAAACAAGTTTTATAATTTTTGAAAAATGGAAAATGAAGAGTTTCGTGAGGTAATTAAACACTTTTATATGAAAGGTTATACGCCACAGTTAATCAAAGATGAATTGGATTCTGTTCATGGTGATAATGCACCATCATACTCCACCGTGAAATCCTGGGTTCAACAATTTAAAATGGGTCGTTCAAGTACGGAAGATGAACAACGCTCTGGAGGACCGAAAACTGCTACTACTACACTACAAACATTAGAAAAATATTTAATGAAGTGACTTAAGATAGACGAATAAAGCTCAGAGAACTTGCTGATATTGTTAAAATACACGAAAAACAAGTTTGGAGTATTTTACATGATGAACTCCACATGAAAAAGCTATCCGCAAGATGGGTGCGGCGTTTGTTGACTTTGCTCCAAAAAATCGTCCGTTGGACCAGTTCCGAGGAGCTTTTAGCGATTTATCAGCGTAATCCAATAGAGTTCTTGCTCCGATTCATAACTGTTGATGAAACATGGATCCATCACTACATCCCAGAATGCAAAGAACAGTCAAAACAATGGATAGAAGCTGGTAAAAGTGGTCCCAAGAAGGCGAAAACTGTTAAGTCAACAGGAAAAGTAATGGCCACAGTGTTTTGGGATGCAAGGGGTATAATATTTATTGATTATCTTGAGAAAGGATAAACTATAAATAGTGAATATGATTGTGCATTATTGGATCGGTTGACTGATGAAATCAAGATAAAACGACCGCATTTAGAAAAAAAAGAAGTTCTTTTTCATCAAGATAATGCTCCTTCACACACTGCATTTTTAACTCAACAAAAACTGGCCGAATAACGATTTTAAATTGCTCCGCATCCAACATATAGTCCAGATTTAGCTCCTTCTGATTATTTCTTGTTTCCAAATTTAAAAAAAAAAATTCTCGGTGGCAAAAATTGTTCGTCCAACAGCGAGGTTATTGCTGAAACTGAGGCATATTTTGAAGGTCTTGAAAAATCTTATGTTTCGGATGGAATTAAAAAACTTGAAAAACGTTTGATGAAGTGTATTGAGTTGAAAGGAGATTATGTTGAAAAATAAATAATAATAATTCCAAAAAAACGGTTCTTTTTATGTTAGGCCAGTTATTTTTGCGGTCGCCCTCGTACATTTACGTTTTCAAATTTTATAATTCCAAAACGAACGTTTTCTAACATTTAATTCTGTGGCATGAGAATTTACCACCCTTTTGGTAAAGCACAAATTTAGCATCTGTTGTTACAAGTTTAACGATTTAGAACAAAACAAATACCTTTTCAGTTGTCTGTAGGGTGCACTATCAAATATCGCTGAATTTTTCAGATACTCTCAAGTTTTTGGTAAGATTAGGTTTAATTGGCAGCCGCCCGCATCAAAACTTACATGGGTTCATGAGAAGGCACCGTCTACTTATCGCGTATAATTCATCCAATGCTACCACACAGGTTTTGTCTGTTTAGAGATCTGTAGACAAAGCAGTTAAAGTCCACAAATGCCTAACAGTCTTAGAGAAAATGTTCAGTTGCCTCCTCTTAATTGTTACAACTCTCACGGAAGTCTCTGTGCGACAGACTCAATGTTCAAGCGTGTACGTCCATCCGACCAATTTCGGCTTCCTTTAGTTCGGGAAACGGGTGTTCTTTGGCCTTTAATATGGTCACGATAACCTGAAAACAAAGACAAGATTTAAAGATTTTAAAAATATAACAAAATGGGATGTTTTCAGAATTTAACTGCCAGGAGTAGAAAATCACATCACCTCGTCTTGAACACTGGGTGAAACACTCAACAAAGTTTAATGAAATTTAATATTTATTTAAAAAAAAAATCGTATAGTAACTTTTGCCGCACCCTGTATTTATTTTGTGAGGTATACAACCAGTATTTTGAGGTGTTAAGAACGGCATGTGAATATTCCCTCTATCCTATGATGGAGTGTATACAGAAAGTTTAACGACTTTAAATCGCAGACCGAGGTGTCCAATTGACGCTAATAACACAAATACCGAAAATGAAGCTATCGTTTCTGGCGTGGGTTGTGTGGCCTCTCGCGCCATCCCTTTGAAACCAAATATTGTCTTTAAAGTGAGGCAACAAAAAATGGGCTATCATGCGCTCAGTTGTAAACGAAATGGTGATTGGAGCTTTAGTTCCAATAATGCCACCCCTCTGAAATTTGCACCAATATGTACTCGTAAATGCATGCATGCAACAATCACGTGCAGTTTTTCCGATCCCCAGATACCGCAGTTTTGCTTGTTATCACAGACACAGCCAGATGAAATTGTACTTTGTTTAGTAATGTGATATTTCGAGTAAATGGTTGTCCATTTCGAACTCTAAGGCCTAAACTGAGAAGCAATAACGAAGTGGATGGTCGTATGCTTTCAAATGTTATGTCAATTAAACCACAAATAATGCGAGATATTTGTGCACAATTCAAATCAGGCTGGAACATGACAGATCCGAGGTATAACAATTTATCTACTACCTGTAACTGCCGGTCGAAAATGTCTCGCCATTACTTCGGGAATGCGACTCTCTAGCAGTTTGCAGCATAATTTTGGTCTTGTCCTCATTCACCAGCAGACACAATTTTCACGACTTTTAATCAATCCTTGAAAAACCTCCAGTAACATCTCATTCTATTATCCTGTCAATGTGGCCCTTTGTGTCCAATAAGACTTTCCTCCTCGCCGTTTTCCTCCCTCGAAGCGTAAATATGTGTTAGACCTACGTTTGTATATCGGGTAATCAATATAGAGGGTTTTTTCCAAACAAAAAAAAATACAAAAAATTCAAAGCTAGTGTGGAATCTCTGTTATTGATTTGAAAGATCATTTTATGCTATTTATTTTTTGAATATACTTAGTAGGGACATAAATACTGTTACAACATTGAACACACCCATTTCAATAGTAGAACTGAACACACCCCGTTAATGTCATATGGGGTTAATCTGTAACGGGATTTAAAAATTGTTTCAACTTTCATCATGGAGTGGTCAGATAATGAGAACCGTATCACTGTTATAGTGTTTTTCAAGTGTGAAATAAAAAAAGCGATATTTTCAAAACGCTAGCGATGCATAAAACGGTTCTGCATATCTGCGAAAAAGGAGTCAAAACATCGGCCAAAGTTTAGCAAGAAACCGTTTTGGAAGCTGTTGTGAAGCTTCTTAACAATTCCCTGTTCCAAAACGAGCCTTGGACTTTCAAGCAGGATTCTGCGTCGGCCCATAAGGCTAAAACGTCCCAGGCCTGGCTTCGAAACAATTTGCCAGCGTTCATTTCCTCTGAAAAATGACCCTCAGGCGGTCCAGATTTGAAGCCATTGGATTACAAATTGTGGACGGTTTTAAAGGACAAGGTTTGTCACAAAAGATACCCCAACATTGGATCTGTTAAGACTGCTTTGGTTCGAGCTGTGGCCAATTTTCCAATGGACGAGGTTCGTGCAGCTGTTGACGATTGGCCAGTGCGATTTAAGGCGTGTGTAAAGGACATTTCGAATAAGTAGATTCTTTTTGGATACAATATACGTACATCAATAAATAAAATTAAGAATATTTGATCCAAATACATTCAGTACTTTTTATTTTACAGCATAAAACGTGTGTAACAGTATTTATGTCCCTACTTAGTAATTTCTTTCAAATGTTGACCGTAACTATGCCTTAGAGGTGACAATTCTGAGAGTCAAATTTTGGATGACTCGTCCGAGCATTTCGACCGGTATGGCGTAATTGCCAAGTGTAATTTTGGCTGTCAAAACCTGAATCGTAGCTATCACACGCAGGAAAAAGTATGGTTGTGGTAACAATATTCGAAGAGGACAATACTATTGTTGGGTGTATGGTTATGGAACAACAATATTTTGATTCTCACAATAATAGTATGGTTCAAATAATCAAATAATCCTCACAACCATACTTTGATCCTTACAACTATAGTATGATTCACACGTAACCATACTATGATCACCACAACCATAGTATGATTCAAAATCAACCATACTATGATCTCCGCAACCATATTATGATCCCCATAACCATAGTATGTTTCACATACAACCATAGTATGATACTCACAACCATAGTATGATTCACACGTAAACATGTTATGATCCCTACAACCATAGTATGATCACATAAAATTATACTATGATCCCCAAATTATTTAATTGAATTGGGTTAAGTTGTCCACAACAGATTTGAATTATGAAAGTATTTAAAAATACATTAAATTTAAAATAATAGAAGTGATTTATTTAGCAGTAGAAAAAATCAGTTTAAAAAAACGTAAGCGTTTTTATTAAAAATATTTTAGTTAAACAAACCCAAAACAGTTTGTTTGAAAATTTTTAATTTCCATATAAAAAGTACTATTTTTACGTAAGATCCGTAACAAAAACATTGTTCAACAAAGCATTTTTAAATGAAAAAAAATTGCAATCATACAGTATGATTGCCGTTATCATACTATTGTTAATATAAACCCAAAAAACAATACTTTTGTCGCACCTACCATATTTGTATTGTTGCTACAACCATTATTTTCATTACAAAATTTGGCAATAATACTATTGTTACATTTCACCAAATTAATATTGCGGCAATCATACTTTTGTCAAAATTAAATTCAGTAAATAATACTATGGTTGCCAAGAACATACTTTTATTGCGGAGAACATATTATTATTGCCGTGACCATATAGTAACCACGTTTTTTCTCTGCGTGCATGGCGCTATAGCGAGCACCATTTACGGTTACGGCCATCTTCATTATTTGAAAAAATATGGACCGATGATTCATCAGCCCACACCGCACCAAACCTTGGTTTCGCTGGGTATGCTGACACCTCTTGAACCTCTTCTGGTTGCTTTTTAGCCCAAATGCGGCAATTTTGTTTATTGACGTTGCCGTGGAGCCAGAAATCGGTCTCACCAATGAACAAAATTTTGGTCGAAAACAGCGGATCTTCTTTGGCTTTTTTGAAGAGCCCATACATTGAAACGGCGACGCGCAGGAACATCGTTAGGCTTCAATTCCTAGAACGGCAAACAAAATTGAAAAGGAAAAAATAATAAAGTTAAACACAACTCACGCGTAATCTGAAAAAACCCCTTATTGAAAAATACCTCCAGATTGATCACTCATTATTAAGCGTTGATGTAGAGGTTGGCCATCTGGTTTTATATAAGCCTTAACCCTTTAACATCGCACTTCCTCGATGACGGTGTCGTCAGCCTTATATTCGCGTGGATTTGCTGTGTTGACCATTTTTTATTTATAGTCATTTTATTCACTAGGGGTTCCTTTTTTTAAAATAATGTAATAAATTTATGTTTATATTACTTCATCCTTACCCCAGATCCTCCTGATTGTATAAGTATTATTAGAAATTCAATGGAAGTTCTAAGTACAAAACTTTGTTTGCTTATACGATAATGATAATAGTTACAATTCTTTATAAATTTTGAGAATATAAGTTAAAAAATCCACTTCAACATTGCGTAAATCACAAACGATCTAGAAATTCGATCACCCTAATCGACACCCTATCGATAAGCAAAAAACGATAATATTTCCAGAAAAATGCGGGCATTTCACTTCGAGAGCAAATAAGCAAATCGACCGAGAAAACAAATCCAAAGGCTTTACATACCAAAAAACCATCTTTTATTTTTGTCTAGTCATAGTCGGCGGTGATGGTGGTGGCAACGGCGTCGGCTGCGTTGGTGCTGGTGATAGTACCTACAGCCGAGAAATAAGGCAACTATTCGAAAGTTATAAACTGAAACCATTTAACAAATATTCATTATAATCACTAAACAGCCGGTAGGTAACCAATATAGAAATTACACCAAAACAAAGACATACAGACATCGGTAGGAAATGAACGCAACAGCGGCCAGCCGCACAGATGGAGTAAAGTTATATTCAAAATAATCAAAATCTCCACTAATGAAGATGAAGATCACAGCTACTGTCAGCGTAATTGAAGTTATAATTGTGATCTATGGTTTTATATTACAACAATTTTGAAGCCAGCTTCATTTCTTTGGTCCGCGAAACACAACAACATGTAACGTGGAGAAATCAGACGTCTTTCTGTGTGTCTCAGAGTGGACGACTGGACGCACGGCTGGCCAGCTGAAGTGGGCTTTTGGGCAATGACTTTATTATGTTTTCATTTCAGTCATTACAGTTCATATGAATGGAGGAACTTCAGATACAAACAAACAAACTGTAGCGAGAAGGGGATATCACGGAGGGTGAGCACGGACACATTTGACTTGAAGGGGTTTTCGTTCTCTGAAGTGCCACTTTATGTGGCACAATAGTTTTTCATTGGCATCAGGTTGTTTGTTAATTGTATTTGTTTAACTACGAAATCGCTTTCTACGTCTCCCTGCCGCTCTCTCTCTCTCTCTCTCTTTCTCTGTCGGTCTGGAGTAATTGAAATGTCACAATTATGGTAATTTCTTTGATTGTGACCAAATGAAATGTGAAATTGCCATTGTTGATTGTGTTGAGGTTGTGTAGCGTAAATGATATAAATAGTATTAAATGTAAATTGCCTAAATTGTTTTGAAACTGAATTGTATCAAACGAATGATTACTAAACAATTTTTATTTTTTTTCGATAATTTCAAAAAATTAACAAACAATGAAAAACTAAGTTTGGGCGGATCCGTCACGAAGAACCTCTACATTACTTGGCTCATCAGAAAACTTGTAAACCAAATACCAGATAGACATTTATACTATGGGGATTTCAAGTTAAAGAGTGTCTTAAAATATTGGACAATTCGCAAGTGTGGCCGAACCAATATTTCCCCACCATGGCTTGGGTTCTAATATGACATTTGCAGTATTGGGTTATATGATTGTTAGTGGCGGTTCCATGTTTGACGGGACCTTATTTCCCATGGCTCATGTCCTTGGTATTTACCAAATACAGGGTGGGCCAAAAGTTACCAAGGGGTTAAAAACTTTTATTTTTTTTCTCCGATTAGATAATATACAAAATGGAAATTTTTTTACACTAAGTATTAAAAATAATGTTACTTAAATGACCCTCGTTTTCAGCTTCGCAATGATGGGCTCGCTTTAGAGGATTTTCCATAACATCTTTCAAAAATTGTGGCTGAAGCGTTCTGCAACAATGTTGGCCTTGAGGTGATGGTTTGTTTTGGGCTTGTTCATTCATATGTACTCGGTTCTTCAAATAACTCCAAAGAAAATAGTCGGATGGTGACAAATCTTGAGATCGCGGTGGACAAATAATTTCCGAATTTCTGGAAATTATTCGCTCTCCAAAAATTTAACTTAAAAGTGCCATCGTCCTGCTGAAACCAAATCTCAGGTCTGTTTTCAAGAGCAGGACGTAATAAATTTTCTTTATAAACCGATACCGCTTCTCATTTACGGTTACAGCACTTCCATCTTCATTCGTGAAGAAGTAAGGCCCAATGAAATTTGCAGATCCCACACCAGACTGTACACCTAATCGGGTGCAATTGGCGTTGATAAATTTTTCTTGCGTTTTCAGAACTCCACACGCAGAAAAAAAGTATGGTTGGGGTGACAATATTCGAAGAGGATCATACTATTGTGTGGTATATGGTTGTGGCATAACAATATTATGATCCTCACAACAATAGTATGATTCACACATAACCATACTATGATCACCACAACCATAGTATGATTCACACTCAACCATACTATGATATCCACAACCATACTATGATCCTCACAACAATATTATGATTCACACTCAACCATACTATTATCTCCACAACCATAGTATGATCCTCACAACCATAGTATGTTTATCATACAACCATAGTATGATCCTCACAACCATCGTATGATTCACACGCAACCATACTATGATCCCCACAACCATAGTATGATTCACACTCAACCATACTATAATCCCCAAAATTATTTATTAGGATTGGTTATGGTTGTTATTCAAAAATAGAGATTTTTATTAAGCATGTTATATTAAATTGCATTACTATTAGTTCATAGCCAGATTTGAGGCCATGTTTTTATTAAACATTTCATTCAAGAAACAAAAATATATATTCCAACGGTCAAAAATACTTTTAGTTGCCAGCAGGGGTGAATGCTACTTCACCATCCGTAGACACCAAGGAACGAATGTGATTAAACCATGATCAATGGCTATATACTTTAGTGCAGGCAGATTTTAAATAAACGAGAACCAGTCGTTATTAGAGTATTTCACCGAACAAAGTAAACACAATAAAAATCCCTCGAACTACCTTCAGAATGTTGTTGTTTTTTTTAATGGACAGCAACCATTCACTGTATCGTGTGTATGTGTTTTTTTGTATATCAAAAAAACATACGCACACACATACATGTTTGCTCTACAAAACCTGTTTTGTTATGTTTATAGTCACAACCATACTGTATGATTGCCGTAATCATATTATTGTTAACGTAAATTTTAAACAACAATACTTTTGTAGCACCAACCATGTTTATATGGTTGCTACAACCATATTTTCATTTCTAAATTTGGCAATAATACTATTGCTACATGTCAACAATATTAATATTGTCGCAATCATACTGTTTTGGAAATGAAATTCATAAAACAATACTATGGTTGCGACGAACATGCTATTGTTGTAGAGCACATACTATTGTTGCGGTGACCATAGTGTAACCATATCTTTTCTCTGCGTGCAGAACCTACAGTTCTGCTTATTAACAAAGCCATTCAAATGAAAATAAGCTTTATCACTTATGACTTACTCGTTAAAATAATTGATCGCTGATTCAAAAAATAAAATTATATTATTCTGGTTCTTTGTTCAGTTGTGAACCTCTCCATTATTTATTCTTCAAGTGTTATTTATATAGTCTGAAAAAAAACAAAACAAAAAGTTATTAAATTTGTAAACCCCATAGTAACTTTTGGCACACCCTGTAGTAAAATAAATGTCATATTCAGATCGTGAAGAAATTTCACTGTTTTATAAGTAGAGTCAATTATTAAAGGTTGCCGTTTTTGGGGTCCCTAAGGCCCATAGATTCAGACCAGAAACTTAGACAAAGTGAAATTATTCCACATGTTCGAAATTAACTGTAAGGTGACCAATCTATAAATATTTTTCCAAAAAATTACCAAACATTCAAATTAAGTGTGGAATCTTTATTGTTCATTCGAAAGGATATTTAGTGCATTTATGTTTGAATATAACTTTCATCAAACGTTGCCTGAACTACTCCTTAGGTTGTCCATTCTAGATGTGGATGACTCGTTCGAGCATATCGACCGGTATAGCGTTAATGACTCGCGTAATGTTGGCTTCAAAATCCTGAATAGCAGCAGGTTTGTCAGCATATGTGATAGCGCATAGAGAAATTGACCTAAGGGTAAAAAATCAATTTTCAGTTTTTTTCTTTTTTAGATGTGGACAAAATCTGAGCATCGAATGAGACCGATCCCATGACCCAAAAGTGTTCCCTCCCAGAGATATGCGCGTTTTATGAAAGTGAAGTCGACGATTCTAAGCGCAAATAGAAAGGGACCTAATCTTTAAAATGGCTCTCCTGAATAAAACTTTTCATCAGCTTTTCACTTTTTTTTTGATGTGGACAACATCTGAGCATCGAATGAGACCGATCCTATGCCCCAAAAGTGCTCCCTCCCAGAGATATGCGCGTTTTATGAAAGTGAAGTCGACGATTCTAAGCGCAAATAGAAAGGGACCTAATCTTTAAAATGGCTCTCCTGAACAAAACTGGTTTTTAGCCTTAGGTCCCTTTCTAATTTGCGCGTCACATATACTTTGGACTTTACGTAGACCTCAAGAAAAACGTCTAAAAGTATATAATCACAAAATCTAGGTGGCCAACTCACCGGTCCAAAGCGTGAAATAAGCAGCTCTTTAAAATGCCCTCTCAGTAGATCCTTTAGTTGAGCAAATGTATGGCAAGTGACACCGTCCTGTTGAAACAAAATATCGTCAAGATTACGGGTTTTAAATTCAGGTAGCAAAAAGGCCGATATTATTGCTCGATAGCGATGTGTATTGATGTTGCCGTTTAACCAGAAATGGGCCTCATCGCTGAACAAAATGTTAGTCAAGAACGTTTCTCACCGAACGCTCATTTCCATAATATATAAGTAGTTAAACAATTTGGAGACGTTGTTGCAGTATAAGAATTTTCATGATGAAATGGCAAACAATATTGATAAAAAAAATAAAATTTAACACAACTCACGCGTAATCTGTAAAAAAAAACCCTTTTAAAAAAATAACTCTACATTGATCACCAATTATTTCAAGGCGTCCTAGGGACCTAAGGCCTAAAATTAAGTTAAATTGAGAATAAATGTTTTATTCGATTTTATGTTCGAATTCCATTGATTTTTAATATCCTGAAGTTCGTAGTCGATGTTTGGGTCCATAAGGTCCGGCTCAAATTTTGGTGTGGGAAGAACTAGAATGGGGCAATTTTTGTCTTATACGTGTATAAAGATGAAATAAACATATTCCAGAATACAAAATTATAGCAAAACTCATGTATTAGGGAAAATGTTATGTTGGTTTCAATCACGTTCGCATAGTGCGTGAGAGGTAACAGAAAAGGCGTAGCTGATCTTTAATTTTTTGTCAGCAATATCAAATAAATATCAACTTACCTATTTTCAGCTGAATCGCACGAACAATAATTATTCGAGAGGTGTATTTGTATGGTTGGTACCAGAATGGGGTGTGACAACCATTTCATTTTTAATGCAAGTACAAATCATTAATTAAAATATGGGGCGGCGAGTTATATGGGTTCTCTTTGGATGTGGCAATATGGGCAGTTTTGAATAAATTAACGATATGCTAAATTAATTCGTGGACAAATAAAGTTCGGCCGGCTCGAATCTGGACAGGCCCTTTTGTCCATTTCGAGCAAAATATACTTACAGTATATAATAATATTCTAATCATTGATTTTATTCTCTTAAAATTTTATAACGATGGCCCATCACTATGCTAAGGATGAGTTGCGAGAGGGAGTGGCACCGCCCACTTTTTTCTGTGTTTCAATCTATACCAATATCATATGTTATAGTATCGTCATCATATCTTAGATAGTTCAAGCAATTTTGAGTTCAGCATGATGTGGGCGGTGACACGTTTCTTGTCCAATTTTACCATAACATAGTTAATATTTTATAGTCATTGATTTCTTTGTGTTACAATTTTAAAAAGATTGGTTTATTACAAGGGCCACAACAGCGATAGGGCTTTGGAACCGTGCACTTTTCCTTCAAGATATGTTTGGCTTCATGCCGAAATCATATGTTCCAAGTACCGTCGCCAAATCTCTATTAGTTCATGAGATATCTTCTTTTTAATTACATTACATTGGCTATAAAAGCGATTTTTTAAAATGGCGTTTCACCTCCTACTTATCCGCTTGAGTGTGTTTCGATCCGTGCCAGTATGAAATGGTCCTAATCTCATCTTCATACGAGTATGTCTAATGGTTCATGAGTTTTTAAGTTCAGGTTAGTGGATATTCCGGAGGTTGGGTCAGTCCTTGAGTGGGTTAATTTTTACCTTTGACCCATTTGCAAAACCAGCAGTTTCAGTCCATAAACACACGTTTCTTCAAAACTGATGCCACATAGCTTTAATAATGCGACCACATAGGTCTCTGACAAGTAATTCGAGTTTTTTTTAGACGGAATGGCAAAGTGAATATACGAGGTCTGTAGAAAAGGCGAAGTTCAATTTTTCAGCAATTTTGGAACGAATGTCATTAGCAACTCGATTTGTCGACATCCAATGCAACTTCTCTAATAGCATTTCGACAATTCTCCATAACAATTTCCTTCACTTTCTAAATATTTTCGTCATTTACATCAAAGCTTGTACCACTTGTAAACATTTTTCTGACTCAATGTAAATCTCGACGCGAAAAAATATAGCATGGTTGCGATAACAATATTTAAATAGCATCATACTATTGTAGAGTATATCGTTGTGGCACTACAATATTATATATATAACAACAATATGATTCCTAAAACCATATTATGATCCTCGCAACAATAGTAGATTTACACACAACCATACTATGAATCCCACAACAGAAGTATGATTTCCACATAACCATACTAAGATCCCAGCAACGATATTATAATCCTTACAATCATAGTATGTTTCACAACCAACTAAAGTATGGTTCTCACAACCATAGTGTGATCCACATGCAACCATATTATGATCCCTAGTACCATAGTATGATCCCCAAAATTATTTATAAGGATTGGGTTATGTTGTCAACAATAGAGATTTTTGTTATGTAAATTATTTAAAAATACATTTAATTCAAAAAAAATATAGGAGTGCTTTACAAAAGAGTAGAAAAAATCCGTTTAAAAAATGTTAGCGCTTCGTTTATTGAAAATATTTCAGTTAAGCAAATCCAAAGAAGTTTGTTTGAAAAAATTTAATTAAAATATAAAAAGTTATATTATTGCATAAGATTCGAATGACATTGTTTTGAAGCCCATATTCAAATTAAGAAAAATTAAAATCATACGGTATGATTGCCGTAATCATATTATTGTTAACATAAAACAACAAAACTTTTGTCTCACTAACCATATGTATATTTTATTTTTAAATATCCACATTTTAATAATATTAATACCGTCGAAATCATACTATTGTCAAAATGAAATTCAAAAAAACAATGCTATGTTTGAGACAAACTTACTTCTATTGCAGACAACATATTATTGTTGTCGTGGCCACATAGTTACCATATTTTTTCTTTGCGTCTATATGTCACTCCAAGATATAAAGTGACTTCAGCAATAAATTGTATTTTTTTGCATAAAATCTGATTCAAATTCTTTGATTCACTTTTCCACAGCAAAAAATCTCCAAACATGCAATTCTGTTTTAACTGTTGTGCGTCCGACAAACAAAATATGCTAAACACAAACAAATTAAACTAAGAAAATACATACCTTCAAGACAAGTATAACAACATTTTCTATTGAACCTCGTATACCCTCTACTATGGTTTTGTTATTGAAAAGGCAGAAAGGCAGAACAACATATATACGGTAGCTATAGACGCTAATTTTGATCAACAGGAGCGTATTTGTGGATTCTTAGGGTCTCAGGTACGAGCCACACTTATTGCAAAATCTAAAAAGTAATTCCATGTATGTATTCGTAACAAAATTTATTTAAAGTATTCATAAATTCACATTCATTAGTAGTCGCTGTATTGGCCATTAGGGTGGAGTGAAAACATGCTTTTTTTATAATTTGAAAAAGTTAACCTCGGAAAGAGATGTAGTCTGGGGTCCTAAAGAGGGGAAAAATAAAGAAAAAAATTTAAAAAAAAATTTAGGGGTCGCGCCACTCCCTAGAAATTTGGAAATTATCGCTATTTTGGCGTTGATTTTAGAAAAATCCTAAAAATTAACGACTTAACTTATTCGAAATTTAAAAGTTTGAGCTTGTTCAGTGCCCAAACAAAAGTATTTGAGGCAAATATGAGGATAATCGACTAATATTTGTAGCTTTGGTGGCGATTTCATTGTTCAGTCAATTTTCTGAAGAAGGGACGATTTGACTTATTTTACTTTTTGAAATTTTTGAACAATGAGAAAAATTTTTTTAAATTTTTTCATGCCCTTATCTCATTGTTTACGCTATTGCAAACATTTATTGACATAAAACTTTTTAGGATTTTTCTAAAATCAACGCCAAAATAGCGATAATTTCGAAATTTCTAGGGAGTGGTGCGACCCCTAACAATTTTTTTAAATTTTTTTCTTTATTTTTCCCCTCATTAGGACCCCAGACTACATCTCTTTCGGAGGTTAACTTTTTTTTTTGAATTTCACTCCACCCTATTGGCCATAGATGCAGTTTTAAGGCACCTAAGAACAAATTTAACAAATTTTTAAAGAGAAATGCAAATATCGAATTTTAATAAAATTTGGTTAACGTTGAATGACCACACTTGTATGTTTATTAGGAAACGTTTTTCTGGACCGAAATAAGCACCAACTATGCCCTTTATGAGCATTTAGTTTGTTTGATCATTATCTTACGGCCCCATTAAAGCCAAAAAAAGAAAAATACATATGTTTTGCAAATCCTCCAAAAAATGTTACCCGTAGTCTCTTCAAGGAAACGGGTTTCCACTACTCCGATTTAGTCAATTAGGATTCCGAAACAGATTTTGAAAGCCAACCGTCACCACACGCAGAGAAAAAATATGGTTACTATATGGTCACGGCAATAAAAGTATGTTGGTCGCAACCGCAATAAAAGTATGTTGGTCGCAACCATAGTATTGTTTTCTGAATTTAATATTGACAATACTATGATTGTCGCAATATTAATATTGTTGAAATGTAACAATAGTATTATTGAAAAATTTAAAAATGAAAATATAGTTGTAGCTACAATATAAATATGGTTGGTGCGACAGTGGTATTGTTTTATCGGTTTTTTGTTAACAATAATATGATTACGGCAATCATACTGTATGATTGTAAATATTTTTCGTTTGATCGGATCTAATGCAACAATACGAGCAAAACTTTTTATATGGAAATTAACATTTTTCAAACAAACTGCGTTGGCTTTGTTTAACTGAAATGTTTTAAAAAAAAACGCTTACTTTTTTTAAACTAAATGTTTCTACTGTTAAATAAATCACTCCTATTATTTTGAATTTAATGTATTTTTAAATAATTTTCATAATTCAATTCTGTTGTTGACAACTTAACATAATTCTAATAAATAATTTTCGGGATCATACTATGGTTATAGGGATCATAACATGGTTGCGTGTGAATCATACTATGGTTGTGAGGATCATACTATGGCTGTATGTAAAACATACTATGTTTGTGAGAATCATAATATGGTTTTGTGTATCATAGTATGGTTGAGTGTGAATTATACTATGGTAGTGGGGATCTTGGTATGGTCATATGTGAATCATACTATAGTTGTGAGGATCATAGTATGGTTGTGAGAATCATTGCATTTGTAGCATACTATTGTTGTAAGGATCATAATATTGTTGTAATATACCCAAATATTGTCACCACAACCATACTTTTTTCTGCGTGCATGCATAATTTTAGAGATATAGCTAAAATTTTAGATATAGCTAACGAAATATAAATAAATAAAATTGAAAAAAAAACGTTTGACCGATATAAATAAATAAAATTGAAAAAAAAACGTTTGACCGACACCGTCCGTCGGTCAGTGGAGGGTGAACAAGTTCAGCTGCGATTTTACCTCGAAAAAGCCGGCCATTTTCCATGCCAAAGCCTATCATGAAAAAGATATAGCCGCTCGCAGCCGGTTTTTATTAATAGCACCTGACATTGAGTAGTTAACTTCGTAATGCGTAGAATTTATTGTCTAAGACTTAGTTTAATTGGTTGCCTTAATGAATTCTTCAATAATCGGTGTTTTGTTCATAGAATATGGTCAGTTAATTTTCCAAACCATTTATCCTGACCATTTCTTAGTTTTTTTTCTATAGAAATGAATAAAAATTTACTGGCCATCTTTTCATATAATTTAATTTAAATTTTACAAATCTCGTGTAAATCACCATTCTTCAGATGAATTTCAATTCCTAACGATATTTTTGCTGCTTCCATGTAAGTGTTTGTGTAAAAGTAATAAAACATCATAAATCCTGGTCACGTTTAATGTTTTCCTTCGACACAACACCAGAAACTGGGCAAGCGCGAAAAAAAATCTCCGAAGCCTTCGAAACTCAACAACCAAAAATTTAAGTGTCAATTTATACTTGTTTTGTCTATTTTATCACTTTTTGTTGTTGTTGCAGCAGCAGCAACATCATCACGGGTTCTTTGTGTGTTTAACACTTTTTCTCCTACTCCTCCAGGCTACTTTGAACATGGAACACATAGAATGTTGACTTTTTTTCAGTTGGCTACAACATTCAGTGTTGCTGCCTGTAGGCATAGAGGATGGGCAGTTAAGTTTATGTACATCGTTGGTGACAAATTCAGCCTTACTGATTTGTGCCCAGATTTTTTTGTAATAGACTGAGTCAGCGCGATTGGGTGAAACAAAGCCTGCTTGTATTTGCAGGGCAAAACCGATAATATATCTGTTTAGCAGTAAAATCGTTGTATATATAGGGTGATCCATCTAGAGTTATTTTTTCAGAACAAAAAAATATATAAAAATTCAAATCAAATGTGGGATCTTTATTTGAATTTAAAAGGACATTTTATGGCATTTATTTTTTTTTTTAAATTTCCTGCAAATGTTGGCCGCAACAACGCCCCAGGATTTACATTCTGAGGGTCCAATTTTGTATGACTCGTTCGAGCATTTCAACCGGTATGTCTTTAATGACGCGCGTAATGTTGGCTTCCAAAACCTGAATCGTAGCTGGTTTGTCAGCATAGACTTTGGACTTTAAGTAACCCCAAAGAAAAATGTCTAAAAGTGTGATATCACTCGATCTAGGCGGCTTTTCGAAATGACTTCTTAATAAGATAAATTGTTTGAACAGCTGTATAGCAAGTGACACCGTCCTGTTGAAACCAAGTGTCGCCAAGATTACGGGCTTTAATTTCAGGTAGTAAAAAGTCCGAGAACAATAGCGAGCACGATTGAAAGTTACGTTTCGACCATCATCATTTTTGGAAAAATATGGACCGAAAATTTCACCAGCCCATAAACCGCACCAAACCGTGGTTTTCTCTGGATATAATGGCACCTCTTGAACTTCTTCTGGTTTATCTTCAGCCCAAATGCGGCAATTTTGTGAATTGACTTTGCCGTTGAGCCAGAAATGGGCCTCATCACTGAATAAAAATTTGGTCGAAAACAGCGCATCTTCCCATTTCTCACCGAACGCTCATTTTCATAATACAGTTGCCAACATTTGAGGGTAATTATTTTCAAAAAATAAATGTCATAAAATGTCATTTCAAATTACCAATAAAGATTCCACACTTGATTTGAATTTGTATATATTTTTTAGTCTGAAAAAATACCTCTAGATGGATCACCCTATATAAGGCCGCAGTGGAAGAAAGGTGAATTGTAATCCTTAAAAGTTTGAGGGTTTGGAATTCAAAAAATTAAAACAAAATGTTCGTTAAAATATGTTTTAATTTGATTTTTATCTCACTAAGAGCTATATAAGCTTTCTTTGAGTTCAGCGCAAAACGATGTATAGTACATTGAACCTCCATTATGCCTCAGAGTCACTGAAAAAAAGGACCATCGATAGAGGTATGCCAAAGAAGCCGCGGCTAGCAGTTAGCAGTTAACTTGTTCCACACATAACTGTCAGATATCCATAATAAAAAATATTTCAGTTCTTCCCTTAAAACCTTTTTTTATTTATTTACAACCAGCGGACCTGGCGAACTTTGACTCACCTCAATTTAAAGCCTTCAGATATACTCCGGAGTGATAATAAAACACAGAACGTTCAAATTTCAATGCGACTTATTTGGATGGTATCGAAATCAGTAAAGAGCAATATGAAAAACAATGTTTTCGATTTGTTTTCTGGCCAAAAACAAACAACGAAGAAGGTTTCCTAACACGTGAACAAGCAACGTACAGCTGACCGTGCGAAGGAAGGAAATTCGAGAGTAATCCCACGGACTTTCAACGATTGGCCTTGCGATTTATTGATTGTCATCGCAAAAGCCAATCGAACGGGGCTCTTAATCTGCTCGAAATGGAATAGAAGATCAGTTAGAATAACCAAAATCCGTGAGATAAGGACTTCCTCTCCTTTGAATTTGCCTTGATGATCGTCGCTTGAATCACATTGTTCATCAGTTTCTTGACAAACAACCGCGTAACATTGCACAATTTCAGATGATTCAGTTTCCGCAACAGGATTATGATCAATCCCACCTTAAGCTCTCAATTATGCGGCGAAGTCCCTGACACATCAAGCGAGTTTAAAAATTCCGTCTGATAGTTTATCGCCTCATCCTCGTAGGTCATGCTGCCAACGAATTTGTACGAATGCATCTCCAGCGATTTTGAATAATAAAATTCAAGGTATCGACGTCCATATTCTTCTCTGGTAGTATTGCCGGTTTACTTATTCAGATTTTAATAATTTTGTGCAATGCCGGGGAAAACATTTTTGATAAGTTCCTCCATCGACAGGAATTTGGTCATTGCCAAGAGCCAGCAGTTGTCTTATGAATTCAAAAGCCGATGAGTCGTTCTGCCACTCGACTCTCATGTTCGTGGTCAATATCAACTTCATGACATGCCATCACAAAGACGACGATTTCAGGCATGCATAAAGTTTATCGGCAGCAGTTGACTTTGGGACGACGGGAAGCGTTTGACGAAAATCTTCGTAGAGCAATATCATATCACCACCAAATTGTCTCGAATCACATCGTAAACCCACCATCGTCGGTCAACTGCCTCCAAAGCTCGCTTATGCGCCATTCATTGCTAATGATGATTTTGTATTCTCGCATGAATTTCGCTGTCGCCGAATTATTGGCCATTGTGCTCGTCGGCTTGTCTACCGTGAGCAGATTTTTTGACAGCCTTAAACCGGAATGTGCAGTTCGACCGAATAGCCATTCCGGAACAATTGCACACAAAATTTCATACTAAAAATCAAATTTCGATTTCCTGACATTTCTGGAGAGTTTTTCCAAAATATAAAAATAAAAAATTCTTCTGGCAATTACGAACAACAGAATACAAATTTGAGCCAAATTGGCTTAGCCATCCATGATATTTGGTACACACAGAAAAAGAATTAGTCGGAAATCGGTCCGAACTACAAAAAAGCAGTTGGATAAACCGAATTTCTGTTGGAATAACCAACATTCCATAGTATTGATGGTAACATTGTTCGATATATCATATGATGGCTGCTACAACCATATCACGTTATTCACTGCCAAAATCACAGTTATATAAACCGAATTCAGTTTAACTATTAGTTGCTATAACTGGCAATTATGGAAACTAACCAATAGTGATGATCCTGTTACTTTAATACCCATAATTCGTGGTGACAACGGATTAGTTCTTTGTAGTGACCAAACCCCGTTTATTTGGCTATTGTAAGATAATGTTGATTATTCAAACATCAAGAAATAAACCCTATAATATATTATCGGTTCTAGTCACAACTATACCTTTGTTTACGACGAAAACATATTTCAAAGTCCGCAAAAAATTTAAAAAAAAAACAAAAAAAGTTATACAGTTTAAGTTTTTTGGGTTAGACGTGGAATGCTTCCGATAATAATCAAAAAAAATATACCAACTATAAATAAAAAAATATTTTTAGAATATAGAAACAGGCGTAACTGTAATTTAGTGACAATATTCAGACTTGATCAGATAGATAGAAATACCTCCTTATTATTTAAAACAACAACCCATTTTTCCTAGCCAACGCTTGACAATAAATATTGCTATCAACCGTCATTAACTATTTTTCAGATGACCCATTGCATGGCGCTATAATACTAAATTTTTTCAAAAAGTACTTATAACCAACAACCAATACATGCACAAATTCAGTTCCAATAGTCAACTTAGTCTGTTAGGGTTACCAATATTTGTTTTCTTCAACCGAAAGTGTCAGTTCCCTTTACTGATAATTGCTGTCTTCCCAGCCAACATTCGACTGTAAGAATGGAATACATGGATAGTTCTTGCATCCACCAGCATTCGGTTGGCAAAAAATTCGGTTGTGGTAACAAATCTGTTCTCTGCGTGTATGGTATATAACGGTTCACTAGTAACCAATCTTGGACAGATTGGGTGAACCATCTGGATTTTTTCAGAACATAAAAAAATATAAAAAATCGAATCAAGTTAATATTATATAATTTCCTTCAAATGTTGGCCGCAACTACGCCTCAGGGTTTCCATTCTGAGGGTCCAATATTAGATGACTCGTTCGAGCATTTCGACCGGTATGGCTTTAGTGACACGCGTAATGTTGGCTTCCAAAACCTGAATCGTAGCTGGTTTGTCAGCATAGGCTTTGTACTTTACGTAATCCCAAAGAAAAATATCTAAAGGTGTGATATCATTTGTCCAAAACGTAAAATTAGCTGCTTTTCGAATTGACCTCTCAATAGATCCATTGTTTGAGCAGCTGTATGGCAAGTGTCGTCAAGATTACGGGCTTCAATTTCAAGTAACATAAAGATCGATATCATGGCGCGATGGCGAGCACCATACATGGTTACGTTCCGGCCATCATCTTTTTTTGAAAAAATATGCACTAATGATTCCACCAGCTTATGAACCGCACCAAACCGTGGTTTTCTCTGGATATAATAGCACCTCTTGAACTTCTTCTGGTTTCTCTTCAGCCCAAATGCGGCAATTTTGTTTATTGACTTTGCCGTTGAGCCAGAAATGGATCTCATCCCTGAACAAAATTTTGTTTGAAAACATCGGATCTCCCCGTTTCTTAGCGTACGCTCATTTCCATGATACAGTTGCCAACATTTGAAGGTAGTTTTATTTCAAAAATAAATGCCATAAAATGTCCTTTCAAATTACCAATAAACATTCCCCACTTGATTTAAATTTTTATATTTTTTTTGTTCTGAAAAAATACCTATAGATGGATCACCCTATTTATAGACATATGGCTTTCAAATATCTATAAAGTTTTCCCCTTATAATAATGGCACCTCTTGAACCTCTTCTTGTTGCTCTTCAGCTTTTTTATTGACTTTGCCGTTGAGCCAGAAACGGGCCTCATCACTGAACAAAATTTTCGTCGAAAACAGCGGATCTTCCCGTTTCTCACAGAACGCTCATTTCCGTAATACAGTTGCCAACATTTGAAGGTAATTTTTTCAAAAAATAAATGCCATTAAATGTCCTTTCAAATTCTAATGAACATTCCACACTTGATTTGAATTTTTATATTTTTTTTTCGTTTTGAAACAATACCTATAGATGGATCACCCTATACATAGACATATGGCTTTCAAATATCTATAAAATGTCCTTATGTTTAACTTCTGGTAGAGCCTGTTCAAAAACACGTCACTTTTGATTTTGTTCTTAGCAAGTGGCTTTCGCTGGAAAGCTGATTTTTAACTTAAAAAAACCCGGCAGTAGGTTTTTTAAAATTCCGCTTTAAAATAGCCGAAATGCCGAGTTTCTATAAGCCCCGGTTTTTTTTGCGTATCCTGTAATAAACGGTCGTGGGTGTAGGATTAACCGATAGTCGGCCCCGCCCAACTTAAGATTTGTTTTTACTTGTTTTCCTCTAGAGTACTTATGTTTTTACGATTTTGTTCATTTTTTTTGTTGTCCATTCATCCCGAAAGACATCTTTCAAATGTTTTACAATCGCTATCCTGTGGTGCAAAAACGTGCAACTTATGTCATAATATTGCGTTTTGTTGTTGCTGTTGCTGCTGTTATGGACATTTTCTTCTTCTTCTTCTGTTGCTGTTGCTGTTAATACCTTCTGCTGTGGCAGCAAAGTGTTTGGTATTGCTGCTTGCTAATGTGTGATTTTTGTCAAGTTAAATACAACAACTTTAGTAAGAAATTACAAACATCAATGTGGTGTAAACATACCAAAGGAAAACGAACGAATCCCGGGCAAAAAGAAAAAAAAAACACAACATACAAACAAAAATCACATACAGAAAAACGGGGGGGGGGGGGGGGGGAAAGAAACCCAAAAATATGGCAAAGACACGATTTTGTTTAATGGAATTCATAAGTTTTTCCAAGGAGGCAAACAAAAAAAACTCGCACACAAAAGAAATTCTCTGGTTGTGCTGTTCGTTTGTTTGTTGCTGCAGCTACGAAAACAAACCGAGAAATGCGTTGATTTCTGTTTCCAGTAGTTGATGGCACGAGCAACATTTTCCCACACTTGCAACAACACTCCAAAGTAAACAACATCACTTACATGCTGTTCAAACACTTGTTTTTTTGCCATGGCTCGCTCGCCTGGTTGTCATGGCCAAAGTAGCTGGTGGTGCCACGGTTGGTGTTGACTTGGTTTCTGGTGCTTTGCCAGCAATTTTCCCATCACCAGCCATCAGCAACATCGTCCTCATCATCATCTTAGCACTGCATTTGGATGTGCTTTGCATTTTTTCGTCGATTTTTTTTTTTGGGCAGAGGGACGTTTTTTTTTTCTTTGACTAAGATCGCGCTCATTGAGATTTAGTGGAGTTTCATTTCAGCGAAGTTTATCAATGTCATGTTACACGGTCAATTCCATATGGAAGTTTGTACTAATTTTTACAATGTATCTTGTGAACAACCAACCAGATCGCTGGCTGGCAACTAGCAGCTCAAGCGCTACCGCTACTGATTTTGTCGGCTTCGCTGTGGCAGTACGTAAGAGCGGTATCATCTTTTCTTTCTCTCCGAAGGATCCTGAACTTTTTTTATGAGCCTATTATGATTGTATGATAATGTTGTCGTGTTCGGGCTATTAAATGTGATTTTAAGTTGAGAAGCGAAAGACATCTGGTAAAGGTTTAGTCTTTTTGTTTCTCCATCTTCTTTGCAAAATGTGGTAGTAAGAAGAGTTAACTTAATTTAACTATCTTAAGCGTTTTGCCGTTGCTGCTTTGGTATAGTTTTATATTTGCGTTTGAGTGCTGTGTGGTTGGTGTGTAAAATATACTTGTGGAAAGTTCACTGTATTCATTGAAAATATCAGTGATTACAATCTTTCATTATTAAAAGAAAGAAAAAAAAGGATAAAATATTCAAATGGCATATTAAAATCAAATTGATACACATTAAGCGGGGACTATAAACAATATCTGTGGCATCTGTAAAGAGGAATTCGATGTGAAGAAATTGCAGAGTACAACAAAATCAAGAAAGCTCAACAATGTTTTTCCTTATATCCCAAATGGAATATATTTCTCAAAGTCAATGAACTGGACACGTTGTAATTTGATGCTCAGTGATATTGACTCACAGTTAAAATGGAATCGCATTTCTATTGGTTTTGACCGACGGAAGTTGATCAGTTGTAGGAAAACATTTTTTTGAAATAAGTCTCTTATTTCTGTTGTGTTTGTTTGTGTACGCAACATTTTTAAACCTCTAGCCGGAATATCTGTCGTGTAACACGGCTCCGAAATTGTGAACTAGCAATTACTTACGAGGGCTGCTATATATGTGACAGCGCATAGAGAAAGGGACCTAAGGGTAAAAAAAAACAATTTTAATTTTTTTTTCTTTTTTTTGATGTGGACAACATCTGAGCATCGAATGAGACCGATCCCATGCCCCAAAAGTGTTCCCTCCCAGAGATATGCGCGTTTTATGAAAGTGAAGTTGACGATTCTAAGCGCTAACAGAAATGGACCTAATGTTTAAAATGGCTCTCCTGAACAAAACTTTTCACTTTATTTTTTTTTTGATGTGGACAACATCTGAGCATCAAATGAGACCGATCCCATGCCCCAAAAGTGTTCGCTCCCAGAGATATGCGCGTTTTATGAAAGTGATGGTACACCAAAGATACACGTATTTAAATGTTTAAAATGGCTCTCCTGAACAAAACTGGTTTTTACCCTTAGGTGCCTTTCTATTTTGCGCGTCACATTTATTTCTGGCCTAGGCAACACTAAGTGTTGCCTGGCGTCATGTGACATTTCCATTGAAAGTTTGACATCTTTTAGCATAAACGCACTCAGAACGTTTTGACGTACGACCATCATTTGGGTTGCTTACAGAGACTTAAAAAAGTAAATTTTACAAAAAAGATGGCATTAACTCGTAAACATTTTCGTACGATAATTTTTCACAACTTTCGACGTGGATTATCAGGGCAAGAATGCATCGATGAACTTAAATCTTTGTATGGCTATGAAGCACCACCATATAGCACTGTGAAGAACTCGCTTAATGAATTCGTTGCGCCAGAGAACATTGTTGTCGTGCGTGAACTGATAATGAAAGATCGTCATGTGACATACAGTGAGATAGAGGCATCCTTGGAAATTTCTTCCACCAGCATACATTCGATACTGCACAATTTGACAATCGCTCAAAAAAAAGGCTCGTGTCGATTAGTGCAAAGAAATTTTGAAAAAATACAATCGCGGTTATTCAAAAGACGTTAATAAGATCGTCACAGGTGACGAATTATGAATCTATGCGTATGATCCCGAAACAAAACAGCAATCGACCGTGTGGGTCTTCAAAGACGAGCCAAGTTCAACGAAAGTTGTATGTGGAAGAAACATTTGGAAGCAAATGGTCGCCTGTTTCTTTGGCAAAACTGGTCATGTGGAGACTTTTCCGCTTGAGCAACGTAGGACCGTCAATTCTGAGTTGTACACCACAATAAGTTTGCCTGAAGTCTTCGGAGAAACTCGAAAAACGGACAAGAGAAGACGAATCATTGTGCACCATGACAATGCGAGCTCTCACACATCGGCTCAAACCAGCGCCTTTTTGACCGGCCAAAACGTCGAATTGATGGGCCATCCGCCACACAGCCCTGACTTGGCACCCAATGACTTTTTTATTCCCGCACATCAAGAAAAAAATGCGTGGTCAACGATTTTCGTCGCCAGAAGATGCTGTTGAAGCGTTTAAAAACCATGTTTTGGAGGTGTCTCAATCGGAGTGGAAAAAGTGCTCGACAATTCGTTTGAGCGCATGCAAAAGTATATAAATCATGCTGGAGAATACTTTGTAAAACAATAAAACCATTTTTAATGATAAATATTCGCATTTTCATTATAAGGCTTGAAACATATATAGCAGCCGTCGTAGAAAAAAATTAAAATTAGATAAAAAATTAAATTAAAAAGAAAATTTTAAACACACACGCCCCACGCAAATGGAACACCTTGCTTTTGAAATAAACCGTATAAGGGTTAGGGTATTCGTGAGCCGGCTTAACCGTCTGAAGGTTGATCTTTTGTATTTTTGTGCATTAAGGAAAGTTAGTGTAAATTCAATCAAATAATTGAGATACACGGAAAAACATTTTTGCAATCACTGTTTGGTACAGGGCATTTTAATCGAACTCCGAACGTCCCTAAAAATATAAGTCTATCACATAAGCAATTATTTCCCTAAACAAAATAAAACATTCATGTGCCACATTATTATTACTTGTTATAAAGATTTCATTCAAGCACTTTTTCTTTTTTCTTTTAGGAAATCAGAAAAATTTGACTTTAATGACCTTATTTCTAAAAGTTACGCAGGTACTCATATATTGTACATACTCCGTCCATCATTTGGCATAGGGATCAATTTAATTTCCATGTGAACCAAAATCGGTTTCATCCCAAAATCGGTTTCATTGAATTTCGAAATTGTCACTAAATTGACTTGTTCCCCAAAAACCGTTGTTAAATTGAATTGAATCATGGCATATTTTTCTTCGTCTCTGTTTCTAAACCATAATTGGATTTCACTATTAACACTGTACCGCACGCCACATGCCGCCACTACCGCCGATGAAAGCCCAACGCTTACAGCCAAAGCAATGCGCTGCGATTCCAGGTGACAATTGATTTCATTTCTTAATCCCTCAAAAAACAGTCAGCGTCACAGGTTCGATTATGCGATTGATTTCTATTGTGATAGAATCGGCTAGGGTCGGCAAAGATCACAGCGAATGGTAGAGATTAATAATAATTAAAGACAGCATATGTTATTGACAGTCCATTAAAAACAATCTCAGTTTGATATTAATCCAAGATAACAGAATCAAAACAAACCAAAAAAAAACGCTCGAGTACACTGGTGTTCTTTTTCTATCGGCACTCGTTTTTTTGTTTGGTTAGATGACATTTTTTTGGGTGTACAGAGGAGAGGAAAAAATAAACAGATCAAAGAGTCTTTAACAAAAGTATGTCTGTGTGTATAAGAGAGTATGTAAGAAAATTAAAAACAATTTTTTAATTGACCCAAATAATTAACAACAAAAAAATTGCCCCCATACCTACCCATGCACGTACTCGTACGGTTCAGCTCAAGTCAACACCTTTAAGGTTCTTTGTCATCGCAGAACACGTTGTGTTCTCTGATTTTGTACGAGTATTTTATTTTTTCGGCTTCAAACTCACATTGAAGAGTGGATGAAGCTGGTGAATTTCAGACTTCCACATAACGGAGATAAAAAAATATGCTGAGTTGAGTATCCCTCAAAAAAACAGCCAGAAAGCAAAAAAAAAATATTTTTATGACTAATAAAATGTTAACATGCAAAACCGTATTGAACCGAAATGTCAAAAAGATAACAAAACAACTACAACAGCCTGAGACGAAAAGACAAACGACAAGAAAAGTGCCGGCAGAAAATGAAGCTGAAGTCTGCATTTGAGTGTGTTAGTCGGTACTTTGTACTTGAGGCTGTTACCGCTACACCCATGCAAAAATGAACCCTATGGTGGATGAACTCAAATGATACAAGAATCTGTAACTTAACCTATAAAGCTACAGTTGCATCTCACGCTCCTTGATATTTTGTAACTTTCCTAGTCCGTGATTAACTCGTAATACTTAGTAGGGGCATAAATACTGTTACAACATTGAACACACCCATTTCAATAGTAGAACTGAACATACCCTATTAATGTCATATGGGTTTTGAAAGCTAACCTTTTTATTGACTGCAGCTTTAAAATAAAATAGGATTGAAAAACGCAAGCGTCTATTGGTGAAGCACGCTGATAACTAGCACAGAAAAATTTTGTTCACCGATGGAAATATTTTTAAACTTCAGTTCTTTTTACAACACACACGCGTTGTAAAAGAAAACTATTGATGGCTCTCGATGTGGAGTCTCTGTAGAGGTGGCAAGAGTGAGTTGTATTTTCGTGGGCAATTGTGTGAAGAAAACTTGAAAAGTAAGATTTACAACTGTAGTTCTCATTCGTTTGGGGAGAGCCTGGCCTTATAGAGTTCGGTTTTACTTTCAACAATTACAGCAAGGCTTTCTGAAGAGAGTTGTCACGGACCCGAAATCATGATAAAAGTAGTGTGCAGCCACGAAAATCAATGTCACCTTGCCATTTTGTTAAAAAACTTGTCTTCTATTTAAATATAGAAGCAAGAGGTCTTGAGCCGGTTTAATCCCTGTTCAATTTCTGGTTATAGTTGAAAGTTTGAACTTTGTCGACGGACTCAATGGACTGAAGATTGTTTGGCAGAAGATGAAAGACTTTTACGAAAAATCGTGTTTTCAGATTGTCATCTCGGTGGCTATGTCAATAAGCAAAAGTTCCACATATGAGGTTCAGAGAAGCCATACGTGACTATTGAGAAGCCAATGCATCCACAAGGAGTCACTGTTTGGGCTGGCGGCGGCATTGGGCCATTTTTCTTCGAAAATTAGCTAGGAGCCGAAGTTACATTCAACAGTGAGCGTTAACGCGCCATGCAAAACGAATTTTTGTTTCCGAAAATTCAAGAGAATACCATGAAAGACATTTGGTTTCAACAGCTGAGGCCACATGTCACACAGCCAACGCAACCCCCGATAGTTTACACACTGTTTTTGAAAATTAAATAATCAGCCAAAATTGTGATGTCAACTGGCATCACAATTATTTTCTGTGGGAAGGCACTAAGGATAAATGTTATGCAAATTTTTTAGAGACAATTGAAGCGTTGAAACATGAAATTGAAGTACATTGAAGAGATTCGACCCGAAACAATTGAAAATGTACTGAAAAATTGGGTGGATCAGATGAGGTACTGCCGAGACAATTGTGGTAGTCATATGAATGATATTGTGTTCCATTATTAAATGGCATAGTTCAAACTGTTCCAATAAAACCAAAAATTTGATACAATTATCAGTCCTTTTTTACAGCCAATTCAAAAATAAAATGTTAATCGCCCACCATGAAGTTCCCACATATATGACAGCGCATGGAGAAAGGGACCTAAGGGTCCCTCATAAGTAGCGTACATATACTCCTTGTATAATATGATATTTTGGATGAATAAATGAATTGAATTGAATTGAATTGAACATCTAAGCATCGAATAAGACCGATCTCATGCCCCAAAAGTGTTCCCTCCCAGAGATATGCGCGTTTTATGAAAGTGAAGTCGACGATTCTAAGTGGAAATAGAAAGGGACCTAATCTTTAAAATGGCTCTCCTGAACAAAACTTTTCATCAACTTTTCACTTTTTTTTAATGTGGACAACATCAGAGCAGCGAATGAGACCGATCCCATGCCCCAAAAGTGTTCCCTCCCAGAGATATGTGCGTTTTATGAAAGTGAAGTCGACGATTCTAAGCGCAAAAAGAAAGGGACCTAATCTTTAAAATGGCTCTCCTGAACAAAACTGGTTTTTAACCTTAGGTCCCTTTCTATTTTGCGCGTCACATATGTATTAATCCAATTTCGCAGTTTACGAGGGCGACCGCAAAACTAACTGACCTGGCATATTTTCTGTTTTACTAGCAACTTTTTATTTGTTTTTTAAAAGCAATCTTTTATATAACATCTGTCAAAATTTCCGAAATATTTAATAATTATTTTCTTTGTTATAGGTGATTGAAGTAAACAAGTTTTATAATTTTTGAAAAATGGAAAATAAAGAGTTTCGTGCTGTAATTAAACACTTCTATATGAAAGGTTATACGCCACAATTAATCAGAGATGAATTGGATTCTGTTCATGGTGATAATGCACCATCATACTCCACCGTGAAATCCTGGGTTCAACAATTTAAAATGGGTAGTTCAAGTACGGAAGATAAACAACGCTCTGGAAGACCGAAAACTGCTACTACTATTGAAAACATTAGAAAAATATTTAATGAAGTGACTTAAGACAGACGAATAAAGCTCAGAGAACTTGCTGATATTGTTAAAATACACGAAAAACTAATTTGGAGTATTTTACGTGATGAACTCCACATGAAAAAGCTATCCGCAAGAATGGTGCCGCGTTTGTTGACTTTGCCCCAAAAAATTGTCCGTTGGACCATTGAAAATTTTCGTCCAATTGCGAGGTTATTGCTGAAACTGAGGCATATTTTGAAGGTCTTGAAAAATCTTATTTTTCGGATAGAATTAAAAAACTTGAAAAACGTTTGATGAAGTGTATTGAAATGGAAGGAGATTATGTTGAAAAATAAATAAATAAAAATAATTCCAAAAAAAACGGTTCTTTTTATGTTAGGCCAGTTACTTTTGCGGTCGCACTCGTAGTTTTAGAGCCCGTCCAAGAGGGTGCAAAACCATTTTCAATTGGCTTTTCTGAAAATACAGAAGTGCTGGGTATAATACATTTTTAAAACAAAAATTTTTATTTGAAAACTTTTGGTAGCTTTTAAAAAAAAACATGGGCTGTAGTTTTTGTCCTCGACGTTTCATATCGTCCTTTGCGAAATTAGAGCCTTTATATTTTCACTGTAAACAGAGCTCACCTGTTTTTTTAGCCTTCTTCTAGTCTTAACTAAAGATGGAACTCCCACATAAATCTACATTGGTCTAAGCATTAAACACAACATTAAAATTCACACGGTAAGTCTCAGTCATGTGTGAACTGACTTAGCTGAATATCAACTAATTTTTGTCGCACCCTGTAACATTTGGCTATACGCCGTGTCTAGCTTTTGATTTGAACTTTGGGAAAATCTCAATCATTTCATGCACCAAGACACACGATCGCATACGTATCCATTTATGATTCATTCGAGGAAAATGCTGTTTTTGGAAATATCACAATAAATTTTTGCATTCATATTGACATACAAAGTGTTACAAGTGCAATTGTTCCAACGTTCGATAGTTTTTTTTTTGATTTCCCTCGCTCCGGTGGTATTGTGAATACATATCTGTCTATAAAAAGTTTCATGGCATGGTTTGTTTCTTTGGCAGTTTTTTTCCGCTGGAAGTGACCATAAAACAGACAATGGTTAATAGCCGCTTTTGCTGGGCATTGCTTATGATGTTTTTTTTCGAATTTTTTTCCTTTTCACCTTATTTTTTGGGGGGGCTTTGCCGAGTTGAGTGGTGCTCTCCTCTAAACGGTGACCAATATATCGTTCCACACATAAATCTTTACCATATTTTTGTTTGTTCATATTTTATGTAGCCGCTTGCCGGTTTTTGTCTATTTATTTTAGGTTGGTTTTTGCATATATGCACAACACAAGTAGCCAAAGTTGTTAACAAATTTTTCACGCATTTCAAGTGGAAACAAAAAAAAAACTCAGTTTCCTCTACACACCCTCCCCTTTTGGCAACGCGCCCCAGATGTCCAAAAACGAATTGGTACGAGAAATTCATAGACAATTTAAAATGACATTTTGCCAAGATAAACTATCGACCTGTAAACGTGAACCACTCGGCGGTGGAGACGCCAAAAACAAAAATATGCTGCTTCGACGGTGGAATGATTGTACTGTCATTGTTGTTGTAGATATTTTTTTAACAAATTACTAAAAAACAATTTTGAGTATGTGGACCACACACACACACGCGGACACCACCATTTCGAAGCACTTAACAGAAATTTGTTGAAATTTAAATCGTGTAATTCGTTTTAAACGTTTAGCCAACATTTTGATTCTTGTTAAATGATTTTGTTAATTTTAATAAATTTCGTTTTGTGCGTTGTTGACTGGCGTGTCGGTTATGACCACGTTTTGTTGTTTATTTTTTGGTTAAATCTTTCCGTACGCCTGCAAGTAAGGAAATGTAAGTGTGTGTCTGTGTTTTGGTCGGATTTTTATAGGTTATGCGTGTACTTGTATTTGGCCAAATCACGATTATTTCCACATACTTGTAAGCCCGGCCCAATAATCAGACGACGCGCTTGTTTTTCTAATTTTTGTATTTGGCTGGATTTATTAAGCCATTAGCTTATAACAACTAATTTATCAAATTTTATTAACAATATTCTTTGGGCAGTTTTCGACATCGTTCGGAGCAAAAATGTGGGGCTGATTGTTTTTGCTTATATTTGAGTCTTGGTGGTCGAACTATAGCAGTATTTTCGTTTGTGACTAGAGAAAATGCTCCGTGACAATAAGGATATGTAGAAAAATAAAGGATTTTATCTCCAATTATTTTTTTCAATTTCTTAAATCATATGGCTTAAATCTATGAGGTGTTACAAATCGGAAGACATGGCCTAATGTAAGGAATATTTTTTCTTTGACTTCATAAGTCAGTTGGCACTTTATCTATTACACTAACTTCTTACTTGGGTATAAAAAGAATTAATATGTTTTTCAAGGCGGTATGCCATTAGGCCCCACGAAAATACATCCCAAAGTGAAAATAAAATTAGGCAAAAAAACATATGGAAAGCAGCAACACGAAATTTTATGGTTTTTTGGGGCCTAATTTCATATTTTTATTGGGTTATATTGAACAGGGATCAACCGGCTCAAGACCTCTTGCATCTATATTTAAATAGAATACAAGTTTTTAACAAAATGGCAAAGTGACATTGATTTTAGTGGCTGCACACTGCTTTTATCATGATTTCGGGTCCGAGACAACCCTCTTCAGAAGGCTTTGCTGCAATTGTTGAAAGTAAAACCGAACTCTATAAGGCCAAGCTCTCGCCAAACGAATGATAACTACTGTTGTAAACCTTACTTTTCAAGTTTTCTTCACACAATTGCCCACGAAAATACGACTCACTCTTGCCACCTCTACAGATATATTCATAATGCAATTAGACCCCAAATGTTTGTATGATAATAGACCCCAAAAAATTGTTGGGGCAAAATTTTATAAAATTTTTGGGGCCTATGTTCGCATTTTGGGGTCCAATTTCATTTCGATATATTTTAGGGTCACACTAAATATTATTAGGGTTTAATTTCCATCGGCGAAGAAAAGAAAGCGTTGGTGCATGACATCAAATACATCAAAGTTATATAAAGAATTCACAGAAATCCGCTCCGAAAACAGAAAATCATGGCCCTTGAGATGAATATCACGCAAAAGTTCCTGAGTCGAATCATTAAAAAAGACTTGGGGCTTTCAAACGATGTACCGGACATTTATTGACTGCAGCTTTAAAAAATAATAGGATTGAAAAATGCAATCGTCTTTTGGTGTAGCACGCAGATAATTTGCACAGAAATATTTTGTTCGCCGGTGAAAAAATGTTTACCGTTCAGGAAAAATTTAACAAGCAAAATGTTGGAGTATATGCGCGGTAATCTAAGGAAGCATCTGAACTGATCCCAAAGGTGGAAAAGGGTCATCACCCAGCTTCAGTCATGGTTTGGTGGGGTGTCTCTTACGATGGGGTCACTGACCGTCATTTCTGCGAACAAGGAGTCAAAACATCGGCCAAAGTTTACCAAGAAACCGTTTTGGAAGCTGTTGCAAAGCCTCTTAACAATTCCCTGTTTGAAAACCAGCCATGGACTTTCCAGCAGGATTCTGCGCCGACCCATAAGGCTAAAACGTCCCAGGCCTTTCATTTCCTCATTCATTTCCTCTGAATAATGGCCCTCGGGCAGTCCAGATTTGAGCCCTTTGGAATACAAATTGTGGTCGGTTTTAGAGGACAAGGTTTGTCGCAAAAGATACCCCAACATTGGATCTCTTGTGACTGCTTTGGTTCGAGCTGTGGCCAATTTTCCAATTTACGAGGTTTGTGCAGCTATTGATTAAATGCCAGTGCGACTTAAGGCTTGTGTAAAGGCAAAAGGCGGACATTTCGAATAAGTTGATCCTTTTTGCATACAACATACATCATTAGATATAGTAAAAAAATATTTGGTCCAAAAACATTCAGTACTTTTTATTTTACAGCATAAAACGAGTGTAACAGTATTTAAATCCCTACTAAGTATATAGTTTGTTACCTTTGAGCTTAATTATAAACTTGTATAATATCTTGTACGGAGGCACGACAGCAAGGACAGTACCGCAAAACAGTAAAACTGGTTTATGGCTTTGCATTTAAAACTCACGTAGGAACTATTAATAATAACAAGTGATTAAATGCAAAAAGAAAATATGTCAAATAATAATATTTACACACAGCCGAAACTGTACGCAGAAGATTTTTTACACATTTGGGGCCAATTTTCGTACTTTGTTATTACATTCATTTTGTAACACATAAATCGAAATTACATCCCAAAAATGAAAATAGACCCCAGTTTTATACAGAAAACAACAACTCGATATTTTGGGCATATTTGCCTTTTTTGGAGTTATTTGCATACCTTTATATAACCACTACGAAATTAAGCCCCAATAAAACTGCTGAATACTATTATCATTTTATGTTTGGTGTATAATTTCGTGGGGTCTATTTTCACAATACAAATAGACCCCAATTTCCTATTTAATTTTGGGTGTATTTTAGTGGGGCCAAATGTTATACCGCCGTTTTCCAATAGGGACATAACACTTTTGTAATTTTTTGTCAACGCGCCCCAAACATTTTTATTGATCTTTCAGTGTCAAAACGTTAGTCGAAGTCAACATTTGGAAAACATTAAAAATTACTACCGAAATTCTGAGTCGGTGGTTCTGGCAAATTTTTACGAAAATCCAGAATTTGTTCGAAAAATCATCTTCAGCCATGAAGCTCATTTCTGGCTGAGTGGTTTTGTCAATAAACAAAATATGCGACAGCAACAAACCCACACGTGTTTCAAGAAACATAAATGCATTCGCAAAAAGTTACTGTGTGGTGTGGTTTTCATGCCGGAATTGTGATTGAGCCGTATTTTTTCGTCTATGAAAACAATCGTCATGTTACCGTCAATGGAGAGCGCTGCCGTGCCATGTTAGAAAATTATTTTTGGCTAGAATTGGATGAGCTTGACATAGCTTATATGTGGTTTCCACAAGACGATGCCACTAGCCATACAGTACGCACTACAATCGATTTACTGAAAGGCAAATTCGGTGAATGTGTTATCCGAGAAATGTTCCGGCCACATCCATGCGATTTAACGGATTTCTTTTTATAGAACCATATCAAGTCATTGGTCTATGCCAACAAGCCAACAACTTTAGACGAGCTAAGAGACAACATCCAACGCGAACTTAACAACGTTCCGGCCGAAATGTGTGCAAGAGTGGTGGAAAATTGGGTCAACAGTATAGATCGCTGTGGTGGTCATATAACCGACATTGAATTTCATTATTTAAATGTAGCATTTGCACTACACCTGGAACTCTGAACTCTATGTCTTAAATCCACTATAAGTTGTTGGCCGATCGAAGTGAGAATATTTATTTTTATAAAAAAGCTAAATTTGTACCACTCCTTAACTATTCAAAAATTGTAAGCCTATTCGATTCCTTCTAAAAATGCGTCATTTACAAATATTTGCGGTCAACTTGTCGGGAATGAAACTATAATACTCATATGGCAGTGTGGTTTCGATTTTACATGATCAGTTGGGTTTAAGAAAGCAGTCTGCAAAAGCTGTGCCAAACAATCCTTTGAAGTGTGACAACTTCAAATGATTGTTTGCAGCTGTTTAACCGCAATTTAAAAAGCTGTGTTTTGTTCGAAAAGTAACGGAATTATTGAAATGCCCCCTCATCACTGAACAAAATTTTGGTCGAAATCAGCGGATCTTCCCGTTCCTCACCGAATGATTATTTCCATAATATATTTGCCAACATTTGCAGGTAACTATTTTCAAAAAATAAATGTTCTTTCAAACTACCAATAAAGATTCCACACTTGATTTAAATTTTTATATTTTTTTTGTTCTGAAAAATACCTCTAGATGGATCACCCTATATTTACAGAAAAGGAAGTATATTTTTTCAAAAAGCAGTCGGAAAGAGTTGTCTTGAGTTTCGTTGAGCGCCACTTCAGCATCCTAAGACCCCAAGCAACGAATGTGTTTTAATCACCCTATATTTACAAAAAAGGATGTATATTTTTTTTCAAAAATCAGTCGGAAAGAATTGTCTTTAGTTTCGGTGAGCGCCACTTCAGCATCATAAGACCCCGAGCAACTTATGTGCTTTAACTATGTTTAGCAGCTATACACTTAAGACCAGGTATTTAAACGAGAACTGCCGGCAGTAACGTTTCTCAACCCTCTCAATAAAAATCCTTCGCACATATTGGAACACACATTCACGACGCAGTGCAAACATTTTGTTGTTGTTTTAATTCATTAATTATCCTTGCAGTATCTTAAAAATAGTTAAGCTAATTCACGAAATTTTTAATTGAGTGGGGATAAAATTGACATACCAATTATTTGGTTGAAATTTAGGGGTTTGATTTTTTTCTGTTAAACCACTTAATCCTTTCATGTTGGACCAGAATTGCTGTCTGACTCCTTTGAATCGCTCTATTTTTAGCCCCTACGGTCCTAAGCTATAGAAGGAAGTACTCCCTAAATATTCCAAATACTTTCCCCCAAGAAGTTTGCAATGTAATTGAGCCATCAACATATCTTCTCTGATCTTTTAGAACTAGGATAAATATCCCAAAAATTATGTAATAACTTAAGGTAAAATGTCAGGAAAATCAAAAGAGGTAAATAGTATTTAGTACAAAAATTTCATTGATCTGATAACATGGGATGTGTGTTTGTATATAATTTGAAAACTTCATTATATATTCGCGTAATTATGTTAATATGTATGCATGTGTTTGGGAGTCGGCAAGCTAAAGTACCTCCTACTTTAAATACTCCATAAACTCCAACTGACAAGGCACCAGAAATCGCAGCGGCAGCAGCAGAAAATCTGACAAAGAAGACGTCGTCGATGGAACACAACAAAAAAAGACGCTAACTGAAAAACGTGACTCCCACAATTTAACCCTTGAACTTCCATATGAAAATCAATGAATACGGTTAAAGCCCAGCACAACACACACTTACACCAACCCAATAGCTTTGGTAACTAAATTTGGCTTTAAATGAAGTCAAAAGACTTTCTACATACAAATGTATGGCCGTCTGTCTGTCCGAGTGTATGTATGTATGTCCCTGGGTAATGCCACCAGAAAATCAAAACACTTTACTTAACTTTTCGGGTACTACTTATACATACTTACGTCGGCGACCGAGACTATGACGTTGGCCCACGAAAAAAAAATTATATGAAACCTCCGAAAAAGAAGATTTAAAGTCCTCCGAGTATTAACGGAAAATAAAATGGTTTCATAAACAGAATGGCCAGAAGAAGACGGAGGAAACTTAAAACAAAAACAAAAACTCAAAAAACAATAACAATTATTTATGACTTTGCCGGCATATTCTTATAAGCGAATAATACTCGTAATAAAACAAAAACCATAAGAAATGTCTATAAATCACATAATTTCATGTTAAATGGAGAAACAAAAGAAAGGAAGATGAGACATAATATATTTTATTGTTTTTGTTGTAGTTATTTCTGGAATTATGAAAGGGTACCCCAAAGGAAAGCACTTTACCTAATGTCTGTCCCCTTGCCCCGCAGCAATACTCCTACAGCCACAGCCGCCAATACTCGTAATCAAGCCACCGCCGCCAGCTAGCCAGCCAGCCTCACATGGACCGTTACTTTTCACCATGGCCAGAAGTTATGAAAAAGGCCAATACCTTTGTTTGCGTCATGAAACCGAAACGAAATTGTTAAATCTCTGTCAAGTTAATTAAAAAAGATTAAAATACTTGCTGTATGAGTGCATGTACCCTATCGAGGTGGTACTCGTACGGTACTCGCAGTCGTATTTGAAAATAATCCCTCACTTGTCAGTTTTGGGCCAGTGCCACTTTATGGGGTAGGGGAAGATCAAAACCAGCTATGCCGCCTTAATCTTGAGACACTCTTAACATTTTTGGCTTAAACAACTTCTTTAATCAGATTCCACAGAAGTGGAGACATCATTTGGTATCTAACAAGAAAAAAATAATAGGGTTTAAATTGTCGCCAGTAATTATTGACTATTTGTATTGTATGAACATTTGAATCTCACTTGTAAAATTGTCAGTAACATCCATTCTCTGTTAGAAAAGTAACTTGTGAAATTCGGCCAGGTCGATTCTTGTAGCGTTGAGCAATTACTCAAAAAGGTATACTATTCTCCGAGCTACCTTTAGTCCTTAAATGCATACTTGTTTCCCTCTTGGGCGATTTCGTCTACGAGGGTTGCTATATATATCAATGGCCTAGGCAACACTAAGTGTTGCCTAATCAGATTCCACAACTTCTTTAATCAGATTCCACAGAAGTGGAGGCATCATTTGGTGTCTCACAAAAACAAAGAAAATAGGGTTAAAAATGTCGCCAGAAATTATTAACTATCTGTATGAACATTTAGATGTCGCTTGTAAAATTGTCAGTAACATTCATTCTCTGTTAGAAAAGTAACTTGTGAAATTCGTTTAGGTCGATTCTTGTAACGTTGAGCAATTACTCAAAAAGGTATATTTTTTTTCCGTAAATTTTTAAGGAAGAAGTCGACAAGGGTTGCTATATATATTTCTGGCCTAGGCAACACTAAGTGTTGCCTGGAGCCGTCTGACATTTCGATAGGAAAATTTGACATTTTTTAGCATAAGCGTACTCAGAACGTTTTGACGTACGACCATCATTTGTGTTGTTTACAATGACTTAAAAAAATCAATTTGTAAAAAAAAATTGAATTAACTCGTGAACATTTTCGTGCGATAATTTTTTACAACTTTCGACGTGGATTAGCTTCGATGAACATAAATCTTTGTATGGCTATAAAGCACTATCCTGTAGCACTGTGAAAAACTAGTTTAATGTTTCAATCGTGGCCGACGCTGGCTCAAAGACGAAGGTCGTCCAAAAAAGGCCGTTGTGCCAGAAAACATTGATGCCGTGCGTGAACTGATAATGCAGGATCGTCATGTGACATACCGTGATATACTTGGTAAGGACATAAATACTATTACACCCGTTTTATGCTGTAAAAAAAAGTAATGAATGTTTTTGGACCAAATATTTTTTAATATATTTAATGATGTATATTGTATTCAAAAAGAATCAACTTATTCGAAATGTCCCTAACCGTCAATAGCTGCACGAACCTCGTCCACTGGGAAATTGGCCACAGCTCGAACCTAAGCAGTCTTAAGAAATCCAATGTTGGGATATATTTTGTGACAAACCTTGTCCTCTAAAACCGCCCACAATTTTTAATCTAATAGGTTTAAATCTGGACTGCCTGAGGGCCATTCTTCAGAGGAAACGAACGCTGGCAATTTGTTTCAAAGCCAGGCCTGGGACGTTTTAGCTTTATGGGCCGGCGCAGAATCCTGCTGGAAAGGCCATGGCTGGTTTTGGAACAGGGAATTGTTAAGAGGCTTCAAAACAGCTTCCAAAACTGTTTGCTGGTAAACTTTGGCCGATGTTTTGACTCCTTTTTCGCAGAAGTGTAGCTCAGTGACCCCATCGTAAGAGACACCCCACCAAACCACTGAAGCTGGGTGATGACCCTTTTCCACCCTTGGTCAGTTCAGATGCTTCCATAGTTGACCGTGCATACACTCTATCATTTTGATTGATAACTTTTTCCTAAACGGTAAAAATTTTTTTATCGGTGAGCACAATTTTTCTGTGTAAGTTATCAGCGTACTTCACCAAAAGACGTTTGCTTTTTTCAATCCTATTTTTTTTAAAGCTGCAGTCAATAAAAGTCCGGTACGTCCTTTGAAAGCCCCATGTCTTGAGTCTTTTTTAATTTTTTTTTTTTTTTCAACAATATATTTATTTGCAATCTATTTTATATACAAAAATAATAAGCAAATTTAGTAATAAATAAAAAAAATGACAGTATGTATAGCTAAAACCCAGTGGCCTCAGCATTAATATATTTTGCATTGTTAACTTATATTATTGCAATTATGCATTTATTTTAAAAAAGGGAGATCTAGTATATGATTTCTTTTTAGTCTTTTAATCTCGTCACTATCATCTAAAAGGGATATAGCCAGAACATTAGAGTGATTACTTAGTCTGTCTAAGTAGTTGGCGCTAAACCTAGCTATTTCGTCCTTTAAAAAATTAAAACCAAGATCGTTGTGAATACAGCGGTTATTCACAAACCATGGTGCATTAGAAATTAGTCGGAGAGTCTTGGACTGATACCTTTGTAAAATTTCCAAGTTGGAATTGCTGGATGTACCCCATAGTTCGATTCCATAAGTCCACACAGGTTTCAAAATAGATTTATAAAGGATGACTTTATTTTCTAAGCTTAATTGTGATTTAGGGCCAATTAACCAGTACATTTTTTTGGTTTTTATCTCAACTTCCTTCCTTTTCATTTTTATATGTTCTCTCCAGTTAAGCCGCTGATCTATTCGAAGTCCAAGATATTTAACGTGATTAGATTTTGGAATCACAACGCCATTTAAAGTGAGTGGAGGGCAGTCTTCTTTTCGCAATGTAAAAGTTACATTGCTGGATTTGTCAGCGTTGACTTTAATGTTCCAAGTATCAAACCACAATTGAAGATCGTCAAGCTGTCTTTGTACTTTAGATGATGCTTCCGCAGGAAACGAACCTGTAGCCAGAATAGCGGTGTCATCAGCGTATGTAGCGATCGTGATATCCGTGTTAACAGGCATGTCAGAAGTGTATATCGTATAAAGCAACGGACCCATAACGCTTCCTTGTGGTATCCCAGATTTAATATTTCCAACTTCAGACTCTTCACCATTAACATACACATAAAAACTTCGCAGGCTTAAATACGATTTAAACAATAAATAATATGGAGTTGGTAGCATTTTTTTAAGTTTAAAAAGTAATCCACTGTGCCATACCCGGTCAAACGCTTGCTTGATATCCAGAAAGATTGATGAGCAGTACAGTTTCTTCTCTAGAGAGTCTCTGATAACCTTTATGATCCTGTGGCATTGCTCAGGTGTACCGTGATTAGGCCTGAAACCAAACTGATAGTCTGGTATGATGTTCATTGCGTCCAATAGCGGAAGAAGTCTTTTCTGGAAAAGCCTTTCAAAAATTTTTGAGAAAATTGGGAGCAAGCTTATCGGTCGATATGAACTTAGCATATTTTCGGGCTTATTTGGCTTTTTCACCATGATGATCTTTGCGTGCTTCCATTGAGATGGGAAATGTGATAATCTTATGATGGAATTATATAATGCTGTAAGAAACACAATCCCCTTTTTAGGAAGTGACTTGACTACTTTAGCGTTAATGTGATCATATCCAGGGGCTTTTTTGCCTTTTAATTTCTTTATTTCGCTTTGAATTTCACGGTAAGAAAAGGGTTTTATAGGCGAAAACATTTGACAAGGTACATCTATAAAATTATCGATTTCTTGGCAAACAGTTCTGCTGCAAAAGTTAAATGGAGTAAATATATCTTCTAAGAAGTTTTTGTATGCTTCCGCTATTTCTCTATCTGATTTACACCATGTTCCGTTCAATTTTTTAATGGGAATATTTCTTTTCTGTGGTCGTTTTAAGTATCTGGTGGCTTTAAATAAATTATAGTCATGATTATTTGAAGGACTAAGTTCTTTTAAATATCTCCCAACGGAATCATTTTTCATCTGCTTCAGACGCTTACTAAGATGCTGGACTGCTCTGTTTAGGCTAGTTTTATCAGATGGAAGCCTAGTCCGTTGCCATACTTTCCTCAGTCTTCTCTTTTTTTTGATGAGGTTTCTTATTTCCAAAGATAGATGAAAGCTTGAACCATTTATATTACTTTCTGCTGGTGTAGCCTGAAATGCAGCTTCGTGAATTAATTTTACGAAAGTTTCAACAGCTTCATCAATTTCATGTCCAGTCTTCAAGGGTATATGAAGATTCAAGTTTCTGTCAATCCAATACTGGTAGCGTTCTATGTCAGTTTTAGTTGAGAAAATAGATTTGTCAATGGATACTAGGGATGGGGTTGTTTTGAAGTTAAGAAGAATTGGTGAGTGGTCCGAGCTTAATTCGTCACAAACACAAATATTAAATGATTGGCGAGATATTCCGAAGTAAATAAAGAAGTCTAATAGATCAGGTATCTTGCAAGGATCCGTAGGCCAATAAGTAGGTCTTCCCGTAGAAAGTGATGTGTAATTGTTTTTGGTTATACACTGATATAGTTGTTTACCTTTAGGATTATTTAGTCGGGATCCCCACCAGACATGCTTAGCGTTAAAATCTCCTCCAACTATGAATTTATTTCCAAGATTTCTGAAGAATGATTCATACATATCGCAGTTTATACTAAATCTAGGTGGAAAGTAAACAGAATATATTAAGACGCTGGTGTTATTATTGCATAATAGCTTTATTCCTGCCGCTTGGAGAAAGTTCTCTGAAACGTTGTCGACTGTTTCATATTTAAGTCCTGATTTAATTACGATAGCAGCTCCGCCATGTGCTCTGTCATCTGGGTGATTAGATAGTATTATGTCGTACCCTCTTAATCGTAAGAAGGACTTAGAAGTTAAATGTGTCTCAGAGACCAAAAATATATCTATATTGTAGAGATTTAAAAATATTTCAATTTCATTAACATGATTGAGAATGCCATTCGCATTCCATTCTGCAATTATCATATCTAATTGCATATTTTTGTCATTAACATTGACATCATGTTTATAAGAGTATTTGTCAACTCTATTTGTTTCTCAAGCATAGCCTCTATTTTTTGCAGTAGTGTATTTTCGTCCCCTCTAACGGCTTGTGAATAGGTCATATGAGATTGAATATTGCTTGCATTTGTGTATACATAATTATTTCCAAATTTCGTAGGTCCTGGATTGGTTCTGGGTGTTCTGGTACTTCTTTTATCCAATAGTTCTTTATAATATCTACAGCCTTTGTAGCTGGATGTATGGTTCTCTTTGCAATGTACACATTTTGGTGGTGTGGTGGGAATTTTTTTGCATTCAGCTGTTGAGTGATCGAGACCACACTTAACACATCTATATGGCTTTCGGCAATAGGATTTAGTGTGCCCAAATTCTTGACACCTGAAGCATTGCACAATATCTTCGTACCTCTTCGGTGCTTCAACATTAATTATAGCATTTTCAAATGACCTAATGCTATAAATATCTTTATTGTTTGGGTTTGGGTCTATGTCAACGTTGAACATCGGAAGCGGATTTTTTGTAACACGGCTGATAATGTTACGTACACTTCGTACCTGATGGCCAAGAGATAACAAATACGCCTTTATATCTGATATACTGGTTGTATGATGAAGGCCCTTAATCACAACCCTAAACGCTCTCTCAGGTTTAAGCTGAAATGTATGGTAGCTTTTACCATCAGTCTCTAGGAATTTAATGACTTTACGATAATTATCTACTGATTTAATGCTGACCCTGACTTGTCCGTCTCTTAAAGATTTAAAGTTAAATTCTGAAGAATCAATAACTTGACTTAACTTGGAAACCATTTTAGCAATATTTCCTACGTGCGGTATAAATATCGGTGGAGGTTTGCACTGATCCTCTGCTTTATTGGCTTCTTCTTGTATGTTGTCATCATTGGAAAGGCTGCTAAATCGATTTGACGTTCCTGGTTGATTGTCGTGATGAGGGCGCTTTTGCTGAAATATTTTGGGCGAACCAAGATTCTTTCTCTTGCCTGGCACCTGCTGCCAGTCAGAGTCATCATCGCTACTGTCTTCACTAAGGTTGACTTGTTGTGACGTTGAATCGGTCATCGTTACGTGTTGTTGTTTAAGAACAATCGAATGTGCGTGTGCAATGTGCATCAATTGTGCACACAACTGATGCACTTACTTTATGATTAGAGTAGCTAATGCTAATTGTTGTTGTTTAGAAGTGACAAAACAGGTTTTTAAAATGTAAATTGTTTTTGTTTTTTTTTAAACGAAGTAAAAGAAATGCTTTCACTTTTAAAACTCCGCACTATACGTCTTTCTGTTTACGCAGTTAGACAACGACTGAGTCTTTTTTAATGATTCGACTTATGTGTGATATTCATTCACGGCCATGATTTTCTGTTTTCGGAGCGGATTTTTTGTGAATTCTTGATTTAACGGCTTTGATGACATGCGGTGTCGAACAGAGCGTGGGCGGCCCTACCGGTAGCGGTCTTTTACATCTTTAGTCTCGTCAAACAGTTTTAAGCATCGGTAGACGAACATGCGGCTAATCCCTAGTGGCCAGAGCGTTTTGAAAATATCGTTTTTTTTTCATTTCATACTTAAAAAGCGCTATTACAGCGATACGTTTATTATTATCTGACCACTTCATGATGAAAGTTGAAACAATATTAAAATTCCGTTACAGACTGAGGTTAGCTTTCAAAACCCATATGACATTAACGGGGTATGTTCAGTTCTACTATTGAAATGGGTGTGTTCAATGTTGTAACAGTATTTATGTCCCTATTAAGTAGAGGCATCCTTGGGCATTTCTTCCACCAGCATACATTCGATATTGCATGAACACCTGGCCGTTGGATACCTCACAATTTGACAATCGCCCAAAAAAAGCTCGTGTCGATTGATGCAAAGAAATTTTGAAAAAATACGATCGCGGTGCTTCTAAAGACTTTTATAAGATCGTCACAGGTGACGAATCATGCATCTTTGCGTATGAGCCCGAAACAAAACAGCAATCGACCGTGTGGGTCTTTGAAGACGAGCCAAATCCAACGAAAGTTGTTCGAAGCAATTGGTCGCCTGTTTCTTTGGCCAAACTGGTCATGTGGCGACTATTCCGCTTGAGCAACATAGGACGGTCAATTCAAAGCGGTAGACCACAATTTGCTTGTCTGAACTCTTTGGAGAAATTTGAAAAACGAAGAATAGAAGGCGAATCATTGTGCACCATCTCTCACACATCGGCTCAAACCAGCGCTTTTTTGACCGGCCAAAACGTTGAATTGATGGGTCATCCGCATACAGCCCTGGCTTGTCGTCTAATAATTTCTTTTTATTCCCGCACATCAAGAAAAAAATGCGTGGTCAACGATTTTCGTCGTCAGAAGATGCTGTTAAAGCGTTCAAAAACCATGTTCTGAAGGTGTCGCAATCGGAGTGGAAAAAGGACTTCGGCAATTGGTTTGAGCGCGTGCAAAAGTGTATAAGTCAAGCTTTGAAAACCAATAAAACCATTTTTGATGATAAATATTCGCATTTTCATTATAAGGCCAGAAATATATATAGCAGCCTCGTATATAAAGTACAGTAAAATGATCAGGCATGCTTCGATTTTTTTTCAATCTCTATTTTGCTAAAGATACATTGATTACGCAGCAACAATGTGGATTATTGTCTCATTGGTTCCACTTTCCTTGGGCGCGGGTATATCAGGTTCGACTTGGTCAACCAGAGCTTTCTCAACTGTCATTTCTCTCCGGTATGTGGTTTGCTTTAAGCAGGATTATACAAATACATTTGATACGAAACCTTTTCAATTAATTCTGGTTAATCTCATCAGTTTTTGAATTATTGTGAATTTGAAACTTAATGACACAATAGCTACAATGGCACCGCTATTCATAATGGACACTTGTTGGCCACCGACAAGAGCATACACCGATTCGATCGCTCACAAATAAACCATAAAAAATCGTTTGATATTTGACAGATCCCACATCATAGAGGAGTTCGTCACGGATCTCAAACTAATCAGTAATTAACCTGAAACATACACACATGCAAATGTTTAGAAGACTGTTGAGAGCAAAGTGTGTATGGAGAATTTAAACAATTGTGTTATTGAAAGAAAAAAAGAAAAAGGTAATAGAATTAGGAAAAATACGAATAGAAGTGGAACAAATGAAATGAAAGTAATTTGGTAAGAATTTTGTACACTTTTATATTGGGGTTGTCAGTCATCATCATTCTACTTGTTAAGTCTGCTTTTCAAAAGTTTCTTTAAGATCGAATTTGTGTTTAGTTACAAATATGATATTAAGCAATGCACAGACGTTTATTGAATAGTTTCACTATGAACAAGTAAAAACGTCGCCCAGGTTTTTGGGCCCTTTCGGACGAAGAGTGTATCCATAATATCACCCCATACTTCAAAATTAATCTATATTTGAATTAGTAGCCAAAATTTTTGTTAATATGAGTACCCATGTGTCCACATTGACTACTACATGCCCATTTTGACCAAGAGGGACCTTTTTTTGGGCCACATGAAGTAAAAACTCCAGGACTATACACATGATTACTGTATTTAGTGCTAACTTAGTAACATAACATATTTGATTCATTTTCTGCTGACAAAATATTTGAACAATTACTCAAAAAAGTGTACTTTTTACCGAGCTACCTTTAGTTACTTGTATAGGAACTTTTTTCCTCCTTGGTCGATTTACCATCACAGACGTCTTATGACCGTAAGCCATCATCATGCAAAATTTGACCGCTATCGTTCTTTCAACAGACACTTTTTTAAGTATTCAAAATGGTCACTGTTAGCTGGGACGCATTTAATGGCCCAAAAAGAGCATAGTTGTTGGGCCTCGTGGCCCAAAAAACGTCCCGTATATCGTTATAGACATATGGGTACTCAAAGAAAAGCAAATTTTACTAAAAATCCAAACATATGTTAATTTTATAGTTGTAGCTAAGGAGCTTTGCGACGGACGCATGGGCCGAAAGGGCTCAAAAATGGATTTTTTGTTTTTGCTCTTTAGTGCCGTGGGGTCGATGTAGGGTACATAAAGGTAGGCCTGGCCGAAACTAAAGTCGAAAGAAGACGCTTTGTAATTCAAATGAGCAGAAACATCAAACTTATCCGTCCACAAACAATTATGATATACTGAGCAAATATTTAACAAACTGTTTTTTACCTGTATTCTTTTTGATGAAAACTTTTGTCCCCTAGGCCGATTAAACCCATTTACAATTCCAAACAGCTTATGCTTTTAAGATACTATTTGAGTATCTGAGGAGCTGAAAACGTGCTTATTTGTTTTTGCTCTTTATTAGCGTGGGGACGTCGAGGGTATATAAGGTAAGGCCTGGCCGAAAACAGGGACGAAAGAAGACGCATTTTAATCGAAATGATACGAAACGTGCAACTCGTATGCCGTTTTTGTGGGTATTAGTGCAATTCAACTAAAAGTACCCAGTTTTGCCATGATTCGTCCATAAAAGGTTATGATGCAACGCGGACGAATTGCACGTGTAAATGCAAGTGACAAATTTAATAGAGAATCTTAAAGAATTGCTGCAATTTAAACTATGCGCGTAAACGTGAACTTACGGAACAATTCGACATTTTAAGCTTTGGCGACTTCTAATATATATAAAGTATATCGGTATTTCTTGGGACACGCATGTGCCAGTTGGACACCATCGATTCAAAAAACACATAGAAAAATTCTTTAGTTTATTGTTTTTTAATTTTCACATACTTTTTTTGTATTACTATTTAATACTACTATTTACTATTTAATGTAAAAGTTAAAAGCCATTGAAACTTTAGACGAAGCATATTAACTAATAACATGCCGTTCGTCACGTGACATAAATAGAAGTGGGTTCTGCCTGCATCTATAGAAGTCTGCAGAAAGCGATAACATTTTTTTAAAGATACTCATTTAAATATGAAGTGTAGTTCTGATATTCTATATCCGCGGCCGCAAAGATTAAGGTCTTTTGTATGGGTGCAATATGGAATGATGCACCACTGTGGTCGAGCTTTAGTAAGGAAGTTCTAAGTCCCTCATAGGGATCTATGATAAGTTCCAGATCAACCAAATTTTAGTTGTGACTTTAAGAGCTGAGGAACCTCAACTCTCGAAGATCCTTGGAATGAAGGAAATTTGAAAACAAGAACCGATAAGCTCCAATTTTACTGAGGTTAAATATTGTTCGCTCACAACAAATACTACGAAATTCGTCCAAAACTAAATGTAATTTGTGGCTTTAAGAGCTACAGCACCTTAAATCGGAAGAAACAAGTTTTGTTTGGTGGCTATTCTAAATCATGTATAGCGTGATTCATTTGGAGATTCCCTACTTTTTAAAAAGTAAAAACACAGAAAATTCCAATTGAATTGGGAATGTTTATTATCATTTGAAAGAACATTCTTTGTCATTTATTTTTTGAAAATTATGTCAATCAAATGTTGGCCGCGGCTATGTCTCAGAAGGTTCAACCATTGAGTCCAATTTTCGATAACTCATTCGAGCATATCGACTGGTAACTGGCGAACGACACGCGTGATGTTTCGCTCCAAGGCCTTAATCGAATCGGGTTTGTCCGCAAAAACTTCAGACTTTAAATATCCCCACAGGAAAAAGTCTAACGGTGTGATATCACACGATCTTGGTGGCCAATCGACCGGCGAAAAACGTGAAATTATCTGCTCACCTAAGTGTTCTCTCAATAAATCCATTGATTGCTGCGATGTGTGGGAAGTGGCGTCGTCTTGTTGAAACCAAATGTCGCCGAGATCACGAGCTTCAATTTCAGGCATCAAATAGTTGGTTATCATGTCACCATAACGTTCGCCATTGACGGTTACGTTCTCACCGGCATCATTTCTGAAGATATATGGACCGATGATTCCACCGGTCCACAAAACCACATCAAACCGTTGTTTTTTCTGGATGAAGTGGCAGCTCTTGAAACTCTTCTGGTTGCTCTTCGTTCCAAATGCGGTAATTTTGCTTGTTTACATACCCATTGAGCCAGAAATAGGTCTAATCGCTAAACGAAATTTGGCTCGAAAACGCACGAAACACATTCCTCACAGGACATGGACGTTGTTCAGGCGTAAGTCTTTCCATGTTGAAATGCCAAACAATACTTAACAAAAATAACATGTCAGCATGACACGACTCACTCGTGGTCTGTCAAAAAAGGCTATTGAAAGAAGTATCTCTACTTGGATCACCCATTACTATGGTTATGGTCCAGTTTCGCCACATTTAAATAATGGTAGCTTATAACGTGCCATTCTAAAATTAAGCTCGATCGGCCTTAATTTGTGGCTTCTAGAGTTTGATGTGAAATGCTAAACCCATCTAAACATGTCAATCTCTCTGTTGATTATATTCCAAACGAAAAGTGTTAGAGGCTTCTAACTCACCAGATAAAGGGTGGTCCAGCCGTAATGCACGATGTTAGCTGTGAGTCACGCCTTAACGTATTAACTTAATTTAAAGTTTCTTTGTTACACTGTTTGACAAATCCAACCATGGAGAGGTACACAATTGAGCAGCGCGTTAAGATATTTGAATCGTTTTACGAAAATGGGCGTTTAAATCAAAATGCATTTCGTAATCTTTTTGGTCAGCATAATCGACCAAATGTGTCCACAATCGAGAGAATTGTGAGCAAGATTCTGCAAATTGGGTCTGTAGGAAATGTGAAAACACCTGAGCGTGTTCACCAGTATCTGGATGCTGGCGACGCCATCGGGCGTACTTCTCGGAAATAAAGTCGGCCAAGAAGTCGAGAGATGATAGCGGACTTTTTGTGGCCAGAAATTGAGAATATGGTCCTGGAAGATATGTGGTTCCAATAGGATGGTGCCACATGCTACACAGCCAACGAAACAATGGCTCTTTTGCGCAAAAATTGCAATGGCCGTGTTATCTCACACGCAGAAAAAAGGTATGGTTGCGTTGACAATATTCGAAGAGGATAATATTGTTGGGTATATGGTTGTGCTACAACAATATTATGATCCTCACAACAAAAGTATGATTCAAATACAACCATACTATGATCCTCACAACCATAGTATGATTCACACGCAACCATGTTATGATCCCTACAACCATAGTATGATCACACACAATTATACTATGATCCCCAATATTTATACCCGCACCACATAGTGGTATGGGGTATAATGGCTTAGTGCTTGCGTTTGTAACACATCGAAGGAATCGAGTTAGAATACCGGGACCAGAGAGAAAGTTGCTCAGAATTACATTTTGAGTCGATCTAGCCATGTCTGTCTGGCTGGCTGGGCGGCTGGCTGGCTGGCTGGCTGGCTGGCCGGCTGGCTGGCTGGCTGGCCGGCTGGCTGGCTGGCCGGCTGGCTGGCTGGCTGGCCGGCTGGCTGGCTGGCTGGCCGGCTGGCTGGCTGGCCGGCTGGCTGGATGTAAAGATGTCCATCTATTCTTGTAATCAAAGTACAGGTCGCATTTATGCACCGATCTTGATGAAACTTGGCAAGTGGTAATATATTGGGACAAGGACGGACGCTATTGAATTTGGTCCAAATCGGAGCACTTTCTGATAGACCCCCCATACAAAGGAACTCCCGGATTTGGTCCAAATCCAGTTGATGTAGCGTGTATTGGTCAACAAATTAAAAAAATATGACATTCGATGTAGAACTGACCACAAAATGAAAAAAAAAATAGTTGGACCCGCCTCTCGGACCTACGGGGCCTTCAGAACCCAAAAAATGGACCCATGATTTTAAATATAAGTGTGACCCCTTAAATGAAAGGAAATTATCTTACAATTTTAAATACAGAAAAAAATTCGACCTGTTTGGGCCCCAGGGTCCATTAGGAGGGTCCAAAAGTTTCGGTTTACCCGGATTTTAGTGTGACCCCTCAAATGACAGGGAATTGCCTCAGGACTTTAAATATGTCAAGCCAAATGATTTATCTCGTCCGTGGGAGGGCACAGGGTCCGAAAACAAGGTATGAAAATGTGGACCAACTATAATTGTTATACCCTCACCACATAGTGGTATGGGGTATAAAGGCTTAGTGCTTGCGTGATAGATACAGATAGAAATAGCGACGAGTGCTTTCGATTAACAGGAGATTTAATCACATTTATAGTGGTGCGGGTATCATAGAGTCGGCCACGCCCGACTATAGCACTTACTTACTTGTTTTTATTAGAATATGTTTAAATTGTCGCCAATAGATTTGAATAATGAAAATTATTCAAAAAAAAAACATTAAATTCAAAATAATAGAGTGATTCATTTCGCAGTAGAAAAAATAAGTTTAAATAAACGTAAACGCTTTTATTGAAAATACTTCAGTTAAACAAAGCCAAAGCAGCTTTTTAAAAAAAAAATTAATTTCGATAAAAAAGTACTATTATTGCATTAGATCCGTACCAATAACATTTGTTCTTAAAAGCATATTTAATTGCCGTAATCATATTATTGTTAACGTAAACTGCAAAACACAATACTTTTGTCTCACCTACCATGTTTATATTGTTGCTTTAACCATATTTTCATTTTTAAATTTGGCAATAACACTATTGTTACATTTCAACAATATTTTTATTGCAGCAATTATACTATTGTAAAAAATAAATTCAGTTAACAATGCTACGGTTGCGAAGAACATACTTTTATTGTGGAGAACATAAAATTATTGCCGTGACCATGTAGTAACCATGTTTTTCTCTGCGTGCACGTTGTGGTGATGTTAATTGGAGGCCGCGATCATGTGATTTAAGACCATTTGACTTCTTTGTTTGAGGATATTTACAAGAAAACGTGTACATCAATATGCCAAGAACAATTCAAGAGCTTAAGGATGAGATAACTCGGCACCTTAACGACATTGAAGCTTCATTGTGCCTCAGAATCATTGAAAGTATGGAGGTATGCCACCAAAGCCGTGGCGGGTATTTTGCCCATATTTTTTTCACACTTTATTGTCATAGATCCTTCCATAATAATAAAAAGTATTAGGTTAATTCTCTAAAAACTTTTTATTTTACTTACAACCAACATCGAGCCTTTTGGTTTCTTCGGTCACGGTGGACCTTTCTCTGAAAATGTTTTTTTTTATTTGTTCTCAATTGAATATTCTTTAAACGCCAGCAAACGAAAAAACCCTTACTAAATTTGCGAAGCGAATTATTTGTTAATTTGTACACTCTTTCGTCATTGATCATCGTTTCACGTTTCTCCACACAACGTCCAAAGATCATTGAACGACGATCTTTCTTCAATTTCAACATAATTCAAATCAACTTTAAATAATTTTAAACAAACAACAATTTTTCTTAATTTACGATTTTTCTTTTGTGAATGATTCTCGTTTTAATGACCCAAAAAAAGTGACGGCGGCGGACAGACAACAGATGAAGCGAGCATTGCGAGTACTTGGAGACTTGCTTCGAAGCGTACCTGTCCGTCTCTGTACGTATGCATGGATGGCTGTAGACGTTAGTGGCTTGTGCCATAAAATGCATGACACAAATAAGGGCGTTGTTATTACCACCTGTGATGAATAACGTTTTTTTCCGCTTCGCTCTTGAGATTTCGCGTTTCTTGGTTTGGTTGTTGCTTGTGGGCTTGCATACTCGCGTATGTACATACGTATGTATGTAGGTGTGTGTTTAAATGCGGAGGATCCAATATCCCGGTAACAATTCGATCGACCGCATGTGATCACACACTCGCGCACGCACGCTCACAGTCGAACATTTCATGGATCTCAATTGTGCCGAACGTTACACAGGTGGTGATGTTCGTTTAATTCTCAACTCTCGTTCACTGTAGTCTTCTTTAGTGTGCGTGCGGTGTGTGTGTGGAGTTGTTGTTTTGTTATATTATTTCAATTAATTAAAATACAGTTTTGCACAATTGGTGGCCATTTCTTCTCCGACTTCTTTGTTTTAGCCGTCGTTGCTTCGCGAATACGTGTATCATTCGCCTTTTTTGTCGATATATCGAGCATATACTCGTACATCCGCATTACACACTCTTACTTCGCGATACCAACGCCAACACACGCACACCAACAACGAGTAGGAGAAGCCTCACCGACCAGTACTCACCTCTCCCAGTTGGTAACTGACAGACTGCTGGGCTGGGGTTTCTTACCTTCTTTTCGATCAGTTGGATTGTTGTTGTCGATGTTTTTTTTTGGTTTGTAACGTTGTTTTTATTATTGTCTGAAATCAAACTGAACTGTTATTGTAGTTTTTTTCGTCGTTGTTGGTGTTCGTTATATTAAAATACAATTGATCATGTAGAACTGTGTGAGGTACATTTGTAGCAACAAGTACATATCGGACTGTTTTTCGGTCGGTTGCTCTGTCTGCTCTGATGTTGTGAAGTGAACTACATCGCGCATAACGCAGCATAAGTATCGGTTTCACATGTGATACCATGGGTGTGTGCGTTTGTCCATATTGGATGGGGTTAAGGAACGCGAATTAATTTGGAGGCACCCTACTATCGGCTCTAAATATAGTTACCAGTGGAGCTTTGAACAGAGTTTGATAACTTTATGGTATTATTGGCCGCGGGTGTCTTGATTCAAATTTAAGTTTAAGGGATTGGTAGTGGCTTAAACATTAATGAACTTTGAAAAATTTGTCCTTTCGTTTGCAACAACTCGACATATTGATGTAATACCCTTTAACTTGTAAATGCGTATACTTAACAAACTAATTTGCAAAATATTCTCCAACCAATTATTAGTGACTATAAATAAAACTTTTTCCCAACCAAAAACGGATTGTTTAATAATATAATTTTTTTAAATAAAATTATTCAATTAATACTGACTTGAAGCCAATCGATTAAGAAAAATTTCAAAATTTTCACTAAATATCATCCGTTATCTTTTCCACTTTTACCTCGCCATGACCCTCTCTATGAGTACTTTAAGTACTTGAATTGTGTAAGAAAACATTTTAAGCCTCTGAGTAAAATTTTAATATTTTTCGTTAAACAATTGTGCTGTGTGGATTTTAAAATTCTCTTCTAAAGCTTTGGATACATGGTATGTTTCCAATAACTGAATACTGCAGAGCACCAACTAACATTCGGTTGTCTGATGAAATATTCGAGGTGCATGTAACCTCAATCATTCGATTGGAAATAAATTTCGGTTGTGGCAATGATTTTTTTTTCTGTGTGTACATATTAAAAAAGTATACCGATAAACTCAGAAATATTCCACCTATTCTTTTAAAGGGTGGGCGATTAACCATTTTAAATTAAAATCGACTGAAAAAAAGTAGTAAATGAACTTTGAAAAATTCGTCCTTTCGTTTGCAACAACTCGACATATTGATGTAATACCCTTTAACTTGTAAATGCGTATACTTAATAAACTAATTTGCAAAATATTCTCCAACCAATTATTAGTGACTATAAACAAAACTTTTTCCCAACCAAAAACGGATTGTTTAATAATATAATTTTTTTAAATAAAATTATTCCATTAATACTGACTTGAAGCCAATCGATTAAGAAAAATTTCAAAATTTTCACTAAATATCATCCATTATCTTTTCCACTTTTACCTCGCCATGACCCTCTCTATGAGTACTTTAAGTACTTGAATTGTGTAAGAAAACATTTTTAAGCCTCTGAGTAAAATTTTAATATTTTTCGTTAAACAATTGTGCTGTGTGGATTTTAAAATTCTCTTCTAAAGCTTTGGATACATGGTATGTTTCCAATAACTGAATACTGCAGAGCACCAACTAACATTCGGTTGTCTGATGCAATATTCGAGGTGCATGTAACCTCAATCATTCGATTGGAAATACATTTCGGTTGTGGCAATGAATTTTTTCTCTGTGTGTACATATTAAAAAAGTATACCGATAAACTCAGAAATATTCCATCTATTCTTTTAAAGGGTGGGCGATTAAACATTTTTAATTAAAATCGACTGAAAAAAAAGTACTTAAAATATTTTCAAATTTCTAGTTTTATTGAAAAGGTTATAGTTTGTAATTTGATAATGGAAAACAATATCAAAACACCACAACTAGTTCAGCAGTAACTCATCTGATCAATCCAATTTTCAGTACATTTTTGATTGCTTCAGGTCGAATCTCTTAAATGGCAACTTCGATTTCATGTTGTAACGCTCAATTGTTAATGGTGTGCTTTGCGTAACATTTATCCTTACTGACCCCCACACAAAATAATCCAAAGTGCTCAAATCACAGCTCCGAGACGGCCAATTGACATCACAATTTCGGCTGGTAATTCGATTTTCAAAAACAGTGCGTAAAATATCGATGGTTGCGTTGGCTGTGTGACATGTGGCCACGTCTTGTTGAAACTAAATGTCGTCCAGATATTCTCTTGCATTTTAGGAAACAATAATTAGTTGAGCTTGGAGCGGTATAGCTCATCATTGACTGTAATATCGGATTCTTGCTAATTTTGGAAGAAAAATGGCCCAATTATGCCGAAAGCCAAAATTTAGGACGCATTAGCTTCTCAATAATCTCATGTGGGTTCTTTGAACCCCATATGCGGCAATTTTGTTTATTGACATAGCCACCGAGATGAACATAAGCTTTATCTGAAAATATTTTTTTCGTTAAAATTTTCCATCTCCTGCCAAATAGTCTTCAAATTTCAGTTGGGCAAATTTCAGTTGGGTTGCAATAACTTCTAAAATTTTCATTCCGTTGAACAAACTTTTCTTATTTTGAATTGTGTTATATAAACTTGTATATTGCCCAACAAAGTGTAGAGTACCCAATGAATTCGTCAGTTATCGTTACCTTTCATGATGGTATATTTGTTTCATCCACAACAACTTGTTACCAAAATTTTAACTTGAGTAAATGCAAGCATATTCGTATGTAGTCGTATACGATATGATGCTTTTTCAGATTTCAATTGTTTCATTCATTGATTGATTGTTTTGTCATGTCATTTCAATGCGCTCTCACATTTTTGAGATGAGTTATTTTTCAAAAAATTAATTTTGATTGATTATACCAAGTTTTTGTGGCCCGAATGCAAGCACATCACACCAATCTGCTGTTTTGTTAGCAATTTCAGTTATTTTTATTGAAAAATTCGAACATAAAGCTGAGAAACAGCGTAAAGTTAATTAGCATTAAATGATATTTCATTCTTTCCACGCTTATGTTTTTTTGTTTATTTCGCAATATTGACGCTTTCATTATTTCGCCATACATTTTGTTTGCCAATAAAGAAGTACAAAAAAAAATAATATTCAGTAACGGGCATATTCGCCACAAAAAGGGTATCAGTTTTATTTTTAGGCGAGCAGGCCTCCTTTATTTGTTTATAATCTAAATGCTCATATCAAAAACGCATATTTACGAGTGGTAGTGGTTTGGCGAAATGCAAAAAAACGCAAACAATAACAGCAAAAATAAACGCAACAAATCTGTAAATTATAAGGCAAATCTATAGTTTAAACGCTAAATGATCACGCAACTCAAGTGGCTGCCGCCGCAGTTGGACCGTAAAGGGAAGCAGGTCGCATGTTCTGACAACCCACCAGAAGAGATACGCGTACAGTGAACGAACGCGCGACCGTTTAAATTGATGGTAAATCGAATTTCTTTTGGGCTTTTATTCAGTGTTATGGTTTTTCCTTGTTGTGTCGGTTTCAGAAGGTAAACCTACTTAACAGGGCGCTTTACATGCCGAACGCATGCGCACACCACGTTATGATCGACGGTCTGATTTCATGTGATTCCTCAAAAGACAACAAGTCGCAAAGGAAGTCAAACTTTTTGGTGTTATTTTGTCGTAACAACGCCTAAATTGTTCTGAAGGCAGGGTTCGGAAATGAGGTTTTTTAAGCGAGCGCAGATTACAGTGGGTATATTCTAATTATCTTGGTCGAATCTTCGAACGTTGATCTATGAATTTTTATAAATTGTTATAGCGGGTATTCCAACCATAGTGTACCGCAGTTAATTGTAAGTCTCACCTTAACGTCAAGTTTGTTGCCCAACTTAATTTTACATTTCTTTGTTTCAGTGTTTGAAAAATTCAACCATGGAGATGTACACACTTGAGCAGAGCGCTATGATTGTTGAAGCCTCTTACGAAAATAGGCTTTTAAATCAAATGAATTTCGTGTACTTCGTGATTTTTGTGGGCAGCATAATCGACCAAATGCGTCCACAATCGGGTGAATTATGTGCTAATTTCAGCAAACCGGGTCTGTCAGTTAGTTCTGCGGAAAACATTGCTGTTGTTCGCGATAGTGTGGCAAAAGAGCTGTCTTCCTCGACTCGTGAATGGTCTGCGCTATTGCGAGATGATAACGGACTTCTTGTGGCCAGAAATTGAGGATATTGATCAGGACGATATGTGATTACAAGTGGATAGTGCCACTTGCCAGACAGCCAACGAAACAATGCCTCTTTTGCGCGAGAAATTCAATAGCGTGACAAGGTTATTTGACCGCCACGAACATGAGATATGACACAGTTAGACTACTTTCTTTGAGGATATTTAAAAGAAAATTGTACGTCCCTTAGCCATGAACAATTAAGAGCTTAAGGATGAGATAGTTCGGCACATTAACGACATTGAACTTCCATTGTTTTTCAAAGTCATTGAAAATTTTGACCATCGAAGAGGTATGCCACAGAAAACGTGGTGAACTTATAGCTGATATTTTGTTGCACCCATAATTGTCGAAGATCCTTTTTTCATAGCGAAAAATATTATGAGAAGTTTATGTTTTATTTACATTTAACAACGTACATTTTTGTTAGACCACCCTTTATTATTTTTTGGAAGTAGGGTCGATGATGATGTGATTTAATCTTGTTCCTAAGTCAGTGCTCTTTGTCATCCAACAGAGATTACTACTGTAATCTGCATCTGTGTAATTACCCAATATGATCTAGCCGATCTAGAATGTCTGTTGACAGCAAGATCGAATGTCTCTTAACATATAAGTTTATGACTTACAATCACAAATCAGTTTTGATTAGAAGTGCATCAAGTTGAAAAAATGTTTCTATTCAAATTTAAGATTTAAATCGGCTGTAAAAAGCGTACAGTTAATGTTTTCACTTTTCTCGTTTTATTGGAAAGGTTGAACTTTGTCATTTAATAGTGAAACATCAGATAAAGCCCATTATCATCTCGGTTGTTATGTCAATAAGCAAAATTGCCTCATATGGGGTTCAGAGAATCCACACGTGACTATTGGGAAGCCAAAACATCCACAATGAGTCACTGGGCCATTTTTTTAAAATGAGCAAGGAGCCTTATTTGCCGTCAACGGTGATTGTTAACGTGCCATGCTCAGCGAATTTTTGTTTCCAAAAATTCAAGAGAATGACATGGACGACATTTGGTTGCAACAAGAATGGGCCGCAGTGTTTTTGAAAAACGAATAATCCGCCGAAATTTTGGTGTGATTTGCACTCTTAGGATGATTTTCTGTGGGGAATCCTTATGGATAAATATTACGCAAAGCATCCAGAGACAATTGAAGCGTTAAAACATGATATCGAAGTTGGCATTGGAGAGATTCGACCAAAAACAATCGAAAATGTACTAAAAAATTTGATTGATATGAAGTTATGGTAGTCAAATGAATGATATTGTGTTCCATTGTTAAATGTCAAAGTTCAATCTTTCCAATAAAACCAGAAGTTTGAAAAAAATATCATTACTGCTGTTTACAGCCAATTCAAATTTAAAATTTTAAATGGCTACCCAGTAGGTGCATATTTTTATGATAGAGCTGAACTTAGAATTCAAGTCCATGGACCCTACGACAGAAAACACGGTCCTATTATACAAAAAAAGTTTTAGATATTCTTAAGATTTGCGTAACTTTTTATCATCCTCTTGATTTATTATTGTTTACCATACTTTTTTGTTTTTCACCGCCATTGGACCTTTTTTAACCCGTTTTATCCTAATATCTACTTTCCGTAGTATTCTGTTGATTTATTTGTTTTTTTTTCTCACTTTCTAGTGTTTTGCCCCTTTCAGAAATAGAAATGGGAATAAAAATAGACACAAACGGGGCGAAATATCAGCATGAAATATTGAAATCGGGATAAAAAGAAATTAAAAAGAGCCAAACGGGTGAAACATCAAGAAGCGAGAAATCTTTTTTTAAATCAATTGGAAAATTATCCAAAAAGGGCCAAATGTAAAAATGTTATGAAATAAATATTAAATCAGCAGGATGGCGTTAAAAATAGAGGTAAAAAAATGCTCCAAAAGCGGCGAAATATCAGAAAAAAATCATTGTTAAATGAAAAGTATAAAATGGAGATAAAAAAGGTCCAAAAAGGGGCGAAATATCAAAAAGTGAGAAAAATACTATTAAAACAATAGAATAACATTGAAAAAAGAATTGGAAATAAACAGGTGAGACAAAACAGCTGAAATTGAGAAAAACAATATGAAACCTTTAGGATGGCATCGAAAATAGAAATGGAGATAAGGGCGAAAATATGCCAAATATCTAAAAGTCAGAAATAGAAAAAAGCTCGATAACAATATCAAATTATTTAAAATGGTAAAAAGGGCAAAAAAAAATACTAGACTCAAATGGTCGAGGAAAAAAACGGAAGAAAAAGAGTATCAAATAAACAGGATGGCCTAAACTAACAAAATATCGAGACTAAAATAGTCCAGAGCTAAAAACGGAAGAGGAAGAGTACCAACTTAACTGAGTGGCATAGAATATATAAATTTGTTTACAGGAAGCTAAAATAGCGAAATAGCAAAAAAAGAAGATTCAGCCAAAATGAAGGCATTAAGAAAAAAAAGGAAAACCACAACACAACAGGCGATATATCAAAAATTTAAGAAAACGATATCAAATCACCAAATGGCATAATCAAAAAAAAGGACATTAAAAGGAATGAAAGCGGGTCAAAGCGGTTAAATGTCCTTATTAGACGATAAAAAGACGATTCGACATTTAAAAAATCACGTGTGAACATACAGCTATTAAAACAACAGATAGGGGAAGAAAACATTTTTCCACAACAACCGATGCCAACATTAGTCGGAACTTATTAGAGTCGCAATAAAGATAAACCGGACCAGAAATGACTAAAAACAAAGTGAAAGAGACAGTTCAAAATTAACCATAGAGGCTGGAAAATAGAAAAAAGGTAAAGGTGGCAAAAAAAACTAAATTAGATTAAAAAATGATTAAAGTGCTCAAAATCTAGCAAATATTAGACTATACTTCATTGGTGGCCACATATAAAACACTATACGTAAATCTAGAGTCTTTCTTCGAATGGTGCATAATGGTTTGATATGTCAGTTTCCCACTTACAAAGTAGCGAATATTTGATAGTTGCTGAAAAACAAACTACGTCCGTGTATGTACATGATTATTGAAATCTGCTAAACTGGGGTAATCTTTAGCATTAAGGATTAAAGATTAAAAAAGTGTTCCTCCGCAATAAACAACGCAAAGTTCAAGCTTCTTTACAAGATGCCTTAAGCCAAAGAAGCTTATAACTTAATTGAGTTTATATAAGTAATAAGATAATGTAACAATGTATTAATGATGAAACTAATCGAAAGAACATATCCGATTTTACACAAGGTTCAACATAACGATTCCCATTACCCTTACTTATTTTCCCATTAAGCAAAAATTAAAACAAAACCAGTAAAAAGGTAATTGATTTCGGCCAGACCGCACCTTATATACCCTCTACCGTCTCTGCGCTACTTAAAAAGTTCATTTTGAGGCCTTTAGGCTCATGCGTCCGTCCCTAAACTCAGCCATAACTTAAAAATTTGCTTTAATTTGAGTCTATATAGATTATTAAACGACCATTTTAACAAGGTGATACGTGTTTTTGTCCACATGAGCAAAAAATGCAGCAACTATGTCCTTTTTGAGGTATTTAGAGCGTCTCGACTAACAGCACCCATTTTAACCACTAGTCGTACTTTTTACCGAGGCACTTTCAGTCCCTTAAAGGGACATCTTTTCTTCTGAGCTGATTTCGTCCATTTACAATACCAATCAGCTTATAACTTTAAGCTAGAAAAGATTCTTAGTTGGTTCGTTTGACCGCGATTGTGCTTGCAACAGACACGCGGAAGGATGGACACGGCTAGATCGTCTTAAGAGTTTTACTACGATCATGTACAACTACTTATACACATGACATAGATCGTTCTTAATACTTAATGGGAGATTTGGTCAAAACCGTATATAACATGTGGCATATAAGGCTGGAAGTTCTTAAATCGTGAAGGACCTTTGTACGGGCGCTACTGAAAAATATAAATCTAGTCATCAAAGCTTTTAATTGGTCGTTATAACGCACCGTGCAAAATTTTCGCGTGATCGGGTTTAATTTGTGACTTTTAGAGCCGCAGGGACTCTATTCGAAGTGGGTATTTGTGTGGGAGCTATTCAAAAACATAGACCACATATGGTCCAATTTCAAAAAAAGTTAGGTGCTGGTTGTTCGTAAAGCTCTATTTAAAATGCAATCCAAATCGGATGTACTTATAATATAAATCTCTATAGTACTGTATCATCAGAGTTAATTATTGGTCGCTCATAGCTTACTATGAAAAATTTGACCGAATCGGGTTTAAGATGTGGCTTTAAAAGCCCCAGCACCTCAAATCGGGAAGTTTTTTTGTGAGGTATTCGAAAAATACACCAATATAGTCCAATGGATAGGTAGGTATTGATTGTTCGTAACACTCTGTGAGCATTTCTATCGGATCAAATGACCAATGTAGACCAGTTTCATTAAGGTTCGTCCTTGACCCAAACAAGAGGAATAAAGCAAGTTTCATCGAAAGCGATACATTGACTGACGGAGGGACGGGCGGCCATCGCTCCATGAAATCAATTACTAATTCTTAATAAATCTGAATACTAAACATTGGCTTTATCTCCATTCCTTTAAGAAGTTACGGACATCAGCACTACCCTACACACACAGTGTGATGTAGGTTAAAACAAATGGCGGAACTTCTCTCGAATCAGCGAGCTGTGCGCAATATAATTTTTGAACTCATAGAACGAGATCTGGAGTTGTTGTATAAATTTATATAGGTAAATATGTTTTTGTAACCCTGATTACCTACAGCATATACGCTTCTTACATTTTTTAGCGTACTCGTGGGACCAGCAACTTTTCTAATGCCGCCACCGTTTGAAGTGTAAACGTCAAGTAAATATTTGTTAACTCAGGCATTTCCCCCATTCGGTCCTCATTAGAGTATACTGCAATTATTAAGTGCACAGCTCACTGATTTCAAATGATATTTTCATTTGCTAGACAATTTAGGGAACTCGTCATATATCCTTGCGTAATTTAAGACTTCAGAAAACTGATCCAAAACAGCATTTCGAACGAGGACCAAAACAAATATCATCTGTAGAGATTGTGTTCTTTGTTGGACATTGAAAGAAAATACCCGAACCCTGATATTTAAAAATTTCTTGTTGCTTTCGTTTTGCACATGCATGTTTATGAATTTCGCAAAAGGAGGAAGCCCTCCTTCCCTCTCCCTGAAAAGTTGTTACTTCTCTTGTACTTAGTGATGTTGTTACTGTGTTGTTGTCGTTGTCATCATTCATGGCGGCTCCACTCACTGCCCGCTTGGCTCCTGGGCCACAAACCGAACAGACGCTACAACTAAACCAACGACAAACGTATTAGCGGGATTTGCAAGGGGAGGGAATTAAAACAGTAACAACGAGTAACTCAATATTTTTGCAAGTTACACGTTAATTTAAGCACAAATTGAATTAATAAAACATGTTAAACATTGTGTGCGGTCCAAAAATATTTATTAATTTATGCACGAATATCACTTATGCCACCATCGGACGAAACGAAACACTCCTAACACACACCGCACGGCCACAGAAAGTCGAAACATCAACCCAACGCACCATTTACAGTCGAAACACCAACGTGGACCATGGCATGCATCGCGGGCTGGCACTTGGTAAAGCACGTTCCAGGTAAGCCGGAGTGAAAGAGCTGCAGAAAATCGGGCGTATTGATCGCATTTTAACTGTGTAAACGCAATTTGAATTTACAACCAATTCGTATGCGTTTTTCTTTCTTCATCACCATCGCCATCAACGTTGTTTTCTGCTTTCTTGCACTTGGGCTGTGATTTTCTTCCTTCTCCGAATCCAGCCCAATTTCAATAGCGAAATTTATAAAGAGCCCAGTTACGCGAGAAAAAAATTCAGCCGAGCTGACGTGATTGGTTTGCATTTAACAAAGTAACAGAAAATATGCCCGTTTTGTTGTAACTTCAGTACGAAACATCTGAAAGGCTCTTATATCGGCTGAGACAGGTATGATGATGATGGTAATTGTAGGCCGTGTGTATTCTTGGTGGATTTTGGTTTAAGGTTAATTCTATATTCAATAATGCTGAGGGGTTCCCATGCACTTAAGGCGAAACGAAAGACTTAAGACACGAACACAACGGAGCTGTAACGTCTACAAAGCAACATCATCGCTTCGAGGACAGGATTTTTTGAAGAAAGCTACAAACATATCTGGTTCGGCATTTTCATAAAGTTCATATCAAGTAATAAACAATTTCAAAGACTAAAGTCGGAAATTAATTGGAACCACAGTATGTATTCCTATAGCCCCATATGCAGGTCCGGTCTCAATCAGTGATCCTCTCACAGGGCACATTTTGCATCCTATTTTGCTCAACTTTTTACGTTATGGATAATATCGGTTTATACTTAAATAAAGCTACCATATAAAAGTCCACACAAATTTGAGGTTATGCCACTCCACAAGCGACATTTTACCTCCGAAATTGCTCAAATGTGGTAAATTGGGACATAAGATATCTGTTACAAATACTTACAAAAGAGGACCACATCGTTCCAAGTAGCCCAAATAGAAAGATTCTGCAGCTCTTGAAGTTGCATATAAAATCTAATCATGTCGAAACTTTGTGCTCTGCATAATAGGTCCCTTATAGCATTAGTCAACGAAATTAAGAACAATCTCTGTGGGACGGATGATATGAGCAGCCTTTTGCAGACATCAGCATTTCGAATTTTTAATCGGATCTTTGGCAAACATTGAAAAAAATACAACTAACCCGGTATCTGCAGGAAATGTTTTAAAGATAATTTCATGTTTTCACACACTTGTTTATCTATCCATTTCAGCGGCAGGACAATTTTTATGAGGAACACGTTAGCGCCCTACAAAGTTCAATACTCCTAAATCTAGTTAAATTTTACTTGTTTTGGGTTATTTTTTTCTGAGTGTATTTACTAGAAATTCCAATAATGACTACTCCGAAACTTTTGGCATGATCCTTGTACTTCCAAGTCACATAGCCGTGTAAGCAGCCACTTCATTCATAAAGATATCTGGCCGAAGCTAGTTAAGGATTATGAACAGTGACTTCGACGGAGTCGTTACCATTCTCACAATACTTTCGAACCTGCTTTGGGGATTCCTTGTCTCCAACGCCACCCCTCCATATAGAAATTTCTATTGTTTTTGGAAAGGTTAAACTTTGTCATTGTCAGCACCGCATCCGATCAAACCAATTTTTCAGTACATTTTCGATTGTTTCTGGTCGAATCTCTTCATTGGCAATTTCGATTTCATATTTCAATGCTTCGTTTGTCTCTGGATGCTTTACGTAACATTTATCCTTAATGGCCCACCACAGAAAATTATCCAAAAGTCTCAAACACAGCTCCGAGACGACCAACTGACATCACAATATCGGATGATTATTCGATTTTCAAAAACAGTTCGTAAAATATCGATGGTTGCGTTCGCTGTGTGAAATGTGGCCCCGTCTTGTTGAAACCAAATGTCGTCCATGTCAATTTCTTGAATTTTTGGAAACTAAAATTAGTTGAGCTTGGAGCGGTAAAGCTCACCTTTGATGGTAACGTTGGTTTCTTGATAATTTTCGAAGAAAAATGGACAGCCAAAAATTTACACCAAACAGTGACTTGTTGTGGATGCATTGGCTTCTAAATAATCTCGTAGTCTCGTGTGGGTTTTTGAACCGCATGTGCGGCAATTTTTTTTATTGACATAGCCACCGAGATAAATAGGGCATTATCTGAAAACAAAATTTCGCGGTAAAATTCTTTATCTCCTGCCAAATTGTCTTCAGCCCATGTATTGAAGCGAAAACGCATCGGATAATAATCAATTATTAAATGTACTTAAAGCCTACGAGTACACAATTATTTAAAGTAATACATTTACTTTCATTTTGGCAATTTTCAGATGTTTTCGTTTTGGCACTTTTTTGCTTTTCCATTTTTGCAAGTTAAAATTTTTGATTTTGGCACTTTTAGATTTTTTTTTATTTCGGCATTTTAAGATTTTTTTTCAATTTTTGTCAATTTTTATATTTTTTCCACGGCTATCTTCCTCGGATAAATAATGCTTTCTGACAACAAAAGCTAGCAAAAAATTATTAAGGAAATCAAAAACCATTCCCATGCAAATCTCAACTGCTGTTACATTGACCATGCGCATCATACCATCCTCGTGCCAATCGATCGTATAAGGAGCATTGGCTGCAAAATGAAATCCCAAAAAATGAAATCATTTTTTCTTCTGGTATATGTATATGAGTTACATAAAACTATAAAGCAAATGAAACATAAAAATTAGAACATGTAAAATGTTTTGTACGTATAAAATTTACATGAACATGCAACAACATTTCATTCAGAGGCCCCCTAAATGCCACAAAAAATTAAACCATATCGGACAACATCAGCGGCAGCAGACACAGCAACGACAACGTTGGCGGCAAACAACGTTTGGTTTCTGTTTGATCTCACGTACCTCCAGTTGAGTGTGTTTAACAACCTGTAAAATGATAATGCGAAACGCAGCACAAAAAAGGGCACCACCACCAAACACTCCACGGCTCCACTGGTGCTGTTGGTGGTCGCAAAAGTTTGAAAAACTTGCCCGACGCCTTGCCGCGCTCTGGCAAAAAAAGGACCAACAACAACAAATTTTTATGAAGAAAAAGTGATCGATTATTTTGGTGGTGGTATGACAAATACTTTGTTTTCTGTTGGCAATTTGACTTGTACAAGTATGTTTCCTGTTGGCAATATGTTGACATTATTTGGCAACACCAGATTTGTTGTTGCTGTCGTTGTATTGATTATGGACCCCCAGTGGGAATCTGATGTTTATGCTGATGGAATGCAGTACAAGTATCTGTTTAAAGTTTTGTTTTTTTGTAAATTCGCCTTTGGGCAAATTGTAACGCGTCAGGATGGCAATAAAATTGTGGCAAGAAATTCTCGTTTAAACTGTGACTCAGTTTTGGTAAGGGGAAAACTTGTTAATATGCAAAGGATACACTAAGTCCAAGTATGTAGGACATAGTATATTTATGGATTTTTTAAATCGTCGGTCTGGTTAGTTAGGATAACAGCACTGAAAGGAAATGACTTATAGAGGTTAAAAAACATAGTAATTATTTTTCTAATACTACTTAAAGAGGGTAATGTACAGAGAAGGTAATATTGAATAATATTGAAATTCTGGAAGGGCCATAAATACTGTTACAACATTGAACACACCCATTTCAATAGTAGAACTGACCATACCCCGTTAATGTCATATGGGTTTTGAAAGCTAACCTCAATAGCATTAGTCTGTAACGGGATTTTAAAATTGTTTCAACTTTCATCATGGAGTGGTCCGATAATGAGAACCGTATCGCTGTAATAGCGCTTTTCAAGTGTGAAATGAAAAAAACGATATTTTCAAAATGCTCCGGCCACTAGGGATTAGCCGCATGTTCGTCTACCGATGCATAATACTGTTTGATGAGACTGGAGATGTAAAAGACCGCCACCGGTCGGGCCGCCCACGCTCTGTTCGAACACCACATGCCATCAAAGCCGTTAAATCAAAAATTCACAGAAATCCGCTCCGTAAACAGAAAATCATGGCCCTTGAGATGAATCTGACGCAAAAGTCCACGAGTCGAATCATTAAAAAAGACTTGGGAACGTCGTACCGGACATTTATTGACTGCAACTTTAAAAAAAATAGGATTGAAAAATGCAAACGTATTTTAGTGAAGCACACTGATAACTTGCACAGAAAAATTTTGTTCACCAATGAAAAAAGAGTGTATGCGCGGTCATCCAAGGAAGCATCTGAACTGATCCCAAGGGTGGAAAAGGGTCATCACCCAGCTTCAGTCATGGTTTGGTGGGGTGTCTCTTACGATGGGGCCGCTGACCTGCATTTCTGCGAGCAAGGACTCAAAACATCGGCCAAAGTTTACCAAGAAACCGTTTTGGAAACTGTTGTGAAGCCTCTTAAGAGTTCCCAGTTCCAAAACCAGCCATGGACTTATGAGCAGCATTCTGCGCCGGCCCATAAGGCTAAAACGTCCCGGGCCCAGAAACGTCCCAGAAACAATTTTCCATCGTTTATTTCCTCTGAAGAATTGCCCTCAGGCAGTCCAGATTTGAATCTATTGGATAACAAATTGTATACGATTTTAGAGGACAAGGTTTGTCACAAAAGATACCCCAACATTGTATCTCTAAAGACTGCTTTGGTTCGAGCTGTGGCCATTTTTCCAATGGACTTAAGTCATCTGTAAAGGCAAAAGGCGGACATTTCGAATAAGAAGATTCTTTTTGGATACAATATACATCAATTAATATATTAAAAAATATTAAAAAATTCTATACTTTTTATTTTACAGCATAAATCGTGTGTCACAGTATTTATGTCCCTACTAAGTAGTTTAAAACAAATTGACAAATTAAGTTCGGTTGTGCCGAAGCTTAAATACTCTCCATCATGGATTACGGGCGAAAATGACAATTTAATCAGGGGTAGTGCAACAGGTCTCTTTTCTATTAGGGTGTCCTTTTTATCATACCAACATCAAATATACCTACTTATATTGGCGTATTGTCTTTCAATGTTTAGAGTTGTATGGACGGAGTCACGCCCTTATGTCCAATTTTAACACACAATAATCTATTTTAAAAAGTTTATATTAAATCTCACTATGTTAAAACTTTATAACAATCAATTCATTACTGTGGACAAAAGTGTGATTTTCAAAAGGGACACGCCACCGCCACCTTTTTCTCCAGTATTTGTTTCGATTCAACCCAACAGCATATGTTCAAAATATCATTATCATATCTATCTATATAAGTTCATAAGATTGTCTTATTAAGTATAGTGGTTGAATGTGCGGTGCCACGCTTCTTTGTCCAATTTGACCATAACATAACCTTAAATAATTGCCTAGTCATTGGATCCATCCTGTTAACATTTTATAATAATCGGTCCATTAGTTTGGCCATAAATCCCGATGTGTTTCGATCAACATCAATGTCATATGTTCCGAACATCATAGTCATATCTTTATTAGTTCATGGGATACTGTCTTTTTATGTTCAGAGGTTGTGTGGGCGGGGCCACGTCCCCTTGTCCAATTTTACTATAAAATTGTCTTGAAGAATTGCCTAGTGATTGCATTCATCCTATTAACATTTTATAACGATCTATCCATTAGTTTGGCCATAAATGAGGAGTTTTAAAGAGGTCGTGGCAACGTGCCTTTAACTCCGGGATGTGCTTCGATCCTTGCCAATATAATATGTTTCAAATATCAGCCTCATATCTTGAAAAGTTCATAAAGTATACTTTAGCGTTTAAAAAATCAGGATTGTTGATTTTTCCAAAAGTTTATCCAGGTGTTGTGAGGGAAACTTTTTACCTCTAGACCGACCTGTCAAATCACACTAGTTTACGAATTATTTTTGCTGGTCCAGAGTTCTACATATTTATTTCCTATGGACTTAGGGCCTCCAAAACACGAAAAATCATTTTAAAAAAAATTTCTCTGGTTAATTCTCAAGAATTTTTCGCCATTTTTTAAGAGATGTTGCAGCTTTTTGGGCTATAGTTCCCAAACGCTTTTATCGATTATATCAAGAGTGGTCTCAAATGAAAGGAAAGTAGCTATAAAATACCTACTACTAAATGGGCCAAGATGATCCTGTGCTGTACCACGATTTATTTGGCTCTGTTGTAAATGGACCAAGAGGAATGGCACTGTGTACTTATAAGATTTACAACTTAGTGGGCCACTAGACCCTACGCAGTTCCACAATTGAAGTAGCACTGCGGGTAATGAAAGAAAGAATTACTAACTAGACATTAGTATTAAACTGCTTACATTAGAACTAGTACACACCTAGTACCCTGATTACATCTGCGAATCCAGGATGCGTTGCCTGTGTCGAGTAGGCTTTTAACCAATTCGTTAACATACAGTTTAATGTTTATGTGATTGATGATTGACGATTTAACTTTCATCTTGCCCGAGGTCTGGGAGGATGAGGTGGAGATAGACACCTGTTGTGTCGATGCCTGTTCCTCTAGAAAATATGTCAAAGTTGTCTGGAGAAGTTCTTTAATGAAGTTTTAGTGGATTTATTCTTTTGCAAAATGTTTTTCAAATGGTTTATCGTGGCTTAGGAAAGCTTTGTATATAACTTGATGCGTAATTCACCATATAGGAGGACAGTCGGAATTGACCCTGTTTACTTTACAGAGTAGATGGTGGTTTACGTGGCCGACCCAAGGACATCAATTTGCATTATATAAGCACACTACGTTTTTATTAGTGCCACATCAACTAGAAAATAATTTGTCGTTTGTTTATGATTTCTATGTGTTAAAAAAATTCTGTAGATAAACTATGAAGGTTATTCAGGCCATTTGTAGATATACATTTAAGTCCTCGAGATACCTTGACACAATGATATTGTCACGTCAGTATATGACATACACTAAGGAAGTTTTTGACCGTCTTTTCCACTTGGATTTTGCCAAAATGAATGTATTCTCCAATTAGTCGGTCACCCGTCAGAACGGCTATCAACCTCTTTTTTACTATGGTTAATGTGAAAATTTGCTTTTCTGCTATCATATTCTTTCAAGGTTTGCTTAGATATCCCGTACAGTTCCAAAGCATTTCACATTCTTAAGGTGGTAATTCCAAAATAATATCTATAGATTACCCCTTATAAAACCTTATCGGTATAGTTACTTCTAATGAGGTTGATCCACTTAAGAAAACCAAGCCGACACAATATAGTAGTCGTCGACTGTGAGATAATTCTTTTTGATGGTTACGCCTACCACAAGGTTGAGCCGGTTAAAAGAAAGTTTTTATAAGCAACATCACTTAGGCTACAGTGTTAACGAACTAAGTATCAGGAAATCTTCCTGATGTATAGCTGCTGGATATTTTTCATCAATTACAGACCATTTTTTTCCTACTCTTCTTTAGTATGCTTTTCAAACAGAACTCAAAAGCCATTCAAAAATTATAAATCTCTAACATCGGTCTCTGAGTTTAGTACTAAGTTTAGTTCTAAAATGTCGGGAATCGCCGATATGCGCCGTTTCAGCTAAGGTCTCTGGCGCAGTTCTTAGAAGTAGGATACTGTGTACTTGAACCCATATGAGTCACATTGGACGTGATCAACAAGTTGGTAAGCTATTCCCTACCACCAGTGATGATGTGATCGTACAGTATTTGAGAGCCAGGAGAGCCACCGAGCTGTCAACGTGAATACATATCCGCCTCCGCCATATCTGCCAAACTATTCACTGCGTGGACCGCAGATGTGCGGATCTGGAAGTCATCACGTCAAAATCCCAACTACCAACAACCCCAAAATCCTTGCGGTCGAATTGGACTGCCTTTTTCAAGCCTCGACACATGCTAAAGCTCTTTGCGATAATTTGAAAAGTTGAAGCTAGCTGCTCAAGTCATTTGCCTGCAATGCTTGGGGAGCTGACAAAGCAACCTTGTTGATCTCTTACAAAGCGATAGGTCGGTTTGTTGCGAACTACGCAGCGCCGCACAGTGGTCCTGGATTGGTTTCGATCACCAAAATTCTATCACTATTGATCCAGTAAATATTTTCGAGCTCTGTAAAAATAGCAATTGAAGCCTAGGACTTATGGATTAGTTTGAGCTATTAATATTTAAAATCGGGCCATTGGATATATTTAAGAAATTTGCTTAAAGTTGACCACTTTTTATTTTTCCGATTTTAAATAAAAGTAAATTTTGTTTTTCGTTTTTAGGTTGAATATTTGGCTACAATTGTCCTTTTTACAGAACTCAAAAATATATACTGGATCAAAAGTTATTGAATTTTGGCCGATGGAAATCGATCCTGGTGCGCCGGTGTGAGTATGACGCAGTGATAGAAAATTCAGACATGTCAACAGGGTGCCTCCTCATGTCACCTGAGGACTATCTACATGAGGAGACGAAAGTTCTTATCGTGTCTAAGCAGCATCTGCTTGATTGTCTTAGCAGTAGTCATCCCAAACACCATCTAATGGACAGGGTGCCTCCGCAGATCAGGCATGACCTTTATGATCTGGAGAGAAAGGTCTAGCGATACAAGAGATGGCCTTTAAAACATCGAAAATACCAGGCAGGTTTGAGAGACATATACGCTGATGACGTCCAGATACAGCGTGAATATAGTGCTTGGGGAACATACGCCGGAGATTTCACCAGAAGAGATGACGCTACCTAGGCAGCCGTGCGTGGTTTTACTTCAGGTGAGATTTGGATGGTGCAGCTGCTTCGATTCGTATATTGGGCGCGAATTGATGGTAACGACCCGCGCGATTGTACCGCTAGCCATTAGGCAACTTATGCACCTCTTCAAGTGTCCAGTCAATCCCACTCAGCTGATCCCTAGGTATCTATGAACGCAATCAGTTCAAATGGTGCGTTTCCTTCACCAGGATGTCAACGCATTTCCCATATAGACAAACATGACTTACAATAAATAAAAATATATTGTTAATACAACAACAAAATCCCTGTAAAGCGGAAACCTAGACCCTGAAGCATTACCCTAGCACTGCAGTACATTTTCAAGAATGATAATGAAGCAGCTGCTTAGCGACACTTTGCCGGACTTCTGGGATTATTTCACTGGCAGTGTTGAGAGCACCTAAAGAAATATGGAAAGGAGACGAACCGTCTAAATAATTATATAGGGTGATCCATCTAGAGTTATTTTTTCAGAACAAAAAAAATATAAAAATTCAAATCAAGAGTGGAATCTTTATTGGTAATTTGAAGGGACATTTTAGGGCATTTATTTCTTGAATATAATTTCCTTCAAATGTTGGCCGCAACTACGCCTCAGGGTTTCCATTCTGAGGATTCACTTTTGGATGACTCGTTCGAGCATTTCGACCGGTATGGCTTTAATGACACGCGTAATGTTGGCTTCCAAAACCTGAATCGTAGCTGGTTTGTCAGCATAGGCTTTGGACTTTACGTAATCCCAAAGAAAAATGTCTAAAGGTGTGATATCACTCGAGCTAGGCGGCCAACTTACCTGTCCAAAACGTGAAACTAGCTGCTTCTCGAAATGACCTCTCAATAGATATTGTTTGGGCAGCTGTACGGCAAGTGGCACCTTCCTGTTGAAACCAAGTGTCGTCAAGATTATGGGCTTCAATTTCAGGCAGCATAAAGATTGATATCATGGCGTGATAGCGATCACCATTACGTTAGTTACGTTCCGGTTACATCATTTTTGAAAATATATGCACCGATGATTCCACCAGCTTATAAACTGCACCAAACCATGGTTTTATCTGGGTATAATAGAACCTTTTGAACCTCTTCTTGTTGCTCTTCAGCCCAAATGCGGCAATTTTGTTTATTGACTTTGCCGTTGAGCCAGAAATGGGCCTCATCACTGAACAAAATTTTGGTCGAAAACAGCGGATCTTCCTGTTGCTCGCCGAACGCTCATTGCCATAGTACAGTTGCCAACATTTAAAGGAGATTATTTCAAAAAATAAATGCCATAAAATGACCTTTCAAATTACCAATAGAGATTCCACACTTGATTTGAATTTTTATATTTTTTTGTGTTCTGAAAAAATACCTCTAGATGAATCTTCCTATCCTTTAATTTCAAGAAATACTGAAAATTAGACACACAAGAGTTCGAGATACTGGCTTGAGTGTATGGGAGCGGGTCACTGCTCCCTCTTGTTCAAACCTACCACCAATTTCTGTCAAAATTAAGTAATTTTCATTTGCACTTCAACTGGACAGTGTGTGGTTTTAAAGCAATCAGAAGTCATAGGTAAAGAATTCATTGGCAGTCTTCTGTGTATTCGTCTTTGGGACGTCTGCCTTTCTCTCAACGTTGGCGTGTTCAGCGTTCCCTAGCTTTTATCTGTAGTTTTAAGCTACTTAACAATTTGGAGACAAAATTATTACAGCTAAGTTGTAGGGATATTAAAGGATATTAAAACTGTTATTGTTTCTTCGCGGATTAACCCCGATTTCAGAAAAATATAATTTTCCAAATTGGATATGAATTTCTGTGTAGATTTTGCAATTTGTGAAGAAGTAGAGAAATTTCAATTATCAGTAATCCTAATCCCACATCCATGTTGCTATCATTATCGCATAATAAATAACTCATAATTATGCCTATAAATCCCCATCAATCAATGAGTTGCCCATACAAATGAATTGAAATGGGAAAATCCGGTCAAAAATACAAATCACAACACTCCCAAAAAAATGAACTGATATCGCTGCAACTGAAACGTTTTGCTGCAATAACCTGTGACAACCGCATGAGATACTCGTACTGAGTGAACCACATGAATGATGGTTGCTTTGAACTGAGTGATTGAATGACTACTACCTCAGTAACTGAGTGACTGTCGTTCGCGGCCTCACTGTCGTACTATCTGTCTTAATGGCGGGCCGTCTGTCTGTCTGTATGCCGGTCTGTACGTAATGCAACTAAGCACTACTGGATAAAACGTAATAAAGAGTCACGATTTGCATTAACGACACACAGAAAAACACATGCCACAACCATGGCGAATTTCGAGCAAAAAACCAAAAAAATGGGGGGAAAAGTCGCATACGTAAAGCCAATGAACGGTGACAAAAAGGAAACAAAACACTTGGCACACAAGAGTCAACAACAATTATAAGCAAATAAACAATATCTCCAAAAAATAAGAAGTATATCGTAAAAAAAAAATATTTTCGCCGAAAAAAGGTTACATATCGAACTGTCATTGACACAATGTTGTAAGAAGAAACCGAAGTGGTAAAAAAAAACAAAAACTGGGAGTGAAACTACTTGGAGACACCTGTAAAGACTTGGCAAACTTGCATTTGATTTTGTAGCTTTTTTGTGTGGTGATTGCCTGCTGCTGGTTGTGCTAACTGCAAATCGTGTTAGCAGAATTATGGCAATTATTGGTCACGTCACAATTCAAGAAACAATCCTTCTCGTTTTTTTGTTTCGTTTTTCGTCTTCGAGGCAATTGGGAAGGCAAGAATACGGTAACATTATTTAAGAATCACGTTTAATACCAATTTGTTGTTAAGTAAAATACGTTGGATTTCAATTTGGAGCGAGGAAGGTGTTCCCAGTAAAACTTTCCGATTTTCAGAATCAGTGGTAGTAGAGAACAAGTGTTGTTTGTTGGATCGTACTGACAATTTGAAGGCAACGTCATCGTGTACAGAACGAAATCAAATATATCTATTGTGAATGGAAAGAAAGTCTTTTGCAGTTGGCTGGCCCACTCTGTATGATTTTTCAGTTCCCTATCTTAAATCTCCCATATTGAGCTTTGTCCAAATTAATGAGATTCCCTTAAAACATGCATTAATTCATGTAACAGTCTACACTAAATATGCCATTGTGCTTGTAAAATTTGTAAAATGGTAAAACACCCTAAAGTCTGGAGTGGTCGACTATGTCATACCCTGCACTTCTGCATGTTGCTGAAAGCTGAATTAAAATTACTTTAAAGCCTCTTGGACTGGTTCAAAATTAAGCTATATTTAAAAAAAAATTGTTGTATTTGAATCTGCGAGAAAATTTTATTGTTTTGGGTAAAATTTAAATTTAAATTTAAATCGGCTAAAAAGAAAAAAGTACTGATAACTTTTTCAAATTTGTTGTTTTATTGAAACGGTTGAACTTTGTCATTTAATAATGGAACTCAATATCATTCATATGACTACTACAACTGGCTCGGCAGTACCTTATTCGACGATCCGGCAGTACCTCATCCGACTCTTTAAGGGCCACTTCAATTTAATTTTCAAACAATTCCCGTGTCTCTGTATGATCTGTGTAACATAATTACGAAAAGGTGGGTCTAGCTCAAATATTTTTGGTAGTAACAACTGTTAATAGACTAATATAAAATAATTCATTGACTTTTTTTCTTCATAATCTCCTTTTAACTCAATACACTTAGTCCAGTCCTTAGTCCAACCCTTCCAAAATATAGGGGTTTTTGAGGTCCATAAAATAGGCATTTTTTTCATCAATAATTTCATCGTAGGAGCAGAATCTCTTTTCATCGAGCCATTTCCTTCATGTTCGGCCACAACGAAAGTCAGTAAACCACTTTTTTACCATTTAAATCGACGGTGCAGAGTCCCCATAGTATTTATCAAGGTTGTCCTTGGTTTGATTGACGGGTTTTTTTTTCGCAAAAAATAGTGTTGAATGATCACTCGAAATTCAATTTTTTCCATTTTTTACGAATTCCAAGAGGTTTTGAACAGCTGTTAAACACAAACTTAAAGAGGGAACTCTCAAAATTTGACAGTAGTCTATTAACAGATGGTACTTGATCGGAGCAGTGTTGCATTTCATATTACTACGAGTGAATATAAATGAATAATAAAATAATATTTATGGATAAAAGACATGCCCTAAATCGTTTAGTATAATACGTAAAGGGTTGGGTACCTTCAGAACTATATAGTTCTATATTTCCATACACACATTTCTTTCGATTGGTTAACTTCTCCACATTCCCCCCAAAACGCTGTTGCTAATCGCAAATATTTGTCGAACGAACTGTTGTCAAATTAATGGTAGACAGACATTTTATTTTACGTTTTAACTAGAAAACGTTAAAGAAACGCGCATTGTATGCACTTACTAGTAGCTGTTCGCCCCTAGAGATTTTTGCTATGAGACAAATTACTATAAACTGTAACTTGGGCTTAACATATAAAGCCAGCACTGTCACCAGCACCGCTATGCGACTGATTCAGCACGGCTCAGGTTAAAGGTGAGGCACGAGCCTGAGCAACGGCGGAGGGAGGGAATTACTAAAACAAACTAACAATTGAAAATAATAATGTGATTTTTTCTTTTAAAAGTATTCATTAAAATTAATAACAATAATATTTTGTATGGTTTTTTTTATTCAAATCATATCAATTCAATTCCCAGCTAAGAATACTTTCTCATTTTATGGGTGTAAAAAGGCAATTTTTCAAATACGCGCTATTGCTGTGTATGTGTTTTTGTACTCCACCCTAGTAGTGAACAGCGGGAGGAGGAGGTATGATAATTTTTGACTTTGGAGGAGGTATGATAATTGGCTTTGGAAATTATGGAACTCATATGGAATACTATTGGTTTTAAAGAAATATTGTTTGTAGATGGAGGTATGTTGCTTATTTGGGTAGTTCAAAGAGGGTCTAAGGAATCTTGCTTGTAGGTCGGTCTCATTTTACTTGTTAGTCACATTCATACAATCTCGGTATAAGATAAATTAAACATTACGAAACATTGTAAATATTCTGCTTAAGTGAGTTATAAGCTGCCTAAAATGGGGAGTTTTCTGAAGTATCACCCGCCGAGCAAGATCAGTTTAAGTTTATGCAAAAAGATCATTACACAATACTTACAGACAGGAAAAAAGTCAGTTGACAATCGACTCGAACTACAAAAATTCTGTTAGACGGAAAAACTTTCAGTTGCAATCAGCAAATGCTAACAGTTTTAGTTTGACGTTCCATAAAATGATTGCTGTGATAATATTAGGGTACAGATTACCAACAAGATGGATGTACTAATAGTAATGTAATTGTAATTAGTCGGTAATGTAATTGTAATTAATCGGTTGCCAGAACGGACTGTTATGTCAACTAATAGTTTTGGATACAGTTGTTGCTTTAATGTAATTGTAACTAATCGGTAATGTAATTGTTATTAATCGGTTGCCAGAACGGACTGTTATGCCAACTAATAGTTTTGGATACAGTTGTTGCTTTAAACCAACAATTGATAAAGCTAACGACTAGGTTTGTTCTTATAGCCATCTAGTATTGCCGATAACAACATTAAAACTAGAAATAAAAAACAAAAACTTAAATCGGAGCAGTATTTCAAGGACTTTCAATCTTACTTCTGTTTGAAAAAGAACGCAACATCCTCTACTTATACATTTCAAACGGACCCGAAAAAGTAGATTAACTGCTGAAATTGTTCAAATAAATATATATCTTGATTTGAGTACAAAATGGGTTGACTTTGACTCAAAGCTAGTTTAAAGAATTTATTTAATAACAGACGTTGCATTAATCGAAACATCTAGAGCACGAACTAACGTTCGGTTGTGCCGATAGAATACTTGGAGTAGACAGAACCACAATCATTCGGTTGGCAAAAAATTCAGTTGTGACAATGAATCTGTTGTCTGTGTGTAGGGTAGTTGACAATACCCACAAGTTTAGGTAAGATTCCAATCCAAAGTATATAAAGAGAGATTAATTGCTTCATTTTAAAAAAAATGCAAAGTTGTGGGTGGACAAGTAGCATCGGGACTTACTTCATTGAAAATGAGGTCGGCTAAGTAGTTACTGTGAATTTTGTTCGCTATCGCGACATGATAGCTGATTTCTTGTGGTGAAAAATTAAGGATATGAACCTGGCTGATATGCCGTTCCAACAGGATGGTGCCACTTGCCACACAGCTAACGAAGTAATGGTTTTTTTGTGCGAAAAAGTGAATGGACGTGTTATCTTACGTCGTGGTGATGTTAATTGTGTGATTTGGCACCTAAGGACTTTTTCGTTGGAGATATTTTAAAGAAAAAGTGAATTTTGTCTCAGAGTCATTGAAAATGTGGACCATCGGACAGAGTTATGCCACCAATTCCGTGGCGAACATTTGGTTACGTATTAGATTGTAATCTGTACTTGAAAATTATATTTTTTTTTTTGCTTTTACATATAACAACTGAAATCCGGAAAAGCACAACAGCAAAAAAAACGAGTAAACCTACACGGGTTTAAGCTATTTTTTACAAACCGACTGTCGGGTTTGGATATTAAAACCAGAATGTCGGTTTCGTTTTTGGACACTCTAGTCAGGTAAATCTACACACAGAGAAAAAATTAATTGGAAGTCGGTTGAAACTTCAAAGATGCAGTTGCAACAGACAAATTTCGTTTGTTATCATTAAATGTTTATAATCGTAATGGATATTCGGTTCGAAATACCACAAGCTGATAAATATAAATAAATATAAATAAATATAAAATATATAAATAATCATCGTACTGTACTCACAATTTATTGATCGACCATACCAATGAAACGCGATGAAGTTTTCTCTTTTGAAGGTTCGGATACTTGGTATGTTGCATCTTTACTTAACTTTTAATAACTGCAGGCAGAGAAAAAACATTGTTACTATATGGTTACGTCAATAATATAATGTTCTCCGCAATAAAAGTATGTTCGTTGCAACCATAATATTGTTTACTGAATTTAATTTTGACAATAGTGTGATTGCCGCAATATTAATATTGTTGAAATGCAACAATAGTATAAATGCCACATTTAAAAATGAAAATATGGTTGTAGCAACAATATTGCTGCTACAATATTTGAGTATTGTTTTTTGAGTTTTACGATAACAATGATATGAAATCGGCAATTATACTGTATTATTGTAATTTATCTTCATATAAATATGCTTCTTAGAATAATGTTATTGTTGCGGATCTTAAGCAATAACAGTACTTTTTATATGGAAATTAAAAATTTCCAAAAAAACTGCTTTGGCTTTGTTTAAATGAAATATTTTTAATAAAAACGCTTTAACTGATTTTTTCTACTGTTACTCATAAATAAATCACTTGTATTACTTTGAATTTAATGTATTTTTAAATAATTTTCATAATTCAAATCTGTTGTTGCCAACTTAAACCAATTCGACTAAATAATTTGGGGATCATAGTATAATTGAGTGTGATCATACTATGGTTGTAGGAATCATAACATGGTTGAGATTATAGTATGGTTGAGTGTGAATCATACTATGATTGTGGGGATCAAAATATGGTTGCGGAGATTGTAGTATGGTTGGGTGTGAATCATACTATGGTTGTGCGAATCATACAATTGTTGTATGCGAAACATACTATAGTTGTGAGGATCGTTATATGGTTGTGGAGATCATAGTATGGTTGAGTGTTAATCATACTATTGTTGTGGGGATCATAATATGGTTGGGGGGATTATAGTATGGCTGTGTGTGAATCTTACTATGGTTGTGGGGATCATAGTATGTTTATGTGTGAATCATACTATTGTTGTGAGGATTATACTTATAGTATGGATGTGAGTAACATAAGTAGTATGGTTGTATTTGAATCACATATTGTTGTTCCACAACCATAAACCCAACAATAGAATTGTCCTTTTCGAATATTGTCACCACAACCATACGTTTTTTCTGCGTGTGAAATTCTAAATTACAAGCCACCAAAATTCGTTCGGTGGTATTAATGGAATACTCTAACAAAAAATTTACTCAACTTAAAACAATCATGTGTTTCTTTGAAATAAAATTATTATTGCCGTGAAATATTCATATTTCCAAGCTAGTTTAGCTATCGATTATCACACTACTCCCCTTAAAAGCTTTTCTTTACATTTTTTTCTTTACATTTCTTAGCATCGCAAAGAAACCTTTTTTTTGACTGCCTAAAAAAAAGAAAATAACTCGAGAAATTTCTTGTATTATCTAAATTATCTATGACACGGTAATTGAAGTGCGTATCTAACAAACACCTTAATTTCCATACAAAATACCCCAAACACAAGTTATTTCAACGTTTTCTATAGAGGCGAATGAATAAAAAAAACTTTCCTTCCTTGTTGTATGCATGTCAATCTCTTTTTTCATTCGTTTTCTTGTCGGGAGTGGGAGAAGCCCAGCCATTGAAATCATGTTCAATTTAAAAAGAATTCTTTTTTCTTTCCTACTTTCTTGAATGTGTGTTAGTGAAGTTTGTAGGTATGACTTATTGCTTTGCATTATAATGCACATCTCATAAAATGTACTTTTTTCGGCGGGGGTAATCAATCAATTGTTTGTTACGATAGTTTTTCCTTGTGGAAAACATGTTTCACGGCACAAGTGTGTCGGTGTCTGTACCTCTGTCGGTCTGGTAGGTGGGTTTGGTGTCTCTTTTATTGGTGTTCCAATCATTCCATTCGTCTATCCATCGCACCGAAGGAGGAAAAAAACCTGTTGCATTCGAAGGGACGGCAAAGTTTTCGTCTTTATAATATGTTAATTTAACGAACGAAAAAAAATATTGTACTTCCATTGTGTTGGTCTCATACAATTTTACTAATTAATTATAATGAAGGAGAAAAAAGAGAAATTTTAATGGTTTTCTTTCTTTATCGTGTCTTCAGAATGTCTACAAAGTGACCTTTTCTGGCATTTCAATTGTAATGGTGGGGAGAAATTTGATATTGTGATTGTGCGTTGAGTAATTGTTTTTAGAATTTGTAAATAATTGTCATAGAACAAGTAAAATTCCTCAAATAGCGGGTTAGAGGTTTTTGACTTTTAGGAAAATTATTTCAAAAAGTGGAGTAATATATTTCCTTAAAAACGTTTATAGTATAGGGGACGCTCGAATCGTGCTACAAAAACAACGTAATAACTTTTTTCTGTGTGTGCAATCGGCTTATTCTTTATTTTATTTGAAAGGTTAGTATAGCATGTATTATACTTAGTAGGAACATAAATACTGTTACAACATTGAACACACCCATTTCAATAGTAGAACTGAACATACCCCGTTAATGTCATATGGGTTTTGAAAGCTAACCTCAATAGCGTTAGTCTGTAACGGGATTTTAAAGTTGTTTCAACTTTCATCATGGAGTGGTCAGATAATGAGAACCGTATCGCTGTAATAGCGCTTTTAAACTATGAAATGATAAAAAGCGATATTTTCAAAACGCTCCGGCCACTAGGGATTAGCCGCATGTTTGTCTACCGATGCATAAAACTGTTTGAGGAGACTGGATATGTAAATGACCGCCACCGGTGGTGCCGCCCACGCTCTGTTCGAACACCTCATGTCATCAAAGCCTTTAAATCAAGAATTCACAGAAATCCGCTCCGAAAACAGAAAATCATGGCCCGAGAGATGAATATCACGCAGAAGTCCATGAGTCGAATTATTAAAAAAGACTTGGGACTTTCAAGCGACGTACCAGACATTTATTGACTGCAGCTTTAAAAAAATAGGATTGAAAAATGCAAACGTCTTTTTGTGAAGCACGCTGATAACTTGCACAGAAAAATTTTGTTCACCGATGAAAAAATTTTTACCGTTCAGGAAATATTTAACAAGCAAAATGATAGAGTGTATGCGCGGTCATCTAAGGAAGCATCTGAACTGATCCTAAGGGTGGAAAAGGGTCATCACCAAGCTTCAGTCATGGTTTGGTGGGGTGTCTCTTACGATGGGGTCACTGACCTGTATTTCTGCGAACAAGGAGTCTAAACATCGGTCAAAGATTTCCAAGAAACCGTTTTGGAAGCTGTTGGGAAGCCTCTTAACAATTCCCTGTTCCAAAACCAGCCATGTACTTTCCAGCAGGATTCCGCGCCGGCCCATTGGGCTAAAACGTCTCAGGCCTGGCTTCGAAACAATTTGCCAGCGTTCATTTCCTCTGAAGAATGGCCCTCAGGCAGTCCAGATTTAGATTACAAATTGTGGACGGTTTTAGAGGACAAGGATTGTCACAAAATATACCCCAACATTGGATCTCTTAAGACTACTTTGGTTCGAGCTGTGGCCAGTTTTCCAATGGACGAGGTTCGTGCAGCTATTAGCGATTGGCCAGTGCAACTTAAGGCGTGTGCAAAGGCAAAAGGCGGACATTTTAAATAAGTAGATTCTTTTTGGATACAATATACATCAATAAATATATTAAAAAATATTTGTTCCAAAAGCATTCAGTACTTTTTATTTTACAGCATAAAACGTGTGTAACAGTATTTATGTCCCTACTAAGTAGAACTTTTAAGTGAGATATGGATCAAATTTTATTTAAGCTATTATTTTGTATTGACAGATTTTAAAAAAACAACATTTTTCATTAAAAATTTCGGAAAAATTTTTACTCTTATTTCATACATTGATTAATTTTTCCATAAAAGATAAATTTATATATCAACTTCATAGAAATATATTAAATAGAGTTCTAGGTTTGTGTATATTCATGTAAAAACTTGCACACGAATTTCGTGTGCTGGAATACACTAATGTCTTAACTAACTTTAATACGATCTTACTACAAGCTAGTACTTAAAAAAAAGAGTGAGGTATACTATATGACATAAATTCGAATTTCTTACCCTGTTCCACCGCAGATTGGAGTGTTCACGTAGTGCATGTGCTAAAAACTCGCTTAACTTTTTGGGTATAGGTTGATAAGCCCGATTCTGTTATGCATTATTCCAATATTCACCATTGCGTCCACGTTTGCATAGTATTTGGTTTTACTAGTTATGCGATTCTGCTGAAAATTAGTAATTAGTAAAACGAATATAAAATACACATGCTTACGGAAAATGGGAATTATATTCAAGCCGCTTCATGTTCCTACAACGCAAATGATACCATCCGGGCATAGAGTGAACCCTACTTAACTTTTTCGTTAATGGATGTATCGCTTTAACTTTGTAATCTGCATAAGACAGAAGAGGTTGCCACTCCCCATTTTAGTGCCTCCCACACAAACGACCCCGAGATTGCAACAGCAACAGTGGAAGTTGGCAATTGAAAATGTGTATTTATGAATGTAAAGGTCATTAGCGTAACGTTGGAAAGGTTTTAATTATCCAAATAATACTTGCTCACTTGCTATACCCAACACCAAACTGTGGCAAAGGGTATTATGACTTAGTGCAGTATTTGTAACACCTTTATAAAATTAACAATATCCTCCGCATGTCCTACCCCATTTCCGCCAGCCTGTCTGTCCTTCTGTCTACCCTTTCAACCTTCAGTCCATACATATATCGTTCTAATTAGTGTACATGTCGCAAATTGCAATCGTTTTCGATGTAACTTTGTACGTTGTTCAGGTAAGGACAATGAATGTTTGAACCCTATTGAAATAAGCCCGTATCTATTCATTATGGTTAACCGGCTTGTAAGGATAAAAATTCGTCCTAATTTTTTTAATGTTTTTTGGTAGTTAATAAAAATAATATTTTTTTTAAATAATACCTTGCTAAGGTGACATACAATACATATAAACATACATTGCCACATTCAATACAATATAACATACGAGCGCTTAAAAAAATATATATATCACTAATGCAATCCTCTACAATTCTCTCTGAGAGAAAAATTACCTTGAAAAAAAGTTAAGAAAAAGTCAAAAAATTTAAATTAGGGTGCCTCGAAAATAGTTTTATTGATATGACGTATTAGAACTTTTTTCCTCATGACAAAAACCATCGAAAAATCGGTGTCACAATGTCGATTGCTAAACCAATCCACCCTACTGTTCATGCTTCTATTTTCAACAGTTTTTTTTCGATTTCAGAACCAGCAGCCGACTCCATTTAGCGTTACGAGGGAATAACTCGAATCCCTGGTGAAATTGGACCACAGTTGTCCATGTTGTCGAAAAGCTCTCACACAAAGATCCCTCCCGATTTGAGGCCCTGTCGCTCTTGAAGTCGCATATTAACTTTTATTGTACCTATATTTCGAATAGTACGTTATGACTTAAACAAAAACTTACTCAGATTATCATACTGGTCTAAATTTTTGAATAGTCTTTACACAAATTTACCTACCAATTTGAGATCCTGTCGCGTTTTAAGCCACAAATTAAATCCAATTGTGGCCAAATACTCGTTCAGCTTCAACGAAACATATTGTCTTCGCTGTAAAAATATCATATGCAACAGCGCATAGAGAAAGGGACCTAAGGGTAAAAAAAAAAATCAATTATCACTTTTTTTTTGGTGTGGACAACATCTGAGCATCGAATGAGACCGATCCCATACCCCAAAGTGTTCCCTCCCAGAGATATGCGCGTTTTATGAAAGTGATGGTACAACAAAGATACACGTTTTTAAATCTTAAAAATGGCTCTCCTGAACAAAACTGGTTTTTACCCTTAGGTCCCTTTCTATTTTGCGCGTCACATATGCAGTCCGATCTTGATCAAACTCCAAAGAATGACAGGATATTTTTAATAACTGAATGGTGGTATCTCATATTCGGCCTGACCGACTTTTCCTACTTGTTTTCTTTGAAAGTATTTGTTTTCGTTGTGTGAAAGTATTTGTCTCAGAAGTGAAGTGAAAAAAGCCTGTTAGAGCCACATATCGTCCAAATTTATATTCTCAATTTCTGACCACAAGAATTCCGTATTATATCGCGATAGCGAACACACTTCACGGAAACTCTTGGACGGCCTCATTTTCGAAGAAGTACGTTTGATGACAGAACGATGGCAAAACGAACTGGGAAAGCATGTACAGGTGTTTTTTTTACATTTCCTACGGACCCGCCCATTTTTGAAGGCTTAAACAATTTAATCGCGCTGCTCACCCTGACCACAAGAATTCCGTATTATATCGCGATAGCGAACACACTTCACGGAAACTCTTGGACGGCCTCATTTTCGAAGAAGTACGTTTGATGACAGAACGATGGCAAAACGAACTGGGAAAGCATGTACAGGTGTTTTTTTACATTTCCTACGGACCCGCCCATTTTCGAAGGCTTAAACAATTTAATCGCGCTGCTCAATTGTGTACCTTCTCATGGTTGAATTTTTTAAACACTGAAACAGAGAAATGTCAAATTAAGCTAGGCAAAATACGTTAAGATGTGACTTACAATTAACATCGTGAATTATGGTTGGACCACCCTTTGATTCAAATATTTTAGTTAACATTAAGAAATAAAATATTAAGATTTTGCCATTACATACAATCTTGTAAAGAGAATTTGTTTTTACCTTAAAGATATAATGGATTTAAAATCTTATATTAACTGGATTGAGGAATAGTCCGCAATATTTTTATATACTGAACTTTTTAAATGGCTACAAAGAAATTCTTCTTCGACACTGTACATATTCGAGAACATCCCAATAAATTGTGCTGTATAATTGCTTAGGAATTTTTCATAATTATTCCCATTCGCGTTTGTGTCCTAAGTCTTTTGTTCCAATGACTCAACTGACCCCCAAAAAACAGAGGCATTGGTCAGCCGAATGGCGATTTAAACAACGAGAAAAAATTCTACCTGTTATCGTCGCACAAAAATTGACAACAATTAATTATACAACACGTTGTTGTTGCCATCATTGTGGCATTATCAAGCTTTTAATATTAATGCACGCCGCCCGAATGAGCCTTCCAGCACATCATACTCGTATCATATGCAAAAATAAATGCGACGAAACATAACATTGTAATTTATTAGCTCAAGTTATTTGCTGATGTTTTGCAAGTCTCTACACTTTCTGGTGGATTGGCGAGTGGGGGTTCGTTAAGCAAAAAGGAAAAGTGAAATAATCATGTTCTTGGGAGGGAAAATGCTTTAAGTAATCAGAATAAAATGCATGCTTTTTACTAAAATTTGAAATGCTTTCGAGCAAAATTTACAATCTTTAATTTCCATAAATATAAGAATCGTAAAGTAAGTTTGTCCACTAAAAAGAAGCATCCTTTCATCCTCATACTACGAATACGAGTATGTGTACAACATGTATGACAAAAGAAAACTAAAAAGAAATGAAGAGCATTTCAGATTTTTTTTATTTTTGTTTTCATTGTTTTGTTTCTGAATGTAAAGTTTATAAGCTTTCGAAAAATGTGTCAAACAGCAAACGTTTTTACATTTTTCATACGATGCCAATCTTCGCGTTATTTCTGCTCTTTCTTTTCCCACTACTCCTCTTCTGAAGGTTTTATTATTTTGTTTTTTTTTGGGGGATTTTGGCAAATTCTCTGCTGTTGTTTTCACTTCCTGTGAATTTTGGCGCTTTTGCAAGTACCTTAACGTGAACAAAATGAATGTTTACTCGTATTTAAAGCGTCTTATTTACTTACCATTCAGTAAACGAAATGCGAGAAACATCAGAGCGACCCCAAATGAATTGCAAACGCACTCGTTTGAAAGGTTTTTGTTTCGCTTTTCGTTAAAACTTGCGGTGAGCTGTTATAGCAACAGGAGCATAGTAAAGCGTATGTTGTTGGCTTTGTTGGTTTTAAGTTGTCGTTGCTGCTGCTGCTAAGGCTGCTTGTGTTGAAGTTTTGCTTGAAACAAGTGCACAGCAGGGGTTGTCGTTATGCTGCATACAATTTTTTCTCCCGATACGTATACCCTACAGCGTGGTATGGTCTAGCTAATAGTAGTGATGTTGTATTCTTTAACTCGGCTATAAATGCATTTTTGACAATTTTTTAAGCTACTGTTGAGTGCTCGAAACATTTTTGAAATTTTAAATTAGTTGGTGTGATTTAAATGAAATTTATAAATCAAGATTTTTTGATTTATTTGATGAAGATTTTATCAACTTAACTATTGACGATAAGCCCCATGGTGATTGGTGGTGCTGTGCTTTGAGAATCCAAATTTGTAAGCCTCAGTTGTCTGACAAATTTGCCTAACTTGTAATTAAAGCATGATTGTTTAATTGTTTACATGTTGGGAATAGTTGAAAATACCCTTCATAAGTATTCAGTAAATATATCTGAGAACTGCATCATATGTATACCACACATTAAACATTTTTAGGAAGATATGATAAATGCTATAGTATTGTTAACCTTTTTGTCAACTATTCATCGTCTGTCATTGAGAAGTATTATTTTTTATTTTTATTTTTATTTAATTATTTAGCATATAATTACAAATTATATACTAAATTTTGATATGAGCAGCTCAATATACTTATAACAGGAATAATATTAACAGAGTATAAGTACGTGAATTAGAAAAATGGGTATAAAAAACTATTATATTATGAGAGATATAAACTTAGGGGTTACTATATAAGTATGAATAGGAAAATTTACACTTCGTGGTATAAATTGGATAATTTACGAAAATTAACAATAAGCGAGATATTTTGTGGGGTTGGAAGGGAAAGATGGTAAAGAGGGTAGGAGCAATTGAAAACTGTTCTTCTAACAGTACTTAGTTTAGGGCATTCCACAAAAAGATGTGATGGATTTGAAGGATAAGTTATGTTGCAATCACAGAAAGGTACGAAGTTCGGAGTAAATAGTGAGCTATGTGTGACTCTGGTATGTCCAAGCCGAAGCCGTTCGTATTTGATCAGGTCTAACCTATTAGCTATTGCATGTTCAATGTTATGGTCCTTTAAGTAGTTTCTATACATATTAATCCTTTTGTACCAATTAGATGTTAAGTTGAATACGTTTAACCTGTCGTTGGCATAAAATTGTTCTTTGACAAATGTAATTAAATCAATTTTATTCAGGTTGTCTAGAGGCTGTCTTTGCTGCTTGGTCTGCGAACTCATTTCCTGAACTGGAACCCAAATTAGTATTATATCTGGAAAATGATGAATTAAGTATGACCTTGCGATACACGTATAAAGGTTAGTATTTGAGATGTTCAAAATAGATTTCAATGACGAGAGGGAATCCGAACAATTAGCAAATTTGCCTTTTTTATTCTTTGCGTACATGATAGCTTCATTGATTGCAATTATTTCCGCAGTGTATATCGAGCTGTGGTTCGGCCAGTTGGATAAACAGATGATGCTATCTTCTATTGTAACGCTATATGTAACAAAGTCTTGCGTTTTGGAACCATCGGTAAATAAAAATTGGTAATTGGTTAGCCTGTATTTTATTCCCGAGAACGTAGACTTGAATATTGAGGAGTTTGAGTTAGATTTTAAAAGTTGGTGCAGTGAAAGATCTATTGATCTAGAGTCAAGGTTCCAGGGTGGGTGGGGCCGAAAACCGATCAAGTTATTTTGTATAGGTATATTGAATTGGTATATTGAATTGTCCGATCAAGTTATTTTGTATAGGTATATTGAATTGTCTGCAGTACTCTATCGTCTTGTGTATTGTTGAAGGTACTTTTGGTGTTTTTTTGATGATGCTACTTTTTTGACGATTTGAATCAAGGGGCTGTTAATACTATAGAGAAATATTCGTTATTGTTTGTAGTTTTATGTGGGAATCTAATGTTGAAATATTAGTTTCGAAGAACATGTTATTTATTGGTGTTGAACGCAGGGCTCCGAGAGACAGTCTCATGGCCGAGTGAATTATGGTTTTGATTTTTTTCCATTGAGATGTGGAGGTTGATCCAATAATTGATATTCCATAGTTAATTTTGGAGATAATAAGTCCTTTAATTATTGATATAAGCGACAAATGGCTGCAATTCAGTTTTTGACTTGCAAGGCACTTGACTATGTTAAGACGATTAGACAATGAGGCTGTCAGGTTCTCTATGTGGTCATTCCAGTTATAACGACTATTTATAAATATCCCAAGGATCCTTAGAGTATAAGTTCTTGTTATTTGGTTGTCGGAGGTACTTATGTCTAAATTACAGTTTTTAAGTCTGCAGATGTGTATATATTTACATTTGGTTGTGGAGAGTTTAGCCCCAGATTTGTCACACCAATGGTTTATGTCATCGAAAAGATTGTCAAGATTTATTGTAATGTTTTTTTGCCCTGGGTGAACATATTATTATGTTGAAGTCGTCTGCATAGGCACAAAAGTCAAATTCCTTGTAAATTTGTATTATGGAACATAATTTATTGTATGCTATGGCGAAAATAATGACCGATAAGTGTGATCCTTGTGGGATCCCGTTATATAATGGTAGGGTGTGGGAGTAAGTTTTGTTAACTCGTACAGTTATTTTTCTATTACGCATGGAGTTGGTAACGTACCGAATTATCTTTGGTCCTAATTTCCATTCCAATAATTGGTCTATTATTGAGTCATTGAGAAGTAATTGAGTCAAGTATTGTAGAAACATGGACATCTTCTCCATTAAGACCCATCTTACATCTTTCAAACTTCTTAACGGAACCAGGTGCAAATGTGTTTTAATATTGGGAAAACTTTGAAAGCGATTGAGTGACCGCTCTCTGGATATGTCTAAAATCTACAAATCAAATTTTTGAATTATTTTCAAATGTTGTCAATTAAAAGGGTGTTTTTTTAGAAGTGTGGTTCTCAATCTGGCCACACTTTTTCGTAGTTGGTCTTTTTAAAAGCTGTCAATTGAATTATGATCAGTTTGGTTAGCTCCATGGGCGGAGAGAATCATTGGTTCATATTTCTTTAAAAATGAAGCCGGCCATAGTGGTACAGTCAATGGGAAATGCTATAGAGCCATGATTAATGACTTTTTCGTGCATGAATTGGATGATGTTGATGTGAACTACCTTTGGTTCCAACAAGATGGCGCTACATGCCATACAGCCCGCGAAAAAATCAACTTATTGAAATAAACTTTTGATGAGCGCATTATCTCGCATTGTGGCCCTGTGGCGTGGCATCCAAGATTGTGCGAGATCACACCGCTGGATAATTTTTGTGGGGTTATGTGAAGTCGCTTGTCTACGCAGATAAGCCCGACCCGATTGTTGCCTTGGAGGAGAATATTCAGCGCATTATGTCTTTATTGCTAAAATACGGCCGCAAATGCTTCAAAAAGTGCTCGAAAAATAGGCCGCTCGGCTGGAATTTATTCAAGTCAGCCGCGGCAGCCACTTATCATTTTTAAAACATAATGGCAAACACTTATCTTTATAACAAAGCTAAATTCTTGGCCATAACGAAATTATTATATGCGCTTAAATTCTTCTTGATAAAAAAACCCTTCATATGTACAGGGTGGGCCAAAAGTTACCATGGGACTAAAAACTTAAATAACTTTTTCGTTTATTATTTTTTTTCTCTCATATTATATAATATACAATATGGAAATTTTTTTAAACTAAGTATAAAAAGTAATGTGACATAAATGACCCACGTCTTCAGCGTAGCAATAATACGCTCGTCTTAGAGCATTTTTCATAACATCTTTCGAAATTTGGGGCTGTATCGTTTGAATTTCTGCAACAATGTTGGCCTTGAGTGCAAGGATTTTCTCGGGCTTGTTCACATATAGTCGGTTGCTGACAAATCTGGCGATCGCGCTGGCCAAATAATTTCGGATTTTCTGGAAAGTATTTGCTCTTCAACAATTTGAATTGAAAGTGCCATTGTGTCTCGGGCAGTGTGGACAGTGGCTCCGTCCTGCTGAAACCACATCTCAGGTCTCTTATCAATAGCAGGACGTACACAACTTTCTATCATAAACCGATACCGCCTCCATATACGGTTACAGTACTCGTACTTCCATCTTCATAATCGAAGAAGTAAGGCTAAATGATATTTGCAGATGTGATCTCACACCATACTGTATACGTAATGGGGTGCAATTGGCGTTGCTGAATTGGTCTTGGATTTTCAGAACCCTAGAACCTACAGTTCTGCTTATTAGCAAAGCCATTCAAAATGAGCTTCATCAATCATCGCTTTGCGTTAAAACATTCGATCGCTGATTTAAATAAATAAATTCTATTATTTTGGTTCTTTGTTCAGTTGTGAATCTCTCCATTATTTATTCTCCAAGAGTTAATAATATATCTGGAAAAAATATGTAAACGAAAAAGTTATTAAACCCCATGATAATTTTTGGCCCAACCTGTATATTTGCAGCTTAATAGAGAACATTTTTTGTGGACATAATGGTTTAAATGCAAGCTTATATTAAACATTTAAAAAAAATTAACAAAAGTTTACTATTTGACATTTTATATACTGGTAATTTTCATAAGAGCAAACATCTCCGTTATTTGGGGAACACCATTTCATTCATGTGACTGTATCAGTTGTCTTTGCAGTAGCGCATTCCGTCAACCGAATTTTCCGAGACTTACTTCTTTCAGTTGAAATCTTGGATCATCCAAGTTCATCTCTTCAATCTTGTTGGGCTTAGCGTTAACCGACATGGAGTTTTTAACAATTTTTTAAGGAAAGATTGCTTCTGAAAAGTCGGCACACGCACAAATGGCTTAAGCGTTATTGGAAAGATTTAGAAAAATGTTTTTCGTACAACCTATGGACCTCTTTACTGTTTTACTTTAAAAAATTGCTGCGTATTAACAAAAAGCTACGCTGTATGCCGACAAGCTCGCCCACCCATAACAATTGTGCTGGCTGCGACATGTTATGCGACTGGATGTAAAAACTCGGGCACTAACAATTTTCGAAGCCGACTCCGTAACCATGAGCAGAATATTCCGTCTGAGGCAAGTCCAGGAAGTCACAAGTTATCTTTTTATAAACCGCTGAACGTCAAGCTCACAAGACCCAAGAAAGTGAAAGTGAATTTTTTTCCCGCGGCTAAGCCTCTGTTGAGGTTTTAAACAATCAGTATGAAGATGTCACAGCTCTAAAATCCGCGGCAATCTGTCGCACAATGAGGAAGAATTCGCTTCTTGGCAATGACATGCTAGATTTTCGATTCGCTTTTGCGGCAATTTGTCTGCGTCACAACTTTGATGTGTCGGTCAACATAAATAACGGGTGATCAATCTAGAGCAATTTTTTAAAAATAAAAATAATCAAAATTAAATCAAATCAAAATTATGCCATATATTTTTTGAGTATAATTTCCATCAAATGTTGGCCGCAACTACGCTTCAAGGTGTCCATTCTGAGGGTCTAATGTTGGATGACTCGTTTAAGCATTACGCTTGGTACAAGTAAGGTGGGCTTCCGAAACCTGAATCGTAGCTGGTTTATCAGCATGGAATTTGGACTTTACGTAGCTAGGCGGCCAAGCGGCACCGGTCCAAAACGTGAAATTAGCTGCTCTTTGAATTGAAATCTCAAAAGATCCACCGTCCTGTTAAAACCAAATGTCGTCAAGTTTACGGGCTTCAATTTCAGGTAGGAAAAAGTCTGATTTAATGGCGCGATAGCGCGCACCATTCCGGCCGTCATCAATTCTGAAAAAATATGAACTGATGATTCCACCAGCCTATAAACCGCACGAAACCGTGGTTTTCTTGGTGTAAGTCTTATCATGGTGAAATGGCAAACAATACTGAAAATAAAAAAGTACAGTTAAACACAACTCACGCGTAATCTGTAAAAAAAACCTATTAAAAAAGATTAATCTAGCTTGATTACCCGTTACGAATATGAAAAAATATTGACCGAGGACTTTACCAAACCATAAACCGCACCAAACCATAGTTGTATGTCTTTCTATCATGAAATGGCAAACAATACTTAGAAGAAAAAAAAGGTTTACACAACTCACGCATAATCTATTGATCACCCGTTATACCCTTCGAAACTCGTTTTTCATTTTTTCAGTTTGTCCTAAATTCTCTAATTATTCAAAAGGTTAATAAACAAATGAAGCAATTTAAATTAACTGACATTTTATCACAATTAAAGAACATTTCTGACAAATGCCAGTATGATTACGAAGGGTATCATGTGTCCGGTCTTGACCAACCATAGCATTTTCATCGTTCGTTTTTTTTCTTTCTTTCACAAAGACTTTAACCTTTTCTTATATCGATATCAGTAAACGTTAAGCAATTTTTATATTTTATTTTTTGTATTCTTACAGATCAAATTGCGATCAATAGTTGAAGTCCCCCCGAATAGTATGCTGGTGTGCAAACCTGCAAGTCGGTGTATTGGAGTTTACTTGCCACAAGAATTTCAACCAATCTGAATGCATAACAGTGTATGTGTGTGCATTTCCTTAAACTTTAGCATAATATACGACATATTAATACAAAACAATATAAATTCCAACAATTTTGAATGGTTTTTTTTGTATTTTTTAGGGAATATATGAACTACTCGTACATGTAGTATATATGTTCTGGTCGGACACAGTGGATGATGATGATAATTTGCATATTTATGCGATAAACATTATTGTTAATTTTAAACAATGCCGTATACGAAATTCAAACATGCGTTTCTCGAAAGTTTCGAAAAAGAAAAAATATGAAATACACGGCGGATGATGCGAAGATCGTGACCGCATGGAAATCATTTCATATAAGATTGTACAAGAGTAAGAGTGAAATTAAAGTAAAGTTAATTTGTCATAAAAGAGAGTTTTAACTACAACCAAATAAGTTAAATTATTATACGAGGTCCCAGACACAGAGGTACTACCGTGCTAAAGTTATGACTATTTGACTGAAATGCAATTTTTTGTGTTAATTTGCAAAGTCAAGAGTACAAGAGTATGACTGAAATTAAAATAAGGTAAATTTGTCATAAAAGAGAGTTTTTACTAAAACCAAATAAGGTAAATTATTGTACGCGGTCCCAGACCCAGAGGTCCTACCGTTCAAAAGTTATGACTACGGGCGACCGCAAAAGTAACTGGTCTAACATAAAAAGAACCGTTTTTTGGAATTATTATTATTTATTTTTCAACTTAATATTCTTCTAACTCAATACACTTCATCAAACGTTTTTCAAGTTTTTTAATTCCATCCGAAAAATAAGGATTTTCAAGACTTTCAAAATATGCCTTAGTTTCAGCAATAACCTCGCTATTGGACGAAAATTTTTTGCTACCGAGAAATTTTTTTTAAATTTGGAAACAAGAAATAATCAGAAGGAGCTAAATCAGGACTATATGGTGAATGCGGAGCAATTTCAAATCGTAATTCGGCCAGTTTTTGTTGAGTTAAAAATGCAGTGTGTGAAGGAGCATTATCTTGATGAAAAAGATTTTTTTTCTAAATGCGGTCGTTTTATCTTGATTTCTTCACTCAACCGATCCAATAATTTACAATAATATTCACTATTTATAGTTTTTCCTTTCTCAAGATAATCAATAAATATTATACACCTTGCATCCCAAAATACTGTGGCCATTACTTTTCCTACTGACTTAACAGTTTTCGCCTTCTTGGGACCACTTTTACCAGCTTCTGTCCATTGTTTTGACCGATCTTTGCATTCTGGGATGTAGCGATGGATCCATGTTTCATCAACAGTTATGAATCGGCGCAAGAACTATATTGGATTAAGCTGATAAATCGCTAAAAGCTCCTCGGAATTGGACGACTTTTTGGGGCAAAGTCAACAAACGCGGATAGCTTTTTCATGTGGAGTGCATCATGTAAAATACTCCAAACTTGTTTTTCGTGTATTTTTTGCAAGTTCCCTGAGCTTTATTCGTCTATCTTTAGTCACTTCATTAAATATTTTTCTAATGTTTTCAATAGTAGTAGCAGTTTTCGGTCTTCCAGAGCGTTGTTCATCTTCCGTACTTGAACGACCCATTTTAAATTGCTGAACCCAGGATTTCACGGTGGTGTATGATGGTGCATTATCACCATGAACAGAATCCAATTCATCTTTGATTAATTGTGGCGTATAACCTTTCATATAAAAGTGTTTAATTACCGCACGAAACTCTTTATTTTCCATTTTTCAAAATTTATAAAACTTGTTTACTTCAATCACCTGTAACAAAGAAAATAATCATTAAATATTTTGGAAATTTTAACAGATGGCTTATAAAAGATTGCTTTTAAAAAACAAAAAAAAAGTTGCTAGTAAAACAGAAAATGTGCCAGGCCAGTTAATTTTGCGGTCGCCCTAGTATTTGACAGAAATGCAATTTTTTTTTTGTTAATTTACAAAATCAAATAAATATGCTGTGTTATTTAGCTTTCAAAACAAAACCACATTTCAGTTTCTTTTAGGTAATTTTGGAAAGTAAGAGGTAGGGCTATATTTTAGGAAAAAAACAAAAATCCGACCACTGGTTCAGAACATAGCAATTTTACCCAAGTACTCACCGGCCAACAATCCGCTGCCATTTCGCCCCCTTGCATTTTCGGTGATGGTCGTAGATGGACATATTACCATGAAATGAAACAAAGAATACGCTGGTAAAAATTTGCCCAGTCGTTAATGAATCACCCTTTATAACAGCTATAGGACTCTTTCCGATTTCCTGCTTAAGTTATTGTCAGTCCAACGAAGCGACATGGCTCTGCCAACGTTAAAAGTTATAATATTGATGTGACTCAAATTGGGAATGTAATGTGACTTCTTTGGTGCATTTCGTGTTACCACAAGCATATGTGACGCGCAAAATAGAAAGGGTTCTAAGGGTAAAAAAAATTAATATTAATTTTTTTCTTCTTTTTTTGATGTGGACCACATCGGAGCATCGAATGAGATCGATCCCATGCCCCAAAAGTGTTCCCTCCCAGATATATAAGCGTTTTATGAAACAAAACTTTTTCATCAACTTTTCACTTTTTTTTGATGTGGACAACATCTGAGCATCTAATGAGACCGATTCCATGCCCCAAAAGTGTTCCCTCCCAGAGATATGCACGTTTTATAAAAGTGAAGTCGACGATTCTAAGCGCAAATAGAAAGGGACCTAATCTTTAAAATGGATCTCCTGAACAAAACTGGTTTTTAACCTTAGGTCCCTTTCACATATATTGAATAGGGCTAAAATACCGCGAGTACATCTGAAAAATAACAGCATTTTGACGGGAATTTAAAGGATTGACTAACAAAAATATTTGGATTAGGAAAGTCTAAAAATACCTGAACATAATTCAAATAACAAAATAAATATTTTCATATCGTTAAATATTAAATTAAATAAAAAAAAACAATATTAGTTTAGTCCGATTACCGAATACATACAATTTAACCATCTGTTGATACACACACAGAAAACAGATTTGTTGCCACAAACGAATTTTTTGTCAACAGAATAATGGTGGTTGTAAGTTCTATTCATGTATCCCATTGTTACCACCGAAAGTTGATTGCGTAGACAACAATTTTCCGTAAAGGGAATTGACACTTTCCGTTGAAGAAAACAAGTATCGATAGTTCTAACAGACTAAGGGATTATTGGTACTAAATTTTAGCATGAATTTGTTGTTTATATAGATTGTTTGTTATAAGGCTTGCAGTAATGCATGCCCCAATCTGAAAAGAATTAATTAAGGCATACGTATAACAATATTTATTGTCAAGCTTTGGTTGGTCATAACTCGGGAAAAATTGGCCGTCAACAAAAAAAGTTGATTGTTGTTTTGAAAAACAAGCAGGTCTATCTATGGCGAAAATTCTGCTCAAGTTTGAGTAATGTCATTGAATTGCAATTCAGCCTGTTTCTATATTCTGTAAAATATATATTTATTTATAGTTCGTTTATTTATATGGCAGTATCGTTTAAAACCATTAGCCGTCAAACTCAAGAAACTTAAACTGTCTTACAATTTTTTTTGTTTTTATACAGTTTTGGGAATTTCAAAATATGTTTTCGTCGCAAAAAAAAGGTTTTGTTGTTACTAGAACCGATAAAATATTATATGGTTAATATGTTGGGGTTGAAAAAACCAATTTTATGTTACAAAGACCATCTTACTAGGGTTTGGTCACTTCAAAGAACTTATCTGTTGTCACCACCAATTATTGGTACCAAAGTAACATGTACATCACAATAGTTTCGCTGCCATTACCGCCAGTTGTAAAACTCTGTTGTGATATGGTTGTAGCATCTCTCGAACCATGTTACCATCAATACTATACAATGTGGTTATTGCAACAGAAATTCGGTTTATCCAGCCAAATTTACGTAGTTCGGACCAATTTCCAACAGAGTTTTTCTCAGTGTGCAGCTAAAAAATACTCTTTGTAATAACAACATAATTCAAAGAATTGTTATAGCCAATAGTCTATAAGTATAAAAACAACTTCTGTTACCATAATCATGCTAATTAGTAAGGGTTGCCCATACTTTGTCTCTTCAGCCGATACTGTCTTTTTCCACTACTGAAATGTGCCCAATCAACATTTGGTTGTAGCTATGGTAAACATGGATAGTAACATACGGTTAGCAAAATTCAATTGTGGCAACAAATCTGTTCACTCTGTGTAGTAGGTGAAGCAAATAACTAAGGAACTTCGTGATCTCTAGGAACTTCATAAGGTTTCTCCAATCGATTATTCTGATGTATATCAACCCATGATAGATAGATAGATTTCTTGCAAAATTGGGAACTGGTTTAAATATTCTTGTTTAAATATTCAATATTAAATATTCATTGTTCAAATATTCTCGCCGCAAGCCAAATATTTTACGTTATTCAGGGGGTTTTTAGTCCAGTACAATAGAGAAAAGAATATCACTTTCACCCGGGACACTTTATTTCGAATGGAACTTTGCTGCGGTATGAACCGCTTTGGTCAATTTCTATACTCTCCACTTTAGGATGAAGTGTTGGTAATTCTATTTGTCCCATTTAGATATGCTTTCAGCAAAAGGCAATCCATGCCTGTCTGTCTGTCTGTCTGTCTTTCCGCCATTTGAAAACTCGATTCAGTCCAAACGAACAGAGCTAAGGTTTTCTTTTCTTCTTATTTGTCAGAAAAAAAAAACAGATATTCTTCCATCAACTGCTGCACGTAGAATGTAATTGCAAGAGTTTCAGTCTTTTAAGCTTCGGCGAAAGTTTTCCACACCATGTTAAGTTGCTTAGGTGTTTAGTCAATCCGAAACGAAATTATGGTCTCCCATCTAGAGTGTTTATTGTTGTGGCCTCTTCGAGCTGGAGCATGCTCGCCCATTGGTTTAAAGCATTTGGTCTTTGTAGACGCACTTAACTACCTCGATGTCGTTATACAGCTTATGGTTCCTACGATGTCGATACTCGCCGTTAACGATGGACCAAATAATTCTCAGAGTATTTTCTCTCGAAGACCCCAAGAATAAATTGATCCGCTTGTGTCATTGCCCAGGATTCTGTGCTGTAGAGCAATACTGGAGATGCCCATATACGAGGGCCGTTTGTTGGTCCACTATAGGAAATATGTGCTACAGCCCATCCCCATTTTCGATTTCATAATCATTTAGAAATGTTGAACAAATACATTAAAGTGTACTTTTTCAAAGGTACATTCCAAATACAGGGTCTGCCAAAAGTTATTAAATTTCAAAATTTAATAACTTTTTCGTTTTTATTTTTTTTTCAGTTTATATGAATAACAGTTGGAAAATAAATAATGGAGAGATTTACAACTGAAGAAAGAACCAGTATAATAGAATTTTAGTGATGAGTGATGAAGCTCATTTTTATTTTAATGGCTTTGTAGATAAGCAGAACAATAGCTTCTGGGGTTCTGAAAATCCAAGAGCCATTCATCAACGCCAATTGCACCCCATTAGGTGTACAGTATGATCACATCTGCAAATATCATTGGACATTACTTTTTCGAGAATGAAGATGAAAGTGCTGTAACCTTAAATGGAGAGCGGTGTCGGTTTATGATAGAACATATTTTACGTCTCAGAACTGAGATGTGGTTTCAGCAGGAAGGAGCCACTGCCCACACTGCCCGAGACACAATGGCACTTAAAAGTCAAATATTTGGAGAGCGAATAGTTTTCAGAAATTCAAAAAATTGTTTGGCCAGCTCTATCGCCAGTTTTGTCAGCACTTGACTATTTTCTTTGGGGTTATTTGAAGGAGCGAGTATATTTGAACAAGTCCGAGACAATCCTTCAACTCCAGGCCAAAATTGTTGCAGAAATTCAAACGCTACAGACACAAAATTTTTGAAAGATTTTATATAAAATGCTCTAAAACAAGCCCATTATTGCGAAGCTGTAAACGGGGGTCATTTAATTGACAGTATTTTTTATACTTTACGAGGACGACCGCAAAACTAACTGGCCTGGCACATTTTCTGTTTTACTAGCAACTTTTTTTTTGTTTTTTAAAAGCAATCTTTTATAAGCCATCTGTTAAAATTTCCAAAATATTTAATGATTATTTTCTTTGTTACAGGTGATTGAAGTAAACAAGTTTTATAATTTTTGAAAAATGGAAAATAAAGAGTTTCGTGCGGTAATTAAACACTTTTATATGAAAGGTTATACGCCACAATTAATCAAAGATGAATTGGATTCTGTTCATGGTGATAATGCACCATCATACTTCACCGTGAAATCCTGGGTTCAACAATTTAAAATTGGTCGTTCAAGTACGGAAGATGAAGAACGCTCTGAAAGACCGAAAACTGCTACTACTACTGAAAACATTAGAAAATTATTTCATGAAGTGACTAAAAATAGACGAATAAAGCTCAAAGAAATTGCAGATATTGTTAATATACACGAAAAACAAGTTTGGAGTATTTTACATGATGAACTCCACATAAAAAGGCTATCCGAAAACTATCCGCCGCGTTTGTTGACTTTGCCCCAAAAAATCGTCCGTTGGACCAATTCCGAGGAGCTTTTAGCAATTTATCAGCGTAATCCAATAGAGTTCTTGCGCCGATTCATAACTGTTGATGAAACATGGATCCATCACTACATCCCAGAATGCAAAGAACAGTCAAAACAATGGATAGAAGCTGGTAAAAGTGGTCCCAAGAAGGCGAAAACTGTTAAGTCAGCAGGAAAAGTAATGGCCGCAGTATTTTGGGATGCAAGGGGTATTATATTTATTGATTATCTTGAGAAAGGAAAAACTATAAATAGTGAATATTATTGTGCATTATTGGATCAGTTGAGTGAAGAAATCAAGATAAAACGACCGCATTTAGAAAAAAAAAGTTATTTTTCATCAAGACACACACTGCATTTTTAACTCAACAAAAAGTGGCCGAATTACGATTTGAAATTGCTCCGCATCCGCCATATAGTCCAGATTTAGCTCCTTCTGATAATTTCTTGTTTCCAAACTTAAAAAAAATTCTCGGTGGCAAAAAGTTGCGTCCAATAGCGAGGTTTTTGCTGAAACTGAGGCATATTTTGAATGTCTTGAAAAATCTTATTTTTCGGGTGGAATTAAAAAACTTGAAAAACGTTTGTTAAAGTGTATTGAGTTGGAAGGATATTATGTTGAAAAATAAATAATAATAATTCCAAAAAAACGGTTCTTTTTATATAATCTAAGAAACGAAAAAAAAATTAAGAAACGAAAAATTTATTAAAGTTTTTAACCCTATGGTAACTTTTGGCTTACCCTGTACTTGCGTTTAAAAGCAGCAGTTAGACGAATAAAGCTAGGACGATAAAATTTTGCATAATGATGACTTATAGTCGTTAGCTTCTTGGGATTCTAAATTGAAGAAATGAGCACAGGGAGGAAAAGTTTTCCTTCAACGGACTAAAGGTACGTCGGAAAATGATTGATCCAGAGTTTAAATGAAAACTGTTAGTTAAGAAGCACTTGATACCGAAAAGGGCATAATTTCTAAAAGGTACCTTTATCTTTAAAAAAAAATAACTCTTTTTGTGACATTTTTTGAAATTTCTAAACAGCAACGCTGGACTTTTTCGAAGCTCAACTCTGAGTGAACAATTCGACTCCGTAGTGTATATTATTCAAACTAAGGCTTACAATGCATTTCGTGTTTGTCTTAACTCCGCCTGAAAGACCTATTCTGATCGGAATGTCCGTTGTGTTGTGTCAGAAGCATTTTCAATAAAGCAACCATTTCTTTTTTCCATCCATTCTTGTCTCTGCAAAAGTGGACTCCTAATTTATTCCTTATTCAGAATTTTTTTTAAGAGCTCTTTCTACAGTGCTTAGTTTGGTTTGTTGTTTCTGGGATTTGGAACTTTTTTTGCTCGGAAAGTGTAAGAGTTTGCCTTGAGTTATATTAGGTTTCATTGACCGAAAATTCATCCCTAGGTCTTCAAATAATTACTTTTATATCCTTCTTACGCTTTAAGTCTTATGCATTAGCTGACCTGCCAACACGTGCAACAAATGCTACGTATTTTTTTATTGTAGACACAATTAAAATCCCGACTCGTTTGTTTAACAAAAACCCCTTCCAGCTAAATTTATTTTAATGGAAACTAGTCGTAAGTTTGTTAAGATTTCGTATTCTTCTTTTCCATTTTCAAAACAAATTTCCCCACAACACCCGCATGTTGCACAAAGGAACGTTTAAATCTGAAACATTCTGAAACTAATCAACCCTGGATGAGGAAAAAGACAGAGACCGAAAAGAAAAAAAACAAGATTCCCAGGCTTCATCACTGCAAGTGCAACCATAGAAATCAAAAAACCCTTAAAGCATTCATCACCACCAACAATTACGGGCTGGAAAGATGCGGACCTCAAGCGGCTGTGGAACGCTCAGAACAAGAAATAAAACAACCTTGAATCATTTAGTTTAAAACCCCGAGATTATGTTTATGATGGTATGTATGTTTCGACAAACAACCGCATACAGCCGGCCAGAAGACGGAGACGACGAGCCCAACGTCGCGCCGTCGACCAAATAACACAAATGCATCATCAACATACCTCCATCATCCCATTATCACATACCAGACGCACTTGCCGCTGTTGTGCAGCAGCCGCACAGACAGCAACACGGCCGCTGTTGACGGTGAGTAACGCGAGAGCGATCATTGTTGGCCGTCGCTCGGTTGCTGAAGAATTTTTTTTTGTTGCTGGTCCGGGAAACTCATGAAATAAATCGCAGTCAAGTAACAACAGCCACAAAAAAGTAGCCAAAGGCAAATAAAGATCCAGCACAGAGAGACTGACTGAAAACAACTAAACTCAGGCCAGAATGCCATGAAGGATGTTTTCTTTTTTTCTCTAGTTGGCCAATGGCCGCTGTATTGAAAAACGATAGAATTGCCACTAAACGATCGATAAAACTCCGGCAACAGAAAACAAAATGCTTGCCCGTCTTCATCGCGAGATGATACAAAATCATTCGGGTTCTCTTCTTATTGCGTGAGTTAAGAAGGTGTATAAAACAGTTTTGGCTTATACTCGTACAAAAAAGAAGTTAAATGTTTTGAGGCTTCAAGCAAAGTCATATAAAAATCACGTTCAAACAGCGTTGAAATAGAAGAGTTTTGCGATGACGACGATGATCAGTCCAAAGAAAATACAGTGGTTATGAAGGTATGAAGAAAACTGTTAAGGAAACATTTTTCCCCTCGGCTGATTTCGGTCATTTACAATCCCAAGGTATTCTTACGCAAAATTTCAGAATCCTGGGAAAATTCGCTTGAAACACGTAAGGACGGACAGGGTTGGATCTTCATAGAATTTTACGACAATCAACAATGTATTTAGTAGGGACATAAATACTGTTACAACATTGAACACAACCATTTCAATAGTACAACTGATCATACCCCGTAAATGTCATACGGGTTTTGAAAGCTAACCTCAATAGCGTTAGTATGGAACAGGATTTTAAAATTGTTTCAACTTTCATCATGGAGTGGTCAGATAATGAGAACCGTATCGCTGTAATTGCGCTTTTCAAGTGTGAAATGAAATAAAGCGATATTTTCAAAACGCTCCGGCCACTAGGGATTAGCCGAATGTTCGTCTACCGATGCATAAAACTGTTTGAGGAGACTGGAGATGTAAAAGACCGCCACCGATCGGGCCGCCCACGCTCTGTTCGAACACCGCATGTCATCACAGCCGTTAAATCAAGAATTCACAGAAATCCGCTCCGAAAACAGAAAATCGTGACCCGAGAGATGAAGATCACGCAAAAGTCCATGAGTCGAATCATCAAAAAAGGGACATTTGACATTGACTGCAACTTTAAAAAAATAGGATTGAAAAATGCAAACGTCTTTTGGTGAAGCAGGCTGATAACTTGCACAGAAAAATTTTGTTCACCGATGAAAAAATTTTTACCGTTCAGGAAAAATTTAACAAGGAAAATAATAGAGTGTATGTGCGGTCATCTAAGGAAGCATCTGAACTGATCCCAAGGGTGGAAAAGGGTCATCACCTAGCTTCAGCCATGGTTTGGTAGGGTGTCTCTTACGATGGGGTCACATTTCTGCATTTCTGCGAACAAGGAGTCAAAACATCGGCCAAAGTTTACCAAGAAACCATTTTGGAAGCTATTGTAAAGCCTCTTAACAATTCCCTGTTCCGAAACCAGCTTTCCAGCAGGATTCTGCGCCGGCCCATAAGGCTAAAACGTCCCAGGCCTGGCTTCAAAGCAATTTGCCAGCGTTCATTTCCTCTGAAGAATGGCCCTCAGGCAGTCCAGATTTGAACCCATTGGATTAAAAATTGTGGACAAGGTTTGACACAAAAGATACCCCAACATTGGATCTCTTAAGACTGCTTTTGTTCGAGCTGTGGCCAATTTTCCAATGGACGAGGTTCGTGCAGCTATTGACAATTGGCCAGTGCGACTTAAGGCGTGTGTAAAGGCAAAAGGCGGATATTTCGAATAATTAGATTCTGTTTGGATACAGTATACATCAATTAATATATAAAAAAATATTTGGTTCAAAAACATTCAGTAATTTTTGTTTTACAGCATAAAACATGTGTAACAGTATTTATGTCCCTACTAAGTATATACTTTTTAGGGTCTCGGATCAATATTTCGTGGTGTTACAAACGGTATGACAAATTGTCCACGACGGTACTATAGAGAAAGTACTAAAAGACCACGGCATATCTAACATTTAATAAGAATCATTAGAGGCTTGAAAGTAACGGATCCAACAGCTCGATAGGGGTGTAAAAATCGCTACTGACACAAGCGGCGCCAGATCATTACTATATTCAAGTTTCGGAATATACTTTGATATTGCCCTAAATTCACAGTGTTTGTGTTAACTAGTAACTAGTTTTCCAATAGGGACATACCAATTTCGTATCTTTGTCTCAACGCATCTTCAAACATTTTTAATGAACCTTCAGTTTCAAAACGTTAGTCGATGTCAACATTTTTATCAAGGTAAAGCACACTTACGAGCAACGTTTGGATATCATTAAAAATTATTACCGGAATTCTGTGTCGGTAGTCGCAACTTTAAGAGCGCTTACTCCAATTTTCGGCCTTAATAATCGTCCTATCCGATAGGCTTTGCGTGCTATATTGGATAAATTTGGATACAAATTTCCACTTTTGGATGTTCCGGCGCCAATGAGATGCCGTACTGCTCGAAGCGGAACAAAAATATCGCAGCCGAAAGTGTATCCGTTCAAAATGAGCCAAATCAGTCGATTCCAAGTCGATCTCAGGAATTGGACATCTCTCAACCCAGACTGTGGCTTATTTTGCGAAAAGATCTTGGCCTTCATTCTTCTAAGATTAAACTGACTTAAGAACTTAAGCCACTGAATCATTTGAAACGCCGAAACTTCTCCGATTGGGCTCTGGCAGAGTTTCACGAAAATCCAGAATTTCATCGAAAATTCATCTTCAGCGATGAGCTGGCGGGTTTTAATAAAATTTGCGTTATTGAACAGCAACAAACCCACATGTGCTTCAAAAGATACAATTGCGCCAGCAAAAAATTATTGTGTGGTGTGGTTTTCATGTCGGAGGTGTGGTTGGCCGTATTTTACGTCGATTAAAACAATCGTCATGTTACCGTCAATGGAGAGCGCTGTCGTGCCATATTAGAAAATTATATTTGGCCAGAATAGGATGAGCTTGGCATAGCTGATATGTGGTTTTAACAAGACATTGCCACTAGCCACACAGCACCTGCTACTTATACAATCGATTTACTGAAAGGCAAATTCGATGAAGAGAAAAGGTGCGGTCAAATGGCCACCTCGTTCATGCGATTTAACGCCATTGGATTTCTTTTTATGGCTCTAAATTTACCGATATTTTAAAACTAATGCCATATTTAAATATTGTGGGAAAATTTCATAGTTTTTGGTAAAATATAAGTATATGTGAGAGCTATATCTTAATCTGAACCAATTTGCTTCAATTTCAACAGCTTCCGATCTTGGTACTAGGAACTTACGCGTCCATCATGATTAGGTGGAATGTGTGGCTTCTAGAGCTTAAATATAACATCGGTAAAACATATGTTTGGAAGCTACGAGTAACTGGTCTAACATAAAAAGAACCGTTTTTTGGAATTATTATTATTTATTTTTCAACATAATCTCCTTCCAACTCAATACACTTCATCAAACGTTTTTCAAGTTTTTTAATTCCATCCGAAAAATAAGATTTTTCAAGACCTTCAAAATATGCCTCAGTTTCAGCAATAACCTCGCTATTGGACGAAAATTTTTTGCCACCGAGAATTTTTTTAAATTTGGGAACAAGAAATGATCAGAAGGAGCTAAATCTGGACTATATGGTGGATGCGGAGCAATTTCAAATCGTAATTCGGCCAGTTTTAGTTGAAGTAAAAATACAGTGTTTGAAGGAGCATTATCTTGATGAAAAAGAACTTTCTTTTTTTTCTAAATGCGGTCGTTTTATCTTGATTTCTTCACTCAACCGATCCAATAATTTACAATAATATTCACTATTTATAGTTTTTCCTTTCTCAAGATAATCAATAAATATTATACCCCTTGCATCCAAAAATACTGTGGCCATTACTTTTACTTGCTGACTTAACAGTTTTCGCCTTTTTGGGACCACTTTTACCAGCTTCTATCCATTGTTTTGACTGTTCTTTGCATTCTGGGATGTAGTGATGTATCCATGCTTCATCAACAGTTATGAATCTCTATTGGATTACGCTGATAAATCGCTAAAAGCTCCTCGGAATTGGTCTAACGGACGATTTTTTGGGGCAAAGTCAACAAACGCGGCACCCTACTTGCGGATAGCTTTTTCATGTGGAGTTCATCATGTAAAATACTCCAAACTTGTTTTGTCGTGTATATTAATATCAGCAAGTTGTCTGAGCTTTATTCGTCTATCTTTAGTCACTACATTAAATATTTTTCTAATGTTTTCAATAGTAGTAGCAGTTTTCGGTCTTCCAGATCGTTGTTCATCTTCCGCACTTGAACGACCCATTTAAAATTGTTGAACCCAGGTTTTCACGGTGGAGTATGATGGTGCATTATCACCATGAACAGAATCCAATTCATCTTTGATTAATTGTGGCGTATAACCTTTCATATAAAAGTGTTTAATTACCGCACGAAACTCTTTATATTCCATTTTTCAAAAATTATAAAAATTGTTTACTTCAATCACCTGTAACAAAGAAAATAATCATTAAATATTTCGGAAATTTTGACAGATGGCTTATAAAAGATTGCTTTTAAAAAACAAAAACAAAAGTTGCTAGTAAAACTGTAAATGTGCCAGTCCAGTTAGTTTTTTTTAGAAGGTGTGGTTGGCCGTATTTTTACGTCGATGAACAAACGTCGTGTTACCATCAATGGGGAGCACTATCATGCCATGCTAGAAAATTATTTTTGACCAGAATTGGATGAGCTTGACATCGTGGTTTCAACAATACATTGGCACTAGCTATACAGTTCGCGTTACAATCTATTTATTGAAAGGCATAATTGTTGAACGTGTTGTCGAAAAATGGTCCGTTCGAATGGTCACATAGTTCATGCGATTTAACGCCATTGGATTTCTTTTTATGGGGCCGCAAGTCATTGGTCCATGCCAGTAAGTTAGGCCAGCTCAGAGACGCCAACGCTCCGGTCAAAATGTGTGCAAGAGTGGTGGAAACTGGGTCCAAATAATAGCTGTACACAGCCTCGTGGTACTTAGAACAATTTTTTTAATTTCAAATACGTCCTTCCTTAGCCCGAAAACTTACTCGTGCTGAATTTCATCAAGATTTGGGTGAGCTATATCTAAATTTGAACCAATTTGAACCAATTTTAATAACATCCTTCTTTGTACCAATAAAACGTTCTTGTACTACTTAACATTAAGATTTTAATGAAAGATGCTTCTTCCAGAATTTATAACGCAAAACTCGGATGAACTTATATGTGAAAGCTATATAAAGGTTGGCCCAAATGAAGCGCTCAATTTTAACCTATTTATATAAAAATGAAATATGGTTTGTTACACAGCTTAAAACTTGAAAACGACTGGGGCAAACTGGATCTTTCCTTCTGCGGGTTTGTTTATAATTGCTACGCGAAGTTTTAGGAAAAAAGAAAAGTCGAAATTAGGGACTGTGGGCTGAGGAGAGAGGAGGCGTGACAAAACTGTTTTTTTTGAACTAGAAGGCTGCCAATTCGTACAAAATTTTAGGGTACATTGGGGTTGGTCTGCATATAATTTATGTGTAGTTTGCATGAAATCGGCCTAGTGGGCGTGGTACCTTCCATACAAATCACAAATTAAAAATCCATTATTTCTGCGCCTGTTAACGGTATTTGAACAATAATTGGTATTTCGATTTAGTGCGCCTATCATCCTTCACCCTAATATTAATCTACCACGAGTTTCCATTGTTACAAGACTTTCAGTGAAAATAAAATTTGCATATGTGACAGCGCATAGAGAAAGGGACCTAAGGGTAAAAAAAAAACCATTTTCATTTTTTTTCTTTTTTTGATGTGGACAACATCTGAGCATCGAATGAGACCCATCCCATGCCCCAAAAGTGTTCCCTCCCAGAGATATGCGCGTTTTATAAACGTGAAGTCTAAGATTATAAGCGTAAATAGAAAGGAACCTAATCTTTAAAATGGCTCTCCTGAACAAAACTTTTCATCAACTTTTCACTTTTTTTTGATGTGAACAACATCTGAGCATCGAATGAGACCGATTCGATGCCCCACAAGTGTTCCCTCCCAGAGGTATGCGCGTTTTATGAAAGTGAAGTTGACGATTCTAAGCGCAAATAGAAAGGGGCCTAATCTTTAAAATGGCTCTCCTGAACAAAAATAACCTTAACCTTAGGTCCCTTTCTATTTTGCGCGTCACAAATGTAATATGGGCGGTGGCGAAGATCAATTTTAAGACGGATTGTGACGGAGGACATCAAATTTACGCATTACATTGTTTTTTTAATTGCAAACTTATTACCTGCTGCATTTAAAAATTTCTTTAAGTGTTTTACCTATTTCAACCTGATATGCCGATTTATTTCTACCTGTAAGAATTATTAATTAATGGAATTTCATTTTTATTATTCTGTTAAACGTCAAGTCATTCGGATAAATTTTTTGGATATTTTTTCATCATTTTTTATGGATTTTTCGATAGAAAAAGTTAATAATTTTATTTATTTATTGCAAATCTGTGGACTATGAAAAGAATGCCTAGTTTCGCGAATTCCCTTGACTTCAACTGATTTGCTATGCCAGTTCAAATGTATTCAGTTCCCACTGAAACTTCCCACTGAAACTCGTTATGACCATAAAGAAATCACAAGGGCAGTCGCTGGAAGCGTGCGGCATAAATCTGGAAATGCCTTGCTCTTCACAAGGCCAGCTTTATGTGGCGTGATCCCGAGTTAGGAAACCGACAGAATACTTACTGCTCAAGTTAAAGTTATTTGAATAATATTTATATTTCAATTCAGTGCACCTGTCGTTCTTCTTCAAAATACCAATCTACCAAGACTTTGAAACGGAACCAGACATTCAAAATAAAATAAAATTTGAAGGCAAAACAACGTTTTTCGGGTCAGCTAGTTGTAAATAAAACAAACATTTTCAAAGAATTATGGTAGTAGATGCCTACTTCTTTCCTTAAAATCTCTGAAATCTAGGAGAAGTATTGGATCTATTATGTTTATGGGATTAGTTTTTGGAAATGTTGATTATTCTGAATTGTTGTCACTTATTCGGTTTAATGCAGCACCTAAATTAATTCAGACATGACGTTCCCTTTGCCATTGAAACGCATCTTTCAAATTATGCTGTTGATGAACCCTTTCATAAACCTATGAAACTTTTTAATACATTTTCTGAACATGTCGATTTTAGTCTTCCTAGTATTAAACTAAAAAAATTGTTAATTACTTTGTTTAATTATTTTTAAACTATAATTAAAATAAATGTGTTGTTATTTATATTACATTTTTACTGTAGCTAGTCTGAAAGGAATTTATCTCCATAGACGTACTAGATTAAATAAAATGCGAATTATCTTAATATTTGTTATTATGATAGAAGGATCTATGACAATTACGTGTAGACCTCTATCTGATGAGTCATATCTTCAATGACTGTGAGACATAATAGAGGTTTATTGTAGTTAATTTGCCGAATTTTTTCATCCTCCAGCTCTTTTATTATTCGTTGCTTATTGACGTACACTTTTTCTTTTACATATCCGCAAAAAAAGTCCAACGGTGTCAAATTCCATAAACATCGCCACGACGCGAGATAACACGGCCATTAGGTTTTTTGCGCCAATGAGCCATTGTGTTAAGTGGCACCGTTCTGTTGGGTCCCTAATTTTTGGCTACAATGAGTCCGATATATTCTCGCTATACTATAAGAATTTCACTTCTCTCTTAAACTACTCAAATCACTGTACCTGCAATTCCTTGCGAACTTGTTGATGGTGGCGAGGATAAAGCTGATGATTTTGTTGTGTCTTGCTCGTTTCTGAAATGTTTAGGCGTTTTGAAATCCACCTGTTGCAATGAGCTCATTTTTTAAGCCCTAAGCTCGATAAGATACGTAATGAAACAAAACCAAGACCGAGCAAAAAACAACCAACCTAAACAACTACACCGAATAATGGCCCAAAGGAATAAAACAGAAAATCGTGCATCATATTCAGTGATTTTTTGTTTTGTGAGCGCAGCGTTTTTAGTCCGTGACCACAGCTACAAATTACAAAGGAAACATTTAACGAATTCCTAAGTTAGGACAGGCATATTAATGAAGCTCTCCTCCACGCACTCGCTGTGGACATGAAGTTCTATAAAAGCGGTCTTTAATTGCTTTCAGTGGAGGAACAAAATAAAACGAATACCTGTGAATATCTCTGTTTAAATATAAGGAAGAAAACAAAAATAAACTACAATCAATGATGATTTGAGTTTTTTTTTTTGTATTACGCATGTAGACTTACGTTTCGACTCTAGCAACACAATTTTCAAAAGACGTTAAAATTAAAGTTTCATATAAAAACGCGTAAAAACATAAATACAACAGCACCGCCACACCAACACCAGCTACAACTACTTCAGCACCAGCCCAAGCTACAACATCATCATCAACATCAGCTGCAATAGCCGCAGCAACAGCGTAATCGTTGCACCTCCACCAGCATCATAGTCATCAACACGAACCACAAACAGCAACTGCAATAACAACAACAACAACATGAGCAGCATCATTCACTTATTTTTACAATAACACCAATAAAAAGCACTTCATGCTGCCAATCAATCAATCACTCACCTATTCACTCTTTCCCAGGTTCACTTCACAGACGACGTGTTTAAGCATTGACCGCATCCTCTATGTTCACAATCAATGAAAGAAAAACTAGCCTGAGTTCGGTCTAGACGAATATGATATACCCTGCACCATTACTATCGAATTGCCTTTGCAATTTTATGAGCTGGAAGTGGTATTAAATTAGGTGGGTGACCTTAAGTGTCCTGGAGTGATGAGAGGTGGCCACACAGAAAAACGTCGAAGAAGTGATATGGACATAATAGTCAGATTGGCATCTAAGGAATCAAGGGAATCAAGTTTATATACCAAAAAGATTCGAGAAAAAATAATTCCAGTGTTAAGAATGAGTGAAGGGTATAATTAAAAGGATTTAGTGAGAATTTGACTGATATACAGTGGCTGGAAAAAAATATTTTGAAAATAAGTTTATACTTTCTGTGGGTCTTTTGGCGAGCCTGGAAGTTTTAGCACGCCCAAGGTGGGTAACTAAGGAGAGGTTATTCAAATTTGAATGTAATGACGGATATAGTATATGGGGAATCATGTTTATGTACCAAAACTACCCGAGAAAAAATAATTCCAGTGTAAAGATGGAGTGAAGGGTGTAATAAAATGGATTAAGTGAGAAATTGACTGATATACAGTGGTTGGAAAAAAATATTTGGAAAATAAGTTTATACTTTCTGTGTGTCTTTTGCGATCCTTGTAAGTTTTTGCACTCCCAAGGTGGGTAACGTTGGAGAGGTTACCCAAATTGAAATGTATGAGGACGGATATAGGATATGAGGAATCAAATATATGCCCCAAAATGACCCGAGAAAAAATAATGCCACTGTAAAGAAGAGGCTAAGGGTAAAATAAAATGGATTGACTGAAAAATTGAATGACACACAGTGGAATACAAATATTGTGGACATAAGTCTCTACTCTATGCGAGACTTTTGGCGAGCCTTGTTTTTAGCACGCCCAAGGTGGATAACTTAGGAGAGGTTCCATATATCACCTTTTCTAGCCAGAGGTCTAAAAAATTTTCCCCTAAATGCACCTTTACTATAGCTGTGTAAAGTTTCAGAGATCTATTAGAAACATATTTCCAAAATACCTTTCGGAATTTGTTTTTTTAATTTTTTTTAGTTAAAGATGTAACAAACTTCATGACAAACACTTCTCACCTGCCAGCCCAAAGTGTAGGGTACCAGCATAAAGCTGATTATGTGCATTTACACCGACACCATCGTGGTTGGACAACCACATGAGCTGCAATATATGGGCTCTTTTGTGTGTAAAGTGTTCTGGACTGCGGGCTAGAAAAAATTTAATAACAACAACTACGAGCGCAACATTGAAACACTTTAAACGATATGGGAACATTTTCTTCCCAATTTGGGATAGTTAACATGTGCCCTACACTAAGGCGTTTGAATTTGAAGCTTGTTTTTCACTGAAGTGCGTCATGGTTTTCTTTTTTTTTAAGGTGACCGTGAGACCCTTCAACAGGTCCCAGTTTTTTTTTAGATCAAGTATGTCAGGTTTTTTTGATTAAAATCCCCCTTCTTTATCACCGTTTCTCGCGGAAATTCTATTTAAGGTAAAGGGTATTTTTTTAAACATGTGGTTTTTAATCTGGCCACACTTTCGAAGTTAATATTTTTGACAGCTGTTACTTGATTTAAGCTCAGTTTGGTTTGCCATTCCATAATGAATAGACAGACTTACTTCGGAACAACGTTTGCAAATCGTGGTGAATGGCCCCAAAACGAGATGGCCACCGATCCTGATTTTTACAAGAAAACTTCCTTCAGCGATTAAGCTCACTTTTGGTTGAATGGGTACATTAATAAACAAAATTGTCGCATTTGGACTAATGAAAATCCACAAGCCATTGTTGAGACGCCGTTACATCTTAAAAAAAGTCACTGTTTAGTTTGCTCTATGGGCAGAGGAAATCAATGGACCATATTTCTTCAAAAATAATGCCAGCCATAATGTTACATTCAGTGGGAAACGCTTTTAAGCCATGCTCATTGAAATTTTCGCAAGCCCTTGTTAAGACGCCATTGCATCCTCAAAAAGTCACTGTTTAGTGTGCTCTATGGGTGGAGGGAATCATTGGTCCATATTTCTTTAAAAATGAAGCCAGCCATAATGTTATAGTCAATCGGGAACGTTATTAAGCCATGATTAAAGACTTCTTCGTGCCTATATTGTAGGCTGTTGATGTGTACGACCTTGGGTACCAACTAGGCAGCGCTACATGCGATACAGCCAACAAAACAATCAATTTATTGAAAGAAACTTTTGGTGAGCGCATTATCTCGCGTCGTAGTCCTGTGGCGCGTCCTCCAATATCGTGCGATTTAACAACACTTGACTATTTTTTGTAGGGTTATGTAAAATCGCTTGTCTACGCAGATAAGCCCGATACGATTGACGCCTTAGAAGAGAATATTCGGCGCGTTAATGAAATGGTCGAAAATAAGGCCAGCCGGCCGCGGCGGGCATTTGCAAAACAACTTTTATTTCATAGCGGTGCGAAAGAGGCATACTCAGTCTCCAAAGTTAATTCTTCTTCGCAGCTTTTTTAACTTAAACTTTATATGTGCTGCCCTTATGAAGTTACATATAGAGGGCGCAAACCCGAAACCGACATTGTGATTTTTATTTCCAATCCTAACAGACGGTTTCTTAAAACTAGCTGCTATATACATTCTGATCTAGGCAAGACTAAGTGTTGCCTGGCGTGATCGGATTTCTATTGGAAAGTTTGACATTTTTTAGCAGAACGTTTTGACGTACGTTGTTTACAGTGACTTGAAAAAATCAATTTGGCAAAACAATTAAATTAACTCGTGAACATTTCCGTGCGATCATTTTTTACAACTTTCGACGTGGATTATCACGACAAGAGTGCATCGATGAACTTAAATCTTTGCCAATGGCAATCAAGCACCATCCTATAGCACTGAGAAAGAATGGTTTAATTAATCTAATCGTGGACGACGCTCGCCCAAAGGCGAAGGTCGTTAAGGTCGTCCAAAAACGGCCGTTGTGCCAGAGAATATTAATGCGGTGCGTGAACTGATAATGCAAGATCGTCATGTGACATACTGTGAGATAGATTCACCCTTGGATATTTCTTCCACGAGCATACATTCGATATTGCATGAACACCTGGCCGTAAAAAAGGTTTGTTCTAGTTGGATCCCGCACAATTTGACAACGCTCAAAAAGGGCTCGTGTCGATTGGTGCAGAGAAGTTTTAAAAAAAATCGATTGCGGTGCTTCAAAAGACGTTTATAAGATCGTCACAGGTAACGAATCATGGATCTATGCGTATGAGCCCGAAACAAAACAGCAATCGAAGTTGTTCGTGGAAGAAGCACTTCGAAGCACATGGTCGCCTCTTCTTCAGCAAAAGTAGTCATGTGGCGACTGTTCCGCTTGAGCAGCGTAGGAGGTCAATTCTGAGTGGAACACCACAATTTGTTTGCCTGAAGTCTTCGGAGAAATTCGAAAAACGAACAAGAGAAGGCGAATCATTCTGCACAATGACAAAGCAAGCTCTCACACATCGGCTCAAACCAGCGCCTTTTTGACCAGCCAAAACGTCGAATTGATGGGTCATCTGCCGTGCAGCCCTGACTTGGAACCCAATGACTTTGTTTTATTCCCTCACATCAAATGCTTGGTCAACGATTTTCGTCGCCAGAAGATTCTGTTAAAGCATTCAAAACCCATATTTTGGGGGTGTCTCAGTCGGAGTAGAAAAAGTGCTTCGACAATTGGTGAGCACATGCAAAAGTGTATAAATCATGCTGGAGAATGAAGTGTATTTATCATGCTGGAGAATAAAACCATCTTTGATGATAAATATTCGCATTTTTTAATTATTAGGCCTGAAATATATATAACAGCCCTCGTAAAACCGAAAATAGTTTAGCTAGATCTACCTTCTAGTGTACTTATCAAATCAGAATCACGAGTTAGTTCAATATAAAAATGTCGGCCTGTCCGTCCAACTGATGTCCATCAAAAGCTTAATTAAATAGTCAAACTACAGGTCGCAATTGTTGTCCGATCTACATGAATTTTTGTAGAAGTAAGTTTTTTGGACCCGACTTTTGTCCAAAAAACTTACTTCTACAAAAATTCGTGAAGATCGGACAACAATTGCGACCTGTAGTTTGACTATAGCTGTTGGAATTAAAGAAAATCAGCTCTGACCTGTTAAATATCATCCACGATCTGTTTCGGCACATGTTCAGCCGATTTGATGTCTTTAGGTCTAGAAGCTACAAATTGCTTTCAATCTTAATGAAATTTGACACATCTGACTTTTTTTGGACCAAGGAAGAACGCTGTAATTAAAAAAAATCAGATCAGATTTAAAGATAGCTCCCACACATATATGTTCATCCGATTTTGTGTCTTTAGCTCTAGAAGCTACATATTGCATTCAATATTGAGTTAATTCGGCACACCTTAGTTTTTGGACCAAAGAAGCCCGCAATTAAAATTAAGGGAAATCGGTTCTGATGTAGATATAGCTTCCATACATAAATTTTCATTCGATTTTATGTCTTTAATTCTAAATACCACTATTACAACCAATGTTGATGAGCTATGGCACATATTTGTTTCTTGTCCCATGGACGGAAGCTGTTGAAATAGGAAAATTGGTTCAAATTAATATAGGATGATCCATCTAGGGGTATGTTTTCAGAACAACTAAAATATAAAAAATCAAATCCAGTGTGGAATCTTTATTGGTAATTTGAAAGGACTTTTTATGGCATTTATTTTTTGAAAATAATTTCGTTTAAATGTTGGCCGCAACTACGCCTCTGGGTTTCCATTCTGAGGGTTCAATTTTGGAGGACTCGTGCGAGCATTTCGACCGGTATGGCTTTAATGACACGCGTAATGTTGGCTTCCTAAACCTGAACCGTAGCTTGTTTGTCACCATAGACTTTGAACTTTACGTAATCCCAAAGAAAAATGTCAAAAGGTGTGATATCACTCGATCTAGGCGGTCAACTCACTTGTCCAAAACTTGAAATGAGCTGCTTTTCGAAATGACCTCTCAGTAAATCCATTATTTGGCAAGTGGCACCGTCCTGTTGAAACCAAGTATCGTCAAGATTACGGGCTTCAATTTCAGGTAGCCTAAAGATGGATATCATGGAGCTATAGCGAGCACCATTCACGGTTACGTTCCGGCCATCAACATTTTTGAAAAAATATGCACCGATGATTCCACCAGCTTATAAACCGCACCAAACCGTGGTTTTCTATGGGTATAATGGCACCTCTTAAACCACTTCTTGTTGGTCTTTAGCCCAAATGCGGCGATTTTGTTTATTCACTTTGCAGTTTAGTTAGAAATGGGCCTCATCACTGAACAAAATGTTGGTAGAAAACAGCGGATCTTCGCGTTTCTCGCCGAACGCTCATTTCCATAATACAGTTGCTAACATTTGAACGTAATTAGTTTCAAAAAATAAACGCCATAAAATGTCCTTTTAAATTGCCAATAAAGATTCCACACTTGATTTGAATTTTCATATCTTTTTGTTCTGAAAAAATACCTCTAGATGGATCACCCTATATAAAGCCACATTTTACATCAGATGTTAATCAAATTAGGCACGAGAAAGTTCTTTAGGATGAACGTTATTGAAATCAAATAAAATCGGTTTAGATAGAGTTATAGCTCCCTCGTATACGAGGGCGACCGCAAAAGTAACTGGCCTAACATAAAAAGAACCGTTTTTTTGGAATTATTATTATTTATTTTTCAACATAATCTCCTTACACTTCATCAAACGTTTTTCAAGTTTTTTAATTCCATCCGAAAAATAAGATTTTTCAAGACCTTCAAAATATGCCTCCGTTTCAGCAATAACCTCGCTATTGGACGAAAATTTTTTGCCACCGAGAAATTTTTTTAAATTTGGAAACAAGAAATAATCAGATGGAGCTAAATCTGGACTACTCGTATATAGTGGATGCGGAGCAATTTCAAATCGTAATTCGGCCAGTTTTTGTTGAGTTAAAAATGCAGTGTGTGAAGGAGCATTATCTTGATGAAAAATAACTTTTTTTTCTAAATGCGGTCGTTTTATCTTGATTTCTTCACTCAACCGATCCAATAATGCACAATAATATTCAATATTTATAGTTTTTCCTTTCTCAAGATAATCAATAAATATTATACCCCTTGCATCCCAAAATAATGTGGCCATTACTTTTCCTGCTGACTTAACAGTTTTCGCCTGGTTGGGACCACTTTTACCAACTTCTATCCATTGTTTGACTGTTCTCTGCATTCTGGGATGTAGTGATGGATCCATGTTTCATCAACAGCTATGAATCGGCGCAAGAACTCTATTGGATTACGCTGATAAATCGCTAAAAGCTCCTCGGAATTGGTCCAACGGACGATTTTTTAGGGCAAAGTCAACAAACGCGGCACAACAAACGCGGATAGCTTTTTCATGTGGAGTTCATCATGTAAAATACTCCAAACTTGTTTTTCGTGTATTTTAACAATATCAGCAAGTTCTCTGAGCTTTATTCGTCTATCTTTAGTCACTTCATTAAATATTTTTCTAATGTTTTCAATAGCAGTAGCAGTTTTCGGCCTTCCAGAGCGTTGTTCATCTTCCGTACTTGAACGACTCATTTTAAATTGTTGAACCCAGGATTTCACGGCGGAGTATGATGGTGCATTATCACCATGAACAGAATCCAATTCATCTTTGATTAATTATGGCGTATAACCTATCATATACGAGTAAAAGTGTTTTATTACCGCACGAAACTCTTTATTTTCCATTTTTCAAAAATTATAAAACTTGTTTACTTCAATCACCTGTAACAAAGAAAATAATCATTGAATATTTGGGAAATTTTGACAGATGGCTTATCAAAGATTGCTTTTAAAAAACAAAAAACAAAAGTTGCTAGTAAAACAGAAAATGTGCCAGGCCAGTTAGTTTTGCGGTCGCCCTCGTATATGTTCATACGTGAGGAGCTATATGTGTGTCTTTAGCTCTGAAAAGTTCGGTTTTTAGGACCAAGAAAGAATTCTATAAAAGTTGAGGAAAATCATTTCAGATATAGAAATATAGCTCCCATACATAAATGTGCACCCGATATTATGTCTTTAACTCTATAAGCCACATTTTTCATTCAATCTTGATAAAATTTGGCACTAGTAAGTACCATGTGCCGGTGACGAACGCTGTTGCAAAAAGGAGAATGTCGGATAAGATTACGATATAGCTCCCACGCATATGTTCAACCGATTTTACCTTAAACAATGAAATATTCTCACAAATGACTTGAACAGTTTTTATTCTGGTTCGAGACCTTTTTGTTGTTTCTTTTTCAGAACCAACTTAAAAAATTGGTGAAATGTATTGACTTCGTTGCCTGACAGACTGTACAGCTGTTTCTAAACCCGCCAAGGGTTTTCTTTAGCAGTCTTTGTTAACGATCACTTCGGCAACAAATCAAATGACTTATCGGGAGACTCATTTGAATTATTGAGAATTACCCTTTGCGTATAGTCTTCGAACTGTGCGTAGAGCAATCTTCAAAGCGCAATATCATTTCCAAATTTTAATATGAAATTAGTTTTTAAATCTGTATAAATTTGGTGCCCATCTAGGGTGGTCCAAAAACTTGTTTTCAGTTTGATTTTCGGAACATTCAGAAGTGCAGAATATAATATAGTCGGCCGCGACCGACTTTAGCTTTTTTTCGTTTTTATTTGCGATGGTTTCTCCAAATCTTTCCCTATAATATATTTATAAAATAGTTTAAACGTAGGTCGTGTATGGTCTAAAAATGAGCTGAAGCAACAATTAAAAAATAAAATTTTTAAAAGGTATTGTTTACCAATTGTTTAGGCTGTAGACTACGTGTATCGCCCATTTTTCTCTTGTTCATATGGAGGTGGATTTAAGGAGCTCTTAAATAAGCTCAGTAAATTTTAGAGTCGGAAAATTGTATTACTCGTATCATTGCAGTATACTCGTAAAAACACTTTTCTACATTTTATTTTCAATAACTTAAACTTTCTGGTTTAATTAACCAGTCACGTAGAGAGCAACCATGTCGACCAATGACAATCTCAAGTGTCGTTGTTTAAACTTTTCACAATAAACGATGATTTCGAAAATGTTGGCGAAGGATAAATCCCCCAAAACGATGGTCAAGTGTAATGGTTTTGTCATGATTTTGCATTTAATACAGCAACATTTTTCTTTAAAATCCTCTACAACCGACAGTGACTGTCTGTCTGTCTGTTCGCCCCGGAAGAAAGACAATAACGGCCATGGCATAGTACTCCCCTTAAGCTGTTAAGGAAAACGTTATCAATTATTTGGGGATTTCGTTGTGGCCGAGAAACGTTCCAGTCTAGCTCGTCGAAGCAAAGAAGACTAGCAGTAAAAAAACAAGTTGCGTAGGTTTTCATTTAATTGTCGGCAAGATTGTTTGGTTTCAACTGAAGTTGCTACAGCAACAACAACTACAATAGACAATGTAAGTGTTCTTATAATTCATATTGTTAATAATCCACTTGTTTGTAGGGTCTGTGTTGGTGTAACACTCTGGACGAACGTTGCATGGGCTCCTCTTCTCCAACGACAGCGATCTTTGGATGATGCCCATTGTTGCAATTGTCTGTTGTCGCTGCTTTTTAAGGCAGCTCAGCTCAGTGGTCTTCTTTGTCCACTTCACTGTGTTTTCTTCGTTGTTTAATAAAAGTAATTAGGTGCATTGTTATCATATTTCTGCTGCAATCGTTTGCTGTCTGTTTTTTTCTTCTTCTTTGAAATAAAGTTTGTTTCTTAAGTCTTTTGTATGAGTGTACAGGTAAAATAAGTAATTTTGGTAAGTGAAGTTTTTGTGGTATTTGTAGGTGGAAAACTCCAATGAACTCAATGATGGAATTCAGATAGACAAAACGTTGTATGTAGTTTCGAGTCATGAATTTCCTTAAATGTCTAAAAAATATGGAGAAATTAAAATATATTTGACGCAGAGGCTTTTCTAGCGTTCAATTGAGATCTCTACCTGTGTTGCTTGGAAGCGATTTCTCTGTTACACTGTATAGTTCTTATACTAACATTAAACTACCTACTGTTTCTAAACAGCTAACGCAGCAGCTTTTTTGTGTTTAGAAAATAATGAAATAATGACGCCTTGTAAATGCCGATTGTTCCTCCGAGTATTCCTCTAGATTACATTTTCATTTCATATTTACAATTAAATATAATGCTACGGGTTAGCGCACAAGATTGTTATTAAACTTGTGCTCGAAGTACTAGCCGAATATAAATTTCTAGAGACAATACCCTTTCAAATTGTAAAACCATACCTTTTGACATCTTTGAAATGCAAGTGCGTAAAATTCGATTAAAATGTGAACAACGTTATACCTATAGTTTATGTAGAGATTTGCAGTCGCATATTAAGAAGGCTGTTGACATGCAGGTACCTCTAGTGCAAAAGCACCATTCCGCCCATTTCTGATATTCGCAAAATAATATTATTGCTATTTATGTGTCTCTGCCGAAAATTAGTAATTAGAAAATTTATTACAAATAAGACTTAGCAGAGCTGGTTCTTGTACCTTTAACACAAACAATACCATGACAGCGTATAATAAAATTCACATAACTTTAAGTATTCCGATTGACTTGCTGTCTGTCCATTCATCCCTCGGTCCATCCAAAGCTTGTAATCAAACTACAGGTCGCAATTGTTGTTCGTTATTTGAACCAAGGACGGGCGCTATTGAACTTGAAGAAGATCAGTTTAGATTAAGATATACCTACCACATATATGTTTATCCGATTTTTTTTATTTAAAGCACACGTAAGTTGTATGAACCAACGAAGGACACCATTTCATTTGAAAGTGAAGAATATCGGTTCAGATTTAGATATAGCTCCCACATATATGATCATCCGATTTGTCTGCTTTTAGCTCTAGAAGCCACATCCCACAGCCAATTTTGATGACATTTAGCTTCAAGGGCCAAAAAAAGAACGTTATTGAAATTGAAAAAAAATCGGATCAGATTTAGCTACAGCTCCCATTCCTCCCATATGTTCCTCCGATTTTAAAACTTTATCTTTTAAGCAACAGCTAATCTTGATGAAATTTTCACACATTTGTTTTTTGAACCAAGGAAAGAAGTTATAAAAATTAACGAAAATCAGCTCAGTGTTTGGCTCCCAAATATATTGTTCATGCAATTTTTCTGGTTTTAGTTATAAAAGCCAGATCTTACATTCAATCTTGATAACATTTTGTATAAACAATTCTTGTTAATCTCTTACCTGTAAAGTCGCCGGCATTTACGAGTTGGAAACTCGCTGTTTATAAATTGTTAGATGGTCCTTACCGTGGTTGAACCCGGGTTTACTGTCATTATAGTCGTGCACACGTCCACCTCACCGTGGAGTTCCACGAAGCTTCGGACAATGTACTTTATTGCTGGTTTCGTTCTTGAAGTACGCTAAAATTTATTTTTTAACATCTGCACGACGTGAGATAACATGGTCATTGAATGTCCACACGAAACAGCCATTGTTTCGTTGACTGTGTTGTAAGTGGCACCATTCTGTTGCAAATACTTATTTTCTAGGACCATACCCTTAACTTCTAGCCACAAGAAGCTATCGCGAGACCATAACGAGAAGAACTACGGTCCGATGAAGCCGCCAGCTTATAAACCGCACCAAACAGACACTCTTTGTGGATGCATCGGCTTTTTAAAATCACTCGTGGATTCTCATTTTACCAATGCGGCAATTCAGCGTATTAACGAATCCATTGTGGGTACATTTCATCGATTATGCTTACCAAAAAAATCATGAAGCGCACGAAATGTATTTTGATTTGAACATTTTCGTAAACGGCTTCAAAGGCTTTAACAAGCTGCTCAGTTGTATGTCTATGCATAGTAAAATTTTGTTAAGCACTGATACAAAGAAATGTCTAATTAAGTTGGGGAAAAAACTATGACTGACAATACACATCGTGCATTCTAGCTGGACCACACTTAAGCATTTAATGAATAAATAAATACTTTTTGAAAAAATTAATTTTCACCTTTTCTAAACAGACCTCTTGGAGCTCAGACTTTTATTAAATTGATAAACCTCCTTTGCTCCAACGAATTATTAAGGAATTGGAAGGAAGTGGTATAAAGAATGAAAAAGCTAACCATTGTTGATGGCACTCGATTCAGCGATCAAAGGATTGCCTAATAATCAAGACTATATCGATAATGTTTAAAGGTGTAGATGTTGTGATTCTGTCCGACTTTCCCATCTAATTAAAGATGGTCCAGTCAGCGGGTTAACATACATTCGTAATAAAGATTATACGACGCGGAAAGCGGTAGTTTGACTTTATTTTTCCAAATCGCTGGTACATTAAATCGGTGCAATATTTTTTGGTGTCGTCATCGGTAGGCTTGAAATTTGTTCCCCTTTAACACTTATAGCTCCAAAATATTTCTCGGAGAATTTATTTCTCATCATTTATATAAGGTAAGGTAGTAGTATTTTCTTTTTAAAACTTTTTTCCACTTTCGTACTTCTCGTTGGAGTACACAGTCGACTACAACTGATTGGGTTTACACAATTTTCGATTTTATGAATTTTTGTGCATTTTTATTTTGCTTGTTAATCTATTGATCGCCTTAAATCAATGATAGTTATGCAAATTTGCAATAGACACAAAAGTTGTTTTTTTCTCTCTCTCTTCTGCTTGCAAAACACCACATCAGGCAACACCTGAGCCAAACAAACAATAACGATTTTTTTAAGTAAACTGCAACCAAAAAAAAAGCTACCAAAAACCAAATCCCTAACACAAAAAATCATATGCAAAATGAAAACCGATACAAATTGAAAGTTTCTTTCCTTTTTTTGCTGTTGTCATTTTTCGCTTTATGTAACACTTTTCTGATATCTCCCACCATTTTTGCACCAGGCGGCGGCCGCCTGGAAAATAAAACAAAAACCAACACTCCAAAGCGATCCGCTCGAACATATGGTTTTAAAATTTATGACTTTAGTTAAAAGTATAGACCGTCAGCGACATTCAAGCATACATATCTTTGTCATTGCAGACACATGCTTAGATAAGTTTTAAAAAGCTAAACAATACAAATACGAATATATTCTAGACAATAAAAACGAAAACCCTAAATGAAACTACCAGGCACTGGTGTCACCCAAGTACCAGTAAATGCTTAAGTGAAGAAGCAAATGCTCGCTAGGACTTCATAGCGCCGAGTTGCATTTTACCCTATACAATTTAACACTTGTTCAAAACATTTTATAGGAATTATGCAACCGGTAGTGGAAAGCAAAAGACGGGTACAGATGACTTTATGCTAACTTAAGCAATAAATATTACGAGGGCAGGCCAATAAGTGGCCGACCAATGTGTCCAATCAATCGGGAAGGTATACTACTTTGTTTGTTTATAATTTTTGATCAAATGAAAGAGAGTACATCTAATATTGATAAAAGTTTTATTTAATGTCGGCTGTTATGTATGGAATATAATATCAAATAAATGTCTGCCTCTGTTAGCCTCACCAATACGAGCCCTTTTGAGCACATTTTCATTACATTCTCACATATTTCACGCGATAATTAATTAATTTCATCAGGAATATTTTGTTTGAGTAGCTCAAGCGTTTCTGGTTTGTTTGCACAAACGTTGCTTTTCAGATATCCCCACAAAAAGAAGTCCGAAGCAGTCAAATCAGGCGACTCTGGAGGCCAATCAACATCATAATTTCTTGAAATGACTTGTTTCGGAATGAGGTCTCGCAGTAATTCCATTGTTATCCTCTGGCTGTATGCAATGTGGCACCGTCTTGTTGATACCACATGTTAATCAAGCAAAAAGCATGCAGTTCTGGCGCTAAAAATTATATCACGATATCGCTCCCGTTTATAAGATTGTCACAGGTGACGAATCATGGATCTATGCGTATCAGCCCGAAACAAAACAGCAATCGACAGTGTCCTCGAAGACGAGCCAAATTCAAGGAAAATTGTTCGTGGCAGAAGCACTTCGATGCAAATGGTCGCCTGTTTCTTCGGCAAAACTGGCCATGTGGCAACTGTTCCGCTTGAGCTACGTAGGAGGGCAATTCAGAGTGGTACACCACAATTTGTTTGCCTGAAGTCTTCGGAGAAATTCGAAAACCGAACAAAAGAAGACGAATCATTGTGTACCACGACAATGCGAGCTCTCACACATCGGCTCAAACCAGCTCCTTTTTCATCATCCGCCGTACAACCCTGACTTGGCACCCAATGACTTCTTTTTATTCCCGCACATCAAGAAAACAATGCGTGGTCAACGATTTTCACCGCCAGAAAATTCTGTTGAAGCGTTCAAAAACCATGTTTTGGAGGTGTCTCAATCGGAAAGGAAAAAGTGTATAAGTAGTGTATAAATCATGTTGGAGAATACTTTGAAAAACAATAAACCATTTTTAATGATATATATTCTATTTTTCATTATAAGGCCAGATGTATATAGCAGCCCTAGTATGGCCGAAATCGAATTTCACTATTAAAATATAACCGTTGCACTACACCTGGAATGGACTTGAACTCTATATCTTCAATATTTAATCATATCTAAAATTGGTATGTTCTCAATGGAAACCCCGTACTTCGTCGTTAAATCCCAGCTGACTTGAGACAATGGGGGAGTTATTATGTACCCTGGTCAATTTTGTCAAAACCCTGCATACTTATATGCCTTCCAGAGCGAGCGAACCTAAAATTGTGAAGTTTTTTTGTACAGACGCTGCATCAATTAAAACTTACATTAATTGGGTTTAACGAGTACTTCGACCAATGTAAGCGAAATGTGGATTTATTTGCAGCTTTTACACCGTCACACAGTGGTTGGAAAACAAAATATTTTAGAAATAAATCTCTGTTTTTATTTAAGTTTGTCGTAGTTCAATGAAATTTCTCCCTCGATAGGTGATATTACGCTTACGAAGGTTACGCTTACGATTACTGATTTACACGTAGAAGCTGTTTAAACGATGATACAATGTACCTACTAGTATCGCCACCTTGAGGTTGTGAAGCAAATAATCACTGTGGCCGACAACAAGGTGTGTACGAGGGTTGCTATATATATTTCGGGTCCGGCAATAAAAACGCAATAATTTATTATTGGAAATGGTTTTATGGTTTTTCAAAATATTCTCCTTTAAGATTAATACACTTTTGCATGAGCACAAACCAATTTTCGAAGCACTTTTTCCACTCCGATTGCGAGACCTTCAAAACATGATATTTGATTGAGAGACCTACAAAACATGATTTTTGAACGCGTCAACAGCTGCTTCGGGCGATGACAAAATGTTGGAAACGCATTTTTTTCTTGATGCTAGGGAATAAGAAGAATTCATTGGGTGTCAAATCAGGGCTGTACGGTGGACGGCCCATCAATTCGACTTCTTGAGTGGTCAAATAGCTCATCGTTTCAGGTGATGTGTGAGAGCTCGCATTGTCGTGATGCAACATGAGCCGTCTTCTCTTATTAACTTTCCTCATTTCTTCCAAAACTGTTGGCAAACAGATGTTTGAATACCACTAAAAATTAACCGTCCTACGTTCCACTTAAGGCACTGTGGCAACATGGCCGGTTATACCAAAAAAAGCGCATTTTCTTGCTTCGATGTACTTCTTCCACGAACAACTTTTGTTGGATTTGGCTCGTCTTGAATGATTCATACGGTTAATTGCTGTTTTGTTTCGGTTTCACATGCATAGTTTCACGATTCGTCACCTGTGACAATGTTTTACACTGCCTCTGAGCTACCGCAGTTATACTTTTTCAACATATCTTTGCACCAATCCATACGAGCCTTTTTTTGAGCATTAGTCATGTAGGATCCAACGAGAACAAATTTTTTTACGGCCACATGAACATTCAATATATTATTGATGCTTGTCATTCTAAAGCCCAAGGATGCCTCAATCTCACGCGATGTCACATGTCGGTCTTGCTTAATCAGTTCACGCACAGCATCGATGGTTTCTGGGAAAGTGACCGAAATCGGACGTCCTTTACGAAATGCATCCTGGAGCGAACGGCGTCCGAGACTGAAGTCTTGGTACCAGCAATTAACAGTGGTTTTTGATAGTGCTTCATCGCTAAAAGTCGAAACAAGTTGATTTAAACACTCTTGTCTCGATATCCCATGCCGAAAATCGTAAAAATCATCGCACGAAAATGTTCACGGGATAATTCAATTTTTTTTTGACTGAGATGAATTTTTCAACACACTGTAAACAAAACAATTCGCCCTCAAATGATAGAACGTTATGAGTGAAGTTATGCTAAACAAGTAAAAAATGTTAAGTTTGGCTGTGCCGAACTTTGGATAGCCTCCACCGGATTCCCAAATAAAACCAAATTTGGTGCGGAAGTGTGTTCTATATAGAAATCTTTATGTGCAAAATTTCATTTCGATAGGCCAAGCTTGTGGTGAGTTATCGTCATATTATTTCTCAAAGCCCATGAGACCGTTTGTGTGGGAGGTACCAGTAGGACTTTTCCGATCTCAACAATTTGGTGCAGAGGTATTTTCTACGTATATAAAAATCTTTATGGAGAAAATTTCATCTCGATAGGTCAAGTTTGTAGTGAGTTATTGTTATATTATTTTTCAAGGCCCATGAGACCGTTTGTGTGGGAGGTACTAGTAGGGCCTTTCCGATCTTAGCCAAATTAAGTGCAAAAGTCTGTTCTATATATTAATCGTTATGCCGAAAATTTCATCTCGATTGGTCAAGTTTGTAGTGAGTTATTGTCATATTATTTTTCAAGGCCCATGAGACCGTTAGTGTGGGAGGTACCAGTAGGACTTTTCCGATCTCAGTCGAATTTAGCGTAGAAGTGTGTTGTATATGGAAATCTTGATGTTTAAAATTTCATTTCGATAGGTCAAGTTTGTGGTGAGTTATAGTCATATTATTTCTCAAGGCCCATAAGGCCGTTTGTATGGGAGGTACAAGAAATGGTGGCTTAATCTAAACCATTTTTACATCTATATAATGATTATTATTTGCAAAATTTCAGTGATTTTGCTCAAGAAACTGGACGGATATTTCCAAATAAAAAACTAATTTTTATGGGGTAGTGTCGGTTAAGGGTCTCCAACACCAACTTCCCGGAGAGCTATATAGCCCATTTTCAACACCAACCATGCTAGGTTAACTACACAATTTCAGGCTCTATCTTGTTTTCAACAGACGGACAGACGGACAGCCAGACAACATGGCTAGATCGAATTTTACGAGGATCAAGAATATATATACTCGTACTTTGTTGGGTCTCCGATGATTATTTCAAGGAGTTACAGACAGAATTACAAAACTAATATACCCTCCATTGTATAGTGGAGGGTATAAAATTGTCGAAGTTTTCAATGGAAGTTCCAGTTTGCTACTAGGAACATTAGTATTGTCAGGTCCCGAAATATAAATAGCAACCCGTGTGGACACTCTTTCCAATGTTTGCTCTACACAACAGAAGATGCTGTAGACTGCTCCCCACGGAGTGTACTACCTAAGAAGGTTACTCGGCCAAAGTGGATTCTATATTTAATAGTTTTGGCAAAGGAAATAACACTCCACCAGTGATTTATTCATGTGTATGGTGGCTTTCGAATATGAAGAAATCTTGTAGTTTCAGCAGGAGAAGATTTCGTTATGTCGCTTTGCTTGTTGTCGTTCACAAGATTTATGGATTTTGCAGGAAATTTTGTACTTTTTCGTTTTTAGTTTTATTGTTAAAAAATACAAAACGAATGAATTAAATGCAGCAGTAGAAGCAGCAGCATCCAACAAGAGCATCCCTCGATTTTAAACCTTTCTAAGAATATTTTTTTTCGAAGGTAGTCAAGAAACGTCGACAACACTTTGAAGTAAATCTTTAAAGGAATTAAGCTTAAATTAAACGGCTTATGTTTGAAGTTGTCCAAAAACGAAATATTTCTCAGCCAAAGCGGAGAAAAAAATAGAACTAATGAAAATACTTCAGATTTTTTATATTTGGCCGCTGGTTACTGGTGCTGGTGTGTCGAAAATAATTACCAACATTTATTCTCAAAAAATATCGTTTAGTTTATGATTCATTTTTTCTACAGTTTCAGTTTAATTCCGCTTTAATTATATACGGTCGTCGTATAATTATGGGGCTTTTCGGTTATGGCGAATTTGCGTTTAGCCTAAATTAAATACTCACCTGTTTCTTAAGTGTTTGTTGGCCGGTTTGCCTGGTCTGGCCGGGCGGGCAGGCCATTCCTTATTAGCTTTGGGCCATGTTTACATAGGTTTGTGTACATGTCTCACGATAATAGCAGTAATTTATAAAGTGTGACTGTGTGTGTGTGTTGTTATCACCTCAAAACTTGAAGTAATCTGATTGGTATTGTTTGATAAATTTCAACAAATTATAAACAATTATGTATTGTATGTTGCCTGTGTTTGTTTAAGAAATTAAATATCACAAAAACATTGATTGAATATCATAGATACGTTAACACAGACATTCACACACAAACACACACATTTTCTCGTAATCCAGCAAAACAAATATAATTTAAATAATCAAGGTCGCACTTGTGGTTTTTGGGTTCGCTTTAAGAACTAAAAACCACCAGCAGCACTCCACTCCACAACAACAACAGCAGCAACAAAATCGAAATAATCAATTTATTTTTCACGGGATTAACGTGCTCGCAAAGAACCCATAATTACAGCAAATGAAACAAGTTTGTTTCTTAAGTCTTTCGATTTGTCTTAATATTGCCAAAACATGCAGTAAACACTTTGGGTAACCTGAGTACTCGCACTTATTCCCCGTCTGATAGACACTCGCGTACAAAAGACTTAAGACCCCAACATTTGGGTGTCGATTTCCACTATCGCCGCGTAATACGTACGATTGCATGACTGACTGCTTAGCGCATGTAAATGCTGTAGTTTTATAAACACGTCTTAGTTTTCGACAGCATCCAAAACATGGAAACACCTTAAATCACAAATTAATATTTAAAAGTTAATTGTTGATTGATTGGATCATGATAGTAAGCGCATGTCGTAAGCTATTCGATATGTGCAGATCGATGTTTAGGTGGTGGCCAGTCTTGGACAGCAAGAATGTGTCCACCGTAAGGCTAGATGTGAAAAAACACAGTACCGAGAGAAGGAGATTATACAATTTTGAATTCGAAATTATTTGCATCTAATTCGCGGGTTGCTATTTCTATTTAGGGTCCTAACAAACCTAGGTTGCAAACTGGAACTTCCATGGGAAACTTTGACATTTTTTAGCATAACTTTACTCAGAACGTTTTGTCATTTGAGGGCGAATTGTTTTGTTTACAGTGTGAGACACCTCCAAAACATGATTTTTTTAGCGCCTCTACAGCTGCTTCGGGCGCTGAATAACGTTGACCGCGCATTTTTTTTTTGATGCTAGGGAATAAGAAGAAGTCATTGGGTGCCAAATCAGGGCTCTACGGTGGGTGGCCCATCAATTCGACATATTGAGTAGTCAAATAGCTCATCGTTTCAGCTGTTGTGTGAGAGCTCGCATTATCGTGATGCAAAATGATCCGTCCTCTTTTATTATCTTTCCTCATTTCTTCGAACACTGCTGGCAAAAAGATAGTTGTATACCACTCAGAGGTGACCGTCCTACGTTCCACTAAAGGCACAGTGGTCGGTTATACCGAAAAAAACGCAATCATTTGCTTCGATGTACCTCTTCCACGAACAACTTTTGTTGGCTAGTCTTGAAAGACCCGTAGAACGTCCTTCACAAAATCATCCTGGAGCGAACGGCGTCCTAGACTGAACTCTTGCTAGCAGCGATTAACAGTGGCTTTTGATAGTGCTTCATCGCCAAACGTCAAAACAAGTTGATTTTAACACTCTTGTCTCGATAACCCATGCCGAAAATCGTAAAAAATCTTCGCACGAAAATGTTCACGTGATAATTCCATTCTGTGACTGAGATGAATGAACAATTTGCCCTCAACTGACAAAACGTTCTGAGTGAAGTTATGCTAAAATATTTCAGAGTTTCCAATGGAAGTTCCAGTTTGCATCTGAGAAAACTAGTATTGGCAGGACCCGAAATATAAATAGCAACCCTCGAGAAAGCAAAAGACCAAAACAAAACGAACGAGCTAAACATTTGTAAAAAATCTTTTTTTCGTTTTCATTCTCTTCCATCGACAAAAAAAAACAAGTAATCGTCTTAATTTGTAAAAGTGCTTCAAGTTTATAAGCAAATAGTGTTATTGATAAACCCTTGGCTTAAGCCTGAAGAATGTAAGGGTGGTCCAAATAAAGCTTACGAGAACTATTGTTAATAAAAAAAATTTCAGAAAATTATCTTAATCTTTATTTTATATAAAACAAAATATCGGCCAAATGGTCGCCATGGCTTCGGAAGCAGATGGTCCAAGTTTTCCCTTAAGGTTCGATGTAGTTTATGTGCCGAATTGTCTCAGTCTGTAGCTTTGAATTGTTCTTGGCTTATAGACGTATATATTTTCTTTTCAATATCCCCAAAGAAAGAAGTCCAACGGTGTCAAATCACAAGATCGTGGCGGCCAATTAACATCGCCACGGAGTGATATAACACGGCCATTGAATTTCTCGCGCAAAAGAGCCATTATTTCGTTGGCTGTGTGCCAAATGGCACCATCCTGTTGGAACCACATATCGTCAAGGTCCATATCTTCAATTTCTGGCCACAAGAAGTCCCTTATCATCTCGCGATAGCGATGAGCATTTACGGTAACGGCTTGGCCAACCTCATTTTCGAAGAAGTACAACACGATGACGTCATCAGCCCATAAACCGCACCAAACGGTCACTCTTGTGGATGCATCGGCTTTTCGACAATCACTTATTGATTTTCATTTGCCGGCAATTTTGGTTAGTAGCATATCCACTGAGGCGAACGTCTGCCACTTTACGAAGTGCACGAAATTCATTTCGATTTGAACGCCCGTTTTAGTAAAAGGCTTTAGCAATCTTAACGCGCTCTCTCCATAATTGAGTTTGTCAAACCCTGAAACAAAGAAATGTCAAATTTAATTATGCAAAAAACTTGACGTTAAGGTAACAACTCACAATTAACATGGTGCATTGTGGTAGGACCACCTTTTATTTTCGAAATGTATATTGATTACACCGATAGATGGACAGACGGCCGGACATCGTTCAATGGAAAAAGAGTGATTCTTAATCGATCAGTATTGTTCCCTGCACCAGGTTGTGCTGTAGGGTATATAAACAGTTAGCAAAAGGCTAGAAGTGCGGTGCCTCTTCATTCTAGCAACTTCGTTATTTTTTGACGGAATAAAACATATTTTGTATTGTATTGTATTTTATTTAATATCAGTAGGACAATGCATAATATATATCTATGTACAAGTTTTGAGTTACTACCTTAAAGATATTTCAGCAAATGATACATTATTTGTTTAAATTATTACAATAAAAATATTACATATGTATAGGAAAAAGATAGTAAAAAACCTAATACTAATATCACAAAAATGAAAGTTTTAAGTAGCTTTACAAACAATAGCTAATTAAGTCTATGTTTAAAAACATAGCGTGAATTAGCCCTTGTTATATCAAGCTCCTTAGATGTGCGTAGGTTGATCTTCTGCATTTATCATTAAATGTCAGACTCATGTCAGTTATTAATTCCTGAATCGTTTTTTGTCCAGACATCCTGTGTAACTCGGCGGTGGAGAATCTTCTAGGCAAGTTGTATATAATTTTCAAATTTTTGTTTTGAATCACTTGTAGCTTGTCTTTGTGAGACTTAGCGCAGTCCATCCACACCTGACATCCATAGGTAAGAATCGGTCTTATACACATTTTGTATAAAAGCAATTTATTTTTAATGTTTAATTTAGACTTTCTATTCAAAAGTGGGTACAGTGCTCGACCGCACCTTACAGCTCTAAGACACACATCGTCCACATGCTGTTTAAACGTTAATTTCTGATCAAGGGTAATTCCCAAGTATTTTAATGATCCCGACAATGCTATTTCTCTTCCCTGTATAGTAAGACTTCGTGAAGGAACTCTCTTTGGAGACTTATTGTACGGAAACAGTATGGCCTGCGATTTTTGTTCGTTAATCTTAATCTTCCACTTAGAGAAATAGTTGCTTGCAGAAGAGAGTGCCTTTTGCATACGTCGAACTATGGCGTTTGAAACCTTGCCGTGACAAATAAATGCACTGTCATCTGCATAGAAAGCCACATCGTTCCCTGCAGAGATTTTAAAGTCCGAAGTATACAATGTGTACAACAGTGGGGACAATACAGATCCCTGGGGCACTCCAGCTGGGATACTCTTTATGGAGGATTGTTCCCCGTTGACCTCGACAACAAATGATCTGTCCTTAAGAAAACTTTTGATCAGCTTTATTAAATACATTGGACAATTCATTTTGTGAAGCTTGTAAACGATACCATTGTGCCAAATTGAATCAAAAGCCTTCTCAATATATAAAAACAGTACCCCTGTGGAGTACCGTCTATTTTTATTTGACGTAATAAAATTTACAACTCTTTTTATCTGATGTGTCGTCGAGTGGTGCGCCCTAAAACCATATTGACAACTATGGACTAGATCATTGTTTTCCGTAAACGTTTTTAATCTTTCAAAAACAATTTTTTCCAAAACCTTGTCAAGGGAACTCAACAAACTGATTGGACGATAACTTGAGGGTTGCTTTAGGTCTTTGCCACTTTTGCCTATTGGTATTACTTTAGCCTTTTTAAATCCTTTCGGGAAGTACGAGTTTTCGATACAAAAATTAAAAACTTTAACCAAAAACGAGTAAGCAGAATGTGGAAGCTTTTTCAATAAAATGTTGTTTATCTGATCGAATCCTGGCGCTTTAGAGTTTCTAAGACTGTTAATGAAAAACTTAACCTCGGCATGTGTTGTTAAGGAATCCTGATCAATGTCTAATGAAGTATTCTCTTCGATCAGCTTTATCGTAGAGTCCACTTTCCTGTCCATCGAGCTTCGAGAACCGAACGTAGTATAATGAGCGTTTGCAAAATGGTCTGTAATAAGTTCGGCTTTCTCTGCATTGTCAGTTACCATGCTACCGTTTATTGTCAGGTTTCCAATTGGTTTGTTTTTTCCTCTAATGCGCTTAGTTACCCTCCAAAAGTTTTTGCTACCAACAGGCAAATGAGATAGAAAAGTTTCTTAGCAAGATTGACATGCCAAGATATCAGTTTATTAAGTTCCCTAATGATAGAGCGATATGTTATTTTAAGACTAGTATCAAAACATCTCTGAAATTTTCTCTTAAACATATTCCGAGTCGAAATAAGCAACTTGCATGCAGCTGTTATTTTAAAAGATTTGTCGCTAGAGGAATTGTATGGTACAGCATCCATACACGCGTCAGTTATTAGACTTGAGAATTCTTGAAGTAAGTCGTCAACATTTGAAAGTGTTAAATCGTCATTTAAAATTGTTGAAGAATTTATTTTCGTTTCCAAAATCGTTTTATACCGATTCCAATTGGCATTCGAAAAGTCAGGGTATAGCTTTATACTTTGACGGACACATTCATTAATGTGAAAAGTAATGGGTACATGATCTGAGTTCAGTCTGTCCGGATGGGTGTCTATGTCTGAAAATATTAATGAAGAGTTAGTAAGCAGAAGATCAATTGTTGATGGTCGCCTATAAGATACATTTTGAGAATACCTAGTCGGATTAGATGGAAAATAAATATAATAGTTAGCGGCATTTTGATGATTGAACAAAGCAACTTCTGCTCTGTCAGAGTCTGCACAATTCCAGCTTGTATGATGTGCGTTGAAGCCACCAAGAATAAAGAAATCACCACTTATGGACGTTAGCAAGTCAAGATCATTGGCAAAATCCATCTCGTATCGAGGGCAATATGTAGAATTCCACTGTAATGCATATATTTTCAAATGTTTTTGTTGGAAACGGGTTGTTTAATTAGTGTTTTATTGTTGATTTGACTGCAATAGCCACACCGCCACCATGAGTACTTCTGTCATTTCTATATACATTATAGCCAGGAATCTTGAAGTTATGTTTTGGTTTGAGGAAAGTCTCGTTTAAAAGAAGGATATCAATCGAGAGCTCCTTCATGAACATATGAAGTTGGACAGAATCACTAGAAGTTGTAATGCCTTGACAGTTCCAGTGCATTACATGAAGCAGATTTGATGAGTTATTATACTGCATATTTAAGCAGAGTCATAATAACATTGAGCTGTTCCATTTTTGTTGTGCAGCTGCGTAGATCAGAGATTGCTCCAGTGAATATGCTGAACAGTTCATCAATATTATAAAGATCATCACTAGGCTGACGACTTAATGGTGTCATGTTAGATTGGCGATTTATTGATCTGCAGGCTTCGGCATAACTGACACCAGGCAATGTATTTGACGATCTGGATGTATGAGGCAGGTCTCTGGACGTTTTTTCGAAATACGATTGGAACCGATGGTTTTGCATGGGAACAGTTTTGTTGCTTATATTATGTCGAATTGTTAGGTATTCCTTACGGCTAGGACATCTGGGATCATCAGCTCTATGATTTGTATTTTTTAGGTTCTTTTTGGCACAGTTAAAACATTTAAAAGCTACTGGACTTCCTTGCGGTGTTTTATTCACTTGGCAATTTTCAGAATCGTGGTCTCCACCACAAGCAATACATATATTTTTTCGAAAACAATTTTTTGCGCCGTGTACATACATTGCACATTTAGTACATTGTGTTGGGCCTTTGTTACCTTTCTGCGGTTTCCTCCAATATACCACAATACTGCAAAGATGACGTACTTTTAAGACCTGTGATTTTGTGTTTAGGGTTCGATCAAATTCTAACATGTACAGAGCGTCGTCAACTGAGGAACGTGTCGTTTTGATTTCCTTAACATTCAAGGCGGTAATGTTGTAGGTCGTCCTAAGCTCTTGTTGTATTTCCTTCGGGTCAGTTTGAGGAAGTCCATACAGTACTAATTTAAACAGCTTAGTGTCTTTGGATTCGTGCGAATAGAAAGTTAAACCTGCTTCAATAAGTTTTTTCTTTGCTACATCGAATTGAGCTAGGGATTGTGAACTGATTTTTGTACCAATAGACATTCTTTTAAATTGGTACGTTGTTCCAATAAGCCTGTAAACATTCTGGAAACTATGCACAGCATCAACGACAATTGGAGGAATAACCACTTTGTACTCCTTCACTCCATTTTCTTCATCTTCACTATATGTATCATTTTCGTCATCATTTTTTAAAATGTTAAATCTATTTTCGTTTATTTTAAATTTTTCTTTTGGAGCTCTGCCCCACATCTTATTTCTTTTTAATGCACTCATTACAACTGCAGTGCGTTGATTTGTTGTTGTTTTTTATTACTATTAATGAACACCTGCGTCTTTATGACTGCTAGTGGTTGTTTGATTGTTGTTGTTTATAACACTTGGTACGCTCAAGTACCAAAAATTTGTGCGTATTTAAAAAACAAATACTATGCACAAGAAAAAGCACGTCTATTCGCGATCAATGATTGCATACGACTGATAAAACATATTTGCTTAAGAACTTCTATATAATATTTTGTAAAAGCCATCATAAAAGGGACTCTCGGACCATCGCGCGAATACATTCGTTAGGATTTGATTACATCTCTAGTCATAAAGGTTTCTTCAGCAAGTGTGTGAACTTTGCTGCAATTGTCTCAATTCAATTTGTATTGAATTGCAATTACTCTCCAGTATTATGTTGTAGGTTATCATTATAATCGCCCCTCCCAGACTTTAGTTTTTTCGATCGCTGTTGGAAAACAATGCGCAGCACTGCTACTAATACTTACCAGCTACAATTAGACCTCCAATGATAACTACTCCATATTGAGGTTTGCAGCATGTTCTGCAGATTTGTCCAAAAAATAATTTAAATAAAACTGCAAACGTTTCATATTTGTTTTCTTTACCAGCTAGCTACACCAAGGTTATTGCCTATGTGAACATTATGCAGATATTGTCCCTTTCGTTCTTTCCGAAACTATTTTTGGGGCGTTTACGTACAGTTTTTATGGAAATTGCTTAATACCACAAGATTACCTATACCTATATATGCAAATTAGCTTACAGTCAGTGAACTATAAAAATCTACATGAATCTCTATCAAAACGACAGGTTCACCGAAAAAAAAACACACACACGAAAGAGAAATATCGAACGTTGTACAAAATACTGTAGTATGTGGCATACTACGAGTCCAACATGTGTCTGCAACTGTGGAAGTATGCTTAACAAGGTCTAAACTTTTAACAATTGTTGCTGTTGCTTGTTTGTGACCATAAAAAGTTATAACTCTTAAAAAATGCACAGATTCTTATATGATTTTGCTCCAGTTCCAAGTTCCAGGACAACACCACGCAGCCAGCCAGCAGCCAGTTAGCGTAGCACTGAAAACAAAGACTTCAATTCAATTTGCCTGTTTATAAATTTTGTGTTCTCAGCTAAGCGCGCCTCGTTTTCGGTTCTGAGCTGTTCGCTTCGGTTGTGTTTGGATAAAAAAGGGTATAACAACACCGATTATAGGTGATTTTTTTTTGCTTTGCTTCGTTTCGTTTGCATTGCTTTAAGCGAAAATCGTGATTTTACATTTATTTTTTTTCTCGTTTCGAGAATTTTAAATTGAAGATGAAGAGGCTTTTTTGGTTATGGGGTTTATTAAACTTGATTTTTTTTGGTCTTCGCAAGACGTTCTTCTCAACAAGGTTTGCGTTGAGAGTGAGTGTATGTACGTATGACCGCCCGTCTGTCGGTCCGTACCTCTGTGACTGTGCGGACGTTACGTGTATTACAGGTTACGCTTGAGTTCACCTGTTGAAGCCAGATTCCTGTCTGAAGATTAAAATCACCTGCCTTTATTTCGCTTCGTTTCGCTGGGTTTGCGTAAGGCACCCACGCATAATGTTCGGTTTGTTTTTTTTGATATTTTTTTTTTGGTGGACGACAACTTTAATTTTTAAGTAGCTCTGGTCTTGTCTCGAATCAATGTGGTTTGTTGTCTTCTGCCGTTTCTGCTTAAGGCTGTGCGCTTGTCCGGCCGAAGATGACGACGTTGCCTGGCCAAGTTTCCAATTTTTACCATTTTTGGGTTGGTCAGTGGTTGGAAAATTTTAGTTATGTAAAACGCTTTTTTTCTCTCTCTCCTCGGTGCGACGAGTGTTTGTGTGTACGTATTTTGATTTATTTACCTATAAAACAAGAGTTTTTGCAACGAAATTTCTTTGTAAGAGTTCGTTTGTATGTTTGTTTTCGTATGAAATATTATCGTGCAAAGCAAAACAAAAGACTTAAGAAACGAACTCGATTTCAAAAACAATAGATGACCATAATTTATTGCCACTTTAAATGAAAACAATATTTTTGTCATTGGATCTTGGAAAACAATTTGGTAATGATTTCATCTTTGCTAATAAGAAGGTTATCTTTACAGAAATTTCTAATGCCATAGTTGAAAATCTGTTCTGGCATCGTAAGTAGGTCCTTTACACATACGTACGAGGGCGACCGCAAAAGTAACTGGCCTTACATAAAAAGAACCGTTTTTTTTGGAATTATTATTATTAATTTTTCAACATAATCTCCTTCCAACTTAATACACTTCATCAAACGTTTTTCAAGTTTTTTAATTCCATCCGAAAAATAAGATTTTTCAAGACCTTCAAAATATGCATCAGTTTCAGCAATAACCTCGCTACTGGACCAACATTTTTTGACACAGAGAAAATTTTTTAAATTTGGAATCAAGAAATTATCAGAAGGAGCTAAATCTGGACTATATGGTGGATGCCGAGCAATTTCAAATCGTAATTCGGCCAGTTTTTGTTGAGTGTGAGTGAAATGCAGTGTGTGAAGGAGCATTATCTTGATGAAAAAGAACTTTTTTTTTCTAAATGCGGTCGTTTTATCTTGATTTCTTCACTCAACCGATCCAATAATGCACAATAATATTCACTATTTATAGTTTTTCCTTTCTCAGGATAATCAATAAATGTTATACCCCTTGCATCCCAAAATACTGTGGCCATTACTTTTCCTGCTGACATAACAGTTTTTGCCTTCTTGGGACCACTTTTACCAGCTTCTATCCATTGTTTTGACTGTTCTTTGCATTCTGGGATGTAGTGATGGATCCATGTTTCATCAACAGTTATGAATCGGCGCAAGAACTCTATTGGATTACGCTGATAAATCGCTAAAACCTCCTCGGAATTGGTCCAATGGACGATTTTTTGGGGCAAAGTCAACAAACGCGGCACCCTATTTGCGGATAGCTTTTTCATGTGAAGTTCATCATGTAAAATACTCCAAACTTGTTTTTCTTGTATTTTAACAATATCAGCAAGTTATCTGAGCTTTATTCGTCTATCTTTAGTTACTTCATTAAATATTTTTCTAATGTTTTCAAAAGTAGTAGCAGTTTTCGGTCTTCCAGAGCGTTGTTCATCTTCCGTACTTGAACGACCCATTTGAAATTGTTGAACCCAGGATTTCACGGTGGAGTATGATGGTGCATTATCACCATGAACAGAATCCAATTCATCTTTGATTGATTGTGGCGTATAACCTTTCATATTTAATTACCGCACGAAACTCTTTATTTTCCATTTTTCAAAAATTATAAAACTTGTTTACTGCAATCACCCGTTACAAAGAAAATAATCATTAAATATTTCGGAAATTTTGACAGATGGCTTATAAAAGATTGCTTTAAAAACAAAAAAAAAAGTTGCTAGTAAAACAGAAAATGTGCCAGGCCAGTTAGTTTTGCGGTCGTACTCGTATATATATACATATATTTTCACCTCTGGTTCCTTCAAGGAGCATAAGGCCTCAATAAAGTTTTTCCAGTCGTTTCTACAAGTATATGATGGTAAATTCTTAATTTTTTCTAGCTTTTGCCTAATCGCGATGCCTCTAGCTCCATCTGCGTTCGCCAGGTATGGGCGGGCGAAGGCTGCCCTGCTGGTTGCAGTCTAGTGCGTTACGGTGAACGACATTCACACTGATGAAGTCAGTGCAGCAGTATCAAGCTATATCGTGAATGTAATCCTATGAGAAAATTAGCCGTAGATTTTACAAAGAACAAGACACTACCTCGGCAGATGCACTTGGTTCTGGTTCCGCTGAGACCTGGATGGTACAGCCGCCTCAATTCATATTGCTAGCGAATTTATGCTAACGTTTCGCCAGCCATTAGAGGCCAGATGACGTGCTGCAACTCTTGAATTTTCAGGCCAAGCCCACACCCCAGGTCTCATTGGACGCATTCAGTTCATATGTCGCGTTTTCTTCACCCTGATAATTAAGCAGATACCTTATAATGGAACAGAACTTTCAAAGCAAAAACGGTATTTTTTCAGAACAAAAAAAATAAAAATTCAAATCAATTGTGGAATCTTTACTGGTAATTTGAAAGGACATTTTATGGCATTTATTTTTTGAAAGAAATTACCTTCAAATGTTGGAAACTGTATTATGGAAATGAGCGTTCGGTGAGAAATTGGAAAATCCGCTGTTTTTGACCAAAATTTTGTTCAATGAGGACGCCCATTTCTGGCTCAACGGCAAAGTCAATAAACAAAATTGCCGCATTTTGGCTAAAGAGCTTCAAGAAGAGGTTCAAGAGGTATCATTATACCCACAGAAAACCACTTTTTGGTGCGGTTTCTAAGCTGGTGGAATCATCAGTGCATATTTTTTTTAAAAATGATGATGAACGGAACGTAACCGTGAATGGTGCTCGCTATCGCGCCAAGATATCGATCTTTATGCTACCTGAAATTGAAGTCCGTTATCTCGACGACACTTGGTTTCAACTGGTGCCACTTGCCATACAGCTGCTCAAACAATGAATCTATTGAGAGGTCATTTCGAAAAGCAGCTAATTTCACGTTTTGGATAGGTGAGTTGGCCGGCTAGATCGAGTGATATCACACCTTTAGACATTTTTCTTTGGGGTTGCATAAAGTCCAAAGTCTATGCACTGGGTCATCGAAGGCGAAATATCAATGCTGATGCTGAAGTACTTGAATACTCAGGGAGTAGAGCACATGACCAAAATGCTCAATCTGTTGTTAACCACTTATTTATTCCCTGATGCGTAGAAAAATGGGCAGAGTGGTTTCGCTACTGAAACAAAAAAAAGACGCAAGCAAAGTCGAATCTTACAGGCCGATCTCATTGTCAGAAGCAAAGACGTTTGAAGCACAGCTCAAGCTGATTATTAGCTTGGAATTCGTAAGCAGCACAGTAACAACTGCTTAAATCGTCATCGCCACAAGTATAAGGGCTTATTATACTTCACTTAAATCATTTATCATAATCAGATTTATCTTAAATTTGTTGATACTTAAAAATCAAAATTGAGTTCTTTTGACCCACTTTTCCAATTTGATGCAAAAAATTGTTCCACTGGCACATACAAACTTTGTTAGATTGGAAAGTAAAAACCAAGTTCAAAAAAACCTTCTCATAATTTTAATAATAGAATAAATATTTTTAAAGCTTAAAATAAAAAAAAAATCATTAAAAAAACTTTATCATTTTGGTAAAAAGTTCGGTTGTGGGACTAATCTGTTCTCTGTGTGTGTATAGCATACAATACGTTTTACCCATTATATTTTGTTGATTTATCCATTATGTCTTGAGTAAAGTAGGCTTTTTTGTCTATGAGGGATCTGCCTCGACATCCTGGTGATGACCCTTCAAAACAAAGTCTTTTTGTCAGCTACCAATTTCTGCCGGCAAGTGACTTAATACCCTTGTTCCTGTTTTTCATCCTACTGCAAATATCTGTAGAACGGATTTTTAAAATCACACCGAATTGTAATCGCAAGAACACTCTCTTTGTTATTTAGTACAAAAATTGTTCGCTTCCTTCTAAAAAAATTCTGTGTAAAAACGCATCCAAAGTTAAAAAATTAAAAAAAAAATTAAAAAGAATGTGTTTACAGGAAAAATACGCAGACTTTTTTAGTGTGATTTTAAAAGTGTATACATCATTCTAAAGGCTGAAGTTTCTTCTTTCCAAATCAGCCGAAAAAATTAAAATCGGTTGATACTAAACCATGTTACTGGCATATAAGTGCGTAAGATCCGAAAACCCGTTTTTTTACCCGTAACTCCAGATTTTGGAGGTGTTTGGGAAATTTCAAAACCGGTTTCTTGTTGTACTAAGCAAGATCTACAAGAAAAATAATATCAATTTCCAGGAATTTTTTTCTCTGTCACACTGTGTAATTATTCGCAGCATAAATTTTTTTTCATAACCTACAGTTGATATAATCGACTTATTGGCTAAGAATTGTATCTACCATCTTAAGTCGAGCCATGTAACCATCAATGCCATGGAATGTTGGTGATTGTAGCACTCCTACCGAATGTTTGTAGTTCAGACTGATTTTCAACGGATTTCTTTTTCTGTGCCCTGGAGTTTTTATGCCGAGTGAGTTCTCGGAGAATTATAATATCAATGTTTTCGCGATCAATGTGTTTTTCCTTTCGGTCTGCAAATCTTTAGAGGATATTTGTTCCCTATAAAGAAAAAACAGCATTAATGCTTTATTTAACCTAAAATTAATTAAAAAAATAAAATTAAATATAAAGGCTGTTTTTTCAGACGTGTGGTTATCAATTAGAAATAAAACGTGTACAATTTAATGTTATGGCCAAGACTTTGGCTTAATTAGAAAGAAAAGGTTTTGCCATTATCTTTAAAAATGATTTCGTCTGAATGGAATAAATTTCAGACGAGAGGCCCAATTTTCGACCACTTTTTGCAACATTGGGGGCCTTATGTCAGCAATGACGCACCGAATACTCTCCTCCAGACGTCAGTCATGTCGGGCTTATCTGCGTAGACAAGCGACTTTATATAACCCCACAAAACATAGTACATCGGTGTTGAATCGAACGATCTTGGAGTTCACGCCACGAGATACCGAACATTCTCTTCCAAGGCATCACTCGTGTCGGGCTTATCTGCGTAGACAAGCGACTTCACATTACTTACTTACTTAAGTTGGCGCTACAACCTATTGTTGGTCTTAGCCTGCGTCAGAAATGTTTTCCAAGCACTTCGATCTTGTGCGTGCTGTCTCCAATTCGTAATACCAAGGATTTTCATATCTTCATCCACGTGGTCCTTCCACCGGAGCCTCGGTCTACCCCGTCTGCGCATTCCGTGGTAGTTGTCGTCCAACGCCTTTCTAGCTGGAGCATTCTGATCCATTCGACTGACATGTCCTAGCCAGCGCAATCGCTGTATTTTGATTCGCTTAACCACGTAAGCGACTTCACATAACCCCTCAAAAAATAGTACAGCGGTGTTGAAACGCACGACCTTGGAGGCCACGATGCGAGATAATGCTCTCACCAAAAGTTTTCTTTCTTGATTATTTCTTCGGCTGTATGGCATGTACCGCCGTCTTGTTGGAACCAAAGATCGTCCATATCAGCATCCTCCAAATCAGACACGAAACAGTCCTTAATCATGGTTCTATTGCGTTTCCTATTGACTGTAACATTAAGGTCGACATCATTTTTGAAGAAATGTGGACCAATGATACTTTCAGCACCAAACAGTGAGCACATAATAGAGCACACCAAACAGTGATTTTTGAGGATGTAACGGCGTCTTAAAAATGGCTTGTGGATTTACAGTACTTCAAATGCTACCATTGTGGTTATTAACGTACCAAAAGTTAGCTTCAATCAAAAGTGGCTTTATCGCTGAACAAAATTTTCTTGTAAAAATCTGAATCGGTGGCAATCTTGTTTTGGGCCCATTCACAACAATTTGCAAACGTTGTTTCGGTGTAAGTCTATTCGTTATAAAATGGCAAACCCAACTGAGCATAAATCAATACAGCTGTCAAAAGCACCGACTCCGGCAAAAGCGTAGCCAGATTGAAAAGCACACGCCCTAAAAAAGCACCCTTTATTATTAATCTTTATGACTTATGCTTGTTCCATTCAACTGTGTTAATATTAGAAGAGAGACAGAGGTGAAACCCTGCATTAGGAATTACCATTACCATTAAGCTACTAAAATATTGGCTTATAACAATTTAAACTAATGAACCATTTAATCGACATATATTAAATTTTGACCAAATTGATAAAACTGCAGACTTATAAACCAAAAAAAAATAATAATAAAAAAAACACATCAGTCATGTCGCTTTCGAGTTCAGCGTAGTTTGATTTCATGACTTAGAACCACCTGCACCCTAAACAATTATCAGCATTTAAAAATCTCTTTCACAAAAATAACACAAATATTTCAAAATTGGCCAAAAACAGAAACCGACAAATCTGAAAGCCATAAATTTTGGCAAAACAATTTTGCTACACATGTCACTGCCACACAACATTAACCAACCCGTAAAATCACGAACACAAAAAAGCAAAAACAATCCAAATCAATATTGAAACAATCAAGCACAAATTGTAGAAATACAAAAAAAGAAAAAATTAAATAATTGTTAAGCATGATTTTGCATAAAACGCGACAATTATCAAAACAGATCGACGACGGCAAACGCTAAAGAAAAGCCAAAAAAAGAAAAAATCCACCATAAAGTGACGTTCGATTTTCGTCGAAGCAAATCAGCAGCATGCAGTCAATAAATCGTAATTAATTAACCGAAAAATCGATTGATTTTCAAAGTAAAAATGGATTTTGTACAATTTTTTTTCGCTTGGTGGTGATTTTCGATTTCGCTGAGTTGTCGGTGAGGTTGGTGGTGTGTGTGTGTTTCGTACAAATAATCAACAACATAAAATGGAGCAGCAGCAACAATAACGACAACAAAAGTGATTTTTTGCATAATACTTTAAACTAAATGCATAAATGATTTTGAAATTGGTCAGTTGGACATGGTCCCAACATGTGGTCGTCTGCTAGTAAACAGACCAAACCCAAAAAACAACCAGCTAAGAGAGCAATACACAGAGAGAGAAATATAATCTAATTTTTTTTAAATACATACACCTTTGAGGAAAAGTTAGTTTTATAAAGTAAAAAGAATTTTAATCAAAACTATTTACCAAAACAAATCGATAAGTGAGATATACGAATACGAAGGCAGCTCATTAATTCCGTGACTTTTCAAATCAAGTACCATCTGTTAATAGACGACTGTCAAATTTTGAGAGAGTTCCGTCAATTAGTCTGTGTTTAAAAGCTGTTCCAAACATACAACCTCGTGGATTTTGTTAAAAATGGAAAAAAGTGAATTTCGAGTTCTCATAAAAATTATTTTTTGCGGATAAAAACGTCAATCAAGCGAAGGAAAAGCTTGATATATATAAGTACTATGGGGACTCTGCACCATCGATTTCAATGGTTATATTTTTTTTTATTTATTTACATATTTATTACAATTAAAATTATAATATACTAATTATAGAATCAAAGGCTATCGGCCAATATTTCAATTTTAAAAAAGTGCTTTACTGACTTTCTTTGTGGCCGCACAAGTACAAATAACGCTGAACGTTCTGCCGCCCACTTGAGGTCAATACACTTGAAAATGACGAAAAAAATCTACGATATGGTGTTCGCCGATCGAAGAGTAAAAGTGCGTGAGATTGTTGATGCCATACGCATTTCATATAACAGTGGGGTTTCGATTTTACATGATTAGTTGGGCTTAAGGAAGATGTCTGCAAGATGCGTGCCGCGAGTATCATTTCATCAATATAATACACTGGTACACACGTGTGCAGTCTCAATGGAAAAATTGCATGAATTTGGTTACGAATTGGAACCTCGTCCGCCATATTCTCCGAATTAAGACCCCAGTGACTATTTTCTATTTCCAAACCCAAAGAAACGGCTCGGTGGAAAGAGATTCAGCTCCAGCGATGAAATTATTGATCGAACAAAGGCCTACTTCATGGACTTTAAAAATCCTATTTTTTGGAAGGGATACAAAAATTGGAGAAACATTGGACTAAGTGTATTGAGCTAAAAGGAGATTATGTTAAAAGATTATTTTGTTGCAAAAAAAACTGTGTTTTATTCGAAAAGTTACGGAATTATTGACCTGCCCTCGTAATAAAATTAAAACTTCTTTGTTAGGCTTGCAGTGTTGAATTTTACAAATTCTTCAAAATATGATAGTAAAAAGGGATATTAGTAGAGTTTTTCTCTCGGTAATTAATAAGATGGATTGCACAGGAATCCTAGTTATTATTCTGCTCCGGAATTTTAAGCCCACCTTTAATAAAGGGCGGTCCAATTAAAACGCTAGAGAATTATCTTAATATTTTTGATTATCGTAGAAGGATCGATGGCATTAATGCGCGACGCAAAATATCGGCCAAACGCTCCAACGGCTTCGGTGGCATAACTTTATCTGATGGTCCATATTTTCATTGACTGGAGGTTCAATGTCGTTAATGTGCCAAACTATTTTATCCTTTAGCTTTTGAATTCTTCATAAACCATGAACGTACAAAAAAAAAAAAAAAAAAAAATTATCTCATTGGCTGTGTGACAAGTAGCAGCATGCTGCTGAAACCACATATCGCCTAGGACCATTTCCTCAATTTCTGGCCGCAAGAAGTCCGTTATCTCGCGATAGCGAACACTATTCACGGTAACTGCTTCTCCGACCTCATTTTTAAAGAAGTGCTGCTCGATGAAGCCGCCAGCCCATAAACCGCACCAAACAGTTACTTTGTGTGGATGCATTAGCTTTTCAACACTAGCTCTCATTTGCCCAAATGCGGCACTTCTGCTTGTTAAAGAATTTACTGAGGTGAAAGCGTGCCTCGTCGCTAAAGATAATTTTCTTTATAAAGTTACTTTGATCTGTCTGTTCAACAAAACATTCGGCGTATTGGCGACGCTTCACTTGAAATGGTCAGTATTCTTCAGCTCTTGAGTCTATTCTACCTTACGAGTATAAGCATGAAAATTTAAATCTTTATACAAAATTCGCATCACTGATCTTCGTGAGATGTTCAATTGTTTGGCACGACAACGAGCAACAGCATCAATATTTTTCGCAGAACGAACTGAGCGAGCAGGTGTTATCACATTTCCAACACTTCCGGTTTTGTTAAAATTTGCGAACAATTCACTTGATTCTGTTCACATTTAGTCGATTGTGCTGACGAAAAAAATTACGAAGTGCACAAAATGCAATTTGATTTTAACGTCCATTTACTTAAAAGGCTTCAACAATCTTAACGCTCTGCTCAATTATTTACCTCTCTATGATTAATTTTGCCAAGCAGTGAAACAAAGAAATGTCAAATTAAGTTGGACAAAAAGCTTGACCTAAACGTGTGAATCTCAATTAATATCGTGCGTTATGGTCGATCGTATTGATCGTCGTAAAATTTTAAGACGACAAGCATGTCTGTCTGAATGTCGGTCCATCCGTCGTGGACCGAAAGGGCGCTTTACTAACGTATGGACGGTGGAAGGTAAAAACACACAGAGAACCGAATTTTTTGCCAACCGAATATTGTTGGTTGCACATACTATCGAAGTTTACCATCGGTACAACCGAATATTGGTAATGCCATTTTCAGTAAAGGCAACTGGCACTATCGATTGAAGAGACAAAGTATAGGTAATCCCAACTTATAAATATGATTTTTGAAACTGAACTGGTAGATGTATTGGTTTTTGTTTTATATTGTTGGTTTTAAGTTCTCTTTAAATTCGGTTGTCATTACCGCGTACATTTGTTAACTAGACCAACTAATGGCTTAATTATATGTATTCCGTCCATGTGGACAATCTATAAGATTCAATAGAATTTTAATAGATTTAGGGACAAAATTCAAAAAATGATTTCTTATTATAGAGTATTTTGTATCCAGTTTGGAAAGAATTATGCAAATTTTATTATACAGGGTGAGCCAAAAGTTGCAATTTTTATTTTTTCACAGATTATATACATATAATATACAAAATACAAATTGTAGCGTTGTTATGTTGTAGCGGTCGAATTTCAGCAACAATGTTGACCTTCAGTTAAAGGATTGTCTCCGACTTGTTCACACATACTCGCTCCTTCAAATAACCTCAAAGAAAATAGTCGGATATTGACAAATCTAGCGATCGCGCTGCCCAAATAATTTTCGAATTTCCGGAAATTATTCCCCCTCCAGAAAATTTGACTTAAAAGTTTCATTGTGTCTTGGGCAGCATCGGCAGTGGCTCCGTCCTGCTGAAACCACATCTCAGGACTGTTTTCAAATGCAGGACGTAAAAAACTTTCTATCATAAACCGATACAGCTCTACTTTTACATTTACAGTACTTCCATCTTCATTATCGAATAAGTAAGGCCCAACGATATTTGCAGATGTGGTCCCACATCATACTGCACACGTAATGGGGTGCAATTGGCGTTGATGAAGGGGTCTTGGATTTTTAGAACCCCAGAACCTACAGTTCTGCTTCTTAACAAAACCATTCAAATGAAAATGAGCTTCATCACTCATGCGTTTGCGTTAAAATAATTGATCGCTGATATAAATAATAAAATTTTATTATTCTGGTTCTTGGTGCAGTTGTGAATCTATCCATTATTTATTTTCCTAGTGTTATCTGAAACAAAATAAAAATATATAAACGGAAAAGTTATGGAATGTTTAAACCCCATGGTAACTTTTGGCCCAATCTGTATTAAAAAAAATTTTGATTCAATAATTACTTCTTTTCAATTTTTTTTGATGAAGTAATGTATTTTCACCTTAAACTAAGATTTTTTAGTGACTAGAACCGATAACTTATTATAGGGATTATACTCTGATCTTAAGATAACCGAATATGTTACAGCGGTGAACTAAATGGGATGTAATTACTACAAATTACTTGTTTTAATAAAAGTTGAATAAATCAATCAGTTTCTAACGGATTTTTAAAAATGACACCGAATTGTATTTGTAAGAACACTTTCTTTATTATTCAATTTAAAAACTGTTCACTTTCTTTTAAAAAATTCTGTGTAAAAACGCATCCAAAGTTAAAAAATTAAAAAAAAATTACAAAAAATGAGTTTACAGGAAAAATACACTAATTTTTTTCAGTGTGATTTTAAAAGTGTTAACACCATTCGAAAGGCCGCAGTTTCTTAAACTTAAAATCGGTTGATATTCAACCAAGTTACTGGCATATAAGTGCGTAAGATCCGAAAACCCGGTTTTGTACCCGTAACTCCAGAAATTTCAAAACCAGTTTCTTGTTGTACTCAGCAAGATCTACAAGAAAAATAATATCACATCCCACTTATTTTGACTTCCTTCTTTTATGTTACACTGTGTTATTACATATATACTGTTACAACATTGAACACACCCATTTCAATAGTAGAACTGAACATACCCCGTTAAGGTCATATGGGTTTTGAAAGCTAACCTCAATAGCATTATTCTGTAAGGGGATTTTAAAATTGTTTCAACTTTCATCATGGAGTGGTCAGATTATGAGAACCTTATAGCGCTTTTCAAGTGAGAAATGAAAAAACGATAATTTCAAAACGCTCCGGCCGCTAGGGATTAGCCGCATGTTCGTCTAACAATGCATAAAACTATTAGAGGAGACTGGAGATGTAAAAGACCGACACCGGTCGGGCCGCCCACGCTCTGTTCGAACACTGCATTTCATCAAAGCCGTTAAATAAAGAATTCACAGAAATCCTCTCCGAAAACAGAAAATCATGGCCCCTGAGATGAATATCACGCAAAAGTCCATGAGTCGAATCATTAAAATAAGACTTGGGATTTGGGGCTTTCAAACGACGTACCGGACATTTATTGACTGCAGCTTTAACAAAAATAGGATTGAAAAATGCAAACGTCTTTTGGTGAAGCACGCTGAAAACTTGCACAGAAAAATTTTGTTCACCGATGAAAAAATTATTACAGTTTAGGGAAAATTTAACAAGCAACATGATAGAGTTTATGCGCGGTCATCTAGGGAAGCATCTGAACAAGGACAAGGTTTGTCACAAAAGCAACCCCAACATTGGATCTCTTAAGACTGCTTTGGTTCGAGCTGTGGCCAATTTTCCAATGGACGAGGTTCGTGCAGCTATTGACGATTGGCCAGTGCGACTTAAGGCGTAAAGGCGAAAGGCGGACATTTCGAATAAGTAGATTCTTTTTGGATACAATATACATCAATAAATACTCGTTATTAAAAAATATATGGTCCAAAAACATTCAGTACTTTTTTATTTTGCAGCATAAAACGTGTGTAACAGTATTTATGTCCCTACTATGTAATGCCAAACTTCATAACTGGTTGGTTGCCTTAACCACCAGTTGTGACAATCAACAGTTTTACTGAATCGGTTGGTATATCCGATTTATTGATTGTTAGTTCCATTATATTATCGTAGCATACATGTGGTAAGTCGAACCATGTAACCATTAATACTATGGAAAGTTGGTAATTGCAAATGAAAGTGTGTTTATCTAATCGAATTTAAGTAGCTCGGACCGAATTCCAACTGAGCTCAACGACGTTTTTATTTGTTTTGCTTTTCAAACAGAGCTGGTTCTACCTGTTTCCAGAGAAACGAGCTTTAAAATGTAAACCGCTTTGTTTTACTTCTTTGCAGACATTTTCCTTCGAGTGCATATTTTGTAAATACTCTTTTGGAGAGGAAAAACTTCACAAGGTGTATGTGTTTTTTGGGGTACGATTTTATTTTGTAGCCTAATTTTGCAATAAATACAATATGTTCAAATATGTTTTAGATGCAGTTCCATTCAGTTCAGTGCCGGGTTTTTTAGTGTTTTTCTTTTTTTGGAGGTTTTTTTCTTTACACCACTACCTAATTGTGTTTAAACACGTACCTACACACATAAACAGCACATATGACCAACTGTGCGACTACGACTGCGACTATCTGTTGCATGAATATCTATCTATTTGTTATGTGCAATTGTTGGTGCTGCTGATGCTGATGCTGCTGCTGCCGCATGCAGTTGTTGCTAGTAAAGTTAGTTAGGAACTAATCAGTGTTACATACGCCCCGTAACACCAAACAAAATTAGCCACTAACATATGTCTATCTACGTTTTGACTGTCTCGAAGTTGCTTCGCGTTTATGTGTCGGACATGGAGAGCGTTCAATTTGGGTTTTGTTTTCTTGGAGGGGAACAACCTGTTGTGGGCTGGGGTCTGGCAGTAGGTTTGTGGAGTGTGTTCACCAACTAGCGACTGCGCATATCAGAGTGTGTGTACGTGGTATTTGGTCTTTATTGATGATATTATCATTTACTTCATGTTAAAAGTCATAAACATGTTTATAGTTTTCGTTTTTCCTCTAAGCCACAAAACTAACACACCAAAGCAGCGACTGCACTGTAACAATAACAATAACTTTATATATCTGCATTGTCGTTTTTTTCACCCATATTTTTTTCCTTAGCAAACAATTGCATTATGATTCTTAATAACTTTGTTTAAAATGTAAAGAAAAAAATTGGAAAATTTGGAGCAAATTATTATGACCAAATGGAGAAAAACCTAGCAACAACGACATACAAATGAACAGACATAATATCGTAATGTGCTAGGGTGGGGCAACTGGTTCGTTAAGGAAGTTGAAGAGTAAAAGTGTTTTATTGCCCGATTTTATGGGAAATTAATTGGTTGGTTTGAAATAAAAGAAAATGTATTTGCTTAATATTTCAAAAAGTCATAAAACGCAAATGATTGGCTGGTAAGGAAAAATAAATGGCATAAAGCCTCACATATCTAAGAGCTGATGTGTGTAAAATATGGAAATTAAATCTAAATAAGAACAAACACTTAAATATCTACGAACACTTCAAGAATGTGGACATTAAGTCGAAACCAACAAATGTGATTGAAATTCACATTTAAATGTAAATTTTTTAATGGCAGGAAATGTGTGACAATGGACTAAGGGTCTAACCACTGAAGATGTTATCAGTACACAATTGTATAGCATTTACACGCAGAGAAAAGATATGGTTACTATATGGTCACCGCAACAATAATATGTTCTCTACAATAAAAACATTGTCGCCGCAACCATAGTATTGTTTTCTGAATTTAATTTTGACAACAGTATGATTGCGGCAATAATAATATTGTTGAAATGTAACAATACTATTTTTGCTATATTTAGGAATGTAAATATTGTTGTAGCAACCATGTAAATATTGTTGGTGCGACAAAAGTATTGTTGTTGAAGATTTATGTTAAAAATAATATGATTACGACAATCATACTGTACGGTTGAGACTATGAACAATGCATAACAGGTTATAAAGACTACTACTACTAAGTATGTGTGTATGTTTTTTTTGGTATACCAAAATTTCGCCACGAGATGCAGTGCATGGTTGTTGTCCATTATAGAAAACAACAACAATCGGAAGGTAGTCAAGGGATTTTTATTGTGTTTACTTTGTTCGGTGAAATACTCTACTAGCGACTGGTTCTCGTTTATTTAAAATATGCCTGTACTTAAGTATATAGCCATTGATCATGGTTTAATCACATTCGTTACTTGCGGTCTACGGATGGTGAAGTAGCATTCACCTATGCTGGCAACTAAAAGCATTTTCAACTGCCGTTGGAATATTTTTTTGTTTCTTGAATGAAATGTTCAATAAAAACGATCTCAAATGTGGCTATGAACTAATTGTAATGCAATTTAAAAAATCTAACCTAATAAAAACCTCTATTTTTGAATAAGAACATTACCCAATCTTAGTAAATAATTTTGGGGATCATAGTATGATTGAGTGTGAATCAAACTATGGTTGTGAAGATCATACTATGGTTGTATGAGAAACATACTTTGGTAGTGAGGATCATAATATGGTTGTGGAGATAATAGTATGGTTGAGTGAGAACCATGCTATTGTTGTGAGTATCATAGTATGGTTGTAGAGCTCATGGTATGGTTGAGTGTGAATCATACTATGGTTGTGGGTATCATAGTATGGTTATATGTGAATCGTATTGTTATAAGGATATTTAATATTGTTATGCTACAACCACTTACCCAACAATAGTATGATACTCTTCGAATATTGTCAACCCAACCATACTTTTTTCTGCGTGTAAGGCATAGTAAACTAAAAAAGATTTAAAAAAAATCTTTAAAAAAATTTGTATTTGGCTGTCTTGCCTTGAAATTTGTAAACTCTTTGAAGGGTATTCCAACCAAAGTGCACCATGTTAATTGTAAATAAAACACATCGATTTTAGAGAATTATCTTAATATTTTTCAATATGGTAGAAGAATCTACGACAATTATTTGTGAAACAAAATAATGGCTTCATGGGCATATCTCTATCCGGTGGTCCATATTTTCAATGACTCTGAGACATAATGAAGGTTCAATGAAGAAAATGTGTTGAACTATCTCATCATTTAGCTCTTGAATCGTTCTGTGCTTCTTAACGTACACTTTTTCTTTTAAATATCCCCAAAGAAAGAAGTTCACGAATTTCTCGCAGAAAAATAGTCATTGTTTCAATGGCTGTGTGGCAAGTGGTACCATCCTGTTGGAACCACATATCGTTTAGGGCCATATCCTCAACTACTGTCCATAATAGATACGATATCATCTCGCGATAGCGGACACCATTCATGGTTACTGCTTGGTCGACCTCATTTTCGAAGAAGTACGTCCGGATGACAGATTGCTGGCAGAACGAACTGGGCACAGGTTTTTTCACATTTCCTACAGACACGGGTTGCTGAAATTTGCTCGCAATTATTCCGATTCTGGACATACTTGGTCGATTATGTAGAACAGAAAAAATCACGAAGTGCACGATAAGCATTTTGATTTGAAATCTCATTTTTGTAAAAGGCTTCAACAGACTTAACGCGCTGCTCCATTGTATAGCTCTCCATGGTTAAATTTTTCAAACACTGAAAAAGAAGTGTTAAATTAATTTGGCAAAAAAAAAGTTGACGCTAAGGCGTGACTTACTATAAACATCGTGCATTAAGATTGGACCACCCTTTATAAGCAGTAGTTTTAGGATTCCTCATTAACTTACTGGATACCAAACTAGTAACTACTGGGTGTCTAGAAAAGTTAAATGAAAACAAGGCTTTGGATCCCTTCAACCCAACAACTGGACAAATCGAAAGTTCGGCCAGGCCGATGATTTTAAACTCTCCACCATGGATTGCGTTGTTGAATGGCATTGGCAGCATTGGGGGATATGGTTTTTGGAGATGGGCCAATTATTGAACTACTTTTTTGGGGCCCTACAACAGTTGTTCGTATTCAGATTAGTGAATTTCATATTTATGGGGAACCCATATGTCCATCGTTAAGAGGGCTCTAGTTATCCCGTAGATTCGTGCCTTAAATTTAGAAAAATCTTAAAAATGAAAGCATGGTAAAGGATTCTACTTTCTCTGAGTAACCATCAGTGGTCGAAGACACCTCCTTTGTGGCACTATAGTGACCTTTAACCTGATAACTAAACCCTAGAATTATTGTTATTTTATTATTATTGTTATTTTCGAAGTTTGTCTTTTTGACATTTCAAATGAATAGACTTACTCCGGAACAACGTTTGCAAATCATGGTGAATGGCCCCAAAACGAGATGGCCACCGATCCTGATTTTACAAGAATATTTTGTTCAGCGATGAAGCTCACTTTTGGTTGAATGGTTACGTTAATAACCAAAACTGTCGCATTTGGAGTAATAAATATCCACAAGACATTGTTGAGACGCCGTAGCATCCACAAAAATTCACTGTTTGGTGTGATCTTTAGGCAGAGAGATTCATTGGTCCATATTTCTTCAAAAATGAAGCCGGCCATAATGTTACAGTCAATGGTGAACACTGTAGTGCCATGATTAATCGTTTTTTCGTGCCTGAATTGGAGGATGTTGAAGCGGACGACCATTGGTTCCAACAAGACGGCGCTACATGCCATACAGCCAACGACGTAATCATTTATTGAAGGAAACTTTTGGTGAGCGCATTACGTATCTCGCGTCGTGTGGCTTGGGCTCCAAGATCGTGCGATTTAACACCGCTGGACTATTTATTTGTGCGGTTATGTTAAGTCGCTTGTCTTCCCAGATAAGTCTGACGGGTAGAGTCGACCGTGGTCGACTCTTTGATACTCTACATCAGTTCGATGTTGGAAAAATATACCAACTATGCTGTTTGAAAAACCGCGATAAATTAAATTCTATTAGGAAACGGGATATCAGCGCATGTTTTATGTGATTTCTAAAAGAAATAGGTTGTAATATTTAGAGAAATTTAATTCGCATGAAGCTTTTCAAACAAAAGCTGTTTAATAAATTAAATTTTTAACGTTAATCATAGTAGCTATAGAATGAATTCTGTTATTATAAGTATAAAACATATGATGCTTAATACATTTTTTGTACTTTGAGTTTATTCTCCCTGGCATATCTGTTTCTGTTTACTTACAATAACTTGGTACTTTGAAGCTGACGGCTTTCGGATTTTAGTTTAGAATTTTTAAATGATTTTGGAGTTTACCTTGCGAAACCCTTCGGATAGAAAGGATAAATTCGAATAAAAACATTTTATCCGTAAAAAAAACATTTAACAACATCCGCTGTCAATTGAACATATCCACTCACACTGGTCGAGAGATGTTGTAGTCTCGATTTTGCGAAAGCTGCACATTGCTTGAGTACTTGTAAACGTAGGGTTGGTCAGGTTGAATATGGAGTACCACAATAAAGTGTTTTAGGCCCACTTCTTTTCAATATATACCCAAACAATATCCAAACAATTGACTGGTCTGGTAAACTGTATATCAATGCAAAGCACATATGTTTTGTGTCCACATTGGTTTAACCCAGTTTTAAAGGAATATATGGAGAGAAAAGCGGCTTAAATATTTGAATTCATTAGACTAAAATGTCTAGTTCTTAATGCCAGTAAAATACTGGGTGGACCAAAGAAGACTTAAAGGTTAAAAATATTCATACATTTTTTGTAACTTTTTGTTTTGCAAGTTATACCGGTTGGGCCAACAGTTACCATGGGGTTAAAAACTTTAATAACTTTTTCGTTTATTAATTTTTTTAAGTTTTTTTCTCTAATTATATAATATACCAGGGTGGCCGCAAAAGTAACTGGCCTAACATAAAAAAGAACCGTTTTTTTTTTGGAATTATTATTATTTATTTTTCAACAAAATCTCCTTCCAACTCAATACACTTCATCAAACGTTTTTCAAGTTTTTTAATTCCATCCGAAAAATAAGAATTTTCAAGACCTTCAAAATATGCCTCAGTTTCATCAATAACCTCGCTATTGGACGAAAATATTTTGCCACCGACAATTTTTTTTAAATTTGGAAACAAGAAATAATCAGAAGGAGCTAAATCTGGACTATATGGTGGATGCGGGGCAATTTCAAATCGTAATTCGGCCAGTTTTTGTTGAGTTAAAAATGCATTGTGTGAAGAAGCATTATCTTGATGAAAAAGATTTTTTTTCTAAATGCGGTCGTTTTACCTTGATTTCTTCACTCAACCGATCCAATAATACACAATAATATTCACTATTTATAGGTTTTCCTTTCTAAAGATAATCAATAAATATTATACCCCTTGCATCCCAAAATACTGTGGCCATTACTTTTCCTGCTGACTTGACAGTTTTCGCCTTCTTGGGACCACTTTTACCAGCTTCTATCCATTGTTTTGACTGTTCTTTGCATTCTGGGATGTAGTGATGGATCCATGTTTCATCAACAGTTATGAATCGGAGCAAGAGCTCTATTGGATTACGCTGATAAATCGCTAAAAGCTCCTCGGAATTGGTCCAACGGACGATTTTTTGGGGCAAAGTCAACAAACGCGGCACCCATCTTGCGGATAGCTTTTTCATGTGGAGTTCATCATGTAAAATACTCCAAACTTGTTTTTCGTGTATTTTAACAATATCAGCAAGTGTCGTATAACCTTTCATATAAAAGTGTTTAATTACCGCACGAAACTCTTTATTTTCCATTTTTCAAAAATTATAAAACTTGTTTACTTCAATCACCTGTAACAAAGAAAAAAATCATTGAATATTTCGGAAATTTTGACAGATGGCTTATCAAAGATTGCTTTTAAAAAACAAAAAAAAACAAAAAAGTTGCTAGTAAAACAGAAAATGAGTCAGGCCAGTTAGTTTTGCGGCCGCCCTCGTACAAAATTAATTTTTTTACACTAAGTATAAAAAATAATGTCACTTAAATGACCCCCATTTTTAGCTTCGTAATGATGGGCTCGTTTTAGAGCATTTTCCATAACATCTTTTAAAATTTGTGGCTGTAGCGTTCGAATTTCTGCAACAATGTTGGCCTTGAGTTGAAGGATTGTCTCGGGCTTGTTCACATATACTCGTTCCTTCAAATAAGCCCAAGGAAAAAGTCTGGTGCTGACAAATCTGGCGATCGCTCTGGTCAAATCAATTTAAAGTGCCATTGTGTATCGGGCAGTGTGGGCAGAGGCTCCATCCAGCTAAAACCACATCTCAGGTCTTTCATGACTTTTTTCACTAATTGTACGCTATCATCAAAAGGGACAACATTGGGCAAGCAAAAGTTATGCCCAAAAAATAGAGAACCTTTTCGCCTTTCTAAAGTCATACTGGATTCTTCAAATGCTTTTAAAGAAAAAAGGTTTGTTGGTCCAAGTTCATAATTTTTTTCAAAATAGATATTTTTGAAATAATTACTTCAATCAAAGTATTGTTGGTACAAACAAAATTTCGAAGCCATATTAGAGATAAAAAAAACACACTTGATATCTAAAAATAATGCAATAGCTCTTCAAATGTATGAGATACAGTTCGACAAATTCGAAAAATTAATTTTCACTTTTAAAATTTTCAAAACCCAAAAAAAGTGAAAACCAACTAGAAATTTTTTTTTGCGTATTTTATGAACTGTAAAAAACTAAAACGAAAGAAATAATACATACTTTTCTTTAAAATCGAAAAATACGAAAAGTAGTTAACTTCAGGTTAAATTCTAAAATATCATCATTGGCGCCTACCTAATACCCAATAGCCCGATTTCAAATGTTAATAGCTCAAAATAACCCTTGACTACTTGGCTACAATTGCCCTTGAAAATTCAAAAGTATTTACTTAGTAGGGACATAAATACTGAAAAATCGTTAAAAGATCTTGCTTGGAGTTCAAACTGGTTTACATGTACTTTATTAAATTGCCGAATTTTAACCAAAACCCTTCCTAATTGTACATCCTCTTTTTTACAATGTTTATGATTGCTAATCTTTTCCTACCTTCTGAACCGATTTTCTATTCCTACCGACCATCCAATGTAGTGTAGGGTATTTAAACGTTAAAAACATGAACATGTATAACTTTTTTTGTGAGCGCTTAATTTTCCTGAACCCAACATTTTAAAAAGTCATATAGATTTTATTTCGTTGTTTTTTTTACTTTTTTAAATTTCGGTAACATGAATATTACCAAATTACTACTTTGGTACTCGTACGTTGTGGCGGTGTATATAATCCTTAAATTGTACATGCATCCATGAGATACTCGCTACACACATACGTGCTTATGTTGCTGTTGCCGCACGTAACCACCAGCACCGAAGGAAAATGTTGCCGTTGTACTCGTATGTGGACAGCAATATGTTGTGATCAATATTTAGTTAAATGATTTATCTCAACTCTTAATAAATCACTTTTAAAATGTTTTTAGCAGCGATAAAAATTAATCAATATATTGGTGGCACTTCAATAAAACACATTCGATTTATGAGTGGTAGGTACGAGTACCGCATGCATTCATACATGCATGCATCGCGCTCACTCTGCGACTGCAACATCATGATCTGTATGTACGTACGTGTGTACTTGCAGCATGGCACGGCTGTTGTTATGGCTGCTCCTGCTACGCATATGAATAGTTATGAGCGTTTTGTGTGGCTCGCATTCACGCTCTCGTTACCGCAACATATACCATCCAGCAGTCTCTGTCGCAGTCAGTCATTCAGTCAATAGAGGATTAAGCTAACAGGAAAAAAATATCGCAATAATAAAAGCAGAACTTAAGTAAATGGCAATTACTTTAAGTTGTTGTCGATTTTGTTAAGTTGCATGCAACATACGAGTACAGTGTGTTTGTTTATGTCGTTGTTTCTTTATTTATTCATTTGCTGCTGCTCATTGTTGCTGTTGTTCGTTAAGCACATGACCATTAAGTAATAAACATATTGTCGGCATTGTTGTTGGCGATGTTGTTGCATTGATCCTGTTGCCTGTTTCAGTTTCTTTTATTTCTGTTTTTTTTTTATTCCAGTTCAGGTTGTCTGACTTGAGAGCTTAAGGGGGATTAGTTGAACTGGTCTTTTGTATAGAATCATTATGTGGTAATGTGATGCCGTTTGAGAAGGGGCGAGTTTATAGGCCGCTGTATCTGGCGAGGGTGAACGAATTGTTCGAAAGCTCACAATACCTAAAGAGGGGATTACATTGGTCAACAACTGGACTACATAGCTGGGTTAGTATGGTTCAGAAAAATACATTTTCTTGATTTTTCACTTAGCTCATGGTATGTAGTCCGGCAGGGTGAAAAAGTAGATCAGGTTAGCGTTATTTTTGTTCAGAGCGAGGGGGCTCCATTCTATAGTTAGTGGCTTCGATAGCAGCATATATTTTCCAATACGATATGTGTGTTAATTTTGTTCCTGATAGTATCCATTTATCCATGGCCGACACGATGCCGATTAATTAGCCCACTACCTCGGCAACTGATCGCTCGAAAAGGAATACATCAATTTAGAACGGACATTTCAAACATCGCTGAGCCTCTTCATTTTTATATTTTCTAAGAATGCACGTTTTACGTGTATGCTGTTCACCAACTTTAAATTTGAATACAAAGCAATTAAAAACGTCATTAAGATCGGCCTGGGCGAACCTTATATGACCTGCACCGTTCCTACGCTACTACAGCGCAATAAAACGGGCTGTTGTTTGGGTCCCTTAGGCCCCTGCGCCTGTCTCAGCCAAAATTACTTTTTAGTTTGATTAGCGATAATTAGCGATAAATTTGCTTTAATTTGTATACCCATATTTCCATATTTCCATATTTCCATATTGACTATTGATCGCCTGTTTTCACCATTCGGGCGAATTTTTGGGTCACTTGAGCAAAATGGATCAGCACTTTTTAATGGTATAACGTGCATCCCGACTTACTATTGTCCGCCTCCAAAACATAATGATTTGTTAAGCCAATATTGAAAAAAGTTAACTTTTTTTCTGGGTATCTTCAGTCCATTAAGGTTTAACTTTTTCTCTTTTTTTTAGGTTGATTCCTTTGACCCCTATTGTTCTTTTAACAGACATTAGGACGGACAGACCGACGGACATAGCTAGATCGTCTGAGAATTTTACGACAATCGGTAATACAGGGTGGGCCAAAAGTTACCATGGGGTTAAAAACTTTAATAACTTTTTCGTTTATTAATTTTTTTATTTTTTTCTAAGGTTATATAATATAGAAAATAGAATTTTTTTACACTAAGTATAAAAAATAATGTCACTTAAATGACGCCCGTTTCCAGCTTTGCAATGATGGGCTCGTGCTAGAGCATTTTTCATAACATCTTTCAAAAAGCAGTTGACAGCGATAATCAGACGGACGACATTGTTTTGTTAATTGACAACCCCTGAAGATGATTGACGAAGTCAATCGAAATATTGGGATAAATAAAAATTAAACAACACATAGAACAACGAGTTTAAATAAATGACCTCAAGCCGAAAAATAATTTTATAACATAACAACACTAAAGGTCAACTATTCACTTACAACATCTTTCAAAATTTTTGCAACAATGTTGGCCTTGAGTTGAAGGATTGTCTCGGGTTTTTCTACATATACGAGTACCTGCTGCTTCAAATAACCCCAAAGAAAATAGTCGGGTGCTGACAAATCTAGCGATCGCGCTGGCCAAATAATTACTGAATTTCTGGGAATTATCCGCTCTACAAAAATTTGACTTAAAAGTGGCATTGTGTCTCGGGCAGTAGGCATTGGCTCCGTCCTGCTGAAACCACATCCCAGGTCTGTTTTTAAGAGCAGGACGTAAAAACTGTTCTATCATATACCGATACCGCTCTACATTTACTGTTACAGCACTTCCATCTTCATTCTCGAAGAAGTAAGGCCCAATGATATATGCAGATGTGATCCCACACCATACTGTACACCTAATGGGGTGCAATTGGCGTTGATGAATGGCTCTAGGATTTTCAGAACAGAAGAACCTACAGTACTGCTCAAAAACAAAGCCATTGAAATAAAAATGAGCTTCATCTATCTCGCTTTGCGTTAAAATAATTGATCGCTGATTTAAATAATAAAATTCTATTATTCTGGTTCTGTGTTCAGTTGTGAAACTCTCCATTATTTATTCTCCAAGTGTTATTTAAATAATCTGAAAAAAAATATATAAACGAAAAAGTGTTTAAATTTGTACACCCCATGGTAACTTTTGTCCCACCCTATACATATAATTTGTAGGACTTTCGATCAATATTTCGTGGTGTCGCAAACGGAATGACAAATTAAATTTAATTTTCTAACATGGCACGATAGCTCTCTCCATTGACGGTAACATGACGATTGTTTCATCGACGGAAAAATACGGCCCAATCACACCCCCGGCATGAAAACCCCGATACACAATAATTTTTTGCTGATGCATTTGTGTCTCTTAAAGCACTTGTGGGTTTGTTGCTGTCCAATAATGCATAGTTTGCCAAGTTTCGGCGTTTTAAATGATCGAGTGGCTTTAGTTCATCTTATAAGGAGGATGGCCAAGTTCCAACGACGTAAAGTCGACTGATTTAACTCATTTTGAACGGATACACTTACGGCTGCGATATTTTCGTCGCTTCTAGTGATACGGTGGCTCTTTGGCGCCGGAACGTCAAAAAGTGAAATTTTGAATCTAAATTTATGCACTATAGCACTCACAGTTTGTCGGGTGGGACGATGATGACGGCCAAAAATTGGAGTAAACGCTCTTAAAGTTGCGACCACCGAATTAAGAAGTAAGTAATAGTAACGCCGAAAATCGTAAAAAAATCATCGCACGAAAATGTTCACGGGATAATTGCATTTGATGACTGAGATGAATTTTTCAACACACTGCAAACAAAACAATTCGCCCTCAAACGACAAAACATTCTAAGTGAAGTTATGCTAAAAAATGTCAAAGTTTCCAATGTAAGTTCCAGTTTGCATCTGGGAACACTTGTATTGTCAGGACCCGAAATATAAATAGCTAGCCTTATAATGGGTTTTCTAACCTCAATGCACGATGTTAATTACGGGTCACACTGTAACATCAAGTTGTTTGCCCAACTTAATTAGAAATTTCTTTCTTTCAGGGATTGACAAATTCAATCGTGGAGAGGTACACAATTGAGCAGAGCGTTAATATTGTTGAAGTCTTCTACGAAAATGTGCGTTCAAATCAAGATCTATTTCGTGCAAGATCTATTTGGTCAGCATAATCGACCAAATGTGTCCACAATAGAAAGGATCGTGAGCAAAATTTAGCAAACCGTGTCTATAAGAAAAGGTAAAAACACTTGTGCAAGCTCGAACATTTCATTCTGCGGAAAACATTGGTGTTGTTTGCAATAGTATGGCCGAGGAGCCTTCAAACTCGACACGAAAAAGGTGTTCGCTATTATGAGATCATAACGGACTTCTTTTGGCTAGAAATTGAGTATATAGACCTGGACGATAGTTGGTTCTAAGCGCATCAAATCGGGTCTGTAGGAAATGTTAAAACACCTGTGCATGCTCCCCCAGTTCGTTCTGAGGAAAACATTGATGTTGATCGCGAGAGTGTAGCAGTAGAGCCGTCAACCTCGATTCGTGAAAGGTGTACTATCGCGAGATGGTAATGAATTGTTGTGGCCTGAAATTAAGGATACGGACCTGGGCGATATGTGCCACACAGACAACAAAGCAATGGCTTTTTGCAAGAGAAATTCAATGTCCCTGTTATCTAACGTCGGGGTGATGTTTATTGGCCGCCACGATCATGTGATTTGACACTGTTGGACTTATTTTTTTTGGGGTAATTAAAAGAAGAAGTGTACGTCAATAAGCCAAGAACAATCTAAAGAGCTAAAGGATAAGATAATTCGGCACAACAACGACATTGAAACTACATTATGTCTCAGAGACATTGAAAATATGGACCCTGGGATAGAGGTATGCCACTGGAGCCGTGGAGCATTTGGGCTATGTTTTGTTTTGCACATAATTGTCATAGATCCTTCTATCACAATAAAAAATATAAAGATAATTCTCTAAAATTTTTTTGTATAATTAGCAATTAATATCGTGCGTTTTAGTTGGACCACCCTATTGATAAATAAATTTCTTTAACTTTTTGCTTATTAATTTTGTCCTTTCTCCCCCATATGCCTCTGGAAGAGTTTAACATATTTAAATTGAATCGATTATAAATAACTACAATGCGGCACATAAATAGATGTTATTTTCGACGATTGAAATCTCTGAATATTGCCAATAATTATTTACACAATCGAGCACTTCAAGCTAGCCTGATCGCCATAGATTTCGCTGTGCCTTTTGTAAATCACATACATCATTAGGCAATATTTCAATTAAGTCAAAACAAAAAATTTCCGGCCAATTCCTTCTTCCTTGTTTTGTAGACCAATCGACAAAGCAAACGAGCCAGAAAACTCCTACACTTTCCACGTATGCAGATTGAAATCAGCATCAGGCGGCGCAGCATCATATGAATACAGACATTTGGTTTAAACAAACATAACTCTTCTTATTTTGTTGTTGTTTTTTTTCTTTTCTAGGCATAGAAAACAAAACCAAACGAGCATAACAACGAAAACCAAAAACGCAATCACTCAAACCAATTTGCTTTTTGCTCCTCAGATCTGAGGCCACACCAGGCAAGGCAAAACCTTTGCTGCTGTTGCTGCACAAAACAGACTAATCCTATGGATGCTGGCTAAGTCAAGGCACGAGTGCTTCCACTGCGGAAGATGCAGGGGCAGGGGCGAGGCATAGTGGATGGGGAGAGAGAAAAAAAGTTGGTAAGTGCAATAAATTTTCTTTAATTTCTCATAAATTTTACTTAGCATATAGTTTGAATATTGTGTTAACGCTAAGAACAATACCAAAAATAATAACGACGACGAAAATAACAGCCACCAAGAGCAACCGCCAACAAACGCGGCAACAACATGTGTATGTTGCTGTGGCAAATGGCAACTGCTGCGGTGGTGGCAACTGCAACACAGCCATAACACCCGCAATAATTTGCATATGTTGCATTATTCCCTTTGTTGCACTTTTCTGTTGTTTCTGGTATTCTTTACAAAATATTGGCGTACAATGCTTTTGAAGCCTATAAACTGTTTTTCCCCATAGTTAGTGCTGGTGGGTGCCATAGATTTTGTTGTTGTTGTAGTTTACGTTTGAGACGCCAGCTAGAAGACGAGAGAGAGAAGAAGAAAAATCAAACGCTAAAAGTTACCATAAAGTAAAAAAGAAAAACTTAAATGCATGACACTTTCCTTTGCTAGCTCCACCATAGATAGCTTCGGCATAATATGGCGGTTGTTATTTTTCGTTTTTTAGTCAAAATGGACCATAGTTTTTTTGGCTTCTTCTGATATGGCGACATCATGTCCAAGAGTAAAGGTACATTTTGGAAACTACAAGAAAAAAATCTAAAATAAGAAACAAAGCTGTAATGCTAATACCCTACAAACTGTCATTTTCTATTGTGTGAAATATGTGTTTATAAGGTCAAGTCGTTAGAATTTTGCACGCCTAGATCGCCTAAGTAATATCGGAAGCACTCCCTCCCCTCTGTGGTGTGTCGTTTAAAATAGCACTGTGTTTCTCGAAGGGTTTAGTAAAGGGTTAGTACTGGGTTAAGCATACCAAGTCTTATCTGCTCAACTCTTTAGTTCAGGAATGAACCGCCTGTTATTCTAACAGGATAGTCTAGATAGAACAAGTACTTAGATATACGAGTAAGTAGTTAGTGCTTTGCCTAGATTGGCGGGGATCCAAAGCGGGAAATAACATTTTCTATAGGATTTATGAAAAATTAACCAATATGGGCCAATTTTGTCAAGCTTGTTTATACAGGGTGTTTCATTCACGACTGGACAAATTTTAACAGCGTATTCCTTGGCTCATTTCATGAAAATATGTTCATATACGACCATGCACGAAAAAGCAAGCGGCGAAATAGCAGCGGTTTGAAAATTTCCGGATTGGTGGTCGATGGTACTGGGGTAAAATTGCTAAGTTCCAAACCAGTGGTCGGATTTTTTGTTAGTCATAGCTTTGGAATGGTAGGACCGCTGGACTTCGTTTAGGTAATTTTGGAAATGTAAGAGGTAGGGCTACCTTTTAAGAAAAAAAAATCCGACCACTGGTTCAGAACATAGCAAGTTTACTCTACACACGCAGAGAAAAGATATGGTTACTATATGGTCACGGCAACAATAGTATGTTCTCTGCAATAAAAGTATGGTCGTCGCAACCATAGTATTGTTTTTTGAATATCATTTTGACAATAGTATGATTGCGGCAATATTAATATTGTTGAAATGTAACAATAGCATTGTTGCCAAATTTTAAAATGAAAATATGGTTGTAGCAACAATATATATATGGTTGGTGCGACAAAACTTTTGTTTTTTTTTTGAGTTTTATTTTAACAATAATATGATTACGGCAATCATACGGACAAAATTTATTTTTGTTATTGTTACGAATCTTACGCAATAATAGTACTTTTTTTATGAAAATTATTTTTTTCACAACAAACTACTTTGAATTAGTATAACTGAAATATTTTAAATAAATAATTTGTTTCTACTGTTAAATAAATTACTCCTGTTAATAACAGTTAATGCATTTTTAAAAAATTTACTTAATGCAAATCTTTATTGTTAAATAACAACTTAACCCAAACCAATTTTTAACTCAGTATTTTGGCGATCATAGTATGGTAAGTCAAACTATGGTTGTGAGGATCATACAATGGTTGTATATGAAACATTCTATGGTTGTGAGGATAATAATATGGTTGTGGGGATCATAGTACGGTTGAGTGAAAATAATAATATGATTGTGGGGATCATAGTATGGTTGTGTGTAAATGATTCTATTGTTGTGCGGACCATACTATTGTTGTAGGGATCATAGTATGGTTGTGTGTGAACCATACTATTGTTGTGATGAGCATAATATTGTTGCGCCACAACCATATTTCCAACAATAGTATGATGATCTTCAAATATTGTTATTCCAACCATTGGTGACAATATTCGAAGAGGATAATACTATTGTTGGGTATATGGTTGTGGTACAACAATATTGTGATCCTCACAACAATTTTATGATTCACATACAACCATAGTATGACCCTTACAGCAATAGTATGGTTCACACGCAACCATGTTATGATCCCTACAACCATAGTAAGATCGCACACAATTATACTATGATTTCCAATATAATTTATTAGAATTTGTTTAAGTTGTCGACAATAGATTTGATCCCTGATATTATTTATTAGAATTGGTTTAAGTTGTCAACAATAGATTTGAATTATGAAAATTATTCAAAAATACATTAAATTCAAAATAATAGGAGTGATTTATTTCAAAGTAGAAGAAATAAGTTTAAATAAACGTAAGCGTTTTTGTTAAAAATATTTCATTTAAATAAAGCCAAAGCAGCTTGCTTAAAAAATTTTAATTTCGATAAAAAAGAGTACTATTATTGCATTAGATCCGTACCATTAACATTTTTTCTAAAAAGCATATTTAAATGAAGAAAAATTACAATCATACAGTATGATTGCCGTAATCATACAATTGTTGACATAAAACGCAAAGCACAATACTTTTGTCGCACCAACCATATTTATATTGTTGCTTTAACCATATTTTCATTTTTAAATTTGGCAATAATACTATTGTTACATTTCAACAATATTAATATTGCAGCAATTATACTATTGTCAAAACTAAATTCATTTAACAATGTCATGGGTGCGACGAACATACTTTTATTGTGGAGAACATATAATTATTGCCGTGACCATGTAGTAACCATGTTTCTTCTCTGTGTGTAGTATCCTCCGACCACCAATCGGAAATTTTCAAACCGCTGCCATTTCGCCCCTTGCATTTTCGGGCATGGTCGTTGGTGGACATATTTTCATGAAAAAATCCACTCAATGAAATATTTTAAATGAACTTTCCGTGTCAAAACGTTAGTCGAAATCAACAGTTCCTCTAATAATCGTCCCACCGGACCTAAAGAGCGATGAAGCTCATTTCTGGGTGAGTGGTTTTGTTAATAAACAAAATACGTATGCGTTATTGGACAGCAACAAATCCACATGTGCTTCAAGAGGAACAATTGCGCCCGCAAAAAATTACTGTGTGGTGTGGTTTTCATGCCAGAGGTGTGATAGGACCGTATTTTCTCGTCGTTGAAAACAATCTTCATGTTATCGTCAATGTTATCCCGAGAAATGGTGCGGCCGAAAGGTCATCTCGTTTATGCGATTTAACGATATTGGATTTCTTTTATTGGGCGACATCAAGTCATTGGTCTTTGCCAACAAGCCAACGACTTTAGACGAGCTCAGAGACAACATCCAACACGAAGCCAACTTTCCGGTCATTATGTGTGCAAGAGTGGCGCAAAATAGGGTCCAAAGAATAGATCGCTGTACACGGGCCACGTGGTGGTCAGATAACCGGAATCGAATTCCATTCATGGAATGTAACATTTGCACTACACCTGGAATAAATTTGAATTCTAAATCTTAAATATGTAATGTAAGTTGGGGCGCGCATAATACCTCAGAAAAGGGCATTAAAAAAGGGCCCAAAAACGTCCTGTATGATCAAATCGTGCGTTTAATAGTCAATGTGAACACATGGGTACTGAATTCAAAGCAAATTTTGCGTGGAAACGCCCATAAAACCCTAAACTTCGAAAGCCCATATCTCGTGAACTAATGCCGATATGACAGTTGTAGTTAGTACAGGGTTTTCCATTAAGGACATAACGGTTTTATATATTAATAAAATGCAGAATATTTAAGATATAGAAATCATTATTCCAGGTGTAGTGCAAATGTTACTTTTTCCATCTAGAGGAATTTTTTTTCAATAGGGTATTTTCACAGATTACTCGTAAGTTGTATAAAACTTTATTCTTTATTTATTTTCAGTACTGTGTGACATTTCATCATGGAAAGACTTACGCCGCAACAACGTCTCGTAATTGTGCAACTGCATAATGGAAATGAGCTATCGGTAAGAAACTGGCTTCGGCCAAAATTTAGCTGTTGAGGCCCATTTCTGGCTCAACAGCAACGCCAATAAACAAAATTGCTACATTTGGGCTGAAGAGCAACCAGAAGAGGTCCAACAGGTGTCATTATACCCAGAGATTGTTTGGTTTGGTGCAGTTTATGGCCTAGTAGAATCATTCGTCCATATTTTTCCAAAAAGATGATGGCCGTAACGTAACCGTGAATGGTGCCCGCTCTCGCGCCATGATATCATACTTTTTGCTACCTCAAATTGAAGCCCGTATTCTTGACGAAATTTGATTTCAACATTACGGTGTCACTTTCTATACAGCTGCTTAAACAATGTATCTATTGAGAGGTAATTTCGAACCGGTGAGTTGGCCGCCTAGATCGTGGGATATCACAGCTTTAGACTTTTTTCTTTGGGGCTATGTAAAATCCAAAGTCTATGCCGACAAACCATCTACGATTCAGGTTTTGGAAGCCAAAATTACGCCGTTAATGCCATACCGGTCGAACTGCTCGAATGATTCATTAAAAATTGGACCCTCAGAATGAACACCCTGGGGCGTTGGTGTGGTCATACTTTGAAGGAAATTATACTCTTAAAATAAATGGCATAACATTTCCATTCGAATAAGAACTTTTTGTATTTTTTTATTTTGAAAAAAATACCTCTAGATTGATCATCCGATGTACACTTTCTGGGGTCACCAACCAGTATTTCGAGGGGTTGTAAACTACGTCTTTTAAATCAGAGTCAGCTTTAAACAGCAGGGTATAAATAAGCCAGGTAAAATACATTCAATAAATAAATGTTAGTCGTATGGAGCTTTATATTAGAGGTCTCGGAGCAAAGTATACAATTTATATCACCCCTCATCATATAAAGTGTTCCAAAGTCACTAATGACCGACGACTAGCAACTTTTTGCATAATTGTTTTCTTTGTATGCGTTACAACGCGTTTTCACACCCCTCTCGAATACCTCTTGCCATACAAACTCGTACATCTATTCCCGAAGTGTATAGTGGGCTTTTTGCATTTACTTAAGGTTTGTTTTATTTCTTCGGTTTCTAATCACGTCAAAAGCATTTGGCGCCATTGTTTGACGTTAAGTTTTGTGGGGTGCCGTCCGTACGCATTACATGTCACAAGATCCCTATATGATCACTTTGATCATTCATTACCTTCTTTGTTGCAGTTGCAGCCGCGCTGTTTTCCTGACAAAACAAAACTGTAGTTTATGGTTGACAGCAGCAAATCATGTTTATGTCGCCGCTGTATGTTGTGTGTCCGTCCCGGTTTTCGTTCCCGTCCGTCACTCAGAGTCAGTCAGATACTCTGCCGAGCCAAAGCTAAAACCGACAAAAAGAAAACAACAACACATCAGTTCGAGTACAAATAAAACGGCTTATTAGATTTAAGCGCCCTTTTTGTGCCCGGTCTATTTTTGACTGCTGTGGGTTGACTTATATAACGAACTACGTGTAACTAATGTTGGACGAAAGCTTGGTACGTGTCCGAATAGCGGTGTTTTCCACCTTTTCGTTTTAGTTGACACTCTGTGTTGCACCTATGATGATGATGACGAAAATTTGCATAAATATATTTTGCACCGTTGCCTGGTGTTTCGATCGTAAATTGTGGTACACATGAGAGCTGGCATATGTGCCACTCTCTAATCACTGGGGAAATGGAAACATCATTTCAACTGTTTATAGGAGTGGGTTATGGTAATTCTTTATTTGAAGCGAAATGTGGGGTATAAGAAGCCGGGCAGTTATTCTAACCGACAATCGCCCATTTTCGTAAAACTTTTTAAGGAAACCAATGAAGTCCTTGCCCAGAAATAAAGAACAGAATCGCACTAGCAAAATGATACTGATCTTAAGAATCTGGAGAATCTGTTTGCTGGAAATTCTTCCTTGCCGGAAAGCAATCAACCACTCCACGTGATCGAAAACGTATCTAGTTCCATGCCTGAGATACTTTTTCGAACTCGTGGAGTTAAAGGGTTCTTGCTAATCTCGATGTTAGTAAGTCCCCGGGCCCGGATGGTATCTCGGCACTTGTCCTATGTAAGTGCTCTTCGACGCTAGCCCGTCCATTACGCAACCTTTTCAACCTTGCTTATCGTGCAGGAGTCTTCCCAGCGTGTTGGAAGGTTGCGAACGTCCAGCCGATCCCTAAAAAGGGTGAGGCCAATAATCCTGCGAATTACCGGCCCATTGCGATTTGCTCTGCGCTCTCCAAGGTAATGGAGAGCATGGTCAACCACTTTATTGTGGGGTATCTGGAGTCCAACAACCTACTTAATGATCGGCAGTATGGATCCTTAGAAATCGCTCTACGGGAGACCTGATGACTTTCCTATCGGAGCGTTGGAGTCGGTCCATCCACCACTTTGGTAAGAGTACGTAAGGTCGTGGCTCTGGATATTTCCAAGGCCTTTGACAGATTCTGGCACGGTGCTCTCATATCAAAGCTGATCGCATTTGGTGTCGGTAATACTTTTGCTCATATCATATCGAGCTTTCTAAGAGATCGCACTATTAGAGTTGTTGTAGATGGGTTCTCATCCAACACACATAGGCTGACCGCAGGTGTACCACATGGCTCTGTCCTTTCTTCCTCTTTATTTCTTATTTTCATTGACGATATTTTGGGTGAGACCGTGAATCCAATCTACACTTTTGCGGATGACAACAACCTCGGTCATTCGTATTCATTCGACCGTAGGCCGAGTTTTCAAGATATTGAGGACCGAAGGCGAATTTTGGATGATACACTTGGCCGGGATTTACAGGCCATTTCCGAATGGGGTCTAGTGAATAGAGTACATTTTAATGCACGTAAGACACAGTGCAGCTTGTTGTCTCACAAGCGATTTGCTGACCCAACAATATCGTCAATTTCTATCGATGGTACGGATATTGAACAATCAGAAGCTCTTGATGTTTTGGGCATAAAAATACAATGTGACGCTATGTTGGGCGATGCATGTATTCGAAGTGTCGAAAGAAGCACTCAAGTGTATAGGCTTTCTAAAGCGGTGCAAGAAATATATCACTCCTTCTGATCTCTTCGATATCTATACAACCTACATCCGGCCAAAGATGGAATACAACTCCCATATATGGGCAGGTGCTCCAAAATAATCCTTGGAGCTACTTGATCGTGTCCAAAGGAGGGCGGGCGATGGTGTTGATAGGTGACAGTAGGGTATCCAACTATATTGTTCCTCTTGAGCATCGTCGGAATGTGGGTTGTGTGTCGCTATTCTATCGTTACTTTCATGGTGTTTGTTCTTCAGGCATTCGTCGTCTTATTCCTGACGTGAGGATGGCAGGGATACACGACTTTCCAGGAATTCACACCCATTTGTTATCGATTGGCCGGTTGACCGCACTATACACTACAGATTAAATTCGTTTTTCGCCCGTACTGTCCGTATGTGGAATCGACTTCCGGCGAATGTATTTCCCACCAACTACGACATCCAGAAATGCAAGTCAAAAGTCAACAAACATTACTCCCTCTTTCCCCCTTGAACTCCCTTACCTCCCACTCACCAACGCAATGCATCGCATGTAAAGGGGAACCCCTGAGTTTTGGTCAAAAAAAATCTTTAAAATCTGGTTCCTGTGGTCCTTTCAAACATACGCCAATGTAAATTCCATGCAAGAATAATGAAATAATCAAACTTAACTCTGTAATTATTATTAGTTGTAACGCCTATTTTGTTTGCAATATGACAACGTCCTAATGTCAACCAAAATTTTTTGTAAATTGTCAAGGATTTGAGAGGTAATTTCAGACTTAGTTAAGTGGTGTTCAATTGCACTCTGTTACTGGCCAATTGGGCTCACACCCACTTCAGATATTCATGCCCTTAAATAGTTTACGCAGATTGTTCCTTTCGGCGTTCACAGTATGCATTAGCTTTACACTGAAAAAATTATGTTTATACTATTTACAAAACATTTTTATTATTCTGTTCTCCATATATTCCTCATATTATTGATGAAGTTTTTCGCATATTTCGTGTACGAGGGCGACCGCAAAAGTAACTGGCCTAACATAAAAAGAACCGTTTTTTTGGAATTATTATTATTTATTTTTCAATATTATCTCTCTACAACTCAATACACTTCATCAAACGTTTTTCAAGTTCTTTAATTCCATCCGAAAAATAAGATTTTTCAAGACCTTCAAAATATGCCTCAGTTTCAGCAATAACCTCGCTATTGGACGAAAATTTTTTGCCACCGAGAATTTTTTTTAAATTTGGAAACAAGAAATAATCAGAAGGAGCTAAATCTGGACTATATGGTGGATGCGGGGCAATTTCAAATCGTAATTCGGCCAGTTTTTGTTGAGTTAAAAATGCAGTGTGTGAAGAAGCATTATCTTGATGAAAAAGATTTTTTTTCTAAATGCGGTCGTTTTATTTTGATTTCTTCACTCAACCGATCCAATAATACACAATAATATTCACTATTTATAGGTTTTCCTTTCTCAAGATAATCAATAAATGTTATACCCCTTGCTTCCCAAAATACTTTGGCCATTACTTTTCCTGCTGACTTAACAGTTTTCGCCTGCTTGGGACCACTTTTACCAGCTTCTATCCATTGTTTTGACTGTTCTTTGCATTCTGGGATGTAGTGATGGATCCATGTTTCATCAACAGTTATGAATCGACGCAAGAACTCTATTGGATTACGCTGATAAATCGCTAAAAGCTCCTCGGAATTGGCCCAACGGACTTTTTTGGGGCAAAGTCAACAAACGCGGCACCCATCTTGCGGATAGCTTTTTCTTGTGGAGTTCATCATGTAAAATACTCCAAACTTGTTTTTCGTGTATTTTAACAATTTCATCAAGTTCTCTGAGCTTTATTTGTCTATCTTTAGTCACTTCATTAAATATTTTTCTAATTTTTTCAATAGTAGAAGCAGTTTTCGGTCTTCCAGAGCGTTGTTCATCTTCCGTACTTGAACGACCCATTTTAAATTGTTGAACCCAGGATTTCACGGTGGAGTATGATAGTGCATTATCACCATGAATAGAATCCAATTAATCTTTGAGTTATTGTGGCGTATAACCATTCATATAAAAGAGTTTAATTACCGCACGAAACTCTTTATTTTCCATTTTTCAAAAATTATAAAACTTGTTTACTTCAATCACCTGTAACAAAGAAAATAATCATTAAATATTTCGGAAATTTTGACAGATGGCTTACAAAAGATGTGCCAGGCCAGTTAGTTTTGCGGTCGCCCTCGTATTTTGTTAAGAAATATTGACGAATTTACGAAACGACTCTAAAAAATCTTTTTAAAAGTAGCTACAAATTATCGCATATAGTGCTTCGCTTAATACACTGAAAGAATTATGTTCGTACTATTTACGAAACATTCTTCTTATGTTCTTCAAAAATTCGTCATACAAGGGCTGCTAGGTATATTTCGAACCTAATAATGAAAATGCGAATATTTATCAACAAAAATGATTTGATTGTTTTTCACAGTATTCTCCAGCATGATTTATACACTTTTGCATGCGCTCAATGGTCGACGCACTTTTTTCACTTCGATTGAGATACCTCCAAAACATGGTTTTTGCACGCTTCAACAGATCGTGTGATATCACACGATCTTGGTGGCCAATCGAGCGGCCCAAAACGTGAAATTATCTGCTCATCGAAATTATCTGCTCATCGCTGAACAAAATTTGGCTCGAAAACGTCGGATCTTCTTGGAACTTTTCTAGAGCTCATAGAGCGAAGCGATGTCGCTTGGGAACATCGGGCGGCTTCAGTTCTTTCAGAAGCTGAATTTTGTACTCTTTCAATATGGATGTAAAATGCGCCAAGTCGTTCCATACTTCAGTCCGAGTTGCTGCGAACGACGCCGAATCGACTCTCCACGGTCTGAGTGTACACTCTTAGCTACGGCCGCTACATTTTCTTCACTGCATGCTGAACGTGGTCTATTGGGTCGAATATTATCCAATAATGAATGCTGGGTCTCAAGATGGGTGATGGTGTTGCGAATAGTACGCTCAGTAGGCCGATTATGTTGACCATAAGTTAAACGAAGTGCACGAAACACATTCCTCACAGAACGTTTATTTCCGTAATAAAGTTGAACGATTTGTAAACGTTGTTCAGGCGTACGTCTTTCCATGATGAAATGGTAAACAAAAATAAGATGACAGGATGACACGACTCACACGTGATCTGTCAAAAAAAGTCTATTGAAAAAAGTATCTCTACTTGGATCACCCATTATAACTAATTTCCATAATAGAACAATCTGTAATATATGTGCACGATATAATTAATATACCCTTGACTTGGACCGAAAGTTTAAGGCTGGCAACAAGGTAGTTTTGAGAGAAGTAGTACATGGCAAATATTCTGACTGGGTAGAAAATCCTTAACTGGAGATTTTTAGATGTTGCAAACCGCCTATTTTTCTGGTGTGGTAGTTGTGCACACTTGGGCAAGGCAGCCCACAGTATAAAATATAGAACTTTTTTCAGTACCACAAAACATATTCATTTATATATATCAAAATTGGAGAAAACATGTACATATAATTGTCACCGCGTGTCTTTTAATGATTCACTCCCTTTCCTAGACCATGTCTAACAAAAAATAAACCCCTAAAATCCTAAATATATTCTTCTTTCTCCCTTTTCGACAAGTATGAAATAAAAATAAATGATATTTGCCAACACATCACCAACACCATCTCGAAGCATCATCAGCAACAACAAATCAACACACACGCACTGCACTCACACTTAATCACCAAAACTTGCTTCAAAGCCATTTCCGTTTCCTTTGCAAAAGACAAAATGCAATGGCAGAAAGTGGAAAAACTAATTTCTTTCGACCCCTTGGCACGTGTCTACCCAGAAAGTATAACTCAAGTAGAAAGATAACAGCATAAGTAAATGATGAAAATGGAAAATACAAGTGAAAAATCACTGATTTCGACCGAGGTAAAAGCAACCAAAGCAAAATGTGCAAATTTGCGAATAAACCAAAGGCATTAAAAACAAACATAAACTAAGGGCACCGGCTGCTCTGAGAGGGGAAGGAAGGGGAGAATAGAGATTCATTATGAATCTTTGCAGATGCGAAGCAGGAGATATACAAAAGCTAAACAGTGGCTTATATAGTAAGGCCTTTTTTGTGGGGCCTCTACATATGGGCAAATTTTGTAAGGGTTCCAAATAATATTTTATTTTTAAGATTTGGCTGGGATCATTAACGAAACCATGGATCCAACGAGGTCTTAAATCGGGCCAATTTTTTGTTATACGTCAAAAGCGAAGTCATGGTGAAAGGTATTAAAGGTTTGATTTGGGTTTTTGCCATACAACTCGATTTTCTCACACCAGCGTCATTGATTTTGCATTTTCTTTCCTTGAAATATACGATCCTCCTTCCTTTTTATTCGCTATTATCTCTTAAGTCCGGTTTCATTGACTCCTAGGATTCCGAGGTAATTTATGTGAATTTAAAGGCGTCATGTCACACATACGAGGGTTGCTATATATATTTCTGGTCTTGGCAATACTAAGTGTTGCCTGGCGCCATCTGGAAAGTTTGAAATTTTTTAGCATAAGCGTACTCAGAACGTTTTGACGTACGACCATCATTTGTGTTATTTACAGTGACTTAAAAAATCAATTTGGAAAAAATGGAATTAACTCGTGAACATTTTCGTGCGATCATTTTTTACAACTTTCGACGTGGAATGTCATGACAAGAGTGCATCGATGAACTTAAATCTTTGTATGAGGATCAAGCACTATCCTATAGCACTGTGAAAAACTGGTTTAATAAATTCAATCGTGGCCGACGCTCGCTCAAAGACGAAGGTCGTGAAGGTCGTCCCAAAACGGCCGTTGTGCCAGAGAACATTGATGCCGTGCGTGAACTGATAATGCAAGATCGCCATGTGACATACCGTGAAATAGAGGCATCCTTGGGTATTTCTACCACCAGCATACATTCGATTTTGCATGAACACCTGGCCGTAAAAAAGGTTTGCTCTCGTTCGATCACGCATAATTTGACAATCGCTCAAAAATAGGCTCGTGTCGAATGGTGCGAAAAAATTTTGGAAAAATACGATCGTGGTGCTTCATAAGACGTTTATAAGATCGTCACAGGCGACGAATCATGGATCTATGCGTATGAGCCCGAAACATAACAGCAATCGACCGTGCGGGACTTTGAAGACGAACCAAATCCAACGAAAGTTGTTCGTGGAAGAAGCACTTCGAAGCAAATGGTCTCCTGTTTCTTCGGCAAAACTGGTCATGTGGCGCCAGTTCCGCTTAAGCAACGTAGGACGGTTAATTCTGACTAGTAAAGGGTGTTTTTTATTGGGGTATAGAACTTTAAGTTGGCATCACTTTTTTAACTGGCGGCCATTTTGTCAGCTGTCAAGTGATTAATATTTAGTTTGGTTTGCCATTTCATCATGAACAGGTTGACAAAAGAACAACGCTTGCAAAATGGGCCGAAAATGAGATTCATCTCGATGCTGATTTTCATCACAAAATTTTGTTCAGTGATGAGGCTCATTTTTGGTTGAATGGCTACGTCAACAAGCAAAATTGCCGCATTTGGAGTGAAGAGAATCCACATGAGACCCTTGAGACGCCATTATATCCACAAAAACTGACTATTTGGTGTGCTCTATGGGCTGGTGGAGTCATTGGGCCATACTTCTTGCGAAATAATGCTGGAGAGTCAGTTACCGTTAATGGAGACCGGTATAGAGCCATGATAACCGACTATTTTGTTCCCGAATTGGATGGCATGAATGTGGATGAGTTGTGGTTCCAACAAGACGGCGCTACATGCCACACAGCGCACGTCACAATCGAATTATTGAAGGAAACATTCGATGAGCGCATAATTTCGCGGAATGGACCTGTCAATTGGCCACCAAGATCGTGTGATTTGACACCATTAGATTATTTTCTTTGGGGATATGTGAAGTCGCTCGTCTACGCCAACAAACCAGAAACGTTAGGGGACTTGGAAGCCAACATTCGTGGCGTTATTGCCAACATACGGCCCCATATGCTCAAAAAAGTGGTTGAAAATTGGACCTGTAGAGTTGGCTTTATTCGAGCCAGCCGCGGCGGCCACATGCCCGAAATCATATTTAAACATTAATGGCATAAAATTATCCTTCCAATAAAGCCAAATTGATGGACATTAAAACGATTTTCTTGTGTTTTATTTCAATTCGAAGTTCTCAATAAAAAACACCCTTTACATCAAAATTTGTTTGCCTGAAGTCTTCGGAGAAATTCGAAAAACGATCAAGAGAAGATAAATCATTGTGCACCATGACAATGCGAGCTCTCACACATCGGCTCAAACCAGCGCCTTTTTTACCGGCCAAAACGTCGAATTGATGGGTCATCCGCCGTTCAGCGCTGACTTGGCACCCAATGACTTCTTTTTATTCCCGCACATCAAGAAAAAGAGCGTGTTCAACGATTTTCGTCGCCAGAAGTTGCTGTTGAAGCGTTTAAAAACCATGTTTTGGAGGTGTCTCGTGGAAAAAGTTCATCGACAGTTGGTTTGAGCGCATGCAAAAGTGTATAAATTAAGCTGGAGAATACTTTGAAATACAATATAACCATTATTGATGATAAATATTGGCATTTTCATTATTAGGCCAAAAATGTATATAGCAGCCCTACCAGAGGCTCTATGTTATAAAAAATTTTCATAAATCCTCAGAGCTGGTTTGACTCTCCTAGGTACAAATGTCTGCACCATTTGTCCATTTTGAATATGTTATCCAATAGCAATACAATGGGTGATTAATCTAGAGGTTTTTTTTCAAAATAAAAAAATTCAAATCATGTGTGGAATCTTTAGTGTTCATTCGAAAGGACATTTTATGCCATTTATTTTTTGACAATTTCCATCAAATGTTGGCCGCAATGTGTCGATTCTAAGGGTCCAATTTTGGATGCTTCACATTCGAGCATTTCGCCATACCAGTTTTAAAAGTTGTTTTCGCAGTGTAAGTCATTCCGTGATGAAATGGAAAACAATACTGAGAAGAAAAAAGTAAAGTGTAACACAACTCAAGCGAAATCTGTGAAAAAAATACATCTATATTAATCACCCGTTAACAACTTGAAAAAATGATGATTGCACCAGCTCTTAAAGCTCACCAAGCTATTGTTGTCGCGGTGTTAGTCTTTATATGATGAAATGGCAAACAATACTGAGAAGAAAAAAGTAAAGTTTAACACAACTCAAGCGTAATCTTTGAAAAAATACCTCTAGATGAACATCAAGAGGTACAAACTTAAAAAAATGATGATTCATAATCCGATCCGATCCGATGGGATTCCACCATCCCATAAACCGCACCAAACTGTGATTTTCGCGGTGTTAGTCTTTTCATGATGAAATGGCAAACAATACTGAGAAGAAAAAAGTAAAGTTAAACACAACTCAAGCGTAATCTGTGAAAAAAAATCCTAGTGAAAAAAACCTCTAGATTGAGCACCCGTTCCTTTTTTTAAATAATAAGCAACTGGTACATAACATTCATGCAGGCCTGTCACCCGTGCTGCCCGCCGCTGATATGGACAGATACAATATACCATTTACAGTGAGAAACGAAAGACGAAGAAGGAGACAAACAGTTTTTGGGGTTACCACTACAATTTACTGCGTATGGCAAACAAACAAAAAAACACTTTTCACCACATTCGCATGACCATAATGAAGATGACGATAATTACCACCAAGACGTTGGCGATGGCGATGATGATGATGATGACTGTGATGTGTTTTTGTGACAGTTGGAGTCAGTAGTCATTTATGCCTTCAAGTCTTTGTTAAGATAGTGCAACAAATTAGATTAAACGCAAGCAAGCCGAGGGCTCTGATGTGGCCGTGCCATATGATGGTGTGGGCTTTTTTAATGGTTCCACGTTATGGGTGTCAATTACAGCTCACGACGACTGCCGACTGCTAGTGGAAACAATGATCCAACATTTACACACACACACAACACCGCCATTTAGTCTTCATTTTAGCTTTGGTGGAAATAAATCATCAAAACTAATTAAATCCACAAGGAACGAAAAGGTACGAAAGAAAAGAAAAATCACCATAAGAGGAGGACTTACGAAATGTGTCTGCTGAACAACAGGGACAGGGCTGGCTTTTGAGGTTGATTTTATTTCTTAGCGGCCAATCTTTCTGCATTGTGCGTGGGAATTGAGTGCAGCACAGAGGTAATACAATTTTAGTGAAATCCTTTAGTGGGTAAAGAAACTTCATTAATTGCTACAAATCATGATGGAATATCATGGGCTCAACTGCAGTTTAGTGGCGGAAACGAAAAAAATAGTTCTCCCCGAAAGCTTATATTTCCTGAGTTACGGGCCCATAAGGCCTGAATATATAGGGTGATCCAGATAAAAAAATATAAAAATTCAAATGCAATCTTTACGGGTAATTTAAAAGGACATTAAAAGGCATTTATTTTTTGAAAATAATTACCTTCAAATGTTGGCAACTGTATTATGGAAATGAGCGTTCGGTGAGAAACGGGAAGATTCGCTGTTTTCTAACAAAATTTTGTTCAGTGATGAGGCCCATTTCTGGCTCAACGGCAAGGTCAATAAACAAAATTGCCGCATTTTGGCTGAAGAGCAACAAGAAAAGGCTTAAGAGGTGCCATTATACCCAGAGAAAACCACGGTTTGGTGCGGTTTTTAAGCTGGTTGAATCATCGGTGCATATTTTTTCAAAAATGATGATAGCCGGAACGTAACCGTGAATGGTGCTCGCTATCGCGCCATGATATCGCTGTTTATGCTACCGGAAGTTGAAGCCCGCAATCTTGACGACACTTGGTTTCAACAGGACGGTGTCACTTGCCATACAGCTGCCATACAAGCAGCTAATTTCACGTTTTGGACAGGTGAGTTGGCCGCCTAGATCGAGTGATATCACACCTTATACATTTGGGGTTACGTAAAGTCCAAAGTCTATGCTGGCAAACCAGCTACGATTCAGGTTTTGGACGTCAACGTTACGCGTGTCATTAAAGCCATACCGGTCGAAATTCTCGAACGAGTCATCCAAAATTGGACCCTCAGAATGGAAGCCCTGAGGAGTAGTTGCGTCCAACATTTTATGGAAACTATATTCAAAAAATAAATGCCATTAAATGTCTTTTCAAATTACCAATAAAGATTCCACACTTGATTTGAATTTTTATATTTTTATTTGCTCTGAAAAAATGCCTCTAGATGGATCACCCTGAATTATCTGGTAGATCTTTGTCGATCCTCGTTTGAAACAAGTGTTTGCAAAGCTTATAAAAATACCTTTTTTAATGGCGTGTGAAAGTTCTATAACGCATTGAGAGGCCAAATCAATATTTCCTTTTTTAGATCGAACTTTTCAGGAAAATAGCAGATAATTTCGAAATGTGACCAGTCTTAAAGCTATACAAATCTAGCTTCTCAGTAAAAGAATTATTTTTAAGGTTTTAGAAACAAAAAAATTGAAAAACGTTGTTTTGAGACACAAAACTTTTGTTGATAAAGGGTGGTTAAATTTTAAGGGCCGATGTTGATTTTGAATGAAACACAAATTATTTAGGAATTTCTTTTTATTATGATAATATTGGTATGGTTCAATTATGTATGGAACAAAATATCGGCCAACCGTCCTCCGTGACCTCGGCACACCACCTTTCTATGGTCCAAATTTTCAATGACGCTGAGGCATAATTGAGGTTCTATGCCGTTAATGTGCCGAATTGTCTTATAATTTAGCTCTTGAATTGTTGCTGGCTTATCGACGTACACCTTTTCATTCAAATAACCCCAAAGAAAGAAGTCCAACACTGTCAAATCACATGATATTGGCGGTTAATTAACATCGCCACGACGTGAGATAACACGGCCATTGAATTTGTCGCGCAAAAGAGCCATTGTTTCGTTAGCTGTGTGGCAAGTGGCACCGTCCTGTTGAAACCACATATCATCCACATCCATATCTTCCAATTCGAGATATAAAAAGTTAGTTATCATCCCACGATAGCGAAAACCATTCACAGTAACTGCCGGACCGGCCTCAATTTGGCCGGATGATGCCTCCGTAAACCGCACCAAACAGTCACTCTTTGTGGATGCATTGTTTTTTTCGAAAATCACTCTTCTATTATCATTCACCCAAATGCGGCAATTCTGCTTTTTGACGAATCCACTTAGGTGAAAATGTGTCTCATCACTAATGTTGATTTTATTCGAAAATTAATCATCCACTGTTGCCATTTCTTGCCACCATTCTGCCCACTGACGACGTTTGTGACGCTTGTTTATCTTTCCATGGTTCAAATTGAGTTGGTCTGAAATTGAGAAATATCAAATGAAATGCAGGAAAAAACTTGACGTTTAGGTGTGGTTTACATTCAACATCGACCCTTAAAATTTATCCACACTATACTTATAGATAAAAAGGTCGCATCCTAATTAGAGACCATAAACTCCTAAAGGAAAAACCTAAACATTCTTTTGAGCAAAAAAACATGGGCCCCGTTTGAAGAAAAACGATCAGAGTTGAATGGATGGGTATACAATTGTTAAACAAAAAGTCATCAAAAGTTTGACCGAATTAACCACCTTCAGCGTAGTCACAGTCACCATTTGAACAAAATTATTTTTCAAAAGGGAAATGTCAGAGATATTTCTCTCTGCTCACTTTACAGATTCCAACATCGATTTTTATTTCAGGTTTTTTATTAAATAACTCAAAAAAGTTCTAAATGAATGACCCTTCACATGAATCAATATAGATGAATTTAATTAAGGTTAATTATTAATAACTACGAGGGCTGCTATTTATATTTCGGGTCCGGCCATAAAAACAGAACAATTTACCATTGGAAATGGTTTTATTGTTTTTCAAAATATTCTCCTTTAAGATCAATACAATATTGCATGCGCACAAACCAATTTTTGAAGCACTTTTCCACTCCGATTGAGACATCTCCAAAACATGACTTTTTAACGCTTCAACAGCTGCTTCGAGCGCTGAAAAACGTTGACCACCTTTTTTTTTCTTGATGCTAGGCAACAAGAAGAAGTCATTGGTTGCCAAATCAGGGCTGTACGGAGGATGGCGCATCAATTCGAGTGGTGAAATAGCTCATCGTTTTAGCTGATGAGTGAGAGCTCGCATTGTCGTATTGCAAAATGATCCGTCTTCTCTTATTATGTTTCCTTATTTCTTCGAAAACTGTTGGCGAACGCCGTCCGAGGCTGAACTCTTGGTACCAGCGATTAGCAGTGGGGTTTGATGGTGCTTCATCGCCAAAAGTCGAAATAAGTTGATTTAAACACTCTGGTCTTGATCATCGCACTTCCAGTACTTGATTTAAACCTAGCGTGGCAAGCTGCCTTTATATGTGACAGCGCATAGAGAAAGGGACATAAGGGTAAAAAAAATCAATTTTCATTTTTTTTCTTTTTTGATGTGGACAACATCTGAGCATCGAATTAGACCGATCCCATGCCCCAAAAGTGTTCCCTTCCAGAGATATATGCGTTTTATGAAAGTGATGGTACACCAAAGATACACGTATTAAAATCTTGCGCGTCACATAATTTAATTTCTATCTTTTCCTCTTCATAGTAATCCCGCTCAGTTATAAAACACTTGTGATCTCTCAGATATTCTGTTTCTATCTCCTCAATCTTTCACCTCACTTTGTCAGAAATCATCGATGCTGTGCGTGAACTGATTAAGCAAGACCGTATGTCACATACATACCGTGAGATTCAGGCATCCTTGGGCATTAGTATGACAAGCATTAATAAGATATTGCATGTTCATTTGGCCCTGAAAAAAATGTTGGATTCCACATAATTTGACGAATGCTCAAAAAAGGCTCGTATGGATTGGTGCAAAGAGATGCTAAAAAAAAGAATAACTGCGCTAGCTCAAAGGCAGTGTATAACATTGTCACAGGTGACGAATCATGGATCTATGCATACGAAACCGAAACAAAGCAGCAATCAACCGTATGGGTCCTTCAAGACAAGCCAAATTCATCAAAGGTTGTTTGTGGAAGCAGTACATCGAATCAAATGATTGCGTTTTTTTTTGGTATAACCGGCAACATCGCCTTTAGTGGAACGTAGGAGGTCAATTCTGAGTAGTGTACAACCATCTGTGGAAAATGAGGAAAGATAATAAGAGAGACGGATCATTTTGCGTCACGACAATGCGAGCTCTCACACATCAGCTGAAACGATGAGATATTTGACCAGTTGGCATCCACCATACAGCCCTGATTTGTCACCTAATGACTTCTTCTTATTCCCTAGCGTTAAGAAAAAAATGCGTGGTCAACATTTTTCATAGCCCGAAGCAGCTGTTGAAGCGTTCAAAAATCATGTTTTGAAGGTGTCTCAATCGTAGTAGAAAAAGTGCTACGAAAATTGGTTTTTGCGCATGCAAAAGTGTAGTGATCTTAAAGGAGAATATTTTGAAAAACAATAAAACCATTTCCAATGATAAATTAGTATGTTTTTATTGCCGGACCCGAAATATAAATATCAACCCTTGCAATCTGCCTTTAATTTCGCACATACGATCAAGTACAGAAAGTGATATTTATGCGCTTTACAATTGATTGTAAAAAAAAACATTTGAAGTCTCTATACGAAAATAACTTCATTTACCGCCTGTTAATTATTCAGCAGAAAATATCCTTAAGGCTGAATTTTGCGAAAATTTTCTCTTTCGTTTCCGTTTAAATTTTTTTTAACGCCGAAAACTTTTTATAATCTCCTCTAAATCTAAACACACATAACCCGAAGGCACTAAAGTAAAAGCGCGGGATTTTAAAATGATCTAAATTAAAAAAATGGCAATTAATCTCAGATTCATTTGTTTGTAAAAGTAAAAAAATTGCACTTTATCCCAGTTTCATTTGTTTGTAGAAGTGCAAGTGAAGTGAACGCATGCCAAATCCGGCAAAAAATATCTGGCCGTGACAGGTTCCACATAAAACTGAAATAACAAAAGCATAAAAGACAAATACTGTGACGAAGTGATGCCAGTGCTTGGTTAGAGATAAGCCCCCATCTCCATAGACAAAGGGAAGACAAAATGCAGGACACGTGTCTCATCAAGTAATATTTTAAATTAAAGATGTACCATGTGCTGGCTGGCGATGGTGCTGATGCTGATGATGGCTGTGAAAATTGATAGCCAGGCGTTGCATGAGCTCGCAACGAAAACATACAAACCAAAAATCAAAATCGAAATGCAAACTGCTGTACGAAAGCCCATTAAATGCAAACAAACATTAACGCTTCAAGACATAAGCGACAAAAGCATATGCTCAGCTTCTCATCAGCGCTGGCAAAAGGATCGCACGTATTCTCACACCACTTTCATGCTGCAACACGCACCGCACCAGTCGGGCAATAAACTTCACATCTACTCCTTCAACACTCTCTCACGACATGCCACGGCATAGAACGAAACGGAACTACAAGTGGCCAACCGCCACAGAAGACAATGTGGAATGAGCCAGCACTGCGCCACCCATTCGTTGAGCATCGCGTAACTACGCAACTTTAAATCTTATCAAGATAAGTGGCCAGGATAACGTTCACAGGATATGGTATTAAAAGCGTGTGTACTCACACACACACGCACACACTCATCTCGACGACTGTCTCACTCAATTTCTGTTTATAATTGATGGCTGACGAACGTTCGCTGGGTGTTTGCTGTTGTATCTCCTTTTGTCCGCCGGCCATCGTCTAATGGTGGCCGCCGCGTGAAAGGGGGATGTGGCTGCGCATGCAGCACCGGCATAGCCGTAGTCACTTTAAGGTTTAACATTTAACCACCAGTGATGTGCAACGAGATAACCACCCCCCAGTTTGCCTAGTTGGGTGGAAGGAATTTCCCACGTTTGTTCCCTGATCCCGCTTTCTGTTGAGTTGTTAAACAGCAATAACAACGGCAACAACAACAAGCAAGTGTTGCTTATGTCTCCACTTGAAACAACAGCATCATACATGACCGACCATTATGAAAACAACAAAAAAGGAAGAGGGGAGGCAGACCGACCTGAGGATGTTTGCGCATCCTTCAACTTTGTGCACGCACACGCACTTTTGAGTAACCTGACAGTGACACACCATTGGCGCTGATAGTATTGAATCAATATTGGATGGAACAGTGGGACAGAATAAGAAAAAATTGACATAATTTTAAGACATAAGAACTGCAGCATTTTCTAGACATAAATCGATTCTATGAACGATTTTATAGGCTCTTAACTGTTGTCGTTTAGGGGTCTCAGGTTTTCTGGTTTGTGGTCAAGATGAAAGGGAGGTCCAACTAAAACGCACGATGTAAACTGCGAGTCACATCATAACGTCAACTTTTTTACCCAACTTATTTCAAAATTTCTTTGTTTCCTTGACGACAACTTCAACTATGGAGAGGTACACAATTAAGTAGCGCGTAAAGATTTTTGAAGCTTTTTAGGAAAATGGGCGTTTAAATCAAAATGCATTTCGTAAACTTCGTGATTTCTTTATCAGCATAATCAAACAAATGTATCCACAAGCGGGAGAATTGGGCGCAAATTTCAGCAAACCAGGTCTGTCTGAACCTGTTCGTTGGTCCAGTTTGTTTTGCGGCAGACATTGATGTTGTTCGCGATAGTCTGGCAGAAAAGTCGTCAATCCGACACTTGAATGGTGTTCGCTTTTGCGAGATGAAAACGGATTTCTTGTAACCAGAAATTGATAATATGGACCTGGGCGATATGCTGTTCCAACAGGATGGTGCCACTTTCCACACAGCCAACGGAACAATGGCTCTTTTGTGCGAAAAATGTAATGGCCGTCCTGGCGGTGTTAGTTCGCCGCCAAGATCATGTGATTTGATACCGTTGTATTTCTTTCTTTAGGAAGATTTAAATAAAAAAGTGAACGTCTAAAAGCCAAGAACTATTCAAGTATTTAAGGATGAGATAATTGGACACATTAACTCTATTTAAACCTCCCTTATGTCTCCGAGTCATTGAAAATATGGACCATCGAATAGAGGTATGCCACCAAAGCCATAGCAAGCATTTCGCAGATACTTTATTTCAATCATAATTGTCATAGATCCTTCTATCGTAATAAAACATATAAAGATAATTCTTTGAAAACTTTTTATTTTATTCACAATTAACATCGTGCGTTTTAGTTGGACAACCCTTTATATATCTACGGAATAGCCCAAATCACCGATTCCAAATTTATTTAAATCAAAAAAAAAAACAAAAGTATATAACACTGATTTTCCGTATCCATGTATTCAAAGTAAGGGCAGTTTTTCGGCTTAGGACCTAAGGATCCGATAAGGAAAATTTAAAACCAGCGCAAATATTGATTTTTGCTATAGCGGGCTTATTTTTGAGTATTTATACCCTACAATAAACTGTGGCGAAGGGTGTGATAACATAGTACTGATGTTTGCTATGGAGAATCCTACCATCCGATTTTCCGACTTTCACCGGAAGCAAAGGTTCTAGAAACCTTTGTTGCCTTTCCTGAAATAGCATTTTCAGCCTGACACTCACCAACACGGCTTCAGGAAAGCGCAGAGCACAAAAACGGCTTTGCAGGAGATAACTTCTAAGATATCAAACGGCCTAAATCAGCAAAGCCCATCCGAGCAAACTATTGTGGCAGCTCTTCATCTGCCCAACGCGTTCGATACGGTTGATCACTCTGCTTTCTGACATCACGAACTTCAGTCCTTCAAGTGATGACAAACGACAGATTGCCAATTAGCCTTAAGACTTTGTAGAATTCCAAAGCCTAAAATCCAAATACTAGGGGTAGTCATACCCAACCTTCTCCACTTCCATCCTTAAACAACGCGTGATCCATTTCGAGGATCCTTACTTTTTTAAAGAAAAAAACACAGAAAATTCAAATTGAATGGGCAATGTTTATTATCATTTGAAAGAACATTCTTTGGCATTTATTTTTTGAAGATTATGTCTATCAAATATTGGTCGCGGCTACGTCTCAGATGGTCCATCCGTTGAGTCCAATTTTCAATGACTCGTTCGAGCATTTCGTTACTGGTAACTGGCGAATGACACTCGTGATGTTTTGCTTCAAGGCCTGAATCGAAGCGGGTTTGTCCGCATAAACTTTAGACTTTTCAGCATTTCGACTGGTAACTGGCGAATGACACTCGTGATGGTTTTGCTCCAAGCCCTGAATCGAAGCGGGTTTGTCCGCATAAAGTTTGGACTTTTCATATCCCCACAGGAAAACGGTGTGAAATCACACGATCTTGGTGGCCAGTCGACCGGACCTAAACGTGAAATTCTCTGCTCACCGGAGTGTTCCCTCGATAAATCGATTGATTGGTGTGATGTGTGTAAAGTGCAAGCTTCAATTTCAGACATCAAATATCATCGGTAACATGACACGATAACGGTCGCCTGTAATGGTTACGTTCTCACCGTTATCATTTTTGAGGAAATATGGACCGATGATTCCACCGGCCCACAAACCACATCAAACCTTTGGTTTTTCTGGATAAAGTGGCAGCTCTTAAACCTCTTCTGGTTGCTCTTCATCCCAAAAGTGCCAATTTTCCTTGTTTACATACCGATTGAGGCAGAAATGGGCCTCATCGCCGAATAAAATTTGGCTCGAAAACGTCGGATCTTCTTGGAACTTTTTAAGAGCCCATATAGCGAAGCGATGTCGCTTGGAAACGTCGGCGGCTTCAGTTCTAGCACAAGCTGTATTTTTTACGCTTTCAATTTAAGATCTCGACGTAAAATTCGTTAAGTCGTTCCATACATCAGTCCGAGGTGCTGCAAACGGCCCCGAATCGACTCTCAACGGTCTTGATGTACACTCTTAGCTACGGCCGCTACATTTTCTGCACTGCGTGCTGGTCGTGGTCTACTGGTCGAATATTATCCAATAATGAATGCTGGGTCTCAAGATGGTGTTGCGAATAGTACGCTCAGTAGGCCGATTATGTTGACCATAAGTTGGACGAAGTGCACGAAACACCTTCCTCACGGAACGTGAATTTTCGTAATAAAGTTGAACGATTTGTAATCGTTGTTCAGGCGTAAGTCTTTCCATGATGAAATGCCAAACAATACTTAACAAAAATAACATGACAGCATGTCACGACTCACATGTTATCTGTCTAAAAAAGGCTACTGAAAAAAGTATCTATACTTGGATCAGCTATATTGCTGCACCAGTATGTGCGACGCGCTGTGAAAAAACTTGCAAACGACACAAAATAGTGCACTCCATGTTGCTAGTGCTTGTGTCTAAATGGCAAGTGTGGATCATCTCCCTGAGGATACCAGACTGTCAGTCAGACAAAATAATGTGTTGCTGACTTGACAGTTTCTGCTGGCATGTCACCTGCCAAGTCATCATCCTGGTGGTAGATCCACCCTCTCGACGCATCAGTAAAACTTTAGGTAGCAGGGACATCTAAAACGTCATTCCAAAGGACGTCAAACGGTTGTCCATATCGAACAATCTGAACTCCTGACAACAATTGGCACTTTCCGAAGCCATAAGCGGCTATAGATGCAATAAAGTCCTTAACCAACATCTTCCTGAAATTTTGGAAACAAAGCAGTTACTTCCTAGGCAAACCCGTTAAATCCTAGCGTTACTGAGAGCCGGCTGGAGCAACGTTATTAATTGCTAAAGGGAACACATTTTTCCCGTCATTCTAAATAGGTTCCCTTCTTGCCTACAAAGCCCCCATGGCACTCCGCACTTATTTAAGTGTCCATCCAATCCTACCACCCAACTCATTGCTCTGCGGTCGCGTTCAACTGATGTGGCACAATTTCTTCGTTTCCCAAAATCTATTTCGATACGCATCTAATTTATTTTTCTATAGTTTTCAAGAATAAACTTTCGTCACCGGCACAACAACAACCTTTAAACACAGTCGACTGTAGGAAAAAAACTTATTCTAATACGAACTTACCTAAATGGCTGTTATCATACTTAACAGCTCCGATAATACTAGAATTCTACTAGCTTCGATGTTGTCCATGTAACCTATCTTCATCTCCTTCATCTCCTGCCAAACAATCTTAAGCCCATTGGGTGAAGCGACAATGCATCGGATAGTGTTCGATTATGAAATGACAAAGTTAAACCTTTCCGCTAAAACCAGAAATTAGAAAAAATTATCTGTACTTTTTATTACTATTCAAATTTAAAAATTTTAAATGGCCTACCCTGTACAATGGTTTATACCAAGATTATTCGGGCCATCTAGGAATTTGTCTTTCAACTGTTGCTTCGGTCGGCCCTTCTCGCTGTCAAAAATTTTCCTGGCCTATTAGAAGTTAAACATTTCATTCTCATTTTATTTTGTTCATCCCACTGTTCCGTACCCGCTTGATTCGTCTTCCTTCGCCCGTTTGTTCATCCACTTATTTGCCATAGTACCAGCAACAAATTCGTTACATTGTATTTACTACTTATAAGTTCTGGTGCCAGCGAACTGCTGTTTCGGCAAGTGCTTTATCACTGCCAGCAGCCTTTCCCACTCCTCCAGCTCAGACGCCACCCCAGCCCAGCCTACCCACTCGCATCTCCTCTGGTCTTTTGTTTAATTTTACTCCCTTAATTTCGTTGTATTTAACTTATCTTTACCTTGGCTACGTAATCGTTTGGATTATCTCTCACCCGGCAGCAGATATCTACCCTTAAATGCGTGCCAGGTTTTCAAACGCATCATGCCATGGGTGCGGTGCTCTTCCCTAAATGTTGCGTGTTCATTATTTGCTATTTTGGCAATTTTGTTTCATTGCGTTTGTTGTCGAATTTCAATTTCAATACGGTCGCTGTCTTTTGTCTTTTTGTTTTCATCCGAAGTATTCAGTATGGTTTCGTTACGGTTCTTCTGGTGTTTATTACACTCCATCCGACCGTGTACCGAGTTCAATTATAATCATCAATTTGAATTATATCTTTTATTCGAATTCAGTTGGAAGACAAAAGGCCATCGAGTGTGGGATAATTTTGTTGGGGGTGCAATATTGTACCTCAGCAATGTTTGTTGCTGATTGATTTATTTTTTTTTATCGCATTTTGCAGCTCTATGTTGGTCATGGGAATGGAAAGATGTTATGAGGTGTAAATAATTGCTATGAAATTTAATTGTTTTATTATCAATTATTAAAATTTTATTGCTGTTGATTGGTTGAACTTAATGCACTCAATATTGGCGATTGCGAAATGAGGACGTTGCTGGTATGTAGTATATTAGCGTAAGCTGTCAGCTTTTTGGGGCAACATGTACTTTGTAATGCTTTCTTTATGCGGATGCTTATTAGTTGCGTAGTCCAAAATTTAAAAATGCAAATGACTAGAGTTTCGATTTCCGGGCTTTTTCATTTCCCGGGAAACTAGGAAGCATTTTTTCATATTTTGAGATTCCCGGAATTTCCCGGGACTTTCCTCATAACACAAAATACTTAGTAAGGACATACTTAGTAGGGACATAAATACTGTTACAACATTGAACACACCCATTTTAATAGTAGAACTGAACATACCCCATTAATGTCACATGGGTTTTGAAAGCTAACCTCAATAGCGTTAGTCTGTAACGGGACTTTAAAATTATTTCAACTTTCATCATGGAGTGGTCAGTTAATGAGAACCGTATCGCTGTAATAGCGCTTTTAAAGTGTGAAATGTAAAAAGGAATATTTTCAAAACGCTCCGGCCCCTAGGGATGGAGACTGGAGATGTAAAAGACCGCCACCGGTCAGCCCGCCCACGCTCTGTTCGAATACCGCATGTCATCAAAGGCCTTAAATCAAGAATTCACAGAAATCAGAGGAAATGAACGCTGGCAAATTGTTTCGAAGCAAGGCCTGGCACGTTTTAGCCTTATGGGCCGGCGCAGAATCCTGCTGGAAAGTCCATGGCTGCTTTTGGAACAGGGAATTCTTAAGGGGCTTCACAAGAGCTTCCAAAATGGTTTCTTGGTAAACTTTGGCCGATGCGTTGACTCCTTGTTCGCAGAAATGCAGGTCAGTGACCCCATCGTAAGAGACACCCCACCAAACCATGACTGAAGCTGGGTGATGATGACCCTTTTCCACCCTTGGGATCAGTTGAGATGCTTCCTTAGATGACCGCGCATACACTCTATCATTTTGCTTGTTAAATTTTTCCGGAACAGTAAAAATTTTTTCATCGGTGAACAAAATTGTTCTGTGCTAGTTATCAGCGTGCTTTGCATTTTCATCGGTGCATATTTTTTTCAAAAATGATGACGGCCGGAACGTAACCGTGAATGGTGCTCGCTATCGCGCCATGATATCGATCTTAATGCTATCTGAAATTGAAGCCCGTAATTTTGACGACAATTGGTTTCAACAGGACAGTGCCACTTGTCATACAGCTGCTCCAACAAATGATCTATTGAGAGGTCATTTCGAAAAGCAGCTAATTTCACGTTTTGGACAGGTGAGTTGGCCGCCTAGACCTCTAGGTCTAGTTCATATGAAATATTGACACAGTGGCATTTTGCAAAAATGTTGTGAAGAAAACTTTTAGTATATTTGACCGACTCTAAATGGATTAACGAATCAGTAAAATAAATTGAGTAGATGTTCTGACAGGCTTTTCAATGACATCTATATTGCCCTAATCTGGCAGAAATTTAAACAAAATTATAACAATATTTGCTGTCAACTTGGGTTACCGTAACTCAGGTATATGGGTCACCGCCTTAAACAAATTGTTTGTTGATTTTATAATATTTAGGGGGTCTATCAGTGATGAAGATGTTGATCAAGTTGTAATGTCACTAAATACATCATTAATTTTTTTTGTTGGTTTATTAATATGGAAGCAAAAGCCGTCTGTCCCAAAAACTGAGACTGCCCAGCAAACCAAACCTTTAGAATTCGGTCAGAATTCTGTACGACAATTGGCAAAATGTTCTGATTTCGGATCAGAATTCTTACCGAGTTCGTAACGAAAAACATATGAGAGGGTTGACACGAATTCTGAACTACTTCTCTGAGGGAATTCTGATGTTTTTGCAGACATTTCGAACCGATTTCTGACCAAATTCCGAACTGTAGTCATGGGAAATTCGAAAGAAAATTTCGATTTGTCGTATCGAATTCTGAACTAATTTTGAACGACTTTGGTCAGAATTCTTGCATTAAGTCTTATTAAATTCTGATGTTTTTACCGACATTACTAACCGAATTCTGAACGAATTCTGAGCTTATGTCATGGTAAATTCTGAATGTAAACAACCAAAAAGAAGAAAACATTTTTGTTCTACAAAAAAAAAAAATTGTAAAACATTCTCAAAAAGCGTTCGGAAAGACTTTTAGCTACAAGCAGGGGTGTCCGCAGTTTCGCAAGCATTAATTGTGCTGTAACTATGTTTAGTGGCTATACACTTAAGGGCAACCAGATTTGCATTTAACGAGAACTGCCGGCAGTAGAGTTTTCCTCCGAACACAATAAAAATCCCTCGCACAGCTAATCTAACCAAACGTTCAGAATTTGAATTTGAAATATAAAAATACCTCAGACAAACAATTAAGAATTCGTTCAGAATTAGTTCCGACATGTCTGAACACAAGAACAACAACTGTAAAATATGAAGCAAATAAGAAAAATGTTAAACGAATAGTCCACCTCAGAAAAATAGTTCAGAATTCGTTGCGAGTTCGATAACGAGAAGTCTGAACAAAAAATTAATAAAAATCCCACAGGCAATTCTAACGGAATTCGGGCCGAATTCGTTCAGATATTTCTTAACAAAATAAATAAAAAATCCTCAGACAAATCGAAAGAATTTGCATCGATTTCGGTAAGAATTCTAGATAGAGTTCAGATATTGTTCGGAATTATCTGATATCAGACATTGTCGGCAAATTTGGTTTACTGGGTGTTAACACAATTAAAATAAACTTAATACACTATTCGTCGTTTCTAATCGAGTTTTATTGGGACTTTAAATGTGTTTTCGTCCTAAATTAGGATATTTTAGCAGTCTAAAGCCATCGATTATTATACGGATGTTGGCATAACCAATAAACGGGATTTGGCTACTACAAATAACTTATATTTTGTCACTACCGATTATTGGTACTAAAGTACTTGTACATCATAATTGGTGGTTGTGCCAACCAATAGTTGTACTGAATTCGGTTTTTATATCCGACTTATTGGCTGTGACTACTGTAATAGTATCGTACCTCCCATCTTATGGTATGCCGAAACATGTTACCACCAATACCATGTAATGTTGGTGATTGCAAAAGAAAGAATATTAATCAACCAAATTTTTTTAGTTCGGAGCGACTTCCAATTAAGTTTTTCTCTGTGTGTTGATAAATGTCGTGTACTCCTAGTTCTTCAGTCAATTTGACTTTGACGCAAGGCGTTTGTTTGAAATTCGCATCAGTATAGTAAGTAATATTGAGTTATTGAAATGGATCGTGACTGAAATATACATTTGCATACGGTTTGGACTTTCACGAGCAAAAAAAGCCATGGTTTGTTGAAATTAGGTGAAAATTGGTAGAGAATCAGTACTAGCGTTTGGGAGTCATAGCTGAGACATATCATAATAAAATCGTAATCAAATTCCAAAAATTCTATCTTAAAAATCAAGCAGAGGAACATTTTTTAAAATTCATTTTCGTGATTACTATGCCGAAGTCAATAGAAAAAAATATTTAGAACTCTGGAAAGTGAAAAAAAATCATAATTACAATATAAAAATATGTAGTGGGATCGTAACCCATCACGCCACTCTAATATTGCTGTATAATATTTACTGGCCACTCGTTTTATGCTTGCATATAATTTGTTTTAGCACACATTTACCGATAACGCTGGGCAGAATGAGTAGAAACGCGAAAACAAAAGACTAAAGACACGAACCTGAGTTGTGAGAATACAGTCACTATGGCGGTCGCATTGGTGCGCAATTTTCTACTTCTCTGAGGGAATTCTGATGTTTTTGCAGACATTTCGAACCGATTTCTGACCAAATTCCGAACTGTAGTCATGGGAAATTCGAAAGAAAATTTCGATTTGTCGTATCGAATTCTGAACTAATTTTGAACGACTTTGGTCAGAATTCTTGCATTAAGTCTTATTAAATTCTGATGTTTTTACCGACATTACTAACCGAATTCTGAACGAATTCTGAGCTTATGTCATGGTAAATTCTGAATGTAAACAACCAAAAAGAAGAAAACATTTTTGTTCTACAAAAAAAAAAAATTGTAAAACATTCTCAAAAAGCGTTCGGAAAGACTTTTAGCTACAAGCAGGGGTGTCCGCAGTTTCGCAAGCATTAATTGTGCTGTAACTATGTTTAGTGGCTATACACTTAAGGGCAACCAGATTTGCATTTAACGAGAACTGCCGGCAGTAGAGTTTTCCTCCGAACACAATAAAAATCCCTCGCACAGCTAATCTAACCAAACGTTCAGAATTTGAATTTGAAATATAAAAATACCTCAGACAAACAATTAAGAATTCGTTCAGAATTAGTTCCGACATGTCTGAACACAAGAACAACAACTGTAAAATATGAAGCAAATAAGAAAAATGTTAAACGAATAGTCCACCTCAGAAAAATAGTTCAGAATTCGTTGCGAGTTCGATAACGAGAAGTCTGAACAAAAAATTAATAAAAATCCCACAGGCAATTCTAACGGAATTCGGGCCGAATTCGTTCAGATATTTCTTAACAAAATAAATAAAAAATCCTCAGACAAATCGAAAGAATTTGCATCGATTTCGGTAAGAATTCTAGATAGAGTTCAGATATTGTTCGGAATTATCTGATATCAGACATTGTCGGCAAATTTGGTTTACTGGGTGTTAACACAATTAAAATAAACTTAATACACTATTCGTCGTTTCTAATCGAGTTTTATTGGGACTTTAAATGTGTTTTCGTCCTAAATTAGGATATTTTAGCAGTCTAAAGCCATCGATTATTATACGGATGTTGGCATAACCAATAAACGGGATTTGGCTACTACAAATAACTTATATTTTGTCACTACCGATTATTGGTACTAAAGTACTTGTACATCATAATTGGTGGTTGTGCCAACCAATAGTTGTACTGAATTCGGTTTTTATATCCGACTTATTGGCTGTGACTACTGTAATAGTATCGTACCTCCCATCTTATGGTATGCCGAAACATGTTACCACCAATACCATGTAATGTTGGTGATTGCAAAAGAAAGAATATTAATCAACCAAATTTTTTTAGTTCGGAGCGACTTCCAATTAAGTTTTTCTCTGTGTGTTGATAAATGTCGTGTACTCCTAGTTCTTCAGTCAATTTGACTTTGACGCAAGGCGTTTGTTTGAAATTCGCATCAGTATAGTAAGTAATATTGAGTTATTGAAATGGATCGTGACTGAAATATACATTTGCATACGGTTTGGACTTTCACGAGCAAAAAAAGCCATGGTTTGTTGAAATTAGGTGAAAATTGGTAGAGAATCAGTACTAGCGTTTGGGAGTCATAGCTGAGACATATCATAATAAAATCGTAATCAAATTCCAAAAATTCTATCTTAAAAATCAAGCAGAGGAACATTTTTTAAAATTCATTTTCGTGATTACTATGCCGAAGTCAATAGAAAAAAATATTTAGAACTCTGGAAAGTGAAAAAAAATCATAATTACAATATAAAAATATGTAGTGGGATCGTAACCCATCACGCCACTCTAATATTGCTGTATAATATTTACTGGCCACTCGTTTTATGCTTGCATATAATTTGTTTTAGCACACATTTACCGATAACGCTGGGCAGAATGAGTAGAAACGCGAAAACAAAAGACTAAAGACACGAACCTGAGTTGTGAGAATACAGTCACTATGGCGGTCGCATTGGTGCGCAATTTTCAACTGGGCCTAATTAATATTTAACAATATCGACAACATGCACAACCAGGTATTTCAACATACCGCAACGTATGAGTAATATTGTTTTATTTTAATTTCGTTGATTATACTCGTATGTATGTTCGTATGTGTACAAGTACGTACTCATATGTAAAATCAATAAACACATGCGATATACTTTTTTGAGGTTGCGTTTTGATTTTAATTAAGTATCATTTCGGAAACAGCCAAAATTGTTACAAAAACAACAGCATAACAACAAATAATAATGACACTAACTGTTCATTGGGCTCCAAACAAAAACAAACGGACAAAGTCAACAGGAAAAAAATGTTTTGAAAACCACGCGACTCATGTAAAAGCAGAGTGAAACAAACCCAACAAGAGATTTGGTCCCCCATACAAAACCGTACGCTAAGGAAGTGAAGTGTGGAAGGTTCACACATGCAAAAAAACACAAACAAACAATGGTCGTGTTTTATTTAGCAGATGAAAAAAATAAAGCTTTAACCACCGTCAGAGCGATAACTCCTAACCTTTATTAAAAATCATTTATGTTTGAAATTTACTTAATTGTGTAGGATATAGGCGTCAGTAATAAATGTTTCATCACTTTTATTTCATAAACAATTTCAACAAATTATGCTCACCGGGTTTGCCTCGTAAAATTTGGTTGCCCAAAGTAGTTTTAAAATATGGGTGAATTGGGCCTAAAAACATACCTTCGACTGACTTTTTGAACATGCAGGATCGGCCACGTCCGATTTTATTTTTTCTAATAGTTTTCTATTTTATTAATCGTTTAAAGGAGTATATGTTTAATGTTTCTTTTTATACGAGGGCGACCGCAAAAGTGACTGGCCTAACATAAAAATAACCGTTTTTTTGGAATTATTATTGTTTATTTTTCAACATAATTTCCTTCCAACTCAATATACTTCATCAAACGTTTTTCAAGTTTTTTAATTCCATTCGAAAAATAAGACTTTTCAAGACCTTCAAAATATGCCTCAGTTTCAGCAATGACCTCGCTATTGGACGAAAAATTTTTGCCACCGAGAAATTTTTTTAAATTTGGAAACAAGAAATTATTAGAAGGTGCTAAATCTGGACTATATGGTGGATGCGGAGCAATTTCAAATCGTAATTCTGCCAGTTTTTGTTGAGTTAAAAATGCAGTGTGTAAAGGAACATGATCTTGATGAAAAATAACTTTTTTTTTCTAAATGCGGTCGTTTTATCTTGATTTCTTCACTCAACCGATCCAATAATGCACAATAATATTCACTATTTATAGTTTTTCCTTTCTCAAGATAATCAATAAATATATATACCCCTTACATCCCAAAATACTGTGGCCATTACTTATTCTGTTGACTTAACAGTTTTCGCCTTCTTGGGTCCAGTTTTACCAGCTTCTATCTATCGTTTTGACTATTCTTTGCATTCTGGGATGTTGTGATGGATCCATGTTTCATCTACAGTTATGAATCGGCGCAAGAACTCTTTTGGATTACGCTGATAAATCGCTAAAAGCTCCTCGGAATTGGTCCAACTGACGATTTTTTAGGGAAAAGTCAACAAACACGGCACCCATCTTGCGGAAAGCTTTTTCATGTGGAGTTCATCATGTAAAATTACTCCAAACTTGTTTTTCGTGTATTTTAACAATATCAGCAAGTTCTCTGAGCTTTATTCGTCTATCTTTAGTCACTTTATTAAATATTTTTCTAATGTTTTCAATAGTAGTAGCAGTTTTCGGTCTTCCAGAACGTTGTTCATCTTTCGTACTTGAACGACCCATTTTAAATTGTTGAACCCAGGATTTCACGGTGGAGTATGATGGTGCATTATCACCATGAACAGAATCCAATTCATCTTTGATTAATTGTGGCGTATAACCTTTCATATAAAAGTGTTTAGTTACCGCACGAAACTCTTTATTTTCCATTTTTCAAAAATTATAAAACTTGTTTACTTCAATCACATGTAACAAAGAAAATAATCATTAAATATTTCGAAAATTTTGACAGATGGCTTATAAAAGATTGCTTTTAGAAAACAAAAAAGTTGCTAGTAAAACAGAATATGTGCCAGGCCAGTTAGTTTTGCGGTCGCCCTCGTATGCCCTAGATATGAGACTTTATTCTTCTTAGACTGTCTTCATCTATCAGTCATTGGTATTGTTTAAAGCTTGACAGTAAATACACATCCCAAGAGCTTTACATCTTTTACCGTCAGTACACTTGAGTATCTAGTCTTCGGCTGCCTGTAATCAAATGGACCAAACGTCATTAAACAAATTAGTATTTGTTGTTACATTGACACAATCAGATCACAATCATCACACTGCGATTGGCATAAAAAACGCACCTAATATTGAATAGCTAAAGAAAAATAACTACAAATAAAAAGTCATTTGAATTGCATGTGACAACGAGACACTTGGCGTTTACTATACTTTACTATGACGACAATGCACAGTGGTATTAAAAAAGGAAACTTCGAAATAAGCAGAAATTGTTAAGATGTAGACCATTAGCATTTACTTCATTAGCTTTGCACGTCAAACCCTATTTTTTTTTTTTTGAACCCGGCAAATTTGTTTTTGTAATGGTGATCGTAGAGTTTACAAATTTGCATGCCACACAGATCGGCTTAGATGCAGATATTAGTTGGATTACCTTATCTGTTAATTTTTAACACAATATTATATCTATCTATTGTAAAGTAGGAATCGCATAATTCGCGTCAAAAGGAAACCGGTTCAAAATAGCTTAAGTAGTTTTCTGGAACAATGCGTTGAGTATAAGCACGTGTCAAGCAGAGTGACCAAAGCCGAAAAAACCGACATTTCCATTTTAATGAACAAATCCGACAGTCGGTTTCTCAAAACTAGCTTTCCCCGATGCCGGTTTACACGGTATTTTGGTGTTGCGTATTTCGGTTGTTCGTAGACCCACCCTTAAATGTACAACACGACTCAGAATCACTAGTTGATTCGAGTTTATGACATCTGTCTGTCAGTACATCCGTCCGCATGCCATTTACTAAGGCTTGATATTAAACTACAGGTATCAATTGTTGTCCAATCTTCATGAAGTTTTGCAAAAGTAAGTTTTTTAGATAAAGCGGTTTGTTTTTATAAAAATTGGTTAACGTTTAGATATATATTGTCTTTATCTCTAAAAGCCATATAGTACATCCAATATTGATGAAATTGAGCACAATCCATTACGATCGATCAATAATCAGCTCAGATAAATATGGGCCATACCTGTCAAAGTTTTGATATAGCTCCAGTGTAAAGATATCTCCCGTCATAACACACAAGCGCTCTAGAACGTTCAATTTAATTCCGATTTTTAGTTTGGTATGGTATATTTCGTTTTACAAACAACTAATTTTGCACCAATGCGAGTCATTTAGGCTTTTTTTTTTAATATAGCCACCGTAAAAGTTGTCAGGAATTCCAAAAAATTACCTCCCATATACATGGCCTTAAAAAACTATAAAATATTTATATAATGTTATAAGCCAATTCGCTTATTTGGGAACAAAATAAAAAAATTATGAACCTTAGAAAAATTTTCTTTATATTTTAATTGTATTGAACATTAGGGGAATTTATAAATTATATGGTTTTAAATAGTGTATTTGGCAAATGCTGACCTATCCGCTATACACACAATGCTGCATACGCTTTCTGAAGTTTTCATGAACTCTAACAAGTATGTCGACAGGTATTCTGCCAATTTCGGCCTTAATATTGCTAATTAGGTCTTTCAAGGTGTTGGGACGGTTGATATACACCTTCGACATCAGATAACCCCAAAGGAAAAAATCACATGGGGCTAAGTCTAGTGATCGCGGCGGCCTGTTTACATCACCCCACAAAGAGATAAACCATCCAGGAAACATTTGGCTCAAACAATTCATGGTAACCCTCGCTGTGTGTGCAGTGGAACCATCCTGTTGGAACCATGTACCCTCTTATTGCATTGGCTTAAGATCAGGCTGAATAAAATCCTGTATCATGGACAAGTACCGTTCGGAGTCACAGAGATTGCAGTACTGCTGCTCTAACTCTTTTGATGTTTTGTTTTGTTGTAATCCTTCTCTCAGGTCCCCTTCGTACACATGCTACATTTCCTGCCGTTCTTAATGAAGTTACATAATTTGCAATTGTTTGCCGTTCAGAAACACATCCGCGTGGGGGAACAGCGAATCGTAAACGAAAAGCACGCTGCACTGCAATGATCGAGTGCGCATTTGAAAATTACGCTTCAAAACAAAATTACATATCCTCACGTGTCCAATGCTTGATGGCAACTCAAAGGCAGACGAATACGTCCCGTCAGCCACTAAAAGCCACGCACACTTTCCACTTTCTCCGACCAATAGTGCCGCCACAGTCTGCAGTGCAAAAAAGCAAAACACCGCGATCCACCCTGTATTTAAAAATACATGTTCTGCAGTTTGGCTAAATTTGGGTGACGGTTCCTATGTCCGAAAATCTGAACAATTTAAAACTTAAGTAATTTGGAGCTGTTCTAGGGCACCATTATTTTACGATTTTGAAATCAAGATAAAACGACCGCATTTAGAAAAAAAAGTTCTTTTTCATCAAGATAATGCTCCTTCACACACTGTAGTTTTAACTCAACAAAAATTGGCCGAATTACGATTTGAAATTGCTCCGCATCCACCATATAGTCCAGATTTAGCTCCTTCCGATTATTTCTTATTTCCCAATTTAAAAAAATTATCGGTGGCAAAAAATTTTCGTCCAATAGCGAGGCATATTTTGAAGGTCTTGAAAAATCTTATTTTTCGGATGGAATTAAAAAACTTGAAAAACGTTTGATGAAGTGTATTGAGTTGGAAGGAGATTATGTTGAAAAATAAATAATAATAATTCCAAAAAAAGGTTCTTTTCATGTTAGGCCAGTTACTTTTGCGGTCGCCCTCGTATATTCCACACAGTGAGTGAATTGAAAAGGAAATTTCGTCGAAATGAGTCTCCCAATACGCCTGCCAGATGTTCTGTTTTCGATTCTGGTTCGCAAGTTTAGAATGCTAGAGGACAACTCTCATGGTCCCCGTGGTCTTAACGTGGACACTGGTGCAAATGTGGCGGCAATGGATACTTCCCGATGTGAATATTTAACTATGACATCACTTTGTTTGCAGAACATGTCCAATTGTCTCAACAGTAAAAGGCACATGACCATTCGCTTCATTATCGCTCTCCGTTTGCACCATAGAGCTTACCTTAGAGCTTAACATGTATACCCTTAAGGCAAATACGAGTATCGAGAAAGTGATGAATTACCTATACGAATGGAATTTTTGGTCTTTTATGTTAGTTTCATGGCCAATGTTTATAACTACCAGATATATTAGAGCTAGACCCACCATTAAGCATACCGATCTACGTATAATCACGTGCTGATTTCACTTAACGATGTCTGTCTGTCCGTACTTCCTCCGTCCATCTAAAGTTTGTAATCAAACTACAGATCACTATTGTTGTCCCATTTTCTTGAAATTTAGAAGAAGTAGATTCTTTGGACCAATGTTTTGTCAATGTTATAAAAACTCGAAACAGTTTTAATAATATTCTTTATATTTCGTACCACTGTACCAGACTTTCCATCGTTTGTAAATGAAACACCAGCTTTGCTGAATGTAAAGCAGCGGCAAACAGTATGTATGAATTTAATTTTGCATGCTGACTATATAATTTTTGGTGATGCTGTTGATGTTGTTATTGGTTTTTGTATACTGGCTGAAATTTTCTTGTGGCAAAGTGTGTGTTTTTTGCTATGCTATTTAAATATCTTTGACTGCACCTTAAATTTAGTCTGGCGCTGGGTGATTTTGTTTCCATACTGCCGTTTCTTTCTTAAACATTTTACACATTTAACGACGTTATCTTAAACTAGAAAAGAGTTACGTTTTTTTCTTAATACTTAGTGCTGGAAAAAATATAAACACCTGGACAGACGTGTGCCAATCTTGGATTGAGTTGAGACTATCGAAATGTATGAAATAAGAATGAAAATAGTACCCTACACCATTACAACTAAGAAGAGGTTTTACATGTTAGAAATATCTAAAAGAAGCGTATGTTGCGTTCAACTCTGAAAAAATATTTTATCCATTTAGCCTTTAAAAGGTTTATCAGGTTAAGATTGAATCGGTTGTAACTTCATAAACGCCGTATTCATCCATGAGTCACATACAGGTGCGCAGTGATTGGGGAATCGGAATAACTTCGATTCCAAAACCTTAAGTGTGATACTTTGGAAAATAAAGATTTTGCAAGAATGGGATGAAAGAAGGGAGATTCTAGATCCTTTGGGAACTGCTTATAACATTAAAGAAGTCAGCGGCTATCTCACTACCGTTCGATATCGCCAAGCTATCTCACTACCGTTCGATATCGCCAAGCAACCTACTCCCGAGACAGGTCATTCATATAGACTAGGACAGTCCTTCTTCATCTTCTGTCTGCCTCTGTTATCCATACATTCACCATCTGGACATTCATATTGCGAGGGTTGCTATATATATTTCTGGCCTAGGCAACACTAAGTGCACCATGACAATGCGAGCTCTCACACATCGGCTCAAACCAGCGCCTTTTTGACCGGCCGAAACGTCGAATTGATGGGTCATCCGCCGTAAAGCCCTGTCTTGTCATCCAATGACCACTCTTTATTCCCGCACTTCAAGAAAAAAATGCGTGGTCAACGATTTTCGTCGCCAGAAGATGCTGTTGAAGCGTTCAAAAACCATGTGTTGGAGGTGTCTCAATCGGAGTGGAAAAAGTGCTCCGACAATTGGTTTGAGCGCATGCAAAAGTGTATAATTCATGCTGTAGAATACTTTTAATGATAAATATTCGCATTTTCATAAGGCCAGAAATATATATAGCAGCCCTCGTAGCAACCATCTTTCCAGCAACACAATGTTTTGGGTTAATTTAAGCCTTCTATTGCTTAAAGCAATTAGTAATACAGATCGTTTTTGGCCAATTCTGGGCCATCGATTAATTGTACAGGACGGAATGTATTTATACCTTAGTAACATTAAAGAATTCCTTTTGTTCGATATCAATCAATAATCCAATAAAAGGTTAATTTTTGGAAATTTTCTGGCCCCACCATCTGTTTTTGTGGTTTGGGATACAGTTTTCTGTGACATTGTGTGTCCCAATATCAAATCTAGTTTGTCCAAATTACATCCTGTTACAGTGTACGTGGGCCGACGTAGTGTAATACTTAGTATGGCAGACTATCATACAAATGCTTAAATGCGGGTAAATACATCGTAAAGTTTATTATCTTTTACTTTTTACGATAATATTCAATATTCATTGTTATTTATCTACACATTTTTTAGTTATTCCCAAATCGATTTACGGCAGGTAAAAGCTCCATTATAAAATTCATTAGCGGTTCAGAGCCAGACTTTAACAGTAGGTGCTGAAAAATGAGTATAAAAACTGTATCGTGCACATCTTTCTGATTTGAGAGTAGTTTCCCCTTGTTCCTTAATGGAATATTTAGGGACTGGAGTAAGAAATGTCGGGTGTTCAGTCTGGAGGTATTGTTTTCAAAATAAACAAATATACAAAAACTCAAATCAAGTGTAGAGTCTTTATTCAAACCAAGTGTAGAGTCTTTACTGTTCAAAATAATATTACGCCATTTTTTTGAATATAATTTCCTTCAAAAATTGGCCGCAACTACGGATCAGGGTGTCCATTCCAAGGGTCAAGATTACGGGCTTAAATGCCAGGTAGCAAAAAGTTTAATATCATGGCGCGATCGCGAGCACCATTCGCGGTTTCGGTCCGGCCATCATCATTTTTGAAAAATATGGACCGATTATTCCACCAGCATATAAACCGCACCAAAACGTGTTTTCTTCTGGGTATAATGGTACCTCTTGAACCTCTTATGGTTGCTTTTCAGCCTAAATGCGGCAATTTGGTTTATTGACTTTGCGATTGATCCATAAATGGGCATTATCACGAAATGGAAATGGGCACGAAAAACGTTTCTGACCAAATGCTCATTTACTTACGAGTATATAAAGTAATCATACAGTTGCATAATTTGGAGACGATGTTGTGGTGCAATTCTTTCCATGATGAAATGGCAAACAATGCTAAAAAGAAAAAAATAAAGTTTAACACAACTCACGCGTAATCTATGAAAAAACCCTGTTGAAAAAAATACCTATAGATTGATCGCCCGATATAGACACCATTGGAGATGGTACTCAAATAGGAATAGATGGCGGAGTAGTTTATTAATCACAAATTCGCGCAACAAAAACAAGTGAAACCGACGACAGTCGATGAGAGCCGAGTATATGTAACCCTACACCACTGTGGTGTACAAGAATTACTTATACGATATATAGCCTTTTTGCGTAATTAATCAAAGGTCTTATAAAAAATCAGGCAGGACCTTTTTAATAGGGTCTTTATTGAAACACGCATATACACAATCGGATTTTACTAGGTTTAGTAATAGCCCGAGCATCACCCGATATTTTAATCAACGCGAGTTCGGTCTAAAAATGTAGTTTGAATAAAACCTGCTCATAACTCAAATAACAGAACAAATATTTTTAAACTGGTACACACAGAGAAAAACTCATTTGGAACTTGGTCCGAACTACTAATATTCGATTGGATAAACCGACTTTCTGTTGCAATAGCCAAAATTCCATAGTATTGATAATAACATGGTTCGAGATATCATACGAATGTTGCTACAATCATATCACTATATTCACAGACAATAACAGAGTTATACAAACCCAATTCAGTTAAACCATTGGTTGCGACAACTGGCTGTTATTGCAACCAACCAATTGTGATGTATATGTTACTTTGGTACCAATATGAGCTTAGTTCTTTCTAGTGACCCTGTTTAGTTGGCTGGTGTAATACGAGTATAAAATTGGTTATTCTAATATCAATGTATAAACCCTATCAGCTTTAGTCACGACAAAATCTTTCAAGATCCCAAAAATAAATTAATAACAACAAAACAAATAATGGACTGCTTCAGTTTCTTCGGTTAAACGCACACAGAGAAAAAATCAGTTGGAATTCGGTCCGAACTAAATAAATTCGGTTGGATGAACCGAGTTTCTGTTGCAATAACCATCATTCCATAGTATGTATTGATGGTATCACGGTTTGAGATATCATATGATGGTTGTTACAATCATATCACGGTATTCACAGCCGAAAACACAATTACACAAACCGAATTCAGTTTTTCTATTGGTTGCGACAACTGGCGATTATGGCAAACAAACAAATGGGATGTACTTGCTTCTTTGGTACCAAACTCTAGTGGTGATAACAGATTAGATATTTGTAGTGACCAAACCCTGTTTAGTTGGCTGTTGTAACATAATATTGGTTATATTAACATCAAAAAACAAACCCTATAATATTTTATCGGTTTTAGTCACAACGAAGCCTTTATTTACTACGGAAACATATTTGGAAGTTCCTAACAAATTAATAACAATAAAAGAAATGGTCAAACAGTTTAAGTTTCTTGCTTCAGGCGGCTTATGCTTCCAACCTATCTATAGTGCCTTATATATAAACGAACAATAAACAAAAATTTATTTTTCAGAATAAAGAAACAGGCTTAACTGTAATTTAGCGACATTGCTCAGACTTGATCAGAATTTTCGGCATAGACAGACCTCCTTATGATTTAAAACAACAACCAATTTTATTGTTGGGGACCTATTTTTTCATAGTTACGGCCACCCAATGACAACAAGTATTGGAATATACCTTAATGAATTCTTTTCAGAGTGCGGCTGCAAGGCTGTTAAATATTAAATTTTTTCAAAAAGTATTTATAACCAACAATCTATGACAACAACCAACACATTCAGTTACAATAATCATCTTAGTCTTTTAGGATTAACGACACTAGTTTGCTTAACCGAAAGTGTCAGTTCCTTTTACTGAAAATTTCTGTCTTCCCAATCAACATTCGGCTGTAATGATGGAATACATGCATAATACGTACAACCACCATTTGGTTGGCAAAAACTTCGGTTGTGGCAACAAATCTGATCTCTGTGTGTGGTTAATGCTTCCGAACGATACTGCCATATAAAAAAACGAACTACTGTAATTTAGCGGCATTACTCAGACTTTATCAGTATTTTTGCCATAGATACTCCACCATATTATTCGAAACAACAACCATTTATTTTCGTGCCGATCAATTTTTCCGATTTACGGCCACCCAAAGCTTGGCAATAAATACTCGTATTGTTTTATTCCTTAATAAATTCCTTTCAGATTGGGGCATCATTGCAATGCTTATTAAATTATCTATCCAAAGATGTATTTGTTTTGCAAGGCGGTAAAATTATTTGTTTTTTAAAGTACAGGGTGTCCGCCAGGATGGTATACTACTTTGTTTTGCCACCATTTTGGCAAACATTAGTCTTGACAGTTCATATTCGGCAGTCGTGAAGTAGAGACGTGGACAATTTATTATTTAAAAATATTCGATAAGCCGTTAAACATTTTATCAAAATCAATCATCGATTACTGTGACGATGAGAAAGTTAAACAAATTTTTGGTAGAAATAACATGCCAACGTTTCGAAAAAAGGGCTGTAGCTGATAGGCCCAAGCATGAACCACAACGTACTCCAAGTTCGGCTGAAAACATTACTGCTGCTCAAGAAAGTGTTCAAAACAAAATGTTTTCAAAAGAGCTCGTATTTGTGACGCTAACAGAGGGGGACATTAATCTGATATTGTATTCGAAACATAATTGTCGACATAAAAATAAAACATTTTTTTTTTAAATAACCAACACTCAGCGGATGCCCCCTATATTTGCGGTGCATTGCGTTGGCGAGTGGAAAGTAAAGGATCGGAAGGGGAAAAGAGGCAGTAATAATAACTGACGCTTGTCTTGAACAATATTTCTTGCAACGCTTTAAAAAGTCTATGCTTCTTTCGAAACTTCGAATACATGTCTCGCCTAACGAGCGTCACATTGTATTTTCATGCCCAGAACATCGAGAGCTTCTGATTGTTCAATATCCGTACCATCGATAGAAGTTGACGATATTGTTGGGTCAGCAAATCGCTTGGGAGACAACAAGCAGCACTGTATCCTACGTGCTTTAAAATTTACTCTATTCACTCGACCCCATTCGGAAATGGCCAGTAGATCCCGGCCAAGTGTCTCATCCATAATTCGCCTTTTGTCTTGAATGTCTTGAAGTCCCGGCCTACAGTCGAATGAATATGAATGACAGAGGTTACTATGAGCTGCGAAAAAGTCTATGTGTGTTGGATGAGAACAACTCTAATAGTGCCATCTCTAAAAAAGCTCGATATAAATCGAGCAAACGTATTACCGACACCAAAAGCGAACAGCTTTGATATGAGTGCACCGGCCAGACTCTATCAAAGGCCTTGGAGATATCTAGAGCCACAACCTTACTCTCACCAAACTGGTGGATAGACCGACTCCAACGCTCCGACAAGAACGCCAATAGGTCTCCGGTAGAGCGATTTCTACGGAAGCCATACTGTCGATCACTTAGCAGGTCGTTGGTCTCTAAATACCTCACAAGATGGTGGTTTACCATGCTCTCCATTACCTTGGAGAGCGCAGAGCAAATCGCAATTGGAACATTTTTGGGGTTATTGTCTGGGGGGTGAGAAATTCCAAGTGAGGGTGATGGTACTAGGTCAGTATATTGAAACCCTCAAAGGGTTTTGCGTTCGTATGTGCCAGTTTCTTTTATGAAAATTAAGTAACTTCACTTAATTGTAAATAAAAGCAGAACGCGTTAATCGATTTCCATGATCTATGTCGCATTTTGTTTATAGGTTATGTGACTTTACGTGAAAGTTATAAGACTCTACACGTTTTTCCGTTTGGGATTTATATGTTTTAAAAAACATTTACGAACGCAAAACCCTTTGAGAGTTTTAATATACTGACCTAGTACCATCACCCTGACTTGAAATTTCTCACCCCCATATTGGCTGTTGTACTGTGTTATTCGCCGGATTATTGGCTTTACCCTTTTAAGGGATCGGCGCGACGTTTGGAACCTTCCAACACTCTGGGAAAACTACAGCACGCTAAGCAAGGTTGAAAAGGTTGCATAATGGACGGGTTAGCGTCGACGAGCACTTACTTAGGACAAGTGCCGAAATACCATCCGGGCACGGCGGACACCCTGTACTTACAAACAACAATCTAACACAGCGACCAATACATGTACAAATTAAGTTCCAATAATCATCTTAATCTGTTATGAATACCGATACTTGTTATCTTGAACCGAAAGTGTCAGTTCTCTCTACTAAAAAATTGCTGTGTACCTAATCAACATTCGTTTATAATGATGGAATGCAAGGAAAGTACCTGCAACCACCTACATTCGGTTGGCAAAAAAATAGGCAACAAATCTGTTCTCTATGTGTATTTTTAAAAATTGGATAAAAACAAAAAAAATATTTCAGTCAGACAACCTACACGCAGAGAAAAAACATGGTTACTACATGGTCACGACGATAATAATATGTTCTCCTCAATAAAAGTATGTTCGTCGCTACCATAGCATTGTTAACTGAATTTATTTTTGACAATAGTATAATTGCTGCAATATTAATATTGTTGAAATGTAACAATTTTAAAAAATTTAAAATTTAAAAATGAAAATATGGTTATAGCAACAATATAAATATGATTGATGCGACAAAAGTATTGTGTTTTGCGTTTTATGTTAACAATAATATGATTACGAAAATCATATTGTATGATTGTAATTTTTCTTCAATGTTATTGGTACGGATCTAATACAATAATAGTACTTTTTTATCGAAATTAAAATTTTTTAAACAAGCTGCTTTGGCTTTATTTAAGTGAAATATTTTTAATAAAAACGCTTACGTTTATTTCATTATTTTTTCTACTGTGAAATAAATCACTCGTATTATTTTGAATTTAATGTATTTTGGAATAATTTTCATAATTTAAATTTATTGTTGACAACTTAAACCAATTCTAATAAATAATATTGGGGATCAAATCTATTGTCGACAACTTAAACAAATTCTCATAAATTATAATGGGAATCATAGTATAATTGTGTGTGATCATACTATGGTTGTAGGAATCATAACATGGTTGCATGTGAATCATACTATGCTTGTGAGGATCATACTATGGTTGTATATGAAACATACTATGGTTGTGGAGATTATACTATGGTTGAGTTTGAATCATACCATGGTTGTGGGCACCATTATATGGTTATGTGTGAATCATACTATTGTTGTGAGGATCATAGTATGGTTGTGTGAATCATACTAAATTTGTGAGGATCATAGTATGGTTGTATTTGAATCATACTACAAATTCTCATAAATTATAATGGGGATCATAGTATAATTGTGTGTGATCATACTATGGTTGTAGGAATCATAACATGGTTGCATGTGAATCATACTATGCTTGTGAGGATCATACTATGGTTGTATATGAAACATACTATGGTTGTGGAGATCATATTATGGTTGAGTGTGAGTCATAACATGGTTGTGGGCACCATAATATGGTTATGTGTGAATCATACTATTGTTGTGAGGATCATAGTATGGTTGTATTTAAATCATACTATTGTTGTGGGGATCATAATATTGTTGTACCACAACCATATACCCAACAATAGTATTATCCTCTTCGAATATTGTCACCACAATCATACTTTTTTTCTGCGTGTATACAATTTAACTATCAGTTGGCCAAGTAAGCAAACGCTCGTGGACAACCGAATTGAAAGAGTACTTATAGCCAAAAATCTAATACCACAACTAATGCATGCACAAATTCAGTTCCAAAAATCATCCTTATAAGTTAGGGTTGCGCAACATATTCTGATGGTGGAATGTCCGATATCGCGCTATCCTTTCGCCTATTTTCATCAATCTTATTGCTGTGATATCGCCATTGCAAAAATGTTACATTTCCAAGTGCAAACTAATATGATGCCCTCCACCAACGTACGATCTTCTAGACAATATTTAAACATTTGTATATTTTCAGAAATATTTACATACGATTCGTTTTTTTTCTGTGAAAATCTCGACATGGTTTGTCTACGCAACAACGACGTCATTACAAATATCATTTAATTTTTTTGTTCTCCCTCCTGGCGAATGGGAGTTGATGCATGCTGCATGTTGTAGGTCCTCATATTCATGGTACACATATCACTCTAGTCCCTCGAATGACTAAAAGCGTTAACGCTTTTTAGCCAGATTTCATTCACAGCATTTGCCGGTGTGTACGAGTACGTATGTTGTCGTTATGGGCCAAAATGCAAAAATCCACTTGCATGTCTGAACGAGACTTTATGACTATTTTTTTGTTAGCCGCGTTTTCAGAGACACTGCAACGGCAACAACAACATGACGTTGTTGTTTTTTTTTGATTTTTTTTGGCAATTGTTTAACAAGTTTACTTTATTTATAAAACTTTATGTGTTATTTTTACTTTTGGCCATATGTCTGCGGTTGCGGCGTGTATGACTCATAGAATATCATGTCTGCTGAACTCCATCGCAGGCTGTTTGTGGAATATTTTTGTTTTCGATTTTCATTAAAGAACAGAGTCCAATATTTTCTTTGGCTGAATGTCTAAGTTGCTGGCTGGCTTTTTCATGGTTGGTGTTGTTGTTGTTGGCTAGTTTTTTTTTTCTTCTAACCAATGTCCATTTGTTGTTTATGATTTTATTAGCTAAAATAAATGTTTTTCTCAATTTTTTCCCTCGTACCTGGCATTAGATTTCGGTACGAGCCATTATTTTTTTTTTTGGTTTGTTTGGTTTGTTTTATGGAGTGCTTGCATGCAGTTAGCCGTTTTTGTCTGGTTATCATTGCTGTTGTTGCTGTAGTATTTTTTGGTTTAATACTTTGTCAATTAAGCAGCAAATTGGTTTACAAATTTATGTTGCATTTAACAAATTTTTCTTAATTAATATTTTTTTCGCATTTTTATTAAAAACGATATTTTTCTGAGGTTATTATTAAAGGAAAAGAAAAAAATTGCTAATTGTGGTAGTCGTTTTTACAAACATATTTATAAGCAGCTACGATTATATGAATATAAATAGAAGCATTGGCATATTAGAACTTAAAATTGGTAGAGGTTTTGATGGGCTTTTGGCAATGCTACATCTATCACACTACGCACTTTTAAAAAGGCTAAGATCATCGGACTGATTTTTTAAAGGAATGTTAAAAATAAATAAAAACCAACTCCTACACGCAAAGAAAAAATCAGTTGGAAAATGGTTGGATCTACAGAAGTTTCCTTGCAAAAGAACAAGTTCCGTTGTCATCGCCGAATATTTATAAAAATCGGACCACTTAAATGCACGGTGGAGGGTATGAAAGTGGCCGAACTTAATGACTTCTTTTTATTTCTCCTGATATTTTTGGGTTTTTCGAGTTTTTTCAGAATAATAGGGTGATCCATCTAGAAGTCATTTTTCAGAACAACAACAAAAGTATAAAAGTTCAAATCAAGTGTGGAATCTTTATTGGTAATTTGAAAGGACATTTTGTGGCATTTATTTTTTGAATATACCTTAATTTCCTTCAAATGTTGGCTGAAACTACACCTCAGGGTTTCCATTCTGAGGCTCCAATTTTGGATGACTCGTTCGAGCATTTCGACCGGTATGGCTTCAATGACACGCGTTATGTTGGCTTCCAAAAACTGAATCGTATCTGGTTTATCAGCATAGACTATGGACTTTGCGCAACCCCAAAGAAATGTCTAAAGGTGTAATATCACTCGATCTAGGCGGCCAAATTACCTGTCCAAAACCTGAAATTAGCTGCTTTTCGAAATGACCTATCCATAGATCCATTGTTTGAGCAGTTTCATGGCAAGTGGCACCGTCCTGTTGAAACCAAATGTTGCCAAGATTACGGGCTTCAATTTCAGGTAGCATAAAGATCGATATCATGGCACGATAGCGAGCACCGTTCACGGTTACGTTCCGGCCATCATCATTTTTGAAAAAATATGCTCTTGAACCTCTACTTATTGCTCTTCAGCCTAAATGCGGCAATTTTGTTTATTGAATTTGTCGTTGAGCCAGAAATGGTCTTCATCACTGAACAAAATCTTGGTCGAAAACAGAGGATCTTCCCGTTTCTCACCGAACGCTCATTTCCATAATACAGTTGCCAACATTTGAAGGTTATTATTTTCCAAAAATTAATACCATAAAATGTCCTTTCTAATTACCAATAAAGATTCCACACTTGATTTGCATTTTTACATTTTTTTTGTTCTAAAAAAATTTCGGCCTGGCTTGATTTAATATCCTGCATAATTAAAATGCATTCTACCTTTAGATGGCAATTCCAAAATAATATCTATGGATTCCCCCTTATCTACTCCTATCGGTGTAAATACTTTTATTCGACATTAGTCCGTTTTTGCCAGTATCAGTATCTCATTTCCTATGTCCTGGCTTACATAAGAGAGTCACACCGAATGTGATACACAATATATTGAGTTCCTTCTTAGATTCATACACTAGTGCTTAAGTGGTCATACATGGTTTGAAAGCCAGGAAAGCCGATGTCGACTAGGGATGTAACGAACGTGGGCTTAGCGAAAGCGAAAGAAAGTACTCAAGTATACATTTTTGCGAAAGCTAAAGTGCATTTTTTAAATAAAGTCTTTGCGAATGCAAAAGGAAACAATAAATGTTTGATTGTACAGATTATTTTATATGAAATAAAAAAAATATAATTATCATTTTCCAGGGAAATTCAAAACAAATTACAATTGTTTGCAGTGTGACACATTTTTATAAAAATTTAGTACAAGTCTTAAGGAACAACAAACATTTTTGAAAAATAGCCACAAAAAATTATTTTCTGTGCTAACTATCGGGTCATCAATCTTTTTCAATGGGGTTTTTGTTTTTTTGGTTAAACTTTATTTTTTTCTTTTTAGTATAGTTTGCTATTTCATCATGGAAATGTCTCCAAATTTTGCAACTGGCTAATGGAAATGAGAATGAGAAGATCTGCTGTTTCGTCCAAAATGTTGTTCAATGATGAGGGTCATTTCAGGCTTAAGCTCAACGTCAATCAACAAAATTTCCGCATTTGGTCTAAAAAACAACCAGAAGGGGTGGTGTGGTTTATGGGTTGGCTGAATCATCGGTTTCCCATTTTTTTTTTAAAAATTAAGATGGGCGGGATGTAACCGTGAATGCTGGTCGCCATGATATCGGACTTGTAGCTACCTGAATTAAGAAGCCGTAATCTGTACAACATTTGGTCCAGACTGTGCCACTTGCCATACAGCTGGTCAAACAACTGATCTATTGCGAGGTCATTTCGAAGAGCAGCTAATTTCACTTTTTGAACCTTTGAGCTGGCCGCCTAAATCTTGTGATACAACACCTTTAAACATTTTTCTTTATGTTATGTAGAGTCAAAAGTCTATGCTGACAAACCAGCTACGATTCAGGGTTTGCAATCCAAAATTACGCGTGTCATTATAATTGCCTTCAAATGTTGACTACGCATCAGGGTGTCCGTTATAAGAGTCTAAAAACTCGGTATGGAGTTATCCAAAATTGGACTCTTATAATGGACAGCCTGAGGTGTAGTCAACATTTGAAGGAAATTTCATTCAGAAACTAACTGGCATAAACTGTCATTTCGAATGAACAATAAAGAATTTGAATTTTTGTATTTTTTTTATTTTAAAAAATATACCGCGATATGCAAATATTCCCGAGTTTGTTATTACGAATTGAATTAAAATAATCAGAATATTTTTATATCCCTACTGTCCCATTGCACACTTTGCTGCCAATAAAGAAATTTGAAGCAATTCCTGTATCAGGACGTTTTCTTTCCATTCTCTTCGGGGTGGGAATCTTACCCCTAATTTACAGTAAAGTGTAAAGTCTAGCGATGAATTTCCAAATTTCTTTTCGAATGTCAGGCTTGGAAAGCAATAATCGATTTTTTTCACAAAGAAAGAAGAATAATTTTTGTACCCTCCAATATACAATGCAGGGTATATTAGTTTTGTCATTCTGTCTATAACACCTTGAAATAATCATCGGAGACCCAACAAAGTGTATATATTCTTGATCCTCGTAAAAATCTAAGACGATCTAGCCATGTTTTCCTAATGTCCGTCTGTTGAAAACAAGATAGAGCCTGCATGGAAACAGCTAGGGAGCACAAACATGTGTAGTTAACCTAACATAGTTGGTATTGAAAATGGGCTATATAGCTCTACGGGAAGTTGGTGTTGGAGACCCTCAACCGACACTACCTCATAAAAATTAGTTTTTTATTTGGAAATATCCGTCCAGTTGCTTGAGCAAAATCACTGAAATTGTGCAAATAATAATCTATATATGGGCGCAATCATCTATGTAAAAATTGTTTATATTGGGCCACCATTTCTTGTACCTCCCATACAGACGGCCTTATGGGCCTTGAGAAATAATATGACTATAACTCACCACAAACTTGACCTATCAAAATGAATTTTTACACATCAAGATTTCTATATACAACACACTTCTACGCAGAATTCGGTTGAGATCGGAAAAGTCCTACTGGTACCTCCCACACTAACGGTCTCATAGGCCTTGAAAAATAAAATTACAATAACTCATAACACACTGACCTATCGAGTCGAAATTTTCGGCATAAAGATAAATATATAGAACAGATTTTTGCGCTAAATTTTGCTAAGATCGGAAAGGCCCTACTAGTACCTCCCACACAAACGTTCTAATGGGCCTTGAAAATAATATGACAATGAAGTTTTTTGCATAAAGATTTTTATATAGAACACACCTCTGCGCAAAATTCGGTTGAAATCGGAAAAGTCCTACTGGTACATCCCACACAAACGGTCTCACGGGCTTTGAGAAATAATATGACGATAACTCACCACAAGCTTGACCTATCGAAGTGAAATTTTGCACATAAAGATTTCTATATAGAACACACTTCCGCACCAAATTGAGTTGATATTGGGTAGCCTCTTTTGATACCTCCCATACAAACGGTCTTAAGGGCCTTGAGAAATAATATGACGATAACTCATCACTAACTTGACCTATCGTGACCTAAATTACAAAAAATAGTTTTTTTTTTGGGAATCTGGTGGAGGGTATAAAAAGTTCGGCACAGCCAAACTTAACATTTTGTACTTGTTTTAAATAAGAATGCATTATAAATCTTAAATAATCTAACACCAGAAAACATTGAACTTATTTTGAAATATCTTAAAGCTTGTAACTTATATAACCGACAAATTATTGTGACAACCATAAGCTAACTCCTTTGATGTCACAGCTTCATCTCGAGATATCAGTTTATAATTTTATTATAACCTGATATATGTAATAAATAAAAAAATAATCGAAGATGTTGGCTTTTGTACTGATTTCAAAAATCCCAAGTCTCCTATTTATAGAATTCATGCTTACTTTTGCCAATAATCTAATGAGGAGTACACACAATGACCGCGTTCTATTGGCAACTTGGTTAGGAGGTCGCTATCGTATTAACTTCACGCCCTAATACAAAAATAAAAAATGATTTTGTTTACATAAAACTTAAGATAATTGGCGTAAAACGCCGTTTGTTTTAAATATTTAAAATTTTTGGGAAACAAATTATTTAAGAATAACTTTAAGCGAGCTCAGTATTTACTCGCATATAGTATTTCATGAATAGCTTTTCTTCTACAAATGGCAAATTTTCAAATCAAACGGTTTGTGGTGTTTATAGCCAATCACTTCCTGTAAACATAGACATTTCGTAAGAAAAATTGTTCGTAAAGTTTGAAGTTATCGCCTTAGCGACCTATTACTCGTTTAATAGGCTAGTGCCAGTAGGACTGATCTAATATAAACATTTATAGAGCAACTTACCTTAGAAATGGCTATTATAAGCGAAATCTATATAGCTAATAAGATCAGCATAATCCCAAAAAGAAAAACGTTCGCTAGACACTGTAACCAATAAAAATGAATCATGTTTAACAACGTTGGAAACAACATCGCTTACCAACTTCAATAAAATACATAAACAGTTGCACTTACATACTCATACATGGCTATACTCGTATACCCATAGACCCTATTACGAATAGATGGTTTGTTACAACAATAATCCACCAAAAATAATAGTCGTACAAGAGAATACAAAAATTATATCTGATAAATTATAGAAACAACGACAAAGTTCCAGAGGAAACCTTTGGACGCACACACTCATATGGCCACACAGTCCCCGATGCACACTTTGGGGGGCTATTGTCAACGGACAAGAAAGAACTCGTGGAAAGGACAACAGGTATGTTATTGTTATTATTAAAGATGCTAAAAGAGGCTTAAATAGCAAAAAATATGAAAACAGCCTGGGCTTGAGAATCACCCAACCTGTGCATCTGTGCACAAACAAATTTCTCTATCCGCATGGCTATTAGTCGTAATATACCAAACAATTGGTGGTACTCATGCTACAACAGGTGTACTTTGTTGTATGAAGCGAATGACAAAATGCAGACTGCTGATTTGCAATACATAGAAATATTACTTAAGAGGACAATTGAACATTTTATGGAACGATCAAGCCCAGGAAAACTTATTAAGTCTCGGTATAACCCACTAGGAGTCACGCGCTCAAGATCTAAGTTCGTGGAATTTTACTTTAATCGAGGTCAAAGACCTGTTATGGTTGTAAATAACCATAGTAGCAAGTTCGAGAATAACACACGATTTAACTTAAATAAGAATAAAACAGATTTTCCGAAGATTATTTTGTATTTAAAAGAGCAAATTACCTTTATTGGAATAATCACACTTATTGTCAAAAATTCCCAGCATAAATGTAGCGTAAATGCGTTTCCTCCTGCAAAGAACTATAAATTACTCCATCAGATAAACTTTTTAGGGAACAATGTTGATATCTCTAGGAAGAAAACACTAATTGGCGGGTGCAAGCCTGTCAGCAGCGTCTGGACAATTATTTCAAAAAGTTTCTTGTCGCTAAAAGTGAGGAATTGCAATTGGAAAGCTTATTAAATTTGATCAATGCCACAATATTTTATCAAAATATAACGAACTTTCGATAGGAAAATGTCAAAAACCTGCATAGTTTCAACTTTTGTTTGAGTATTTTAAAGTGGAGCTCTTCACCTAGGGGAGTTCATTACAAACTGCCCAAACTTCCTCTTATAATAGCTGCGGTAAATGTAACAGGAATCTCGATTATTATCGTTTCTCTTCATAGCAACAGTATTTCTGCAGAAATTTGTAGATCAACTATGAATGAAGCTCTATGATATCCAAAGGTCATGCGACAAGATTAACCTGAATTCTAATTCCAACAGTCTAGCCCTCTAAACAGCCACAAGCAGTGTTTCTATGGGTCAGCCACCCTCATACAATTCAACTATTTTCTCCCATGGGACTGTCGTTTGGTATTCTTTTGTGGTTTTTTTTATGCCTGTGTGTTCACTCTGGTATGTTTCCTCAGAAAGTCTTTTACTCCCTGAGGAGGCAACTCAAAGATTGTAAGGACGGTGAAGGAAATATGCATTTAACCACAGCTTTGACTATCTTAGCCACAGAACCAGTTTGCAAGTTTCAGCCGGTTGATGTGACTTATAAAACCATGATGCGCGATGTTAATTGTGGAGTCACAACTTACGTCAAGTTTTTTGCCCAACTTAATTTGGCATTTTTTTGTTTCAATATTTGACAAATTCAACTATGAAGAGCAACGCGTTAAGATAGGACCTTTATATAAATCTAAAACGCCTTTCTTTAGTTAAAAAAACAAAACAAAGTGCGCCAAATTTCAATAAGATTGGATGTTATGTAGAGCTTAAAACATAAAAATAGCATAAACATATACCTAGATATACTTCTAAGGGAGCTATTGGGTGATCAATCTAAAGGATTTTTTTTTAAATAAAAAAATACAAAAATTCAAATCAAGTGTGGAATCTGTATTGCTCTTTCGAAAGTACATTTTATGCCATTCTATTTTGAACATAATTTCCTACAAATGCTGGCCGCAACTACGACTCAGGGTGTCCATTCTGAGAGTCCAACTTTGGAAGACTCGTTCGAGCATTTCGACCGGTATGGCGTTTATGACTCGCGTAATGTTGGCTTCCAAAACCTGAACCGTAGCTGGTTTATCGGCATAGATTTTGGACTTTACGTAGCCCCAAAGAAAAAAGTCTAAAGGTGTGATACCACACAATCTAGGCGGCCAACTCACCGATACTAAACGTGAAATTAGCTACTCTGACCTCTAAATAGATCCATTGTTTGACCTCTCAATAGATCCTGTTGAACCCAAATGTCGTCAAGATTACGGGCTTTAATTTCAGGTAGCAAATAGTCCGATATAATGTTGCGATAGCGAGCACCATTCACGATTACGTTCCGGTGCTCATTTTTGAAAAAATATGGACCAATGATTCCACCAGCTCATAAACCGCACCAAACCGCGATTTCATCTGAGTACGAGCGCGACCGCAAAAGTAACTGACCTAACATAAAAAGAACCGTTTTTTGGAATTATTATTATTTACTTTTCAACATAATCTTCTTCCAAATCAATACACTTCATCAAACGTTTTTCAAGTTTTTTAATTCCATCCGAAAAATAAGATTTTTCAAGGCCTTCAAAATATGCCTCAGTTTCAGCAATAACCTCGCTATTGGACGAAATTTTTTTGCCACCGAGAAATTTTTTTAAATTTGGAAACAAGAAATAATCAGAAGGAGCTAAATCTGGACTATATGGTGGGGTGGATGCGGAGCAATTTCAAATCGTAGTTCGGCCAGTTTTTGTTGAGTTAAAAATGCACTGTGTGAAGGAGCATTATCGTGATGAAAAATAACTTTTTTTTCTAAATGCGGTCGTTTTATCTTGATTTCTTCACTCAACCGATCCAATAATGCACAATAATATTCACTATTTATAGTTTTTCCTTTCTCAAGATAATCAATATATATTATACCCCTTGCATCCCAAAATACTGTGGCCATTACTTTTCCTGCTGACTTAACAGTTTTCGCCTTCTTGGGACCACTTTTACCAACTTCTATCAATTGTTTTGACTGTTCTTTGCATTCTGGGATGTAGTGATGGATCCATGTTTCATCAACAGTTATTAGTCGGCGCAAGAACTCTATTGGATTACGCTGATAAGTCGCTAAAAGCTCTTCGGAATTGGCCCAACGGACGATTTTTTGGGGCAAATTCAACAAACGCGGCACCCACCTTGCGGATAGCTTTTTCATGTGGAGTTCATCATGTAAAATACTCCAACCTAGTTGTTCGTGTATTTTAACAATATCAGTAAGTTCTCTGAGCTTTATTCGTCTATCTTTAGTCACTTTGTTAAATATTTTTCTAATGTTTTCAATAGTAGTATCAGTTTGCGGTCTTTCAGAGCGTTGTTCATCCTCCGTACTTGAACGACCCATTTGAAATTGTTGAACCCAGGATTTCACGGTGGAGTATGATGGTGCATTATCACCATGAAAAGAATCCAATTCATCTTTGATTAATTGTGGCGTATAACCTTTCATATAAAAGTGTTTAATTACCGCACGAAACTCTTTATTTTCCATTTTTCAAAAATTATAAAACTTGTTTACTTCAATCACCTGTAACAAAGGAAATAATCATTAAATATTTCGGAAATTTTGACAGATGGCTTATAAAAGATTGCTTTTAAAAAACAAACAAAAAAAAGTTGCTAGTAAAACAGAAAATGTGCCAGGCCAGTTAGTTTTGCGGTCGTCCTCGCAAAATAACACCTCTTGAACCTTTTCTAGTTTCTTTTCAGCCCAAATGCGGCAACTTTGTTTATTGACTTTGCCATTTAGCCAGAAATGGGTCTCATCACTGAACAAAATTTTGATCGAAAACGGCGGATGTTCCCGTTTCTCACCGAACGCTCATTTCCATAATTCAGTTGCCAACATTTGAAGGAAATGATTTTCAAAAAATAAATACCATAAAATTTCCTTTTAAACTACCAATAAAGATTCCACACTTGATCTGAATTTTTATATTTTTTTTGTTTTGAAAAAATACCTCTAGATGGATCACCCTATACTTTGTTAAATATAAATAGTTGGTTGGAGAAACTCCGTACTATGTGGCGGCAATGTTCGAAAGTCCCTTTCATAGGATTCCTGCTACTAGTGACACTATTGTGTCGCTCTATGCCGATAGTTCGTATCTTATCCCAAAAGAATATATCGGCTGTTTCTTTAGTTTTCTTGGTCATTGTTCTTTTTGTTCCATTCGCTCGTTTTGTACAAATGTCTACAGGTCTATGTTTTGCCTTGCAATTCCGCTGCAAACTCAGGTGTGCTTTGTTTACAACCTCTGCCTTATCAAAGCCAATTAGACGACTTATATTTTTGCCACCTCCTTTCTACTTTCAGCATAAGCATCGCCAGTATCATCATCATCATCATCCGTGCCGCCAGCACAAGATCGTTGCCACTATTTCCAGCGTCACCCTGATCATGGCCGTCATCTTCTTTTTGTTTTGTTCAAAGGTTTCCCAAACCATGTTCTTTGCAATACAATCGCGCACTCACTCTGCAGCAGCATTGAGAAATTCTTATTTTTATGGTGTTATTATGGCAATTATGAGCTATAATTGAAATTGTTATGCTTTTCAGTGAATGCCAGAGGAGGAAGACAAACATGCCGTAGGAGCGGAGAAAACAAAACGTAGAAGACATAGAGCCGAAAATTCCAAAATTTTTATGAATTTCTATAAAATTAAAACTAATTGGTTCTTTATATGTGTGTACGAATGAATGTCTGCGTTATGATGTGGGTGTTGGTTATTGATCGTGCCACAGTGGATTCGAGTGGGTATAAATAAATTGTTTAAAAATTAAAAATAAATTATGGTGAAGGTTAGTACTAGATGTACGACAAAACCAAATTAAATGATCTAAAATCCGAGGACGAACTATACTTTCTTTTAGCTACATTGAGTTCACATGTGCCCCGTACAGTGACTGGACCACAAATCGGAAAGGAGCTTCGTACAGGGAGATATACCAAAAGATAAACCAATATGGTCGAGCTTCGGTAGCTTCGATTAAGTCACGCATAACGCACTGTACTAAATTTCGCTTTTAGAGGGCCTGTCCCAAAAGATATAGATCTATGTACCGCACCCGCATGGAACGATCTTGTCTAATTTCACTAGGGTTAGTAATTTAAGCAAGATCAAATTAAAAAATGAGCTTGCCAGTCTGAACATAAAATCATAAAAATTCCTTCGTATTGGCTATAGCAAAACATGCATCAATATGTGACAGCGCATAGAGAAAGGGACCTAAGGGTAAAAAAAATCAATTTTCACATTTTTTTTTTGGTGTGGACAACATCTGAGCATCGAATGAGACCGATCCTATGCGCCAAAAGTGTTCCCTCCCAGAGATATGCGCGTTTATGAAAGTGATGGTACACCAAAGATACACGTATTTAAATCTTTAAAATGGCTCTCCTGAACAAAACTGGTTTTTACCCTTAGGTCCCTTTCTATTTTGCGCCTCACATATGGTCCAAGTTTATCTGGTGTTCGCATCTAATTAATCATGCGAACATTTAACACAATAGGATTTCATTGGTGACTTTTGCAGCAGTATTGCCGTAACTTTGGAGGGACCTTGCAAAGCAAAATGTATGTAAGCGTGGACCGATATAGTTCAATTTCATCAGGCTTAGTTATAGATCTCATTAAACCCAATATGCTAAATTTGAGCTCAAACGATAGTAGGGAGTGACTTTAAGCACGAGAAGGCCTTAAATAGGAAAGCAACTTTGTACAGAGGCTTACGAAACAAAGTTCCGACAAGGTCGAATATTATCAGGCCTTAGTTAATGTCTACTATAAACATGGTAACCATACGTAAAGCTTTTTCGGAAAAGGGGACATTTCTGCTTAAAAAGGAGGACATTTGAGACAATTTAATTAAGTACCATAAGCAGCTGGAGGACACATTTTAAAAATAAACAAGTAAAAATGTTTAATTCGGGCGTAGTTGACTACTAGATACCCTACACCACTCTTCTATTCAGTCGATTAAGCATCTCTGCCAGGAGCTTGTGCAAGGCCGTACTAATATGATAGATAGAGTTTGTGATTTGTTCCTCATATTTTACCTTCTTGAGTCCCACAACATTCCATTAAAAAACAACAGAATTGCCGGCATTTACGAGATGCCGCTCAAAAATTGTCTAACCCGGGGTTGAACCTGGATGACTTGGCTAGATAGTCGTGCACACATCCATCACACCACGTGGGCCAACATGCCTCCATAACGTACCGTACCAAATTTGTGGCTTCTAGACTGCAGGACCTCAAATCGGGAGGGACATTTATGTGGGGGCTATGATGAAGGAATTTTTGTTGATACGAGTATTTGACTTAAATCGGTTCATATCGTGCAAGGAAGGAAACAACTGTCCCGTTGCCACAACACTACTTTATAACATTGTTTTGGGCCCCCTAAATTTTCATATTCTGGGATATTGTAAAACCAGAAGATGATCTAACGATGTCGGTCGGTTAGAATAGCGATATGAGGTATTTTTTGGAAAAATTTCAAAACCCTCGGACGAATGCATTAAAGGACCCAATGTGTGCGGCGTTTGGACGCAAAACAAAAGGGTACTTTTGTTAATTACAATTTTCACTTTTTTTGATGTGGACAACATCTGAGCATCGAATGAGACCGAGCCCATGCCGCAAAAGTGTTCCCTCCCAGAGATATGCTCGTTTTATGAGAGTGGTGGTACACCAAAAATACACGTATTTAAATCTTTAAAATGGCTCTCCTGAACAAAATTGGTTTTTACCCTTAGGTCCCTTTCTATTTTGCGCGTCACATATGCTTACTTGACCCTTTATTTTTTTACTGGTGCGAATATTTTACATTTACTATCGATAGTTACTGAAAAATATTGATAGTTTTCACAACGGTATTTGCGAAAGCAATCGCTAGCCACAAAAATTCAACAATTAATCATTTATCAAGAGTTTTATCTTTCTCTCGTTGTTTCCAATGGCTTCCTGTTAATTTAGTTGTGCCTTACAGAGGTCATAGAAGTTTGAGAATTATTAGTACCGCTTTAAACCACTGTAAATTGTTTGCTTAGAGACTGAATATTTGATTGGGTCGCAAAATTCGATTTTAATTGGAAATAATTTACAAGTACAAAATCGATTACTTCAAAATTATTCCTTCCTTCATTTAAGAGAGCGTTTTATATTGACAGTGACATATAAAAGGGCGTGGTCTTAGACGTCTCATGAACAGCGTTACCGTTTTTGGCATTTCCGACCAAATTTGGTCAGATGGATTTAAAACTTTAAGATGGTCGGTCCTATCGATTTTGAATTGACAAGGTACTGTGTTACTGCTTTTAATAATAAAAAGTCGTCCAACTTAAACGTGCGATGTTAATTTTTATAAAACAAAAAGTTTTCAAAGAATTATCTTAATTTTTTTTATGAAGAAAGATCTATGACAATTATGTGTGAAACGAACTATCGGCCAAAAGCTCGTCACGGCCCCGGTGGCATACCTCTATCCTATGGTCCATGTTTTTAATGCCTTTGAGAAAAAATGTAGGTTCAAGGTCATCAATGTGCTGGGTTATCTTATTCTTTAGCTCTTGAATAGTTTTAGGCATATTGAAGGACAATATCATTAAAAATCACCAAAGAAAGAAGTTCAACGGTATCAGATCGCCACGACGTGAGATAACAAGTCTTTTAAATCTGTTGCGCAAATTAGTCATTGTTGCGTTAGCTACGTGGCAAGTGGCACCATCCTGTTGGAACCACATATCATCCAGGTCCTTACCCTGTATTTCTGGCTACAAGAAGTCCGTTTCCATTTCGCAATAGCGACCACCATTCACGGTTACTGCTTGGTCGACCTCATTTTCGAAGAAGTTTGGCCCGATGACGCCGCCAGTCTTTAAATCAGCACAACAGTTATTCTTTGTGGATGTTTAGGCTTTTTAACAATCACTCGTGGATTCTTAAACTTAAAGTGTCATTTACGCTCTCTATTGTACTGAATCAGGACTTGCAAATTTAAACCTTATTTCAGAGATACACTTTTCAATTTATATACAATACAATTAACTTTAATGCTAATGCTTTCAAAACACCTTGAAATACTAATCCGAGATATTATTTATCTTATAAAGAGCCCTTCTTGCTGTGTCCGTACGTCAATCTGTGTGTCTGAGGAAGGGAAAAATGTACTTAAAAAACCTCTAAAAAAGTCCACTATTTAATATTCGTTTTACATTTCTTGATTTTTTTTTTGAAATGTAAAATCATTACTAACTATCTATTCTCTTTAATATTCTAATATAGATGTGTTTTCAGGATTTGCTCGAAAGTATTGATCCAAGGAGTCCAAAGAGGTCGATTTAGTTAGAACAAGCAACAATTCAAAGTTCATGCGGTTCAACGCCGTTGGATCTCTTTTTATGGAGCCACTTTAAGTCATTGGTCAATGCCAATAAGCCAACACCTTTAGACGAGCTTAGAGACAACATCCAACGCGAAATTGCCAACGTTCCGGTCGAAATCTGTGCAAGAGTGGTGAAAAATTGGGTTCAAAGTAAAGATCGATGTACACGGGCTCGTGGTGGTCATATGACCGAAATCAAATTCATTCTTAAAATGTAACACGTTTGAACTTTATATTTTAAATATTCTGTGTCTTATTAATATATAAAATTGTTATGTCCTTAATGGAAAACCCTGCACCCTTTGTTGTAATTGCATCTTGATTCACTTTTCAAGTTTGGTAGGCTACAAGAAATTTTGTTCGGTGGTTTGGAAATTTTTGGTCAGCAATATATTTTCCTAATGGTAATACATGTTCTTGAATATTATATTCTCTATCTGACTAAAAGACAAGATCTCAATCTTTAAGTTATAAAAACCTTTTAAGAAATAGATAAGTAGTACGACATTACACAGTTGGTCCTGGTTAGTGTAAGTATATGTGACGCGCACAATAGAAAGGGACCTAAGGTTAAAAACCAGTTTTATTCAGGACAGCCATTTTAAAGATTAGGTCCCTTTCTATTTCACTTTCATAAAACGTGCATATCTCTGGGAGGGAACACTTTTGGGGCATGGGATCGGTCTCATTCGAGGCTCAGTTGTTGTCCACATCAAAAAAAGAAAAAAAATGAAAATTGATTTTTTTAACCTTAGGTCCCTTTCTCTATGCGCTGTCACATATGCGTTATTCAATTTGAATTTATTTCGAATCCAAAATGGTTTGCTGATGGAGTGGTAGAAGCCATAATAATGTTGTAAAGTATATATTTACTTCGGTTAGTCCGAAATTAATGTCTTTTTATTTCTGTTGTTTTTTCGTTAAATGAAATAGTATTTTTAATTTTTAAGTTTAACTGCACCTTAAATTACTTTATTTTACAATTTTGGTCGGCTACTAGGAATTTTGGTCAGTTATTTGGAAGTTACTGGTCGAAAGAATATTTTCCTAATAGCAACACTGCTCTTGAACATTATACTTTCTCGCTGACTTAAAGACATCGTTCGTCTAAAGTACACCATTATGCAAGAAACCCAGGTTAAAATCCGGAAAAATACTTAAATACAATTTATGGTAGTGTTTTTTCCACCTCGCAAATGCCAGCGTATTTACCAGAAAGATAAAAAAACTCTACGTTAAATAAAATCTTCTTTATAAAATGCATTAGCTGTTCGAAGCCGCCATTAAACAGTTGGTCCTGGTTAGTATATAAGGGGTGTTTTTTATTGGGATATAGAACTTTAAGTTGGCATCACTTTTTTAACTGGCGGCCATTTTGTCAGCTGTCAAGTGATTAATATTTAGTTTGGTTTGCCATTTCATCATGAACAGGTTGACAAAAGAACAACGCTTGCAAATCGTGCAAATTTATTTCGAAAGTAATGGTTCAGTTCGCGAAGTTCACCGCAAGCTCCGTCCATTTTATGGTCGACATAATCGTCCATCAGAGCAATTAATTCGGTTAACATGGACCATTGGATTATTTTCTTTGGGGATATGTGAAGTCGCTCGTCTACGCCAACAAACCAGAAACACGTTAGGGGACTTGGAAGCCAACATTCGTGGCGTTATTGCCAACATACGGCCCCATATGCTCGAAAAAGTGGTTGAAAATTGGACCTGTAGAATTGGCTTTATTCGAGCCAGCCGCGCGGCGGCCACATGCCCGAAATCATATTTAAACATTAATGGCATAAAATTATCCTTCCAATAAAGCCAAATTGATGGACATTAAAACGATTTTCTTGTGTTTTATTTCAATTCGAAGTTCTATACCTCAATAAAAAACACCCTTTATATGAAGTGTACACAACTCACCGTTTTCGAAATTAATGGGATTTTGAAAAGTAAAAAAGTGCACGATTTTCGAATCGTAGAACACTTAAAACTTGAAGGGTTTGATATCAATATTAGCTGGTGGATTTGCAAATTATAAACACACGGCATTCGATGGAGGAAGTTATAACAAGATCCTTAAATTGATGAAACGAGGACTTTTCCTTAGTAGTTGTCGCACGAGTAATAGCCTTCTGTCGCCTTGTGCCGAACATTAATTCGAATCACTCTAATGTACAAAGGTTTATTTATCTGCTGTATGGGCTTTAATTCATTCTTTATTCTTAGCTTTGTTAACATTCTTGCGCACGTTTTCGTTTTATTCTCTATACTCTGAATTTATTCGAATCACTCTAATGTACAAAGGTTTATTTATCTCCTGTATGGGCTTTAATTCATTCTTTATTCTTAGCTTTGTTAACATTCTTGCGCACGTTTTCGTTTTATTCTCTATACTCTGAATTTATTCGAATCACTCTAATGTTCAAAGGTTTATTTATCTCCTGTATGGGCTTTAATTCATTCTTTATTCTTAGCTTTGTTAACATTCTTGCGCACGTTTTCGTTTTATTCTCTATACTCTGAGGCCGTAATTGTATTGATTATAATTTAAAACTATTTAAGATTTCGTCTAGTATTGTTCTTTACTTCTTCTGTATTTTTGTGAATGGTCATATGTTTGAAGTTGGCTCTTATTTTTGGATTTGTATGTTAGGAACGTGATTTACTTTTTGACCTGTTCCTTTGTCCCATTGTATTCCGGAGCTTAATTACGTTACAAAATTTCCATAAATTTGTGAAATTAAATTTCTTTTGTTTCCCCCTTATTGCCGTTCATTATGGAAAAAACGTAAGCAATGAAATAGATTAATGTAATTCAAGTTTTGAATCGTGAATGAAGCTCAATTCGTGAATCCCTCTTTAGGGTGAGGGTGAAATGATAAACATTGTATTCGGCATTTGCGTGTTGCTTTGTCATTGCTTATCGTAGAAGTAATGAAATGGAGATGGCTTTAATTGACAGACTACATATATACGTGTTCGAAAAAGTCAGTTAGATTCACAAAACTATTCTTGCTGTAAATATACATTGAATAAAATCGTATGCACTAATTTGTCATGTATTATTTTGCTATAATTCTTTAATATTCGCGTAAGTTCGAAATAGCACTAAATGTTATGTCCGGCGCAAATTTATTGACACCGTACATTAGCGGTGCTCTAATCTTTAATACAAGTTACAACTACAGCACCCTGAGAACTTCAACAGAGTGTCAGGTGTTATATGTCCTCGATGGACACCTACGTATATGAGAAAACTAAGGTTTTGTGTGTCCTCGACACATATTCATGTAAATCCTGAAGACATTTGGTTTCAAAAATGAAGGTGCTATTCGCCGTACAGCTGCTCAAAAAATGGTCAGAGGACCGATGAGTTGGCCACCGAGATCACATCTGTAGACTCTTTTCTTTGGGCTACGTAAAGTTTATTAATGCCATACAGGCCGAAATGCTAGTACGAGTCATCTTAAATTAGACCCTCAGAATGGACACCATGAAGAGTAGTTGCGACCAGCGTTTGGAGGAAATAATATTTAAAAAATAAATAAATAAAGATTCCAAGTTTGATTTGAATATTTGCACTATTTTTATTTTGAAAAAAATACCTCTATGTTGATCATCTGATTGCTTGTTTGCGGCTGTTAACTACGCCATGCCAATATCCGCAACCTGTGGCCCGTACGTCACTTCTCAGCTCAGATCTTGCCTTTGTCCGAATTCCGCGAACCGGATCCGGACTTGGACCTGATTTACTTATTTGATAGAGGTATGCAAATATTCCACAAAAATCCTTAATTTAAAATGAGGGTTAAAAATTCCACTATTTTTAGCTGCTGTTCGCCTGGCAATTTCGATATTTCTCTTTAAAATACATAAGGCTTAGGGACTCTATTGTATGGGTCGCCTAAGTTTTGTAATGATAAAAAAGACGTGTAAGTAAAACATCATCGTCTGTGATTTCTTGGATTTTTGTCGATTTTGTCAGGAAATTACCTCTGCGTAAGTTCCTATAAAATACTAAAATTGTCAATTGGTACTATTTAAATTTTTTTGTTTGTAATGGGTTTTGCAATAGGGACATAACAATATCGTATCTATAAGTCAACGCACCCTCAAAAATTCTTAATAATCTTTCAGTGTCAAAACGTTAGTCGAAGTCAACATTTCATCATGGTAGGGTTTACTTACGAGCAACTTTTGGAAATCATTGAAAATTGCTTCCGAGATTCTGAGTCAGTGTCGCAACTTTAAGAGCGCCTACTCCAATTTTCGGCCGTACTAGTCGTCCCACCAATAGGCTGTGCTGTGGATAAATTTGGATCCAAATTTTCACTTTTCGATGTTCCGGCGCTAAAGAGACGCCGTACCGCTCGAAGCGACGTAAATATCGCAGCCGAAAGTGTATCCGCTTTACGTCGCTTCAAAATAAGACAAATCAGTCAATTCCTCGTCGTTCTCAGGAATTGGACATCTCTCAAACCACACTGTGGCTTTTTTTCGAAAAGATCTTGGCCTTGATCCTTATAAGATCAAATGATTCAAGAACTAAAGCTTATTGATCATTTGAAACGCCGATTACACTAGTCAACAGTCAAAATGTACTCGGGATGCGATAATTTTTTCTGTGTAGATAACCTTGACATGAGCTCGAAAATCGCAATAAAATTTTTTTTTCCTTTGGTTTTTGTTTTATTTTTATTTTTTAAATTTTAAAAATTTTTTTTTGGTTAATTTGTTTCGTCCGGCATAACTCGGGAACCACTAGCCCGATTTAATTGAATTAAATTTTAAAAAATTTAAAATTACAATTCCCTTAATCTGTTCATATATTGTTTTCCTATACAAGCAACAGTTTCCAAGTTAAAAATGAATATATAAAGGAAAAAACTTATTTTTTGATTTAAATTTTTTTTTTTTTAAAATCCATAAAAAATCCAAAATGAAAAAAAATGTCAAATCTTATTACTTTTACGTAAAGTCACATAACCTATGAGCAAAATGAGACAAAGATCATGAAAATCGATGCACGCGTTTCGCTTTTATTCGCAATTGAGTAAAGGTATGAATTTCAAATCATATATTTTTGTCATATATTTTTGTCACCCAACAAATTTTAATTTTTTTTTGTAATAAAAAAGAAAAAACCTCACCATAGACAAAGTTGTGCATATGTCGAGCAAATTTTTGAAATTCATACCTTTACTCAATTGCGAATAAAAGCGAAACGCGTGCATCGATTTTCATGATCTTTGTCTCATTTTGCTCATAGGTTATGTGACTTTACGTAAAAGTAATAAGATTTGACATTTTTTTTCATTTTGGATTTTTTATGGATTTTTTAAAAAAAATTTTCCTTTCAATTTATTGAAAGGAAAATTCGGTGAACGTTTTATCTTAAGAAATGGTCCGGTCGAATGGCCACCTAGTTCATGCGATTTAACGCCATTTGATTTCGTATTATGGGGCCACATCAAGTCATTGGTCTACAACAATTTTAGACGACATCAGAGACTACATCCAACGCGAAATTGCTAAAGTTTTGGTCGAAATATTTGCAAAAGTTGTGGAAAATTGGGTCCAAAGATTAGATCGCTGCACACGAAATCGAATGACCGAAATCGAATTTCATTCTTAAAATGTAATATTTGCACTACACCTCGAATAAATTTGAACTTTATATCCTAAATATTCTGTGTTTGTGACTTAAGCTGTTTTTATACTGGTTCAAGACCTTTTTGTTGTTTCTTATTCAGAATCAATGGAAATTATGGAAATGTATTGGCTACGGTTTGGCTGTGGTTTTCAACGAAAGCTCATGCGAAACGAAGTTGGTGGAAATGATAATGCGCTCTGAAAATTGTTCTTCGCACAGTTCGAAGACACAAAGGGTAATTCTCATTAATCATAATGAGACTCTCCCGTATAAGTCATTTGATTTGTAGCCGAAGTATTCGTTGCCAAAGACTGCTGAAGAAAAACCTTGGCGGGTTTAGAAACAGCTGTACAGTCTGCCTGGCAACCGTAGCCAATACATTTCACCAATTTGATTAGTTGGTTCTGAAAAAGAAACCACAAAAAGGTCTCGAACCAGAAAAAAAAACTGTTCAAGTCATAATAATGATAAAAGATAGAATAAATGTAAACAAAACATAAACATATTCTGTGTTTTATTTATATATAAAATGGTTATGTCCTTAATGGAAAACCCTGTGTTTTCGAATGTGAAAGTTTGGATATATATTCGAGGCAAATCCAGTAATTATTGTGTTTTTATTTATACATAAGTCAACTCAGCATTACCTATCGAAACTACTTACTCGTATAGTACCCAGGATTTGGATAAGCCCAGAAAATAGGTTAATGACATCAATTAGCGCAACAATTGCTACAGCAATAACTAAAATCACATGTCTTCGCAAGATATCACGTAATCATAAAATCTTATAAATGTAGTAAAATTAAATAAAATTGTAAACACAGCGGCATTTTATAGCATTACAAGATAAACGAAAGCGTGGGCTGCTTCACCAAAAGTCATACGTACTTTTTGTGTACTCACATGAATGAAAAACGACTCACATCACATAATATTCCTTCGGCTTCCTAAGCAACCAACCAACTGAAAATCTTGAATTGATAACCAACCACAAAATTACGTTTTTGTTAATGGCCAGCGAAGGCAAAAAATGGTGGAAAAAAAAAGATTTTCCATAGATCAAAAGAGCAACAAAAAGCTAGCAAAGGAAAATCGTAATAACAAATGTGAATCATGTTTCATATGATAAATTTGCATACAATAGAGCTTTTCCAGCCACTGGTGGCTCAACTACATGCACACCTATTAAGATATATGTTCGTATGACAAACAAATATATTCAAAAGAAAGATAGACAAATATATTTATTTGAAGCCCGAAATGACTAAATGTGTAAGAAGGAAAGAAAAAAAAACAGAAACGCTAAAGTGCGGTAAGTTGTGCACATTGTAAATAAATGTCTAAATCTAATGTGGGTAATTATGATTCTGATAATATGACATTATATTTTTCATATTCACATATTGTGTACAATATATGACATTCGTTGGTCTTAGGTGTGTGTTCATTTCGTCGTTCTTTGTTGAGCTGAAAAAACAGCTGCACGTAATACAGACGACAGTTTCTGTTGGGGATTATGTAATACAAGTAGAAAAACAAGGAGTCGATTTCAAAAGATTTGTTGACACCTTAAGTGCATGATTTATTTTGGAAAACACACACAGACTCTCACAAGCAAGGGAACGGAAAATAAAGTTAATTTGGGCAGTTTTTTATTGTACTTTTTATGCGCTTGGGTTTAGTACAAATTAAATCAGTTCAAATTTTTAAGTTTTGTGTCTTAAGTCTTTTGTTTTCTCAAAACTAGTTGCGTGACAAGTATGTTACCTACCTTATTTAGCTAAGTTAAGCGGTAAACTACGGATGCCACAGATATTCTTGAGCACAGTTAAGGTACGAGGGCATATCAATAATTCCTTGACTTTTCGAATAAAACACAGCTTTTTTTGCAAAAAACAAAATATTTTTCAAAATAAACTCCTTGTAGCTCAATACACTTAGTCCAACGTTTCTCCAATTTTTGCATCCCTTTCATAATAGGATATTTCGAGGTCCATACAATAGACTTTTGTATAATCAATGATTTTATCGCTGGAGCTGAATCTCTTTTCACCGAGCAATTTCTTTAGGTTTGGCAAAAGAAAATAGTCACTGTGGGCTAAATCCGGAGAATATGACAGATGAGGTACCAACTCGTAACCCAATTTATGCAATTTTGCCATTGAGACTGCACACGTATGCACCCGTGCATTAAAAAATAACTGTTTTCTTGGCCAAATAGTCCTCTTTTTTTTAAACCTCGTTAAATCGGTCCAATAAGTTGGCATAATATTCGCCCTTTATTGTTTTTCCCTTTTAAAGATATTCGATGTGGATTATTTCGCGTGCATTCCAAAAAACTGTTGTCATTACCTTATTGGCCGACAAAGTCACCTTGGCTTTCTTTGGAGCCGGTTTACCCGGAGAAACCCATTGTTTAGACTGCTCCTTATCCACAGTTACAAAACGCCGCAAAAACTCATTCGAATTGCGATTAAACTTCTTCAAGCAATCCTTTGAAGTTGTCACACGATTACGTTTTTGCTCAATTGAAAAGAAACGCGGCAGACATCTTGCAGACAGTTTTCTGAAAACCAACTGATCATGTAAAATCGAAACCACACTGCCATATGAAACGCGTATGGCATCAACAATCTCATGCGCTTTTACTCTACGATCGGCCAACACCATATCTTGAATTTTTTCTAAATCTTTGGGTGTATTAACCTCAATTAGCCGTACAGAACGTTCAGAGGCATTTGTACTAGTGCGACTACAACGAATATCAGAAAACCACTTCTTTACCATTAAAATCGATGGTGCGGAGTCCCCATTGTATTTATTAGGCTTTTCCTTGGTTCGATTGACGGTTTTTTCCGCAAAGAAAATGTTTAATGAGCACTCGAAATTTACTTTTTTCCATTTTTAACAAAATCCACGAGGTTTAAACGACTGTTCTACACAAACTAAATGACTGGACTCTCTCAAAATGTGAGTGTAGTCTATTAACAGATGGTACTTGATGAGGCAGGGTTGCATTTCATGTAACTACGAGGGAAGTTTGAAATGTTTTGGAATAATTGATTTTCCCTCGTTCATTCTAGTCGCCCCCGTATACCCCAATGAAAATGCTGGTATTAGTTTTATTTCTTTTTTTTATTGACCAACACTCCTTGAATGTCCCCCTTCTATGCAATGCATTGCTTTGGCAAGGGAAAATAAGGAAGCAAATGGGGGCAAGAGTTGGTAAAGCGCCTTGAGTGCATTAAAATCTACTCTATTCGCTCGACCCGAATCGGAATTGGCCTGTAAATTGCGGCCAAGTGTCTCATACACAATTCGCCTGCTGTCTTCAATATCTTGAAGACCTATCCTATGAATAAAAATAACTGAGGTTGCTATTATCCGCGAAGGAGTAGATTAATTTCACGGTCTGACCCAACAGACCGTCAATAAAATAAGAAATAAAGAGAAAGAAAAGATAGAGCCTTGTGATAGACCTGCGGTAAGCCTATGTTAGGCGGTAAGCTTATGTTAGGCGGTAAGCCTATGTTAGGCGGTAAGCTTATGTTAGGCGGTAAGCCTATGTTTGTTGGAGGAGAACCCGTTTGCAACAACTCTTATAGTGCGATCTCTATGAAAACCCGATAGACCACTATGTGGAGTAGAAAAATTTAAGTTAGTTTCACTCCAAATGTTTCTAACAACCGAAACCATTTGAGCTGCAACCACCTCTAAGTGTTCTGATCGATTTGGAGTCACGAGCCGATTCGATTTACTCAGAGTTACGATATTCGTCTGATATCTATTTAAAGCTTTTAATCAAACTACAGGTAGCAATTTTAGTCCGATCTTGATTAAAATTGTCAGACGTTAGTTGTTTTTTAAATTTTTAAAATAAGTTTAAACTTAAATTTTTGCACAGTTCGTTGCGATAGATCAGTGACCAGTTCAGATAAAAATAGGTCAGATAGGTTCACGGTTTTTTATGACCCAGCTTAAAGGTTAATCCCGATTTTAAATACATACAACCGCTCTAGAATTACCACATTAAATCCGATTCAGATCAAATATGTTAATGTATACGGACAAACCACCAGACTTGCCCCATATAGGACCATTTTGATATAGTTCCTTTACAAATGGTCTCAATAGGGGAATAAAGTTAAAATATAGCCAAATATAAAATTATCTTTGCTGTCATTAAAGTGCAGGTCGCAACTAATCACCCATATTCAACAAGGTTTTTATTGACCATTAATAAAATAAAAACTGGACCTTATCGGTCCTTGTTTTTATATAGCCCCAACATTTGCTCGTTTAAAATATTCAGCTTTATTTTCGTATTTCAAGTATACTACAAAAAATTTTGAATGAAATTTTATCAACATAGATATTACTTTCGCCAACAAATAATATCCCTCCCCTCTATAAATCACATGTTGGATCCGACCTTTCTCAAACTCCAGACAGTTGTCCGGAGTCTTCTGAAAAACTGAAGGGTTTCGCCTAATTTTAACTTTTTTTGTGCTTTTTAACTTTTGGATTAGCAAAATTAGTTAATCGGACAAAACGTAGACACTAAAGACCACAATCAACCACTAAAGACACTAAAGACCGCAATCAACCACAGCAAACCATTTAAAGAAATAAGTCCAGGGCCAAAAATTCTGATAAAAAATCGTGTTTTAAAAAAACAAAAAAGTAGTTTCGCAAATAACAAGTTAATCTATGTCCTGCAAAATGTTCTCAATATCAAACATTATTCGTTTGTATCCTGCGCTTAGCTTTAACATCCGGTCAGTTAATTACTCACTTAGTTCCCACAAAATCATTTTTGGGAACAAGAGAAACCTCTCTAAAGTCAGTTAGTTTAAGAATTAAATATTACATAGTGCACTGATATAAAAGCCCTTCCCCATTTATTCACCAAGGAATACAAAAAAGGACCATAGAATGAAGAATGTTCCAAATTTTCCATTTAGTTTGCAATACATCAACTTAGCGATTGAATGCCCTTTACTTTTTAACGCACTGATATAGAAGCCCTTCCCTATTTATTCACCATTACGATGTTGAGGGATACAAAAAAGGACCATAGAATGAAGAATGTTCCAAATTTTCCATTTAGTTTGCAATACATCGACTTGCATGAAGCGATTGAATGTCCTTTACTAGTTTATTTCGCTCAACATCCCAATAAGAAATAAACGGTGAACTTTTTTTAAATTAGTGAGCTATGCACGATATAATTCTTGTACTCATAAACTGGGACAAACAATTGCATTCCGGATTAGAACGGCTACTGTACTTTAAAGACATAAAGCATATAAACTTAATAGAAGCCGTTTTCTGGGCACTTTGGTTTCATAAGCCTGACCCCCACTTTTTTAAAATGTATTTCTGTATGGGTTCTTAGTAAAATTTAATTTAAATGGCGTACTTATATAAAGATGCTGATCTGTCGTTTTGTCCATATTTTCTGTTTTTTTGGCCGATACATACGTTCGTTTCAATTGTTAAGTAGATTTTGAAAATACATACGCATAAGTCTCTTCAAAGGAATTGTCGATAAGCCATTATCGTGCTGACTCAGGATCATTGGCTATTTTGTTTGTGATTGCAGGAGTCCGGACAGACTGGCATGGTTAGATCGTGTTAGAAGTGACTCAACTTTAAGAACCGATGTCTTCCGATCAGGATGAAACTTGTACCAAGGTTAGTCCTATTGGATTATAGTTTTAGTTGGAAAACATTTGTATCACTGAGGAGGCGAATTTTGGAACTTAGGGTGTTTTTTAGCAGCCTACATGGCCAGCAAAATTTGTCCGTAGTGTTTAAATAGCCATTTGTTCAAATTTGTTAAGAACAACAATTCGTAAGTTTCATGGCTGCGAAAGAAACACCTGTAAGGTAAAAATGTCGAAATTCGACCCCTTCTTACGCAGAAAGTCCGTGACCGATCTCGTTCAAAGCTTGTGTCTAAACTACTATCAAAAAGAACTAAACTTGGTGCATGTTGCATCCTGATTAGAAGACATCGGTTCTTAAAGTTGAGTCACTTCATATGAAATAGGCCATATATATACATAGTAGGGACATAAATACTGTTAAAACATTGAACACACCCGTTTCAATAGTATAAGTAGAACTGAACATACCCCGTTAATGTCGTATGGGTTTTGAAAGATAACCTCAATAGCGTTAGTCTGTAACGGGATTTTAAAATTGCTTCAACTTTCATCATGAAGTGGTCAGATAATGAGAACCGTATCGCTGTAATAACGCTTTTCAAGTGTGAAATGAAAAAAAGTGATATTATCAAAACGCTCTGGCCACTAGGGATTGGCCGCATGTTCATCTACCGATGCATAAAACTGTTTAAGGAGACTGGAGGTGTAAAAGACCGCCACCGGTCGGGCCGCCCATGCTCTGTTAGGACACCGCATGTCATCAAAGCCGTTAAATCAAGAATTCACAGAAATCCGCTCCGAAAACAGAAAATCTTGGCCCGTGAGATAAATATTATGCAAAAGTCCATGAGTCGAATCATTAAAAAAGACTTGGAACTTGGGGCTTTCAAACGACGTACCAGACATTTATTGACTGCAGCTTTTAAAAAAAAATAGGATTGAGAAAATGCAAACGTCATTTGGTAACTTTCACAGAAATAGTTTGTTCAAAAATGAAAAATTGTTAACCGTTCAGGAAAAATTTAACGAGCAAAATGATAGAGTGTATGCGCGGTCATCTAAGGAAGCAGCTGAACTGATCCCAAGGAAAAGGGTCATCACCCAGCTTTAGTCATGGTTGGTGGGGTGTCTCTTACGATGGAGTCACTGACCTGCATTTCTGCGAACAAGGAGTCAAAACATCGGCCAAAGTTTACCAAGAAACCGTTTTGGAAGCTGTTGTGAAGCCTCTTAACAATTCCCTGTTCCAAAACCAACCATGGACTTTCCAGCAGGATTCTGCGCCGGCCCATACGGCTAAAACGAACCAGGACTGGCTTCGAAACAACTTGCTAGCGTTCATTTCCTCTGAAGAATGGCCCTCAGGCAGTCCAGATTTGAACCCATTGGATTACAAATTGAGGACGGTTATAGAGGACAAGGTTTGTCACAAAAGATACCCCGACATTGGATATCTTAAGACTGCTTTGGTTCGAGCTGTGGCCAATTTTCCAATGGACGAGGTTCGTGCAGCTATTGACGATTGGCCAGTGTGACTAAAGGCGTGTGTAAGGGCAAGAAGCGGACATTTCAAATAACTAGATTATTTTTGATCCAAAAACATATAGTACTTTTTATTTTACAGCATAAAACGTATGTAACAGTATTTATGACCCTACTAAGTATAAACATTATGGACTCTGTGACATATTTGGTTTACGCTGCATCCTATGGTATAGGCTTTAAAATAGTAGTAATACCATGTGATTTTATCGTTTACAAAAAAGAACTATCAGCTTTAACAAATAAAAATCCGTCTTTCCCCATCACACTGTAGCTATTTAAGGATCAATAACATCGATCATCAATCTATTTTTTTTTTTTTTTTTTTTTTTTTTTTTTATTTATTTATATTCAATTACATATAATAAATATACTATAAATAAACAAATAGTGTGAGAAATTATTAAAGTAGTACTGATACACAATGCCCCTAAATCGAGTTCTCTAGTGTATTAAGTATTTGCTTAGGTCTACTGGTTTTTTTTTTAAACTGTATTATTAAATTTATGTATACCATGAGTATATAATATATATTTCTTATATGTAATGAAAAATTGAAAACATTACCTTTCATATGAAGGGGTGGGCTAAAATAGTCAAAGGTTAAAAGAAGAATTTATTGGTTAAGCCACCAATATTTTCCAGAACTCAGAAACCGTATTTCCTCCTTATCTCTAGTAGATATGCTAGTATCAAATCGATGGTCATTATGAAGAACCAAATTGCTATCGAAAGCCTTGTCGGTTGCTCTTCTAAATAGGTGATAGAAAATCGGAACACCTACTGAGTTTTGAATGAAGCCTTTACTATCGAGATATATAAAAGCCTCTGGAGGTATATATCCGGAGTTTAAAGTTTTCCGTATATAGTCCTCATTCTCATAATACGGAGCCATTATCAAGTTATTACTGTGGCATTCGCTGCATTTAATTATATGATTTCTTATGAGTTTTATAATAAAATTATCTATTCTAATAATTTGTGCCGTGTTATATAATACCTGATTAGATATGTATTTCGTAAAATTACTAATTGGAGACCTGTATAGTCGTGTGCAGGCTCTTAAACATTCCCTTTCGAATTTTCTTAATTTCTCCATGTAGGATGGTGAGATATTAAACCAGATTGGGCTTGCATATGTCAGTATAGGTCGTATCAATGTCTTATACAAAAGGACCTTGACTTTCTGTCCCAAATGTCTGTTGTAAAAGAGGGACTTATAATTAAAAAACGCTTTTCTAGCATTCATTATTTTTATGTTAACGTGGGTATTAAAGTACAAAAATTTGTCTAAATATACCCCTAAATATTTAACGACATCTTTGTTGGGTATATCCTTATTATTTAAAAAGGATTTAATGCCAAAATCTTTCCAATGTCTTCTTACATTGGAAATACATTTGCCTACGGGTGGACGGAAAAGAATAGTCTCACATTTCTCGACATTTAATTTCATATTCCAATCTGTGGCATAATTTTCGACAAAATTGAATTTCACCTGTAACTGAGTATTGATTCTGCCTATATTGTCGTCTGCATGATATATTATAATGTCATCCGCAAAACCAATTATCCCTTCGATCTGTTGCAATAAGCCGTAAATGTACAGATTGAATAAAACTGGGGCATTCACAGTCCCCTGTTGTAGCCCGTTTATAATCCGAAATTTGACGGAACTGGTTTTCTCGCCACTAGAAATTTGAAAACATTTATCATTCAGCATATTATAAATTAAAATGACAAATCTATATGGAAAATTATATTTCAGCAATTTGACGATAAGACCTGGAATCCAGATCGTGTCAAAAGCCTTTTCAAAGTCGATAAGACATGCCCCGGTATAAAGATTTCTATTTAAATTCCAGTTTACATTAGAAATTAATAAATTGATCGCATGGACCGTAGAATGCTGGTATTTGAATCCAAATTGATTTTCATTTATGAGCTGGAATCTGTCACATAGCCTTAGTACGATTTTGTTAATGCAAACTTCAAAAATTTTGCTTATATTGGGAAGCAAACTTATGGGACGGTAGTTCTTAGGATTTCTGAAATCCTTATCCTTCTTTGGCAATACGACTACTTTAGCTAATTTCCAATCTTTTGGGAAATACGAGTTATTTAACATATTGTTAAACAAAGCACAATATTCATGTATTAATATTACCGGAATATTTCTCAGAGCAATATTTGGAATATTATCAATCCCAGAAGATAGTTTAGCACGTAGCCTAGAGAATATATATACAAGCTCATCTCGAGTTACGAAATAATCATCATCTATCTCATTTGCCTTAATATCGTTATTGAAAATGATACGAGTATCCTCAAGACTTTCATGTCGCCTTTTAGTTTCCAAAAAGGAGGTGAAGGATTCAATAACTTCATTATGTATGGTGTTTTCTGTGTCTATATTTTTAGCAGAGTGAATGGATTCGAAATAACTTCCTATAGTGTTTAAAACTTGGTCCTCCTCATTAACGATGTATTTATTTGTAATAGGGTCTATTTGCAAAGTGGAAGGATTAATACCAATTCTGTGGAGTAAACTCTCTTCGTCTTGTCCAATTTGTACACTGTTAACTGTACTCATATTATGCCTTCTAAAACGTTTTCTAACCTCGGCAAACATATGTGAAGGGTCTTTAGGGTGGATATCTTTGGTCTTCTTTTCATAGTAAGTATTAACACTGATAATAAAGTTGTCTTGTATGAGTTTCTTGATCAACTTAAGCTTATTCTTTAAAAAAGTGACATCACTAGCTGTAAGGAGAACTTGCAGGCGGTTATGCTTTTTTATAGTCGTAATAATCTTGCTTTTTTCGGCATATAATTTTCTAATAATAGGACTAATAAACTTTTCAAGGTCATTCTTGTATTTCTGTTTGGGTACAAAAGTGTCTAAAGCTTTTTTTATTACCTCATTAAGTTGATCTAAATAATCGTCGATCTCATTATCCGTAAGGTTTCGGTTATTGGGAATTCGAGAACTATGATTTATTTTGTTCGTAATACTATCTCTAAATTTTGTCCAGTTCGTCCTTCTGTAATTCAAATAAAATTTTTCAGGCTCCTCCATTAACAAAAAGGGGTCGTTGTTAAGGTTGCTTGAAGCGATTATTTGCAGTCCATTATGATCACTGTCATAGTCTAGTACCTTCAAACAGTTCTTTGTAGTATTATCTCTTTGGATATAAATTCTATGATCTGCTATACACAAATCAAGAAAGGATGAACACCGTGGGTAAGATGGCGTAACAGACGCAAAAAGATTGCATCTAAACCTAAATTCGTTATCATGTAGCCATCTTTTAAGTATAGTTCCCTTTGGATTGTCACTGGAGTTACCCCAGTCACTGTGCTTACAATTTAAGTCACCTGCCAAAATGTAATAATTATTCGGATTGTCCAAGTTAATAGATTCGAAAAGTTGTTTCAATTCATTGTTAAAGAATTCACTATTATTACCAGAAGGGTAATATGCTGATATTATGTACATTATTTTGTTTGCAGCCATAGGCAGTTTGACTATACAGGTTTCCAAACACTTGAAAGAATCAATTATTTTGTTGGAGTACCTCTTATATTTTATTTCCTTTTTAATTAGTATTCCTGTACCACCACCTCTAATAGCTCCGGTCCTATCTTTTCTTATGAAATTGTAGTTTTCAAAACTAATCTTATGCCTTGCACTTAGTTTTGTCTCGTTTAAGAGAACTAAATCTGGGTTATATTGATTAAGAAAATTCACTAGATCATACCTTCTATCTAACTTAATTAACGAATTTACATTGATTTCTATAATATTTAAATTTTTAGAAATGAATTTAGTTGAGTTTGGGCTATCCATTACACATCGATAAATGAAAATAGGGTATCTATTCTAGAAGCCTGAATTTCTAATTGTTTTTGAAAATTTATTAGTTGGTTGGCTAGGTTTTGAATGGAAGTTTTGAGATCATTATTCGACATATTAATATTATTTACATTACTGATATTTTGAATACCGTGAATATCTAAACCATTTGATTTTAAAATATTTGCAAAAGTAACATTTGGGTTAACATTGGAGAAACTTTGATTTCTGTTATTTGACAGTGTCTGCCTTTTTGCCTTTATCTTCTTTTGCAATTCTTTATACCTCTCACAACCTCGATATGATGCAGGGTGGCCATACTTATTACATAGGACACAAAATAGTTTGTCTCGCTCTTCCTTTGCTACGTTGGATACGCTGCAATTTCCAACATCATGCATTTGGTTGCATTTGACACATCTTCGCTGTAAGTAGCAGTTTGAGGCGCTATGAAAGAACCCTTGACATTTCCTACATTGAGGAATTTCCGGTTTTCTCAGCGGTTCCCATCGAATACACCGATGAATCAAACCCCTTATTGATTTCAATAGATTCACATTGCTATCAGAAGTAATTTGGACCAAAAATATTGGTAGATCATAGTTTTCTTTTTTGGATTTGTTGGTGTAGTATTTAGCTACTTTTGTGAATTCTAGTTGGTCACTTTGGTGTTTGTTGAGCTCTTGGTGAATTAACGTTGGGTCAGTGTCAGCACTGAGACCTTTTAGAAGAAATGTTTTTGTCTTTATGCATTTAGGTGTAAATGTGAAGAATTTCGTATTAGTCTTTTCCAAATACGATTTTACACGAACATAGTTGTCTATAGAACTTAGTAGCAGAATTATTTTGTTGTGTCTGTTACTAAAGTCTTTGATTTTAAAGTCTTCAATTTTAAGACCGTTTTTAACGAAATTTATTAGTTCGTTTGCATTGACATTGAAAACATGTATGGGAGGGATTTTTACATGTTTGTTTTGATTGTTATCACTTGCTTCTTGCCCACTTGCTTCTTGTGTAGACTTCTTGCTTGTTGTTGTCGTTGATGCTGCTGGCTGGATAGATACGCTCTTGGTTGAAGATGGTCTGTCGATTTCAGTATGACGTTTATCATTATGCACGTGCACGTGCTCTTTAAACTTAGACAATGAATCAATGTCACATTCAAATTTTGTTTCAGTATCGAGTACTGAGTAATAATTACTCTTAAGAAATTTATGGCGGGAGAAACTCTCCATGGTGTTATTATTGTTGTATTTTCTTTTTCTTTTATTATCAATAGAATGGTGTTTTGTATTTAATATTGATGAGTTTTGAGCACTGGGCTCACTCATTTTATTAAATCACAATTATTGTCTATTTTTTGTTTGGTTTTGTTCTTCAATAACTTCTTGTAAAAAAAGTTAGTTATAAAGAGTAAGTAAATAAACAACGAGACTTTGGCGAAAACTTCCAACTTATAACCGATATGCGAAAGACGTCTGTCACTCATGACGGTTAAGATAAGACTCTCGATCATCAATCTAATTAAGCATTTAAAGTCTCCATACAAGTGCTCCCAATGTACCTGCACATTATGTGGTGGTTTGTTTAATTACCCGCTTCAATTACAATTTACCACACGGCAGTTGCCATTTGTTTCGGCAATGCAGTCGTTTTCAATTTGGTTCGAAGCAAACAAGACATTACATTTATATCTTTGTTTGTTTGTTGCCTTCTGCAGTAACACATGATTATTTCTTATCAAAATGAAGAAAACAAAACAAAAGACTTAAGACACGAACTTGTTTCATGCTAAACATTACTTGAAACATTATTTTCTGCTCGCTGTTCACTATGCGCCGCTCTCTGTTGTTTGTGGCTGTTGCCGTTTGTTGCTGCTGCTGCTGCTTTTGTGTAGTTTAAGCTCTGAAACAAGTAATGATGTTTTTACCCTAACAACCTTGTACTTGAGAGATCACACGACCTAAACACAAGAATTAAAACCGAAATGCACACACAGGCAGGCACACAGAAACACACACACACACACACAGACAGAAAGGCAAAACTAAAAGTAAATTTGTTGTAATTAACAAAAATGTCTTTCTAATACTCGACATTAATGAAAAAAAAAACGTTAATCAGTCTCTAGGGTAGTGGTCTGATGATGTTTGGAAATGTTCTGTAGTAATATTGATTTAACCTTTAATTGTGCTTTATACAGACCAAAGTTAAGTTCTTTACTCCACTTTGTATGGAACTTTTTGAAGACAAAGATTATTCAGTATTGAAGTTCTCTGCCTATACCTTTGGAAAGGCAAGGTCTCTTTTAAAGCAGTTTGTGCTATGCTTGTCATTCCCTGGCGAGTATATTTGTATACTTGTGTAAGTATATTGGGTGAACCATTTTAAATTTGAAATTTGAATCGGCGGATAAAAACAAGCACGAATGATTTTTTTAAATTTCTGGTTTTTTTTTGGAAAGATTATTTTATAATGGTACACCAGCCGATGCATTTTCGCTCAGATGAATTTTTGAGTTTCACCGAAAAAAAAAAGTTTCAGATGAATCTCACATTCATCTCAATGGCTATGTCAATAAGCAAAATTGCCGCATATGGGGTTCAGAGCATCTTCACTTGACTATTACGAAGCCAATGCATCCACGTTGAGTCACTGTTTGATGTGGATTTTGGGCTGGCGGCTTCATTGGGTCTATTTTCTTCGAAAATGAGCAAGAAGCCCCCGCTGCTTTCATCGGTGAGCGCCACCGAGTCATGTTTAACGATCTGTTGCTTCAAAAATTCAAGAGAATAATATGGACGACATTTGGTTTAAACAAGACGGGACCATTTTTCACACAGCCAACAGCTTATGAAAACCAACAGTTTTTTTAAATCGAATAGTCAGCCGAAATAGTGTTGTCAATAAGCCGCTTCGGAGCTGTGATTTGAGCCCTTTGGATTATTTTCTGTGGGGAGCAATTAAGGATAAATATATCCAGAGACAATTAAAGCGTAGAAACATGCAATCGAAGTCGTCATTGCAGAGATTCAACCAGAAACAATCGAAAATGTTCCGAAAAATTGTGTTGATCGGATGAGGTACTGCCGAGCGAGTTATGGTAGTCATATGAATGATATTGTGTTTAACCTTATTGATAAAGACCAGAAATTATATGTTATATATGAAATAATATTCAAAAAATAAATGGCATAAAATGTCATTTCAAATAAACATTAAAGATTCCACACTTGATTCAATTTTTGTATTTTTTATATTGAAAAATAAGAAGAAATATTTCTATTTCTAATATTTCTATATATTTCTAGCTGTCGTCATCTTCTTTACTAAAAATCAAATTGTTTTCTTTCAAAAAATGCAAACATACTCTTCATGCCATCCTCGTACGGGCCACTCTCCAGATTGCCGGGGAACAAAAAAAACTAAAACCTTCAGAAATTTAAGTTTGTTTTTTTTTGGTTTTCTCGCGTCGACTTCAAGTAGCTGACAATTGATAGTCAATAACATTTGAATAGAGTAACAAAAAGCGAATGCACAATATAAAACGCATTTACTGCTACACTATTGTGGTTTATCCGCAATGAGTTGGAAAAAGGCAATAGCAGCCTCTACCCCAGCGCAACTATCCGAGCAAACGTAAAATCAGCCACATCGTCAATAAATGGCAAAAACACCTTAAACAGCGTAACAATATTGAACTTGGCATTTGTTTTTCGCGTACGATTTTTTTCCTGTCTTCATCGTGCAACTTTTTTCCAGGTACATTTCATGCGGTGGTTACTCCAATGAACGAACCGACGAACATAAGGTGTTTGTTTCATGGTTCATTTTCGAAGGAGTATTGTTCTTGTTTGTTTGCTGTTTGTTGCCGGTGGTTAGTTGGTGGTGTTTCATTTGTTCGTTTGTTTGCTTAGTTGGTTATGGTATTGATTTCTGTAACGTTTTCTGAATTTGTTTTTTTCTCCCCGATTTTTTTCCTCTTTTATTTTACTGCAGGAGCATTGTAACGCGTTTTTGATTAGCTTTCCGCATTTTAGTTATACTCTTTTTTTCCACTCGGTTTGTGCAGTTTTCGGTTTTGTGTGTTTAACACAGTTGGCACTTACAAACGATGCTTATCAGAAATCACGAATATTTGTTTTGTTAAACCTGAAGAAGTTGTGTTTGCTAAGAGATTGTGAGTGTCTCTTTGTGGTTGGCTTTGAAAAAATGCCATGGCAAACCGTACCAAGGCAGAAAAAAAGACGGTCAACAAGTACAACAAACATGTACTCTTGTACAGAACAAATAACAAGGAAGGACAGAACGAATTGTCTCAAAGGAGGAGCAAGGTTTTCGCAGAAGCAAGTGTTTCGTAAGGAATTGTATTTATTTTTGTAAACCCAAACGAAAGACTTAGGAAACAAACTTTATTTGGAGAAGCGTACAAATTGGAATATTCCCATTGATCCATTAGAATTGAAACATTCGTAGCACAATAATACCTTAATAGCAAAGAAATGAAAATTCTAAGTAAAGGGTGGTGCAACCATAATGCACGATGTTAATTGTGAATGACACTTCAAAGTCAAGTATTAAAAATTAATTCCTTATTCAGTGTTTGTCAGATTCAACCATGGAAAGGCACACAATTGAGCAGCGTGTTAAGATTGCCTATCACGAAAATGGGCGTTCAAATCAAAATGGATTTAGTGCACAATCGAAAGAATTATGCGCAAATTTTAGCAAATCGCGTCTGTAGAAAATCTGAAAACAGATGTGCATGCTCGTTCAGCTCGTTGTTCGCGATAGTGTGAAAGAAAAGACGTCAACCTCGACGCGTCCCAAAAATGTAACCCCTCTCGAACATCACTGTTGCGAGTTTTGAAAAAAGATTTAAATTTCAATTGATTCAGGAGCTGGAGCCTACTGACCATTTCAAGTATAGTCAATACGAGGGCGGTTCGGAAACTTCTTAGCGTAGCATAAAAAGCGCGGTATAAACAGAAAAAAGTTAAGTGTTTAGGAAACTTCCATCTCTGCTATGAACACATGTTAAATTTGGTTTCGATCTGGCAACTCCTACATATAGAAACAGGTGTTCACAAAAGACGCATCCGCGATTTTTTTACAATGGAAAAATTAGAACTTACATAACAAAACATACATAAAAAAGGTTTATCGGGACCAGCAATTCATAATGATATGGTGAATGTGTTAGGTTAAAGTGCTCCTTCATATGCAACAGTAAAAAATTGGGTTACTGAATTTAAACGTGGTCGTACAAGCATTGAAGATGAACCACGTAGTGGACGTCCAAAAACAGCAACAACAACAGAAATTGTAGCCAAAGTGCATGATATGGTATTAAATGATCGACGAATAAAAGTGCGTGAAATAGCTAATATCATGGGCATCTCAAATGATCGAGTTCGTTTAATTTTGCACGAAGAACTACAGATGAAAAAGCTTTCTGCAATATGGGTGCCGGAGTCGACCAAAAACGCTTAAGAATGAACATTTCTCAAGCTTGTTTGGATCGTTTTCAGCGAAATTAAATGGATTTTAAGCGTCGTTTCATAACTGTTGATGAGACATGAATCCACCACTATACTCCAGAGACAAAAGAACAATCCAAACAATGGACTGAAGCTGGAGGAAGTGCCCCAAAGAAGGCAAAAACAATTCAATCGGCTGGTAAGGTTATGGCAACGGTTTTTTGGGACTTCAAAGGTATTTTATTGATTGACTATCTGCAGAAGGATAAAACAATAAATTCAGAGTACTATTGCAACCTTTTAGATCAATTAAATGTACAAATTCGAGAAAAACGTCCTGGCTTACAACACAAAAAAATAATTTTTCATCAAGACAACGCACCAGCGCACAAAATTGTTTTAACAATGGCTAACCCACCTTATTCTCCTGATTTAGCTCCCTGTGACTTTTACCTGTTCCAAAATCTAAAAAAATTCCTTGCTGGCAAGCGTTTTACCTCAAATGAAGATGCAATTATAGTTGTAAACCACTATTTTGAAGACCTTGAGGAAAACTATTTTAATCAAGGGATAGTATTGCTAGATAAGCGTTGGACTAAGTGTATTGAAGTTTCAGGAGATTATATTGAAAAATCAAAATATTTTTGAAAAACTAACAATTCTCTTTCATTGATAGGCTAAGAACTCTCCGAACCGCCCTCGTACACCGAATGGTTGCTTGAACAGACAAAAGTTAATGGTGACTTTGCAAAGAAAATCATCAATAATTTTACTGTGAAATATTTAGTTTCGTAGTTCGACTACAATTATTTTTAATTAATTTGTGTTTTATGTAGTTCTGTTTAGTACCGTATTATAAATTAAGGACAAATTAAATGTAGAATTTGACCGCAGATTACATATTTAATAAAATTCGCATCCCTGAAGAAGTTGGCGAATTCCAACGAAACGTCGTATTGAAAGAATGAAATAATAATCGTTTATTTGAATTGAAGTTGAAAGTGAACTCCATTTAGGACATAATAAGAAAAAAAAGTAAAACAAAAAGGTTAATAAGTACTTAAAATAAAGAAAAAACATTGATCTTGTTCGCTATAGTTAGTGTGGCAGAAGAAACGTCATCCTTGACTCGTAAATGGTGTTCGATATCGCGAGACGATAACGGACTTCTTGTGGCCAGAAATTAAGGATATGAAGGTTGAACTTTGTCATTTAATAGTAGAATACAATATCATTCATATGACAACCATAACTGGATCGGCAGTCCTCATCCGATTACCAAAAATTTTCAGTACTTTTTCGTTTGAATCCGGTCGAATCTCTGCAATGGCAACTTAGATTTCATGTTTCAACGCTTCAATTATTTCTGGATGCTTTGCGAAACATTTATTCCTTATGGCTCCCCACAAAAAATAATCCAAAGGGCTAAAATCACAGCTGCAACGCGGCCAATTGAAATCACTATTTAGGCTGATTATTCGATTTTCAAAAACAGTTAATAAAATATCGATGGTTGCGTTGGCTGTCGAATGTCGTCTATGTCAGCATGGCGCGGTAACGCTAACCGTTGACGGTAACTGTGGATCCATCCTTATTTTCGAAGAAAATTGCCCATTTATGCCGCCAGAACAAAATCCACAACAAACCGTGACCGTTTGTGGATGCAGTGGCTTCTCAATTGTTACGTGTATGTGGCAATTTTGCTTATTGACATAGCCAGCAAGGTGAAAATGAGCTCCATTTGAATACACGATTTTTTGATAAAATTCTTCATTTCTTGCCAAACAATCTTCAAACGAACACGCATCGGATGATGTTCCATTATTAAATGCTAAATTTCAACCTATCCAATAAAACCAGAAATTTAAAGAAGTTATCAGCACTTTTTTTACAGCGGATTTAAATTTTAAATGTTCAGTCGCCCACAATATACAAGCTTTTTGTAATTCGCGTGTTTTGTGTATGATATGCGATAACTTTCCTCTTTTGTTTCTAAATGGAATATTAGGGAAAATGTGCATGTTCTCAAATGTTTGACAGAAATCAACATTTTTTTCAGATATCCCGCAAGGCGTAAACTTCTAGGTTAATTCTGGCCTACTTTTTGGTATCCAATGCAAACGAAAATTCCAAACGTTTCTCTTAAGCACTTATCCCATCACTACTCACTAGGCCACCCATAAATATAATGAACAATTAATTATCGTAATTGAAAACCATATCGTAAAAATAAAAATCCCACAACAATAAACGTAGTTCAAATAATCATCAACATCGACAATATAATAATCATCACCAAAACGAAGCCCAAACAACGGCAATCAACCAACACAAAATCGGCTCGAGGAAACAACAATAATAACAATTGGATAAATTCAGTTCAGCGGTGTCGAAGCTTATATACCCTCCATCATAGGTTACGGCTCAATATGAACATTTTGCAAAGGGGGCGCGGTATTAGTCTCTTTTTCATCAGGATGTATTTATTTTCATGCCATTATTATACTTATATATATCAACTTCCTTGGGTCCTGACAATACTACTCGTAGTGTTCCCAGATGCCAACTGGAACTTCCACTGGAAACTTTGAAATTTTTAAGCATAACTTCATTTAGAACGTTTTGTCATTTGAGGGCGAATTGTTTGGTTTACCGTGTGTTGAAAAATTCATCCCAGTCAAAAAATGGAATTATCCCGAGAACATTTTCGTGCGATGATTTTTTACGATTTTCGGCGTGGCTTATTGAGACAAGAGTCTTTAAATCAACTTGTTTCGACTTTTGGCGATCAAGCACTATCAAAAACCACTGTTAATCGCTCGTACAAAGAGTTCAGTCTCGGGCCTCGTTCGCTCCTGATGGCATTTCGTGAAGGACGTCAAACTTCGGTCACTTTGCCAGAAACCATCGACGCTGTGCGTGAACTGATTAAGCAAGACCGACATGTGACATACCGTGAGATTGAGGCATCTTTGGGCATTAGTATGACAAGCATCAATAAGATATTGCGTGTTCATTCATTTGGCCGTGAAAAAATTTGTTCTCGTTGGATCCCACATAATTTGACGAATGTTCAAAAAAGGGCTCATATGGATTGGTGCAAAGATATGTTGAAAAAGTGTAACTGCAGTAGCTCAAAGGCAGTGCAAAACATTCCCACAGGTGACGAATCAAGGATCTATGCATAGGAACCCGAAACAAAACAGTAATCGACCTTGTGGGTCTTTCAAGACGAGCCAAATCCAACAAAAGTTGTTCGGGGTAGAAGTACATCGAAGCAAATCATTGCGTTTTTTCGGTATAACCATGTTGCCACCATGTGCTTTAGTGGAACGTAGGAGGTCAATTCGGAGTGGAATTCAACCATCTGTTTGCCAACAGTGTTAGAAGAAATGAGGAAAGATAATTAGAGAAGATTGACCACTCAAGATGTCTGATTGATGGGCCATCCACCGTACAGCCCTGATTTGGCACCCATTGACTTCATCTTATTCCCTAGCATCAAGAAAAACTTTGTGGTCTACGTTTTTCGTTGCCCGAAGCATGATGAGGAATGGAGTGGAAGAAGTGGCCCGAAATATAAATAGCAACCCTCGTATTACTTCATGAGGTATATCTTTTCAAAGTTCTCGGTTGTATTTTAACACAAAATTCTGTTACAAGTTTATAACGATTGGTCTGTTACTTTGACCTTAAATACGATTGTTAAAGGGGCGTGACACCACACACTTTATCTCTTTTTTGTTTTTTTTAGTTGTTTATTTGATTTAATTCAAGTTTACATAGTTACCATAAATAAACGAAATATTATACATTATAACAATACATAGCCCTTAATCGGGAACTCAATTACACACTTTTTCTCCAGGCTGTGGTTTGATCGATTCCAATAACATAGGTTCCAAATATCAACGGCATAGGGTTGTGAGGGCGGTGCCAGGTCTTTAACAATCGGACCATTACTTCGGCGGTAAATGAGATTTTTTTTAAGGGAGCGTGTCACCGCCTACTTTTCCTCTAGGTTGTGTTTCGATCATGACAGCATCGTATGTGTCAAATATCATCGTCATATCTCTATTAAATAATAAGATATGTTCTTTTTAAGCAGTTTCATTCTGTTAAAGTTTTAAAACGATTGCTCTATTAGTTTGGCCAAACATGAGATTTTTTAGGGACATATATATAATAGTTCATGAGATATTGACTTTTTAAGTTCAGGGTTGTGTGGGCGGTGCCACCCCTCCCCTTTGTTCAGTGTTTTTTACCAGTTAACCGAGGTTCAACCTTGTTACCATTTTTCAGCGGAGACGGGTTTCCACGTTTACGAGTAAGAGATTTATCTCTATGCCTTGTAAAGACTTCTCTATAAAAAACATAAGCCGTTCGGAGCCGCGGTGACAGAGTAGGACCCGGCAGTGAGTATACGCATGGAAGCGTGTACAGCTCAATGATCTGCCAGAAGTTCCGCCTTGTTGCTTGATGGGATATTGTGAGTCTTAAGTAAGTAGGTAAGTCTATAAAAACTACCTAGTCATTAATTGCATTCCTTGAAATCAGTAGAACGATTGGTTCATTAGTTTGGCCATAAATTCGAAAGGTCGTGTGGCACCGCCCTCTTTTGCTCCAGAATGTATTTCGATCCATTCCATCGTCATATCTCTAATAGTTCATGAAATATTGTGTTTTTAAATTTAGGATTTTTGATTTTTCCAGTGGTTGACTCAGTCGTTGTAAGGAAAGAATTTTTATCTCTTGACCGATCTGGCCCATTTTCAATTCCAGTCGCCCCGATACATCAATACATGTATCTGCTTAACTTAACCCAGCTTTAAAAGTGCGACCTGTTGTTTGCTTTCCTCAGACAGATGAATTTTACGACGATTCAGAATATAAAGGGTGGTCCAACCATATTGCACGATATTAAATGTTACATATTAACGTCATGTTTGTCGCCCAATTTAAACTGGAATTTCTTTGTTTCATTATTTGGCAAATTCAACTACTGAGGTACAAATTGAGCTGCTCGTTAATATTGTAGAAGCCTTTTACGATATTGGGCGTTCAAATCAAAACACATTTCTTGAACTTCGTGATTTTTTGCTCAACATTGTTGACCAAAACAAGAGCCAAGAACAAGAGCTAAAAGATGAGATAATTCGAAGATGAGATAACAAAATAAGCCAAACTTGGCTTCGGAGGCATACCATCTTTCCGATGGTTCATATGTTCAATGACTCTGAGACATAATGGAGGTTCAATGTCGTTAATGTGCCGAATTATCTCATCTTTTAGCTCTTGTTCTTGGCTTATTGGAGTCCCCTTTTCTTTTAAATAATCCCAAAGAAAGAAGTCCAGCGGTGTCAAATCACACGATCTTGGTGGCCAATTGACATCGCCACGACATGAGATAACACGGCCATTGAATTTCTCTCGTAAAAGAACCATTATTTCATTGGATGTGTGTCAAGTGGCACCATCATGTTGGAACCACACATCGTCCAGGTCCATAGTATCAATTTCTGACCGCAATAAGTCCGTTATCTCGCGATACCGAACACCATTCATGGTTACTGTTTGACCGACTTCATTTTCGAAGAAGTAATTGGGCGAGCATGCCCAGGTGTTGATATTTTGTTCTATCATAATGAAAAATATGAAAATATTTCGCTAAAAACTTTTTGTGTAATTTGCAATTACATATTTAAAGCGTGTTCCATTTCGAGGTTCCCTACTTTTTTAAAGGAAAAAACACAGAAAATTCAAATTGAATGAGTAATGTTTTTTGTCATTTAAAAGATGATTTTTTGGCATTTATTTTTTTAAAGATTATGTCTATCAAATGGTGGCCGCGGCTACGTCTCAGATGGTTCATCCGTTGGGTCCAATTTTCGATGACTCGTTCGAGCATTTCGACAGCTAACTGGCGAATGACACGCGTAATGTTTTGCTCCAAGGCCTGAATCGAAGCGAATTTGTCCGCATAAACTTTAGACTTTGCATATCCCCACAGGAAAAAGTCTAACGGTGTGATATCACACGATCTTGGTGGCCAATCGACCGGCCTCAAACGTGAAATCATCTGCTCACTGAAGTGTTCTCTCAATAAATCCATTGATTGATGCTATGTGTGGGAAGTGGCGCCGTCTTGTTGAAACCAAATGTCGCCGATATCACGAGCTTCAATTTCAGGCATCAGATAGTCGGTTATACTGGCACAATAACAGTCTCCATTGACGATTACGTTCTCACCAGCATTATTTTTGAAGAAATATGGACCGATGATTCCACCGGCCCACAAACTACACCAAAACTTTTTTTACTGGATGATTTGGCAGCTTTTGAACCTCCTTTTGGTTGCTCTTCGTCCCAAATGAGGCAATTTGGCTTGTTTACATACCCATTGAGCTAGGAATGGAACTCATCGCTGAACAAAATTTGGGTCGAAAACGCACTAAACACATTCTTCACAGAACGTGAATTTTCGTAATAAAGTTGAACGATTTGTATACATTTTTCAGGCGTAAGTCTTTCCATGATGAAATGCCAAACAATACTAAACAAAAATAACATGACAGAATAACACAACTCACAAGTGATCTGTCATAAAAAGGCTATTAAAATAAGTATCTCTACTTGGATTACCCTATATTCCTAATTATATAAAAGTATATAAAGGACCACCCCCTATATACTTTATGGGGTCACCTGCCAGTATTTCGAAGTGTAGCAAATGAAATGACAAAGTGAATATACCCTCAATCCTATGATTGAGTTTATAAACCTCCACTCTAAGATTCACACTCTAAACTGCAAATAAAACAAAAACCTGCAGAAAAAAACATAAAGAAAAACAATAAAAAAAAACACCAACAACACGAAACACTTTAAATGAAAACTCAAATGAAGACTTGTCCGCACTTTATGTGATGACCAATTTAGGTAAGAAAGCAACGGCGACGATGACGACGACAACGGCAACATTAGCAAAACGCCTCAAGAAATGATGCTATAAAAACGACATCAATGCAACATGCAAGAGGCAAATGCTGTACGTTGCTATTGTCGTCGTCGTCGTCGTCATCATCACCACCAACATGTGAGTGCACTGCGAATCGATGTTGCTGTTGCTAATGCTGTTGTTGCTTGCGCGGTTGTCGCCGTTTCAGTCACTGCTGCCGTCGCTGTTGTTGCCGGTTATTTGATATCGTTAATAAATCATTCAATCTATTTAATTAATGTGCATCTAAGAACATTTAGATGCAATTTATTTTAATACGATAATTTATTAATTTATTGACTTTTAATAAGCTCAGCTTATGCGCGACCACAATGCAACACCAAAGAGAATGTTGCAGCACTTTAAGTTGCAACTTGTGTATAATTTCACACACACACACACACTGGCACGCACTCCTCGCATCAGTCGCTTCGTAATGATGACCATACTAAAAATATCATTATATTGTAATAAAGCTCATATATCAAACAGCAACCGTTCTGCGTCCGTCCGAACAGCCACCGAGTAGTGTAGACCAGTGGCCAATGATTTCCGTGGCTGGCAACAAAAAGAGCGCCAAAGAAAAAGAAACCTGCGTCCACAATTTATTACACGCACACTTGCACTTATTTAAATCGGCGCGTCGCCTCGTCCTCCGCCTGCCTGCCACTCACTCAAATTGTTTGGCCGTTTGTTGATATACATGAGATGAGTTGAAACTATTTCATTATGCCACCGCAAACCGTGGAACGTCGTATGTAGTGCAAAAAAGCACCTTGCAACATTTTGCCGTAAGTGCTGCTGCGCTAAGGAATTGCACCAGTCTGCCAGTCAGCAGCAAGCAGCCTATTGATATCTTGCTAACAAATTCAGGTGCGAAAAGATTTACGAGCTGACAACCGTTAAAAGTGTTAAAGTGTGTTGACAATTATTTTCAATGTGTATTTCAAGTGTTAATCAAAGTCTTTTCAGAGATTTCGCGTTTTTATTTTTTTTTGTTTTCTACCATCAGCAGTTGTTGTTTTGTATTTTTTAGGAAAATGCAACACTTCTGTGCTACTCTTAGATTAAAAGACAGTAAAACCATAAGGGGTCCGTTGCATATAGAGATGAAAAAATACTCTTGTTTGTAACTTTTGCTACATATTTACGAGGGTGGTTCGGAAACTTCTTAGCCTAGCACAAAAAGCGCGGTATAAACAGAAAAAAGTTAAGTTAAGTTAAGTTAAGAAAAAAGAAACTTCCATCTCTGCTATGAACACATGCTAAATTTTGTTTCGATCTGGCAACTCCTTCATATAGAAACAGGTGTTCACAAAAGACGCATCCGCGATTTTTTTACAATGGAAAAATTAGAAATGCGTGGTGTCATTAAATATTTACACAAAAAAGGTTTATCGGGACAAGAAATTCATAATGATATGGTGAATGTGTTAGGTGAAATTGCTCCTTCATATGCAACAGTAAAAAATTGGGTTGCTAATTTAAACAACAGAAATTGTAGCCAAAGTGCATAATATGGTATTAAATGATCGACGAATAAAAGTGCGTGAAATAGCTAATATCATGGGCATCTCAAATGATCGAGTCCATTTAGTTTTGCATGAAGAACTACAGATGAAAAAGCTTTCTGCAAGATGGGTGCCGCACTTGTTAACAGTCGACCAAAAACGCATAAGAATGAACATTTCTCAAGCTTGTTTGGATCGTTTTCAGCGAAATAAAATGGATTTTAAGCGTCGTTTCATAACTGTTGATTAGACATGGATCCACCACTATACTCCAGAGACAAAAGAACAATCCAAACAATGGACTGAAGCTGGAGGAAGTGCCCCAAAGAAGGCAAAAACAATTCAATCGGCTGGTAAGGTTATGGCAACGGTTTTTTTTGGACTTCAAAGGTATTTTATTGATTGACTATCTGCAAAAGGGTAAAACAATAAATTCAGAGTACTATTGCATCCTTTTAGATCAATTAAATGTACAAATTCGAGAAAAACGTCCTGGCTTACAACACAAAAAAATAATTTTTCATCAAGACAACGCACCAGCGCACAAGAGTGTTTTAACAATGGCTAAAATCAACGAAGTACGAGTTGCTTGACCACCCACCTTATTCTCCTGATTTAGCTCCCAGTGACTTTTACCTGTTGCCAAATCTAAAAAAAATCTTTGCTGGCAAGCGTTTTACCTCAAATGAAGATGCAATTACAGTTATAAACCACTATTTTAAAGACCTTGAGGAAAAATATTTTAATCAAGGGATAGAATTGCTAGATAAGCGTTGGACTAAGTGTATTGAAGTTTCAGGAGATTATATTAAAAAAAAATATTTTTGAAAAACTAACTATTCTCTTTCATTGATAGGCTAAGAACTTTCCGAACCGCCCTCGTAATACTCTCATATAGTCATCACATTGTTGACAGAGTGTTGTGTTCTTTAAGATGCAGTATAATTATAGCAAATCAAAACTGACACCAGATTTAATATAAATTCAGATAATCTTCAGTTTTGACACATGTGCCAGGCTAATTCCAAAGAGCGTCGAATTACTAGTAACCCGAACCACCAAACCACTGCTCTGCAAAAATTAACTTTTGGGCCCACCTTCAAACAAAAACCATCTAATATTTATCTCCTGAATCCGAATTAAGTGTCCGTTTTATGATTTATTTTATGATTTTTTTTTCGATGTACTTAGTAGGGACATAAATACTAATGCAACATTGAACACATCCATTTCTATTGTAGAAGTGAACATACCCCGTTAATGTCATAAGGGTTTTGAAAGCTAGCCTCAATAGCGTTAGTCTGTAACGGGATTTTAAAATTGTTACAACTTTCATCATGGAGTGGTCAGATAATGAGAACCGTATCGCAGTAATAGGGCTTTTCAATTGTGAAATAAAAAAAGCGATATTTCTAAAACGTTCCGGCCACTAGGGATTAGCCGCATGTTCGTCTACGGATGCATAAAACTGTTTGAGGAGACTGGAGATGTAAAAGGCCGCCACCGGTCGGGCTCTGTTCGAACACCGCATGTCATCGATGCCGTTAAATCCAGAATTCACAGAAATCCGCTCCGAAAACAGAAAATCATGGCCCATGAGATGAATATCACGCAAAAGTCCATGAGTCGAATCATTAAAAAAGACTTGGACTTGTGACTTTCAAACGACGTACCGGACATTTATTGACTGTAGCTTTAAAAAAAATAGGATTGAAAAATGCCAACGTCTTTTGGTTAAGCACGCCGATAACTTGCACAGACAATTTTTGTTCACCGATGAAAAAAATGTTACGATATATTTACTTAGCTAAATGGAAAGCCAAAAGCTCTAATAGGTGAAACAGAGAACATTTTAAATGAGCAATATTTGAATTTGTGTAAAAATTGCATTGTTTTTGGTACCAGGGTTGCTAAATATATCTGGCCTGGTGCCATCTGACATTTCCATTGGAAAGTTTTTATGCTTTTTTAGCATAAACGTACTCAGAACGTTTTGACGAACGACCATCAATTGTATTGTTTACAGTACTTAAAAAATCAATTTGGCAAAAAAATGGAATTAACTCATGAACATTTTCGTGTGATTATTTTTCACAACTTTCGACGTGGATTATCACGACAAGAGTGCATCGATGAACTTAAATTTTTGTATGGCGATGAAGCACCATCCTATAGCACTGAGAAAAACTGGTTAAATAAATTCAATCGTGGCCGACGCTCGCTCAAAGACGAAGGTCGTGAAGGTCGTACCAAAACGGCCGTCGTGCCAGAGAACATTGATGTCGTGCGTGAACTGATAATACAAGATCGTCAAGTGATATACCATGAGATAGATGCATCCTTGGGCATTTCTTCTACCAGCATACATTCGATATTGCATGAACACCTGGCCGTAAAAAAGGTTTCTTCTCGTTGGATCCCGAACAATTTGACAATCGCTCAAAAAAAGGCTCGTGTCGATTGGCGCAAAGAAATTTTGAAAAAATACGACAGCGGTGCTTCTAATGACGTTTATAAGATCGTCACAGGTGACGAATCATGGATCTATGCGTATGAGCCCAAAACAAAACAGAAATCGATATTGTGGGTCTTCGAAGACGAGCCTAATTCAACGAAACTTGTTCGTGGAAGAAGCACTTCGAAGTATATGGTCGCCTGTTTCTTCGGCAAAACTTGTTCACCGATAAACAAAATTTTACCGTTCAGGAAAAATTTAACAAGCAAAATGACAGAGTTTATGCGCGGTCATCTAGGAAGCATCTGAACTGATCCCAAGGGTGGAAAAGGGTCATCACCCAGCCTCAGTCATGGTTAAGTGGGGTGTCTCTTACGATGGTGTCACTGACCTGCATTTCTGCGAACAAGGAGTCAAAACATCGGCCAAAGCTTACCAAGAAACCGTTTTGGAAGCTGTTGTGTAGTCTCTTAACAATTCCCTGTTCCAAAACCAGCCATGGACTTTCCAGCAGGATTCTGCGACGGCCCATAAGGCTAAAACATCCCAGGCCTGGCTGCGAAACAATTTTCCAGCGCTTATTTCCTCTGAAGAATGGCCCTCAGGCAGTCTAGATTTGAGCCCATCGGAGTACAAATTGTGGACGGTTTTAGAGGACAAGGTTTGTCACAAAAGATACCCCAACATTGGATCTCTTAAGACTGCTTTGGTTCGAGCTGTGGACAATTTTCCAATGGACGAGGTTCGTGCAGCTATTGAAGGCAAAAGGCGGACATTTCGAATAAGCAGATTCTTTTTGGATACAATATACATCAATAAATATATTAAAAAATATTTGGTTCAAAAACATTCAGTACTTTTTATTTTACAGCATAAAACGTGCGTAACAGTAATTATGTCCCTAATAAGTAGTTATCTCCTGAATTCGAATTAAGTGTCCGTTATGCGCCATAGCGTATAGTTTTTAAAATATCGTGATTTTCAACAAAAAGAACAAAATTATGATTTCTTTTGGATGTAACTTCTACAATTTTTAAATTTGTGATTTATAAAAAAGATGCATTTCTTAAGAAATAATATTGCGCATTCTTAAGACAATCGGATAAGAATTGCCGAAGTTTTAGGCAAATTAATTAAAATAGTCGGAAAATTAATTTTAACTATATCTCGAAAACTATTCGTGAAAGGGACATTCAATACGGATTTAGGAGATCATTTTTCATAAGAATCAGTTGGTTTCGTCCAAAGGGGTTTTTTGTTGCTGACCAGTGTAATTTAAATAATAGATGGTCCAATAGTAATAGTCAAAATAACCACCGAATCTATAAAATGTTTACTTGGATTTTTCAGTTTATTTCAAATTACCTGCTATACCCCTTAATGTGTTGAATGTAAACTCGATTTGTTAATTCTATTCCTCGAAGTATATCTTGGAGACTCTTTTCTTCGTGTCGTGAAATTCTGTATATGGATCATTCTGTTTTGCAAAAAAATATTTTTCAACATAATATCCTTTTAGCTCAATGCACTTAGTCCAACGTTTCTCCGATTTTTGTATCCCTTCCAAAAAAATACGATTTTTCGAGGTCCAGAAAATAGGCGTTTTTTGATTTATAAGTTCATCGTTGGAGATGAATCTCTTTTCGACGAGCCATATCTTTAGGTTTGGAAATAGGAAATAGTCACTGGGAGCTAAATCCGGATAATTAGCTTATGAGGTACCAATTCATAACCCAATTCATGCAATTTTGCCATTGAGACTGCAAACGTGTGCACCCGTGCATTTTCTTGATGAAAAATATCTTTAACTAAATGCCCAAAAAACTATCATTATCATTAAACGAGCAACAAATAAATAGTTCATGTAAAGTTATGATTTAAACCGAAATGGTTAACTAATACAAATAGATGGATGGTCAGTTAGAGCACACTTTTTAAATTAAGTGTAATTTTTTGTGCAAGTGGCAACACCGTCACATATGTTTATTCCGGCTATTTAAATTTAAGCGTTTTACTAAAGAACAACGCATTAAAATTTAAAAATTTGGCAAAAGAAAAATGTAAAAGACAAACTGCATAAACTGCCAGAACCGTTGACGAATATTTTATTCCACACTTAATCGGAATATGCCTTCTTCAAATAAATAAATCACAACTATAGCAAGAAATACATTTTTTATTTTAAAATTTACAAGTTAAAACGTAGTTAATTTCGGCCAGGCCGAACCCTTTATATAACCTCCACCGTCCCTATTTATTTAAGAGAAAAACAAAATTCCGTTTTTTTGGGCCATTTCGGTCCAAGCGTTCAACCCTTATCTCAGCAAAACTTCAAAATTACCATTTCTTTGGATTGGAAGCAAAATTTGCATTAAATTAAGTACAGTATATGTCAACATTAACCAGCAATCGCCTGTTTTTTTCAATGCGGTAGCCAATAAGTACATCAGCTAAGCTCTTTTTTATGTATAAAGTTCTATCCAACAAGAAATACCCTCTTTAACCAGTGATCACCCACCAAAAGCTATAACTTGTTAAGCAACTACTCAAAAAAGTGTACTTCTTACCGAGGTACCATTGAAAGAAAACGTTTTCCCATCCGGATCGATTTCGCCTATTTACAATTCCAAACAGCTTATGGCAAGAAGACATCAGCCTGAAAAAGTGCAGGATGTTAAGTTTATTCGTTTGACCGCTACCGTGCTTTCATACGACAAACGGACGGACATGGCTACATCGTCCCTGAGTTTTACGACGATCAATAGTGGCCGTGTTTTATTGACAACTTGCTTAGAAGGTCGCTAACGCAATAACTTCAGACCATTGTAAAAGAATATAAAAATGAAGGCAGTTGTTCAAAAACAACCTTCAGCGACATAAAGCTAATGTTGTTCAAAAGTTAAGCAATTCATTTCACATCACGGTGACGGAACATTACCCTCTGTCAATATTTCGAGGGGTAAGAGCAGTCACTCTTAAAATCGTATCGTTCAAAAAGGATCCATTAGATGGACCAACGGTTAATTCAAATATTCACGATTCTCTCAAGGTTTCCTAAAAATCTGCAATCGATCCTCTGTCAATGTGTATACCGAGCCCCTTAAAGTGATTTTACAAGAATTCCTTAAACGTTACCTTTAAATAAAACCTCTCTATAATTCAGCTAGTCCCCGCCCCCTCCCGACAGTAGGAGACTATTTGGGCCGTCTCCTTTGTGCCGCAGACACACAATCAACTTAATTGGCATTGGTCTGGAGCTGTAAGACTGATATGTTTTATTTTACCAGAGTTTTTGTAATTTTTGTTGTGTTTTTTGCCATCTCCTCCTCTTACACTTTTCACAATTCGCATGTTTAAAACATTTAACACATTTCATTTTACTGCACACAGTACGGACGAATGGACGGACGGACATGCAACCATGAGATACATTCGGCCGACAGTCGTCCATGGTAAGCGACTAGCGAGGAACGAGTACTTGCTGTAAGTCAGTGAGTGAGTGAGTGAGTGAGTGAGTACTCCTTGAATTCAATCATAGTCACTTGTTTTAGCATTTTGTGGTGCGAGTATGTGTCTCAGTCTAACTAGCCGTCCGTCTGTCCGTCGCCTGTCTATCACTTGTTATGTGTTCACTCCGATAGACTGTCTTTCTTTCTTTCGTCTGTATGTCTGTCCTTTCGTCTGGCGTTTGGATTTCTTGACAATTCCCATTTAGCGGTGTAAGTATGTGTGTCTTTTGGAATTGTATGTGTTACAAATGATTTATTTTTGTCTTATTGTTGACGCTTATTTAACTAATTTCTTAACACACTTTTAATGATATCATTAAGTTTCCATTAAAAAGTTTTACATTTTTTCTTCTCTCTCGCTTGTTGCTTTGCATTCGAGTATCCTTTAGCTGCTGGGCACCAACTAAATGACAATAACAGACCAGGCTGCTATCAGACGCCCGAAAGTGAGTGCACGTTTTGAAGTGAAAGGTTGTTATGAGAGCTGCGCGTGCGCAAGTTGCAACATTTAAGGAAATCTGTTATTGATAACAGGTTGCGCGTTGAAAGAAAAAGTTTTATTTCTTTCGGTTGGTATGTGTTTGTATGTGCGATAATTGCCATTAATTGAATTATTCAATATTTGATTATACTCGTGGTGGCAACTGCATTTTTCTGTGAGCTTTCGGCCGGACGGTTGAGCATTTTTGTTGTTCCATTGTCATCAGTGAAATGTGGTCAATTAATCAAATACTTTTTCGAATGCTGTATGAAAAGTGTAAGGAATTTTTATGAAAGGTGTTTTCTTCGTGTAATAAAACATAACGTGTTATTAATGACAGCGGTTAACAGTTATCGGCACTTAGTGCATTCGGTGACATGAGAAGAGTTCGTTTTCGAAATTCTTCTTTCTTTGAAAATGAGGAGCAAGAGCCATATAATACTCCACTGCACCAAAATCAGGTACGTTATATTCACATAACTTAATGGTAAGCCAAAAGCCTAATATGTGAAACAGAGGTAACATCAGAAATGGGTAATATAGGGTGATCCATCTGGAGGTATTTTTTTAGAACAAAAAAATATATAAAAATTCAAATCAAGTGTGGAATCTATTTTGGCAATTTGAGAGGACATTTTATGGCATTAATTTTTTGAATATAATTTCCTTCAAATGTTGGCCGCAGCTACGCCTCAGGGTTTCCATTCTGAGGGTTCAATTTTGAATGATTCGTTCAAGCATTTCGACCGGTATGGCTTTAATGACACGCGTAATATTGGATTCCAAAACCTGAATCGTAGCTAGTTTGTCAGCATAGACTTTTGACTTTACTTAACTCAAAAGAAAAATGCCTAAAGGTTTGATATCACTCGATCTAGGCGGCCAACTTACCTGTCCAAAACGTGTAATTAGCTGCTTTTCGAAATGATCTCTCAATAGATCCATTGCTTGAGCAGCTGTATGGCAAGTGGCACCGTCCTGTTGAAACCAAGTGTCGTCAAGGTTACGGGCTTCAATTTCAGGTAGCATAAAGATCGATATCATGGCGCGATGGTGAACACCATTCACGGTTACGTTCCGGCCATCATAATTTTTGAAAATATATGCACCGATGATTCCACCAGCTTATAAACCGTACTAAACCGTGTTTTTTTTCTGGGTATAATGGCACCTTTTTAACCTTTTCTTGTTGCTCTTCAGCCGAAATGCGGCAATTTTGTTCATAGACTTTGTCGTTGAGCCAGAAATGGGCCTCATCACTGAACAAAATTTTGGTCGAAAACAGCGGATCTTGCCGCTTCTCACCGAACGCTCATTTCCATAAAAATCGATATCACGGCGCGATAGCGAACACCATTCACAGTAACGTTCCGGCCATCATCATTTTTGAAAACATATACACCGATGATTCCACCAGCTTATAAACCGTACCAAACCGTGGTTTTATCTGGGTATAATGGCACCTCTTGAACCTCTTCTTGTTGCTCTTCAGCTCAAATGCGGCAATTTTGTTTATTGACTTTGTCGTTGAGCCAGAAACGGGCCTCATCACGAACAAAATTTTGGTCGAAAACAGCGGATCTGCCAGCTTCTTACCGAACGCTCATTTCCATAATACAGTTTCCAACATTTAAGGGAATTATTTTCAAAAAAATAATTGCCATAAAATGGCCTTTCAAACTACCAATAAAGATTCCACACTTGATTTGAATTTTTGTATTTTTTTATTGCTCTAAAAAATAACTCTAGATGGATTACCCTATATAAGTATTACATCGTTCACAATATTCTGATTAGAGAGAAGCAGCGCTGGTGCTTTGATGGGATTTTTAGGAATTAGAGTAAGATATGGTGCAACGAATTTAAGGTCTTTTTGAAGAAGGCTCTTGTTAAATAACTATTATCAATGAATACCACCTGGCTTAAATACACCAAAAAAAATTTTTAAAGTTTTTTAGAGTGGGTTTTTCACTTTCTGTATGAAGTTCGTTAGCCCTTTGTCGAAATAAAACAACAGGCCCCGGTCACTGATTATAGGAATTTATCATTAATAGCTCAATGATTCTAAAGATGTTTCCCATATGGTCCGTAATGGTATGTTCAGGAAATATGCGCCAAAAGCACCAGTTCTTTCAAATTAAACATTACCCACGACAACTCTATGTTTAGAAACCTTAAGGATGAGCACCACCTAGAGAAACCACGTAGTACAGCGAAGTCTTTTCCATCTTTTTTATGATAAAAATATGACGTCGAAATGAATATGCTTATTCACCGAAAAAAAAAACGTCGAAATCTGAATTTATTTGAACGTCATTTCGCCCTATTTGAATCTTCTTTAGAACCAAGACCTAGAAAACAATCTCCTCTAGCCAGTAGTCTGTCATTAAGTTTTTCTTAGCACTTGTTGTAACACAAAGGTTCCATTATGCAATACTTAGTAGGGACATAAATACTGTTACAAAATTGAACACACCCATTTCAAATGTAGAACTGAACATACCCCGTTGATGTCATATTGGTTTTAAAAGGTAACCTCAATAGCTTTAGTCTGTAACGGGTTTTAAAATTGTTTCAACTTTCATCATGGAGTGGTCAGATAATGAGAACCGTATCGCTGTAATAGCGCTTTTCAAGTGCGAAATGAAAAGAAGCGATATTTTCAAAACGCTCCGGCCACTAGGGATTAACCGCATGTTTGTCTACCGATGCATTCAACTGTTTGAGGAGACTGGAGATGTAAAAGAACGCCACCGGTCGGGCCGCCCACGCGCTGTTCGAACACCGCATGTCGTCAAAGCCGCTAAATCAAGAATGCACAGAAATCCGCTCCGAAAAAAGAAAATCATGGGCCGTGAGCTGATTATCACGCAAAAGTCCATGAGTCGAACCATTAAAAAAGACTTGGGACTTGAGGCTTTCAAATGACATACCGGACATTTATTGACTGTAGCTTTAAAAAAAATAGGATTGAAAAATGCAAACGTCTTTTGGTGAAGCACGCTGATAACTTGCACAGAAAAATTTTGTTCACCGATGAAAAAATTTGTACCGTTCAGGAAAAATTTAGCAAGCAATATGATAGAGTATATGCGCGGTCATCTATGGAAGCATCTGAAGTGATCCTAAGGATGGAAAAGGGTCATAATCCAGCTTCAGTCATGGTTTGGTGGGGTGCCTCTTTACAATTCCCTGTTCGAAAACCAGCCATGGACTTTCCAGCAGGATTCTGCGCCGGCCCATTAGGCTAAAACGGCCTAGGCCTGGCTTTGAAACAATTTGCCAGTGTTCATTTCATCTGAAGAATGGCTGTCAGGCAGTCCAGATTTGAACGCATTGGATTTCAAATTGTGGACGGTTTTAGAGGACAAGTTTTGTCACAAAAGATACTCCGACATTGGATCCCATAAGACTGCTTTGGTTCAAACTGTGGCCAATTTTCCAATGGACGAGGTTCGTGCAGCTATTGACGATTGGCCAGTGCGACTTAAGGCGTGTGTAAAAGCAAAAGGCGGACATTTCGAATAACTAGATTCTTTTTGGATTCAATATAAATCAATAAATATATTCAAAACTATTTGGTCCAAAAACATTCAGTACTTTTTATTTTACAGCACAAAACGTGTGTAACAGTATTTATGTCCCTTCTAGGTATATTGTATCAAAAAATAATCTACTTATTCGAATTGTCCGCCTTTTGCCTTTACACACGCCTTAAGTCGCACTGGCCAATCGTCAATAGCTGCACGAACCTCGTCCATTGGAAAATTGGCCATAGCTCGAACCAAAGCAGTCTTAAGAGATCCAATGTTGGGTTATCTTTTGTGACAAACCTTGTCCTCTAAAACCGTTCACAATGGAACTGCCTGAGGGCCATTCTCCAGAGGAAACGAATGCTGGCAAATTGTTTCGAAGCCAGACCTGGGATGTTTTAGCCTTATGGGTCGGCGTAGAATCCTGCTGGAAAGTCTATAGCTGGTTTTGGAACAGGGAATTGTTAAGAGGCTTGACAACAGCTTCCAAAACGGTTTCTTGGCAAACTTTGGCCGATGTTTTGAATCCTTGTTTGCAGAAATGCAGAAATGTGACCCCCTCGTAAGAGACACCTCACCAAACCATGACTGAAGCTGGGCGATGACCCATTCCACCCTTCGGATCAGTTTGGATGACCGCGCATACACTCTACCATTTTGCTTGTTAAATTTTTCCTGAACGATAAACATTTTTTCATCGGTGAACAAAATTTTTCGGTGCAAGTTATCAACGTGCTTCACGAAAAGACGTTTACACTTTTCAATCCTATTTTTTTTAAAGCTGCAATCAATAAATGTCCGGTCCGTCGTTTGAAAGCCCCAAGTCCCAAGTCTTTTTTAATGATTCGACTCATGGACTTTTGCGTGATATTCATCTCACGGGCCCTGATTTTCTGTGTTTGGAGCGGATTTCTGTAAACTTTTTATATAACGGCTTTGATGACGATGAGATGTTCTAACAGAGCGTAGGCGGCCCAACCGGTAGCGGTCTTTTACATCTCCAGTCTCCTCAAACAGTTTTATGCATAGGTAGACGATTATGCGGATAATCCCTAGTGGCCGGAGCCTTTTTGAAAATACCGTTTTTATTTCATTTCACACTTGAAAAGCGCTATTATCTGACCACTCCATGATGAAAGTTGAAACAATTTTAAAATCCCGTTACAGACTAACGCTATTGAGGTTAGCCTTCAAAACCCAAACGACATTAACGGGTATGTTCGGTTCTACGATTTAAATGGGTGTGTTCAATGTTGTAACAGTATGTATGTGCCTACTAAGTAGTTTTAACTATTTTAAACAAATAAATAAAAGATGTAAGTCCGCAACATGTGCAGATTAAAGAATGATTGACCAATACAAACCGCAAAACATCACATTGTACTCTATGCACGGTCGCTTTTATTTCTCTGCAACAGATAAAGTAAGCTTAACCATTCCCAAAGAAAACAGTAGCAACGAAATCTTCAAATACTACAACTTTCATTTTAAATGTATGGACATATTTTCACAACCTCACATTTAAAAGTCATGCGGACATTCTTAATAGGCAATTTTGCCATAATTATGCCCTTCACAACCTGGCGAAATGTAATTTTATTTTTCGTTGTTATAACATACGCCTTCCAAATAGTTTCAACTACTGGATACCACCAGAGTAGGCCACAAACCACATGTAACCCAATCATTAATTTCGAAGAAGAAAAAAAAACACAAAAATGTAAATATTACCACCACTTACCATGGCAGAAACGATGAAGCAAACAAAGAAAAAAAACAAGAGTAATTAATAATCAAATCACCATACAAAGGAAAAAATTTGCACCATCATTTTATTTTTACACAATCTTAGCCAATAAAGAATTATTCACGATTGGAGATGAACAACGGCAACCATAATCGGTATATCGGCCATAGGCTGGCCGATCATCAAATCAAAAAATGGCCACAAACATTTATTTGTGCTATGGTAAATTCAACGCAACATACCAGACATAGACAGGGTGCCAGACATACGAAACAATTTATATTCTCACCCATATGTTAATGACCCAAATTAAAAATTTGCTATGCCTAAAATAACACATTTTACACAAAATTAGTTGCTAAATTGCTGTAGCAGCAGTAGACAGAAAAAGTCAGACACACATGCAGAGCCTTTAACTAAAACTTGTAACATGTAAAATTTTGCACGCTTTCGTGAAAGGTATAATGATGCTGGAATTAGGGCGGCTACAACGACTCTCTGACGAACTACAAAAGCTAATGAGGAATCTTTTTTGAATACGTTTTCTATTCAAAACGATTTTGGCCCCTCGATGGTCCATTGATTTTTATCGGCCTAAATTTAATAAGTTTTATGCTAAAGATTATTTTTGTGTTCTTGACACATTGAGATGCGTAAGGAAATTTGTTTGCTCTTGCGAACTCAGGTGTAAAACTTTAAATGTAACGGGTTTCCAGTATAATCACAACATCAATACACCTACGAGTACTTGTATAACCCTCACCCTACTGGGTGCGAGGGTATATGGTTTAACTAAACCGCACGATGTTAATGTCAAAAATAACAAAAAAAAAATTCAGAGAATTATCTAAATATTTTTGAATATGATAGACAAATCCATGACAATCATATATAAAAGAAAATGTCGGCCAAATGCTCTTCACGGCATCGGTGACATTCCTCTATCCTATGGTCCATATATTCAATGATTCTGAGACATAACAGAGCTTCAATTTCCTAAATGTGCCGAACTATCTTATCCTTTAGCTCTTAAGTAGTTCTTGCCTAATTGACATACACCTTTTCTTTGACGGCCAATTAACATCGCCACAACGCCTTGTTATCAGGCCATTGAATTTCTCACGCAAACAAGCCATTGTTTCGATGGCTGTGGCACCATCCTGGTCCGTCCATGTCCATATCCTCAATTTCTGGCCACAAGCAGTCCGTTAGATGACAAAAACGATAGCAGAACGAACTGGGCGAGCATGCATATGTGACGCGCAAATTAGAAACGGACCTAAGGTTAAAAAACAATTTTGTTCAGGAGAGCCATTTTAAAGATTAGGTCCCTTTCTATTTGCGCTTAGAATCGTCGACTTCACTTTCATAAAACACGCATATCTCTAGGAGGGAACACTTTTGGGGCATGGGATCGGTCTCAATCGATGCTCAGATGTTGTCCACATCAAATAAAAAGTGAAAAGTTGATGAAAAGTTTTGTTCAGGAGAGCCATTTTAAAGATTAGGTCCCTTTCTATTTGCGCTTAGAATCGTCGACTTCACTTTCAAAAAACGCACATATCTCTGGGAGGGAACACTTTTTAGACATGGTATCAGTCTCATTCGATGCTCAGATGTTGTCCACATCAAAAAAAGAAAAAAAATTAAAATTGATTTTTTTACACTTACGTCCCTTTCTCTATGCGCTGTCACAAATGTGTTTTCAAATTTCCAACAAACCCGGTTTACAAAAATTTTCTCACAATTTAGCCGAGTGTGGACACTTTTGGTCGATAATGATGACCAAAGAAATCACGAAGAGCACGAAATGCATTTTGATTTCAAGGCCAATTTTCGTAAATGGCTTCAAAAATCTTAACGCGCTGCTTAACTGAGCACCTCTCCATGGTTGAATTTGCCAAAGACTGAAACAAACGTTTGTGAGACAAAATTAACCTCATGCATTATGGTTGCACCACCGTTCACATATCATTATGTAAGGGCAAAAAGTGTAACGCTGCAAAAAAAATTTTTAGACCCTTCATACTGTTTGACCAAATCCTTTAAGATATTTAAGCCATCTCCATCTACGTAGCTGGTTCACACGATAATTCTCGAAAGGATTAGCATCTCGTAATATTTTTCCAAACCTTTTTTTTCAATTGACCAACACTCAGGGGTTTTCCCCTATACATGCTATGCATTGCATTAGTGGGTGGAAAGTAAGGGAGCGGAGGGGGAAAGAGGGAGTAATGTTTATTGACATTTGTCTTGAATTTCTGGATGGGAAATACATTTGCCGGAAGTCGATTCCACATACGGATAGTACGTGCGAAAAACGAATTCGATCTGTAGTCTACCTAGTAGGGTCATAAACACTGTTTCAGCTTCCATCATGGAGTTGTCAGATAATGGGAACCATATCGCTAATAGCGCTTTTCAAGTTTGAAATGAAAAAAGCGATATTTTCAAAACGTTCCGGCCACTAGGGATTAGCCGCATGTTTGAAGAGACTGGAGAAGTAAAAGACCGCCACCCGTCGGGACGCCCACGCTCTGTTCGAACACCGCATGCCATCAAATTCGTTAAATCAAGAATTCACAGAAATCCGCTCCGAAAACAGAAAGTCATGGCCAGTGAGATGAATATCACGCAAAAGTCCATGAGTCGAATCATTAAAAAAGACTTGGAACTTGGGGCTTTCAAACGACGCACCGGACATTTATTGACGTCTTTTGGTAAGGCACGCTAATAACTTGCACAGAAAAATTTTCTTCGCCGATGAAAATATTTTTACCGTCCAGGAAAAATTTAACAAGTAAAATGATAGAGTGTATGCGCGATCATCTAAGAAAGCATCTGAACTGATCCCAAGGGTGGAAAAGGGTCATCACCCAGCTTCAGTCATGGTTTGGTGGGGTGTCTCTTACGATGGGGTCACTGACCTGCATTTCTGCGAACAAGGAGTCAAAACATCGGCCAAAGTTTACCAAGAAACCGTTCCCTGTTCCAATTTCCTGTTCCAAAACCAGCCATGGATTCTGCGCCGGCCCACAAGGCTAAAACTTCACAGGCCTGGCTTCAAAACAATTTGCCAGCGTTCATTTCCTCTGAAGAATGGCCCTCAGGCAGTCCAGATTTGAACCCATTGGATTACAAATTGTGAACGGTTTTAGAGGACAAGTTTTGTCACAAAAGATACCCCGACATTGGATCTCTTAAGACTGCTTTGGTTCGAGCTGTGGCCAATGAACGAGGTTCGTGCAGCTATTGACGATTGACCAGTGCGACTTAAGGCATGTGTAAAGGCAAAAGGCGGACATTTTGAATAAGTAGATTCTTTTGATGTATATTCAATAAATATATTAAAAAAATATTTGGTCCAAAAACATTCAGTGATTTTTATTTGACAGCATAAAACGTGCGTAAAGTATTTATGTCCTTACTAAGTATAGTGAGGTCAACCGGCCAATCGATAACAAATGGGTATGAATTCCTGGACAGTCGTGTATCCCCGCCGAACATCCTCACGTCAGGAATAAGACCACGAATGTCTGAAGAACACACACCATTAAATTAGCGATAGAACAGCGACACACATTCCGACGATGCTCGAGGAAGGCAATTGAGTTCGATAACCGACGGGCACTTATCATCACCATCGCTCTCCTTTGAACACGGTCAAGTAGCTCCAAGGATGATTTTGGAGCACCTGCCCATATATGGGGGTTGTATTTTATCTTAGGTCTGATATAGGTCGTAAAGATGTTGAAAAGATTAGAAGGAGGGAAATATTTCTTACACCGCTTTAGAAAGCCTATACACTTGAGTGCTTCTTTCAACACTTCGAATACATGTCTCGTCCAACGAGCGTCACATTGTATTTTCATTCCGAGAACACCAAGAGCATCTGCTTGTTCAACATCCATACCATCGATAGATTATGACGACTCTGTTGGGCCAATCAATCGCTTGTGAGACAACAAGCAGCCCTGTGTCTTACGCGCATTAAAATTCACTGTATTCACTCGACCCCATTTGGAAATGGCCAGTAAATGTCGGCCAAGTGTCTCATCCATAATTCTCCTTTTGTCTTCAATATCTTGAAGACTCGGCCTATGGTCGAATGAATATGAAAGACAGAGGTTACTATCATCAGCGAAAGAGTAGTTTGGGTTCACGGTCTGACCCAAAAGATCGTCAGTGAATATAAGAAATAAGGAGGGAGAAAAGGCATAACTCATTGGTGCACCTGCGGTCAGCCTATGTTTATTGGATGAAAACCCCTCTGCAAAAACTCTTATAGTGCGATCTCTAAGAAGGCTTGATACAAATCGAGCAAAAATATAACCGCCACAACATGCGATCAACTTTGATATGAGTGCACTGTGCCAGATTCTATCAAAGGCATTGATTGGATATTGCCAGAGCCCCATCCTTAATTAGGAGGAAAGCTCTCTTTTGGTATTCTTGTAATGTCAATAATAATATTTGTACCAGTTCGCTGAAAATCAATACTTAAGCATGAAGTTATGAGGCAAAATTGATGATAAAAAATGGGTTCTTCTGACATCTCTCACAAAAATGAGCTGCCCGTAATCTTGACGACCCACATAACTTTAAACCCACTTTATAAAATTCGATTAATGTGAGAAAACCGTTATATTTTAATAACAGCTTTGAACTTGCATATGAAAAAATTGGTTGACAAGTCCCATTCTGGTACCTCCAATGCAAATGAATTATTCCGGACACTTTTAGTATTCTTAAAATATCTTATATGCTATTAAAAAATCCTATCGCTGTATGAATTAACTCAAAATCAATGCTAAAGACAACAGTTATAAGGTTAATTTAGTAAAAAAAATATTTAGATTACTAGCCACGCCCCTTTTGGTACCTCCGACACAAAAATGTCATTGTTTCAGTGCAATTTAGAACCTACTTAAATTGTCAGCCAGTGCGTGCAATTTGCTTAAATTGTGACTCCATTATACATTTATAACGATTTTATAAAGGTATACGAAAAAGTTGGACGACACGCCCATTCTAGTGCCGCCAATAAAAATGCACCATTACGATCACTTTTGGTATCACATAGTAATTGTGTTTACAATTCTGCTAAAAATTAAAAAGTAAAAAAGGAGTCTCAGCCACGCCAAAATACACTGTCCGAGTGTAGATTAAATACCAAATAACTTTATGCCCACTTCACGAGTTTTGCTTAAATATTGCTTTCTGCAATTTGTTTGTTTCATCTTTGTATGCGCATAAGAAAAAAGAGGATGCCACACCCAATCTCGTAACTTTAGCATAAAGGACGTTTAACGAGATTTTAATAAAATCGGTACCCTTCAGGCAATGGCAGCGAGGGCTATGCTAGATAATCTACACTACGGGAAACTTTAAATCTAGCCACGCCCCTATCTGCCATATATTTTGAGAAACAAACTAAGGGTGAAGGTATTTATAAGTATATGTCGGATTGATCAACTACAACTTGCTCCCTGGATTTCACTCCCTTTGTCTAGATAACGCCAAAGTCAAAGCTTATCCATATGTCCATGTTGTAAGAGGCTGATTTTTCTTTATCTTAAAAATAATAACATTTTTGGATTCAAAACAATATATGACTAGATTTAAAGTAGTATTTTTTCAGAACAAAACAAAAATTCAAATCAAGTGTGGAATCTTTATTGCTAATTTAAAGAAAATTTTATGGCATTTATTTTTTTTTTAAATTACCTTCAAATGTTTGCAACTGTATTATGGAAATGAGCGTTCGGTGAGAAACGGGAAGATCTGCTGTTTTCGACCAAAATTTTGTTCAGTGATGAGGCCCATTTCTGGCTCAACGGCAAAGTCAATAAACAAAATTGCCGCATTTGGGCTGAAGAGCAACAAGAAGAGATTCAAGAGGTACCATTATACCCAGAGAAACATACGGTTTGGTGCGTTTTATGGGCTGGTGGTATCATTAATCCATATTTTTTCAAAAATGATGATGGACGGAACGTTACCGTGAATGGTGCTCGCTATCGAGCCATGATATTGATTTTTATGCTACCTAAAATTGAAGCCCGTAATCTTGACGACATTTGGTTGTAACAGGACGGTGCCACTTGCCATACAGCTGCTCAATCAATGAATCTATTGAGAGGTCTTTTCGAAATGCAGCTAATTTCACGTTTTGGACAGGCGAGTTCGAGTGATATCACAGATCGAGTGATATCACACCTTTAGACATTTTTTTTTGGGGTTACGTAAAGTCCTAAGTCTATGCTGACAAACCAGCTACAATTCAGGTTTTTGAAGCCAACATTACGCGTATCATTAAAGCCATACCGATCGAAATGGTCGAACAAGTCATCCAAAATTGGACCCTGAGAATGGAAACCCTGAGGCGTAGTAGCGGCCAACATTTCAAGGAAATTATATTCAAAAAATAAATGCCATAAAATGTCCTTTCAAATTACCAATAAAGATTCTACACATGATTTGAATTTTTATATTTTTTTTTTGTTCCGAAAAAATAAATCTATATGGATCACCCTTTAGATATTCGAGGTATGTTCAATAGAAAAGGTGAAATTTAATTTTTCTCAAAAAATACTTCTTTGTCCATTTCTAAGTATTCCAATCTTCAATTTTGTGAACAGGAAAATGTCACAGGGGCCAAATCTGATGAGTACGGTGGCTATCGGCCAAACAATTACGAACAAGCAATGACGAGTGAGCAGCAATTTTGGAACGAATTTCGTGCCAACGCTTTATACTAAAATATCCAAAAAAAAATTCTTATAGTGACTTTCTTAACTTTTTCATTAGTTTTAGATGTTACAGATCTTTCAGAGCGAAGGTCGTCGTCATTTGCATCTTCTCGACCTTCTTTGAAAAGCCTGTATGTCTTGTAAACAATTTTCTGACTCAGAGTGCAATTTCAAGAGCTTTTTAGCACTTAACTCAAATTTGTTTAAAAAAAATTGATGCAAATTCTTTGATCCATTTTTTGCACAGCAGAAAATTGTCGAACAAGCTAAATACATCTAATACTTATGCCTCTCACAAACAAACTATACTAAGCACAAACGAACTTAACTAAGAAAATATGATCGAGACAAGTGTGCCAACATACACTCCCCGTCACATAAATACGACCCCCTACGATGGGTTTTTTAAAACTTAATATTTTCCGCAGAAAAACGGTATGAATTAAATCTATATTTATTTGTATGAAAGGTGCATTACTTCTGAAAGTAATGGGAAATAAATGGATTTGATATGTACGATATACTGGTAAATTTTATAAAATCATTTTATTAAAACAACTGAAAAACAGAGCTTCGGTTTTTGCGCCCCCTCATCAAATAATAGCTTTTGTAAAGTTTGAAAGCAGAATTATACATTTTATTGAGTTTTAAATAAGTACGAGTAATTACGAATTTTATGCATTTTAAAGAAAGTTCAGTAGTGTGTAGAGCCTCCTTTGTTAAGGATAGCTTCGAAAAGTCTACTTGATTTTTTATTTCAATGATATGTACGATATACTGGTAAATTTTATAAAATCATTTTATTAAAACAACTGAAAAACAGAGCTTCGGTTTTTGCGCCCCCTCATCAAATAATAGCTTTTGTAAAGTTTGAAAGCAGAATTATACATTTTATTGAGTTTTAAATAAGTACGAGTAATTACGAATTTTATGCATTTTAAAGAAAGTTCAGTAGTGTGTAGAGCCTCCTTTGTTAAGGATAGCTTCGAAAAGTCTACTTGATTTTTTATTTCAATGATATGTACGATATACTGGTAAATTTTATAAAATCATTTTATTAAAACAACTGAAAAACAGAGCTTCGGTTTTTGCGCCCCCTCATCAAATAATAGCTTTTGTAAAGTTTGAAAGCAGAATTATACATTTTATTGAGTTTTAAATAAGTACGAGTAATTACGAATTTTATGCATTTTAAAGAAAGTTCAGTAGTGTGTAGAGCCTCCTTTGTTAAGGATAGCTTCGAAAAGTCTACTTGATTTTTTATTTCAATGATATGTACGATATACTGGTAAATTTTATAAAATCATTTTATTAAAACAACTGAAAAACAGAGCTTCGGTTTTTGCGCCCCCTCATCAAATAATAGCTTTTGTAAAGTTTGAAAGCAGAATTATACATTTTATTGAGTTTTAAATAAGTACGAGTAATTACGAATTTTATGCATTTTAAAGAAAGTTCAGTAGTGTGTAGAGCCTCCTTTGTTAAGGATAGCTTCGAAAAGTCTACTGGGAATCGAATCATACAATGTTTTAATGTAGTCAAGTGAAATCGTAGACCAGGCTTCCTTAATTGCTTCAATTAGTCCGTCTTTGTTGCTGTATTGCTTACCAGAAGCATAAACTTTGCGGACGAGCCACCCCAAACATTTTCTATAATGTTCAAATCTGGCGAATAGGGAGGCCAGTCAGGAACTTTGACATTTTGATCCCGAATCCATGCTTTCACTACTCGAGCAGTGTGAACCGGTGCATTATCGTGCTGAAATGTCCATTGTAAGTATCCGAATAGATTGTTGAAGTAAGGAAAAGCTTGCTGAAGTACGCCATTATAGAAACTTGCGTTCATTGTGGTGGACAAAAATTGTAATTCGCAGGTACCATAATAGGATATGGCCCCCCACATCATGACACCACCCACTCGGCTATGTAAGCGATCCAGATGGTGCTCCTCATTGCGAAGATCATGGAAATAAAAATTGAATCCATCTGGGCCCTCGAAATTAATTTTTTTTCGTCTGAGAAAACGACGCTATGCCACTCGTTATTCCATGTCATGTGACTGCGGCAAAACGTATCTTTTTGCGGTCATCGTTAAGGGGTGGTTTTTTCTTTAGCTTTAGGCGCTTTAAATGCTTAGCTTTAGAAATAACGCGTTGGACCGTTCTTACACTAGCGTTAGCGCTAGTTTTAGCCTCAATTTGTGATGATGAATCGTGCGAATTTGATGCTGATCTTAGTATAGCTCGCTTATCAGTAGCAGAAAGCACACTTTTTGTTCGTCCTTTCATATTCTTGCCATAGCTTGACTCATTTTGCAAAAACGAAGACACAACATTTCGGCTTCTATATCAGCGATTTTATGGATTGAGTGCCCGGATTCTTTATAAATTTTAATTGTCAACTTTTCCTCGTTAGATAAAGATTTTCCTTGACCCATTTTAATTTAATTTTGGTTGAAATCGATTAAGTTGCAACAGAAAATATTTTAATTTACTACACGCAGCCACTTCCATAAGAAAACTAAAGACTATGATGGGGGTCCTATTCATGTGTCGTAAGAAATTTTTCAAATTTAGGTTATGGTAAAGCAAATTAGAAAAAAAACTTATAACTGTACATTTCCAGTACACAATTTTTTTCTCATAGAGAGTGAATATGAAGATCTCAAAAAAGAAGAGGATCTCAAATATTTATGAGAATCACAAATAAGGTAAATCGTAAAGGGGGTCCTATTCATGTAGCGGAGAGTGTAAGAAAAGCGCTAATCGAATGCACGTAGCCCGCGAAATTTCAAAATTCACCTTTTCTATTGAACAGAAATTGTATGTCTTATATGTCAGCAATCGGCTGTTACTAAAAAAAATCTCCTTTGAGAGACAAAAAAAAGAAAAGAAATTACTGAAACAAGCTTTTCTAAAACATCCCGCAAATGGGCTTAGTCATTGGGCCATGCTGCCTTAGGGGCACAAAAACCGTCCACTCATATTCCGGGAAGGATAAGTATCTAAAAGTATTCAAATGTCAAAAGTATTATTACATTTACGAGCTGAACCAATTTAGAATCAGGTCTGATCCATATGGGCTGAAAATTCAGCGCCGTTTAAATATGGATGTGGGTACCTTTCATGAATCTGAATATTACATAAATTTTAGGATTTCAAAAAATAAGTGCATTCGAGCATGGACTTTCTCAGAAACAGTGGAATTTCGAATACCAAAATATGCACTAACTTTTAGTATTTGTCATAATCTCGTCTACGGATCTACAGGCCGTACTGTCCCAAAAACGGCCTCTTCAACAATGGGCATGTGGGTTCTAAAAAACCAAGAAAGTTCCTGAGCTTATATCACGGAAACGCATTCTGATTGCCAAGGATAAGTGGTAAAAGAAATCCACTTGCATAGAGACCAGAAAGATAAGGCCTTGACTAGATAAACAGAAGCGGAGAACGAGTTTAATCTATCTGCCCCTTGAACAAGGTGCATGTGGGTTCTGAAAAACAAAGATAGTTCCTGAGGGGTAGGCAGCTATTATCACGGAAACTATTTCTCAATGCCAAGGATGAGTGTTACAAGAATTCCACTTATATAGAGACCAGAAAGGTCTGACCTTGTATGGATAGGCAGGGAACGCTGACCGAAATTAATCTGTCAAGGATCTATCTAAAAAACCTCATTGCAGTCATTACCGTCCACTGGCATTTGGACGAACACACGGGGGGGGACTGCGTCTGTCATACAACGACTTATGTGGGAGTTGCAACAAAGAAGAGTAGAAGGAGACACCCGAACATCTTTTCCGCCACTAAGAAATAAACTGTTTGGTCTACAGATACTTGCGGGCAACACCTGTCTCTCCGATGGTGATTTGAGCAGGAGCCACACCCTCATCATGGCAACAGGCTGGCTTTGGCATAAACATGCTGTGGCCAAGTTGCATTGGATGAATTATTCCTGACGAGCATACGGCAAAACAACGCTACCTTTTAATGGACCCAAGTAAGCTATTCTTCTGGTGGCTGCCAATTTAACCTTACTTACATTTTACGCTTTGGCTAAATGGAAGGCGATGGCCCATAGGAAATTAGGTCCGTCAAACATGGACCACTCCCAATACTTTTATTGCCATACTGTAACGAAAAGCCATGAAGGAGAGTATAGAGCATTGAAGCGGCTGAAGCTAAAGTAGACAGGGCCGGCCCAAAGTCACTTAATTTCGTTAACTGTAGAATTGGATGAATGGGCGTGGTTGTTTGATAATTTTGTAATAACCGTAGAGAAAGGTATCTAGTTGCAGAATTTAATCTAACTTTTGGATTGTTTTTAGATTTTCATTTTAACTAATTACCGGTATAAAGTACTTTCTGTCTCAATTTAAAAAAATCGAAAAAATAAATTTTAATACACAGTATAAGTGAGTGCGAGAATTATGTAGTGAACAGCTCACTAATTTGAGAGGATGTCTTAATAGGATGTTGTGGGACTTAAGTATGTTAAACTACAATTAGGTATATGACTACTTATAGTCAATTAGATGATCCTAAAGTAGAATAAACAACGTTCTCATCGGATCGCAGGCAACAGAACGAATTCCAAGTCATACTAGAAACTATTAACTATGGCCAATTATTAAGCGTTAAATAGATAGGTACGAGGGCAACCGCAAAACTAACTGGCCTGGCACATTTTCTGTTTTACTAGCAACTTTTTTTTTTGTTTTTTTTAAAAGCAATCTTTTATAAGCCATTTGTCAAAATTTCCGAAATATTTAATGATTATTTTCTTTGTTACAGGTCATTGAAGTAAACAAGTTTTATAATTTTTGAAAAATTGAAAATAAAGAGTTTCGTGCGGTAATTAAACACTTTTATATGAAAGGTTATACGCCACAATTAATCAAAGATGAATTGGATTCTGTTCATGGTGATAATGCACCATCATACTCCACCGTGAAATCCTGGGTTCAACAATTTAAAATGGGTCGTTCAAGTACGGAAGATGAACAACGCTCTGGAAGACCGAAAACTGCTACTACTATTGAAAACATTAGAAAAATATTTAATGAAGTGACTAAAGATAGACGAATAAAGCTCAGAGAACTTGCTGATATTTTTAAAATACACGAAAAACAAGTTTGGAGTATTTTACATGATGAACTCCACATGAAAAAGCTATCCGCAAGATGGGTGCCGCGTTTGTTGACTTTGCCCCAAAAAATCGTCCGTTGCACCAATTCCGAGGAGCTTCTAGCGATTTATCAGCGTAATCCAATAGAGTTCTTGCGCCGATTCATAACTGTTGATGAAACATGGATCGATCACTAAATCCCAGAATGCAAAGAACAGTCAAAACAATGGATAGAAGCTGGTAAAAGTGGTCCCAAGAAGGCGAAAACTGTTAAGTCAGCAGGAAAAGTAATGGCCACAGTATTTTGGGATGCAACGCGTATAATATTTATTGATTATCTTGAGAAAGGAAAAAACTATAAATAGTGAATATTATTGTGCATTATTGGATCGGTTGAGTGAAGAAATCAAGATAAAACGACCGCATTTAGAAAAAAAAGTTCTTTTTCATCAAGATAATGCTCCTTCACTCACTGCATTTTTAACTCAACAAAAACTGGCCGAATTACGATTTGAAATAGCTCCGCATCCACCATATAGTCCAGATTTAGCTCCTTCCGATTATTTCTTGTTTCCAAATTTAAAAATAATTCTCGGTGGCAAAAAATGTTCTCCATAGCGAGGTTATTGCTGAAACTGAGGCATATTTTGAAGGTCTTAAAAAATCTTATTTTTCGGATGGAATTAAAAAATTTGAAAAACGTTTGATGACGTCTATTGAGTTGGAAGGAGATTATGTTGAAAAATAAATAATAATAATTCCAAACAAACGGTTCTTTTTATGTTACACCAGTTACTTTTGCGGTCGCCCTCATACTAACGACCCCCAATTTAAGTTGGAATGCAGTTGTCACAAGACTCGCTTTGATTAAATGGTAGTTATATGGTAGAGCCGGCCCCGAGAGCAGAAAGTTGACATTCATTAAAATGTTACATGTGCCCAAGGACAAATTAAAATCAACAATTATCTTTTTCGACATTGCTCACTATAGCGTACCCAGCAAATTGGCAACTCAAAACAACATGTGTAACACAAATGAAACATAACTTAAAATAATAAAAAATTAATTAAAACATTAAAATACTTTCAATAAGTCCATTAACTAAAAAAATTTTCTGTTAAACACAAAAAAGGCCTAAAGGCTTTTTTTTCAAATAGAAGGGATAATTTGCCAGCTATACAGGGGTACACGGCAAAAACTAGCCCAAAACCCAACAACGTGTAAAAGAGCGATAGAGCCCAAACATATCTAAGCCAACAGTTCGATACAAATTGACAAATTATGACAGCACTGTAAAGCCAAATCTTGTTTCTCTGTCTTGTCTTCTTCTCCATCAAAGCCAATCAATATCGCACAGAAAGAAGGGTTGACGAGACGTGGTAGAGCGCTTACATATGGTGGAATTTTGCGGTAGGGACCCACCGCTGTTAAAAACTAATTAAAAACTGTTTATTAACAGGTCCGAAACTGTCGATCGACCGAAATGTGAAATGGTCAAATGGCGGCCGGTGTATGCCTTTGAAGCGGCGCAACAGGCCCACCATAACAACCGGCAAATGTGGAGGAAAAATTAGCATAAAACCGTTAACATTTGTAAACTTGAGTAATTTTTCATTTACAAGACCACTTGTGGCAACCACCAGCTACGTGTAACATACGATTTCGGATGGATGGATATGGTGGCGGTTTTATTCTTGTTTCTGTTTTTTGCATGTACATATATTAGAGGGGCACTTTGGCCATTAAATGGCAAATCGTGGAATGTTTTCATCAGGTTTGATGAAAATTTGGTAAACGTTTTTTTTATTTTGTCAGTTAATTGAAAACAAATGCTCCTGACAGAGAGGCTTAACAGGGAAGCTACTACAGAAGAGGAAACTGAGAGAATTCTTGGTATTGGAAACTGGAGGGAGTTTTTAAATTATTTAGTAAGTCGCAAATTTGTCCCTCAGCTCTAGCAGCATAGTTTGTTACTAGCGGCTTTCTTTCCTTCCTATTTCAGGTTCTGTCTCTCTACATGTCATATTAAACTTCGATATAGCTCAAATAAAGCATAGTTATTTGTGGCCTAGAGTCATTTCTAATGTTTTTATAGCCCCAATACAATAGGGTTCCCTCGCTCTAAAAGTTACATCTTAAGACCGACCTTGCTCAAATTTTGCACGTAGCGTAAGACGAGTCACAAAAAAAATAGTTACAGTCATTCTATAGTTTTGAAGCCTAAAGAAAGAGTATTTCGGAAATGAGAAAAAAAATTCCGCGAAAATTAAATACAGCCAAATTCAATTTAATTTTACAGTTCCTTCGTTTGAAGTCAGATGAACCGTGTACGGTTTGCTATTTATATTTCGGGTTCTAACAATACTAGTGTTCCCAGATTTCAACTGCAACTTCCATTGAAACTTTGACATTTTCTAGCATAACTTCACTCAGTACGTTTTGTTATTTAAGGGCGAATTGTTTCAGTGTGTTGAAAACTTGATCTCAATCAAAAAATGGAATTATCCCCTGAACATTTTCCTGCGATGATTTTTTACGATTTTCGGCTTGGAATATCGAGACAAGAGTGTTCAAATCAACATGTTTTGACGTCAAAAACCACTGTGAATCGCTGGTACCAAGAGTTCAGTATCGGACGAAGTTCGCTCTAGGATGAATTTTGTAAAGCACGTCCAACTTCGGTCACTTTGCCAGAACACGTCGATGCTGTGCGTGAACTGATTAGGCAAGACCAACATGTGAGATTGAGACATCCTTGGGCATTAGTATGACAAGCATTAGTAAGATATTGCATGTTCATTTGGCCGTGAAAAAAATTTGTTATCGTTGGATCCCACATAATTTGACGAATGCTCAAAAAAAGGCTGGCAGGGATTGGTGCAAACAGATGTTGTAAAAGTATAACTCCGGTAGCTCAAAGGCAGTGTATAACATAGTCACAGGTGACGAATCATGGATCTATGCATATGAACCCGAAACAAAACAGCAATCAATCGTATGGGTCTTTCAAGACGAGCCAAATCCAACAGAAGTTGAAAAAGTACATCGAAGCAATTGATTGCGTTTTTTGGTATAACCAGCCATGTTGCCACAGTACCTTTAGTGGAGCGTAGAGCAGTCAATTATGAGTGGTATACAACTATCTGTTTGCCAACAGTTTTCGAAGAAATGATGAATTCTAACTAGAGAAGACGGAGTAGTTTGCCTAACGATAATGTAAGCTCTCACACATCAGCTGAAACGATGAGCAATTTGACCACTTAAAATGTCGAATTGGTGGGTCATCCACTGTACAGCCCAGATTTAGCACCCAATGACTTCTTCTTATTCCGTAGCATCAAGAAAACAATGAGTGGTCAACGGTTTTTATCGTCCGAAGCAGCTGTTGAAGCGTTCAAAAACTATAATTTGTAGGTGTCTCGATCGGAGTGGAAAAAGTGGCATGTGCGCATGCAAAAGTGTATTGATCTTAAAAGAGAATATTTTGAAAAGCAATAAAACCATTTCCAATGATAAATTATTGTGCTTTTATTGCCGGACCCGAAATATAAATAGCACCCTGTAGTAATAAATTTTGGCGCGAAAAATTGCGCATTATTGCATTTATGAAATTCTATCTCAATGGGCTTTAAAAGTAGGAGGTGACTCCTCAAACTGTCTTTCGTGACTTTTTAACCCTGGCATCGTCCCGCCCAAGGTTAGAGAACCTCATAGTGAGGCCCGACCTACTGTGGAACAAACAGGGTATTATAAGTTAGTTTCATGGCAAATATTTGTAACCACCAAAAATATTTAACCTATAAGTGTCCGTCCATTCATCTAAAGCTTTTAATCAATCTACAGGCCGCAAATGTTTTCCCATTTTTAAGAAAATTTGCAGAAGTGTTTTTTTTTGTTTAGGGATAGATGCTATTGAAATTGAACAAATCGGTTTAGATTTAAATATAGATATAAATCGAAACCGATGTTTATCCGATTTTATGTCTAAAGCTTTTGAAGCTGCACATTACATCCAATTTTGTTGAAATTTTTCACACGTTATTATTTTGGACCAGGTAAGGACGTAAATAAAATTCAAGAAAATCAGTTCAGATTTAGATATAGCTTCCACATATATGTTCATCCGATTTTTGTGTTTTTAGTTCTAGAAGTCACATACGAGTATTACGCCCAATCTTAATAAAATTTGGCACACATTAGTTTTTTGGACCAAGAAAGAATGTTATCAAAACAGAATAAAATTGGTACAGACTTAGATATAGCTTACATATATACGCTAATTAGAATTTTGTGCTTTTAGCTCTAGAAGCCACATATTACATCCAATTATTGAAATGTGGCACACGTTCGTTTTTTGGACCAAGAAAGGACGTTATTAAAATATACTTAAATCGGTTCAGATTTAGATATTGTACCCATAACCGTTCAACCGTTTTTCGGTTTTTAGCTCTAAAAGCCACATCTTACTTCTAATCTTAATAACATTTAGCACGAGTTAGTATTTTGGGCCAGAGTACGAGTAAGTTTTAAAGAAAGATTTATACATATATAGCTCCCATACACATATGTTATCTGATTTTTTTTCTATATGCCACATACTGGATTCAATCCTGATGAAATTCGGCACATGTTAGATTTAGGGGCCAAAAGAGACATTATTTAAATAAGTTCAGATTTAGACATAGCTCACATACATCTTGATGAAATTTGGCACATCAGTAATTAGCTCAGATAGAATTGGGTTACACCGATCCACGTTGTTATTTAGCCCCAATATAAAGATCACTCCCGATACTAAAGACAACCTCTCTAGAAAAACCATATTAATTCTGACTTCGATTAAATTTGGTGTAAGATATTACGATGGACAAACAATTAATCTTGCACCGATTTGGCTAATATAGACTCATTTTTTGATATAGTCTGGGGTTTAAGATGTACTTAAAATATACTTGTATTTCAAAAAAAGTACTCCAAATATACACGAAACCAAAAGTAAAATTAATTTTGCATTTTGTCTTAATTTGAGTGAAAATCTGAAATCTGAGCTATTTTAACATTGTCAACAATCAACTTCTCACACAAATTGAAATATGACCAAGTTTTTTTAATCTGGGTAAAATTATAGCCTGTTTAAGGGATCCAAAACCCTGTTTTCAATAAGGTTTTCTACACTCTAGTTAAGACGCACATAATCAATCCGAATGGGCATAGTTGCTGGACGTGTTGACTCATGTGGTCCATAAAACACCCGGTATATTCTAAATGGGAGTTAAATAGCCAATAAGCACATTTCGGTACTCACAATTTTGCAGCGAATGGATGTATTTTCAAGATTTGACTGCGATTGGGTTGGACTCAATGGCCCTAAAAATTGGGCCTTTTCAATAGGGAATTCATGGTGAGGAATAATATAAGATTCATCCTGGTCGCAATTCACGTTTGACTTGTGTTTACTTCAAGTGTTAAAAATGTGATTAAATTAATTATTTCTATAACACGCCACCCTAATGTAGGATTCTTCTATATCCGTTTGTAGGAAAAGTGATTGTTTATTTTTTTAAACACTGCTCGCACACATGTGAAATATTTTACAACATAATCGAAAAGAGCCTAAAAGAGGGGCGATTTTTCAAAACGATTCGATTTTACATTTCAGCCGAAGCCTAAAACATCAAATTCAAATTAAGAAATTCACACAATTGTTGGTTTCCACTGAACGAACACGTTTTTGCCCACATTTACTAACTGATTTTCTGAGAGACATGCGAACGTCCGTACATCTTCGGCGGCTACAGCTGGGCCCGGTTGGCAGCTCAAGTGCCAACAAGCTAAAACAATCATTTGATTGCCACCACCATCCGTGAAATGGTCCATAAGTAAACCACTGAATGGTAAATGATGGTCAGTTGGTTGGTTGGTCGAATGTCTTGGCTCACTGGTGGCGTGGAATAAAAAGTTGTGTACGCGTCTATGACTTAATAGGCCTCTGAAAACCAATAAAAGCTCTGTTGGTGGCCATCAGAACATGTTGGCCATTGTCGGCCGTCTCGCCGACCGGCGTACGGTGTTCTCCGTTGTCCGGGTGGTGATGTCTCTCCGAATGCTGTTACAAAAGTCGTTGATAATGATAATGCTGAGGATCATCATCATAAGTCTGTTTTTATGTTTTCTTTTCATTTTTATTTTGGTTTTTGGTGTGTGAAATGTTTTTTTTTTCACTTTTTGTTTTTAGCGTGTTTGGTTAGTTTCAGAGTATTATCACTTGATGATGATGATTGTTACACTACATGATAGCTGCGCATGCAAGTGAGTGTGTGACTTTTGGTTTGAATGGCTTCCATCGTCCGTTCGTTTGTTTTGACGTTGCCAAGTGCTGAACATGTTACGGAAAAGTCCAGAATGGAATGAAGTTAACACTGCTAACGATGGCGTTGACGACGATGGTGGTGTCGATTCTTGTTAGTGCCTGGAAGTTGCCAGATAGAAAGGAACAATTTCGCGAAACTAGGGCTTTTACATCCAGTTCGAAATCATATAGGAAGCTACTTTGTATTTGGACTGAGTTTTGCCACTTGAAAAAAATATCAGAAATGAGTACGAATAGTGAGATTATACCAATTATAATTCTAAAATAAATAAAATCAAAAACGTCGTTAAGTTCTACCAGGTCGAACCATACTGTCCCTGACTTCGCTATTGCAGTATAACAAAAAACAAAACGTATTCCGTTTTTTGAGCCTTGGATCCATCAGCCGAAAATAATCAGACAAATCTTTAAAATAATTCCAAACTTGGATACGTTACAACAGTTGCTTTGATTTAAGTACTCTTATGTCCACACTCACCGATGGTTCAATCTTTCGAGCACAAGGTACGGTTTTTGGGTTCATACTCTCAGCCAAAACTTTAAAATTTGCTTATATATGAGGACACCTATGCCCAGATTAACTATTTATTGATCGCCGTTTTGACCGACTTGTTTAGGTCCACATGAGCCGCAATTTTCGATAAACATGTGCTTCTATAGGGTATTAAAATTGCCCCAACTAACAGTACACATTTGAATTATTATTTAATCACAAACAGGTATAATTCTAATGCAAACTTTTTTCCACTAGGGCCCATTAAAAATCCCAAACTGCTTATGACCATAAGCCATCATCATGCATTTCAGGATCCTAGTTAAATTCGTTTGATTGCTATCGTTCTTTCAACAGACACATAGGCAAAGGGAAGGACATGGTGAGACCGTCTTTCCATTTTACACCTTATATGGTCTTCGATCAATATTTTGAGTTGTGCAAACGGAATGACAATATTTATCATCAAAAATGCGAATATTTATCATCAAAAATGGTTTTATTGTTTTTCAAAGTATTCTCCAGCATGATTTATACACTTTTGCATGCGCTCTAACCAATTGTCGAAGCACTTTTTCCACCGAGACACCTCCAAAACATGGTCATCTTCTGACGACGAAAATCGTTCACCACGCATTTTTTTTTTGATGTGCGTGAATAAAAAGATGTCATTGGGTGCCAAGTCAGGGCTGTACGGCGGATGGCCCATCAATTCGACGTTTTGGCCCGCCAAAAAGGCGCTGGTTTAAGATCTCGCATTGTCATGGTGCACAACGATTCGTCTTCTCTTGTTCGTTTTTCGAATTTCTCCGAAGACGAATTTCTCCGAAGACTTTGCTTCGAATTGCTTCTTTCGCGAACAACTTTCGTTGAATTTGGCTTGTCTTCAAAGACCCACACGGTCGATTGCTGTTTTGTTTTGGGCTCATAAGCATAGATCCATGATTCGTCACCTGTGACGATCTTATAAACGTTTTTTGAAGCACCGCGATCGTATTTTTTCAAAATTTCTTTGCACCAATCGACACGAGCCTTTTTTTGAGCGATTGTCAAATTGTGCGGCATCCAACGAGAACAAACCTTTTTTACGGCCAGGTGTTCATGCAATATCGATTGTATGCTGTAGGAAGAAATGCCCAAGGATGCCTCTATCTCACGGTATGTCACATGACGATCTTGAATTACCAGTTCACGCACGGCATCAGTGTTCACAACGGACGTTTTTGGACGACCTTCACGACCTTCGTCTTTGAGCGAGCGTCGGCCACGATTCAATTCATTAAACCAGTTTTTCAAAATGCTATAGGATGGTGCTTCATCACCAAACAAAGATTTAAGTTCAACGATGCATGCACTCTTGTCGTGATAATCCACGTCGAAAGTTGTGAAAAATGATCGCACGAAAATGTTCACGAGTTAATTTCATTCTTTTGCCAAAATTGATTTTTCAAGTCACTGTAAACAACACAAGTGATGGTCGTACGTCAAAACGTTCTGAGTACGTTAATGCTAAGAAATGTCAAACTTTCCAATGGAAATGTCTGATGGCGCTATGCGACACTTAGTGTTGCCAAGGCCAGAAATAAATATAGCAACCCTCGTATAAATCAATCTTTAAGGGAAAAGTATAATTAATTTCGTCACTAATATACATATTATTTTAAGATTTTAAAGTGAAATATAAAATATATAACAAGTGGAGAGATTACGTTCGGTCGGGCCAGAGCTATACACACTCCATCATGGATACCGGTCACATTTCAGAATTTTTCAATGGGGAGTGGCACCGCCCACTTCAAGTTCTAACACAAATTTTAAATAGTATTTTAAAACAAAAACTATGTGAAAAGAGACTACATCGAATCCGTATATTCGGCATATGTTTCCAGCACACAGTAAGCGAACTCACAATCTTGTTTATAGTCGACCAGGTTCACTTATTGCCTCAGCACAATCTTAAATAGGTGTAGCTTTTTGACGGGAATGCGCCATTTATTCACTATTTTCGCCTCGATACATAGTTGATGAGCTATGGTTTCTTCAAACGACATTTTTGTGACACCGTCCTGCTGAAACCAAGTGTCGTCAAGATTACGGGCTTTAATTTCAGGTAGCATAAAAATCGATATCATGGCGCGATAGCAAGCACCATTCACGGTTACGTTACAGCCATCATCTTTTTTGAAAAAATATGCACCGATGATTCCACCAGCTTATAAACCGCACCAAACAGTGGTTTTCTCTGGGTATAATGGCACCTCTTGAATCTCTTTTTGTTGCTCTTCAGCCCAAATGCGGCAATTTTGTTTATTGTCTTAGCCGTTGAGCCAGAAATGGGCCTCATCACTGACCAAAATTTTGGTCGAAAACAGCGGATCTTCCCAGTTCTCACCGAACGTTCATTTCCATAATACAGTTGCCAACATTTGAGGGTATTGTTTTCAAAAAATAAATGCCATAAAATGTCCTTTCAAATTACCAATAAAGATTACACATTTTATTTGAATTTATATATTTTTTTGTTCTGAAAAAAATACCTCTAGATGGATCACCCTTTATGTACGAATTCCCTCGCCAAGGAAATGACATTATATATGCCAACGACTCCCTATTCAACGCCCATGACAAATCACCTATTTTTGCTTTCCATTAAGCATCAACGCATCTTCGGCGAGTACATGAATATTATAATGATTAGCGGATCAAAAGAAACGCTTAAAAAAGTAGAGCAATATGTATTCGGAGCTTAACAATTAATTTAGAGGGAAACGAAGTTAAATTTGGAAACACATCAAGTATTAAGGAATACATACGAGTATAAGTAATCTGTTGAAATTGAATAGTCATGCGAGATTTACTTTAGGTACGGCGAAACGTATTAATGGAGATTTCAAGAATCATCGCAGAATATCAATAGTAAGTCGGTGCAGATAGATACAAAGCTACTTGTATATAAAGTATATCTTAGACCGCTACTTGTCTATGCATTTGGTTTGGTTTTTGACTTGGTTTACAATATCTCCTACGAATTTAAAAAAATTGAAATCTTCGAAAGGGAATTATAAGGAGAAGAATTTTCAATCTAACAACAAACGATATTCAAATAATTTGACATACCCTTGTCTTATTAAGCGTTAGGTTGGATAATTAAATTTTGAGGAAATTTAAAAAATGTCAAACTATCTGTCTGCGATTAGCATTTTGAAAAAGACTACTGGCCTGGACAAATCATTTTCTCGTTCAGTACTCCCGGCATTCACAAAGCGTAAAACTTTCATATTTTTTTATTTAATTTAATTTTTTTTTTATTTTTAGATCGTTGTTGTTTTGGTTTATTTCGTTTACTTACTTTCGATTTAATATTTATTTTAGTAGATTTAACTCTACTAGGATTCTGTAAGTGCCGGGGGCAAGCACTGTTGTATGCTAATAAGGATATTTTTTTTATTAATAAAATTAAACAAGTTCAATTATTCTGTAAGTCACAATAACTAATATTGTATAAAATTAAAATAATACTTAATAGTTTTAAGTACTCTGAGCGCCATCATTTGAAAGTCATCTTTAATTAAGAACTTTCGTAAGACTTAATAACCCAACCCAAACCTTGTTAGCTAAAAGCATTAGTAAAATTGACAACTTCTGAAATATTTTAATTGGAAACCAACTGGTCAGCCTATATTCCAAGAATCTTCAGAAAAATTTTAGAAGTTTTAATTCTCAGGGAAAAAAATACATTAAAATTTGGCAGATGTATAGATTTTTTTTAAGGACAGAAGTTGTCAGAAAAAAAGTTTAAATATTCTTCAGCAAACAAATGGCTATAGCTTCGTATGAAGAAGTTTAACGTGGCATAGAGATTAAATTTTCCTCATTATTTAGCATTTACGGGGTTGACTCTGGGTTCCTTTTCAGTAAGTCGGACACAAGAACTTCTACACCATGCCATGCACGAATTTGAGACGTTTCGAAGTCATCCTCTCTGTTCTGTTAAATTGTGTGTTTGTAAATATTTAAATTTTTTGTGGAATTTTTTAGCAATCTGGCAACTCAATGCAGCCACCGATTGTTGCACCTACTTGATAAATGCACAAAGCACACAAAAAACTGGACGCGTGAAAAAGAAAAAGTACCTGTTCTAATAGAAAGAAAAATTCAGTTATTCTCACACCAACCGCACAGCAACAAAATAACATATGCATTGTTACGTGCGACTTGGACAGAACAGACAAACAGAATAAAGTGCCGCTACCAACGCCATTAACGACGACCTGAACAATACAGAGATTTCAATACACCGATGGATAACTGCGGACGTAGAGGCTACAATGTCAGCAGATATGGACAGCTGAGACTGAACGACAATGAGCGACTGCCACCGAATTGCAAACAACATCTAGGCCCGTCCGTCCGACCAACGATAGATCCATCGCTATGGTCCGTCCGCATGTCTAGTGGCAAACTAAAGTGCCGCTTTAACTGACAATTTTGATTGAATTCCCCCTAGAGTAGTAAAGCCTGGCCGACCATTGACTGAAGCGGCGAGCAGTGGTCACCGCGACTGGGCTCAGTCCGCGTAAATAGCTAAAGCACCACATTTAAAGAGCGTGTGAAAAAACAAAAAAAAAACACCAACAAAGCCAATCGCGAATATTGTGATAGATATCAACAAAACATGTAAGATGAAATCATTCAAACACCAAATGCCACAAAGACGCTTGAATAACGAGCTGACCACCATCAGCTCGAGCACCGGCAAAGGACAACCCCCTTGCACTTGCCTCGCTGACGGTGTCCATTTCCTGATAGGAAATCAAGTGTTTTTCTCTTAGTTAAGTGGATTTCATAAACAGGTAGGTCGTCAAAATCAACAGACAACACATAGCCTGCCTGCCTGCCAGCCAGCCTGCCAGCTAGCTTGTATATTGTATGATTATCTAGACAGAGAGACAGACAGAGGGACATATAGTCCCACCACGGCAGCCATCACCCATCCATCTAGCCAGTCAGCCAGCCAACCATCCATCCAACCATCTATCGTAGATAGCACGGCGGCCAACACCAGCAACAACAACTAGTCAGTCAATAGCGCGACATTTTAACTAAGCAATCCATCGATCAAACGTATCAATTATGATGACAGCGCGCGTTCATATACGATTTTTTCGTAAGCGTTTTATTTTTCTACTTTTTATTTGTAATTGCCGCCACAGCACAATATGGCAGAGTGTTTGGTTTGTCGTTGTGTTTGTAGTATGAAATCGTTATAGAATGTAAACGATTTGTGGTAAGAGGTTACCAGAGGTCAAGTCAGTCAAATAACACAGTGCAACATTTTTTATTTCATTCAGTAAACCCATTCAGTTGTTCTTCAATTAATTAAAAAATAATTCTTAATTTTCGTTCCAACTGAACGTTCTAAGGATATGGAGAAAAAACTTGCAGACAATTTGACATGTGGTCTTTGCAATTGACAACATCATTTCATTTTCAACGCGATCCGTTAACGAGGCAATATTTTCTGTTTAACAAAATGGGCGAACATAAACATGTACAGGGCGGAGCGCGGTAAGGTGTATATCAACAGCTCCAACACCTTGGATGTCCGAATTAACAATATTGAGGCTGAAATTAGCAGAATACCAGTTAGAGTTCATGAAAACTTCAGAAAACGTATGCAGCAGTGTATGGATAGCGAAGGTCGACATTTGCCAGATACACTATTTAAAGCCAGGTAATTTGAAAATTCCCTTACTGTTCAATATAACTAAAATTTAAAATAATTGTTTCTAAGGTTCATAAATTTTATATTTCATTTCCAAATAAGCAAATAACCGCCCTCCACACTGTATTTCTATGTCTGTTTCCAAGCCAGCCGACTGAATTTTTCCGATTTAATTCTCAGGTAAAGTATCCTCCATATGCGGCTGACGTTATGTACAAATTTGAGATCAATAAATCGACGTTAAGAGGGTTTGACCAGAAAATCTGGAAAATATCCCATAGTGGTTTGGTCTGATCGTTTTTTTTACGTCAGACGTGGATCACGCGGTATGCAGTGTCGGTGGTCGCAACTTTAAGAGCGCTTACTCCAATTTTCGGCCTGATAATCGTCCCACCCGACAGGATGAGCGATGAAGCTCATTTTTGGCTGAGTGGTTAAAAGACACAATTGCATCCACAGCAAAAGATTACTGTCTGGTGTTGTTTTCATGCCGGAGGTGTGATTTGGCCGTATTTTTTGATGAGGATGAGGTTGGCATCGCCGATATGTGGTTTTAACAAGACGCTGCCACTAGCCACACAGCACGCGTTACAATCGATTGACTGAATGGCAAAATATGATGAACGTGTTATCTCGAGAAATAGTCCGTTCTAATGGCCACCTCGTTCATGTCATCTAACGACATTGGATTTCTTCTTTTTTTTTTTTTTTGAGGCCACATTGAGTCATTGGTCTAAGCCAAGAAGTAAACAATTAGATGAGCTCAGAGACAATATCCGACGTGATATTGTCAACATTCCGTTCGAAATGTATGCAAAAGTGGTGGAAAATGGGGTCCAAAGAATAGATCGCTGTACACGTGTTCGTTGTGGTCATATGACTGAAATCGAATTTCATTCTTAAAGTATAACATTTGCACTACACCTGGAAGAAATTTGAACTCTATATCTTAAATATTCTCTGTTTTATTAATATATAAAATTTTTATGTCCTTTATCGAAAACCCAGTATAAATATACAATTAGGAAACAAGTACATTGCAAGTTGCTTGAATTGTTATGAAGATGAAGGATTTAAAAAATATTTACAGATTTTAATGCATCAAAACCAAAGGAGAAGTCAATTAAATGCTATTAAGAGTTAAAATCTGCATTCCACAAAAGTGATCACCACAAGCGTAATTGTACCTTTAGAAATGCAAGTGTAAAAACTGATGGTTTCTATAGAAAATATTCAGAAGCCACAACCCCACGGATAATTTTATATACCATCATCGTATTCATCATAGTTCGCCTATTCTTCAAATAAAGCAATTTCATAGGATTTAACCTGCTTATCAAAGAAAGGAGTTCATTTATATCCAGCACTTCAATGCAGATTTATTAAGCAGAATAGCAAAAATTATTTCTGCACGAATTCAATACGAGTATTTATAATATATGAATCGCATTGGGAATCCCAAACCACTCATCCATAATCTAAAACTGGACTGACTAGAGAAACATAAAGCTGGTATAAAGTGTAAGGGCTGCTATATATATTTCTGGTATATTGAAAATGCGAATATATATCATAAAAATAGTTTCATTGTTTTCAAAGTATTCTCCAGCATGATTTATACACTTTTTCATGCACTCAAACCAATTTTCGAAGCACTTTTTTCACTCCAATTGAGACACCTACAAAACATGGTTTCTGAACGCTTTAGCTGCATCTTCTGGAGACGAAAATCGTTGACCACGCTTTTTGGCTTGATGTGCGTGAATAAAACGAAGTCATTGGGTGCCAAGTCAGGGCTGTAAGGCGGATCACCCATCAATTCGACGTTTTGCCGGTATAAGAGCTTACATTGTCATGGTTCACAATTACTCGTCTTCTCTTGTTCGTTTTTAGAATTTCTCCGAAGACTTCAGGCAAACAAATTGTGATGTACCACTCAGAATTGACCGTCCTACGTTGCTCAAGCGGAACAGTCACCACATGACCAGTTTTGCGAAGAAACAGGCGACCATTTGCTTTGAAGTGCTTCTTCCACGAACAACTTTTGTTGGATTTGGCTTGTCTTCGAAGACCCACATTGTCGATTGCTGTTTCGTTTCGGGCTCATACGCATAGATCAATGATTCGTCACCTTTGACGATCCTATAAACGTCTTTTGAAGCAACGCGATCGTATGTTTTCAAAATTTCTTTGTACCAATTGACACCAGATTTTTTTGAGCGATTGTCAAATTGTGCGGGATCGAACGAAAACAAACCTTTTTTAGGGCCAGGTGTCCATGCAATATCGAATGTATGCTGGTGGAAGAAATGCCCAAGGATGCCTCTATCTCACTTCTGTTATATGACGATCTTGCAGTTCGCGCACGGCATCAATGTTCTCTGGCACAACGGCCGTTTTTGGGCAACCTTTAATCGTCGGCCACGATTGAATTCATTAAACCAGTTTTTCACATTGCTATAGGGTGGTGCTTCATCGCCATACAAAGATTTAAGTTCATCGATGCACTTTTGCGTGCGAATATTGTGAAAAATTAAATGAAAATTAAAATTAAAAAATAATTCAATTTTATTTGCCAAATTGATTTTTTCAAGTCACTGTAAACAACATTCAAAACCTACTGAAGACGTTCATGCTAAAAACTTTCCAATGGAATGTGAGATGAAATAAATATAGCAACCCGTATGGGTCTGTAAACTATTTTGCCCAGCGTTTTAATTAAATAAAATACACCATACTTTCTTTCCATCAAACGTAAAAAAATCATCGTAAAACCAAGATCAATAAATGAATCAACCGATGTCAATTCGGAGCCCCATAATTTCAATTTAGTAGCCAACACTTAATTTCTTGAAAACTACATATGTGACGCGCAAAATAGGTTAAATAAGGTTAAATAAGTTTAAAAACCAGCTTTGTTCAGGAGAGCCATTTTAAAGATTAGGTCCCTTTCTATTTGCGCTTAGAATCGTCAACTTCACTTTCATAAAACGCGCATATCTCTGGGAGGGAACCCTTTTGGGACATGCGATCGGTCTCATTCGATGCTCAGATGTTGTCCTCATCAAAAAAAAATTGAAAAGTTGATGAAAAGTTTTGTTCAGGAGAGCCATTTTAAAGATTAGGTCCCTTTCTATTTGCGCTTAGAATCGTCGACTTCACTTTCATAAGACGCGCATATCTCTCGGAGGGAACACTTTTAGGCCATGAGATCGGTCTCATTCGAAGTCCACATCAAAAAAAGATAAAAGAGAAAATTGATTGTTTTACCCTTAGGTCCCTTTCTCTATGCGCTGTCACATATGCTTACACTTTTTGATGCTCAATTCCATAAAGCAAGTAAACAAGTACTAAATCTGTCCAAGCTATATACGTAGTGTGCTCTTAATTCCACTATGCCTTTGAAATATCCTTCTGCATCTGTTTAGTTTGTTTGATATGTTTATGAACGTATTTCCTTCAGTTCGTTTCAGATTTTTATTATCCTTGTTTCATATCTTAGATGGCCTATCATCGTCACAACATACATAGCACCAATCAAGCCAACTACCATTAAATTTGAATAATATTAACGCGCCAGATACGGACTACACCCGTCTGCAACAGTGGCAATAGAGCCCACAATATTATTATTATTATGGCCATATATCGTACCATGTTCCAAAGTGAGTGCAGTAGCATGGCGGAGTGTCTGCCTCAGTGTGCGCCAAGTGCTGCCGTGCATATCAATGCATAAATGCGAGTATAAGTGGAGAGATAAACGCAGGGAAAAAACGCCACTTGTTGTCACCATCGATCGCCAGCCAAGACACACGGTGGCAAGTAGTAGGTACTTATTTTGTAAGTGGCAACAGTGAAGTTGCCAGTTGGTAATGTTGGTGGCGCAGTTGTCGGCTGTGCCCCCCGTCCGCCAGGCACTGTGGCCTGGCCGAGCTATTTTAAAATTCTAATGTGTTTTTGTGTTTAATCTGATAACAAGTTGACAGATAGTTAAGTCTTGTTAAGTTAAGAATTTCATAGACAATTTCTCAGTCGCAACTTTTTTTTGTTGTTGTTGCTGGACATTGTTGCCTCCTATAATGCCTTATAGTACAAGTGCTGGATATCGCTCGCTGTAGAGAAAGATGATGAATGTGTAACGTTCCAAGAGGCTAGGTGAAAATAGCCCACAGATTTTATTTTTCCTATTTCGTTGCATCCAAAGAAACTGCACTTGATTGATCATGAGCGTTATGGCAGCAGCCCGTGACTTGATAGTGGTTGGAGCAACTGCACTATACATATGAAAATTGTTCCAACAAAGTGTTTATTAACAAGTGCATAATTGAAATTAATTGGTTAATTAAAAATATAAAATTGATTAATTTATCCCTCGAGGAGACAGCCCAGCATACGACGGTAGGTGGCCGTGGTGATGATGATGATGATGCTGTTTCTGCAGCAGTTCCCCTAAGTATCCTACAGATTGATGGCTCATCAGATACAACAATTCCGTAAAGATGGGCTCAATTAAGCTGAAATTACTTTTTATTTCATTCATTAAAACAAATCACATTTTGGCTGTTCCCTGTTTTCTGGGTTTGCGATGCTGTCGTCTCGTTTGCGATCTCTCGCTGTTAAACGGAAATGCATAAATGTTGATGATCTGACGCCTTTATGTCGTTGTACGATGTCTTGCCAATGTGGTAAGACGGGTTGGTGGATTCGAGTCGGTTTGTGTGTGTGTGTCTGTCTGTGTGGCACGTTCAAGTTGTACCCTTTACGACGTTAAGCTGCGGAATCATTACACAGGAAATACAAGATTTAGCAACAGGTTGCTTTTCATTTAATGAACGCCCGCGCACTTTTATTTCTTGGGCATTTTATTGATGATAGTGTTGCGTTTTTTTGGCCTGCACACATGGTGCGAATAAGGGAGAAGCTGTCGCAGACGATAAGTAATCGGGTTTGGTTGCAATGTTGCTAAACTTTTTAAGGAGATTATGATAAGCAGACTTTTGACAATAAAGGCATTCAATTGGCATTCGGTTCGGACTATAACAATTCCGTTGGACGAAAAACTTTCAATTGCAAAGACCGAAAGTTAATACACGCAGAAAAAAGATATGGTTACTATATGGTCAAGGCAGCGATAGTATGTTCTCTGCAATAAAAGTATAACCGTCGCATCCATAATATTGTATTTAGAGCTTTATTTTGACAAACGTATAATTGCGGCAATACTATTAATGTTGAAATGTAACAATAGTATTGTTGTCATATTAAAAAATGAAACTATGGTTGTAGCAGCAATATAAATATGGTTTGTACGACAAAAGTACTGTTTTTGGGGTTTTATATTAACAATAATATGATTGCGGCAATCATACCGGCATATATTCTCAAAACAAACTACTTTGGATTAGTACATTGTTTTCCTGTAAAGGCATACAAACTTTATATGTGACGCGCAAAATAGAAAGGGACCTAAGGTTAAAAATCAGTTTTGTTCAGGAGAGCCATTTTAATGTTTAGGTCCGTTTCTATTTGCGCTTAGAATCGTCGACTTCACTTTCATAAAACGCGCATATCTCTGGGAGGGAACACTTTTGGGGCATGGGATCGGTCTCATTCGATGCTCAGATGTTGCCCACACCAAAAAAAAAATTAAAAATTGATGAAAAGTTTTGTTTAGGAGAGCCATTTTAAAGATTAGGTCCCTTTCTATTTGCGCTAAGAATCGTCAACTTCACTTTCATAAAACGCGCACATCTCTGGGAGGGAACACTTGTGGCGCATGGGATCGGTCTCATTCGATGCTCAGATGTTGTCCACATCAAAAAAAGAAAAAAAAATTCAAAATATATTTTTTATTACCCTTAGGTCCCTTTCTCTATGAGCTGTCACATATACTAATAGAACACAGAAAATTTAAGATATAGAGCTCAATTTTATTCTAGGTGTAGTGCAAATTTTATATTTTAAGAATGAAATTTGATTTCGGTCATATGACCACCACGAGCCCGTGTACAGCGATCTATTCTTTGGACCCAATTTTCAAACACTCTTGCACACATTTCGAACGAAACGTTGGCAAGTTCGCGCAGTATGTTGCCCCTAAGCTCGTCTAAAGTTTTTGGAATAGACCAATGACTTGATATGGCCCAAGAAAAAGAAATACAATGGTGTTTAAAAGCTTGAACGAGGTGGCCGGACCATTTATCGAGTTTACACGTTCACCAAATTTGTCTTTCTGTGAATCTTTTGTATCGCGTGCTGTGTGGCAAGTGACACCGTCTTGTTGAAACCACATATCGCCGAGGTCAACCTAATCCAATTCAGGCTGAAAATAATTTTCTGACATGGCACGATAGCGCTCTTTATTGACGGTAACATGACGATTGTTTTCATCGACGAAAAAATACGGCCCAATCACAGCTTCGGCATGAAGAGCACACCACACAGTAATTTTCGGCGGATGCAATTGTGTCTCTTGAAGCACATGTGGGTTTGTTGCTGTCCAATAACGCATATTTTGTTTGTTGACAAAACCACTCAGTTAGAAATAATCTTCACCGCTGATAATGATTTTCGATGAAATTCTGGATTTTCGTGAAATGTTGTCAGTGCTCAGTCGGAGAAGTTTTGGCGTTGCAAATGATCAAGTGGCTTAAGTTCTTGAGTAATTTTGATCTTAAAAGGATTAACGCCAATTTCTTTTCACAAAATACGCTACAGTGTGGTTTGAGAGATGACCAATTCCCGAGAACGAAGTGGAATCGACTGATTTGGCCCATTTTGAACGCATACACCAACGGCTGCGATATTTTCGTCGCTTCGAGCGGTACGGCATCTATTTGGTGCCGGAACATCCAAAACGATTAATACGGCCGAAATTTGGAGTAAGCGCTCTTAAGGTTGCGACCACCGACTCAGAATTTCGGTAGTAATTTTAAATAATTTCCAAACGTTGCTCTTAAGTGAACTTTACCATGGTGAAACTGTTGACTTCGACTAACGTTTTGACACTGAAAGATCATTAAAAATGTTTGCGGGTGCGTTGGCATAAAGATACGAAATCGTTATGTCCCTATTGGAAAACCCTGTATAACTGAAATATTATTAATAAATGTTAAAAAGATCACTCCTTTTAAAAGGAGTTTAATGTATTTTTACATAATTTAGTTAATAAAAATCTCTATTGTTGAACAACAACTAAACCCTATCTTTACAAAAAAATTTTGGAGATCATAGTATGGTTGTGTGTGAGTCATACTTTGGTTGTGAGGATCATACTATGGTTGTATGTTATGATTGTGGGGACCGTAGTATGTTTCAGTATGAATAATAATATTGTTGTGGGGATCATATTATGGTTGTGTGAACCATACAATTGTTGTTATGTTCATCATACTGTTGTGCCACAAGCATATAACCAACAATGCAATGATGGTCTTCGAATATTGTTACCCCAACCATACTTTTTTTCTCCTTGTAGCAGTGTCGGATTAACACAAATGGGGGCCATAGGCCATTCAAATTTTGAGGCCCCCTTTTTCAATAATTGTAAAATTATTCTTTATTTATGCATTAATAGAATTTAAACAGCTTATTCATATCATTTAAAGGTTGTAAACCCAAACCAGTATAGTAATTCATAAAATAATCTTTGGACATTTCTTTTAAACATGAAAACGACGTTCATCTTTAAAAAACTTTTCTCCTACATTTCAGATCACTAAAATCATTAGTGACATCTTCAAAATAAATTTGAAGAAGAACATCCGATTCAATGGACATCAGACTTACGAAGCATGTCCAATCGTTTTTGACGCATAACACTTCTTTGCTCGTTTGTTATGCGTTTCAACTTTGAAAAAGAGCGCTCTGTTGTACAATTTGTAATCATAAGAGTTAAAAAAATGCGAAGAGCAATGTCAACGTTTGGGAAAACAGTTTCAAGATTATCTTGAATCAAATTTTCGTAGAGTTCCGAGTGAGTGAACTTAGGTTTTGATGGAAATTTTGATTTGATAAAGTTGTGAAACAGTTTAAGTTCAGGATGAAAATCTTCCAAATTAAACAGGGATTAAACAAGCTCAAAAGCTCTTGCTTCTATATTTAAATAGAAGACAAGTTTTTAACAAAATGGCAAAGTGACATTGATTTTCGTGGCTGCACACTACTTTTATCATGATTTCGGGTCCGTGACAACCCTCTTCCGAAAGCCTTGCTGCAATTGTTGAATGTAAAACCGAACTCTATAAGGCCAGGCTCTCCCCAAACGAATGAGAACTACTGTTGTAAACCTTACCAAATCGTCAGTGTAAGACCACTAAAACGGGAAAATGAAAATCTCTTCGGAACCTCTAAGTAAACTTGGGCTCGTCCGTTCATTTCGATCTTGAGCGTATCGATAATTACAAGAAAACCGTTGATACGAAAATAGTCTCGCGGATTTAATACAACTTCGGGAGCATTCCCATCGTTTGGCTGTCTTGTTCTTCGTCGAACTCGCGATGTAACATTCGCATAATCCGTCTCAGGTAAAATTGATCTGGCTTTGTTTTCAAACACCTCCAATTTATCTCTCGTCTCATCTAACAAATTTTCTAGTGACGAGTACATCAACGCGCAGATCAATCTCTTCGGACTGCAATGCTTTGCTCGTTGCCGAAGAATACTGTGGTGTGGGGGAGAATACTGTGAGAATATTGTATTCTACCTCCCCCATGTGAAACTGCGCGATAGAGGACTTCGTTCTAATAAATAAATTAGTGGAAAAAAAGGAAAAAAATGACTTGAATTTAAAAATTGCATTGTAAAAAAAATCATATAAGGTTTTGGTGGGGTCCCCTGCTCGTCGGGGGCCCTAGGCCATGGCCTAGTCCGGCCTAATGGGTAATCCAGCACTGCCGTGTAGACATATTTGATTTCGATTGGATTTATCTTTTAGATACTGCTTCAGCTGTGATGCCCAAGATGACAGTACACTGTCAGATTGGAAGTTCATAGAGGAGACTTTAAGTTTAGACAAGCTATTTCTTTTAATTTCTTTGCAGGTAACGTTCCTTTAACGCATAGACAGGGATTAACATTATGTTCTTGCTACCATAGGGAACAAAGTGTTCGGTTACATTTTTTATCTTCGTGTAGACTTCATGAAAATTCGGATCGACGTACCAAAATATATGGTAAATTTTTACTCAGATTACTAACGTTGATAACAACACTTGGTAATGACAAATAATAATATCCTGCTAATAACACTGTGGAACATTTTTGAGGTTATTGTCTGGGGGATGAGAAATTCCAATTTCAGCAAAATCGAACTAGTCGTTCTCGAGTTATGTCAAACTACGTTTTTGCCAACATTTTACAACTAAGCGAAAAAACATCAAGATAAGGAAACAATTTAAAGGTCATAAAAAAACTGGCACATACGAACGCAAAACCCTTTGAGGGTTCTAATATACTGACCTAGTACCATCACCCTGACTTGGAATTTCTCACCCCCCAGATTGGCTGTTGTACTGTGTAACCATATTTTCCATTATCACAGATGGACAAATTTATTTTGGACTTGTCAAAAATGTTTGTATCCTCCATCATATGTGATATTTTTTGCGAGTTCACAAAACATGGCCTTTTAAAGATCAGGGTCGTATGACCGATGCACTCTTGTCCAATTTTAGCACAACATAGTCTAAAACATTATCGTACTCATGGATTTCATCCTGTAAAAGTTTAATAACGATCGGTAAATTACTTTGACCATAAATGCGATTTTTTAAGGTGCACGGCACCACACACTTTTCACATACGATGTGTTTTGATCAATGCCGAATTCAAACATTCCAAAAATCATAGTCATATCTCTATTACATCGTTAAATTGATAATATCTGTTTAAGTTCAGGATTATATGGCAGTGCCACGACCCCTTCCACAGGGTGGAGAGCGGTAATTTGCTTATTTTGAATTGAAATAAAAATATTATGATACTTAGAAAAATATATTTTATATTCTAATTATATTGAACAGTAACGGAATTTTTAAATTACATGCTTTTAAATAGTGTATCTGGCAAATGTCGACCTTCGCTATCCTTACACTGCTGCATACGTTTTCTGAAGTTTTCATTAACTCTATCAAATTTTTACCACTTAATGGATCCGGCACATTTTTAAGGCAAACCGCCTCATATTTTATGTTTCTGCAAAATTTCATGCACCTTTCTTCAATAGTGCGACTTGTAGTTCCCTTTCCACAGACAGACTTTATTGGTTCTCCGACCAAAATTTCGAGGTGTCGCAAACAAAGTGCCATAGGTAACATAGCCTCTATGCCATGATGGAAAGTATACAAATGATCGATGACTTTTTTATTTCGGAGCCCGAATCTTAAGAACCGATTACTCTTAAATCAACTTTTTATCTCAAACACAAATTATTAACACTAACACCTCAGACAACGTGTGCGGCAAAGACAACCAAGTCGAATGGTTGTTGTTTGCCTGGGCTATAAAACAAAATAATGAGCTCGTAGGCTTACCGAGGATGTCGCTGGATATCAAACGACTTCTAGAGCAAAATCAAAAAAGAGAACAACAAAATTAAACTCGGTAAAGAAATCAAAACGCAAGCAAAATCTTAAGAAATCCTCAAAAAACGAAACGAAACTTAAGGCGAGAAAGAAAAGGGATGAGTTGAAAATAAACCAAGCGTAAGCCTATTAAAGACAGCGGTAAATTAATTTGGTTCGAAAGGGAGTCACATGTGGGCTTTACGAACGAGTATACTTATACGTATTAAGCTAAAACTTACTACAAGTTGATTATTAACCTCAAACCACACACCGAGAAAATATTCAGTTGGAAATTGGTCTGAACTACATATGTGACGCTTAAAATAGAAAGGGACCTAAGGTTAAAAACCAGTTTTGTTCAGGAGAGCTATTTTAAAGATTAGGTCCCTTTATATTTGCGCTTAGAATCGTCGACTTCACTTTAATAAAACGCGCATATCTCGGGGAGTGAACACTTTTGGGGCATGGGATCGATCTCATTCGATGCTCAGATGTTGTCCACATCAAAAAAGAAAAATATGAAAATTGATTTAACCTTGATTTAACCACCTTAGATCCCTTTCTCTATTCGCTCTCACATATACTTTTTGCTGCACTCTCAAACATTCCATGGTATCGATAGTTACATGGTTCGTCTAACCGTAAGATGGTAAGTCAGTTATACCAGACGAATCCAGTAGAACTATCGATTGCCACAACCGGTGGTTATGACATTCAACCAATTATACATGTTGGATTGGTACCAATAATTAGTGATGACGTCAGATAAATTCTTTGTACAGGGTGGGCCAAAAGTTTCCATACGTTTCGTTCGTTTATTTATTTCTTTTTAATATAAAGGGTGCTAAATTTTAAGAGCCGATGTTGATTTGTCGCGCAAAAGAGCCATTGTTTCGTTAGCCGTGTGGCAAGTGGCACCGTCCTGTTGAAACCACATATCGTCCACATCCATATCTTCCACTTCGGGCCATAAAAAGTTCGTTATCATCTTACGATAGAGTAATTAGTGATGACATCAGATAAATTCTTTGTACAGGGTGGGCCAAAAGTTTCCATACGTTTCGTTCATTTATTTATTTCTTTTTAATATAAAAGGTGCTAAATTTTAAGGGCCGATGTTGATTTGTAGCGCAAAAGAGCCATTGTTTCATTAGCTGTGTGGCAAGTGGTACATATCGTCCACATCCATATTTTCCAATTTGGACCATAAAAAGTTCGTTATCATCTTACGATAGGGAACACCATTCACAGTAACTGCCTGATCGGCCTCATTTTGGAAAAAATACGGCCCCATGATGCCGCCAGCCTACAAACCGCACCAAACAGTCACCCTTTGTGGGTGCATTGTTTTTCGAAAATCACTCTTGGATTATCATTCGCCCAAATGCGGCAATTCTGCTTACTGAGTGGATTACTGAGTGGATTACTGAGCTGAAAATGTGCCTCATTACTAAAAATTAATTTTCATTTTCACATTGAACAGGGATTAAACCGGCCCAAGACCTCTTGCTTCTATATTTAAATAAAAGACAAGTATTTAACAAAATGGCAAAGTGACATTGATTTTCGTGGCTGCACACTACTTTTATCATGATTTCAGGTCTGTGGCAACCCTCTTCTGAAGCCATGCTGCAATCGTTGAAAGTAAAACCGAACTCTATAAGGCCAGGCTCTTCCCAAACGAATGAGAACTACTGTTGTAAACCTTACTTTTCAAGTTTTCTTCACACAATTGCCCACGAAAATACAACTCACTCTTGCCACCTCTAAAGAGACTCCACATCGAGAATTTTCCATAATAAGTCTGAATAACTTTTACGCGTTGCTCGCTTGTGTATCTTTGCATGGTTCAAATTAAGTCAGTCTGAACTTGAAAAATATCAAATTAAATGCAATAAAACGTTTAACGTTTATGTGACCTTTGACCTTTACAACAAGGAATTTTTTTTTATGAAAAATAATGTCACTTAAATGACCCTGGTTTTCAGATTCGCAATGATGGGCTAGTTTTAGAGCATTTTCCATAACATTTTAAAATTTGTGGCTGTAGCGATCGAATATCTGCAACAATTTTGGCCTTGAGTTAAATGATTGTCACATATACTCGCTCGCTAATCCTAAAGAAAATAGTCGGGTGCTGACAAATCTGGCGATCGCGCTGGCCAAATATTTCCGAATTTCTGGAAATTAATCGCTCTCCAAAATGTTGACTTAAAAGTGCCATTGTATATCGGGTAGTGTGGGTAGTGGCTCCGTCCTGCTGAAACCACATCTCAGGTGTGTTTTCAAGAGCAAGACGTAAGAAATTTTCTGCCATAAACCGATACCGCTCTCCATTTACGATTACAACACTACAATCGTCATTCTCGAAGAAGTAAGGTCCAATGATATTTGCAGTTGTGATCCCACACCAAACTGTAAACCTAATAGGGTGCAATTGGCGTTGATTAATGGCTTAAGGATTTTCAGAACCCGAGAACCTACAGTTCTGCTTATTAGCAAAGCAATTCAAATGAAAATGAGCTTCATCACTCATGCGTTTGCGTTAAAATAATTGATTGCTGATTTAAATAATAAAATTCTATTATTCTGGTTCTTTGTTCAGTTGTGAATCTCTCCATTATTTATTCTCCAAGTGTTATTTATATAATCTGAAAAATATATACTCGTATATAAACGAAAAAGTTATTAAATTTGTAAACCCCATGGTAACTTTTGGCCCACCCTGTATTAACCAAACCCCGTTTAGTGAACTGTTGTAACATACTAAACTATGCAAAAAAAATTTCTCCTGTTTTTTAAAATGATAATTTGTGGGCAAATGTTCTACAAAATTACTACTTTAATCATTTAGAAAAGTTCGTCTAAAATCAGATAATCTTTAAAATAAACCGATCCTTTACGGTCTTTAAAAAAAATGTTCACCCAATTTTTTAAAAAACCTATAAAATACTGCCGATTTGGAAGATATTTCGTGTCACATAATTCAAATAACAGGATAAATTTTTTATACCTCTAAATATAAAAATTAAATAAAAAAAAATATTTCAGACAGATTACCAAATATATAAAATTTAACAATTGGTTGGCCCAGTTAACAAAGAGTTAACAAAGAGTACTTATAGCCAATAATCTAAAACAACAACCGAAATATGTACAAATGTAGTTCCAATAATCATCCTAATTAGTTAGGGTTACCGATACTTGTCTCTACAACCGATACTGTCCGCTGCCACTGCTGGAAGTTGGCATGTACCCAATCAACATTCGGTACATGGATAGTACGTGCATGCGGTTGGCAAAAAATTCGGTTGTGTTAACAAATCTGTTCAATTTGTGCTTGTTAAAACTCTTTAAAATAAATTGGGCGCTAGGAGCCGACATTAAACAGAAGTTTCCGGTCGGAGAACAAAAGAATAACATCTAGCCATGCTCACTGATTTAAGAGATATTCCCTGTTTGAGCCTTAGTGGGTTTGTAGATTTTCAAAAATTTCAAAATTGATATTTTCATCTCATGGTTGCAATGGTAAATATATCATTGATACGGAATATTTTAGAAATCAAAAATAAATAGTTTAAATAAAATTATAGAGATTTAATTACATAAATACGTATGTGCTTTTAAATTAACTCTTTGAAAATATTTTTTTAGGATTTCATTAATATCGTTAAAAAATACAGGTAAAAAATTTTAATATAGAGTTTCTTAATAATACGCGTAAAGTTTACCGAAAAACTTTCCGCGTAAAGTTAAAGTTAGTTAAGTAAACTTTCCGCGTATCTTTAAGAATATGGCAATCCTGTCTGCATTACTTTAGCATGCCAGCTTCCGCTCTTACCATCCTGACCATACCATCTCCACCCGTACTGGCATAGCTTGTTGGGTGCGTACGCAGTGATGATGGCTGAGCTGAAGAACTGAACAAACAAACAAACGTACAACAACGCTGACAAAATAAAAGTTAACCTTGAATATCCACAGCATCTATGGACGTTCGTCGGTTTGTATGATTATATTGGGCATATGAACCTGTATCTGAATACGCGACTTTAACAAACAACCAGAATTTTTTTCTTTGTGGCTGTTGTTGGCTTTCCTACTCCTCCACTGTAACTTGACGGCGACAGCAATGAGAGCAGTACATGTACATATACTCGTAGAGATATACACTCATATAACCTAAAACAAACTTGTATATTTACAGCGACACGAGACGATGCAAGGGTCAGAATAAGCCAGGCCTTATCCATTAAAGAAGTCATGAGAGTTTGGCAACCATGCGGGAGTAGAGTGAGACTGATGCTACCATTTGGACTAAACCGTCCGTAGTCAATATTTCCATACTACGTCAATGAAAAAAGCTGACACCAGATGTTAGTATAAGTATATATTCCTCGCCACCCAAGCTGGACTTGTATTGTACCCTTATTCTCATTATCCACAGAACACTGGAAAGTACTGTCAAAAATGTTCGGAGATGTATAAGAGATTTTTAAACAGTCTTAACGCTGCCTATTCAACTACTATTAAACCAGGTTCAAATCCTGCAAGAATACCTTATATTTTTCAACTGCGGATACAAAAACTGCAATATGAAGTATATTAATCTTTCGAAGCCACCATAAAACGGTATCCACAACGGTAACTCCTTGTTCTTAAATGGGCTGAATTATTAGAAAAATTATAAAAACTAATTTGTTACATGTTTTTCCAACGTTTCGTTAGCTTTTTTCTAATTTCTTCAGAGATTGCTGAAAATCCTGTCGGTATTAAGTGTTATTTATGATTTTCTATGTTGTGCTAGTTTTACGAACAATTATTTTTACATTTCATTCGTCATAATTCCTTATTACTATTAAAAAAAATTTGACATCACGAAAGAATTTAATAATAAAATAATACAGAATATATATAAATGAAAAAATAACACATAAAACTTAACACCAACAAAAAGCAAATATCGCTGCCGAATATCAGAAGTACGACCGAATTTCCCAACAGACGCAGCGGGAGTCGCAGACAAGCGTGATGACATTCGTCGATCCAACCCTACTGACCATAGATATAGGGATCTCAACTTTGAGATCAGTAGGTTGGTCAACGAATATAAGAGGAACAAATGGCTAGATCACTTGAAGCAGTGCAACTTGGTAAGCTGTGGACAACGGTCCAATCGCTTTCTAACCCAGGACAAAAGGTTGATCGGACAGCTGACACATTCGGTGATGGAACATTGACAGATCCAAAGCAGTGGGCGTGTTATTTTTAACCGCATTTTTATTGAGCACGCAGAGAGTGATAAGGCGAAAAGGAGAGTATCGCGTCGTATCCGCGCTCTCCGAGTCGAAGAGGCACCACCAAATTTACCGTTGTTGAAGTTGCCCATGCCATCCGCAGCGCAAAGTCATCAAAGGCGCTAGGTCTGGACGGAATCTCAACGCTGATGTTAAAGCACTTGGATGCCCTGGGAGTACAGTACATGACCAAAGTGGTCAATCTGTCGTTAGCCACTCACTTTTCCGATACCTGGGCAGAGTAGTACCGCTACTGAAGCCAGGCAAAGACGCAAGCATAGGAGAATCGTACAGGCCGACCTCCTTGCTTTCTCCAGTAAAAAAGACGCTTGAGGCACTGCTCCTAGCCAGCCTGATTGATCACTTTCCTTCATCATCATCAGCATGAGGCCCGCAAGCAGCACAGCACAACAACCGCTTTACACACCATCACCACACGTGTAAGTCGCGGCCTTAACCAGAACAAGCCCAACGACAGTGCTGTCCTCGTGGCTCTTGACCTTACAAAAGCCTTCGCCTTACAAAAGCCACTCTGTTCGAGGACATTGCAGAAACGTCCCTTCCGCTCCGTTTGAAACGTTGGATCATAAACTGTATGTGTGGGCGGCAGTTATATGTCGAATTTAGAGACAGGATGTCGAAGACCCGTAGAGTTAAACCAGGAGTTTCCCAGGGTGGAGTGTTATCCCCGGTTCTGTTAACCTTTACCTCTTTAAAATTCCTGCACCACCAGACGGCATTGGAATTATGTCGTACGCTGATGATCGCACAATTCTGGCATCAGGATCTAAAGTAGAAGACATATGCGAGAAAATAAACTATTACCTCACTGACTTAGCACGCTTTTTCACCGCGAGGAATATAAAAATACCCGCCTCCCTATCATCAGCTACACAGTTTACTGCATGGATCGCATAGGTGCGGTTGTCAGCCAATGTGAAAGTCGATGACATCAACATTCCCGAATATCAATTACCCCAAAATCCTTGAGGTCACATTGGAAAGCCTTTTTCGATCCTCTGCATATGCTACAGCTATCTGCAATAAAGTAGGAGCAAGGTCCTCAAGTCACTTGCCGGCAGTACCTGGGGAGCCGACAAAGAAACCTTGTTGACCTCATACAAAGCGATAGGTCGGTCAGTAGCGAACTATGCAGCTCCGGTGTGGTCGGCGAACGTGAGTACGACGCAGTGGAAGAAAATTCAGACTTGCCATAATGCCGCCCTCAGAACATCAACAGGGTGTCTTCTTATGTCTTGTGAGGACCATCTACATGAGGAGACGAAGGTCCTTACCGTGCGCAGACACAATTTCCTGTTGTCTAAGCAATACCTACTATGGTGTTTTTGCAGGTGTCTTCTTAACCACTATCTCTTGGACAGAATACCTCCACACAGGCAGATCAGGTACGATCTTCGTGATCTAGAGAGAGAGGTCCAGCGGAATAAGAGACAACCTTTAGATCATCGAAACTATCATATAGATCTGAACAACATTCAGGCGGATGAAGTCGCAGCAGCAGTATCCAGCTACAGAGTGAATGTAGTGCTAGGGGAACATCCCCCAGATATTTCACTTGATGCGAAGGTACTACCTCGGCAGACGCGCGTGGTTCTGGCTCAACTGAGATCTGGATGGTGCAGAAGCTTGAATTATTATTGGGCTCGAATTAATGCTAACGTTCCGGACATCCGTCCCGCCTGCCATGACGTACTGCACCTCTTCTATTGTCCGGCCAAGCCCACTCAGCTGACCCCCAGGTCTCTGTGGACGCATCCAGTTCAAATGGCGCGTTCCTCCACCTCGAAATCGAAGCAGATCCCCCATAGAACGAACAGGACTTCAAAATAAAATATATTGTTGTTGCAACAACAACCACAACTAATATCAGAGTAACGTACTTCTTTTTTAGCTTAACTAATTACATCGGAGAATTGGAGTTTTATGTTGTTTTTGTCTTCTTTGGTATATAGGTATATTGATTTCGAAATTCTCTATTGTATTCTTAAACTTTCTAAAGTATATATTTTATTTTTTTATTAATTTAATATTTCCTACTTCCGTAATAACCCAAATAAGGTAATTAGCCGTAAGGTAAACAACTGCAATTCTATAATTGCCTTTATGAGGAATTTGAGCGTGCCCCTGTTATTACCTAACCTGAATAATTTCGATTTGTAACTAGGTAATTAAGCTGGGTCTACTATACACGTAGCAGTACTAGGTGACCACACAAAGAGCTAGTCTTCGGGAGCCAACTTTAAATATCAGGTTTCGGTAAGTTAGTAACGGGTGATCTGTCTTGAGGTAGTTTTTTCAATAGCCTTTTTTCACAGATTTTGCTTGCGTTGTGTTCAACTTTATTTTTTCTTTTCGGTTTTGTTTGCCATTTCATCATGGAAAGACTTACACCGAAACAACGTCTCAAAATTGTGCAACTGCATAATGGAAATGAGCGTTCGTGAGAAACTGTTTTCGACCACAATTTTGTTCAGTGCTGAGGCACATTTCTGGCTCAACGACAATATCTATACATAATTGCCGCTGAAGAGCAACCATTTGGCTGAAGAGCAACAATAAGAGGTTCAAGAGGCGCCATTTACCCAAAGAACACCACGGTCTGGTGCGGTTTATGGGCTGGTGGAATAATCGGTCCTTTTTTCAAAAATGATGATGGTCGAAACGTAACCGTGAATGAAGCTCGCTCTCGCGCCTTGATATCGGAATTTTTGCTTCCTGAAATTGAAGCCCGTAATTTTGACTACATTTGGATTTAACAGGACGGCTCCACTTGCCATACAGCTGCTCAAGCGATGGATCTATTAAGAGGGCATTACGAAGAGCAGCCAATTTCCCGTTTTGGACCGGTGAGTTGGCCGCCTAGATCGTGCAATATCACAGCTATAGACTTTTTTCTTAAGGGCTACTCAAAAGTCCAAATTCTATGCTGACAAACCAGCAACGTTGCAGGTTTTGGAAGCCAACATTACGCATGTCATTAAAGCCATAACGTTCGAAATGCTCGTACAAGTCATGCGAAATTGACACCCTGAAGCGTAGTTGTGGCCAAAATTTAAAGGAACATATATGTGACCCGGCCTATGAAAAGTTTTTAAATTTTTCAATTTCATTTATTATTTTGATTCTGGATTTTCAATAAAATTCTGTTTTTCTTTCATCTTTCTCTACATTTTTAGTACACTTCTAAGCAAGTTGGGACTTTCTAATTTTCACCAGGTGAAAGCGAAAAAAACTATCGAAACCAAAAAAAGGAAAATTGTTTGTTAGTCATAAGCCACCTTTTCATAGCCCTGGTCACATATTCAAAAAATAAATGACATAAAATGTCCTTTCGAAAGAACCACAACTATTCCACGTTTTATTTGATTTTTTGAAATTTGTTTTTATTTTGAAAAAATACCTTTAGATACATCACCCGATATAAGATTGCTCAAAAAGTAGCCCAAGTGTTTCTACATGGTTTGTCGAGCAACGTATGTTTATAATTAGAACAGCTAATAAAAAATGACCTTTTAAACATCAAAATGACTCCTACACCCGCATTGCGCCGCTGGCAAATGGTAAAAACAAATACAAATGTATCCACTGCACACTTCGAAAAATACTTGGAAACGGTATTGAAATTCTAAAGTCCACTCACCCGCAAAAAAAACAAGGCAAGAGGTGATATCGACACATTCGGGAGAAAAAAAATATATAACAACTCTAACCAGAACTGATCAGCAAAGTCTAAAGCCGCCACAGTCGTTTTTCTTTCTTCCTGTCTCAGAGGCTCTGCCAGTCTCCTCCGCACGTTCGCTCGCAGAAAATGATCAGAACGCAGGCAGCATTTTACAATTCCTGAAAAAACCCGAAAACGTAAATGCTATGAGCGCAAGCGCGTTAAGATGCATAGAATTCAGAATGGAATTTAATTTTTAATTTTCAAGAGAAAAAGTATGATTCCGGCAAAAACGGCAACATTTAGCACACACACACATGCTCTGTACACAAAAAAGACTCATCACAAAAGGCGATCGATACGCATTCATAAGATGACCATCACGAAAAAGTGTACAAAGGAGCGTACGGTCGGTCCGCTACAGGTACGGAACGCAGTTTTGTGTACGAGAATGGATGAATGTGATGCAGGTACTCGTATGTATTTCTGTCGTTTTTTTGTGTAAAGTGTACACTGTACATACACGTACAAACGTATGTGCCTTTATGCATGAATATGATCAATCCTTTTTTGCGTGGAGGAACTTTTCGCAAAGACTCCGTTGTTACTCTGTGGCGGACTTGTTGATGTTGATATTATTAATTTATTGTTTAATCAGTTGGTGTGGTTGGACTCGCCCAGTATGGCGTTGTTTTTATTTTTTCTTCTGGCTGTTCATTCTGTTTGCTCTTCTTTATTGTGGCAGCGAAATAAACATGAAACGATCAATGACTGTCCGGCAACAGCAAGTGTATTTTCCGTATACGCCATCCTTCATTTAACGTCTTTTATTGTACAGATCATTATTGTGGTGTGACCACGTTCGGGGTACACACCCTACATTAGGCAAAAATGCACGAAAATGTTGAATTGGCGTTGGCCAAAATACTGGAATTCAAAACAGATACGTGGCAACAAAAAGAAACGCTAGCAAATAAAGCAAATAAAGATTGGCCAAACTGAATTTTATACAGGGTGATTCATGCACAACTGGACAAATTTCACCAGCGCATTCCTTGGCTCATATTATGAAAATTTGACTGAATGAGATGCAAAAATTTTTTTGTGTTAATTTACAAAAACATATAAACGTGTTTTGTTATTTCGCTTCCAATAACAAATAAAAAATATTGCACTTCATTCAAATAGTCATAACTGTGGAACGGTAGGAGCTTGGAAAGGTTAGAGGTAGGGCTATCTTTTAAGAGAAAAACAATCCAACCCAAGTACCCTCCTACCACCAATCCGAAAATTTTAAAACCGCTATTTTCAAATCGACCCCTTGCATTTTCGGACATGGTCGTAGATGGAAATATTTTCATATAAGAATTTTCAAGGTATACGCTGGTAAAAGTTGTCCAGCCGTGAATATATTCCGTCACGTATCGCAGTGCATAGTAAAGGGTAGTCCAACTAACAACCGCGATGCAAATTGTAAATTAAACAAAAACTGTTCAGAGAATTATTCTAATATTAATCATTATGATAGATGGATCTATGACAATTACATATGTGTAAAACAAAATATCAGCCAAATGATTGCCTTCGATGGCATACATGCCTCTATCCGATGGTCTGTATTTTCAATGACTCAGAGACATAATGGAGGTTCAATGGCCTTAATGGGCCGAAGCTCTTGTTCTTGGCTAATTGGCCTACACTTTTTCTTTTAAATACTGACGAAAGAAGTCCGACGGTGTCAAATAACATGATTTGCCAATTAACATGGCCACGACGTAAAATTAAAAAAGACCATTAGATTTCTCGAGCCGAAGAGCAATTATTTTGTTGACTGTGCGACAAGGTCCATAGCCTCCATTTCCAACCACAAGCAGTCCTATCGCTAACAGACCTACATTCATATTTCTGTCTTAGCTGGCTTCGTGGTAGCGCATCTTGTCAACCCATTTTCCCAAATGTAATACAAAACTGTCACTCTTTAAGGAAACAATGGGTTCTTAGGAATCAATTGCTGGGTTTCTGATCCCCGGATGCGGCAGTTTTGCTTGTACTTAAGTAAGCTTAGTAAAGTAAAACTAGTAAAGTAAACTTAGTAAGTAAACATAGCCGCTATGATGTAAAAGCGTTTTGTCAAAAAAGATGACTATTTTTGAAATATTTGCCCATTACCAGCTGATCTAAGGCTCATACTGAGTAGCCGTTGCTAATTTCTATGTCAACTGGTCTTTTTTGCTAAGTCAATTGGACCTTGTAAGCGGAGAATGCAAAATCTTTCTGCAAAATTGCAAATCAGGCTGATGCGTGAAATGTTGAGTTGTTAAGATCGATGGGGCCGAAGTACCAAAACTAAATCGCATATAGACAGCCTCACAAACTTATGGCACACATTTGCGTACAGCGGGAGCGGTGGGTTTAAAATTTCGACTAAAACGCCTTTTCCATAAACGCTCGTACCGAGCATTGACTTTGGTAAAGAGTTTGCATAATCCACCAACTTTATTTTTGCGTAAAGCAAGTCGTATTGTTCCATATATCACACTTATCATACACACTTTTGCCAAGATTTTAAGTGAAAAAGAGCTGCAACTGATGCAAAGAAAAACCACTGATTGGACCACCCAGTGTATTTAACAAAATGCTACCTTTCGTCAGCATTTGTTAAATACGTCCACTCTGCTGTACTAGTGGACGGTCCCACTTCTGGCGTTCCGTAATTTAAATTTATCTTCTCCTCACTAAGAATATATTAATTGGATATTCGAATATTTTAGGAACTAAACTAATGAATGGTAATAATTTAGAGGTATAAATTAAAAATATAAGTACAATAAATTGAATCAAGTGTGGAATCTTTATAGTTCCTCCGAAAGGACGATTTATGCCATTTATTTGTTGAATATAATTTCCTTCAAATGTTGGCCGCAACTACTCCTCAGGGAGTCCATTCCAATTTTGGAAGACTCGTTCTAGCATTTTGACTGGTAAGGCGTTAATGCTTAGTGGGGACATAAATACTGTTACACACGTTTTAAGCTGTAAAATAAAAAATGCTGAATGTTTTTGGACCAAATATTTTTTAATATACACGCGTAATGTTGGCCTAGACTGTAGACTCTACGTACGTAGCCCTAAAGAAATATGTCTAATGGTGTGATAACACCCGATCTAGGCGACTAAATCATGGGTCCAAAACGTGAAACTAGCTGCTCTTTGAAATGATCTCTCAATAGATACATTGTTTGAGCAGCTGTATGGCAATTGGCACCGTCCTGTTGAAACCAAATGTCGTCATGGTTACGGGCTTCAATTTCAGGTAGCAAAAAGTCCGATATCATGGCGCATAGCGAGCAGCATTCACGGTTACGTTCCGGCAAACAGGATTTTAGAAAAAGTATTGACGATGATTCCACCTGCCTATAAACCTAACCAGACTGCGGTTTTCTCTGGGTATAATGGCAATTCTTGAAACTTTTCTGGTTACTCTACAGCCCAAATGCGGCAGAAATGGGTCTTATTTTGGTCGAAAACAGCGGATCTTTTTCGAGCTTTTAAAAAACCCAAACACTGAAACGGCGACGGGCAGGAAGAATTTTAAGTCTTTCCATGATGAAATGGCAAACAATACTGAAATGAAAATAAATAAAGTTTAACACAACTTACGCACAATCTGTGAAAAAAACCTATTGAAAAAAATAAATTTAGATTAAGCAATTGATTCTAAAATGTGCTCGAAAACACCTTTGTGACTTTGTGGGTCTATCCCACATTTGGGATTCAGGTTCAATTCCTGCATCTAATATTATAATCAAACTCACGTCCTACGATAGGGAACCACTTGTTCGTTCTATACCCTTCACAGACATTAGCTCCTTTGGTGTCCATCATAATGAAGTTTCTACACGTTTGTCTGCATGTTTTTGCTGTGTTTCTTTAGAGCATTTGTGTCTCGTATGAAGTGGTTCCGTTTAAATTGCATGACACAACACTTAATTTTCGTACATTTGATCTCTTTTTTTTTGCTGTTGAATTCGTTCCCTCCCCAAACATGCAGGTTGTTCGAGAAAATCAGCGATCAGATCGCATCGAGCAAATGCAAAAAAAAAATCATATGCATGTGGTTCGTTTGATCAGTGGTTGGCGATCATTGAAAGCCCATAATTTAATAATGATGACACTTAAAAATTTATTGCAATTTATTATGTCACTTGAGGGAAAAAAACAACACGGGAATGTTGATAATGATCGCAGGTTTTTTCTTGCACATTCATGCATTGAATTGATATTGATGGTTTCAATGATTTCAATGTCCAAATGCCGATTAAAACAAATGGGCTGTAAGTGTCTGCGAAAATCGAGTTTTGATTGACACTTGAGCCTTACAATTGAAATTGAAACTATCTAAACGAAATGCATCTAGAAAGAACAAAATTTAGAAAATTTTTATAAAATGTATAATGTAGAAATTCAGCATTTATCAATATAAATGAATATATAAAAATTCAAGACACTCGAGAAACGCCTGAGCGATTAACACCAAACTTTGCCTATATGTCTGCATTCTCTTATGTTTGGTCCTGATAGGTGGTGCCCTATATACGAAGGTTGGTCTAACAATAATGCACGTTGTAAATACTGAGTCACACCTTAACGTCGGGTTTTTTGCCCAACATATTTCTTTGTTTCTATGATTGGAAAATTGGCAAACGTTATGACCTACTCAATTAAGCATTGTTAAAGCCTTTTACGAAAGTAGACGTTCAAATCAAAAAGCATTTCGTAAACTTTGTGATTTTTTGGGCCAGGATAATCGACCAAATGTGTCTACAATAAATTCGTTAACAAACAGAATTGCCGCATTTGGGCAACGGAGAATCCACGAGTGATTGTTGCAAAGCCGATGCCTTCACAAAGATTGTCTGTATAGTTCCGTTGGACTTCCTTCTCTGCGGAAAGAAAAAGTATATGCCAATAACCCAAGAACAAGTCAAGAGTTAAAGATTGAGATTATTCGGTACATTAATGACATTGAACCTCTGAGCATTTGGCCGATACTTTATTTTACACATACACGCAGTAAAAAAGTATGGTTGGGGTGACAATTTTCAAAGAGGATCATACTATTATTGGGTATATGGTTGTGGCACAACAATATTATGATCCTCACAACAATAGTATGATTCACTCATAACCGTACTATGATCCTTTCAACCATAGTATGATTCACACTCAACCATATTATGATCTCCACAACAATAGTATGATTCACACTCAACCATACTTTGATCTTCACAGCAATAGTATGAATCACACTCAACCATAATATTATCAGCGCAACCATATTATGATCCTCACAACCATAGTATTTTTTTTTTACAACCATAGTATGATCCTCACAACCAAAGTGTGATTCAACCATAGTATAATGCAATCAACCATACTATGATCGCCAAAATTATTTATCAGGATTGGGAGTAGTTATTCAAAAATAAATTTTTATCAAGCAAGTAATTTTAAATTGCATTACATCGGTAATACGTTCGCTCGATTTATATCAAACTTTCTTAGAGATCGCACTATTAGAGTTGTTGTAGATGATGGGTTCTCATCCAGCACACATAGGCTGACCGCTGGTGTGCCACAGGGCTCTGTCCTTTCTCCCTCTTTATTTCTTATTTTAATTGACGATCTTTTGGGTCAGACCGTGAATCCAATCTACTCTTTCGCAGCTGATAGTAACCTCTGTCATTCATATTCATTCGACCGTAGGCCGAGTCTTCAAGATATTGAAGACAAAAGGCGATTTATGGATGAGACACTTGGCCGGGATCTACTGGCCATTTCCGAATGTGGTCGAGTGAATAGAGTAGATTTTAATGCGCGTAAGACACAGTGCTGCTTTTCGTCTCACAAGCGATTCGCTGACCCAACAATATCGTCAATTTCTATCGATGGTACGGATATTGAACAATCAGAAGCTCTCGATGTTCTGGGCATGAGAATACAATGTGACGCTCGTTGGGCGAGACATGTATTCGAAGTGTCGAAAGAAGCACTCAAGTGCATAGGCTTCTTAAAGCGGTGCAAGAAATATTTCACTCCTTCTGATCTTTTCAATATCTACGAGTATACAACTTACATCAGGCCAAAGATGGAATACAACTCCCATATATGGGCAGGTGCTCCAAAATCATCCTTGGAGCTACTTGACCGTGTTCAAAGGAGAGCGATGGTGCTGATAGGTGACAGTAGGGTATCCAACTCTATTGTTTCCCTTGAGCATCGTCGGAATGTGGGTTGCGTGACGCTGTTCTATCGTTACTTTCATGGTGTGTGTTCATCAGACATCCGTCGCCTTATTCCTGACGTGAGGATGTTCGGCAGGAATTATTGTTAAGGTAAATTTTAAACAATAATACTTTTGTTGCACCAACCATGTTTATATGGTTCCTACAACCATATTTTCATTTCTAAATTTGATAATAATACTAATGTTACATTTAAACAATAGTAATATTGTCGCAATCATACTGTTGTCAAAATGAAATTCAAAAAACAATGCGACGAACATGCTTTTATTGTAGAGAACATATTATTGTTGCGGTAACCATAGTGTAACCATATCTTTTCTCTGCGTGTAATTGTCATAGATACTTCTATCATAATAAAATATAGTCGGATAACTCTCTGAAAACAGTTTGTTTTTGTTTTTACAATTAACATTTTGCGTTTTACTAGGACCACCCTTTAGTATAAACATTTTTTGTATTTATGGTACTATTTGAATCGAATTCACAATATAAATTTCTCAGCTTTGTTGTTTAAGTAGTGTTAAGACCATTGAAATAAATGTCCAAAATATTCAACCAATATATGACTTTTTGGTAGTTTTCAACATGTATTTGATTGCTTTTGAGACAACCAGAAATGAAGCCTTTAAAACTAAATAAACTAAAACTAAAATAAACTAAAAAAACCTTGGGAAATTTATAAATTTTGGTGTGGTTACAAGAAGAAAAAATTATAAATCGGAGAGAAATACATAACTGGAGATCGACAATGACAAAAAAACTTGAGTGCATTAGTTTTTAGGACCTGCAACGTGGGCCGGGTTCAGCTAGTATGTATATAAAAAAATAAGGGTGCCACGCCCACAGCCCAAAGAAATTTTCAAAACTCATGAACTACTTAAAGTATATAAGAGCTACATGAGGTTTAGTATATAAGCCGTTGGTATATAACGAAAAAAGCGTATGATACGATTTAAAAGGAAACTTGGCACCGCCCTCTTATGTAAAAACTGTACGAGTTAAGAACATCAGATTCGGTGTGCTATGAAATATGTTAAGGGGAAAGTGGTGGGGGCTAAGCCTCTTTTTTATAAGCGCTGTTGAAATTTTAACAGTATGCCACTGTGGACCAGGAGATTGTCACATGCTATAAATGGATACGATTGTCAAAGGGGTGTGGCACACGGACGTGTTTTTGCAGAGGGGCGTGGCACTGCCCGAATTCACAAATTTTACACGGACTCATAAAGAATTTTACACAGTATGCTATTGGCGCTATTTAAAACGATCTGTCGATAATTGTGGGATTTGCAATGCTATCAAAAAAGGGGCATGTCACAACCTGCTTTATCCCAGAGGTAATTCTTTACACACTAATAGTAGATATTCCAAATCTGATGATCACATTAAGTATTCAAGTTAGGAAACTCGAATTAAAAATATGTTCTCTTAAAGTTTAAATAAATAAGTTGGGTGGAAAAGTATAAGGTGACACGCCCCCTTTGGTATTTCAAATTTACGAAATCTGTCTAGAGGGAAAAGCTTTTATTTAAGGGATCTCGGAAAAGGTACATCTTTTTTGTATTGGTTCAACATTTTTTGTGGACCAATGGGGGGGGGGGGACTATACTTAGTAGGGACATAAATACTGTTACAAAATTGAACACACCCATTTCAATAGTAGAACTGAACATACCCCCTTAATGTCATATGGATTTTGAAAGCTAACCTCAATAGCGTTAGTCTGTAACGGGATTTTAAAATTGTTTTAACTTTCATCATGGAGTGGTCAGATAATGAGAACTGTATCGCTGTCATAGCGCTTCTCAAGTGTGAGATGAAAAAAAAAAGATATTTTTAAAACGCTAGGGACTGGCCGCATGTTCGTCTACCGATGCATAAAACTGTTTGAGGAGACTGGAGTTGTTAAAGACCGCCACCGGTCGGGCCGCCCACCCTCTGTTCGAACACCGCAAGTCATCAAAGCCGTTCAATCAAGAATTCACAGAAATCCGCTCCGAAAACAGAAAATCATGGCCCGTGAGATGAATATCACGCAAAAGTCCATGAGTCGAATCATTAAAAAAGACTTGAGACTTGGGGCTTTCAAACGACGTAACGGACATTTATTGACTGCAGCTTTAAAAAAAATAGGATTGAAAAATGCAAACGTCTTTTGGTGAAGCACGCTGATAGCTTGTACAGAAAAATTTTGTTCACCGATGAAAAAATTTTTACCGTTCAGGAAAAATTTAACAAGCAAAATGATAGAGTGTCATCTATAGTAGCAACTGAACTGATCCGAAGAGTGGAAAGGGGTCATCACCCAGCTTCAGTCATGGTTTGGTGGGGTGTCCCTTACGATGGGGTCACTAACCTGCACCTGCATTTCAACGATCAAGGAGTCAAAACATCGGCCAACGTTTACCAAGAAACCGTTTTGGAAGCTGTTGTGAAGCCTCTAGCAGGATTCTGCGCCGGCCCATAAGACTAAAACGTCCCAGGCCTGGCTTCGAAACAATTTTCCAGCGTTCATTTCCTCTGAAGAATGGCCCTCAGGCAGTCTAGATTTGAACCCATTGGATTACAAATTGTGGACGGTTTTAGAGGACAAGGTTTGTCACCAAAGATACCCCAACATTGGATCTCTTAAGATTGTTTTGGTTCGAGCTGTGGCCAATTTTCCAATGGACGAGGTTCGTGCAGCTATTGCCGATTGGCCAGTGCGACTTAAGGCGTGTGTAAAGGCAAAAGGTGGACATTTCGAATAAGTAGATTCTTTTTGGATACAATATACATCAATAAATATATTAAAAATATTTGGTCCAAAAACATTCAGTACTTTTTATTTTCAGCTTAAAACGTGTGTAACAGCATTTATGTCCCTACAAAGTACATCTTTTTTGTATTGGTTCAACATTTTTAAAAAAGAGGTTTAGTTGTGGCCTTTTGGCTGTTGTAGCCACAAAACGTACCCCATTATCCTTAAAAATGTTGACGAATAAACAAAAAATTAAATTAAAATTTTAATTCGATATATTCATGTTTCTTTGCAAAATCCGTCAAAACTGAGGTTCGGTAGTTTGAACTGTAACGGTCCAAACCGACCCGTTTAGCTAAAATGGGCGATCAGTAGCACACATTGTTACTCAAATTAAAGTTAAGTTTAATATGAGTAAAAAATTTAATTAATATCAATATTTTCTACGACTAAGAAAAAATGACCAATAGAACCGTCTGGGTCAAAACAAGCGTTCAGTAGATATACATTAAGGTACTCAAAATACGAGGGCGACCGCAAAAGTAACTGGCTTAAAAGAAAAAGAACCGTTTTTTGGAATTATAATTATTTATTTTTCAACATAGTCTCCTTCCAACTCAATACACTTCATCAAACGTTTTTCAAGTTTTTTTAATTCCATCCGAGAAATAAGATTTTTCAAGACCTTCAAAATATGCCTCAGTTTCAGCAATAACCTCCCTATTGGACGAAATTTTTTTGCCACCGAGAATTTTTTTTTAAATTGGAAACAAGAAATAATCAGAAGAAGCTAAATCTGGACTATATGGTTGATGCGGAGCAATTTCAAATCGTAATTCGCCCAGTTTTTGTTGAGTTAAAAATGCAGTGTGTGAAGGAGCATTATCTTGATGAAAAATAACTTTTTTTCTAAATGCGGTCGTTTTATCTTGATTTCTTCACTCAACCGATCGAATAATGCACAATAATATTCACTATTTATAGTTTTTTCTTTCTCAAGATAATCAATAAATATTATACCCCTTGCATCCCAAAATACTGTGGCCATTACTTTCCTGCTGACTTAACAGTTTTCGCCTTCTTGGGACCACTTTTACCAGCTTCTATCCATTTTTTTGTACTGTTCTTTGCATTCTGGGATGTAGTGATGGATCCATGTTTCATCAACAGTTATGAATCGGCGCAAGAACTCTATTGGATTACACTGATAAATCGCTAAAAGCTCCTCGAAATTGGTCCAACGGACGATTTTTTGGGGCAAAGTCAACAAACGCGGCACATATCTTGCGGATAGCTTTTTCATGTGGAGTTCATCATGTAAAATAATCCAAACTTGTTTTTCGTGTATTTTAACAATATCAGCAAGTTCTCTGAGCTTTATTCGTCTATCTTTAGTCACTTCATTAAATATTTTTCTAATGTTTTCAATAGTAGTAGCAGTTTTCGGTCTTCCAGAGCGTTGTTCACCTTCCGTACTTGAACGACCCATTTTAAATTGTTGAACCCAGGATTTCACGTTGGAGTATGATGGTGCATTATCACCATGAACAGAATCCAATTCATCTTTGATCAATTGTGGCGTTTAACCTTTCATATAAGAGTGTTTAATTACCGCACGAAACTTCTTTTTTCCATTTTTCAAAAATTATAAAACTTGTTTACTTCAATCACCTGTAACAAAGAAAATAATCATTAAATATTTCGGAATTTTTGACAGATGGCTTATAAAAGATTGCTTTTAAAAAACAACAAAGAAGTTGCTAATAAAACAGAAAATGTGCCAGGCTAGTTAGTTTTGCGGTCGCCCTCGTAATGCATATTTCGTTACGAATACAATTCTGGATTAAGATTTGTCAGAAGGTGTGACTCAGGCCTAAAAGTGTTCTTATGACCAAAAAACAGCCTCAGATCAAAAAACGCAACTATTGGAACTATAAATATGATAATGTTTTTTGATGTCATTTTAATAAGGAATCCATGATAAAAGGTATATAAGATTCTGCTTGAACGTACTTATTTACGTTTTTACTTCTTTAGTTCCACATTTTTTTGCATGACCAAAAAATCTAAACTAATAAAGAATTTACTCTCAGTGTCTAACTTCATGACAATTAAGGTGACTTTTGTCAAGATCCCCATAAATGCATGTGTACAAAGAAACATATTTTCTCCACTTCACTACGCTATTGAGTCTGTGACTTTTTTCCCACCTAACTCTTAACAAAAACCGAAATCCAATTACCACCTCTACAACACCGTTTTATGTAAATGCGTCTGTGCGTTTCACTTAAATTGTCTGCGCATGCGTAATCACATTATGAGCACACACACACAGAGACACTACACTAAACATTCTAAACGACTTTTTGAAAAACCATAACAAAATTTGCATTTAAATTTGAAAATTGCTAAATATTGCAGACTTTTCATTCCTTCTTCCGCTGGCGCACGTTTAACAAGTCATAAATTATCTTAGAGCCAAAAACCGAACAAATTCGAATTCATATTCAAACCGTACAGAAAGAAATAAATAAAAAAACCAATGAAAAACGCATTAATTGGCAAATGGTTTATTTATTGCTACAAAATGGAAGAGAGTGAGGCAAAAAAAATATCCCGAAACCGCAAAAAGCCAGACAAGTGCGTGAAAAATTAATAGACGCGTAATTGAATGTAAAATATCTTGCCAAACATGATGTATTCGAGGAAACCAAACCAAACCGAACCGAACGGCTGGCTAAATCGAACAATTTAAACAAGAAGTAAAAAAAGCAAACGCAAACATTGTAATTAAGATGTTAAGTAAATGGTTCACATACTAAGTAATTGATTTTAACAAGAACGACTACAGCAACCAGCGATTACGATGACGGCAAATACTTAAATTGAAATAATTTATGGTTTCTGTTCAAATTTGTGTGTTTGGGTTTTTTTCGTCTTGGCTTACATTTTCAACAGAGTATTTTCGATAACAAAGGGAACCCTTTTTGTTTCGATCGAAAGATTTATTTTTTTTTCTTGAACAAAAGGACGCAAGTGTCTGAATTGTGGCTGGCGGCTTGGATGGCAGTAACCCAAGGACAAAATCACCTGTACCCGTATAATACGTTTAATGAACCTGCGCTGTAGGCTCATTATTATTACCGACATTAATTTTACTTTTATTTTCGTACCACAATTTCAAAACTCTCATGCTCACAGAAAAAACACATTCTCAGAATGTGTGGAGTGCAACACAAGCAAGTCAGAGGCATTGGCATCGCTTTTCGTTTTTTTTTTTGGTTTAAGGGAAACCAATATACGTGGTCTGTGCGGTACCTGTACAGTGTGACGATAGCTCAAAGATATCTAAAAAAAAATTATGAAAAAAACAATTGAAAACTCATATGTGACAGCGCATAGAGAAAGGGAACTAAGGGTAAAAAATCAATTTTAATTTTTTTCTTTTTTTGATGTGGACAACATCTGAGCATCGAATGAGACCGATCCCATGCCCCAAAAGTGTTCCCTCCCAGAGATATGCGTGTTATAGGAAAGTGAGGTCGACGATTCTAAGCGCAAATAGAAAGGGACCTAATCTTTAAAATGGCTCTCCTGAACAAAACTTTTCATCAACTTTTTACTTTTTTTTTGATGTGGACAACATCTGAGCATCGAATGAGACCGATCCCATGCCCCAAAAGTGTTCCCTCCCAGAGATATGCGTGTTTTATGAATGTGAAGTCGACGATTCTAAGTGCAAATAGAAAGGGACCTAATCTTTAAAATGGCTCTCCAGCACAAAACTGGTTTTAAACCATAGGTCCCTTTCTATTTTGCGCGTCACATATGGGTATATCCCAAAAACAAAAAAAAAAAGTTTTTTTAGATAATCTATATTTTTTTGAAATGGAACATTAGAATATATATTGAATGTTATTAATACGAGGGTTGATATTTATACTTCGGGTCCGGCAATACAAACACAATAATTTATCACTGGAAATGGTGGCAATATAAACACAACAATTTATCATTGGAAATGGTTTTATTGTTTTTCAAAATATTCTCCTTTTAGATCAATACACTTTTGCATGCATACAAACCAATTTTTGAAGCAATTTTTCCACTCCGATTGAGACACCTCCAAAACATGATTTTTGAACGCTTCAACAGCTGATTCGGGCCATGAAAAATGTTGACCACGCATTTTTTTCTTGATGCTAGGAAATAGGAAGAAGTCATTGGGTGCCAAATCAGGGCTGTACGGTGGATGGCCCATCAATTCGACATCTTGAGTGGTCAAATAGCTCATCGTTTCTGCTGATGTGTGACAGCTAGCATTGTCGTGATGCAAAATGATTCGCCTTCTCTTATTATCTTTCCTCATTTCTTCCAACACTGTTGGCAAACAGATGGTTATATACCACTCAGAATTGACCTACGTTCCACTAAAGGCGCTGTGGCAACATGGCCGGCTATACCGAAAGAAACGAAAAAATCATTTGCTTCAATGTACTTTTTCCACGAACAACTTTTGTTGGATTTGGCTCGTCTTGAAAGACCCATACGTTGATTGCTTTTTTTTCGTGTTCATATATCCATGATTCGTCACCTGACCTTGACCTTTGAGCTACAGCAGTTATACTTTTTCAAAATCTCTTTGCACCAATCCATACGAGCATTCGTCAAATTATGTGGGATCCAACGAGAACATTTTTTTTACGGCCATGCAATGTCTTATTGATGTTTGTAATACTATTGCCCAAAGATGCCTCAATCTCATGGTATGTCACATGTCGATCTTGCTAAATCAGTTCAGGCACAGCATCGATGGTTTCTGGCAAAGTGACCGAAGTTTAACGTCCTTCACGAAATTCATCCTGGAGCGAACGGCGACCGAGACTCAACTCTTGGTACCAGCGATTAACAGTGGTTTTTGATGGTGCTTCATGGCCAAAAGTCGAAACAAGTTGATTTAAACACTCTTGTCTCGATAAACCACGCCGAAAATCGTCAAAAATCATCGCACGAAAATGTTAACGGGATAATTCCATTTTTTGACTGAGATGTATTTTTCAACACACTGTAAACAAAACAATTCGCCATCAAAGGACAAAACGTTCTGCGTGAACTTATGCTAGAAAATGTCAAAGTTTCCAATGAAAGTTCCAGTTTGCATCTGGGAAAGCTAGTATTGTAAGGTCCCGAAATATAAATAGCACAATTGAATATAAAAAAAATGTATTTCGATGATCATAAATACAAACATTTTTATCAAATGCTATCCTGCCTCAGATCTCGTAATGTTATAAAAAATATAATTTTTTTTAAGTGTTCATATAACTACTTTAGGGTTAACATACAGGGTTCTCCTTTAAGGACATAACAATTTTATATATTAATAAAACACCATATATTCACGATATAGAGTTCAAATTTATTCCAGGTATAGTGCGAATGTTACATTTTAATATTGAATTTCGATTCCGGTCATACGGCTGCTATTTATATTTCTGGCCTAGGCAACACAAGTATTGCCTCGTCTGTGTTGTTTACAGTGACTTGAAAAAATCAATTTAGCAAAAAAAATGGAATTAGCTTGTGAACATTTTCGTGCGATAATTTTTCACAACTTTCGACGTAGATTATCACGACAAGAGTGCATCGATGAACTTAAATCTTTATATGACGATGAAGCAATCCTATAGCACTGTGAAAAACTGGTTTAATGAATTCAATCGTGGCCGACGCTCTCTCAAAGACGAAGGTCGTGAAGGTCATCGAAAAACGGCCGTTGTACCAGAGAACATTGATGCCGCGCGTGAACTGATAATACATGATCGTAATGTGACATACCGTGAAATAGAGGCGTCCTTGGGCATTTTTCCACCAGCATACTTCGATATTGCATGAACACCTGGCCGTAAAAAAGGTTTGTTCTCGTTCGATCGCGCACAATTTGACAACCGGTCAAAAAAGGCTCGTGTCGATTGGTGCAGAGAAATTTTGAAAAATACGATCGCGGTGCTTCAAATTATGTTTATAAGATCGTCACAGGTGACGAATCATGGATCTATGCGTATGAGCCCGAAACAAAACAGCAACCGACCGTGTGGGTCTTCGAAGACGAGCCAAATCCAACGAAAGTTGTTTATGGATGAAGCACTTCGAAGCAAATGGTCGCCTGTTGACAGTTCCACTTGAGCAACGTAGGAGGTCAATTCTGAGTGGTACACCATAATTCGAAAAAACAAAAATTCGAAAAACAAACAAAAGAAGACAAATCATTGTGCACCATGACAATGCGAGCTCTCACACAAGAGCTCAAACCAGCGCATTTTTGACCAGCCAAAACGTCGAATTAATGGGTCATCCGCCGTACAGCCCTGACTTGGCACCCAATGACTTCTTTTTATCAAGAAAAAAATGCATGGTCAACGATTTTCGTCGCCAGAAGATGCTGTTAAAGCGTCTCTGAGCTCGTCTTAAGTTGTTGGCTTGTTGGCATAGATCAGTGACTTGATGTGGCCCAATAGAAAGAAATCCAATGACGCCAAATCGCATAAACGAGGTGGCCATTTGAAAGGGCCATTTCTCGAGATAAAACGTTCACGAAATTTGCCTTTTAGGAAAGCGATTCTAACGCGTGCTCTGTGGCTAGTGGCACCGTCTTGTTGAAACCACATATCGGCGTTATCAAGCTCATACAATTCTGGTCAAAAATAATTTTCTAACATGGCAAGATAGCGCTCTTTATTAACGGTAACAAGACGATGTTTTCATCAACAAAAATACGGCCCAATCACACCTCCGAAATGAAAACCACACAACTTTGTAATTTTTTTGCGGATGCAATTGTGTCTCTTGAAACACATGTGGGTTTGTTGCGGTCCAATAAAGCATATTTTGTTTATTGACAAAACCAGTCAGCCAGAAATGAGCTTCATCGCGCAAGATGATTTTTCGATGAAATTCTGGATTTTCGTGAAACTTTACCAGAGCCCAACCGGAGAAGTTTCGGCATTTTAAATTATCATGTGGCTTTAGATTTTGAGTCAGTTTGTGGTTTGAGAGATGCTCAATTCCTGAGAACGTCGTGGAATCAACTGATTTTTCTCATTTTGAACGGATACACTTACGGCTGCGATATTTTCGTCGCTTCAAGCGGTACGGCGTCTCTTTGGAGCCGGAACATCCTAAAGTAAAAATTAGGATCCAAATTTATCCACTTAAGCACACACAGCCTGTAGGTTGGGACGATTATTACGGCCGAAAATTGGAGTAAGCTTTCTTAAAGCTGCGACCACCGACTCAGAATTTCGGTAGTAATTTTAAATGATTTCCAAACATTGCTTATACGTGAGCTTTACCATAATCAAAGTGTTGACTTTGATTAACGTTTTGACACTGCAAGATCATTAAAAATATTTGAGGGTGCATTGACATAAAGATACGATTTTGTTATGTCCCTATTGGAAAACCTTTTATAATTGAAACGTGGAATAAATGTAATTTTCGGATTTGTGCCGATACCATTTTGTTTTTCTTATATAGTTGAGGGAGGTCGAATTTTGGGTCACTGTGGAACGAACCGAGATCTAAAAAACAGTTACATATTTGGATTTGTAAGAAAATTGTTGGTTCAAGGCCAACTGTTTAATGTTTCTAGTTTAGCCAAATCGTAAAATGCAAACTCTTTCGAAAATTCCACTGTTTACGAATTAACATATGTTCATATGGACCTATTTTTGGCACTTACGGATCTTATATCTATGGGTCAATGACTAAAAATAAGTTGAATACTAAAATTAATATGACATTAGGATCCGTGACGAAATGTTATTGTTTTTTTTAATACCCATGAACATTAAAATTAATATGACATTAGGATCCATGACGAAATGTTATTGTTTTTTGATAGCCATATTTCCGTAGTTCATGGTGGCCGATTTCTGAGCCTGTAGGGTCCCATGAGCTGGCCGGAGTCCAAATCGGCACAAATCTTTATTACAGGTACATATATTAATTTGTGAGAAAATACACAGAAATTTCTGGATACCCATATGTCTCCAAACATTAAGGGACAGTTTTGGGCCCCGAGTCCCTATACCACGTCCATAGGGGCAAGCCTTTTATTCAGCCAAATAGTAAAATTAATCTTTCTTGTTAGCCGTTTGTCAATGTTCGGCGCCCTCAGGATTTAGACTAATGGGCCAAGACCGTAAATTTCTTTGAATCGTAAAATTTATGTGATATTCTATTTTTATAGCGATGAACTTAGAATCTCCAATCGATTTACCAGTCAGTATATGCGAGTACTGAACACAATTAACTTTAGTTTGATATAGCAAAGCAAGACTGCAAAGATTCTATTTTTGTTTACGCCAATTAAGATATTTTGTAACATTAAAAAAAAAAAAAAAAAAAAATCCTTTTAAAAAAATTGGCATATTTCTTATAATTTACTTTGTTCGATTCTAAGACAGAATGGCTAATCAAATTCTACTCAATTAAGATGAATTTGTGTATGTCATGGAAATAATAAATACCCCCAATAACTTGTTCCACTGTTTTACGATCATCCAACGCAATTGTTACGCGATGACGACGAATAATGGAGAAAAAAATCATTCTTAGACACATACATTTTTTTTCCTAAAAAAAAACAAAGTTTATTTTCTTATGTCTGCTCTAAGTAACACAGAAGAGTACTTCTTCTGCCTATTAAAACAACAGCAACGACAGGTACTTGAATGAAAGGGCCTCCAAAATACCCTTCACCCTACACGTAAGCCGTGGCCACAGCCATCCAAACAAACACAACCCACATAAACTCCATCCGATGATCCATGTACGTATAAATTCGAATTCTTCGCAAACACACATACGGCCAATAATCCCAGAGCATAATCACCTACAAAACGGCCCTTAACACAGAGCACCGGCATAATAGAGCGGTAAGTGGTCTTACGAAGCTATGCCACAAACAAAATAAAACCAAAAAAATGCATGCCCTAGAGGAAGGTGTAATAAATGATGGCAACTTTAAACACGTTACCAAGGGTGAAAATTTTAAAAGCATTTTAAAGTTTCTACTGCTTCTGCAGAGTCTATGTTTCCAAATGGCAATAAAAAAGGGGTCCTAACAGCATGAACATCTTTAGCTACCTCTTTTTTACAGCATTAAATTCGAAATGAATGTAGAACCAATCCGGGGTTCAATGTGTAAAAAGCAATAGAAAATATAGCAGTACAATATTTGACCTACCTTCTAACCCAAACTGATTCTGAACATAACAATCAATAATTTCGGTAACTGCAATCAAATTAACTTTTTTTTAAACAAATGAACAATTTTTATACTCCCTGGCAGTATTGATGGAAATGGTTGTTGGAGGTAGGTGCACGATGTACAAGTCCAAATTTTAGCGGCCCCTTAGTCCATGAATCAACTCCTCCAATTCAGTCAAATAATAAAAGTATAAATCATATTCATTTACGTGAGAAACGTTTCTTGTTTTGAGTACTTATACGTACGAGGGCTTCTATATATATTTCTGTCCTAATAATGAAAATGCGAATAATGAAAATTTATCAACAAAAATGGTTTTATTGTTTTTCAAAGTACTTTTTCCCCAGCATGATTTATACACATTTGCATGCGTTCATACCACTTGTCGAAGCACTTTTTCCACTCCGATTGAGACACCTCCAAAACATGGTTTTTGAACGCTTCAACAGCAGCTTCTGGCGACGAAAATCGTTGACCACGCATTTTTTTCTTGATTTGCGGGAATAAAAAGAAGTCAAATTGATCCATCAATTTGAGGTGAGGCGCTAGTTTGAGCTCATGTGTGCGAGCTCGCATTGTCATGGTACACAATGATTCGTCTTCTCTTGTTCGTTTTTCGAATTTCTCCGAAAACTTCAGGCAAACAAATTGTGGTGTACCACTCAGAATTGACCGTCCTACGTTGCTCAAGCGGAACAGTCGCCACATGACCTGTTTTGCCGAAGAAACAGGCGACCATTTGCTTCAAAGTGCTTCTTCTTCTATGAGAGTTTCGTTAGATTTGGCTCGTCTTCGAAGACCCACACGGTCGATTGCTGTTTTGTTTCGGGCTCATACTCATAGATCCATGATTCGTCACCTGTGATGATCTTATAAACGTCTTTTGAAGCACCGCGATCGCATTTTTTCAAAATTTCTTTGCACCAATCAACACGAGCCTTTTTTTGAGCGGTTGTAAAATTGTGCGGGATCCAACGAGAACTAACCTTTTTTACGGCCAGGTGTTCATGCAATATCGAATGTATGTTGGTGAAAGAAATGCCCAAGGATGCCTCTATCTCATGGAATGTCACATGACGATCTTGCATTATTAGTTTATGCACGGCATCAATTTTCTCTGGCACAACGGACGTTTTTGAACGACCTTCGTCTTTGAGCGAGCGTCGGCCACGATTGAATTAATTAAACCAGTTTTTCACAGCGCTATAGAATAGTGCTTCATCGTCATATAAAGATTTAAGTTCATCGATGCACTCTTGTCGTGTGTCGAAAGTTGTGAAAAATGCTCGCACGAAAATGTTAACGAGTTAATTCCATTTTTTGCCAAAATGATTTCAAGTCACTGTAAATAACACAAATAATGGTCGTAAAAACGTTCTGAGTATGTTTATGCTAAAAATGGCAAACTTGCCAATGGAAATGACAGATAGCGCCAGGCAGCACTTAGTAATGCCTAGACCAGAAATATATAAAGCAACCCTTGTACATTGTCAAAGGATCTGTAGATCCAGGTTCATCCGGAAGAACCCATTGTTTAGACCACTGCTTGGTCTCCGCAGTGTTGTAATGGATCCATGTTTCATCCGCAGCTAAAAAACGACGCAAAAAATTATTCGAATTGCGGTTAAACAACTCCAAATAATCCTTTGAAGTTGTCACTTGTCACATGATTACGTTTATGGTCAATTGAGAGCACACATTTTGCAGACAGCTTTCTTAAACCCAACTGATCATGTAAAATTGAAACCACACTGTCTTATGAAATGCGTATGGCATTAACAGTCTCACGCACTTTTACTCTTCGATCGGCCAACACCATATCGTGGATTTTTTCGAAATTTTCGGGTGTATTGACTATAATTGACCGTCCAGAACGTTCGGCGTCATTTTTACTTTTGCGACCACAACGAAAGTCAGTAAACCTCATTTTAACCATTGAAATTGATAGTGCAAAGTTCCCCAAGTATTGATAAAGCTTTTCCTTGCTCTGATTCACGTTTTCTTCCATAAAAAATAATTAATGAGCACTCAAATTTTTCTTTTTTTTTCTATATATAACAAAATCCACGAGATTCTATATTTTGAACAGCTGTTAAACACAAACTAAATGACGAAACTCTCTCAATATTTGACAGTAGTCTATTAACAGATCGTACTTGATGGGAGCAGTAGTGTTTCATTTTATATAAAGCGAGGGAAGTTTGAATTATTAATATGCCCTTGTACATCTTTCTGGGCTATATTTTGGACCTGTCCAGATACTGCGGCAAAAAATTAAAGAAAATCCCTATTCAATTTTCTTCTGTTTTTCAAACCTAATGATAAACTTGACATAACCATCATCAATTAGTCGAGGTTATATTAAAGTCTATACAATTTTGAAATCCTCCTTTCGGTCCACTATCTCTTTAACTTAGTAAGCCGCCCTCGTCGGCAAGCTCTACAAAATGAATTGGCAATATTGTCTTGAAGCTAAGAATGAATACTGAGTCGCTCTCATCGCAAGTAGACAGCAACGCTGAAAATGCTTAAACGTGTAGTGCTCCAAGGGCAAAGAAAAAAGAGCAAACTAAAAAACCAACGCAGCGGAGCAGGTTGTTTTTGTGTTTGGTGGATTCCAAAGAAACAAGCGAGCTCGAGAAAAAAAATAACTGAAAAAAGATTGTTTCTATAGACACGATTTTTAACGAGTTGTGGAATGGACCGAACCGATTCGACCGTAGCAACCAAAATAACATCAAGAAAAATTGAAAATAACGCAAAACTCATTTCTTACGAAAATAATACAACAAACGCATCATCAGCAGAACAAAAGATCTTTTATTGAAAATGCGAGAGTATAGGAGCAGTACCACCATCGCCACCATCAGCAGCACCGCCGCTACCACCAACAATACGAGTACTCGTATCAGGAACAACAATGAGAAATTATATAAATATGGTACGCATCGAACATGATGTTTTGACCACAATTTTGCCGCAAATGCGTGGCTAGTTGTCGGCCGCTACGGTACGATACGGCAGGGTCGTTTGTTCAGTGAGTGGAGATGGCCAAGAGAAGATGCATGAATAGTCGCAGACCCCCGTTAACGAACAAATACTCAGCACCCGTACCAACGCCACAGTTACCATCAGCACTAACATCGCTGCTGCCGCCGCCGCCACCACCACCACCGCCACCATCGCCGGCAACAACAAGAATTAAGCAACAGGTATATTTCAAATGAACTATGAAAGATCAACAAAAGAATGATCTTGAGAAATAAAAAAACGTTCCTTCTTCAGCGAACCAACAAGTCATAGTACAAAGAAGACCTGAAGATCAAGAGCATCATCTGCAACGCACTTGTGGGTTTAACGGAGGGAGACCTAATAAATGAGGAAATACTGCTAAAGGGAAATCCGCGAAAACTTTAATTAGAAAACAAAATACAGGGTGATTCATTCACGACTTGACAAATTTCACCAGAGTATTCTTGGGCTCATTTCATGAAAATATATTCATCTACGACCATGCCCGAAAATGGATGGGGGGAGAAATGGCATCGATTTTAAAATTTTAAACTTGGTGGTCGAAGGGTTTTTTTTCTAAAGAGATACCTTTACCTCTTACCTTTCCATAATTTCCCAAACGAAGCCCAGATGTCCTACCAAAGTTATGACTATTTGACTAAAAAGCAAAATAAGCAGCACTTCTTTATTTGTTTATATAAATTAACTCAATGGGCTTCGTTAAGGTAATTTTGGAAAGGTAAGAGGAAGGGTTATATTTTCAGAGAAACGAAAGAATCCGGCCACTGGTTAAGAACTTAGCCTTAGTACCCTCCGTCCACCATTCCGAAAATTTTGAAACCGCTGCCATTTCGACCCCTTGCATTTTCGGGCATGGTCGTGATTAAACATATTTTCATGAAATGGGCCAAGGAATACGCGTTTGAAATTTGTCCAGTCGTGAATGAATCACCCAGTATTAAACATTGTTTTTTTTTCATTCTAATTAATGACGTTAAGGCCATTTTGACATTCACTTGTAAGCTTTTCTCCAGAGGATTTTCTTTGACATTGAAAAATAAGCCCACGCAAGTTCTTTTGTTGCTTCCCAGTTTTATACTCAGCCCAGAGCGAATTTTTCGAGAAGACCTTATTATATGCTATTCATTGATTTCAAACTGTTTTTTTGGCAGGGAGCGTGTCATCGCCTACTTTTTATCCTAGGTGTGTTTTTTTCATGCGATTATCGTATGTTTCAAATGTCATCGTCATACTCCAAGAGCTTATGAGATATGGTCTTTCTAAGATCAGGGTTGTATGGGCCTTGGCACGCCCCTTTTCCAATTTAACCCAACAAGGACATTCCGTAAATATTTTAGAGCGATCGGTCATAATTGCGATTTTTAAAGTGAGCGCGGTATTAAAAATGGTCCAAAATCGGACAGAAGGGAAAAAATGTCACCTTTTAAGGGACCAAAAAAATCCTGATCAAATTTTACATTTCTGGTATGAAATTTGATTAATTAACTTTCAAATCAGCTTTGTTTTGAAAGTGGTAGGCAGATTCCTTACCCTACCCATTAATGGGCGTAAGCATTCGGCCCAACAACTTTCCCCTAACGTGCGGAGATATATGTGTATCCAGAAATGGTGAAATATTTTACAAATCCAATTATATACCTTTATTTAAGATTTATACCAATTTGGGATTCGGACCGGATAGGTCCAAATATCGGCCTCCCTTACCTATGGACATACGGATATTCAACTATGCAATTTCGTCACTTACGAGTATTAATGTTGTATTAATCTTACGATTCGAAGAAATTTGAGGCCTTGACCCAACCCCTAGGGCGTCAACAAATTTTTCCCTTCAAACATGGATATATGGGTATGCAGAGACAGTGGAATTTTATGAAGAATCTGATTGTGAAAAAAATTTAAAATTCGACTGAATAGGCCCAGGCGGCCTAAAAACCGTTCCGAATTGTTCGGCGACATATGGGTATCCAAAAAAGTGAAATTTTTTAACTAATCGAAATATATATTAAAATTCATTAAAAATTTGTGCCATTTGGAATTCGGACCGAGCCCTAGAGGCCTAAAAAAGTCCCCCTCGAACTATGGACATATGGGTATTGAAAAACCTTAAAATTTCATCACGGATCGTAATATCACATTTAATTTTACGATTCGATTAACTTTAATTCCTTGACTCATAGGTCTAAGGTCCCTATGCCAACAGAGGAATTTTTGAAAAATCTGAATATGACATTAATTTTACAACTTGGCTGAATTGAAGGGCGTGGTCTAAGTTTTTTAGCCACCTCGTATTCTTTGGGGAGATATGGGTTTCCAGAAACAGTGAAATTTTCCTACAAATCAAAATATGTTCAACAGATTCTGAAAATTTGGCTATTAATTCGCCTTCCAGAAACATAGTAGGTAAATATGATCCAAATATTGAACTTCCATTATTACACCACCCTTCAAGCGTCGTTGCTGTTCATCAGTATATTTTTGGATAAAAGGATGATATAATGATGGTCTGGAACAAAAACCACAAACCCGCAGCAACAAGTGTATAAACTTACAAGTGGCTAGAGACTGATCATTGATCTTGGCAATCGATCGACTCGATGCCAGCGTAAGCATGGACGAATGTACTTACTCGCCAGTATACGAGTATGTATGTGAGCGTACTTGCGTTCTTTTGTGCGTTTAGTTTCCTTTCTTCTAACTTTATGGAATTGCTGTTGTTCAAAAGAAAAGATGATCTGCGAAAGGTCTTCTTTTATGCCGTCGTTTATACTCCACCAACGTCTTCGACGTCGTCGTCGTCATCATCATCATCCACATTGTGATGATCCTCATCATTGTCTGTGTGACCACAAAACTTTGTGGCGGTCTTTGCACAGAAGAAATCTCCGGCCAGCAATAATAGCAAAAACAACGACAACCCAAACTACATGATCATCCTCAACACCTTCGACAGGTTATAGAAACAAAAGTGGTAACAATATTGTTATACCTGCCGCTTCTTCTACTCGTTTGCCTGCCTGCCTCATCTGCCTTTTGGTACTTGTTGCAGCCGAAAACATTAACGTCCGTCTGCGCCGAGGCGCAAAAACGTACTTTTTTCTTGCAATTTTCTAGAGAATTATGTATTATTTTTTGCTTGATCTTAGTATTTCGTAGCCAAAGTTAAAATAAAGGTGCGGTATGACTTCGATGATGATGGCTGTGCTGAATTGGACCTACAGCCGCACAGTGGCTATAAACAAAAATCGACATTAGGTGAAAAGTTAAGATTGTACATAAGTGTTTTGGTTTAAGATTACATTTAAATCCGCCAAGTTGCAGTATTGATTGATAAATTGGGTGCTAAAACAACCAACCCGTTGGGAGAAAATACATTCTATAATTGAACGTTAAAATTCGAAAAAGTGCATTTGTGGCTCCTCAAGTATTTTAGTTTAATGTATCGACATAGATCTATGAGTCAAGTAAAGATATTATGCTCCAAAATCTGGTATTTGACGTTACAAATTAGCAATTTCTCGATTCAGTTTTATATTTATTTGTATGGTTGTTCTTACTTTTTTACTCTATTTCTGATTGATGTCGACTCTAGAATTTAACAATTTTTGAGTCTCCAAACTCATTTTTCAATTAAAGTCTTATTCGAATCAATTTCGATGTATACTTTAGATCATTTTTCTGTTTTTACATTCTTCGAAAAGATATTGAAATATTACTCTTTTTCTACTAGAGAGCGAAAAAGCTACATAAATTTTGAATCACTGCACATACAAAATTTATGGGCTTTTCTTATTTCATTTTTTTTTCTAAAAAAAATACTACAAGTACTGCTTTAATAGAGTTGATTTCTATTATATTATAAGTGGCATCAATTTCCCACCATTTTCCACCTTTTAAAACAATATTAAATTGATGTATTCCACTGTAACTCAATGTTGATTTAGTCTACATCAAGATTTCAACGGGCGATCAATCAAGAGGTATTTTTAACACAGGTTTTTTTACAGATTACGCGCAAGTTGTTTTAAACTTTATATTTTACTTTATAGTAATGTTTGTCATTTTATTATACAGGGTGGGCCAAAAGTTACCTTGGGGTTAAAAACTTTAATAAATTTTTCGTTTATTTATTTTTATTCTCAGATTATACGAGGGTTGCTATATATATTTCTGGCTTAGCCAACACTAAGTGTTGCCTGGCGCCATCTGACATTTAAATTGGAAAGTTTGACATTTTTTAGCATAAACGTACTCCCATCATTTGTGTTGTTTACAGTGACTTGAAAACATCAAATTGGCCAAAAATGGAATTAACTCGTGATCATTTTTCAAGTGGCCTTAGTTCTTGAGTCCGTTTTGATCTTATACGGATGAAGGCCAAGATCTTTTCGCAAAATACGCCACAGTGGTTTGTGAGATGCCCAATTCCTGAGAACGGCGTGGATTCGACTGATTTGGCTCATTTTTAACGGCTGCGATATTTTCTGGGCTTCGTGCGGTACGGCACCCTTTTGGTGCCGGAACATCCAAAAGTAAAAATTTTGATCCAAATTTAAATACTATAACACGCAAAGCATGTCGGTTGGGAAGATTATTACGGCCGAAATTTGAGTAATCACTCTTAACGTTTCGACCACGGACTCATAATTTCGTTAGTAATTTTTAATGATTTCCAAACGTTGCTCGTAAGTGAACTTTACCATGATTAAAATGTTGACTTCTACTAAGGTTTTGACACTGAAAGATCATTAAAAATGTTAAAGGGTGAGATGACATAAAGATACGATTAGAAAGGGACTTATCCCTATTGGAAAACACGTTATAATGGAGAAATGAGTCGTGTCCTCCTATAAAAATATTCAATTCTATGGTGCCCAAAAAAGATAACGTAAGGTATTTAGGAATATAAGTACACTTAGATCGTCGTCTAACCTGTTCAAAACATATAAATATGAAGGTATCTTAAATATAGATGAAATCCAACCAGCTACTATGTCTAATGGCTCCTAGGCCAACTCAACTACAACTAAAATATAAAGTTCTATTATATAAAGCAGTTATTAAACCAATTTGGAAATGCGGAATCCAACACTGGGGGATAGCGTGAGCGACCAATATCAATAAGCTACAAAGAAGACAATCCAGTATCCTGCGAATGATCGTCGGAGCTTCATGGTACACAAGGAATGCGAATATTCATAAGGATCTTAATATTAAAACTGTCACAGAAGAAATCCGAGATAATTCCCAAAGATACTTAAACAAATTAGGTTCCCATCCAAACGCACTCGCCAGAGGTCTACTTTATTTTGAAGGACATGTACGCCTCAGAAGAAGAAACACCTTGGACCTGGTATAGAAATTTGAGGACAATTGCCTATAAAATTTATAATTTCAAATACAATATATTGCTTATTATATTCTTAACGTAAATATTTTTAAGACAACAATTTAAAATCATATATGTAAAACTAGCAGGGTAGTTTGCACTGGTAAGACCCTTTAGAATCAACTAGGTTTAAGATTTGAATACTTATTGTTATTTTCATTTCCTGAAAGATTAAATAAAAAATAAAACGTACAAAAAAATGGAGAAATAATAATTCTAGTTCGGATAAAACCATTGTATGAAGACGTGCTTTCGAGAAGAGAACGTAAGGAACGCGGCTTTAGGAAAGACATTAACTTCCAGGAGTCCAATAATGTCAGTTTGGCGTTGGAACACATTTAAAAATGTAAACATAGTTAAACTGAAATAAATGAAATAATAATAAAAAAATCTTAAGGGAACTATAGATTTCATATAGATTAAAAAAAGGTTACTAGGTTCCTTATATTTTTCGATTGAAACTAATACCACTGGAAGACAATATTTTTCGTGTACAATCTGACGGCCCTCATAGTTCAACTCTGCAACATGTTAAACACCAGATAAACTTTTATACAATACTTTATCTATATCTAACAGCACAGGATTACAATGATTCGGTTCCTGAAAAAGAAGAGAACGGAATTATGTGTTGTATAGGTCACTCGATAAACGGATACCAGCAACCCGTAAATCGGAGAACAAGCAGCTTTATTGTGTGTTGAAGTTCTTCCACAGCTTTAAATGGTTTTAGTTCGGATTTTAGAATTTTAATTATTCCTCTCATTACTCTTGATTTTTCTTGTATGTCTTTCAAGAGAAATCTCCTAAGAGCAAACAAACAATTCAAAATTATCTGAAGAGTCTCGCTAACGCAAGAATATTTTTGCGTGGGTCCTCAAAAAAGTATTGTTGACACTGCCCGAACATGCCTTATGTTAATACTTGATATTATGAAAAATAAGTACCCAACATTGACATTATCGGTCTCACCTCATTGGTCTACACTCTGTAAACATTGAAGATTTTTTTTCTTGCGTTCCGTCTTTTTGAACTTTCCGTTAAACTCCCCGGATTAAATTTTGAATTCAAAAAGAAAACGGAGTCGTTCAAAGACCCGGAGTCAGAAAGAAGCCGTCCGAGTTTTTCGAAACTGCACGCAGAAAAAAGTATGGTTGGGGTGACAATATTCGAAAAGGATCATACTATTGTTGGGTATATGATTGAGGCACAACAATATTATGATCCTCACAACAATAGTATGATTCACACATAGCCATACTATAATTCCCACAACCATAGTATGATTCACACTCAACCATACTATGACCTCCTCAACCATACTATGATCCTCACAACAATAGTATTATTCACACTCAACCATACTATTATCTCCACAACCATATTATGATCCTCACAACCATAGTATGTTTCTCATACAACCATAGTATGATCCTCACAACCATAGTATGATTCACATACAACCATACTATGATCCCCACAACCATAGTATGATTCACACTCAACCATACTATGATCCCCAAAATTGGGTAATGTTGTTATTTAAAAATAGAGATTTTTATCAATTAAGTTATTTTACTATTGCATTACAATTAGTTCATAGCCAGATTTGACGCCATGTTTTTATTAAACATTTCGTTAAAGAAACAAAAATATATATTCCAGCGGTCAAAAATACTTTTAGTTGCAAGCATTTCGTTAAAGAAACAAAAATATATATTCCAGCGGTCAAAAATACTTTTAGTTGCAAGCAGGGCTGAATACTACTTCACCATCCGTAGACACCAAGTAACGAGTGTGATTAAACCATGATCAATGGCTATATACTTAAGTGCAGGCAGATTTTAAATAAACGAGAACCAGTGGGTACTAGAGTGTTTCACCAAACAATGTAAATACAATAAAAAGCCCTCGAACTAGCTTCCGATTGTTGTTGTATTTTATAATGGAGTACAACCATGCCTGTAGCGCGTGTGTGTGTTTTTCTTTGGTATATCAAAAAAAACATACGCACACACAAAAATATTCGCAACCATACCGTATGATTGCCGCAATCATATTATTGTTAACATAAATTTTAAACGACAATACTTTTGTTGCACCAACCATGTTTATACGGTCGCTACAGCCATATTTTTATTTCTTAATTTGGCAATAGTACTATTGTTACATTTCAACAATATTAATATTGCCGCAATCATACTGTTGTTAAAATGAAATTAAAAAAACAATACTATGGTTGCGATGAACATGCTTTTATTGTAGAGAATATATTATTGTTGCGGTGACCATATAGTAACCATATCTTTCTCTGCGTGTGCATTGCCCTGTTTATAAGATCAAAAAGACAAGATGCTTTTTAGTTTCCAACAACGTTTTGAACTATTTTGATCCCCCGCGTTGACCTATGCGACTATTCTCTACCTCAGCAGGTTTTTTTTAGTTTCGATAAGAGGAGCATTTTATGCCAATCGAGTTTTTAGTTGTGACCTAATAGCATATGTGGTGTAATGTTGCTACGATATTTGAAGTGTCTGTTTTTTTTTTGTACTGTCCCTATGAATATCGTCATACCAATTCTGCGACTGGGCTGTTATTTTCCAGCTTTCTTCATCTTTAGATTTCTTATCCACACTATGTTTTCGTGCTTCTAACCACTGTGTGACGTTCGGCTGACCGGTCGGCCGTTTGCGCACTGACTTTCAATGGATTTGAGTACAAAACGTTTTGGGTGCGTAAAAGTTCATTTGAAACGTGTGAATGTCATGCTCCCTGAAATTTAATGGTCATGCTCGTAGATCTCTCTTGTAAAACCGCACTATCTCAGACCTGCTGCTGCAACAGCGAGCACATTACGTTCTGTTAACGTTGTTTAACAATTGTAAGTCAACGCACACCGATACGAGACACTGGCATTCGGCGGCCAGATAGACCGACCATTCAGTTCAGTTCAGCGAGTTGACTGTGTTCATGGCTTAAACAGTAGTTAGAATAAATAATGTTTGTTAACGTTTGTTTTGTTTGGCATAAACAACACTACCACCAGCGCATCCAGCAGCACCACCATCACCATATTTAAGCCGCCGCCAAGCAGCCATCTTTCCATCTAGCCCGAATGGCAGAGCAACAATGAACAAAAATGAGAAATGATCATGACAAAAACAGAAGGATATTATAAATTTGCTATAATATGCTTCTGAAAAAGCTACTGGCTGAGCGGAGCGTCTAGAAGTGAACGAGTATTTAGGACGAGCCTACAATTTAAATGCGTGTGTGGGTACAAATAAATGAGGCAATGTCTCGCGAGTCTATGGTCACAACCGGGCAAAAAAAAACGAACGAAAACGACATGAACATGAACATTAATTCACAATTCGCATTATAGATTAATACGAGTAGTAGCCGGTGTATTGGCCGCAGAGACATTGTAGTTTAAATTATTTCTGAACGAAATGACTAGCTACAGCTAAAAGAGTTAAAAATTTACGAAATAATAATCAATATTTTTATATTGTAGAGTCAATATTTTTATATTGTAAATGAATATAAAATAGAATAAGTTTTTGTTTGTTTGTTGTTTAATGTTCAAAGATTTAAAGTAATATTTTTACTCGAGAGCTAAGGAGCTAAAACAGATAAAAAAGTTGATTATATCTGTGGGTGCTATATACAGGGTGTCCGTCGGGAAGGTATACTACTTTGTTTGTTTATAGTTTTTGAATTAATGAAAGAGAATGGATCTTCTATCGATAAATGTTTTATTTAATGTCGGCATTTATGAATGGAAAACAATATCAGGTAAATGTCCGCCTCTGTTAGCCTTAGCAAATGCGAGCCCTTTTGTTCCACACTTTTCATTACATTCTCACACATTTCACGCGGTATTTCATTAATTTCATGAAGAATATTTTGTTTGAGTTGCTCAAGCGTTTCTGGTTTGTATCTATAAACCTTGCTTTTCAGATATCCCCACAAAAATAAGTCCGGAGCAGTCAAATCAGGCGGCCGTGGAGGCCAATCAACATCACCATTTCTTAAAAAACCTTCTTGTGGAAATAGGTCTTGCAGTAATTCCATTGTTATCCTCTGGCTGTATGCAATGTGGCACCGTCGTGTTGATACCACATGTTAATCAAGCCCAAAGAATGCAGTTCTGGCGTTAAAAAGTTTTCAATCATATCACGATATCGCTCCCCATTGACAGCTACCGCTACGCCGTTTTCATTTTTATAGAAATAAGGTCCAATGATTCCTTCTAACCAAATTGCGCATCACACTTTTAATGGTTGCAAGGGTGACTGATGAATAATTTGAGGGTTTTCCATTGCCCAGAACCGAACATTTTTGTTTAAATAACCAACACTCAGGGGTTGCCCCTATACATGCGGTGCATTGTGTTGACGAGTGGAAAGTAAAGTATCGGAAGGGGGAAAAAGGGAGTAATGATTATTGACGCATGCCTTGAACTTCTGGATGTCGCAATCAGTGGGAAATACATTTGCCGGCAGTCGATTCCAAATACGGACTGTACGAGCGAAAAACGAATTTGATCTGTAGTGTATAGTGCGGTCAACTGGCCAATCGATAACAAACGGGTGTGAATTCCTAGAAAGTCGCGTATCCCTGCCCAACATCCTAATAAGGCGACGGATGTCGGATGAACACACACCATGAAAGTAACGATAGAACAGCGTCACGCAACCCATATTCCGACGATGCTCAAGGGAAACAATAGAGTTGGATACCCTACTGTCACCTATCAGCACCATCACTCTCCTTTGAACACCGTCAAGTAGCTCCAAGAATGATTTTGGAGTACCTGCCCATATATGGGAGTTGTATTCCATCTTTGGCCTGAAATAAGTTGTATAGATATTGAAAAGATCAGAAGGAGTGAAATATTTTTTGCAGCGCTTCAAGAAACCTATGCACTTGAGTGCTTCTTTCGACACTTCGAATACATGTCTCGCCCAACGAGCGTCACATTGTATTTTCATGCCCAGAACATCTAGAGCTTCTGATTGTTCAATATCCGTACCATCGATAGAAATTGACAAAATTGTTGGGTCAGCGAATCGCTTGTGAGACAACAAGCAGCACTGTGTCTTACGTGCATTAAAATCTACTCTATTCACTCGACCCCATTCGGTAATGGCCAGTAGATCCCGGTCAAGTGTCTCATCCATAACTCGCCTTTTGTCTTCAATATCTTGAAGACTCGGCCTACGGTCGAATGAATATGAATAACAGAGGTTACTATCATCTGCGAAAGAGTAGATTAGATTCACGGTCTGACCCAAAAGATCGTCAATGAAAATAAGAAATAAAGAGGGAGAAAGGACATAGCCCCGTGGTACACCTGCGGTCAGCCTATGTGTGTTGGATGAGAACCCATCTACAACAACTCTAATAGTGCGATCTTTAAGAAAGCTCGATATAAATCGAGCAAACGTATTACCGACACCAAAAGCGAACAGCTTTGATGTGAGTGCACCGTGCCAGACTCCATCAAAGGCCTTGGAGATATCTAGAGCCACGATCTTACTCTCACCAAACTGGTTGCGTTTAAATCATACTATGGTTGTGAGGATCATACTATAGTTACATGTGAAACATACTATAGTTATGAGGATCATATTATGGCTGTGGGTATCATAGTACGTTTGAGTCTGAATCATACTATGGTTGTGGGGATCATAGTATGGTTATGTGTAAATCATACTATTGTTGTAAGGATCATAGTATGGTTGTGAGAATTAGAGTATGGTTGTATTTGAATCATACTGTAGTTGTGAGGATCATAATATTGTTGTGCCACAACCATATACCCAACAATAGTATGATACTCTTCGAATATTGTCACCCCAACCATACTTTTTTCTGCGTGTATGTTACCTTTAAGATTTAGTTTCAAATTGCAGAGAAATTTACTATTTGTCTTTACTATATTATTTGTATTGGAGGGCGATTTAACATTTTAAATTTGAATCGACTGTAAAAAAAGAACTGATAATTTTTTCAAAGCTCTGCATTTATTGGAAAGGTTGAACTTTGTCATATATTAAGGGAACACAATATCATTCATAAGACAACCACAACTGGCTCGGCTGTACCTCATCCGATTAAAGCCAATATTTCTGTACATTTTCAATTGTTTCCGGTCGAATCTTTTCAATGGCAACTCCGATTTAATATTTAAACGCTTTAATGGTCTCTGGATACTTTGCGTAACATTTAACCTTAATGGCTCCTCAAATAAAATAATCCAAAGGGCTCATATCACAGCTCCGAGGCGGCTAATTGACATCAAAATTTCGCGTGATTATTTGATTTTCAAAAACAGTGCGGAAAGTATCGATGGTTGCGTTGGCTGTGTGACATATGGCCCCGTCTTGTTGAAACCAAATGTAGTCCATGTGATTCTATTGAAATTTCAGAAACAAAAATTCGTTGAGCTTGGCTCGTTAACGCTCACCATTGACGGTAACGGCGTCCCCTTGCTTATTTTGCCGTCAGCCCAAAATCCATACCAAACAGTGACTCGTTGTGGAAACATTGGCTTCTCAATAGGCACTTGCGACAATTTTGCCTACTGACAAAGCCAACGAGATTAAAATGAGTTTCATCTAAAACCGCGATTCTTCCGTAAAATCTTCATCTCCTGCCAAACTATCTTCGGCCCATTGGGCGAAGCGAAAAATCGTCGAATGGTGTTATATTATTAAATGACAAAGTTGAACCTTTCCAATTAACCAGAAATTTAAAAAAAATTATCAGTTCTTTCCTTTTATACAGCGTGATCCCTTAGATCCCGTATTTGTTATACGGAAGACTCCACATCTCTGTGTGGAATTTGAGCACGGTCGGACTTTATTTGTGACTTTTAAAGTAATAGTGTTATACCTTAGTATGGGGGCTACTTATATATAAACACTTAGACCGATTTGGATTATAACTATTTGATATAGGTCGTAATATAGGATCGATTTAAAATATGCCTACAGGATCTTAAATCGGTACGGACGGGATATATTAAAAGAAGGACGAGGTCGAGTTTAGGTAGGGTTTCTGCTAAAGCACTACTCTTAATTTAAGCGAAAGCTGATTTTATAAGTGGTGTCCATAGCGCTAGAGTTATATACCTGGTGGGACCTTTGTGTGGGACCTACACAGAAACATGAAACGATATATCATAATTTCAGCTCGTATAGGGGACTCATAACGAAATGCAATATAGCTCAATTTTACCAATAGGTCACTGTAATAATTTAAGCAATAGCGGCATACAAATTTAGCAGTTTGATCGGCACGCCCACCGGGGGGCCTTTGTGAGGGGGCTTCATTAAAACGTGGAGCATGGAAAATATGGTCTAAATTAACAGGGGATAGAAATGGGCCACTGTAGGACAAGTGCCATACAAGATCACTTACATAGACAAGTGCCGAAATACCATCCGGGACCGGGGATTTATTTATATCGAGGTTCGCAAACCCCTTTTAACGCCATGGATCAAAAAAATATCTGCGTCATGGAACTTTATACCTTTTCGATCGCGGGGAGTGGTTAATAGCCTTCCGGCAAGTAAGAATTTACTGCAAACATTTCAGCCAAAAGAATAGCTTTATCAATCGGGTCAGTGAATGCCTGGTCGTATTTAACAAGAGTAGGGATAGATGAAGAACTATCCATTACTCTTCTTACAAACGACCAAAAGCTCTTACTTCCCCTGGGTGAAATAAGAACCTTTGTACGTAGACGTTGTTCGTGCAGAAATTTTTCACGCCTAAGGACTCTAGCACACGAAGTTCTTGCCTGCTTACGCAGCAGTTCAGTAATGGAGTTTTTGTTCAAACGCCAATTTCTGAAAGCTTTCTCCTTAGATCTTCCTTAGTTTTTTTCGAGATTAGTTATTTGAGAAAAAATCTAATTGTTACCTGTAGTTTGATTACCAGCTTTCGACAGGAAACTAACACTCAGTTTTCCGCAAGCTAGCTGTGAAGGCTGTTCTCGATATAGCACTTCGCTTAGGCGTATTGCGTCACACTTAAGCCGCCTGAGCTAAGTCCCCTTACATGAAATTCCATTTGTCTAAATAGAGTCTAAATAGAGTTAGTATTGAAAATGACGATGGTTAGTTAAATTTTTTGCAGTGTTTTTTAATTTTTTTTTTGAATTTTAAGTGAATTCTCCAATTGTGTAAGGCCAAAAATGGGCAGATATATCCTTTTGTACCTTCAGCCTCTTATTTTGATACAACATATCACAATCGACCATAATCAAGCCAGGCATCGAAACCTAATTCATTTCATTTTTCAAATTAAAAGATCAAGAGTGACGGAATTTCTCAAGTGACTGAATTTCTGATCAGTTAATTCCCCCAACAAATTGACTCTCCACTTATCTTCTTTAGCCCCATTTAAAAGATAGCATTACCATAATTAACTCGATTAATATCATCCGATTTAACGGAAATAGAAATTTAAAACTTGTTGCGGCCAAGTGCCACCAAAGTTGTTGGCAGAAAACGCAATGACATGAAATTTTACTTGTAACTTTCGATGCCACATATACGATGCCGACCACAAGCACTGAACATGTGAACAAGCTGCTGAAAGACAAATTTCAAGTGGGATTTCTCAGTTTGATGTGGACTTGCGTTTTTGGTGTTGAGCTTTTTTGTTTGTTTCTTTGCTAATAAAAGTGTTAACAAGTATTAAATCTACCTGTTCATTGATTCTTGATTATCGCAACATGTGTTGGCTGATATAAAATCTTGTTTTGCAGTTTACTTATTATTAGATCAAAAGAAATCTGTGTAGTACGTGCCATGGAAAATACAATAAAATGAAATCGCCCGTTTGGCGAGTACCCCACACAGGAACATAAAATGTTAAACAAATAAATTTCACAAAAATGGTGACAGTCTTTTTATGTTAACAGCAATTTTTTCAGCACCAAAGAAACCAACCAAAAAACAGAAAAAAAACCAACGACAACTTGGAAATAAATGAATTTGTCATGGTACGGATTAGAAAACATTGTAACTACAGTAATTTGAATCAATTTATATGGATAAAGCTGGCAACTTGTTATAAGTACTGTACATTTGAGCGACATTCGTTGAGCGTATTTTGGAGAAATCAAGTTCGGATTTAACAAATCTTGATGGTTGATAGTCTTAGCAGTAGCATTGACCCTAGATTCGGCATTCGCACAATAATGACCGTTGCAATCATTTCTGAAATAATGTCCTCTAATGACGCCAAGAGTCTTAGGTCATAAAACATATGCTGTGGTACTGTCTAAGGGAACGACTAATCACCTTTCTGGGATTCTTTAACGAAATATAATACTTTGTCCTTTATACCTCAGTGAGATGTAGGTTATAAAATTACTCACTACAACAAAATTCTAAAAACACTATCAACGGCCAACTTTAATAGTGGCCTCACTAATAAGTCTCACCTAAATAAGATCATCAACCGCCGCACTCCAACTTGATTTTATGGTATTCTTTAAAAACACTTCTTCTGCGTCCAGATTTCTAAGACTCAAAAGAAATGGCCACCCAAGTTGTAGCTTGGTTGGTTGCTTGATTTTATTATTAATTAATATACATAAAAATCATTGCTTTTTGTTATCTCTCAGTTCAGTCTGTATAAAATAAACATTTATTTGGATTGAAAACAAACGGAGAACTGAAGAAAAACGTCTTAGAATTGAAATCCGAAAAAACCTTAAATAATGACATCAAAAACGACGGAAAAAAGAACAGAAAGTAAATAATGATTAACATAACAAAACAATCAACAACAAGTGGAATGGTCGATATGGAAATGGACAAAATAAAACCAAACCTAAAAAAACACCAGCAACACACACACTGCACTCTACACTCGCTTTGACATTATTAACACCCTAATGTGACACCACAATGCCATATAATAAATGGGACCTATGCCACTTTCCATGACGACCAAAAAAAAAAATAAACGTCGTGGTTGTGCTTCAGTTTTTTGGTAACCAAAACGATTTTAGACACAGAGAACAAATAGACCGGCTAAAGAATCAATGGACCAATTGACGTTGCACAGTGGTTCCGTTCGGTGATAGTACAAATTATTTACTTTAGACACTATTGCACCGGAGACTGTCTTAAGATAGAACGCAAAAGACTAATTTGGAGGAGTATAAGAACATATCATAAAGTGTGTTCTATCCATAATGCACGATGTTAATTGTGAGTCACCCCTGAAGGTCAAGTATCGGGTGACCAATCTAAAGGTATTTATTCAAAATTCAAAAAATCAAATAAAATGTGGAATATTTGTGATTCCTTCGAAAGGACATTTTATGCCATTTATTTTTTGAATATAATTTCCTTTAAATGTTGGCCGCAACTACGCCTGAGGGTGTCCATACTGGGGATCCAATTTTGGATGACTTGATCGAGCATTTCGACCGGTATGGCTTTCATGACACTCGTAAAGTTGGCTTCCAAAACCTGAATCGTACCTGGCTTGTCAGCATAGACTTTGGACTTTACGTAACCCCAAAGAAAAATGTCTAAAGGTATGATATCACTCGATCTAGGCGGCCAACTCACCGGCCCAAAAAGTGAAATTGGCTGCTCTTCGTACTGACCTCTTAATAGATCCATTGCTTGAGCAGCGGTATGGCAAGTGGCACCGTCCTTGAAACCAAATGTCGCCCTTGAAACCAAATGTCAAGATTACGGCCTTTAATTTCAGGAAGCAAAAAGTCCGATAACAAGTCCCGACAGCGAGCTCCATTCTCGGTTACGTTTCGACCATCATAATTTTTGGAAAAATATGGACCGTGGTTTTCTCTGGGTATAATGGCACCTCTTGTACCTCGTATGGCTGCTCTTCAGCCAAAATACGGCAATTATTCCATTAGCCAATAAACCGCACCAGACCATGGTTTTCTCTGGGTATAATGGCACCTCTTGAACCTCTTATGGTTGCTCTTCAGCCAAAATGCGGCAATTATGTTTATTGGCTTTGTCGTTGAGCCAGAAATGGGCCTCATCACTGAAAGAAATTGTGGTCGAAAACAGTTCCTCACCGAAAGCTCATTTCCATTATACAGTTGCACAATTTTGAGACGTTGTTTCGGTGTAAGTCTTTCCATGATGAAATGGCAAACAACACTGAAAAGAAAAAAAATAATGTTGAACACAACTTACGCGAAATCTGTAAAAAAAATACCTTAAGATGGATCACCCTATATTTTGCCCAAAGTAATTTCAAATTTCTTAGTTTCAGTGTTTGACAAATTCAACCATTAAGAAAAGTGTTAAAATTGTTGAAGCTTTTTACTAAAATAGGCGTTCAAATCAAATTGCATGTCGTACACTTCGTAATTTTTGTTGGTCAACATTATCGACCAAATGTGTCCAAAATCGGGAGAATTGTGCGTAAATTTCATCAAACTGGGTCTGCAGGAAACGTGAAAACACCTGTACATGCTCGTCCAATTTGTTCTGCGCAAAATATTGAAGTTGCTCGGGATAGTGAGGCAGCAGAGCCGTCAACCTCGACTTGTCATCGTGCCCAACAATTGAACATTCACGAACATCACTGATACAAATTTTAAATAATGATTTGAATTTATACACTTACAAGGTGCAATTTCCTTAAGAACTGATGCCATTTCAAGCGTCGTCATTATGCCGAAGGATGGTTGAACAAACAAAAGTGAATGGTGACTTTACTAAGAAAATCATCTTCAGCAAAGAGGCACACTTTCACCTCAGTGGATTCGTTAACAAGCAGAATTGCCGCATTTGGGCAAAAGAGAATTCACGATCAATTGTTGAAAAGCTGAAATGAGGTCGACCAAGAAGTTACCGTGAATGGTGTTCGCTATCGCGAGATGATTGCGGACTTCTTGTGGCCAGAAATTAAGTATATGTACCTAAACGATATGTGGTTACAACAGGATGGTTCCACTTGCCACTTTCGCGAGAAATGCAATGGTCATGTTATCTCGCGTCTTGGCGAAGTTAATTAGTCAAGAAGCCAAGAACTATATAAGACCTAAACTTATGAGATAATTCGGCAGATTAAAGACATTGTACCATATGTCCCAGAGTCATTAAAAATATGGACTATCGGATAGAGGTATGCCACCGAAGACGTTCGCCCAGTCATTTGGCCAATATTTTGTTTTACACATAATTTGCATAGACTTTCTATTACGAGTATAACCAAATATATTAAGATACTCGTAAGTCTCCCAAAACTTTTTGTTTTATTTACAATTAACATCGTGCGTTCGAGTTAGATTACTGTTTATAATCTTGGGGAGCTACTTTAAAATACTCTTACAAAATTCTCATCGGGTAAGGTAAAGGGTGGTTAAATTTTAATTTTTAAATGTCAAGATAGTTTCTGCAATTCATTTGATATTTCTTAATTTCAGACTAACTCAATGGAAAGATACACAAACGAGCAATTTCGAAGAAAATTATCTTCAGTGATGAGGCACATTTTCACTTCAGTGGATTCGTCAATAAGCAGAATTGCCGCATTTGGGCGAATGATAATCCAAGAGTGATCGTCGAAAAAACAATGCGCTCACAAAGAGTGACTGTTTGGTGCGGTTTATGGGCTGGCGGCATCATCGGAGCGTATTTTTTCCAAAATGAGATCGGTCAGGCAGTTACTGTGAATGGTGTTTGCTATCGTGAGATTATAACGAACTTTTTATGGCCCGAATTAGAAGATATGGATGTGGACGATATGTGGTTTCAACAGGACGGTGCCACTTGCCACACAGCTAACGAAACAATGGCTCTTTTGCGCGACAGATTCAATGGCCGTGTTATCTCACGTCGCACATTGGGGCCAAATGAATGAAAAGTGGCGATTAATTGAAAATATGAACTTTAAAATTCATGATCGTGTTTGGTACCGGGTTAAAGTGGATAAAATTCTGCATCACTAATTGCAAAAATTTTACTTTTATGTTGTTTGCTTTAGTTGAAGTGAGCACTTAAAGTTGAATAATTGTTATTTTTTTTGTGCATATTGAAAAAAAGTGAAAATTTTGATATTTCAATTGATAATTTTTTCTATTAATACTTCTAAAAGTTAAATTTTTATAATGGAACCGTCAACTTCAGGTAGTTTACTATATAGTACATGTTTTTATGTTTAAATAAATGTTTTAAAAATATTAAATGTTAATAAAATAAAATTAGCCCAAAAATGGGCTATTTTTGATTTATATATGGAGTTTCAACAACTTTGTTCGTGAGCTTGCGTAAAATCGTCTATATAGTGTTATAATATCAGATCTCAACTAATAAACCCCAAAATATTTTTTGGCGATTTGTTGCGATTTTTCTGTTATGCTTGTTTTTGTGAAATAACTCAAGATGCTAAAAATCCACAAATATGAAAAAAAAACAACAAAACAAAACATCAAGTTGTTTTTACTTTGTTTTGTCATTATTTTCGTTATAGTAGTTGTTATTGTAGCTAAAAAATGTGTTGTTAATTAGAGATGGGGGCGTGAGTAACTTTAATTCACGCATACTCACGTGATTGCGTATGTTGGGTTTATTTACTAAAGAGTGATTTTTTTGAGGTTAGGATTTTCATGCATTAGTATTTGACAGATCACGTGGGATTTCAGACATGGTGTCAAAGAGAAAGATGCTCAGTATGCTTTGACATTTCATCATGAATAGACTTACTAACGAGCAACGCTTGCAAATCATTGAATTTTATTACCAAAATCAGTGTTCGGTTCGAAATGTGTTTATCGACAAATTTTGTTCAGCGATGAGGCTCATTTCTGGTTGAATGGCTACGTAAATAAACAAAATTGCCGCATTTGGAGTGAAGAGCAACCAGAAGCCGTTCAAGAACTGCACGCTGGTGGAATCATTGGACCGTATTTTTTCAAAGATGCTGTTGGACGCAACGTTACGGTGAATGGCGATCGCTATCGTTCGATGCTAACAAACTTTTTGTTGCCAAAAATGGAAGAACTGAACTTGGTTGACATGTGGTTTCAACAAGATGGCGCTACATGCCACACAGCTCGCGATTCTATGGCCATTTTGAGGGAAAACTTCGGAGAACAATTCATCTCAAGAAATGGACCGGTAAGTTGGCCACCAAGATCATGCGATTTGACGCCTTTAGACTATTTTTTGTGGGGCTACGCAAGTCTAAAGTCTACAGAAATAAGCCAGCAACTATTCCAGCTTTGGAAGACAACATTTCCGAAGAAATTCGGGCTATTCCGGCCGAAATGCTCGAAAAAGTTGCCCAAAATTGGACTTTCCGAGTGGACCACCTAAGACGCAGCCGCGGTCAACATTTAAATGAAATTATCTTCAAAAAGTAAATGTCATGGACCAATCTAACGTTTCAAATAAAGAACCGATGAGATTTTGCAAATTTTATGCGTTTTTTTTAAAAAAAAAGTTATCAAGCTCTTAAAAAATCACCCGTTATGAATAAAACTAATTAAATTATTTTACATGTGTTTATGATATTTCAATGAATTTTACTTAAACATTTGTTAATTTTAAATTATTAGAAAATTGTATATGGCACAAGTGCACTATTTTGAAAAATTGAAGGAGGTCATTTATTTGAGTCCTACATAATAACTGTTGGTCATATACATGCATCATACGAGTAAAGTTTTAATTTTGTTTTAAGCTGGTGATATCAATCTACTAATATAATGATAATACATTTTTAAGAATTTCTATCCATCCGTAGGGTATTATTGATTCGGTACTGACACGTTTATTTATTGTTTTAGCTGTCAATGTTTTGTGATGTGATGTTACATATTTAAAGTGTTGTGAAAGTGTAAATTATTCGGTACAGGGTTAAAGGAATTACTTTTTGCGAATTTTAAACGAATACAAATCTTATTAATTTTAGGAACATCTCCCAAAACAATTTTCATTCCTCGTCATGAGTTGCATAATTTTATGAGGAGTGCAGAACCTAAATCACTTCAGGATAAATTTTAACTTTTGAGATGGGAAGTAATAAAACGTGTCGACCCTTCGGATATGGTAGATTTTATGACAAGGTTTCATAATTTTTGCTCTAGCTATGAGATTCGGTGGCAAAAATGTCATAGAAAGAATGAAGTTTTTGTAAAAAATAATAAGAATTGGCTGGATGCCTCAATCTCATTCAGTCCACCACCAGAACCACAACAAAAAAGAGGTCGCAGTGATCTCTCATTTGAAGAGTGCAAAGAAAAAACAAAAGTTAAGAAATGTAAAGACATAAGAGATGAAATTTCTTTGCCTGTTGTGGCTTACGCCACACAAATGAGCTTGAGAGCTGCTGGAAAAATAGATGAGTCGAAAATTGTTAAGGAAATAATATCATCTCCAACAAAAGCCAAAAAATACCGAAAAAGTATAGCACAGGTACCACCACAGCAGTTAACTCCGGATGAAGCTCTGTCCGTTTTGGTAGAAGCGAAGCTAAGTCGCCACCAATATAATGTTATTAGAAAGGTTGCACCTGAGAAATTTCCATCATATAAATTGGTCCAAAGAGCTAAGAAAAAATGTTACCCAAAGGGAGAACAAATGAAAATTTCTGAAACATCAGCGCAAGTTAGCCTACAAGGAATATTGGATCATACCACTGAACGCCTTTTGTCGGTTAAAAATGCAGATTTAAATTCGTTAGACAACGAAGAAATCGAAAATATTACTTTATACACTAAGTGGGGCTTTGACGGAAGTTCAGGGCATAGTTCTTACAAACAAGCCTTTCATGACAGTAATGCATCTGATTCTTCTGTATTTATTACGTCAATTACAATTAGTTTGTAAAAACAAAATCATTTGGCATAATCCTCGACCGTCTTCAACTAGGTTTTGCAGGCCATTAAAAATTGAATTTATGAAAGAAACGGTCAACAGTATTAAAACAGAAAGAGAAAGAGTGGAGACAGAAAAAAATGCTCTTATCGATACAGTGATATCAGTTGGAGAAAGAAAGATACAAGTGAACCACAAACTAATTCTCGTTATGATTGACGGTAAAGTGTGTAACGCGATTACAGACACAAAGTCCACACAAAAGTGCTACATATGTGGCGCTACCAGCAAGGAGTTCAACAATATTGAACAAATGATTTCTAGAGATTCCAACGTAGACTTCATGGAGTTCGGTTTGTCTGTCCTACATGGCTGGATAAGATTTTTTGAATGTCTTATTCACTTGGCATATAAACTTCCAATTCAAAAATGGCAGGCAAGAAGTGACGAAGAAAAAAAAATTATTGCTGAAACTAAAAGTCGTATTCAACGCGAATTTAAAAAGAGAACGGGATTGATCATTGATCGACCAAAACCTGGTTTTGGTAACTCTAATGACGGGAATACTGCAAGACATTTTTTTAAGAATGCAGAAGTATGTATCTGCTGAAATTACTAATATTGATTTAGAGTTGATCAAAAATATGCACACAATATTAATTGTAGTTTCTAGTGGTATTGAGGTCAACATTGAAAAATTTACAAACTTCGCTAATAACACTGCCAGGCTATTTGTGAAAAAATATCCATGGTACTATATGCCTCCTACTCTTCACAAATATTTTATTCATGGGCCTGAAATTATATCATTATCGCCATTGCCAATTGGCCAGCTAACCGAAGAGTCTCAGGAAGCCAGAAATAAAGATTTTAAAAGTTATAGGGAGAATTTTGCCCGTAAATGCAGTCGAGAAAAAACAATGGAAGATATCTTTAATAGATTTCTCTTAAGTTCAGATCTGTTTATAACAAGCATGAACAATAGTTCTAAAAAGAAAAAAGAGCTAATGCCAAAATCTGCATTGGAGTTGCTTGTACTTCCCAGCAATCAAAATAGCAATGATGAAGATGGAGATGAAGATGGAGATGAAGATGGAGATGAAGATTAAGATTATTGTAACGAATTAATTTATGATTATGAAATTGAATGTGAAGTTAATACTAACATTGAAGGTAATAATGAATATAATAAAAAATTGTTGTTTTCAAAAAAAAAAATAGAATAACCGAATTTAATTAAATTTTTTTTAAATAGTGTGTTTATGGTTATTTATCAATAAAAAAAACAATTAGATTTTCAAATGTTTCATTTTTGAGCAAAATTTTCAAATTTCGAGAAAAAAGGTATGATTTTAATTTAAACATTTTCTAATAAAAATACATATAAAATATTTATTCCTTATTATTTTTAAAAATATTACTTATTTTTCTTAAAGTACATTTAGTATGCTTTAATTTGCAATTTAATTGAATAATTTATAGCGCACCGTTCCAAAGTTACAGCAAAAAATGTGAAAAATGAGGATTTTTTACAGAACACAAAATGGCCCATAAAGGGTTAAAAAATGTGTTTTTTCACTCTGTTTTTTTTTTTTTAAATGTTGGTTTTTTATGTATTTATAAATATCCATTAATAAAAAATATTTTTTTTTTAATTACGACTTCTATGAATTAATCGCCACTTTTCATGCATTTGGCCCCACTGTGCGTCGTGGCGATGTTAATTGGCCGCCAAGATCATTTAATTATACACCGTTGGACTTCTTTCTTTTGGGGTTATTTGTAAGAAAAGATGTACGTCGATAAGCCAGCAATAATTCAAAAGCCAAAAGATTAGATAATTCGGCACATAACCGGCATAGAACCTCAATTATGCCTCAGCGTCATCGAAAATGTGGACCATCGGATGGAGGTGACAATAGTTTCATAAATAATTTGTGTTTTATTTAAAATGAACACCAGCCCTTAAAATTTGACCACCCTTTATCATCAATAAATTTTAATTTAATTTAAAAGGTATAATATCATTTACTTTGGTAAAATATATAAAAGCAGAATATCTAGGGAGATACACTCGTATATACTTTATCGCTTATAAAGGTCGTCACAAATCAAAACAGCCACTAAACAGATTTTTTGAAACCTTATGAATTATTTCTCTTCTTCACATCACGAGGTGCATTTATAAGTATATGTGACGCTCAAAATAGAAAGGGGCTTAAGGGTAAAAACCAGTTTTGTTCAGGAGAGCCATTTTAAAGATTTAAATACGTGTATCTTTGGTGTACCATCACTTTCATAAAACGCGCATATCGCTGGGAGGGAACACTTTTGGGGCATAGGATCGGTCTCATTCGATGCTCAGATGTTGTCCACATCAAAAAAAGAAAAAAATGAAAACTAATTTTTTACCCTTTCTCTATGCGCTGTCACATATGGTGGCTATAACAAAGCATAAAATAAAATTTCCTCGGCTTTTTCGTAATGGAAGGTTCGGGACATTAGGTGAGTAGGAAAACATGAATTGCTTCGGCCAGTTTTTAATCCGAAGAGTTTTTTAACAAAATCTTATAAAATGTGTCATACTGAGGTCTAGTATGAAACTGTTTGTCAAGGGGGAGTGGTACTGGTCTACTTTCCACTAGGGTTTCATGCTTCCATTACATACACATCATATATATCAAGTACAATCGTCATAACGTTATTATATTAATAGATACGAGGACTGCTATATATATTTCTTGCGAATAGTTATCATCAAAAATGGTTCTATTGTTTTTCAAAGTATTCTCCAACATGGTTTATACACTTTTGTATGCGCTTATACTATTTGTCGAAGCACTTTTCCACTCCGATTGATAGGTTTTTGAACGCTTCAACAACATCTTCTGGTGACGAAAATCGTTGACCACCCATTTTTTCTCGATATGCGGAAATAAAAATAAAACATTGGGAGCCAAGTAAGGGCAATAGGGCGGATGACCCATCAATTCGGCGTTTTGGCCGGACAAAAAGGCGCTGGTTTGAGCCGATGTGTGATAGCTCGCATTGTCAACAATGATTCGTCTTCTCTTGTTTTCGAATTTCTCCGAAGACTTCAGGCAAACAAATTGTAGTGTACCACTCAGAATTGACGGTCCTACCTTGCCCAAGCGGAACAGTCGCCACATGAAAAGTTTTGCCTAAGAAACAGGCGACCATTTGCTTCGAAGTGCTTATTCCAAGAACAACTTTCGTCGGATTTGGCTCGTCTTCGAAGACCCACACGGTCGATTGCTGTTTTGTTTCTGGCTCATACGCTTAGATCCATGATTCGTCACCTGTGATGATCTTTTGAAGCACTGCGATCGTAGTTTTTCAAAATTTCTTTGCACCAATTGACACGAGCTTTTCTTTGAGCGATTGTCAAATTGTGCGGGATCCAACGAGAACAAACCTTTGTTACGGCCAGGTGTTTATGCAATATCGAATGTATGCTGGTGAAAGAAATGCCCCATCTCACGGTATGTCACATGACGATCTTCCATTATCAGTTCACGCACGGCATCCATGTTCTCTGACACAGCGGCCGTTTTTGGGCGACCTTCGTCTTTGAGCGAGCGTCGGCCACGATTGAATTCATTAAACCAGTTTCTCACAGTGCTAGAGGATAGTGCTTCATCGCCATACACGAAAATGTTCACGAGTTAATTCCATTTTTTTGCCAAATTCATATTTTCATGTCACTGTAAACAACACAAATGATGGTCGTACGTCAAAACGTTTTGAGTATGTTTATGCTAAAAAATGTCAAACTTTCCAATGGAAATGTGAGATGGCGCCAGGCAACACATAGTGTTTCCTAGGCTAGAAATATATAAGTATATAGCAACCCTTAGTTAAATGGAATCAGCAGGGGATATCGGTATACTTAAAGGTGTGCTTAAATATTTATGGTGGTTACAAACATTGGCCAACTTTTACTAGGATGCTTCGCAGTTTTTGTCGGGTATAAAAATGTCATGGGATATTAATACGAGTATTTTTTTAAAAATTATACAGTAACAAATTATATTTTTAACCATCACGCCATCTCAATGGTAAATACCTTCGACTTTCAAAAATTATTTCTATAATATTGATTTCAGACATTTGCTGATGCTGGTTATTTTTCCTTAAAATCATTGCAAACCTGCCTGGGACATTTATCATTAAAATTCACCAGCATCCTTAGATTTAGACTTAAAAACAATAGTCAAAAATGGAATGATTTGGCCAATCGACCACCACCCTGATAATTGGCTTGGTTGGCTATAGCACCTTCTTCGGAAATGGGAAAAATTTTTAACAAATTAAAAAAATACTCATTTCATTTTTAAACCACTGTGTCAGTCTAAAGGCAAGCGCACATACCAATTCAGATGACAGAGCAAATACGTTCCCTACACACTCTCAAGCACGCACAATGGCACTAGGGAGGCCATGCACTTTGGAAGAATCTAACCATAAAATTGATTTTACTTATAAAGACATTCATGTGTCACCTTACGGAGACAAGTGTAATAAAAACAAAAGACATAACTGATTGTTGTTGGTCCAGTGGGTTTGTGTATGTGTGTGTGTGTGTCTGTCCCGATAGAGATGACCATGAAATGTAAGAAGTACAGGGTTATGGTCTGTAAATTTCAATATACTCATCTAGTCGTGATGCAGAATTCCACTTGGTACAACTGGCGAGCACTAGACCAGCAAGTCAACGCTGGCCGGTCGTTCGGCCGACCGTCCGTTCAACTGTTACTAGTGGTTAGTTAGCAGTCATGGTGGTCCTTATCTCGTTAATGTGTCAAGAATGAAACTGTGTGTTCATAAAAACAAACCATAATTCAATAATAACCCAAACAATATCACCGAGGAAAGACATCACAAGACGGCGGCAGTATTTGTTAAGTTTTTATGTTTCGAGCTCTGAGTTCTGTGCTGCGCCTGCGTGTCCGTCCTCCAACGTCCATTGTAAATGATATTAACCATAATTTCGTTTGGGTTGTTGTCCGTTTTCATGTAAGTCGAAAGGTTTATTGGTGACATTTTTGTTATGAACCATGAGCGGATATTTACAGTTTATGCCACAATGCGAACAATTGTCATGTGTTCATAAGTTAGACATTATTAACTGTAATCCATAATATAGAGTTCATCCATGGACGGATTATCGCATGATGGACAAGCGGAATAAGATATTCCTTTGTTAGGAAATGGATAATATAGACCATAAATGTTCTATTGATGCGAGGTTTATTTGGTATGTGGGCTTCAAAAGGAAAGGAAATGTTAACATCGTTTGCGACAACATCTTTCACAAAAACTGTTTAAATATTTTGTAATTCCTTTAGGGGTTTTATTTTTAAATAAAGAATTTAAATGTTTACAATTTTTCAGTTGTGATTGACATATGATTATCGGAAAACTTAAATCTATCTCCAGGTGATCAATAAGAATGCCGATTAACTTTTATTAATAAAGCGTGGTCAAACTTAAGAGCACAAATGTTGTTGTTTGTACAAGTAAATAAATCAAAAAGTTTTCAGAAAATCATGTTAATATAAATTATTACACTTTAAACTAGGATTAAAAGGCTCGGCCTCTTGCATCTACAGGTTGGGCCAAAAGTTACCATGGGGTTACAAACTTTAATAACTTTTTTGTTAGTTAATTTTTTTTTCAAATTTCATAATATACTAAATGAAAATTTTTTATACTAAGTATGAAAACTAGTGTCACTTAAATGACCCCCGTTTTCAGCTTCTGTTTAAGAGCATTTTCCATAACATATTTCAAAATTTGTGGCTGTAGCGTTCGAATTTCTACAACAATGTTGGTCTTGAGTTGAAGGATTTTCTCGGGCTTATTCACATATAATCGTACCCGCTCCTTCAAATAACCCCAAAGAAACTAGTCGGGTGCTGACAAATCTGACGATCGCGCCGGCCAAATAATTTCCGAATTTCTGGAAAATATTCGCTCTCCAAAAATTTGACTAAAAAGTGTTATTGTGTCTCGGACAGCAGGACGTAAAAAATTGTCAATCATAAACCGATACCGCTCTCCATTTATGGTTACAGCACTTTCATCTTCATTCTCGAAGAAGTACAACCCAATGATATTTGCAGATGTGTGCAATTGCCGTTGATGAATGGCTCTTGGATTTTCAGAATCTACAGTTCTGCTTATTGACAAAGCCGTTCAAATGAAAATGAGCTTCATCACTTTGCGTTAAGATAATTGATCGCTGATTTAAATAATAAAATTCTATTTTTCTGGTTCCTTGTTTAGTTGTGTATCTCCCCATTATTTATTCTCCAAATGTTATTTATATAGGGTGATAAATCAAGAGGTATTTTTTTAGAACAAAAAAAATATAAAAATGCAAATCAACTGTGGAATCTTTATTGGTAATTTGAAAGGACATTTTATGGCATTTCTTTTTTTTTTTAAAATAATTACCTTCAAATGTTGGCAACTGTATTATGAAAATGAGCGTTCGGTGAGAATCGGGAAGATCCGCTGTTTTCGACCAAAATTTTGTGCAGTGATGAGGCCCATTTCTGGCTCAACGGCAAAGTCAATAAACAAAATTGCCGCGTTTGGGCTGAAGAGCAACAAGAAGAGGTTCAAGAGGTGCCACTATACCCAAAAAAAACACGGTTTGGTGCGGTTTATAAGCTGGTGAAATCATCGGTGCATATTTTTTCCAAAATGATGATGGCCGGAACGTAACCGTGAATTGTGCTCGCTATCGCGCCATGATATCGATATTTATGCTACCTGAAATTGAAGCCCGTAATCTTGACGACACTTGGTTTCAACAGGACGGTGCCACTTGCCGTCCAGCTGCTCAAATAATGGATCTATTGAGAGGTCATTTCGAAAAGCAGCTAATTTCACGCTTTGGACAGGTGAGTTGGCCGCCTAGATCGAGTGATATCACACCTTAAGACATTTTTCTTTGGGGTTACGTACAGTCCAAAGTCTACGCTGACAAACCAGCTACGATTCGGGGTTTGGAAGCCAACATTACGCATGTTATTAACGCCATACCGGTGGAAATTGTCGAACGAGTCATCCAAATTTGGACCTCACAATGGAATCCCTGAGGTGTAGTTGCGGCCAACATTTGAAGGAAATTATATTCAAAAAATAAATGTCATATTATGTTCTTTTAAATTACCAATTAAGATTCCACACTTGATTTAAATTTTTATATTTTTTTGTTCTGAAAAATTCCTCTAGATGGAGCATTTTATATAATCTGAAAAATATATATAAACGAAAAAGTTATTTAATTTTTAAACCCAATAATAACTTTTGCCCACCCTGTATAATTGAGGTTAAATTTGGGAGAAGAACGTTTTTTTTTTGGACGAAGGAAAGACACTTTTTAATTAAATAATTGTCAGATTTATACAGGGTATTCGTCGGGAAGGTATACTGCTTTGTTTTGCCGCCATTTTGGTATACATCAGTCTTGGCAGTTCATATTTTGCAGTCGTAAAGTAGAGACGGAAAAATATTCGATAAACCAACGTGTTTTAATCGTTAAAACATTTTATCAAAATCACTCATCGATTACTGGGATGATGAGAAAGTTACGTGAAATTATTGGGAGAAACAACGTGCCAACAAAACTCACTTTTTATTGTGTAATGAATGATTTCGAAGAAAGAGGGTCTGTAGCTGATAGGCCCAATCATGGACCACAACGTACTGTAAGATCGGCTGAAAACATTACTGCTGCTCAAGATAGTGTTCAAAACAATCCATCAACCTCAATCCGGCGCTGTACTCAGAAGCTTGGTCTTCAAAGAACAACTTTTGCCACAATTTTACACAAGGATTTGCATTCGTTTCCATTTAGGACTCAGTTGACACAAGAGCTTCTTCCACAAGCCCATTGACGCCGCCGTATATCTCGCCCATAACAACCCCGATTTTCATGAAAAAATCATAATGAGTGACAAGGCACATTTTTATTTGAATAGAAACGTGAATGACAGAATCGATCGAAAACGTATCAAGTTCCATGCCTCAGATATTTTTTCGAACGCGTGGAGTGAAAAGGGTTCTATTTAAACAAATCCCCGGGCCCGGATGGTATTTCGGCACTTATCCTATGTAAGTGCTTGTCGACACTAGGAGTTTGCCCAGCTTGTTGGAAGGTTGCGAACGTCCAGTCGATCCCTAAGAAGGGTGAATCCAATAATCCTGCGAATTATCGGCCAATTCCGATTTGCTCTGCGCTCTCCAAGGCAATGGAGAGCATAGTAAACCACCATCTTGTGAGGTATTTAAAGACCAACGACCTGCTAAGTGATCGACAGTATGGCTTCCGTATAAATTGCTCTACCGGAGACCTGTTGGCGTTCTTGTCGGAACGTTGGAGTCGGACTATCCACCAGTTTGGTGGGAGTAAGGTCGTGGCTCTATATATCTCCCAGGCCTTTGATGGAGTCCGGCACGGTGCACTCATATCAAAGCTTATCGCTTTTGGTGTCGGTAATACGTATGCTTGATTTATATCGAGCTTTCTTAGAGATCGCACTATTAGAGTTGTTGTAGATGGGTTCTCATCCAACACACATAGGCTGACCGCATGTGTACCAACAGGGCTCTGTCCTTTCTCCCTCTTTATTTCTTATTTTCATTGACGATCTTTTGGGTCAGACCGTGAATCAAATCTACTCTTTCGCAGATGGCAGCAACCTCTGTCATTCACATTCATTCGACCGTATGCCGAGTTTTCAAGATATTGAAGACAAAAGGCGAGTTATGGATGAGACACTTGGCCGGGTTCTACTGGCCATTTCCGAATGGGGTCGAGTGACTAGAGTAGATTTTAATGCACGTAAGACACAGTGCTGCTTGTTGTCTCACAAGCGATTCGCTGACCCAACAATATCGTCAATTTCTATCGATGGTACGGATATTGAACAATCAGAAGCTCTCGATGTTCTGGGCATGAAAGTACAATGTGACGCTCGTTGGGCGAGACATGTTTTCGAAGTGTCGAAAGAAGCACTCAAGTGCATAGGCTTTTTAAAGCGGTGCAAGAAATATTTCACTCCTTATGATCTTTTCAATATCTATACAACTTACATCAGGCCAAAGATGGAATACAACTCCCATATATGGGCAGGTGCTCCAAAATCATCCTTGGAGCTACTTGACCGTGTTCAAAGGAGAGCGATGGTGCTGATAGGTGACAGTAGGGTATCCAACTCTATTGTTTCCCTTGAGCATCGTCCGAATGTGGGTTGCGTGACGCTGTTCTATCGTTACTTTCATGGTGTGTGTTCATCAGACATCTGTCGCCTTATTTCTGACGTCAGGATGTTCGGTAGGGATACGCGACTTTCTAGGAATTCACACCCGTTTGTTATCGATTGGCCAGTTGACCGCACTATACACTACAGATCAAATTCGTTTTTCGCTCGTACAGTCCGTATGTGGAATCGACTTCCGGCAAATGTATTTCCCACTAATTGTGACATCCAGAAGTTCAAGGCAAGCGTAAATAATCATTACTCCCTCTTTCCCCCATCCGATCCTTTACTTTCCACTCGCCAACGCAATTCACTGCATGTATAGGGGGCATCTCCTGACTGTTGGTTGTTTAAAAAAAAAAACTTAAAAAAAATTATCCCTGCAACCATAGTATGATCCCCCTCAACCATGCTATAATCCCCAAAATGATTTAATAGAATTGCGTTTAGTTGTCAGCAATATAATTGAATTATGAAAATGATTTAAAATACATCAAATTTAAAATAATAGGATTGATTTATTTAACAATAGAAAAAATCAGTTTAAAAAAAACGAAAGATTTTTTATTAAAAATATTTCAGTTAAACAAAGAAAAATTACATTCATACAGTATGATTACCGTAATCATATTATTGTTATCATAAAACTCATAAAACAATATTTATATGGTTGCTGCTACCATAGTTTAATTTTCAAATTTGACAATCATACTATTGTTACATTTCAATAATATTAATATTGCGGCTATCATACTATTGTCAAAATTAAATTCAATAAACAATACTATGGTTGCGACGAACATACCTTTATTGCGGAGAACATATAATTGCCCTGATCATAAAGAAATCGTATTTTTTCTCTGCGTGTAGTTTCAAATGGACCTGCAATTTTCTCCAAAGGTTAATCAAAACATAAGGTATAGGTTAAGGGATGAGTCGACAAATTGGTATTGTGTTCGTCTCAAATGTGACCGGATGAAAAACGTTTATTTCCAAAAACATGTGGATAATTTTCATGACGTCGTTCGGGAAATGCACATATTTCCACAAAAAAAATTGTGAATTTGAAAAAATGACTTCTTTCCCAAAAAAAAGTTTTTTTTTTTAAATTTCTCTAGCAATTAAAGCCGTGAATTCTCGAATAAATTTTTAATTGGAACCATAACTAAATAAGGCAATAAAACAAATATTTTGGGTTATATTATTTTTACCAAAATAAAAAATAAACGCTCATTGTCTAGAGTACAAAATGTCAAAATTGTTAAAAATTATTGTTTCATGCTGATTATAAAATAAAACTTCGTGTTTGTAATAGAAAGCGGTCCACCACCTCAAAGGGCCGAAAAAAGATGCTGCAGAAACACGTAGAATTTTTTAGTTGGGAAAAAAAGGTTTAACAAAACCCCAAAGTATTCAAGCATCTACAATTGTAATTAATCATGTTACGCTAATTTTGAAAATAAAGAAATCCACTTCAAAGCATTACATAGCACACACAGACAGCCGAATAGGAACACCACCATATGACGTTTGAATAGCCAACCAACGCGAAAGCAATGAACTTTTCCAAAGGGATTTCAGGACCATTCGAATAAAGGAAAACATTGGAAAATTTCATTTCCTCAACGAAGGATTTGAAATGCTACACGTTTGGTTAATACGAGTACACAATTTGAAGTTAATTTTATGCACCCATCCTAAAATTAGTGATAGATGGCAGGCAAAGGTAAAAACACGCAATCCTACCACCGACCGCCACCTCAGACCATATGGTGCCCGTCTGGCACAGGTATCCTTAGGAAAACGTTCTACACGTACTTACTAGCAGAAGCTATGCCCGGCCACACTTTATTAAATTAAAATCCAAAAGAAGCAAATTTTCCTTCCTGCTTAACACCGTCAGCCAAACGATGAATATTAAAATTGCATTTCATTTCATTCATTCCTGCCCTCCATCCTGCCACCGGTGGCTGATGATGTTCCATGCAATGTTCCGCCGCGTATGGCATAAAGTTCAAGCGACCCCTATGACAGCACACATTTTCGAGTAGTGGTGGATCTTTGATTAATTCGCCCTAGACAATGATTAAATATTTTTGCTGTTCTGCTGTCGGCCTGCACTCAGTTCAAATAGAGTGCAAGGATACAAGGATCGCTGGGTTGTTGTTGCTAGATTTACCCTGGATTCAATTGCTTTTAATATAAATGAGTCATTGTCATGGTACGAGTATGTTTTGGCTGTTGGGGGCGTCAAAGGAACACCTCAAGTTTGCCTGCATATTGTGATGATCTTCGATGTAATGTTTTCCCTTTGGTCTGGTGGATTAACATAAGGTGTAATACCTGTAATTATAGAGGGTATCACAGTTGCAGACGAAGTGGATGAGTTTAAATTTTATTTGAATAAGACCGTGTGGAGACTCTTACGCTAACATCTGGTTTTGATGGGGCATAGAAAAAATGAAAAGTCATAAATTCGCATAGGAAAAGCAGATATTGATATAGATTTTAAATCGAATGAACAGAAACAGGAGATTTGAAAATTGTTTAAATGATTGCACTGATAAGCAAGTAAAATGGAGAGGAAAGACCATCCACATAAAACCATTAAAAAAAATCTCGTATATACAGGATGGGTGATTTAGTTGTTTAAATCTGAATCGACAGTAATAAAGAGTACTGAAAGTACTGAGAAAGAACCGAAATCATGATAAAAGCAGTGTGCAGCCACGGAAATCAATGTCACTTTGCCGTTTTGTTAAAAACTTGTCTTCTATTTAAATATAGATGTATATAGAGATCTTGAGCTGGCGATTCCCTGTTCAAAAACAGTGCGTAAAATGTACAAGCAACAGACCGAAATAAAACAAACGATCTAAACATAAGTACTGATAATTGATACCGATCAACCCAATTTTTCAGTACATCTTAGATATTTTCGGGTCGAATCTCTGCAATGGCAACTTTGATTTGATGTTTTAACGCCTTAATTGTCTTTGGATGCTTTGCTTATATTTTTCCTTAATGGCTTCCTATAGAAAATAATCCAAAGAGCTCAAATCACAGCTCCTAGGCGGCCACTTGACGTCACAATTTCGACTGATTATTTGATTTTCAAAAACAGTGCGTAAAATATCAATGGTTGCGTTGGCTATGTGACATGGGGCCTCGTCTTGCTGAAACCAATTGCCGTCCTTGGATTATTTTGAATTTTTTGGAACAAATATTCGTGGACATGGCGCTGGCACAATCATTGTTTTGAACCGGCAACTGGGTCAGCGGAAAGTCGGTTGGAATCAGAACATCGTCGCCTCTAACCATTATCGTAATGCCTTGATTATTGAGCAAATCTTTTATCGCTATATCGAGTGACCCTGGCTTGTGCACGCAGAAAAAAAGTATGGTTGGGGTAACAATATTCGAAGAGCACCATACTATTGTTGGTTATATGGTTGTGGCACAACAATATTATGATCATCACAACAATATTATGGTTCACACACAACCATACTATGATCACCATAACAATATTATGGTCCTCACAACAATAGAATCATTCACACACAACCATGCTATGATCCCCACAACCATATTATTATTCACTTTCAAACATACTATGATCCTCACAACCATATTATGATCCTCATAACCATAGTTTGTTTAACGTACAACCCTAGTATGATTCTCACAGCCATAGTATGACTTACGCACAACCATACTATGATCGACAAAATTGTTTGTAAAGACTGGAATACGTTGTTATTCAACAATAAGTTATGTAACAATAGGAGTGATTTATTTAACAGTAAAAAAAACCATTTATTAAAAATATTTTAGTTATACAAATCCGTAGTTTTTTTTTAAAATATAATTTTTATTACCATTCTCAAATTAAAAAAAAATGAAGGTTTTACCGGTATGATTGCCGTAATTATGTTATTGTTAACATAAAACCCATAAAAACAATACTTTTGTCTCAACAACTATATTTATATTGTTGCTACAACCATATTTTTATTTTTAAATTTTGCAACAATACTTTTGTTTCACTTTAACAATATTAATATTGCCGCAATTATACTATTGTCAAAATGAAATTCAAAAAACAATACTATGGTTGCGACGACCATATTTTTACTGCAGAGAAAATACTATTGTTGCCGTGACCATATAGTAACCATATCATTTCTTTGCGTGTGTGACTATCTTAAATATTATAATAATTTGTCGCTCCATCGGCCGTTTACCTATTCAATGAAAGTTCTGCTTTGTACATAATGTAGCAATCCCAGAGGCTCATCAACCTGAATGTTTAAAATAAAACCAGAACTTAATAAAATAACAAAAATCTTGTCTGTTTTGTCAACAATCTTTTCATATTGTTCAGAGGCGTGGGTAAGACGTTACAAGACGGTTCTTATGATTGTCCTTATTTAGGATACAACCGCTCTTGGTGTTATATCCGCGCAAACTCTGATCCTCATATTTTAATATATGTGACGCGCAAAATAGAAAGGGACCTAAGGTTAAAAACCAGTTTTGTTCAGCAGAGCCATTTTAAAGATTAGGTCCCTTTCTATTTGCGCTTAGAATCGTCGATTTCAATTTCATAAAACGCGCATATCTCTGGGAGGGAACACTTTTGGGGCATGGGATCGGTCTCATTCGATGCTCTGTTGTCCACATCAAAAAAAAATGAAAATTGATTTTTTTACCATTAGGCCCCTTTCTCTATGCGCTGTCACATATGTTGACTGATTAGAGGTTATGCAATTCTAAGCCCAGAACACCGCTAACTGATACATAATTATTCAAATACCACCCAATAAAAAATCTCTACAAATATTGTTAGCCCGTCCGTACTGTTCATTCGAAACATTAGCTACCAACATCATATCGTCGACAGGGATTCCTTCCAAACCAACATATCTCCCAAACAACCAACGACTAGCCTTGGGGTTAGTACTTCATGCAATAAGCACTTTGGTTTACCAAAAAATACACTGACCATTTTCAAGTGTCATATGGCGTCATGTATTTGTATTTCTACGGCTGAAATTCTCTGTTAAAGCAAGGGCACAATTTCAAGAGTCATCCACAAAAGGAATACATGCCGGCCGTCAACATTGCGGCACACGTTCCTTGTTTTTCAATGACCACTGCCTTCTGCATTTAATTTATTTGTGGCACATCCTTAGACCAACATTTGAACACGTTTGACGCTCGGACGCACATAATTGCTAAAGTTGTCTGGTAATTTTTACGACTAAATGAGGCTAACACGCGTTTCCAAGTTGAAACATTAAATAAAGCACTACAGTGCATCACTCAATAGACGTACGAAGCATTGAATGAAGTAGAAGTTATCGAAGTACAAACCGGCTTTATGAGGCCTTATAATGTTTGCTCATTCAGCATATTGAGATGTTAAATCCCAAATCAACTGTTTAAAAATTCCAACCTGCTTAATCCCCTAACATTTCGTTAAGGAATAAACCTGGGACGATTCTTTAATCGATGAGCGGCTCCACTTATGATTCTTATACTCACTGATTGAGACCTTTAATAGAGAAGTTTTAAAATAGATTAGGGATTCTTCTTTTTTCTACGAGGGGGAAGTCTACCGATGAAATATTCATATTTCTGATGCTCTTAAACGGAAATTAACCTGGATTCAATCGTATGATAGTCGTGCACTCTAACCGTGACACCAAGGCGGCTCACTCAAAGCACTCAATAGTAGTGGAATTATGAATAATTGCCTCTAAAAAACTACTTGATGGGCCTTTATTGTGATAGTCACGGATTATACCTATCACAACACGGCGGTCCACAAATATCTGTTGGTGTAACGCATTTAATTTTTGGGTTCATGGTCTTAAGATACTTATACTTTGTAGGCACTACAATCGATATTTCAATCGATATTTCTATATGGCAAATTCAAACGAAGATTTTTTCCTTTATCATAGTATGATTCTGCACACACAGAGAAAAAATTAGTTAGGAATCGGTCGGAACTACAAAATTCGGTTGGATAAAACCGCTAACATGGTTCGAGATATTGTGTGATGGTTGCTACAACCATATCACTGCATTCACAGCCAATAACACAATTATACCACCCGAATTCAGTTTAACTGCTAGTTGCGACAACTGACGGTTATGGCGACCAACCAATTGTGATGTACATGCTATTTTGGTACCAATAATTGGTGGTGACAACAGATTAGATCTTTGTCGTGACCAAACCCTGGTAAGTCAGATCAACACAACAAAATCTTTGTTAAAAAAAATCTTCGTTATAAAAAAAAGCAAAAAAAATGTTCAGACAGTTGTAGTTTCTTGGGTTAGCCGGTTAATACAGTGTGTCCGCCGGGAAGGTATACATACTACTTTTGTTTTGCCGCCATTTTGGTAAGCATTAGTCTTGACAGTTCATATTTGGCAGTCGTGAAGTAGAGACGTGGCAAATTTATTATGGAAAAATATTAAATAAACCTACGTGTTTTAATCAATCATCGACTACTGTGACGATGAGAAAGTTGCGTGACATTTTTGGAAGAAACAACGTGCCAACAAAACGCACCATTTATAACGCACTATTTATCGTGTAGCGAATGAATTCGAAAAAAGGGGCTATGGCTAGGCCCAAGCATGGACCACAACGTACTGCAAGATCGGCTGAAAACATTACTGCTGCTCAAGAAAGTCTTCAAAACAATCCATCAACCTCAATTCGACGCCTTGCTGAATGTAATGAAAAATGTGCTCAAATGGGCATTTATCTGATATTGTATCCCATACTTATACATAATTGCCGACATTAGATAGAACATTTATCGATAGAAGATCCATTCTCTTTCATTTAAACAAAAAGTATATATAAACAAAAAAAAGTATATATTCCCGACAGACACCCTGTAGTATACCTTCCCGGCGGACACCCTGTACTTCCAAACTATACTGTCATAAGGGTTGCCATACATATTTCTGGCCTAGGCAACACTAAGTGCTGTCTGGCGCCATCTGACATTTCCACTGGAATGTTTGAAATTTTTTAGCATAAACGTACTCAGAACGTTTTGATGTACGACCATCAACAGTGACTTGAAAAAATCAATTTGGCAAAAAAATGGAATTAACTTGTGAACAATTTTATGCGATCATTTTTCACAACTTTCGACGTGGATTATAACGAAATGAGTACATCGATGAACTTAAATCTTTATATGGCGATGAAGCACCATCCTATAGCACTGCGAAAACCTAGTTTAATGAATTCTATCGCCAACGCTCGCTCAAAGACGTGAAGGTCGTTCAAAAACGGCCGTTGTGCCAGAGAAAAATTGATGCCGTGCGTGAACTGAGAATGCAAGATCATCATGTGGTATACCGTAAGATAGAGGAATCCTTGGACATTTCTTTCACCAGCATACATTGGATATTTCATGAACACCTGGCCGTAAAAAGGTTTGTCCGTTGGATTCCGGACAAATTGACAATCGCCCAACAAAAAAAAAAAGCTCGTGTCGATTAGTGCAAAGAAATATTAAAAAAATACGATTGCGGTGCTTATCGTCACAGGTGACGAATCATGAATCTTTGCGTATGAGCCCGAAACAAAACAGCAATCGACCGTGTGGGTCTTCGAAGATGAGCCAAATCCAACGAAAGTTATTCGTGGAGGAAGCACTTCGAAGCAAACGGTCGCCTGTTGCTTCGACAAAACTGGTCATGTGGCGACTGTTCCGCTTGAGCAACGTAGGAGGTCGATTCTGAGTGGCACACCACAAATTGTTTGCCTGTAGTCTTCGGAGAAATTCGAAAAACGAACAGGAAAAGACGAATCATTGTGCACCATGACAATGCGAGCTCTCAGAGATCGGTTCAAACTAGCGCCTTTTTGACCGCCCAAAACGTCGAATTGATGGGTCATCCGTCGTACAGCCCTGACTTGGCACCCAATACTTTCTTCTTTTCCCCTAGCAGCAAGAAAACAATGCATGGTCAACGATTTTCGTCACCTGGAGATACTGTTAAAGCCTTCAAAACCCATATTTTGGAGGTGTCTCAATCGGAGTGGAAAAAGAGCTTCGACAATTGGTTTAAGCGCATGCAAAAGTGTATAAATCATGCTGGAGAATACTTTAAAAAAAATAAAACCATTTTTGATGATAAATATTCGTATTTTCATTATTAGGCTAGAAATATATATAGCAGCCCTCGTAGTATATTTATTTTTGAAAAATATTAATTTATAGTTGGTTTACTTACATGACAGAATCTTTTGAAAGCTTTAACCGACTGACCCAAGAATATATTAAACTAATTGAACACATTTTTTTGATTTCTAAATGTGTTTTCGTCTTTAACAAAGATTTTGTAGTGTCTAGAAGCGATATATCCTAGGGTTTACATATGTGACAGCGCGTAGAGAAAGGGACCTAAGGAGAAAGGGACCAAATCAATTTTCACTTTTTTTGTTGATGTGGACAACATCTGAGCATCGAATGAGACCGATCCCATGCCCCAAAAGTGTTCCCTCCCAGAGATATGCGCGTTTTATGAAAGTGATGGTACACCAAAGATACACGTATTTAAATCTTTAGAATGGCTCTCCTGAACAAAACTGGTTTTTACACTTAGGTCCCTTTCTATTTTGCGCTTCACATATAAAGTTGCGATAACCAATAATGTGTTACAACAGCGACTAAAGGTGGTTTAGCTACTACAAAGAATTATCTGCTGTTTCAACCAATTATTTGCAAAAAGTAACATGTAATTCGTCATTTTTTTGCCATAAACACCAGTTGTGGCAATCAATAGTTTTACTAATTCAGTTGGTATAACCGATTTATTGGCAGCGATATTAAAATAGCTACCGTCTTATGATAAGTAAAATCATGTCACTGTCAATACTATACAATGTTGAGCATTGCAAAAGAAAGTCTGTTTATCCAAACGAATGTTTGTAGTTCGAACCGAATTCCAACTGATTTTCTCTGTGTGCAGTAAACAAATTACTTGAATTTGGACCTCCTGTTTTTTAGAGGTCTTTCTTATCGTTATACAAATAGATCCCTTCAAAATGGTTACTAACTTAAAGAGTAGTCCTAGGAAGTCTGACTTCACCTTGATCAATTATTATAAACACGTACCCACAACATCACCACCCGCATACAGACTGTAGGGTGTTAAAGCCAAGTTACAACAACTTGCAAGCATATCAAAGTTAACCTGTGTATTGGTTATAATAAAAACCCCACAACCATAACAAACAGTCCGTGCATTTGACGTCCGCCATGCCATGTGTAGGTGTGAGTCACGTGACTAAAACTTTAGTTTTTTTTCTGCGCAGTTGATGTTGCAACAACGAACCAAAAACAAAAACAAGGGCGATTCAATTGTTCGTCATTAATGAACCTTCTACCCGCTCTTCCAATTGGTCTCATAAACACGCAAATGCTGGTTATGTTTCCATTTTTCTTCTGCTTTGGCTTGGATGGGGCGGAGAGTTTTGTGCAGTATCTGCTGGGTCTTCGCTATGTTGACTTTGAACGCCACGCCATTTGGGAAAATGTGTTTGATGTCTGCAAAGTGTTCATAAAAATTAATAATAAACGATTTGTGCGTAATAACAATAATTTATCAATAAAAGAAAATAACTGCACTGCGTTTTACTTTTTCGAGGTGGGTTGGAAATATTAAAATTAAGGAAATTAAATATGCTGGCATTAAAGGGGTCGAAATATTACATGGAAATTCGAAGAAGGGCATGGGGGCTGTTTTGCTTACAAGAAGTTGTCATGTACATTCCTAAATTTGTTTAAATATCCATCGAATACTGATGTTTACTTAGTAGGGACATCAATTCTGTTACACACGTTTTATGCTGAAAATAAAAAGTACTGAATGTTTTTGGACACAAATATTTTTTAATATAAAGGGTGTTTTTTATTGAGGTATAGAACTTCGAATTGAAATAAAACACAAGAAAATCCTTTTAATGTCCATCAATTTGGCTTTATTGGAAGGATAATTTTATGCCATTAATGTTTAAATATGATTTCGGGCATGTGGCCGCCGCGGCTGGCTCGAATAAAGCCAATTCTACAGGTCCAATTTTCAACCACTTTTTCGAGCATATGGGGCCGTATGTTGGCAATAACGCCGCGAATGTTGGCTTCCAAGTCCCCTAACGTTTCTGGTTTGTTGGCGTAGACGAGCGACTTCACATATCCCCAAAGAAACTAATCCAATGGTGTCAAATCACACGATCTTGGTGGTCAATTGACAGGTCCATTCCGCGAAATTATGCGCTCATCGAATGTTTCCTTCAATAATTCGATTGTGACGTGCGCTGTGTGGCATGTAGCGCCGTCTTGTTGGAACCACAACTCATCCACATTCATGCCATCCAATTCGGGAACAAAATAGTCGGTTATCATGGCTCTATACCGGTCTCCATTAACGGTAACTGACTCTCCAGCATTATTTCGGAAGAAGTATGGCCCAATGACTCCACCAGCCCATAGAGCACACCAAACAGTCAGTTTTTGTGGATGTAATGGCGTCTCAAGGGTCTCATGTGGATTCTCTTCACTCCAAATGCGGCAATTTTGCTTGTTGACGTAGCCATTCAACCAAAAATGAACCTCATCACTGAACAAAATTTTGTGATGAAAATCAGCATCGAGATGAATCTCATTTTCGGCCCATTTTGCAAGCGTTGTTCTTTTGTCAACCTGTTCATGATGAAATGGCAAACCAAACTAAATATTAATCACTTGACAGCTGACAAAATGGCCGCCAGTTAAAAAAGTGATGCCAACTTAAAGTTCTATACCCCAATAAAAAACACCCTTTATTTATTGATGTATACGAGTATTGTATCCAAAAAGAATCTACTTATTCGAAATGTCCGCCTTTTGTCTTTACACACGCCTTAAGACACACTGGCCAATCTTCAATAGCTGTACGAATCTCGTCGATGGGAAAATTGGCCACAGCTCGAATCAAAGCAGTCTTAAGAGATCCAATGTTTGGGTATCTTTTGTGACAAAGATTGTCCTCTAAAACCGTCCACAATTTGTAATCCAATGGGTTCAAGTCTGGACTGCCTGAGGGCCATTCTTCAGAGGAAATGAACGCTGGCAAATTGTTTCATTTTGCTTGTTAAATTTTTCCTGAACGGTAAACTTTTTTTCATCGGGGAACAACATTTTTTTGTGCAAGTTATCAGCGTGATTCACCAAAAGACGTTTGCATTTTGCAATCCTATTTTTTTAAAGCTGCAGTCAATACTCGTAAATGTCCGGTACGTCGTTTGAAAGCCCCAAGTCCCAAGTCTTTTTTAATGATTCGGCTCATGGATTTTGCGTGATATTCATCTCACGGGCCATGATTTTCTGTTTTCGGTGCGGACGTCTTGAAATTTTTGATTTAACGGCTTTGATGACATGAGGTGTCCGAACAGGGCGGCCCGACCGGTGGCGGTCTTTTACATCTCCAGTCTCCTCAAACAGTTTTATGCATCGGTAGACGAACATGCGGCTAATACCAGTGACCGGAGCGATTTGAAAATATCGCTTTTTTCATTTCACGCTTGAAAAGCGCTATTACAGCGATACGGTTCTCATTATCTGACCACTCCATGATGAAAGTTAAAACAATTTTAAAATCCCGTTAAAGACTAACGCTATTGAGGTTAACTTTCAAAACCCATATGACATTACCGGTGTATGTTCAGTTCTACTATTGAAATGGGTGTGTTCAATGTTGTAACAGTCAGACATGACCGCACAGATCTGCTATTCAGGAGATTCCGCTTATCTTCTGGAGCTTTAGAATGATTGGGTTTCAATTACATTGTTGCTTTTGGGAACGACAGGTGTTCAAATCGGTATGGACCTAAGCGGGGGAGTTCTTCAAAAACTTAGACCGACATGGTCTTATTTCACCAGAAATGGGTATAGGCCGCTCGTAACGCTTTGTGCAAAATTTTAGTAAGAATCTAGTGTAATATTTGTTCCCTTAAGCTGCCGTTTTTCCGTAAATACAGGCCTATATAGTCCAGTTGGTCCAGTTATATGGTCCTATATGGTATATTTAAAAATTGTGAGTGCTCATAACGTAACATGCGAACCTTTATGTAGAAGCTATTCGAAAACATGGACCGATATAGTCTTATTTCACCAGAGATGGTTGCACGTAATAAACTGTGCGAAATTTGGTAGGAATCGGATGCAATATGTGGCTCGAGTCTCTGAAATCGAGAAAAATCGATGAGTGGTATCAAAACATGGACCAAAATGTAGCGTCTAGGGCTTAAGACATAAAATCGGATTAGCATATATGTGTAGATGCTACTTATATTCATAAGTCTGAACCGATTTTCTTCAATGTACTTAGACATAAAAACTGTTACAACATTGAACAAATTCATTTGAATAGTTGAAGTAAACATACCCCGTTAATGTCATATGGTTTTTGAAAGCTAACCTCAATAGCGTTAGTCTGTAACGGGATTTTAAAATTGTTTCAACTGCCATCATGGAGTGGTCAGATAATGAGAACCGTATCGTTGTAATAGCGCTTTTCAAGTGTGAAATGAAAAAAAGCGATATTTTCAAAACGCTCCGGTCACTAGGGATTACCCGCATGTTAGTCTACCGATGCAAAAAACTGTTTGAGGAGACTGGAGATGTAAAAAACCGCCGCCCACGCTCTGTTCGAACACCGCATGTCATCAAAGCCGCATGTCATCAAGAATTTACAGAAATCCGCTCCGAAAACAGAAAATCATAGCCCGTGAGATGAATATCACTCAAAAGTCCAAACAGGATTGAAAAATTCAAACGTCTTTTGGTGAAACACGCTGATAACTTGCACAGAAAAATTTTGTTCATCGATGAAAAACTTTTTACTGTCCAGGTAAAATTTAACAAGCAATATGATAGAGTGTAAGCGCGGTCATCTGAGGAAAAGGGTCATCGCCCAGCTTCAGTCATGGTTTGATGGGGTATCTCTTACGATGGGGTCACTGACCTGCATTTCTGGGAACAAGGAGTCAAAACATCGGCCAAAGTTTACCAAGAGACCGTTTTGGAAGCTGTTGTGAAGCCTCTTAACAATTTCATGTTCCAAAACCAGCCATGGACTTTCCAGCAGGATTCTGCGCCGGCCCATAAGGCTAAAACGTCCCAGGACTTGCTTCGAAACAATTTGCCAGCGTTCATTTCCTCTGAAGAATGGCCATCAGGCAGTCCAGATTTGAACCCATTGGATTACAAATTGTGGACGGTTTTAGAGCACAAGGTTTGTCACAAAAGACCCCAACATTGGATCTCTTAAGACTGCATTGGTTCAAGCTGTGGCTAAATTTTCCAATGGACGAGGTTCATGCAGCTATTGACGATTGGCCAGTGCGACTTAAGGCGTTGTAAAGGCAAAAGGCGGACATTTCGAATAAGTAGATTCTTTTTGGATACAATATACATCAATAAATATATTAAAAAATATTTGGTCTAAAAACATTCAGTACTTTTTATTTTACAGCATCAAACGTGTGTAACAGTATTTATGTCCCTCCTAACTCTAGACTTTTGATTTTGTATTATGACCACAGATCGATTATTTTTATCTGGCCAATAATATCTTGAATTTAAACGGTGAAAATACGTCATTTAAAACGACATGTCGGATAAAAATTCTATGTCTGAAACGTTGAAAGAAAACTGTCCTAAACTGTAGCATATCGAAGAGTTTCATTATCAATAAACTCTTCTATGCTATTGAAAAGTAAGTAACTCCAAACTTAATAAGGTAACACTAAAGAATTTATCTACTCGAGATTTCCTATCTCCTTGAAATATAACTTGTTGATATTACCACTCTTTCATATCATTTTATGTAATTCCGAAGAATTTGGATTGGCGCGAACATGTTAAAGTTCTTTGAATAATAGTTAGACTTTCTTAAACAGGATGTTGGAGTAAGTTAAAAGTTAAAGATGTAAAGCATCGAAACGCGTCGGGGCAAGTAGTGGCGATGTTGTGATTGTTCATAAAAACGATAAAAGATTTATGAATTGATGCTTTTGTGTCAAAACTAGCTTCCGCAAAAAAAAACACAATTTTTTCAATATAATCTCCTTTTAGCTCAATACACTAAGTCCAACATTTCCCCAATTTTTGTATCCATTCCAAAAAAATAGGATTTTTCGATAAAATTTTTTTTCCATAAAATAGACATTTGTTTGATCAATATTTTATCGTTGGAGCTGAATCTTTTTCCACCGAGCCATTTTTTTAGGTGGGACATAGTCACTGGGGGAGTATATGGCGGATAAGCTACCAATTCGTAACCCAATTCATGCAACTTTGCATTGAGACTGCACACTGTGCACCCGTGCATTATCTTGATGAAAAATTAAATTTTTCTTGTCCATATGGGGTCGTTTTTTATTAAATCCTCGTTAAATTGGTGCAATAAGTTGGCATAATATTTGCCGTTTATTGTTTTTCCTTTTTAAGGTAATCGATGCGGATTATCCCGCGCGCAACCCATCCCAAATTGCGGTTAAACAACTCCAAACAATCCTTTGAAGTTATCGCACGAATACGTTTAAGATCAATTGAGAGAAAACGCAGCAGACATCTTGCAGACAGCTTTATTAAAACCAACTGATCGAAAAAATCGAAACCACACTGCCATTTGAAATGCGTAGCGCATCAACAGCCTCAGGAACTTTCACTCTTCAATCGGCCAACACCATATCGTGGATTTTTCGACATTTTCGGCTGTATTGTGCGTCTGTAAACCACTTTTTTACGAGGGTTGCTATATATTTCTTAGTGTTGCCTGGCGCCATCTGACATATACATTTTTTAGCATAAACGTACTCAGAACGTTTTGACGTACGACCATCATTTGTGCTGTTTACAGTGACTTAAAAAATCAATTTGGCAAAACAAATGGAATTAACTCGTGAACATTTTCGTGCGATCATTTTTCACTACATTCGACGTGGATTATCACGACAAGAGTACATCGAAGAACTTAAATATTTGTATGGCGATGAAGCGCCATCCTACCTATAGCACTGTGAAAAAACTGGTTTAATGAATTCAATCGTGGCCGACGCTCGGTCGTGAAGGTCTTCCAAAAACGGCCGATGTGCCAGAGAACATTGACGCCGTGCGTGCACTGATAATGCAAGATCGTCATGTGACATTTCGTAAAATAGAGGCATCCTTGGGCATTTCTTCCACCAGCATACATGAACACCTGGACGTAAAAAAGGTTTGTTCTCGTTGGATCCCGCACAATTTGAAAATCGCTCAAAAAGGCTCGTATCGAAATTTTGAAAAATTACGATCGCGGTGCTTCAAAAGACGTTTTAATAATCGCCACAAGTGACGTATTATGGATCTATGCGTATGAGCCCGAAACAAAGCAGAAATCGACCATGTGGGTCTTCGAAGACGAGCCAAATCCAACGAAAGTTGTTCGTGGAAGAAGTCACGAAATTATCGATATGCCCTCGTACGTTCTATTCGCTAAAGTATAACTGTAAAGTTTTATATACAGGTAAAATACCTGTTTAATAGTAATCCGGACTTTATTTATAGTAAATCTCGAAAATATAAAAAAAATAATGTTTCTTTTTTTTAAATAAGTGAAATTTCATTCTTTGGGCCCTTAATATTGCACTTTTCTAGTTTATTACGCCAAGGCACACACGTATTATTGCGGATGGAAATGTTCTGAACAATTAATGATGGTTGCTGTCTTTTATGATAAAAAAATAATGAAATTATTGAGTTTTTATTGGTTGTATCTTATAGCTTTAGTTTAAATTGCTACCCAAGGTCTCGGTCCATTCTGAGTGTCTGGTTGGTTGTAAGGTATAGACGCGTGACAAGGTATAGGCACAAAATCTTCTTCGCCATCATCCTGTGTTGGTTAAGAGAAGCTAACGTTGTTAAAGAATATACAATTCGTTTTTCACTTACGCATTGCGTTGCATCTTCCATCTTACCTAATTTTTGATTGCCTCTTGTGAAGGAATATCAAATGTATAGACGTTTTCAACTGATATCATACTCGTATCGAGGTGAATTGGTCTGTAGCAGGAAAAGTGAAGAATTTGTGGGTAAGGTTTTTTCTGTAGAGTCGTAACCAGGCGTCCAAACTTATATCCAGGAGAAACTTCTTCAGGACATAAAATCCAAAAAAATCCACTACAATTTTAACCTAAAATACAATTTATTTCCTCATCTTTGAATTTTGTTCAATAATCTCAGAAATGTGTCATGAGACAGAGTAAAAACAATAACAGCAACTTGTGACAATATAAATAATCCAGACCGCCCGTTGACACTTGTTTCGATGTTCATTTTGCAATCTTTTGTATTTGGGTGATGACAAAGCCAACGCTGGCTGGCATGGTAATACACTTCTACACTTCACTTGATATTTCTTTCCAGATCTGGATCTGCATCTACGCTTTCTTGCGAATTCATTTTCTGTTCGCTCCTGTCACCCCGAATGACGCCGAAAGGCGGCGGGGACCATGCGGAAGGCAGCATTAATTTTTTTTGTAAAGCACACAATTTGTGTATTGTTCAATTTCATGACAATTGTTACGCATATGCGACACATGTCGGCGAAAATTTCGCAAGAAAAAAACTGAAAAGTAGAAGAAAAAGAAAAAAGTCGGGAAAGGAAACACTGCAATGCTCTTAAATCCACCACCTCTTCAGTTTGTGGTGTATGCCTTTTTCTCCTTCGTGGCAGGGGCCTGTCTCAATGTCTGTGTCCAAAAGTTGTCATCTCTTTTACAGATTTGTTACCTTTATTGGTTGATTTGTCGTTTATATCTCTCGGTGTGTTCGGTCGGTTTCTCCTCCTTCCTTTGCGATTTGGCATTTAAATCGGACGGTGACAATTCGCTGGACATATTTGTACGTACTTGGCGAAACAGTGGTTAGCATAGCATCTAAGGTGGTAAAACTTAAGACGTTTTGTTATATAGAATGGGGCGCAGACTAAATTTGTCGTTCAGTTTGCGACACCACAAAATACTGAAACAAGACCATACAAAGGTAACATGAGGAATTCTCTGCAAAGCAGACAAAGACAGAAATTTTAGTTTAGACCCAATTATTTTGCATAATTTTAACGTCCGTAAATGATTCTGTGTAAAAGATCAGGTGTGGATTGGGAATAATGTGACGTTTTCGCGCAACGCTCCGCTTAATATTGGAATGAGTTTTATAGCGCATTACTTTCAAACTGTCTGTACATTGAACGGAGGGCTCAGAATATTTAATACGTAACTAAACATTTTCTTCTGCTTTACAAATTATAAAACGCTTCTTTATATACGTTCAAATGACTGTTATCAGTTTTAAACCATCCTTTATAGAAAAGAGAGTATACCCACATTGTCAATTCATTTGCAACACATCGAAATACTGGTCGAAGTCGAACATGAAGTAAAAGTAAGAGGGCATACCAATAATTCCGTGATTTTTCTAACTTCCCTCGTAGTTATATGAAATGCAACAAGTATCATCTGTTAATAATTAACAGATTTTAATTTTGAGAGAGTTTCATCATTTAGTTTGTGTTTAACAGCTGTTCAAAATATACAACCTCTTGCATTTTTCTTTTAAAAGGAAAAAGTGAATTTCGAGTGCTCATTAAAAATTATTTTTTGCGGAAAAAAACCGTCAATTAACCCAAGGAAAAGCTTGATAAATAATATGGGGACTCTGCACTACAGATTTCAAAATTAATAAAGTGGTTTACTGACTTTCGTTAAGGCCGCACAAGTTTAAATGTCGCTGCACGTTCTGGACGGCCAATTGAGGTCAACACACCCGAAAATGTCGAAAAAATTCACGATATGCTGCTAGCCGGTCGTAGAGTAAAAGTGCGTGAGATTTCTGATGCCATACGCATTTCATATGGATGTGCGGTTTCGATTTTACCTGATCAGCGGGGTTTAAGAAAGCTGTCTGCAAGATGGGTGCCGCGTTTACTCTTAATTGACCTTAAACGTAATCGTATGACAACTTCAAAGGATTGTTTGGAGTTGTTTAACCAAAATTCAAAGTTTTGTAATTGTGGATGAAACATTACTATAATCCGGAGACCAAGCAGTAGTCTAAACAATGGTCAAGTTGACTTTGTCGGCCAATAAGGTGATGGCAACAGTTTTTTTGGGATGCACGCTGGATAATCCGCATCGATTACCTTTTAAAGGGGAAAAAATAAACGGCGAATATTATGCCAACTTATTTGACCGAGTTATCGAGGATTTAAAAAAACGAAAAAAATTATTTTTCATCAAGATAATGCTCGGAAGCACACGTGTGCAATCTTAATGGCAAAATTGCAAAAATTGGGATACGAATCGGTATCTTTTCAGCTATATTCTCCGGATTTAGCCCTTAGTGACTATTTCCTATTTCCAAACCTAAAGAAATGACTCGTGGAGACAGATTCAAGGTCCATTAATTAAATAAATAGTGTAAATGTCAAAAGAATTAAAAAAAAAATTGGCCAGGGCTTGTTTTAGTCCTTCAAAGGGGAACTTTTCCCCTGTTGTCCGATTTGGTCAATTTCCGATGCCAATCGGACGCCGACTTAAATTAGTATATCTGGTAAGTTAGCAGACTTTAGCTCTTTACGTTTGGACTTAATCTTGATTTTAACAGACGGAAGGATATGGCTAGATCGTCTTAGAATTTAGATTTTATAAAGGGTGATCCATCTAGAGGTATTTTTTCAGAACTAAAATAAAATATAAAAATCAAATCAAGTGGGAATCTTAAATGTTGGCCGCGCAACTACGCCTCATGGTTTAAATTCTGAGGGTCCAATTTTCGATGACTCGTTCGAGCATTTCGACCGGTATAGCTTTAATGACACGCGAAATGTTGGCTTCCAAAACCTAAATCGTAGCTGGTTCGTCAGCATAGACTTTGGACTTTTCGTAAGCCCAAAGAAAAATGTCTAAATGTGTGATATCACTTGATCTAGGCGGCCAACTCACCTGTTCAAAACGTGAACTTAGCTGCTTTTCGAAATTACCTCTCAATAGATCCATTGTTTGAGCAGATGCATGGCAAGTGGATCTTCCCGTTCGAACGCTCGTTTACATAATACAGTTGCCAACATTTCATGGACCTTGAAAAATCCTTTTTTTTTTAAAGGGATACAAATATTCGAAAAACGTTGGACTACGTGTATTGAGCTAAAATGATCTTATGTTGAAAAACAAATTACTTTTGTTTGGAAAAAACACTGTGTTTTTTTTTCCAAAAGTCACGGAATTTTTGATATGCCCTCATATTGCGAATCGTCGTAAGATTCTACTACTACATATGTTACTAGACTGCAACAGTTGGTATTGAAAATAGGCCAGATCAGTCAAGAGGTACAAAACTTTTCCTTCCCAAGGACTGGGTCAACCTCTGGAAATCGCAACAATCCTGAACATAAAAAGACAATGTCTCATAAAATAGTAGAGATATTTGGAAAATATGAAGGTGAGTGAGCGGGGACACGTCACTTTAAAAAATCGCTGTAACGGCCAATGTATTGGATTGTTATAAAATTTTAACAGAAAGGAATCAATGACTAGCATTCTAATATAGATTATATTGTGTTTTAGTTGGACAAAAGGAGTGTCCGCGCCCATGCCACTGTTGAACTTTAAACGGCTATATCTCCATGCAAAGTAACACACACTGATGCAAAAGATATCGGTACCAAATCTTATATATCCTCTACTATGGTTTACCGCCCAATATGAACAATTTGTGAAGGGAGCGTCACAAAATGTTCATATTGGGCGGTAAACCATAGTAGAGGCTATGTAAGATTCGGCACGGCTGAAGTTAATTTGTCCAATTTGTATAGTTTTTTTTTGGTTTGAAAAATTTTAAATGGCCTAAAAATTCTCTAGAACGGATTGACTGCTTTGTGCAAAATTTGAGTCAAATAAGTGATAACATACGATTTTTATTATGTTGTCAAATTTGTATTTATAAATAATCTCTTAAAAAAATTTTATATTTTTACATAAATGTTTCTAGTCTTAGCCCAGAAGACATAGACCACGCCCATTGGCCAAGTTGTCCAATTTCGCCAATTTCTAAAATAAGTGTTATTTTTGGATCCTTCAGAAAACTCCAAAGTTTCTAAGCACCCGTATGTCCAAACTCGAAAGGACCAATTTATTGCACTCTAGGGACCTTAGACACATGGGTCAACGACTTCTTGGGCCATATGGGTCAATATGGTTGGAATACCAAAGTGGTCCAAATCATAAATGTATGTACACATTTGGATTTGTAAGAATATTTCACTTATGCTGGATAAGCATGTGTCCCAGAACATTAGAGGACGGCTTTTGGTCCACAGAGCTCAATGACCACATCCAATAATGGGAAGGTAAAGAAAATATGTCTGCTACTTCAAAAAAAAAAACGATTTAAAAGTTAATTTATCTAATTTCATAGCAAAAATGTCAAAGATTAAAAATTTGATGAGGACTTTTTTACCCCCTCATAGAGGATCTTTTACCCGATTTGAGTAATTTTCAGAATTTTATCACGATCAGTAATTTATATAGTTTATATTGCCGCAGAGAGGTATTTCGATATGTTACAAACGGAATGATAAATTTATATATAATCCTTTCCTATCCCGGATTGACATATACTCCGGATTTATATATACCCGGATTTATATACACCCCTATCCGATCCGCAATCAAGCTTAAGTCCCTTTAACCAAAATGTCGTACACAAATATAGCTAGATGTTACAAAAGGTCGGTTCAACAATTATTTTGATTGTGGGTGGGAGGTGCGGCTAAAGTGGATTTGTGTGAAAATTAAAAAAAAAATGTTATAGAAACTCATCTTTGCACGTCAGAATATCTAAACTCTTGCAATGTTAAGGCAATTTCAAAACAATGTCCCTTGTAACGAATAGAAAAATTCAGTTGCGTGGAAACGGTGCATTGGCCCCACCAGTTTTTTAACATAGTATAGGTAATGTTAAAAAAATTATGCACAAAAAACTTGGAAAAAATTTAGTTTTTTGATCAGTTTTGCAGAGAATTCCTCAAATGTTCAAGATCGTCGGTAAATACTTAAACAATCCGTTCGTTTGTGTTTCAGAAAGTACTGCATATGTAACTTGTGTTTTGCTACACGTTGCAGCATTGCTTTTTATGGTAGTTATCGTGGCAGTGGCGTTATGTACCTTGCCTTTTTTATTCATAGGAAGAAATAATCGAAAATATATCCTCCATCGAAGGATAGAGTGTATACTATATCTGTAGCTTCGTTTCGGTATATCGAAATACTATCGGTCCGAGACCCTCCAAATAATATATTTTATTGATCGTTGTATAATTCTAGGACGACCAAGCTATGTATGTCTGTGTGTCCGCTGAAAGCATGACAATCAGCCTCAATTGCCTGCAAGAGTCGAAATTGGCTCTGGCAAAAGTTTCCCATTAAACTTCTAAATGAACCCCGGAAAAATCAATTTTTTCAATGTTTGCTTAACAAATCATATTTGTGTAGTGAATTATGAGTACTGTTAGTTGTGGTGCACTTAATACCTCAAAAGTGGGCATACACGCAGAAAAAAAGTATGGTTGTGGTGACAATATTCGAAGAGGATAATACTATTGTTGGGTATATGGTTGTGGTACAACAATATTATGATCATCACAACAATAGTATGATTCAAATACAACCATACTGTGATCATCACAACAATAGTATGATTCACACATAACCATATATGATCCCCACAACCATAGTATGGTTCACACTCAACCATACTATGATCTCCACAACCATAGTATGATCCTCACAACCATATTATGTTTTACATACAACCATAGTATGATCCTCACAACCATAGTATGATTCACACGCAACCATGTTAAGATCCCTACAACCATAGTATGATCACACACAATTATACTATGAACTCCAATATAATTTATTAGAATTTGTTTAAGTTATCGACAATAGATTTGAATTAGAAAATTTTTCAAAAAAAAATTAAATTCAAAATAATAAGAGTTATTTATTTCACAGTAGAAAAAATAAGTTTAAATAAACGTAAGCGTTTTTATTAAAAAAAATTTCAGTTAAACAAAGCCAAAGCAGCTTGTTTAAAAAATTTATATTTCGATAAAAAAGTACAATTATTGCATTAGATCCGTACCAATAACATTTGTTCTTAAAAGCACATTTAAATGAAGAAAAATTACAATCATACAGTATGATTGCCGAAATCATATCATTGTAAACATAAAACGCAAAACACAATACTTTTGTCGCACCAACCATATTTATATTGTTGCTATAACCATATTTTCATTTTTAAATTTGGCAATAATACTATTGTTACATTTCTACAATATTAATGTTGCAGCAATTATACTACATATTGTCAAAACTAAATTCAGTTAACAATGCTATGGTTGCGACGAACATACTTTTATTGCGGAGAACATACTTTTATTGCCGTGACCATGTAGTAACCATGTTTGTTCTCTGCGTGCATGAAAACAATACTTTTTTCCTACCAACCATATTTATATTGTTGCTACAACCATATTTTAATTTTTAAATTTGACAACAATACCATTGTTACATTTAAACAATATTAATATTGCCGGAAACATACTACATATTGTCAAAATTAAATTCAAAAAACCATACTATGGTTGCGACGATCATACTTTTATTGCAGAAACCATACTACTGTTGCCGTGACCATATAGTAACCATATATTTTCTCTGCGTGTAGTTGCTGCACCTTTCTTCTCTTGTGCCACAAAAACGGTCTCGTTTGTCCCAAGAAAGGCTTACTAATAAACGTGGACGTATGATCATTTAAAGTTAATCAAATTTCATTTCAGTCGGGGAATATAAAAGAAAAATTCCAAAATATGCATACAATTTATTCTTGGACCTGTGGACCCTAAGCACTCAAAAAAACGGCCTGTATGATCAATGGAGAAATCAGTCTCCATCAGAGACTTGGCTCAAGTTTTTAATCCCTTTGTATTATTCTATACGCATCGAACCACTGTGCGTATACACAATTCGCATACGTATACACGAGCGTACATAGCGAGCGAATGTTTCACTTAACATATTCGTCGTAATGGCATATTTTTATTGTTGGCACCTTAATTTAAGAGCTTAGCAATCAACATTGTAATCTCTTTTCTTTGGCTGTTACAACAACAACAACAACTCCAGCAACAATAATAATGTTGACGTTCCATCGGATTCAATTGCTTCTTACAATCGGTATCTGTGTGTGCTCATACTATATAAGTGTGAGTGTGTAAGTCGGTCTCAAAAATGCTACAAACAACAAAAACATTTCTGCTGTTTTGGTTCGCAATAAAGTATGCAATGGAGCGAGCGAGAGAGAAACGAAACGCACACACTCCACAAGTGCTTTTCACGAGTCACACCAGTCAAGGGCTTAAAATGTGGCAGGTAGACAGACCGACAGACAGACGGACATATTTATTTATATGCACAAGTTTGAGATATTTTTGCACCTACATTTGTAAGTTCTTTATATGACTAATAAACAATCCGGAAAAGGCCACAGTCTGGTGTATTTTATTAATGAAGCACAGTGGTTCTGCCGTGCGGATGTAGGCGACATTCCCAACATACATTAATAAGGAATTAGTTTTTCTAATCGACAACATTAAGCTGTAGAAAACACGGAAAGATTTTGAATGCAAAACAAAATTTTAACCAAAAAATAGTACTTTTGGAACATTTTTGATCAGGTTATATAATATATTGTTCGATCAGAACGAAACTGTCCCACAACATCAAATTACCGAACAAGGTGGAATTCAATTCAATTCCTTTACTCACTGACCAGATCTTACGATCTTACATTGGCTTTAAAACGACTAATGCATTTTTTTATAGAGAAGTTTTTTACATGGCTTAGAGATAAATCTCTTACTTGTAAAGTGATAGATGTTCTTACCTGGGGTTACTGGCATAACAGTTGTACAGATTTCCATCGTTCGATGGCGGCCCATAGTATTTAGGTATTATCATAGTATTATATCTACGAGGGCGACCGCAAAACTAACTGGCCTGGCATATTTTCTGTTTTACTAGCAACATTTTTGTTTTTGTTTTTTAAAAGCAATCTTTTATAAGCCATCTGTCAAAATTTCCGAAATATTTAATGATTATTTTCTTTGTTACAGGTGATTGAAGTAAACAAGTTTTATAATTTTTGAAAAATGGAAAAAAGAGTTTCGTGCGGTAATTAAACACATTTATATGAAAGGTTATACGCCACAATTAATCAAAGATGAATTGGATTCTGTTCATGGTGATAATGCACCATCATACTCCAGCGTGAAATTTAAAATGGGTCGTTCAAGTATGGAAGATGAACAACGCTCTGGAAGACCGAAAACTGCTACTACTATTGAAAACATTAGAAAAATATTTAACGAAGTGACTAAAGATAGACGAATAAAGCTCAGAGAACTTGCTGATATTGTTAAAATACACGAAAAACTAGTTTGGAGTATTTTACATGATGAACTCCACATGAAAAGGCTATCCGCAAGATGGGTGCCGCGTTTGTTGACTTTGCCCCAAAAAATCGTCCGTTGGACCAATTCCGAGGAGCTTTTAGCGTTTTATCAGCGTAATCCGAAAGAGATGCATGAAAAGGCTATCCGCAAGATGGGTGCCGCGTTTGTTGACTTTGCCCCAAAAAATCGTCCTTTGGACCAATTCCGAGGAGCTTTTAGCGTTTTATCAGCGTAATCCAAAAGAGTTCTTGCGCCGATTCATAACTGTTGATGAAACATGGATCCATCACTACATCCCAGAATGCAAAGAACAGTCAAAACAATGGATAGAAGCTGGTAAAAGTGGTCCCAAGAAGGCGAAAAGTGTTAAGTCAGCAGGAAAAGTAATGGCCACAGTATTTTGGGATACAAGGGGTATAATATTTATTGATTATCTTGAGAAAGGAAAAAACTATAAATAGTGAATATTATTGTGCATTATTGGATCGGTTGAGTGAAGAAATCAAGATAAAACTAAAAAAAAATTTAGAAAAAAGGGTATTTTTCATCAAGATAATGCTCCTTCACACACTGCATTTTTAACTCAACAAAAACTGGCCGAATTACGATTTGAAATTGCTTCGCATCCACCATATAGTCCAGATTTAACTCCTTCTCACTATTTCTTGTTTCCAAATTTAAAAAAAAAAACTCGGTGGCAAACAATTTTCGTCCAATAGCGAGGTTATTGCTGAAAATGAGGCATATTTTGAAGGTCTTGAAAAATATTATTTTTCGGATGGAATTATAAAACTTGAAAAACGTTTGATGAAGTGTATTGAGTTGGAAGGAGATTATTTTGAAAAATAAATATTAATTCCAAAAAAAACGGTTCTTTTTATGTTAGCCCAGCTACTTTTGCGGCCGCCCTCGTAAATTCCAAATTGCTCCAGGTCAACAATATATTTCATGTTTGAATTTGTGAGAATATTTCATCGTTTCTGGATACACATATGTCTCGTAACATTACGGCTCGAGTTCTGGGCCCAAGGACCTAATGACCACACCCATTTAAAGAATGGTTAAAGCACTTATGCCTGCCAATTTCAAGAAAAGCTGATTAAAAAGGTAATTAGGTTAATGTACATAGGTAAAACATCCAAAAACTAAAAATTCAAGGACCCAATGACCACACCTATTTAAAGAATGGTCTAAAAACTTATGCCTTCCAATTTAAAGAAAAGCTTATTTAAAAGGTAATTAGTTCAATGTACATAGGTAAAACATCCAAAAATTAAAAATTCTCTCATAAAAAAGCTAAGGCCGGCGTGACCGACTATATTATACTCTGTACTTCTGAACTCGCAGAAACCCCGATTGAAGAGATTTGGGCTAGACTTCACACAAATTTATGTCAATTGCAAGTTTAATATTTTTAGCTTAGTGAGAAGATAGTATTTTTTAGTTATTTAATACCTTTCTGTCCATGTATACTGGACTCCGTTTGTGGCACCCAAACTATGTGTGAAGGGACTATATCCAAGATGTGAATAATTCGTAAGTTCGCCCGAAATTTTATGCTTTCCACCATGTATAGAGTTGTAGTATTGCATTGGTTGTATTGGAAGATACGGTTGTTGGTGCTGGGTTCATATTTGACAGAACAATATTTTTCGGGCCTATGAACTGTTGTCCAATTCAGATATGTAAATAATTGTAGGGGCTCAAATATAGTCCAATTGTAGAATTAATGTTATTATCGGATTCGTGGTGAAATTGTTTGGAGTTTTTTAATACCCATATTTAAAGAAGGCCGATTTATGGGCCGATCGAAGCGAAATATTGGCCTAATTCATAAATATAGATTCATATTTGGATGTGTGATAAAAGGTCTCTGTTTCTTTCTAAAGGGTGTTTTTTATTGGGGTATAGAACTTTAAGTTGGCATCACTTTTTTAACTGGCGGCCATTTTGTCAGCTGTCAAGTGATTAATATTTAGTTTGGTTTGCCATTTCATCATGAACAGGTTGACAAAAGAACAACGCTTGCAAATCGTGCAAATTTATTTCGAAAGTAATGGTTCAGTTCGCGAAGTTCACCGCAAGCTCCGTCCATTTTATGGTCGACATAATCGTCCATCAGAGCAATTAATTCGGTTAACCATGGATCGGTTAACATGGACCATTGGATTATTTTTATTGGGGATATGTGAAGTCGCTCGTCTACGCCAACAAACCAGAAACATGTTAGGGGACATGGAAGCCAACATTCGTGGCGTTATTGCCAACATACGGCCCCATATGCACGAAAAAGTGGTTGAAAATTCGACCTGTAGAATTGGCTTTATTCGAGCCAGCCGCGGCGGCCACATGCCCGAAATCATATTTAAACATTAATGGCATAAAATTATCCTTCCAATAAAGCCAAATTGATGGACATTAAAACGATTTTCTTGTGTTTTATTTCAATTCGAAGTTCTATACCTCAATAAAAAACACCCCTTATAAGTATACCCATATGCCTTGGAACATTACCGGACGATTTTTAAGCTACAGATCACATTATGTACATGCCTTTAATTCAGCCAAATCCTGCAATGAATGTCATATTAAGATTTTTCAGAAAATTCTACTGTATCTAACATATTTCCATTTTCGCTAGGACACATTAGTTAAGGTCCTAGGGACTTTTGACCCATTGGTGAATGCCTCTAATTTCTTCGAATAGAAAAACTATTGCCATTTTCAGACTCGTAACGAAATTATATTATTTTCTATTACCCCTATGTCCATAGTCCAAGTAGGACGATTTTTGGGTCCTAGTGCCCTATGGGCTGGTACGATTCCAAATTGCTCCAGGTCAACAATATATTTCATGTTTGAATTTGTGAGAAGATTTCATCCTAACATTACGGGACGAGTTCTGGGCCCCAGGACCCAATGATTACAACCATTGTTCAGTTGTATTTGTAATACTCAAAATAGTTCTTTGGAAAGGTCGAACAACTAAAGAAACATACAGAGATAAATGTTTTCTGTGCGTTTCCCAAAAACGAGATACGGTAAAAAAAATCTATTTATTACCTTTTCTCTTTATTTCCGAATTAGCCTGTGTGAGGGAACACGCAGGTATGCTGGGGCGCCGTAGTCCCCAGTAAACCGAAGGGTACTTTGAATTTTGGGAGCATAAGATGTATGTGCTTGCCTTATGTACCATTTGTATTTATTGTATGTATATATTTTTTGTATAGGCAGAATTCGTTTTCATATGTGGAGTGCATTTGAAACGTGGGATAGTAAATACTAACACCCATTTATAACTTGGTATGCCTGCCAATTTCAAGAAAAGCTGGTTCAAAAAGTTAATTCGTTTAATTACATAAACTTTTGTTGGTCACTCAAGTGCGAATTATTTCCTTTTGACCGATTTGTTTAATTTTCAACGCCGACTATAAGACATATATCTGGTAAGTTTGAAGAATCTACTTTTTTTTCTTAAGAACTAAATCATGCATTGCTAGATCGTCTTTAAATTTCATGATGATCAATAACATATGTGTTTTATTTGGACGCAGTAATTCGAGGAGATGCCATATGAATGGCAAACTTATATATACCTCCATACTTTAGTGGAGAGTATAAAAATAGGCCAATATGGCCCACGATTGCTTGATTAAAAACTGGTGCTAGATGAAAACGGGAACTGATACGACCGATTTGTATCTGAGATGATTACTGATCAATCGTAGTGAACTGTGCTAAATGAAATAAAGACTGAAAGTAATACATAGTTTCTAGAGCTCAAGATATGAAAGCGGTTAAACACATATGTCTGAGCTCTAAACAAATCTAAACGGAGTTCTTTAATGTTATTTGTATTATTTTTGTCCTAAAAACTAAGTTCGGCCAAATATTATCAAGATTAGACGTTATATGCGGTTTCTAGAACTAATGAAAAGAAATCGGTTGAACTTATTTGTGGGAGCTATATCTAAATCTAGTCCGATTATCCTCAATGCTCAATCAATAGCGTTTATCCTTTATCCAAAAATCTGACGTGTGCCAATTTTCAGCGAGATTGGAAGTAATATGTAGGGCGGGTCGTTTTGTAGGGGGGCAAAGAAATCGCTCACAAAAAGTAATAGAAAAGAAAATAAAAAAATTATTGCTTGAAGTCTTTTGTGCTTTTAAGTACTGGTCAAAAATCGGGATATCAAAATTCGTTTAGGGGTATGGTTCCTCGGGCAAAGTTTCCTATTTTGATCCCTAAAATACAATTTTTCCACACCAAATTGATTAATTTTTGGAAACAAAAATTCAGTCAGCATGGATCGATAGCGTTCGCCATTTACCATAAGGTTAGCTTCTTCGTCATTTGGAAAGAAACTAGCGCCGATGTTGCCGCTAGCGTGTAAACCGCTCCAAACAGTCAATTTTAATAGACCGAATGGTTATTCGGGAATTATGTTTGAAGATAGTGGCTTATTCAGTTAAGAAATAACAAAATAAGCAGACAACCATTTTGTAGTTTATATTGTCCGTAATTTCAATGCAATTTTTCCATATTTTGACCAGATCTGCCAAAAATGGAATATGCCCCTAGATACCATGACCCAAAATGTAGTTTAAGGTTGTCAACGTTTTGGTGTGTCGAATTCAATTCAAATAGCAATTGCCTAATGGTGATTTGCGTTTTATCAGCAAGAAAATTTTAATTATTTTAGGATATCCTTGTCTTTTTTATACTCTCCATCATACGATAGAGGAGGGTATATTCATTCCGTTTGCAACACTTCGAAATATTAAGTAGATATGAGTATAAGTATACTCTGAGGTGGAGTATACTTATACTTTGCAGAAACATGTGCTGAATAGACTGACATAGTTGATATGGAAAATGGGCCAAATCAGTTGAGATGTTTAAGTTTTCCCCTCACAAGGACTGGAATAACCTGTGGAAAAGTCAACAATTATGAACTAAAAAAGGCAATACTCGTGTTTAATGAACTACGATCGGGCCATTAGCGACTGGATGAAACCAATGATTAGGCAATTGTTGTATACTATTACATGACAACATCTTATAAGGGGCGTGGCACCGCCCACAACTCCACGAACTTTAAAAATTATATCTCACGTACTAATAGAGATGGAACATATGATGATACGATGATATTTGGAACATAGATGTTGGCATGTATCAAAAACATCTTGGAGGAAAAGTGGGCAGTTCCACGCTCTCTTTAAGAAAACACATATCCTGGAGAAAAAGTAAGCGGTGACACTTTACCTCTAATAAATAGCATTTATGGCCAAAGTAATAGACCAATCGCTATAAAATGTTAGAAAAATAAAATCAATGACTAGGAGTTTATTATAGTCTATGTTATGGTACAATTAGACAAGGGGGCGTGGTACCTTAGGCACATCCCTGAACTTAAATAGACAATATGGCATGAACTAATAAAGATATGACGATGATATTTGGAACAATATGATGACGGCATGGATTGAAACATCGTGAAGGAAAAGTGGGCGTGGTCCAACCCCCTTTAAAAAAACACATTTATAGCCAAAGTAATGGACCAATCGTAATACAATTTTAGCAAAATTAAATCAAGGACCAGGAATTTATTTTTTTCAATGTAATGGTGCAATTAGCCAAGGTGGCGTGGCAGCGTCCGCACATCCCTGAACTTCAATTTCTCATGAACTAATAGAGGTTTGACGTTGATATTTGGAACATATGATGTCGGCATGGATTCAAACACTTTGTGAAGGAAAAGTAGGCGGTATCTCTCCCCCTTTAAAAATCACATTTATAGCCAAAGAAAGGAACCAATCCATATACAATTTTCACAGAATGAAATCAATGATTATCATATTTTTTTAGGTTAGGTCGTGTTAATATTTGACAAATTTTTTATATTAAACAGTAATCCATGATGGAGGGCATATAAGCTTCGGCATGGCCGAACTTAGTTTGACTACTTGTCTTAAAACATATACAGGGTGGCTGCTGAAAGCCGCTGCAAAAACATTTAATATGCAATTGCAGCAAGGCTTTCTGAAGAGAGTTGTCACGGACCCGAAATCATGATAAAAGTGGTGTGCAGCCACGAAAATCAATGTTACTTTGCCATTTTGTTGAAAACTTGTCTTCTATTTAAATATAGAAGCAAGAGGTCTTGAGCCGGTTTAATCCCTGTTCAATTGTTTTTTAATATAATGAATCCGGTTATTTTTTATTTTGCAGATTGATATTTAGATTTTACAAAAATGGATAAGTGGGACACTGAAACAAGAAATTGGATTATCCGCCGCTACCACGCACTGGAGTCCGTAGTATCGGTTGAAAGAGAGACTAGGCGCATGCTTGGCGGCAATCCTCCTAGCAGATGGGGCATAATAAGACTTGTTAACAATTTTACCGACCAAAAGACAGTCAACAGAAAACCTTACCATCCAAAACCCTTCAGTTCGGACGGAGAAAACAATCGCTGCTGTAGCTGCTGCCATACAAATCAATCCAAGAGTTTCGACAAGAAGCTTATCTGCACAAATGGGTATAAGAAGACAGTCATTGCAGTCAATTGTGCACAAAGATTTGGACTTATTCCCACGTAAAATTCAAATGGCCAACTAACTCAACGCAGCCGATCCACTTGGAATTTTGCCAGAAGATGCTTCAATTAGTGGAAAAGGACGGAAACAAGTTGAACTGTCTTTTCATGTCTGACGAGGCCCATTATATCGACAAGATAAACAAACAACATTGTCGAATATGGAGTGCCTCCAACCCACAGTTACTCCGTGAGTCGGAATTGCATCCACTTCGTGTCACAGTGTGGTGTGCAGATTCATCACGCTGCATTGTCGGGCCCTACTTCTTGGAAGATAACGGTCACACCATTACGGTTACTGGAGAGCGTTACTTGGCCATGCTGAGAGAGTTTTTCTATCCAGAATTATGCCGAATGAGAATATCTTTCAACTCTGTGTGGTTTCAACAAGATGGTGCAACTCCACACATAGCCCGGCCTGTTATGCCACAGCTTCTTGGAAGAAAACGGTCACACCGTTACGGTTACTGGAGACCTTTACTTGAGCATGTTGAGATAGTTTTTCTATCCAGAATTACGCCGAATGAGAATATCTTTCAACTCTGTGTGGTTTCAATAAGATGGTGCAACTCCCCACATAGCCCGGCCTTTTATGCCACAATTGCGACGAAAATTTCCCAATAAGCTGATATCCAAAAGCTCCACATTCCATTGGCCCCCATTGGTCGCCTGACCTTACTGCACCTGACATTTTCTTGTGGGGTTAATGCACCTGACATTTTCTTGTGGGGTTAATGCAAAGAGGAATTCTACAAAGCAAACCAACAAATTTGAATGAACTAAAGCAATTGCGGCTATTCCTTTCTCAACTCTCCAAGCAGTTATGAACAACATTTTGGTAAGATGCCGCCCATGCATCAATGAGCAGGGGGTGGCATTTAAATTTCATTATTTTAAAACTGAATGAGCTTTAACATGATTAGAAGAAAATTGCGGCTATTCCTATCTCAACTCTCCAAGCAGTTATGAACAACTTTTTGGTAAGATGCCGCACATGCATCAACGAGCAGGGGGGGGCATTTAAATTTCATTATTTTTAAAACTATTTGAAGTATAATTAATAAAACTAAATAAGATTTAACATATATAGAAGAAAAATGAATTCCATACACTGAAAAAAACTAATTTCAATTTCTCAAAGTAGCAATATTCATCAGCCACCTTGTAGATTCCAGAGTTTGACTGGTTAAAACAAATTTTACTAAAATCGAAAAGTTCATTAGTAGGCGAATCTATATCCCTTCTATTAAGCCACACTTATCCAAAAATTCGTCTGATATTTCAACTCTCAACTTAACATACACCGCTCCACTGTTCGATAGCAATTTTTTTTTGTGCAAAATAAATATGATTGCAATTAATTTGTAACCGATTATCATCTTCAGGTGCCAAATAAACTTGAAAAACATTCATATATTTTGTCGTCTTTCAGCACAAACCGAAATACTCGTACTTAAGCGAAAAGCTCCAATGAAATTAAAAATCGCCAAAGCAAAACAGCAAAAAAACACTCGAATAACATGTCGCCGATATTTGTTCACGCTTAAAGCACCCACCCCCCTAGCCCTTGACAGCCCACTACCATCGCGGGCAAGGAATTGCAGCAATTCGACAACGAAGTTGGCCGGCTGGATGTCTTGGAGTTTTTTATGCGTTCGTAACAATTTTATGGACGACATATCTAAATAAACCATTCAATGTCATCTTCTGGATTTCCTTTGTGGCAACACCACCAGCCTCGCTCGGTGCGAAATAACATTTAGAACCACACACAAATTTTAACCGCCACAAGGCATATAAGGAGGCCATAAACGGAGGATGTTTGGATGGAGATCGGAGTAGATGTGTGCGTGTGTGTGTTTTTTCTCCTTCTCTGCGGCCGGTACGTTGCACTGCAAAGTGCTTATTTTGGTATATCATTTGGCCATGGTTGTTGCCTTTTCCACCCGCCAACACTTGACGGATTTAATTATTTCGATTTTTAACTCTGGCTTGTTTTTTCTTTCCTTTCCATACGAGTCGTTTTTCTTCCTTTTCTCTTGCCATAAATTCAATCTGTGTGTGTGTGTGTGTGTATGTATTGAGGCAGGGAGTCCATTGGTGGAGTCGGTCGGTGTTTTACTGGATTTGCCTTTGCGTGTTTGTGGCATTCCAATTCACATGCATCATGTCCACTTCGTAATGAGAAAATATGGTGTTGGTGTTACAATAAAGTTTAACTTCGCACTTATGTTTCCGTTGTGCTGAACTTGCAGTTGGCGTGGCTCTTCTCCGGCCATTCGTTCTGGTGGCCAAGTGCCTGGACGACTGGTGCAGAGGAACTTTGCCTAAGTTGTACATAGTATTTTATTAATACTTTGATTCCATTTTGACCCTCTAAGATTTGGGATGAAATCAGTTTCTTTTTGTTGTCGTTCGTTGTGTGTGTACGAGTATGTATCGTTTGTGGTTTAAATGACAATTAAAATTATGTTGACATGAATGCGGTATTTGAACTCACTCATTATTCCATAAGAATAGAGATGTATTAGAGGGCGCGATTTTTGTATTTGGGTGACCAACTCCGCCAAAGGACATATAAGTATGGTACTCCCACTGGGGCAATGTATACGTACATTCAGAGAAAAGGTCAGTTGGAATTTGGTGCGCACTACAAATATTTTGTGTGTGGATGATTTCTTATGGAAACGGAAGATATATGTGAGTACTTAGTAGGGACATAAATACTGTTACCCACGTTTTATGCTGTAAAATAAAAAGTACCAAATATTTTTTAATATATTTATTTATGTTTATTGCATCCAAAAAGAATCTACTTATTCGAAATAACCGCCTTTTGCCTTTACACACGCCTTAAGTCGCACTGGCCAATCGTCAATTGCTGCACGAACCTCGTCCATTGGAAAATTGGCCACAGCTCGAACCAAAGCAGTCTTGAGAGATCCAATGTTGGGATATCTTTTGTGACAAACCTTGTCCTCTAAAACCGTCCAAAATTTGTAATCCAATGGCTTCAAATCTGGACAGCCTGAGGGCCATTCTTCAGAGGAAATGAACGCTGGCAAATTGTTTCGAAGCCAGGCCTGGGACGTTTTAGCCTTATGGGCCGGCGCAAAATCCTGCTGGAAAGTCCATGACTGGTTTTGGAACAGGGAATTGTTAAGACACTTCACAACAGCTTCCAAAGCGGTTTCTTGGTAAACTTTGGCCGATGTTTTGACTCCTTGTACGCAGAAATGCAGGTCAGTGACCCCATCGTAAGAGACACCATACCAAACCATGACTGAAGCTGGGTGATGAGTCTTTTCCACCATTGGGATCAGTTCAGATGCTTTCTTAGATGACCGCTCATACACTCTTTCATTTTGCTTGCTAAATTTTTCCTGAACCGTAAAAATGTTTTCATCCAAAAGACGTTTGCATTTTTCAATCCTATTTTTTTTAAAGCTGCAGTCAATAAATGTCCGGTACGTCGTTTGAAAGCCCCAAGTCCCGAGTCTTTTTTAATGATTCGACTCATGGACTTTTGCGTGATATTCATCTCACGGGCCATGATTTTCTGTCTTTGAATTCTTGATTTAAAGGCTTTGAAGACATGCGGCGTTCGAACAAAGCGTGCACGCAGAAAAAAAGTATGGTTGGGGTGACAATATTCGAAGAGAATCATACTATTGTTGGGAATATGGTTGTGATACAACAATATTATGATCCTCACAACAATAGTATGATTCACACATAACCATACTATGATCCCCACAACCATAGTATGATTCACACTCAACCATACTATGAACTCCACAATCGTACTCTGATCTACACAGCCATAGTTTGATTCACACTCAACCATACTATTATCTCCGCAACCATATTATGTTCCTCACAACCATAGTATGATTTTCATACAACCATGGTATGATCCTCACAACCATAGTATGATTCACACGCAACCATACTATGATTCACACTCAAACATACTATGATTCATACTCAAACATACTATGATCCCCAAAATTATTTTTTAGGATTGGTTATTGTTGTTATTCAAAAATAGAGATTTTTATTAAGTATGTTATTTTAAATTGCATTACTATTAGTTCATAGCCAGATTTGAGGCCATGTTTTTATTAAACATTTCATTCAAGAAACAAAAATAAATATTCCAACGGTCAAAAATACTTTTAGTTGCCAGCAGGGGTGAATGCTACTTCACCATCCGTAGACACCATGTAACGAATGCGATTTTACCATGATCAATGGCTATATAATTAAGTGCAGGCAGATTTTAAATAAACGAGAACCAGTCGGTATTAAAGAAGTTCACCGAACAAAGTAAACACAATAAAAATCCCTCGAACTACCTTCCGATTGTAGTTGTTTTTTTGTAATGGACAGCAACCATTCACTGCATCGTGTCTATGTGTTTTTTTTTTGTATATCAAAAAAACATACCCTGTTTTATGTTCATAGTCGCAACCATACTGTATGATTGCCGTAATAAAATTATTGTTAACGTAAATTTTAAGCAACAATACTTTTGTTGCACCAACCATGTTTATATGGTTGCTACAACCATATTTTCATTTCTAAATTTGGCAATAATACTATTGTTACATTTCAACAATAGCAATATTGTCGCAATTATACTATTGTCAAAATGAAATTCAAAAAACAATACTTTGGTTGCGCCGAACATGCTTTTATTGTAGAGAACATAATATTGCTGCGGTGACCATAGTGTAACCATTTCTTTTCTCTGCGTGTGGGCGGCCCGACCGGTGGCGGTGTTTTGCATCTCCAGTCTCCTCAAACAGTTTATGCATTCGTAGAAGAACTTGCGGCTAATCCCTAGTGGCCGGGTCGTTTTGAAAATATCGCTTTTTTCATTTCACACTTGAAAAGCGCTATTACAGCGATACGGTTCTCATTATCTGACCACTCCATGATGAAAGTTGAAACAATTTTAAAATCTCGTTACAGACTAACGCTATTGAGGTTAGCTTTCAAAACCCATATGACATTAACGGGGTATGTTCAGTTCTACTATTGAAATGGGTGTGTTCAATGTTGTAACAGTATTTATGTCCCTACTAAGTATAACCCAAGAATATGTGACGCGCAAAATAGAAAAGGGACCTAAGGGTAAAAACCATTTTTGTTCAGGAGAGCCATTTTAAAGATTTAAATACGTGTAGCTTCGGTGTACCATCACTTTCATTAAACGCGCTTATCTATGGGAGGGAACACTTTTGGGGCATGGGATCGGTCTTATTCGATGCTCAGATGTTGTCCACATCAAAAAAAAAGTGAAAATTGATTTTTTTTACCCTTGGGTCCCTTTCTCTATGCGCTGTCACATATATCAAAATCATCGAATTTTGTTTGCTGGCTTAGTATCCTGTAGAAGGACTATGTTAAAGTGCTCATATAGTGCTCACTTATGTCTATCGAGTAGTTGGAAAAAGACTTCCAAAGTTTGAGTTAATGAGTCACCAGTATGCTATCATCCTTGACGCCTAATGGTCACCTCAAACCAAATATAGTTAAAAATGTTCATATCGTATCACAATTTATATGTCCATTACGCTTTGCATGTTCTATATGCACTTGCGTTTGCCAACATGCAATCCATTTCAAGCAACAGAGACATTTTCCGACTGGCTAGAAAATTAGGAGACCAAAAACGAAATAGCCAGCACTTACTACCGGAGGATGAGGAGAATGCCATATGCTCGGCTCGAATGTCATGGCAAAATGTTCAATAACTTTATCAAAAACATTAAAAAAGAAGAGCATTATTGTAGGACTGGGCCAAAAGATATTCAGATTCCGAAACATGCAACAAATAAATACTTTAAACAATGCCACAACACACCAACGAACAAATAAAACAGCGACAACAAAAAGATGAAGGAGTACGAGGTGCATCAAACCCAGTACTTCAGTGTGTGTGTGTGCATGGCAAGGAGATGAATGTGACACATAACATGTGTACGGTCGGTAGGAAAACAATCACACTGGATGCGGCATAGGCATTTCCTGGTGGTGTCTCCTTTAGATTAGCCCAACACCGAGAATGGAGACAGTAATGCATGCTGGCCTCAGCAGCTCCAAAGCAGATCAGGTGTATTGTTACACATGCTGTAGCAAACGCGAGGCCGGCTTTGGGGAGTTACTTGGACACACTATTTCTGACAGTTGTGTTGTTGTGTTTTCCTCCACTGCTCGCAAGTATCAGTTGCACACGGTCCTCATGCTCATGGGGTACGCAGTGTCATGCATACTTCGTCGGTAGGTAGTGGTGTAGCCGGTGGAAGTGAGCAGTTCACTGTACGGTGTGTTGTGTGTTTTATATGGCCCAGCGTTTTTAAGTTGCTCATTAAAATCGTGTTTAACAATCATTTTTGCATACTATATTTTTTCGTATTTTGTTTGCTTAAGTTTATTTGCCTTTAGTTTCAATTGTATGGATTTCAGTTGGAGTGTGTCTTTATGGTGTCAGTGCACAGTGGTTTCAAACCATGACGGTGACATGCCTGATGACACAGGCCTTAATTATTGGGTGATCAATCTAGAGGTATTTTTTCAAAATAAAAAAAATTACAACAAAACTCAAATCTAGTGTGGAATTTTTATTGTGCATTATTTTTTGAATAAAATTTCCTTCAAATGTTGGCCGCAATTACACCTCAGGGTGTCCATTCTGAGGGTTCAATTTTGGATGACTCGTGGTGTTCGCGATGTAAGTCTTTCCATGATGAAATAAAAAACAAAAAGTTTAACACAACTCAGGCGTAATCTGTAACAAACCCCTATTGAAAAAATACCTCTTATCTCTATAAATCTCCCGTTTCGCATGTTTACTTTTTTAAAGAAAAAAATACAGAAAATTCAAATTGAATGGGGAATGTTTATTATCATTTGAAAGTACTCGCACATTCTTTGGCATTTATTTTTTTAAGATTATGTCTATCAAATGTTGGCCGCGGCTACATCTCAGATGGTCCATCCGTTGAGTCCAATTTTCGATGACTCGGTCGAGCATGATGTTTCGCGTGATGTCTTGCTCCAAGGCCTGAATCGAAGGTTTGTCTGCATAAATTTTAGACTTTACATATCCCCACAGGAAAAAGTCTTACGGTGTGAGATCACACGATCTTGGTGGCCAATCGGCCGGCTCAAAACGTGAAATTATCTGCTCACCACAGTGTTCTCTCAATAAATCCATTTATTGATGCGATGTGTGGGAAGTGGCGCCGTCTTGTTGAAAATAAATGTCGCCTAAATCACGAGCTTCAATTTCAGGTATCAAATAGTCTGTTATCATGGCTCGATAACGGTCGTTATTCACGCAAAAAAAAGTATGGTTGTGGTGTCAATATTCGAAGAGGATATTACTATTGTTGGGTATATGGTTGTGGTACAACCATACTATGATCCTCACAACTATAGTATGAATCACACTCAACCATAATATGATCCCCACAACCATAGTATGGCTCACACTCAACCATACTATGATCTTCACACCATAGTATGATCCTCACAACCATAGCATGTTTCCGTACCAATAACATTTGTTCTTAAAAGCACATTCAAATAATGAAAAATTATAATCATACAGTATGATTGCCGTAATCATATTAAAACGCAAAACACAATACTTTTGTCGCACCAACCCTATTTATATTGTTGCTATAACCATATTTTCATTTTTAAATTTGGCAATAATACTATTGTTACATTTCTACAATATTAATGTTGCAGCAATTATACTATTGTCAAAACTAAATTCAGTTAACATTGCTATGGTTGCGACGAACATACTTTTATTGCGGAGAACATACTTTTATTGCCGTGACCATGAAGTAACCATGTTTTTCTCTGCGTGTTGACGGTTACGTTCTCACCGGCATCATATTTGAAGAAATATGAACCGATGATTCCACCGTCCCGCAAACCACACCAAAACGTTGTTTTTTCTGGATGAAGTGGCAGCTCTTGAACGAGTTGCTGCGAACGGCGCCGAATCGACTCTCCACGGTCTTGGTGTACACTCTCAGCTTTTCTTCACTCACATTTTCTATTAAAACTTGGCAACCCCTATACAACATGTATGTTACTCTCTGTTCCCTTTTTACTTCGCACTGTACTTTGCATACAACATTTGAATTGTATTTGCACTCATGTGTGCTCTATTACGTTTGAATTCCTTTTAATGTATTTAGTCTTTAAGTTGATCTTTAAATAAAAGCACAGATTTTAACAGGTTATGGGCACAGTTTTTTTTCGCGCAGAAGTAAAAAGAATTAAATTTGTGAATGTTCAATTAGAGACTCAAAAGAAAATTGAAAGTGCCAAAAATGTCTTCCGGACTTTATCAAATAGAGAAATTGGATGGCCAGAATTACGACTCTTGGGTGATTCAGATGAGAAGCGTGCTGATTCATAGTGGCTATTGGAATCTGGTTAATGGAGTGGGTGCAAGTGATGTTAAGACGGAGGCAGAAAATAAGTCCAATGATGAGAAGGCTCTAGCAACCATATGCCTCAGTGTGAAACCAAATCAATTAAATTACATCAAGAATTGTACTACGTCTAATGCTGCATGGAAGTGTCTAGAAGAAGTGTACAGGCCGCGTGGACCAATTCAAAAGGTGATACTGTACAAGAAATTGTTAAATTTGAAAATGACCGACAATACAGACATGGTGAGTCACATAAATGGATTTACAGAAATAACTGACAAATTGGCAGAAATTGGCATAACTATGCAAGACGAATTGTTGAGTATCGTGTTGTTGTCCAGTTTGCCTCAGCAATATGAGAATTTTGTTATTGCTATAGAAACAAGGGATAGTTTGCCTACGTTGAATTCTCTGAAACAGAAGCTTCTTGAAGATGGAGAGAGGCGAAAAGGTGAGGAAGAGAATAACTGTCAACAAGCATTCAACGCCAGAACAACAACGGAGAAATGGAAAGCAAAGCCAAAGAAAAACGGTAAACCAAAAATGAAGGGCAAGTGCTATGCATGCGGCGAATTTGGTCACTACGCGAATAAATGCGAAAAGAAGAAACAACAACAATCTTTCTCAATACTCGCTCTTGTTGATACGCTGCAAAGAAAACGGTGGTATATGGACAGCGGCGCAACCGCACATATGTGCAATGATCGAAATATGTTCGTAAAGTTCGAGGAGAGAAGTGAACAAATTCTGCTAGCGGGTGACAACCACATTACAGCGATAGGAAAAGGCGATGTGAAAATTTCAACAGACGACTTCGATGTTGTGTTGAGGGATGTTTTGTTTGCTCCGACGTTGCAGGCTAATTTCATTTCAATCAGCAGGGCTGTCGAACATGGTTTGTGTGCAATATTCAACAAGTCTGCTGCTCTCATTAAGAACAGAAACAACCAAACTATATTGAAGGCTGTCAGGCTGAATAATTTATTTGTTGTGCAGTGCAAAAACGAACGGCTATTCTCTATGAATGTTGAGTGGCACAACAGATATGGTCATTTGAACAACAAAAGCCTACAAATGTTGTCGAGAGAGAAAATGGTTAAAGGGTTGAACGTGAATCATGATGTTGTCGAGAAATGTAGGACATGTATGCTGAGTAAGATTCATAGCTACCCATTTCCGAAGGAATCTTCTTCTATTTCAACAGATTTGTTGCAACTCATACATACCGACGTGTGTGGACCTATCAACGTAACATCTATTGGTGGATCAGCATATTTTTTGACATTTATTGATGACAAGTCGCGGTTCGTTCATGTTTATTTTCTGAAATCAAAGTCAGAGGTTCTCGACAAATTTAAACAATTTAAGGCCCAAGTAGAACGCCTAACGGGGAAGAAAATAAAATCAATCAGGAGCGATAATGGCGGTGAATACATTAGTGGTAACTTTGACAAATATCTGAAAGAATGCGGTATAGTTAGACAGCTGACGGTGCCGTACACTCCTCAGCAAAATGGAGTGGCGGAGAGAGCTAACCGTACGTTGGTTGAAATGGCTCGATCGATGATGATTCATGCTGATACACCGAAAGCATTGTGGGCTGAAGCAATCAACACAGCGGCATACCTAAGGAACAGATGTCCAACTCACATATTAAACAACAAAACTCCGTACGAGGTTTTTCATGGTAAAGTTCCATTTGTTGGACATTTGAAGACATTCGGATCGTTGGCGATAAGTCTGAAGAAATCTCATAAGTCAAAGTTTGAAGCTCGAGGTGAGGAATTTACTATGGTTGGGTATTCGTTGGTGTCAAAGGCATATCGTCTCTATGATAAGAGAATACGTGGTGTTGTAGAGCGGCGTGACGTCATGTTCGATGAGGATAAGTTCCAAGGCCAGACGAACAACTACAACGAGGTTGGACACGATGATGTGTTTTCTATTTGTTTTGATAACCGTACTACACCCGATGAAGTTACAACGCAAACGAATAACAATAACGTAGTAGATGACGACAGCGTTAATGATAATAATGATAATTTGGGTGGAATTAATGATCAATTTGACACGGCTGATGAGAATTCTGATGATGACGTTCAGGAAGAACGACAAGTTAGAATTGGACCTGGTAGACCAAGGATTGTTAGAACTGGAGGTCCAGGACGACCAAGAAAGGTATACAATCAGCTTTTTACTATTTGCGATGACTTGATTCCATATGACGTTAATTCTGCATTATCATGTGAGAGTAAGAACAATTGGAAGAATGCCATGAGAGCCGAGATTAATGCTTTACAGAAAAATAAGACATGGTCTTTGGTCGATTTACCAGACGGTCATAGAGCAATTGGTTCGAAATGGGTGTTCGCTCTCAAACGCGACAAACAAGGCAATGTAGAACGTTTCAAGGCACGTCTTGTTGCAAAAGGTTGCAATCAGCAATTTGGAATTAACTACACAGAGACATTTTCACCGGTCGTACGTCATGCTACAATACGGACGGTATTGGCATTGGCTGTTCAAGAAGAAATGCATTTGCATCAGATAGATATTAACACTGCTTATCTAAACAGCAATCTCGACGATGAAATTTATATGCGACAACCCGAATTCTTTGTTGATGCAAGTAATCCAAATAAGGTTTTAAAATTGAATAAAGCTATTTACGGCCTTAAACAATCAGGCAGGAACTGGAATGAAAAACTTGACAGTGTTCTGAAAACAATCGGTTTTTCAGCATGTCAAAATGAACCCTGTCTGTACAAAGGCAATTTCAATGGAAACAGAATGATGGTATGCGTATACGTAGACGATTTAATTATTGCTTGTAAGAACAAGGAGGAGATAATTAAGTTCAAAGATCGTTTAGCCGAAGATTTTGAGATGACTGACAAGGGTGTTTTAAATCATTTTTTGGGTATTGATGTTGCTCGGGAAGGAGACATCGGTCCAATTAAGATATGCCAAACTCAGTATGTGAACGATATTCTGAGACTACATAAGATGGACAACTGTAAGGCTGTATCGACACCTCTTGATCCTGGCTATAAAGGTAAATGTGACTATGACTGTGAACGAGCAAATAAAGAACAGTATCAGTCTGTTATTGGCGCATTATCGTTTCTTGCTGTGACAACAAGACCCGATATCCAGCACTCCGTATCAAAGTTGGCTCAACATAGCACAGATCCACACGTCGAACATGTAGTTGCCGTAAAACATTTACTACGCTACCTAAGAGGGACTACTGATTTAGGATTAATTTATAAGAAAGGCAACAACACTGTTAAAGGCTACGTTGATTCTGATTGGGGAAACGACGCCGTCGACCGTAAATCTTATACGGGATATGTTTTCTTCGTAGGAGATTCTATTGTTTCTTGGGAATCTAAAAAGCAACAAACTGTAGCCCTTAGCACAACTGAAGCAGAATATATGGCAATGTCTAATGCTTCGAAGGAGGCCATATATCTTAGGCGCTTACTGAATGAACTTGACTATTGTGATGGTTATCCGATACAACTAAACGTCGACAACCAAGGTGCGATCAAATTAGCTATGAATCCAGTTTTTCATAATCGCACAAAACACATCGACATCAGGTACCACCATGTACGTGAGGTAATTCGTAATAAAGAAGTTCAACTGAAGTACTGCCCTACCAATGAGATGATCGCTGATATCATGACGAAGAATCTTTCTAAATCGAAGCATATTAATTTTGTAGAATTAATGAATATGAAATAATTACTTATTTTGTAAAGGGACATCCATGTTGAGGAGGAGTATTAAAACTTGGCAACCCCTATACAACATGTATGTTACTCTCTGTTCCCTTTTTACTTCGCACTGTACTTTGCATACAACATTTGAATTGTATTTGCACTCATGTGTGCTCTATTACGTTTGAATTCCTTTTAATGTATTTAGTCTTTAAGTTGATCTTTAAATAAAAGCACAGATTTTAACATTTTCTTCACTGCGTGCTACGTCCAGCACGCAGTGAAGATTGGTCGAATATTATCCAATAATGAATGCTGGGTCTCAAGATGGGTGATGGTGTTGCGAATAGTATGGTCAGTAGGCCGATTACTATGTTGACCATAAGTTGAACGAAGTGCACGAAACACCTTCCTCACAGAACGTAAATTTTCGTAATAAAGTTGAACGATTTGTAAACGATGTTCAGGCGTAAGTCTTTCCATGATGTAATGCCAAACAATACTAAACAAAAATAACATGACAGCATGACACGACTCATACGTGATCTGTCAAAAAAAGGCCATTGAAAAAAGGATCTCTATTTGGATCACCCATTATTTGGATACTGAGAAACATATTGCCGATCAGTAAGTATACAAATTATCATAAGTCGACTGATTTCTGAGAAGATTTCCATCTGTTGCTCACAAATTGTAAAAAGATACTAGATTGTGTTAATTTCTAAACCTTTGCCTATATTTGCTTTAGGTCGACTGTACGAGTATGGTTTAAGAGCCGTTTTTGAGTCCCTGGGCTTCATGGGTTAAACCCATTATCATAGCTTAAAAACAAGTGGCTGTGCCGAAGCCCTCCAACATGGATTACGGTCCAGTATAAACATTTTGTCAAGGGGCGTAGCATCGGTGTTTTTTCTATCAAGGTATGTTTCTTTTCTTACCAACAACATAAACAGTGATCGACTATCGTTAGAGCGCACCTTAAATATTTTTTAACATTGTTTATACTTCTGTGACTATCAAATACCGACCTGAAGTGATTAGTTTTTTATCACAACACTAAGAAGGCAATGGAATGTAAGAACCTTTACATGGCGAAAATTTTTTGTTTACGCATAAGCCAAATGGTTTCAAAACCTAACACATTTTTCTGCGACATTCGTTTAAACGCATCAGCAAAAAAATATATCAAAGGGTTGCTACATATACTTCTGGACCAGGCAAAACACTACGTACCATCTGACATTTCCATTGAAAAGTTTGACGTACGTAAACGTACTCAGAACGTTTTGACGTACGACCATCATTTGTGTTGTTTACAGTGACTTGAAAAAATCAATTTGGCAAAAAATGGAATTAACTCGTGGATATTTTCGTGCGATAATTTTTCACAACTTTCGACGTGAATTATCACGACAAGAGTGCATCGATGAACTTAAATCTTTGAATGACGATAAAGCACCATCCTATAGCACTGTCAAAAACTGGTTTAATGAATTCAACCGTGGCCGACGCTCGCTCAATGACGAAGGTCGTCCAAAAACGGCCGTTGTGCCGGAGAACATTGATGCCGTGCGTGAACTGATAATGCAAGATCTTCATGTGACAAACCGTGAGATAGAGGCATCCTGGGGCATTTAGTCCACCAGCACACATTCGATATTGCATGAACACCTGGCCGTAAAAAAGGTTTGTTCTTGTTGGATCCCGCACAATTTGACAATCGCTCAAAAAAAAGCTGGTGCAAAGAAATTTTAAAAAAATACGATCGCGATGCTTCAAAAGACGTTTATAAGATCGTCACAGGTGACGAATAATGGATCTATGAGTTTGGCCCGAAACAAAACAGCAAACGACCGTGTGGGTTGTTCGTGGAAGAAGCACTACGAAGCAAATGGTCGCCTGTTTCTTCGGCAAAACTGATCATGTGGTGACTGTTCCACTGACTGGTGCACCACAATTTGTTTACCTAAAGTCTTCGGAGAAAGATTCGAAAAACGAACAAGAGAAGACGAATCATTGTGCACCATGACAATGCGAGCTCTCACACATAGGTTCAAACCAGCGGCTTTTTGACCGGCCAAAACGTCGAATTGATGGGTCTCAATCGAAATGGAAAAAGTGTTTCAACAATTGGTTTGAGCGCATGCAAAAGTATATAAATCATGCTGCAGAAAACTTTGAAAAACAATAAAACCATTTTTGATGATAAATATTCGCATTTTCATTATTAGGCCAGAAATGTATATAGCAGCCCTCGTAGAAGGGTTTATTCCCTGACAAAGCTTTATTTGTTTATTTAAAAAGTTTTTTTTGATCCCTCGATATTTTTTAGGTCTTGTATTTAAGCGTCTTTTTATTTTTTCATGTATTGAACTGCTGCATATTTATTCCTAGTCACTGTGCTTGGTGTCTGCTGCCTTTTTGATATCAATGCGATTTTTTGTTTTGTTTCGTTTCGTTTGCCGTTTTTGTTTGTTTTGTTTTTCAGTCTGTCATAGTTGTCTTGAGTGTTAAGTATTTGCGACAGTTGTGGCATGCCAGCCATACCATGTTAAGTAATATGGCTCTATAGACTTTCGGCCTGTCTGTCTTTTGACTGGTTGGCTTGTGCCAAAGTTTTTGCTTGAACGGTTTGCTTTTTTCTAGTTTTTTTCTCTCACATTTGTGGCTGTCTTTATTGGTTGCCAGAGTACACTCATATGCGGAAAATTAAGATAAAAAGTGTTATAGGTAATGTTAAAAGTGTATGGTTACTGCGTAAATTGGATGAAAATGTTGAGCTCAACATTTCTGTAGGCCAGAATATTTTGGTTGGTCCAAAAATGCATAGATCTTGGAGTCCAGAAACAAATTCTACTAAAGCTTGCTATAATAGTACGGTGAAATTTTAGTAACTTTCGATTAAAACTTAAGAGCTACTTAAAAGTGAAGAATAATAACTTGCATCATTATCGTAGCTATAAAAAATTAACACACTGAACAGGTATTAACCGGCTCTTGACCTCTTGTATTTATATTTATTTAGAAGACAAGTTTTTTTATAATTTTTTTTTTAAAAATTAATATAAATTTAAAACGAACCTTTTGAAATAAATTTTATGCAGATGATTCACTCAAATTTGCATCTTCGATTAGGCCCATATATAGCGTGATAGAGGTATTTTTTCAAAACAGAAAAAAAATATAAAAATTCAAATCAAGTGTGGAATCTTTATTGGTAATTTGAAAGGACATTTTATGGCATTTATTTTTTGAAAATAATCGCCTTCAAATGTTGGCAACTGTATTATGGAAATGAGCGTTCGGCGAGAAACGGGAAGATCCGCTGTTTTCGAACAAAATGTTGTTCAGTGATGAGGCCCAGTTCTGGCTCAACGGCAAAGTCAATAAACAAAATTGCCGCTTTAGGACTGAAAAGCAACCAGAAGAGGTTCAAGAGGTGCCATTATACCCAGAGAAGACCACGGTTTGGTGCGGTTTATAAGCTGATGCAATTATCGGTGCATATTTTTTCAAAAATGATGATAATATCGATCTTTATGCTACCTGAAATTGAAGCTCGTAATCTTGACCACACTTGTTTGCAAGAGGACGGTGCCAATTACGATACAGCTGCTCAAACAATTAATGTATTAAGAGGTCATTTCGAAAAACAGCTAATTTCTCCTTTTGGACAAGTGAGTTGGCCGCCTAGATCGACTGATATCACACCTTTAGACATTTTTCTTTAGGGTTACGTAAAGTCCAAAGTCTATGCTGACAAACCAGCTACGATTCAGGTTTTGGAAGCCAACATTACGCGTGTCATTAAAGCCATACCGGTCGAAATGCTCGAACGAGTCATCCAAAATTGGACCCTCAGAATGGAATGGAAGGAAATTATATTCAAAAAATAAATGCCATAAAATGTCCTTTCGAATTACCAATAAAGTTTCTAAAACTGCCTATGGGATTGAAAATGAACCATATCAACACCCACCCCCGTTTGAAATTTGGTCAGAATCGGATGTTATATGTGTCGGATGTCTGTTAGAGCTACGGGCTCTTCAATCGATTGAAGCTCTGCCCTTGTATCAAAACATGAACCGACAGAGTTCAATTTAAACAGAGTTCATCTTTTGCAAAATCTGCACAAAGTGCACAATCTTCGTAGAGATCGGCTCATATTTGCGACCTATGGGACATTACTCAATCGACTCAGGTAGTACTAATGTACCATAAGCACAGAATATCTCGTCCTTCATTTAAAGAGTTACCACGAAACACAAATTATATCTTATCAAAAAAAAAAAACAACTGATACAGATTTAAAAATATTTATTAATTTTTAATGAACTTCCCCCACCCCACTCATCACATACAATTTACCTGAAGTTCATGAAATCGTTAATAGATGGCGCTATTTTAAAACATATTGTCTTGTTGCTTCAATTAAATCACAATGTTATGATATTCATTGATACATTCGTTCATTAACAACCAAGACACTAAATATAAAATGCATCACAGTGGGATATGTCATGTCCGAGTCTTGTCCATGGCTAAAGCTGAAAAACTAAACCACTTCTTTAAAGCCGACATTGCGCCTAATGATCTCTTTAAAAACGCATTTAAATCAATTTCAAATAAAATGTCACACTAAATGGTCTGGAACAATTTCCAAACCAATCGTTTTCCACAATCAAAACGACATACATACAATGCGGAACAAATCAAACACTTGTTTAAGATAACGAAGAAAAACAATTTGATTAAACTATTGATGTGTGTCTACACGGCCGAACATCGAGGGCATCTTCCAAAAGCCACTATGGTGGGAACTGAAGTGTTTTGTTAAACAAATACCCCGAAAACGTATGTAAATGAAGGGTAACCAACGATGACCAAACTATGAAATTAACATAACTATCGAAAATGACAAATAATTTAACAAAGCCCAACCACCAGCACCATGACAGGGAATTCAGCGGGTAAGACAAACAAAGCTCTCGAAAAGGCACAAATTAAGCCAACACCTGATTCGCTGATGAGACAAACAAGAGGTGTAACACTATTGGTGACATATTTAGTTTGACTTCGATAAAAAAAAAAAACTAAACACTAATATTGACTTGATGTGGGCTCAACAACAACCACAAGGGGGACAAGTGGTCAAATGATCTCGAAATATCGTGTAAGCAAACGAAAATCACAGTAGACATGAATCTGACAAAGCGTACCTGGTTTTTGGGCATCTCATTAAGAATTCCAATTATTTTAACGCACAACGACAACCCTCGTCAAACAAAAAATCCTTAGCTTTTTAAGTTAACGAACATTAGCTAATGGAAAAATTGACCTTAACATCTGAATTGTTATTTAAAAGTCGCCATATTTTTCGTTCAAAATTTTAATTCTCGAACCCTTCTTCGTTTAAATAAGCCACGTTTACTGGCATATTTGCTTAAGTGTTGCTCATTCATTAGTGATTTTAATATGGGGTTTTTTTGTTGGCTGGTCTGCTCGGTTCGTTCGGCCATTTGAAAATGTCACCATGGTGTCGCCGTATTCAAAATGTCTCATAATAGTAATAATTTGTCAAATTTTATGAACGCCATTAATGTTTTTGCTTAATTTCGAGCAGGTTTCTTTTGCTCTACCCCCCCATAGTTATTGTTTTATGTTAATTTTTTCTCGCTGGTCTGCTGGCATTGTGATTTGTACGAAACTTGTTGTGGTGACACTTGAATATTTAATTATATTCAAATTGTCTGACATTTATGTTGACCGAAAAAATGGCGTCATTTTGCTGCCATTAGAGTTTTGTGGGGAGTGAGCGAATAGGAATGGAATATGTCGCCAAGTTGAATTTAGTTAAAGCTAATTATTAGTTTATTGAGGTATACGAATATAACTAAAATCTTAATTTTGGCCCTAATTGTGCTATTATTTCTAATTTAAAGACTTTGTTGTTTGTCTAATGAGCGGAAATCAGCAAACTCAAAGTTCATATCAAGAAGAAGAAAGTTTGTGTCTTAAATCTTTTGATTTTGGCTGTCTGCAAAACAATGTGTTGGGTATATAAGCAAACTTACTAAGTATATACGAGTATTTACCAAAATTGGTAATGGAGAAATTTTTCTGTGGTAGAAGCTGGATTTGTAAAATTCACAAAAGTTTCATAATTTAATTTGTTTGTTTTTTGTTGGGCTAATTGTGGTCAGTTTTGGCTTGATGTAAATAATTTAAGTTCGTAATAAAAATCATTGCGTTTATATAGGGTGAATAATATAAAAGTATTTTTCAATATTGTTTTTCCTTTCACAGATTACGCGAGAGTTGTGCTTAACTTATTTTTTTTTCTTTTGCCATTTCATCATGGAAAGACTTACACCCTGAAAACCACTTTTTGATGCGGTTTATGGGCTGGTGGAATCATCGGTCCATATTTCTTCAAATTCGAGACAAATGATCAATCTAGAAATATTTTTTTCCAATACGGCTTTTTCACAGATTTCGCTTGAGTTAAATTATTTTTTTCTCAGTATTTTTTGCCATTTCATCAGAGAAAGACTTGCACCGTGAAAACCACGGTTTTCGAGTCATTCAAAATTGGACACTCAGAATGGAAACCCTGAGGCGTAATAGCGGCTAACATCCAAAAATATAAGTGGCATAAAATTCCATACTTAATTTGTAATTTTTTTGAGAAAAATACCTCATAATTGATCATCCGATATCACTACGCTATCTAACAATACATATTACACTTAAATCGGGTAATATATATTTGAAACAATAAACCATATGGAGGGAACAAGCTATTTTAAAGTTCTTATTTCTTGGCTACATTTTTTTAAGGACATATAATTTTAAAGGATAATATTTTTTTTTTGGAATTACTTTTGCCGTTTCGTCCTCCTAGTAGTCTTAATTTATACTCTCCACCATAGGATAGAGTCATTCCATCATTGCGTTTGTAAAATCATGCAAGACTTTTCTGCAACTCTATAAGTTATATGTACATATAAAGGGTGATCCATCTAGAGGTATTTTTTCAGAACAAAAAAAAATAAAAATTCAAATTAAGTGTCGAATCTTTATTGGTAATTTGATTGGACATTTTATGGCATATATTTTTTGAATATAATTTCCTTCAAATGTCGGCCACAACAACGCCTCAGGGTTTCCATTTAGAGGGTCTAATTTTGGATGACGCGTTCGAGCATTTCGACCGGTATGGCTTTAATGACAAGCGAAATGTTGGCTTTCAAAACTTGAATCGTAGCTGGTTTCAGCCTAAGGGTTTCCATTCTGAGGGTACAATTTTGGATGACTCGTTCGAGCATGTCGACCGGTATGGTTTTAATGACACGCGTAATGTTGGCTTCCAAGACCTGAATCGTAGCTTGTTTGTCAGCATAGACTTTGGACTTTACATAACCCCAAAGAAAAATATCTAAATGTGCGATATCACTCGATCTAGGCGGTCAACTCACCTGTCCAAAACGTGAAATCAGCTGCTTTTCGAAATGACCTCTCAATAGATCCATTGTTTGAGCTGTATGGCAAGTGCCACCGTCCTGTTGAAACCAAGTGTCGTCAAGATTACAGGCTTAAAGTTCAGGAAGCATAAAGATCGCTTTCATGGCGCGATAGCGAGCACCATTCACGGTTACGTTCCGGCCATCACCATTTTTGAAAACTTATAAACCGCACCAAACCGTGGTTTTCTCCGCACGCAGAGAAAAGATATGGTTACTATATGGTCACGGCAACAATAACGTGTTCTCCACAATAAAAGCATGTTCGACGCAACCATAGTATTGTTTTTTGAATTGTATTTTGACAATAGTATGATTGCGGCAGTATTAATATTGTTGAAATGTAACAATACTATTATTATCAATTTTAGTAAAGAAAATATGGTTGTAACAAACATATAAATATCGTTGGTGTTACAAAATTATTGTTGTTTAAGATTTATGTTAACAATAATATGATTAGGGCCAATATACCGTATGGTTGTGATGTAAACTATGCATAACAGGTTTAACAGGCCAACGTTCATACATGTATATCTGTGTGTTTTTTTTTTTTGGGAAACAAAAGCTACCTCTGTTGTTTTTTCTATTCGACTTCCTTTTGAATGCATTTTTGGTTTCTTGAACGAAAGGTTCAATAGAAGCATGGTATCAAATCTGGCTATGAACACATTGTAATGTAATTTAAAATTTAGATAAATACAAATCTCTATTGTTGAATATCAACATAACCCAACACTTATAAATAATTTTGGAGACCATAGTATGGTTGAGTGGAATCATACTGTGGTTGTATGTGAAACATACTATGGTTGTGAGAATCATAATATTGTTGTGAGGATCATAATATTGTTATGAGGGTCATAATATGGTTTAGTGTGAATCCACAGTATGGTTGTGGAGATCATACTATTGTTGTGTGTGAATCCAACTATTATTGTGAAGATCATAATATTGTTATGGGGATCATAGTATGGTTGAGAGCGAATAATATTATTGTTGTGGATATCATACTAAGGTTGTGTGTGAATCTAACTATTATTGTGAGGAACATAATATTGTTGTGGGGATCATAGTATGGTTGTGTGTGAATCATAGTATTGTTGTGAGGATCATAATATTGCTGTGCCACAACCATATACCCAACAGTAGTATGATCCTCTTCGAATATTGTCACCCAACCATACTTTTTTTCTGCGTGTGGGTATAATGGCACCTCTTGAACCTCTTCTTGTTGCTCTTCAGCACAAATGCGGCAATTTTTCTTATTGACTTTGCCGTTGAGCCACAAATGGGCCTCATCACTGAACAAAATTTTGTTCGAAAACAGCGGAGCTTCCCGTTTCTCACCGAACGCTTCTTTCCATAATACAGTTGCCAACATTTGAAGGTAATTATTTTCAAAAAAAATAAATGCCATAAATTGTCCTTTCAAATTACCGATAATGATTCCACACTTGATTTGAATTTTTATATTTTTTTTGTTCTGAAAAATACCTCTAGATGGATGATCCTTTACATATATATTATGATTCAGAAACAGGGACCCATAAATCGCCTCCTGCAACATTGGTCGTATAGGTACACAAAGACAACTAAATTTCTTCACGAATCTAAATTTGTCATTATTTTTACGACAATGACATATTCAGAGTCATACCACGAATGGATATTATAAAAGCTTCCACTTTTCCACTATATTACTTTAATAATTGAACTTAAAAATAACTATGCCTGTAAGTTGGGCAGGGGCTCAAAAAATGTGCTCGGAGACATACAGGTATCCAGAAACAGTGATTTGACAAAACAAAATATGTTCCCAAACTTCTGATTTGGGCCAATTTGGGACCCGGTTGGCCTCTTTTACTATGGACATAAGGAAATTAAAAGACACTAAACCTTCGTCACAAATCCGAATATATAAGTAACGTTAATGCTGAGTTTTTGTCGCGCCGTGGCGATGTTAATTGGCCGCCACGGCCATGTGATTTGACACCGTTGGACTTTTTTTTTTGGGAATATTTAAAAGAAAAATTGTTCGTCAATAATCCAAGAACATTTAAAAGTTAAAGTATGTTTATTTTATTTATAATTAACACCGTGCATTTTTGTTGGACCACCCTTCATTTCTTTATGAATCCGAAAATCACATGTATATTACGATTCAATGAAATTGTAGGCCTTGACCAATGAGTCTAGTGCTAAATACACACGAGGATACCGTTGCAGCAATACAGCCATGTTGAACCAAACTTTGCTTCGTGTAGAGCGGTGCTGAAAAATAGGTCCACTCCAACGTAGATATATAAATACTCAGAAATAGTGCAATTTTCTGCAGAATCTGAACATGTTATTAATTTAGTGATTTGGCTTAGTTAGAAGCCGCTTAGTTAGAAGCCGCCCTACCGTAATGTTCGCAGACATATGGGTATCATGAAACAGTGATTTTCTCATAAATATACTTATATACCTATATTTAAGAATTGTGCAAGTTTGAACTTGAATGGGCTCAGATTCAATTAGTTTTACGTAATTCTTTCTTAAGAAACCGCACAGCCGGTCCTTAAAACCTAACTGATCGCCCTAGTAAAGGGTACAGAAGTTTTTAACATCTGAAAGGAAATTAGAAAGACAGTATGTTTAGTATCGAATCAGCTACATATTTAATGGAGCAATGCGCGTCCTTTCATCGTTTTAATCAATGCACAAAAAGCATTTGATAGAGACCAAATTGAACACTAAATAACTTCAATAATGTTAGACTGTATCGGCACATTTTATTTGTAAAAACCACTTCAGCGTTTTGAGGCCGCTCTTCAAACCACATTCTGAATTTCTTCTTATTCAAATTTAGCATCATGTATTACGATCAACTTATAACCAACCTTTTATATACGAGTACATACCTGGGCCCGCTTGGCTATAGAATTTGTTACGATTATTCAACAAAGGAACCAATTTTTGTGCTCCCTACGCCCAATTCGATTTCGTTTGTTTTCCGCTGCAAGACAAATAACCAACAAATGAAACAATAAAGGACTGTGTGATGTTTGGTGCAGTATTTTCTCATTACAACATAAACAATTAACACTTCATTAAATTCGGACAGAACGAGTCTTATCTACCCGCCACCATGGATTCGCTATTGTATCCATATGGCTTCGACATACGTCAAATATTCCAAATAAATCGATACGAGTATTGCATTAGAAATTAAATTTTCTGCTTGTAAACAACATAAAAGCATAAAGGCATCGTTCCATGGGCTCGAGCTCGATATTTTAAAAATTCTTCTATATTTGAATTCGAAACGAAATTTGATTTAATTTCAGTGCCCGTGTGCCAACATTTATTGTAAGTTGCCGCAAGTACGAGCAACACCTTGAAACAAACCTTAAGAATTATTCAATATCAATAAGTATTTAATAACATACTTTTCTTTAATTTTAGTTTCGGCCAAATCTTGCAAATACGAGGGTTACTATTTATATTTCGGGTCCTGGCAACACTAGTGTTCCCAGAAGCAAACTGGAACTTCCATTGGAAACTTTGACATTTTTTAGCATAACTTCACTCAGAACGTTTTGTTATTTGAGGGCGAATTGTTTTGTTTACAGTGTGTTGAACAATTTATCTCAGTCAAAAAATGGAATTATCCCGTGAACATATTCGTGCGATGATTTTTTAAGATTTTCGTCGAGAAAAGGGTGTTTAAATTAACTTGTTTCGACCTTTGGCGATGAAGCACTATCAAAAACCACTGTTAATCGAGTTCAGTTTCGGACGCCGTTCGCTCCAGGACGAATTTCGTGAAGGACGTCCAACTTCGGTCACTTTGCCAGAAGCCATCGATGCTGTGCGTGAACTGATTAAGTATGACCTACATATGACATACCGTGAGATTGAGGCATACTTGGGCATTAGTATGACAAGCACCAATAAGATATTGCATGCTCATATGGCCGAGAAAAAAAATTGTTCTCGTTGGATCCACATAATTTGATGAATGCTCAAAAAAAGGCTCGTATCGATTGGAGCAAAGAATTTTTAAAAAATTACGATCGCAGTGCTTCAAAAGACGTTTACAAGATCGTCACAGGTGACGAATCATGAATCTATATATATATGAGCCCGCTTGAACATCGTAGCAAAGTCAATTCTGAGTGGTACACAATTTGCTGGCCTGAAGTCATCGGAGAAATTCGAAAAACGAACAAGAGAAGACGAGTCATTGTGCACCATGACAATGCGAGCTCTCACACATCGGCATAAACCAGCGCCTTTTTGACCGGACAAAACGTCGAATTGATGGGTCATCCACCGTACAGCCCTGTTTTGGCACCCAAAGACTTATTCTAATTCCCTAGCATCAAGAAAAAATGCATGGTCAATGTTTTTCATCGCCCGAAGCAGCTGTTGAAGTGTTCAAAAATCATGTTTTGGGGGTGTCTCAATCGGAGTGGAAAAAGTGTTTCGAAAATTGAAATGTGCGCAGGCAAAAGTGTATTGATCTTAAAGGAGAATATTTGAGAAAAAAAAAAAAAAAACATTTTTTATGATAAATATTCGCATTTTTATTATTAGGCCAAAAATATATATATATAGCAACCCTCGTATATGTCTATATTTTATTTCATTTTTAGTTTCGGCCAAATCTTGCAAATTTATGTATTAGGGTGGGCCGATTTGAAAGGAAAAAAAAATTGTCGATATTGTGCCATCGATTTTTTGATCGCTTTTGGCATGAGGATAAAAAAGTTTCACTACGACATATCAAAAAACCTAATATATAATAATATTTTTGGTGAAATTAGCTTCAATTTGAGTTACCTGAACATACCATTGGTTGCTTGTAAAGGGTGTCCAAAGAAGAGCGCAATTTTTAAATTTTAAATAAAACACAAATATTTAAGAAAAAATCGTGAACTTTATTATATCGTAAAGTAGACAGAATGAGGTTATGTATGGAACAATATATCGTGCAGATGGCCGCCGCGGCTTTGCTGGCATGCACGCGATCTTTTAATGAAATTTTCAATGACCGTTTTGCATGAATGCTGCGGTATTTCATTAATGCAGCGTCCAATTTCGTCTTTTAAGGCTTGAGTCGTCGTCGGCTTATTCGCGTAAACCATCGACTTCAAAAAACCCCAACGAAAAAAATCTAATGGTGTTAAATCGCACGATCTAGACGGCCAATTCTGATCTCCAAAACGCGAAATAACACGACCGGGAAATGACTGATGCAGCAATTAAATGTTTCTCTGGCTGTATGACATGTGGCGCCGTCTTGTTGGAACCACATGCCCTCCACATTCATTTCTTCAATTCTAGGCAAGAAAAAACTGGTTATCATTTCACGATACCAAACACCATTGACGGTTTGCGCTTGACCTGCCTCATTTTCATAAAAAAAGGTCCAATGATTCCTCCAGCCCAAAAACCACACCACACAGTGACACGTTGAGGATGCATTGGCTTCTCGTGAATCACTCGAGGATTTTCCGCACCCCAAATGCGACAATTCTGCCTATTGACGAAGCCATCAAGATGAAAATGGGCCTCGTCACTGAAGATGATTTTATCGGCAAAATCAGCATTTTCATGTTGTCTCAATTTCACAATGAGAATGCGTTGTTCATTCGTGTAGCGCTCCATTTTTACTAACCTCGTACCTTCTACTAACAAACAGTAACAATTGTTCAAATGTCAAACAATGACACTTCGAATGTTGCTAAATTTAAAAATTGCGTTCTTCTTGGGACACCCTTTATTTACCTAGGGATTTAGTGTGTACTTAATTTGTTTTTCTGTTTGTAATACCAAAAATATTGAATGAAGAACTTTTCAGGGAAATAAATGGTTGGTCGTCGTAAAATTCTATGCTGATCTAGCCACGTCCGTCTCTCCGTCCGTCTGTGTGTGTTGAAAAAAAGAAAAATGTTCCTGGAAACCAATTACATATTTAGACGACATCACATTTGACCAAGATTTTCATAAGAGACCGTCTGTGTGTTGAAAGAAAGAAAAATGCTCCTGAAAACCAATTACATATTTAAGTACACGACATCACATTTGACCAAGCTTTACATAAGAAACTGTCAATATAGAACCTACAATATCGAAAATAATTCTGACTAATTAACCTCCAAACTTTCGGCAGGACATACTTAAAGCGATGCCATATTTAGCATTATCTGAACTGAAACTAATCTAAACGTAAATGCTCCTTTCAACAACAGATCAAAATGACCAAAATGCCACATATTACCAAAAGTACATCATGTTCCTTTCTTTTCACCCCATACTTTGCCCCTTATTGAGCTTCATTCTCACATTCAACACTAAAGCTGTGTTTTTTTTTAGAAGAACACGTTAAAGATCTCATCCGAACACAAACACCTCATTATTCTACCAAATTTGAAAAATGTCCAACATTTTTCTTAACACCAGGATTTAAATTGGATACATATTTCAACATTCTGACTCATAATTCTCCTTACAACAGCGAACGGAAAAGATATTTCGCTTAACATTTCACATGTCCAGAAATCACTCCGAAACCAATCACATCAATCCTGTCAAGTTCCACGGCGAGAGCCAAACAGAAAACTGTTGCGGTTGACATTTGAAACAATATCTCTTTTGGTATGAAAAACTCCCGAGCCTCAAACGAGACACAGCAAGGATTTAATGGAACACTTGTGCCAGAGCTCTTAACACCGGATCATGGAGTACGAATGTACATACCTTGGAACGACTGCGACCTGAAACTAAGTAATCAGAGAAACCACCAACACCAACGAACCAACCAAACGACAACCACAACAAAGAAAAGAAAAAAACTACAAAAAAGAGCCCAAGGAGTTTTAGAAACGACACTCCAACAAATGGACATTGGACGGATGGTGGATGGATGGATGGGTGAAGTGAGTGCAGCGCCCAAGGAGCGACGATCGAAGGCATGAATGAATAAGTGCCGGGGCCGTGGTGGTACTTTATGGTGTGCCATAACAATGTAGCACACATGTTCCGAAGCTGTGGATGACTGGCTGGAACTGCAACTATGACACTGGTCACAAAAATCGCACAAAAGTCACCAAAGAGTGCACTAAACTCTCCAATGTCCAAATGCACTTTACGAAATCAACAGACAGATTTTTGCCCCCTCCCCTTCTCCACCACGGCGGAGCGAGCGAGTGACCATGCGCCAACATACGTTGCATACATCGTGGCTGTGGCGTATCCGCCACACTCAGACATATCCAAAGGGAATAACTTATGTACGCTTGGGGTACAATAAATTCTTTTCTTTTGGCTGGCAAAAAATGTCAATTAGGCGAGATTTTGTTATGGTCTAAACTACGACAAACATACGAACAGCAAGAAAAAACGACTTATAACATATTGGCTATGGGCTAACCCAGCAAACCATTTCGCGTTGCGACTCTGAGCGCCATAATAATGACGAGGCATATGTATGTGTATTTCATCAAATGAAGGTGGGTATATTTTTAATGTTGTCTATCCATTTGTAAGGTTATACAATTTTAATAAGATCCAGCTGGGCTTATATATCCATCTGTCAATATCCTTCCACTATGTCCGTGGAAGGCAGCGTAAAGTCACACTATTAAAGCTAGGTGGCTGAAATTTGGAATATGAATGTCCTGGCCATAATAGGTGTTGAAGGAGTAGGGTAGCCCACTTAAAATTTTAAATTTGAATCGGTTGAAAAAAAGGACTGATAATTTTTAAAAATGTTAGTTTTATTAGGAAGGTTGAACTTTGTCATTTAATAATGGAGCCTTATCTGATGCTTTTTCGCTTTTCCCAATGGACTGAAGATTGTTTAGCAGTAGATGAAGAATTTTACCCAAAAATTGTATTTTCAGATAAAGCTCACTTTTATCTCGGTGACTATGTCAATAAGCAAAATAAACGCATGTAGGGCTTAGAGAACCTACACGCGACTACTCATATTGAGAAGACAATGCATCGACAACGAGTCACTCTTTGGTGTGGATTTTGGGCTGGCGGCATCATTGGGCATTTTTCTTTTAGAGCCGACAAAACTTACGCGTGAGAACTATTTCAGCTCATAATTTACCAGATAGCGCTACAGAGTTTTTTGTTTGTTTTAAATTCGTTAATACATTTTATTCGACAATAACAAATTAGTTTCCAAAAGTTCAAGAGAATGCCATGAACGACATTTAGTGTCAACAAGACGGGTCACATGTCACAAAGCCAACACAACCATCGATATTTTCAGGACTGTTTTTGAAAATCAAATAATCAGCCGAAATCGTGATGTCAATTTGGTCATTGAAACGATTCGACCCGAAACTTTCGAAAATGTACTAAAAAATGATAAAGTTCAACGTTTCCAATAAAACCGGAAATTTAAAAAAATGATCACTCCTTTTTTTTAAATTTACAATTTTAAAGGGCCCACCTTGTAGGTCGGATCGGGAAACAGCTAACATTTGGTCACCACTTAAAAACTTGGTCAACGTTGACTCCGACAAAATCTTAATATTTCTGCAGTTTTCCGTTTTTATATCATACCTCCTACAGTCGGGCAATCTTTAAAAACTCATCTTTAAAGTTTATAACTTTGAATTACGTAAAAAAGCTGATTCGTAGCGTAGCGATTCAGCGTAGCCCCAAAGAAAAATGTTTGAAGGTGTGATATCACACGATCTAGGCGGCCTACTCACCGGTCCAAAACGTGAAATTAGCTGCTCTTCGAAATGATCTCTCAACAGAACCATTGTTAGAGCAGTTGTATGGCCTGTCGAATCCAAATGTCGTCAAGATTGCTGGCTTTAATTTCATGTAGCAAAAAGTCCGATATCATAGCGAGCATCATTCACGTTTAAGTTTCGGCGTTCATATTTGAAAAAATATGGAACGATGATTCCACCAGCTCATAAACAGCACCTAGGTTTCCGCGGTGTAAGTCTTTCCATGATAAAATGGAAAACAATACAAAAAAGAAAAAAATAGTGTTTAACACAACTCACGCGTAAAGAAATAGCCTCATTATCACCGTAAAACCAATCAATTTTTCACATTTTTTTCCAGTAAAAATTATCCAACATCTTTTGTACTTTTTCCTCCTTTCAGTTGTGAAAGCAAACAGTTCTTGCCTCTCTTTAAAACTTTAATTTTTTTGGTTCATTCAAAAAACTACAGCTTTTGAAGCTGTACCACAGTGGTTATAACTAAAAATTACAGAGCTCCAACTAACTTTCGGTTGTACTACTGGTACTACTCGGGGTACATGCAACCTCAATCTTTCAGTTGTGGCAAGGAATTCGTTATCTGTGTGCATCGACAAAAACATTTTCGATCCTGAATACTTATGTTTTGACCAAATCCAATTCATGGCATTAAAAGTCATTTTAGCGATTTCCTTCTGTCGGTCTGCCGGATGGTTCAAGCGACAAATTGCTAAAGGTGTTACCAAACTTTTTTTAATTTTGTAGGTCGCAATAATTTTCCAAGACTGTCTATTTGATTGAAAACGGTTCATATTGCCAGTCGCCGCCTCTGGTACCGCCCAAACAAATGTAGCTTTACGGGAAGTTTTGCTTTTATTGTAATATCGCAAATTTTATTTGCACGATTTCACTAAAAAATCAATGAAGTTAACAGACAAACTTGGTGACAAAAATTGCAATACTAGCCACGCCCCTCTAGTACCTCAACCACAAATGGCACTGTGTCAGTTCAGATGAGAAGCAATATAACTTGTCACCCAGTGCGTAAAATTCGCATGAATTGTAGTTTTATAGTAACAGCCCTGTACTCGTTTATAACAAACAAAGGTTGACACGCCCCATTCTGGTACCTTCAATGCAAATTAGCTATTCCGGTCATATTTGCTATTATTTTTTTAATTAGCCAACACTCAGGGGTTTACCCCTATACATGCAATGCATTGCGTTAGTCGGTGGAAAGCAAGCGATCGAAGGGGGGAAAGAGGGAGTTAGTAATTGACATTCGTCTTGAATTTCTGGATGTCGTAAATGGTGGTAAATACATTTGCCGGAAGTCGATTCCACATACGGACAATACGGGCGAAAAACGAATTCGATCTGTAGTATCTAATGTGGTCAACCGGCCAATCAATAACAAATGGGTGTGAATTCCTGGAAAGTCGTGTATCCCTGACGAACATCCTTACGTCAGGAATAAGACAACGAATGTCTGAAGAAAACACATCATGGAAGTAGCGATAGAACAGCGACACACAACCCACATTCCGACGATGCTCCAGGGAAACACAAGAGTTGGATACCCTACTGCCACCTATCAGCATCATCGCTCTCCTTTGAACACGGTTCAGAAACTCCCAGGATGATTTTGGAGCACCTGCCTGTATATGGGAGTTGTATTCCATGTTTGGCCTGATGTAGGTTGAAAAGATATCGATGGTACCCTTCTGGTACCATCCTGCCACACAAATAGTACTGTTTCAGTGGTAATTAAAACCCACATAATTGGTCACACTGTCTGTGAAATCCGCTAAAACTGTGAACGCCATTATATTTTAATAACGGCCTTATACACGTGTACGGAAAGAGTAGGTGACTCGCCTCATTGTGACACCTCCCGCGGAAATGGACAATTCCGGCCACTTTTGGTATTCGCATTGTAATTCTAATACTTTTCATACGATTTTGCTAAAATTAGTAATTAGCAAATAGAGTATAAATTAGACCAGCTGATAAAAATGTGGAGCCTTAGCCATGCCCCTTGTTTCACCCTCCAAACACACGGTACTATGCGACCGTAGATTGAAGCCCACATAATTTTTTTTCCTAATGCATGAATTTCTCATGTACTTTGGTACCTTCAATAAACCTATTTTATCTTTCTGTATGTGCATACAAAAAAGTGCATGCCACGCCCCATTCTAGCTCCTTTCATTAAATCGAGTTTTAACGAGACTTCGATAAAACCGGTACTCTCTAGGCAATGAAGGACGGAAAGAAGGAAATATAAATTCCATATGTGACGCGCAAAATAGAAAGGGACCTAAGGTTAAAAACCAGTTTTGTTCAGGAGAGCCATTTTAAAGATTAGGCCCCTTTCTATTTGCGCTTAGAATCGTCGACTTCACTTTCATAAAACGCGCATAGCTCTGGGAGGGAAGACTTTTGGGGCATGGGATCGGTCTCATTGTTGTTGTCCACATCAAAAAAAGAAAAAAAAATGAAAATTGATTTTTTTTTACCCTTAGGTCCCTTTCTCTATGCGCTGTCACATATATGGATGAGGGATATATGTAAGTCGGGTCAACTCACTGCAACTTTTTTTTACCGTTAAGCGCTCTGACGACTCTAAGGATTCCGGAACAATATCTGAGAATGCACTTATCCCAATGAAGGATGGAGGATGCCTCGGGTTATGCCTCATATCATCGAGCATGATAAACATCTTCGAATGTCTCCCTTAGAGGTTCGCTGGGTTCGATCCGTTTCGATTCAATTTGATGTTGTTATCCATTGGTACATGTGTCGAAGAGTTTTTTTTTTTCTTTTCTTTTTCCTTGTATGTTGTTCAAAATTGAAGTTGTTTATTACTGTTTTTGGAGAATATGTGGGAGCAAAATGTACAAATCATGGGGTGTTACTAAATACAATTGATTTGTTAAAAAAGGACAAGACAACACCTATTGTAGAAATGTTGCCAACGACACTTTGTTTTGCCTTTTTGCAAAAGGAAAACAAAAAAACAAAAAACCAGCAACTGAACCCAAAAACAGCAACCAGAAAAATGGCCACAGTTGCCAGCAAACAAACAATGATGACATAAAGGGCCTTTTCATTTTCAGATACAATGACATGTGAATTGAAAACACTTGCAGTGCGTAAAATCTTCATAAATAATGGCTTATTAAAGCCTTAAGCCATGGCAGACCCACAAATCCACGAACAAGTGAACATCTGTAAGACTTTGTTTTTAAGCTGGTGCACTGTTTGCTTCTTTCGCCTGGGCTCAATTGAATGTGCCACGGCTGAAAAAGAAGCACTGGAAAAAAACAAGGCAAAAAATCAAAAATAATTGCCTCTCTTTGAAAGATGACAATGGTGTTGACCGTTTAAATGTGTTTAAGCCAAACAGCCGAAGAGCATTGAAATGAACCAAACAAAAAAGATGCGTTTCTGTTGATTATGCCTCCGATTGAGGGGAGGATGATGATGATGATGCTGCTGCTGATGGCCAGAGCCATCGCCGTAGCCCAACTATAAAGTGTTCCCGTACAACATGTTAACAAACAAACTTACCACAATTCGTATGATCACTGCGGCTGCTGCTGCTGTTGATGCTATGGCAGTGCTTCAGCTCCTTCTCATATTGGCAAGACACTCCAATGTGACCATTAAAACCCATTCGCACACATGCGCACCGCAAGGCTCTCACCATCGTTGCGGACACTCACTACTCACATTTGGACGGTAAACATAGGTCAGTATTTTTGGTTGATGGATACAAGATTTATATGACAACATTGGCCATATTTTCAAATTTAATGAGACGAGATTCGGTGGAACACTCACTTCGACTATTTGCGCGTGTATTTGTGTGCAATGTGACAACGGCTAAGGTGACGCTCATACACTCATGCACATAGATAGATGATTGTAACCTGTAGAGAACGAAAATCCAGCTGGACAACTTATGGAGAAATTATATGAGGAGTTGAAGATGTAAGTGCCTGATTTTTACGGTTGACATTGTACAGGAAAAATATTAAGACAGATAAAATGAGAATACTGAAATTCTGTTGAGAATTAGTCGAGGGTCTTAATATTAACATTAGAAAAATTTATATTTTGCACTTTGAACATCGATAAACCGGCTTGATTTCTATTAAAATGTAGATGCAAGAGGGATGTATCTACATTTTAATAGAACTCACATTTTTCACAAAATGGCAAAGTGACATTGATGTTCGTGGTTGCCTAAGGCTTCTATCACGATTTCAGGTCCGTGACGACCTTCATCAGAAAGCTTCGCAGCAAAAAATATATTTTATATAATCGAACGTTTTCAGTTGAAATAAATTTTGAAGATTGCTTTAACTTCACGCAGAGAAAAAACATGGTTACTACATGGTCACGGCACTAATAAATTGTTATCCGCAATAAAAGTATGTTCGTCGCAACCATAGCATTGTTAACTGAATTTAGTTTTGACAATAGTATAATTGCTGCAATATTAATATTGTTGAAATGTAACAATAGTATTATTGCCAAATTTAAAAATGAAAATATGGTTAAAGCAACAATATTAATATGGTTGGTGCGACAAAAATATGGTTGGTGTGTTTTATGTTAACAATAATATGATAACGGCAATCATACTGTATGATTGTAATTTTTCTTCATTTAAATATGCTTTTAAGAACAAATGTTATTGGTACGGATCTAATGCAATAATAGTACTTTTTTATCGAAATCAAAATTTTTTAAACGAGCTGCTTTGCTTTTGTTTAACTGAAATATTTTTAATAAAAACGCTGACGTTTATTTTAACTTATTTTTTCTACTGTGAAATAAATCACTCCTATTATTTTGAATTTAATGTATTTTTGAATAATTTTCATAATTCAAATTTATTGTCGACAACTTAAAAAAATTCTAATAAATTATATTGGGGATTATAGTATAATTGTGTGTAACCATACTATGGTTGTAGGGATCATAACATGGTTGCATGTGAATCATACTATGGTTGTGAGGATCATATTATGGTTGTATGTGAAACATACTATGGTTGTGAGGATCAAACAATGGTTGGGGAGATCATAGTATGGTTGAGTGTGAATCATACTATGAAAGAACAATTATAAAAGTAACATAATATTTGTTGAACTATGTAGTGTCATCGGAGCCGCAGAGAAGACTTCCTTGGTCCAATTCCGCTCAGAAAGGGAATAAACTTCAAAAAGTCAGCCGAAGCTGAAAGTAACAAATTAATAGTTTTATTACAACAGGGTTTTTCTATTAAGGACATAACCATTTTATATATTAATAAAATACAGAATATTTAAGATTTAAATGTATTCCAGGAGTAGTGCAAATGTTACATTTAAAGAATAAAATTCGATGTCGGTCATATGACCACCACGAGCCCGTGTAGAGCGATTTATTATTTGGACCTAATTTTCCACCTCTCTTGCTCACATTTCGACCGGAACGTTGGCAATTTCGCGTTGGATGTTGTCTCTGAGCTCGTCTAAAGTAGTTGGCTTTTTGGAATAGGCCAATAACTTGATGTAGACCCACAAAAAAATCTAAATACATTTGAGTACATGTACAACACACACTCTGTGCCTTTGCATCTGTGGTTTTCAACGAAAGCCAATGCGAAACGGAATTGGTGGAAATAATTTTGAGCTATGAAGATTGCTCTTCGCACAGTTCGAAGACTATGCGCAAAGGGCAATTCTCATTAATCATAATGAGACTCCCGTATAATTCATTTGATTTGTAGCCAAAGAAATCGTTGCCAACGACCGCTGAAGAAAAACCTTGGACTGTACAGCTGTACAGTCTGCCTGGAAACCGTAGCCAATACATTTCACCAATTTTTTAGTTGATTCTGAAAAAGAATCAACAAAAAGGTCTCGAAACAGAATAAAAACTGTTCAAGTCGAAATCTAATAACGTTAAATCGGTATAACGCGTTCACCGAATTTGCCTTTCAGTATATCGATTGTAACACGTGCTGCACGCAGAAAAAAAGTATGGTTGTGATGACAAAATTCGAAGAGGATAATGCTATTGTTGGGTATATGGTTCTGCTACAATATTATGGTCCTCCCAACAATAGTATGATTCAAATACAACCATACTATGATTCGCACAACAATAGTATAATTCACACATATCCATACTATGATCCCAACAACCATAGTATGATTCACACTCAACCATACTATGATCTCCACAATCATAGTATGATCCTCACAACCATAGTATGTTTCATATACAACCATAGTATGATCCTCACAACCATAGTATGATTCACACGAAACCATTTTATTATCCCTACAACCATAGTATGATCACACACAATTATACTATGATCCCTACAACCATAGTATGATCACACACAATTATACTATGATCCCCAACATGATAGCGCTCTCTATTGACGGTTACATGGCGATTATATTCATCGACGAAAAAATACGGTCCAATCACATCATAGGTATGAAAACCACACCACACAGTAATTTTTTGTGGATTCAGTTGTGTCCCTTGAAGCACATGTGGGTTTGTTGCTGTTCAATAGCGCCTATTTTGTTTATTGACAAAACCACTCAGCCCAAAAAATTAGCTTCATCGCTAAAGATGATTTTTCGATGAAATTCTAGATTTTTGTGAAACTTTGCCAGAGCCCAATCGGAGAAATTTCGGCGTTTCAAATGATCAAGTGGCTTTAATTCTTGAGTCAGTTTAATCTTATAAGGATAAAGGCCAAGATCTTTTCAAGAAAATAAACGCAACAGTTTGGTTTGAAAGATGCCCAATTCCTGAGAACGACGTGGAATCGACTAATTTGGTTCATTTTGAACGGATACTCTTACGGCTGCGATATTTTCATCGCTTCGAGTGGTACGGCGTCTCTTTTGAGCCGGAACATCCAAACTGAAAATTTGTATCCAAATTTTTCACAAACAGCCTGCCGGTTTGGACGATTATTACGGCCAAAAATTGGAGAAAGCGCTAAAGTTGCGACCACCGACGTAGAATTTCGGTAGTAATTTTGATGATGAAAATATGGACTTCGAATAACGTTTTGACACTGAAAGATCATTAAAAATCTTTGAGGGTGCGTTGACGTAAAGATACGAAATTGTTATGTCCCTTTTGAAAAACCAAGTTTGCGTGGACGCTCCAGCGGGAAAGTCACATCTTATGACTCCGTTATAAAGGAGATTTTACATTTAACAATGATCCGCCTATTGCCACCGTTACTCATATCCAGTTTGTCTGATTGAGAAATTGAATCTTAATATTTTGTAGATGGTGCAGTCTACAAATTCTAGTGGTAATGGCAACCGAATTCAAAAAGTTTTTATCGTCAATAATCTATAACAACAAAACTAAATATGTACAAACTCAGTTCCAATAATCATCCTATGTAGTAAGGGTAACCGATACTTTGTCTTCTCAACCGATGCTGCCTGTTCCCACTGCTGAAAATTGAATAATACCCAATCAACATGCGGTTTAGCAATGGAAGACATCGATAAAACAGGGAATCACCATCATTTGGTTGGCAAAAAATTCAGTGCTTTTTTATTCTTTATTCGAAAGGACATTTTATGGCATTTATTTTTTGAATATAATTTCCTTGAAATGTTGGGCGCAACTACGTCTTAGGCTGTCCATTCTAAGGGTCCAATTTTAGATGACTTCTTCAAGCATTTCGACTGGTAGGGCGTTAATGACACGCGTAATGAAGGCTTCCAAAACCTGAATCGTAGCTGGTCTGTCAGCATAGACTTTGGACTTTACGCAGCCTCCACACAAAAAGTGTAAACGTGCGATATCACACGATCTAGACAGCCAACTCTCCGGTCTAAAACGTGAAATTACTTGCTTTACATTATTTGAGCAGCTGTATGGCAGGTGGCCCTGTCAATATGGACCGATGATTCTACTAGGCCATAAACTGCACCAAACCGGGGTTTTCTTTGGGTATAATGACACCTCTCGGACCTCTTCGGGTTGCTCTTTAGCCCAAATGTGGCAATTTTCTTTATTGACGTTGCTGTTGAGCCAGAAATGGGCCTCATCACTGAACAAAATTTTGGCCGAAGCCCGTTTCTTACCGATCCCTCATTTCCATTATACAGTTGCGCAGTTAGGAGACGTTGTTGCGGTGTAAGTCTTTCCATGATGAAATGTTAAACAGTATTGAATACAAATAAAATATACAGTTTAATACAACTCACGCGTAATCTGTGAAAACAAACCCTATTGAAAAAATACTACTAGATGGATCTCCCTATACTTCGATCAAAATGACATTATCTTTTAAACTTAAGGAGTAGGCCGCCGATATTTTAAGATTGAGATTTAACACCGTTGAACATTTCTTATTGAGCTACTAAGGAGATCGCATTTGTCTTCATAGATAAATCTTAAATATCCGAGTTCGAAAAGCCAATGAAATTTGTTAAGAAAGAACTTCCTTATACTTATATATGTGTCAAATGCAAGTTATCTTCCAAAAAATGCGTTATATCGTCTCTCAATTTTCTATTAGTAAAGCCATCTTACGAGTATAACAAATTTCAAATTGGAGCTGGTGCCATCACGTAGACGCTACTTAGTAAGTGAAGAGCGGACCATATTTATGGCAAAAGAACAACAGGGCCTAACATCGGGGAAACGGTTGCATAGTAGTAATGCCAAAATCTCCGGAATTTTAATAGGATCTGACTTTTGAAGAGGTAGGGCCCCATATTGAAAATTCATTGAAAAAACGTATCAATACACTTTCTGTTCTCAAATTTAATGAACAACGTTAGTAAATTACATGAATTGATGCTCATTAAACAAAGTCAAACAATATCTTCGCATACTATCCACCAAGGATAAATTTCCCGTATACCGATAAACAAGTCCATCCGGACAACGACAATTTCCAACAACTGATCCGTTGAAGTTTTGACAATGTTTTATTTAAGCCCACAGTCGCACTTGTTCCTTTTGCAAGTGGCCCCTCACTTACGTTTTGCATACCACAGCAGCTGTTGTTAAAGGAAAATCAAAAAAGGAAAAGACCGTTCGTGCTCTACGAGTATGATTGCAACTGCCTGCAACTTGTTAAGCTGCAACTACTCCGCATCATATGTCGCAGCAAGCAAATACTACCAATTCGAACATTGTCTTTGCATTTTTAAGTGTCAAGCGAGCAAATTGCATTCCATGTACCTTCCAATGATCGTTCGTCGTTACACATGCGTATTAAGTACGAGCATTACGGCCCAGGCACCGACTCTGAGGTGATGTCGAACCTGTGTATGACTCCACAAGTACTCCTCGACAAGTATTCAGTATTCCGAGCGTGTGTGTGTGCGAGTGAGTTTCAATATTGAAAGTCGATTTACATGTACTTGTAGGCGTACTTAAGATAACTTGAATTCTTTAAATAATACTCTCTAAAAACTATCGATAGGAACGGCCACCGCCAGAGGGACAGTATGATGATTTGGGAAATGTGATGCGAAGTAAGAGCACAAATAAAAATACTATTTAATTTAGTAAGATTTAGTGTAATCTGCCTCAGCTTAGTGTATTCTGCCTCTTACATGCTAAGATAGGCTTGTTTTGGGGCAACAATGTTTTAAGTTGTTTTATTTAAAGATTTATGTGTGTTTGTGATCCGCTTCAGCAAAATTTAAGTGAAGAAACATTAAAAAAACGTTATAACTTCATTTGTAGATTTTTGTGGGACCGTGGACCGCTCCAGTAAAATTTAGTGAAGAAACATTGAAAAAATCCTTCCTTGTCACATATTATAGATGAAGGTAATACTGCCTGCAATTTCTCTCCCATTAGGTACATAATTATTAAAGCCAACTACGCGCCATGGTCATGGTCTTGTCCAAATGTTTTGAATAATCTGCTATTGGTCTTGTCCAAAAGGCAAGGCTTAAGAGCAATATACTCAGAGTACATCATATCATCTTCCACTTAGGTTCTTTTTCCTAGGACATTTGTACTTAGTAGGGACATAATTACAGTTACAACATTGAACACACCAATTTCCAGAGTAGAACTGAACATACCCCGTTAATGTCATATGGGTTTTGAAAGCTAACCTCAATAGCGTTAGTCTGTAGCGGGATTTTAAAACTGTTTTAACTTTCATCATGGAGTGGTCAGATAATGAGAACCGTATCGCTGTAATAACGCTTTTCAAGTGTGAAACGAAAAAAGCGATATTTTTAAAACGCTTCGGCCACTAGGGATTAGCCGCATGTTCGTCTATCGATGCATAAAACTGTTTGTGGAGACTGGAGATGTAAAAGACCGCCACCGGTCGGGCGGCATACGCTCTGTTCGAACACCGCATGTCATCAAAGCCGTTAAATCAAGAATTTACAGAAATCCGCTCCGAAAACAGAAAGTCATGGCCCGTGAGATGAGTATCACGCAAAAGTCCGTAAGTCGAATCATTAAAAAAGACTTAGGACTTGGGGCTTTCAAACGACGTGCCGGACATTTATTGACTGCAGCTTTAAAAAAATAGTATTGAAAAATTGCAAACGTCTTTTTGTGAAGCACGCTGATAACTTGCACAAAAAACTTTCGTTCACCGATGAAAAAACTTTTAGCGCTCAGGAAAAAATTAATTCTAAGGAAACATCTGAACTGATCGCAAGGGTGGAAAGGGTCATCACCCAGCTTCAGTCATGGTTTGGTGGGGTGTCTCTTACGATGGGGTCACTGACCTGAATTTCTACGAACAAGGAGTCAAAACATCGGCCAAAGTTTACCAAGAAACTGTTTTGGATGCTGTTGTAAAGCCTCTTAACAATTCCCTGTTCCAAAACCAGCCATGGACTTTTCAGCAGGATTCTGCGCCGGCCCATAAGGCTAAAACATCCCAGGCCTGGCTTCGAAACAATTTTTCGGTGCTCATTTCCTCTGAAGAATGGCCCTCCGGCAGTCCAGATTTGAACCCGTTGGATTGCAAATTGTGGACGGTTTAAGAGGACAAAGTTTGTCACAAAAGATACCCCAACATTGGGTCTCTTAAGATTGTTTTGGCCAATTTTCCAATGAACGAGGTTAGGGCAGCTATTGGCGATTGGCCAATAAAGGCAAAAGTCGGACATTTCGAAAAAGTAGATTCTTTTTGGACACAATAAATATAATAAAAAATATTTGGTCCAAAAACATTTAGTACTTTTTTATTACAGCATAAAACGTGTGTAACAGTATTTATGTCCCTACTAAGTAGTTAATTTTACTCAGCTTAGTGTAATCTGCCTCTCACAGGCTTAAGATAGTCGTGTTTTGGGGCAACTATGTTTTTAAATTACTTCATTTGAAGATTTTTGTGGGATTTTGGCACGCTCCAGTAAAATTTAATGAAATAACATTAAAAAACCACCTTCCATGTCACATAATAGAAATTGTGAAATATCACCAGCACAAAAGGCTTCTTTAAATGAAGAATAAATTGCCAACTATTTCCAGCCCATGGTATTGGCATGTTTAGCAAATGTTTTGAAAAATCTTGTCCAAAAGGCAAGGCTTTAAGGCAATATTCACATCTCCCACTTGGTTTTTTTTTCAACAGGTTCTTTTTGCCATACGAGTACATGTCGGGATACAGCTGACGGTTTAAGTCATTTAGGCAGTTGGACTAAACAAAATTCGAAATAGTTTACTTTTTCCCTCATTATTTGTTATTGATGATTGATGATCTGTTGAGTCAGATCTTGAATCCAATGCGGTTGACAGAAACTTCTGTCATTCTTATTCATTCAACTATAGACCAAGTCTTCAAGATATTCAAGACAGAAGGCGTTTTATGGATGAGACACTTGACCGGGATTTACAGGCCATTTACGACTGGGGTCGAAAAGTGGACAAGTGGAAATTCCATAGGAAAATTTGTATCTGCTGTATCTCCATCGTCTAATTGAAAATATAGCTATACTATATCTTCAAAGCTAAGCGTGTAATTGACAAAATAACCTAAACTTGTGACCGCCCTTTTCGAAGGGAAAAAAAGTGAAAAATCCGTATGAAAAATTGGTTTGACGAAAATCCATTTGACGTACGACCATCATTTGTGCTGTTTACAGTGACTTGAAAAAATCAATTTGGCAAAACAATGGAATAAACTCGTGACCATTTTCGTGCGATCATTTTTCATAACTTTCGACGACAAGAGCGCATCGGTGAACTTAAATCTTTGTATGGCGATGAAGCACCATCCTATAGCACTTTAAAAATTGGTCGTCTAAAAACGGCAATTGTGGCAGAGAACATTGATGCCGTTCGTGAACTGATAATGCAAGATCGTCATGTGACATACCGTAAAATAGAGGCATCCCTGGGCATTTCTTCTTCCAGCATACATTCGCTATTGCATTAAAACCTGGCCGTAAAAAAGGTTTGTTCTCGTTAGATCCCGCACAATTTGACAATCGCTCAAAAACAGGCTCGTGTCAATTGGTGCAAAGAAATTTTCAAAAAATACGATAACCGTGTTTCAAAAGATGTATATAAGATCGTCACAGATGACGATTTATTGATCTATGCGTATGAGCCCGAAACAAAACAGCAATCGACCGCGTGGGTCTTCGAAGACGAGCCAAATGCAATGAAAGTTGTTCGTGAAAGAGCACTTCGAAGAAAATGGTCGCCAGTTTCTTCGGCGAAACTGGTCATGTCGCGACTGTTCCGCTTGAGCAACGTTGGACGGTCAATTCTAAGTGGTACACCACAATTTGTTTGCCTGAAGACTTCGGAGAAATTTGAAAAACTAAGAAGAGAAGACGAATCATTGTGCACCATGGCAATGCGAGCTCTCACACATCGGCTAAAAGCAGCGCCTTTTTGACCGGCCAAAACGTCGAACTGATGGGTCATCCGCCGTGCACCCTGAATTGACTTCTTTTTATTACCGCACATCAAGCAAAATATGCGTGGATTTTCGTCGCCAGAAGATGCTTTCAAACTTCGTGTTTTGGAAGTGTCTCAATCGGAGTGAAAAAAGTGCTTAGACAATTGGTTTGAGCTCATGAAAAAGTGTACAAATCATGCTGGAGAATACTGTGAAAAACAATAAAACCAGTTTTGATGATAAGTATTAATTTTTAGGCCCGAAATTTATATAGCAGCCTTTGTATTCCCTAAATCGGCTATAGCTCCTTAACTAATTGTCTAATCGACCAAATAGCTTTTTTTCGGGACCACCCATTTTCTAGTTTCGTCTACATTTCCTTAGATAAGCGTCTAATCCACAAAATAGCCTTAATTCGTAACCGCCCTTTTCTAGGCGAAAAAATTGGAAAATCCATATGAAAACATAAATCGGCAATATCTCCTAAACTATGAATCTGATCGACAAAATAACCTTAATTCGCGACATCCCCTTTTGGGTGAAAAAAGTGGAAACTCCATATAACAACATAAATCGGCTATATCTCCCAAATATCAAATCGACAATATAGCCATAATTCGTGACCATCCCTTTTCTAGGTAGAAAAAGTAGAAATTATATAGGAAAACATATGTGACAGCGCATAGAGAAAGGGACCTCAGGGTAAAAACATCATTTTCACTTTTTTTTAGTGCGGACAACATCTGAGCATCGAATGAAACCGATCCCATGCCCCAAAAGTGTTCCCCCCCAGAGATATGCGCCAACACGCTCAGTGATGGTACACCAAAGATACACGTATTTAAATCTTTAAAATGGCTCTCCTGAACAAAACTGGTTTTTAACCTTAGGTCCCTTTCTATTTTGCGCGTCACATATATAAGGGATATCTCATTAGCACGTGCTGCAGAGGACCTCGCAGTTTACCACTTCTCAGCTTAACGCACAGAACGGACACGTGCGCTGAGAATTTAAATAAAGTTTTGTGTAATTTGGGTTGGAACAAACAAGGTTTAGCCTACGGCAAGAAGTATCGATTTTGGTACCCGACACCAGAATAGTGCATTCGCCTGCATAAAACATGTTTGCAACACCATCAGTTAGATACAATTGAGCAGAAAGGTAAAGTGAAAACATATTACTTGCCCCTTAGCCAGCTTCCTCTTTAACCCTATGGGGCTGAGACTTCCTTTTTCTGAATTCAACATTTGACTGGCGCCCAAATATCTATCGAGTATATTTGACGACCGAACGCTTCAAACAAGCTGTCAGAGACGTGCTGGCGATGTCCTTAAGGAAGGTGGTAGTTCCATTCTGCCAACTAGACCGGTAGTCGATCCATCCTACAGGTGTTTCACTTGCACGCGTTAAAAAGTTCAACTTTATACTTATAGTGAATGGCCTATTTTTTCAATTTATATCATTCGCAACGATAACACTGTATGACAAATTTAAGCTTTTGGTTGCACACATGAAAAAAATTAGTATATTCTGAAAGAGGAGGAAAAAATAAAATACACGTGTATCCCACTTTTTCTGCATCAATTCGTATATTTTGCAAAAATTTATGGATATGGACTTGTATGTTAATAAAAAATATGTCTATATAAGTGGTTTTTAGCCAAATATATATTCACATTTTTCGCGAAAATACGAATTGATCTAGAAAAACTGGGACACACGGGTAGTTTATTTTTCGACGTAGATTCCGAATATATAGGTCTTCTTCATGTGTGCAAAAGCGTGTTGAACGGTGTAATAAAAAAGTCAGAATGGCAAACAAATTGTCTCCACTGGCAGGAACTTCTTTACGAACGTAATAAACAACCCTCGAACAGCACCATTGTAAGGCGTTGGTTACAACCAGTTAACAAACTGGCAGAGTGTTGGCACTACGACGCTCTAAACGGCCAACCATCCATCGCTGAAACGACATCAAGGAAAAAAATTGTGAAAATTGTCACCATGATTACACATTCTATTTACCCATAATGGTCATGAACGCTCTGGTGGTGGTGGTTACACAGGAATTTCCTTACCTAAAATGTACAATAAATTGAATGCCAATGTAAAGATGCCACAAAGAACACTTGTTATCGCAGACGCACAGAGAGAGTGAGAGAGAGAGGGACAAGGGCAAGCAACAACATGGAAAAGCGGAGCAAGCGCATCCTTTTTAAGATATTTTAAAAGTGTCTTCAGAAATTTGAAGTATTAACCTATTCTCCGATTTGACTAAAAACTAAAACAATTTTAATGTTCGCGATACTGGGTGTACAACAAATCCACTCCTCCTGCCGCTTGACCCGTTTTCTTGGGTTCGGTTCTGGAGTGGTTGGTTTTGATGTATTCATAGCGGCAGCTAGCAGAAGAACAACACCCGCACCTAATGATCTTTGGACACCTAGCAATTGCAAATGAAATAGAGGCTGAAGAGGCAGAAAGGAAACGAAGAAATACAAACGACGACGAGGACAACAACACAACCAACAACAGCAACATTTAGCGTAATGACCTCTCACAAATAAAACATTGTGTTCGTCCCGAAAAAAGTAACACCGTACAAAACACAATGCCACAATCGTCGACACCAAAATCGCCGCCACCTCCACCAGCAAAGGCAACGACTTCAGCATCAACTCTAAACACAATCGGTATATATATAATATTATATATATATAATTTTATATATATATGTACTTGGCTATATTCTAAGAAAACACCGACCGACTGACTTGTCGCCCAAACATTTGTTGTTCTTTCCTTTTTGTCATCATTGCCGATGCACAGTGGTCTTAGGGAAAATTACTTCAAATTAATATCAGCATTCAAGGAATGGCTACATATGCAATAGTTCAGATTGGAGGTAATATGTAGCTTCTGCAGTTAAAAACATAAAATCAGATGAGCATATATGTGGGAGCTATATTTAAATACGAACCGATTTTCTTTAATATCAGTACGAGGGCGGTTCGGAAACTTCTTAGCCTAGTACAAAAAGCGCGGTATAAACACAAAAAGTTAAGTGTTTTGGAAACTTCCATCTCTGCTAGGAACACATGTTAAATTTTGTTTCGATCTGGAAACTCCTTCATATAGAAACGGGTGTTCACAAAAGACGCATCCGCGATTTTTTTACAATGTAAAAATTAGAAATGCGTGGTGTCATTAAGTATTTACATAAAAAAGGTTTATCGGGACAAGAAATTCATAATGATATGGTGAATGTGTTGGGTGAAAGTGCTCCTTCATACGCAACAGTAAAAAATTGAGTTGCTGAATTTAAACGTGGTCGTACAAGCATTGAAGATGAACCACGTAGTGGACGTCCAAAAACAGCAACAACAACAGAAATTGTAGCCAAAGTGCATGATATGGTATTAAATGATCGACGAATAAAAGTGCGTGAAATAGCTTATATCATGGGCATCTCAAATGAACGAGTCAATTTAATTTTGCATGAAGAGTTACAGATGAAAAAGCTTTCTGCAAGATGGGTGCCGGACTTGTTAACAGTCGAACAAAAACGCATATAAATGAATATTTCTCAAGCTTGTTTGGATCGTTTTCAGCGAAATAAAATGGATTTTAAGCGTCGTTTCATAACTGTTGATGAGACATGGATTCACCACTATACTCCAGAGACAAAAGAACAATCCAAACAATGGACTGAAGCTGGAGGAAGTGCCCCAAAGAAGGCAAAAACAATTCAATCGGCTGGTAAGGTTATGGCAACGGTTTTTTGCGACTTCAAAGGTATTTTATTGATTGACTATCTGCAAAAGGGTAAAACAATAAATTCAGAGTATTATTGCAACCTTTTAGATCAATTAAATGTACAAATTCGAGAAAAACGTCCTGGCTTACAACACAAAAAAATAATTTTTCATCAAGACAACGCACCAGCGCACAAGAGTGTTTTAACAATGGCTAAAATCAACGAATTAAAGTACGAGTTGCTTGACCACCCAGCTTATTCTCCTGATTTAGCTCCCAGTGACTTTTACCTGTTCCCAAATCTAAAAAAAATCCTTGCTGGCAAGCGTTTTACCTCAAATGAAGATGCAATTACAGTTGTAAACTACTATTTTGAAGACCTTGAGGAAAACTATTTTAATCAAGGGATAGAATTGCTAGATAAGCGTTGGACTAAGTGTATTGAAGTTTCAGGAGATTATATTGAAAAATAAAAATATTTTTGAAAAACTAACTATTCTCTTTCATTGATAGGCTAAGAATTTTCCGAACCGCCCTCGTATAATCCATTTCTGGCTCAAAAAACTTTACTTGTGCCAAAGTTCATGAAGATCGGACAATAATTGCGACCTATGGTTTGATTTCAAGTTTTAGATTTAGAAATAAACTGACAGATATCGTTACATGGTATCAGCTAGAGATTCCGAGTAAAGCTTAAAGCTCAAGTATATTTGGTAGTTATAAAAATTTGCCATGAAACTAACTTATAATGCCCTGGTACATATACTTTAAGTATTCCTTATAGGGAAACCTATTTATAGCGCAGGCTCAGCCACCCTTAACTGTTTGTCCACTGGATTTAGGGTGTTTTTTTTTTGTAAAGCATTAATCATTAGCATTATTGAGCTTTAGTCAGCTGCCACTTAATTAATGCTCAGTTTGGTTTGCCATTTCATAATGAATAGACTTACTCCGAAACAACGCTTGCAAATTGTGGTGAATGTGCCCAAAACAAGATGGCCACCGATCCTAAGTTTTACAGGAAAATTTTGTTCAGCGATGAAGCTCACTTTTGCTTGAATTGGTACGTTAATAATAAAAGTTGTCGCATTTCAAATAATGAAAATACAGAAGCCATTGTTGAGACGCCGTTACATCCTCAAAAAGTCACTGTTTGGTTTGCCCTATAGGAAAAGGGAATCATTGGTCCATATTTGTTCAAAAATGAAGCCGGCCATAATGTTACAGTCAAGCCATGATTAATGACTTTATTTTATGCCTAAATTGGAAGTTGTTGATCTAGACGACCTTTGGTCCCAACAGGACGGCGCTACATGCCATACAGCTAACGAAGCAATCAATTTATTGAAAGAAACATTTGGTGAGCGCATTATCTCGCGTCGAGGGCCTGTGGCGTGATCTCCAATATCGTGCGATTTTACACCGCTGGACTATTTTTTGTGGGGTTATGTGAAGTCGCTTGGTACGCAGATAAGCCCGATCCGATTTGAAGAGAATATTCGACGCGTAATTGCTGACATAAGGTCTCGCGTTGAAAGCCTGTGGCTTGGCCTCAAAGATCTTGCGATTTAATACCGCTTTATTATTTTTTGTAAAGATATGTGAAGTTGCATGTCTACGCAGTAAAGCCCGACCCGATCGGCCCCTTTGGAAGAGAATATTCGACGCTTAATTGCTGACATAAGACCCCAAATGCTGAAAACAGTGGTCGGAAATTGGGCCTCTTGGCTAGAATTTATTCGAGCTAGCCGCGGCGGCCACTTGCCCGAAATCATTTTTAAAACATAATGGCAAACCCTTATCTTTATAATAAAAAGCAATTCTTGGCGTTTTTTTTTTTGAAAACCACACGTTTGAAAAAAAACACCCTTTACTAGATAAGCGATATATGTCTTAGTAAAGTCTATGACAGTTAATATACCCACTAAACGTAAGAATCAATGAGATGTTGAAGGGAATACAACCAATTGATACCCTCGTTACGACGTCAAATAAAATCAAGGGTAAAATCTGCACATTGTACGGTGTAATCTTGGTCTTTCAAGCCTCAGGGTATGTTCTTAAGCTGTTTAACGAACCCAAAGTAGCACCTATTTCCCAATATGATCATTCTATGTATTTCAGTATTGACGATCATTTGTCGATCTTAAAATTGATCAAACTTTTTCATGAATCAAAATATACCAATAATATCACGACTTCTACAAATACCTTCACCTTGAACCCTCGTGATTGAAGAACAAGAAACTGAACCCTCGTGATTGAAGAACACGAATAAGCAATTTTAAGCAAAAGTTAGTCACCCAATGCTCTTTTGCAGTAATTTTTTTTAAATGAAACTCTTTGGCTCTAACTGTGAAATTTGTTTATATATAATAGGTGATCCAAGAAGAGATACTTTTTTCAATAGCCTTTTTTTGACAGATCACGTGTGAGTCGTGTCATGTTATTTTGTTTAGTATTGTTTGGCATTTCATCACGGCAAGACTAACGCGTGAACAACGTTTACAAATGTTCAACTTTATTACGACAATTCACGTTCTGTGAGGAATGTGTTTCGTGCACTTCGTTCAACTTATGGTCAACATAATCGGCCTACTGAGCGTACTATTCGCAACACCATTACCCATCTTGAGACCCAGCATTCATTATAGGATAATATTCGACCGAATATAGCACGTCCAGCACGCAGTGAAGAAAATGTAGGAGCCGTAGCTGAGAGTGTACACCGAGACCGTGGAGAGTCGATTCGGCGCCGTTCGCAGCAACTAGGACTGACGTATGGAACGACTTGGCGCATTTTACGTCGAGATCTTAAATTGAAAGCTTACAAAATACAGCTTGTGCAAGAACTAAAGCCGTCCGACTTTCCCAAGCGACATCGCTTCGCTCTTTGGGCTTTTCCAAGAAGATCCGACGCTTTCGAGCCAAATTTTGTTCAGCGATGAGGCCCATTTCTGGCTTAATGGGTATGTAAACAAGCAAAATTGACGCATTTGGGACCAAGAGCAACCAGAAGAGGTTCAAGAGCTGCCACTTTATCAAAAAACAGCGGTTTATTGTGGTTTGTGGGCCGGTGGAATCATCGGTCCATATTTCTTCAAAAATGATGCCGGCTAGAAAGTCAACGTCAATGGCGGCCGTTATCGTGCCATGATAACCGATAATCTGATGCCTGAAATTGAAGCTAGTGATCTCGGCGACATTTGGTTTCAACAAGACGCATCAATCAATGGATTTATTGAAAGAACACTCCGGTGAGCAGATAATTTCACGTTTTGGGCCGGTCGATTGGCCACTAAGATCGTGCGATATCATACCGTTAGACTTTTGCCTGTAGGGATATGTGAAGTCTAAAGTTTATGCGGACAAACCCTTGCTCGAGCGAGTCTTCGAAAATTGGACTCAACGGATGGACCATCTGAGACGTAGCCGCGGCCAACATTTGATAGACATAATCTTTAAAAAAATAAATGCCAAAGAATGTTTTTTCAAATGATAATAAACATTCTCCATTCAATTTGACTTTTCTGTGTTTTTCTTTAAAAAAGTACATTAGAATTTTTTACATCAATTTGAGAAAATGATAACGGCTAAGTGGCCGCATTTGATTACTATACGTGCTCATTTTATGGCATTTTCCAGAACTTCGGGCTATAGGCTCTCGCATTCCTTGCAAATATTCTACTTATACTTAAGGGCCTCAAAACTCTGAGGCTATACCACCGACATCAAAAAAACTCATAAAAAAGGCTGGAACGATTATATCGAGTGATCTTGCCGGCAGCAATGTGCAGCAGTGATTAGACAGATTAGTGTCGATTTTGGGTGGTTATCGCCATTATGGCCTGAACCATGGTGCTACATAAGCTTTAATGCGACTACTAACGATCCCCAGTTAACTGGAGGAGCCTATTCAAGGATCAGTTGTGCGGGCTTCACCTTCGTCTTGGGGTTGAGGTCTTTCTTATACCTCTGCTACTCTGTGGGTTGTAGCACCCGGTTGTAACGCAACTCCCCGCCAAGCATACACTTTATCTGCGATTTAGGTATCAAACACAGCCACCGCGAAACTCACCGAAGGGCCGTTCCCAGCAGATCAGGCTAGAACAAAAGTTCTAGAGGCTCCTGATTACCCGCTGCAACAGACTTGAGTCTCCGGTCCGACCTCGTTGCAAAAGTCTACTTCCAGTTTGAGCTCCGCACACTCTGACTGGTAGCTTCAATGTCTACACCAAAAATTCGCTCTATGACACCAACAAACATAGAGGATGAATAGGATTAATTCGAGATGTATTTTAATCTAGCTGGGGAGCTCTTGGGTTCATCTAAGGCAATTCAGGTGACCCCACTCATTCAGTGCGGGTGCGCCGTTGCACAGTCCGGTTCACCAGTACCAATCCATCCAGTTGAGCTAGAAAAATTTCGGTAATCAAAGCTCTGTAGCGCGTGCCGTCCATAGAAGTCAGTCGGCCAGCGGCATTCTCAAAATTAAAAAATGGCCTGATGACTCCTACCGCGTAAACAAGTAATTCAGGGTGAATTCAGCGTAGGTCAGACACGTTGGGCGGTCAGCACTGTACCAGCTGATGCACTGTCTGCACTCTGTAAAGAAGCATCCTCAAATCTAGCACAAAAATTCTGCATAGGAAATGCGGGCCAGGCAATTGGGCTGATACCCAATTTCGTGACACATCGCCTGTTTAATGTTCCGGGGTCATCTTGGACTTCTTCGCGAACAGCAGCAACACTCTCAAGGCGAGTGGTCAAACCCCGCAATGTTTGTCTAGTTGTTGTCGAACGGCACGGAAATATGCTACGAAGTTCTCGCTGTGCCAACACAGCCGACAAATTGTTGCGCAAAAAATCGAAACAAATTTTCCGCGTTCTTGCGGAGTAAACCGATTCAAGGGCTTGTCGATAGCTATTTTGTGTTTGTTAACTTCCCAAATGTCAAAACCGAATTGACATTTGGTGCCATTTGTAAAATGTATAGCGTTTTTCAGTATGATGATTACTATTGACCCACCTTGTAGGTAACATATAAAGCGAAATTTCTTTATTGCGCCCCGAGGAGCAGAAACATAGAAATTTGAGTCCTTCAAAACAAAAAAAGTTCACCCCTTGTGGGATATGATTGAATGTGGGTCCCGCATCGGCTTAAAAAAACCGAATATAAATATAAACTTTTAAGATTTTATATCCACGGCCTCCAAACGCTCTCAAAATCTGCTTTTAAATCTTAATATTATATTATTTGACTACATTTGATCATTTCATAAACAGTTTCGCATATGGTCAGTACCGTCACACTTTGAAGAACATTAAAATGAATATGAAATTGAAGATAACCCACACATACCATGCATAGATAAGAATTAAGCTTTATTATAAAGATTAGGCTTTGCCATTATGTTATGTTTTAAAAATAATTTCGGGCAGAGATTATTTCGGGCTGGCTCGAAGCAGAGAGGCCCAACTTTCGACCACGTTTTGCAGAATTTGAGGCCGTATGTCAGCAATAACGCGCCGAATATTATTTTCTATTGCATCAATAGTGTCGGTCTTATCTGCGTAGACAAGTGACTTCATATAACCCCACAAAAAAAGTCCAGATGTGTTAAATCGCACGATGTTTAAGGCCACGCCACAGGCCCTCAACGCGAGATAATGCGCTCACCAAAAGTTTTTTTTAATAAATTGATTGTTTCGTTGGCTTTATTCGGTCACATCAACATCCTAGAATTAATGCATGAAAGTCATAAGTCATGGCACTATGGCGTTTCCCATTGTGTGTAACATTATGGACACTTCTTTTTTAAAGAAATATGGACCAATGATTCCCTCCGCCCTTAGAACACACCAAACAATGACTTTATGAGGATGTAACGGCGTCTCAACAATGGCTTGTGGATTGTCATTACCACAAGCCATTGCGAAAATTTTGGATATTAACGTGATCATTTAACCTAAAGTGAGCTTTATTGCTGAACAAAAGTTTCTTGTAAAAATCAGGATCGGTGGCCATCTCGGTTTGGGCCCCTTCACCACTATTTGCAAGCGGTGTTCCGGAGTAAGTCTATTCATTATGAAATGGTAAACCAAACTGAGCATATATTAAGTGACAGCTGTCAAAAAGACCAACTGTGGTCTGATTGAAAACCACACGTCTAAAAAAACACCCTTTATAATTTTAATTACTCCAATCGATTTCATGGTAGTCCTTCCAGCGTTTACGCCAACCCGAAATGTTTCCCAATTTCAATGATGAGAAACCACTGTCTATCGATTGTTTGGTTTTCTTCCTCGCCTAATGCTTAGATGCTGTATCGTTTCGTTGGCGGTATTAAGAATTAAACGCTTTTACTCTATGCCGCAATGGTATCAGTTTCTATTCTCAAGTTTTTTCTTCTGCTTCTTTTTTTTGCGCTGCTGTTGCTTTCGCTGTGTATTCCCCCGCTATCACTGCCACGCTGAGTGAATTTGTATGTTCACAGTTTAGCAGCAAAAACAACAAAGAAATACTGAAAACTGCCCCGCCACTTCACTCGAGCTATTTCCCTAGCTGGTGGTGGTGGTACGTAGTGGCCTAAGCTGGTGCCTGTTCAGCTGCTAACCCTAAACATGAAATTTAACCTTATGCTTAGTATGGCATCATTGCCGTCCTCATGATCATCGTCGTCTTTCTGTTACGGCTGTTGTCGTCAGCGGCAGCCCAAGTTACTGTAGCCTTAGCACCTTTGGACCGCCGCATAGTTAAGAAGAATTGTTCTTTTCCAACACCGCAGTCTCTCCTCCTGCGTTAGACTAAAGCTTGCAAAAGAGAAAAAAAGATCACAGCTATGAGCAACAGGTAAAAAGTTAACAAAGCTACACTCAGAGAAATGTTATTGGATCGTCTAACAAAAGTAATATTTACAGCATTAAAAACTTCCCAGTGAAAAAATTCAATAGGGAAACTTTTCTTCGATGATTCTGGTCCACAGTCAGGTCTGGAGCACAAGACGATAAATTGTTACTGCATTCCACGTTATACTCGTATATACTACCCACCTAAGAAAGAAAGTCACATCTCCATTTTTGTAGTTTTGACTTGACGCTTGTGACTTTCCTTCTTAGGACGGCAGTTTACCAATAACGTGGGATTAAGTCAAAGTTGTTCATCTTAACCGATCGATCTTCCAAAAATTGCCCGTGCTGTTTCTTCGAACTAACAGATTAGGAATACTAGGGTTGCTATATATATTTCTGGCCTAGATAACTCTAAGTGCTGGCTAGCGGCATCTGACATTTCCATTGGAAAGTTTGACATTTTTCAGCATAAACGTACTCAGAACGTTTTGACGTACGACCATCATTTGTGTTGTTTACAGTAAATCGAAAAAATCAATTTGACTAAAAATTTTCGTTTTCACAATTTTAGACATGGATTATTACGACAAGAGTGCATCGATAAACTTAAATCTTTGTATGGCGGTGAAGCACTAAACTACAGCACCGTGAAAAACTGGGTTAATAAATTCAATCGTAGCCGACGCTCGCTCAAAGACCAAGCTCATCCAAAAACGGCCGTTGTACCAGAGAACATTGACGCCGTGCGTGAACTGAGAATGCAAGATCATCATGTGACATACCGTGAGATAGAGGCATCCTTGGGCATTTCTTCCACCAGCATACATTCGATATTGCATGAACACCTGGCCGTGAAAAAGGTTTGTTGTCGTTGGATCCAGCACAATTTGACAATCGCTCAAAAAAATAGGCTCGTGTTATTGGTGCAAAGAAATTTTGAAAAAATACAAACGCGGTGCTTCAAAAGACTTTAATAAGATCGTCACAGGTAACGAATCATGGATCTATGCGTATAAGCCCGAAACAAAACAACAATCGACAGTGTGGGTCTTCGAAGACGAGCCATATCCAAGGAAAGTTGTTCGTGAAAGAAGCACTTCGAAGCAAATGGTCACCTGTTTCTTCGGCAAAACTGCTCATGTGGCGATGGTCCGCTTGCGCAACGTAGGACGGTCAATTCTGAGTGGCACACCACAATTTGTTTGCCTAAGGTCTTCAGAAAAATTCAAAAAAACGAACAAGAGAAGACGAATCATTGTGCACCATCACAATGCGAGCTCTCACACATCGGCTCAAACCAGTGCCTTCTTGACCGGCCAAAACGTCGAATTGATGGGTCATCCGCCTTACAGCCCTGACCTCACACCCAATGACTTCTTTTTATTCCCGCACATCAAGAAAAAAATGCGTGGTCAACGATTTTCGTCGCCAGAAGATGCTGTTGAAGCGTTTAAATACCATGTTTTGGAAGTGTCTCAATCGGAGTGGAAAAGGGGGCTTCGACAATTGGTTTAAGCGCATGCAGAAGTGTATAAATTATGCTGGAGACTACTTTGAAAAGCAATAAAACCATTTTTGATGATAAATATTCGCATTTTCATGATTAGGCCAGAAATATATATAGCAGCCCTCGTATCCACTCCTACGCTGAAATGTCTCCTTTTCGAACATATTTTCTTCCCGTGTATGCCACCTTCAATCGTCGCTTTTCATTACCATTCATCCATTCCCGGCATACGTACACATGGTCGAGTCCGTGTGTGTCTTCGGGTTTATACTGTGGCAACCACCGAAAACAAAGTTCAAGATTACCGCTATCGCTTCACTGTTTAAAATTAAAGCCCCCTCCTCGTTTCGGTCGCCAGCCACCATGGGTATTAAGGACCAAACTTTGGAGTATTTTAATGAACTCTGTTCTATTTATATTCGGTGATAGTTTTACCTGCAACCGGGTAGACTAGCTAGAACACCATCAAAACAGCGGCGGTGGCGGCGGCCACATCAGCAGCGGTAGTAAGAAAACAAGCAACTCTACTACTCCGCGCATGTTACGACAACCGGACTATTTGTGCCGCACTACAACTCGTTCGTACCACACCAGCTAGCCAGCTAGGCAGCTAGTCAGCACTTACTCGTACTAATAGCGACCATGTACCATGTCGGAGGACGGCGTTCTTCTACTGCCTTGCTTATTGCTGATCTTTTTTTTTATTTTTTTGGAGGGGTAACAAACTTTGCTTAAGTGATTGTCAAGTTAGTCTTTTAATTTATCATCCATAGACAAGAAGAGCAGCTTACGAAAAGCCATTGTGAGAGATGGTCCCGAAGGTTGCCAATGGATCATTGGTTTGGGGTGTTTGTATACGGTGGCGTTGGTGGCGGTGGTGTGATGGTGTTACTGTTGTTTGCAGTATGTGTTCCTGCGGCCTGTAATGTCCGGCGCACAGTGGGGGACTTTGAGTTCGGCAATTAGCCCTGATGTATGAGTTTAAGCATGCTGGAAGCTTTAAATCACACTCTCGTGTTGAAGGGTAGACATAAGGTTTTATTTCCCTACTACACGCAGAGAATAGATATGGTCACTATAACGTCACCTCAACAATAATATGTTTTCTGCAATAAATGAATATTCGCTGCAACCATAGTGTGGTCTTTTGAATTTCATTTCGACAACAGTATGATTGCGGCAAAACTAATATTATTGAAATGTAATAACATTGTTAACGCAAGAAATGAAAATATGGTTGTAGCAACTATATAAATATTGTATTGTTTTTTGGGTTCTATGTTAACAATAATATGATAACGGCAATCATATCGTATGGCTGTGACTATAAACGTGTCTGCTCTGTTCTCTGCAATAAAAGTATGCTCACATTTCAAAAAAAGTCATTAATGTTTTTTTTCAAAGAATTTGAGCATATCTCGAGCAAATTTTGAAATTCATACCTTCACTTAATTGTGCATAAAAGCGAAACGCGTAAATGGATTTTCATGATCTAAGTCTCATTTTGTTCATAAGTTGTGTGACTTTACGTGAAAGTAATATGACTTGACATTTTTACCGTTTTGTATTTTTTATTAATTAAAAAAAAACTTAAATTTTTTAGGCAAAAAAATATTTTTTTCTTCATACTTTTATTTATAACTGCGAAACTGTTGCTTATGTAGCGAAAAGTTTTATGAACATATTAAAGGAATTGTTATTTTTTTGGACTAGTGGTTCTCGAGTTATGACAAACAAAAGAGCCTAAAACGTGACAAATTCCCCTATACGATACTTAGTAAGTTTAAATTAATTATTAAATTATTATTTGATGTACCTTAACCAAACGAATGATGCAGAATCTTCTTTTTGGGGCTTCTTTTACAAACATTTTTTTTAAATAACCAACAATAAGGGGGTGCCCCGTATACATGCGGTGCATTGCGTTGGCGAGAGGAAAGTAGAGGATCGGAGGGGGGGAAAGAGGGCGTAATGTTTATTGACGCTTTTCTTGAACTTCTGGACGTCGCAATTAGTGGGAAATACATTTGCCGGAAGTCGATTCCACATACGGACTGTACGAGCGAAAAACGAATTTTATCTGTAGTGTATAGTGCGGTCAACTGGCCAATCGATAACAAACGGGTGTGAATTCCTAGAAAGTCGCGTATCCCTGCCGAACATCCTCACGACAGGAATAAGGCCACGGATGTCTGATCAACACACACCATGAAAATAACGATAGAACAGCGTCTCGCAACCCACATTCCGACGATGCTCAAGGGAAACAATAGAGTTGGATACCCTACTGTCACCTATCAGCACCATCACTCTCCTTTGAACACCGTCAAGTAGCTCCAAGGATGATTTTGGAGCACCTGCTCATATATAGGAGTTGTATTCCATCTTTGGCCTGATGTAAGTTGTATAGATATTGAAAAGATCAGGAGGAGTGATATATTTCTATTTCTATATATTGTTGGGTCAGCGAATCGCTTGTGAGACAACAAGCAGCACTGTGTCTTACGTGCATTAAAAGCTACTCTATTCACTCAACCCCATTCGGAAATGGCCAGTAGATCCCGGCCAAGTGTCTCATCCATAATTCGCCTTTTTTCTTCAATATCTTGAAGACTCTTGAATATAAATGACAGAGGTTACTATCGTCTGCGAAAGGTTAGATTGGATTCACGGTCTGACCCAATAGATCGTCAATGAAAATAAGAAATAAAGAGGGAGAAAGAACAGAGCCCTGTGGTACACCTGCGGTCAGCCTATGTGTGTTGGATGAGAACCCATCTACAACAAATCTAATAGTGCGATCTCTACTAAATTTCATTTTGACGATAGTGTGATTGCGGCAATATTAACATTGTTGAAATATAACAATAGTATTATTGCCAAATTAGGAAATGAAAATATGATTGTAGCAACTATAAAAATATTGTTTTGTTTTTTGGGTTCTATATTAACAATATAATGATAACGACAATCATATCGTGTGGTAATGACTATACACATAGCATAACAGGTTAAAGACAAACGACACATACAGGGTTTACGATTAAACACATGACAATTTCATATATTAATAACACACCGAATATTAAAGATAAAGATTTCAAATTAATTTCAGGTGTAGTGCAAAAGTTACATTTTAAGAATGAAATTCGATTTCGGTCATATGACCACCACGAGACCGTGTACAGTGATATATTCATTGGACCCAATTTTTCACCACTCTTGCACACATTTCGACCGGAACGTAGGCAATTTCGCGTTGGATGTTGTCTCTGTGCTCGTCTAAAGTTTTTGACTTGTTGTCAAAGACCAATGAATTGATTTGACCCAATCAAAAGAAATCCAATGGCGTTAAATCGCATGAACGAAGTGGCCATTCCAATGGACCATGTATCGAAATAACACGTTCATTCGAATTTGCCTTTCCGTAAATCGATTAAACGAGGGCTGCTATATATATTTCCGGCCTTATAATGAAAATGCGTATACTTATCATCAAAAATGGTTTTATTGTTTTTCAAAATAATCTCCAGCATGATTTATACACTTTTGCATGCGCTCAAACCAATTGTCGAAGCACTTTTTCCACTCCGGTTGAGACACCCCCAAAACATGGTTTTTTAACGCTTCAGCAGCATCTTCTGGCAACGAAAATTGTTGACCATGCATTGAGTCAGGGCTGTCCGGCGGATGACCCATCAATTCGACTATTTGGTCGTTCAAAAAGGCGCTGGTTTGAGCCGATGTGTGAGAGCTCTCATTGTCATGGTGCACAATGATTCGTCTTCTCTTGTTCGTTTTTTTGAATTTCTCCGAAAGACTTTAGGCAAACAAATTGTGGTGTACCACACAGAATTGACCGTCCTACGTTGCTCAAGCGGAACAGTCGCCACATGACCAGTTTTGCCAAAGAAACAGGCGACCATTTGCTTCGAAGTGCTTCTTTCACGAACAACTTTCGTTGGATTTGGCTCGTCTTCGAAGACCCACACGGTCGATTGCTGTTTTGTTTCGGGCTCATACGCATAGATCCATGATTCGTCACCTGTGACGATCTTACGTCTTTCGAAACACCGGGTCGTATTTTTTTAAAATTTCTTTGCACCAATCGACACGAGCCTTTTTTTGAGCGATTGTCAAATTGTGCGGGATCTAACGAGAACAAACCTTTTTTACGGCCAGATGTTCATGCAATATCGAAAGTATGCTTGTGGAAGAAATGTCCAAGAATGCCTCTATCTCACGGTATGTCATATGACGATCTTGCATTAGCAGTCCACGCACGGCATCAATGTTCTCTGGCACAACAGCCGTTTTTGTACAACCTTCGTCTCTGAGTGAGCGTCGGCCACGATTGAATTCATTAAACCAGTTTTTCACAGTAGGATGGTGCAGAAATATATATAGCACCCCTCGTAACTTGTGCTGTGTGGCTAGTGGTACCGTCTTATTGAAACCACAATTCGGCGAGTCAAGCTCATCCAATTCTGGCCAAAAAATCATTTTCTAACATGGCACGATAGAGCTCTATATTGACGGTAACATGACGATTGTTTTCATCGACTTTATGGGTGACCAGTCCCATGTTGTATTGACCAAAATCTGGGAGTAGCCTTTTGGTTATGAGGTCTGACCGGAGACCTTAATCTGGTACCACAGGTAGTCAGGAGCCCCCAGAACTTGTTCTGGCCTGACTATATGTTGCGGCCCCTCGGGGAGTATCGTGGTAGCTGTGGTTTATACCCAAATCGCGGGGAGAACTTCGGTTCGGTGTGGAGTTGCATTGCGACCGGGTGCTGTGACCCATAGAACAGCAGAGGTTTAGATAGTCCTCGACCCCTAACCAAGAAGGAAGTCATGACCCATAACTGTTATGCTTCAAATTGGTACCGGCGGAATCAATCCAATGGGGCGTTGGCCGTGGCATTGTAACGGCCCCGGTGTGATGGCACACCGTGATTCAGGCCATTTCGGCGATAATCACGTTAAATCCGACATCTTCTGTTTTCATCGACGAAAACATACGGCCCAATCACACCTTCGGCATGAAACCGACACAGTAATTGTTTGCGGATGCATTTGTGTCTCTTGAAGCACCTGTGAAGCACAATAAGGCATTTTTTGTTTATTGACAAAATCACTCAGCCAGAAATGAGCTTCATCGCTGAAGATGATTTTTCGATAAAATTCTGGATTTTCGAAACTTTGCTAGAGCCCAATCGGAGAAGTTTTAGCGTTTCAAATAATCAAGTGGCTTTAGTTATTTAGTCTATTTGATCTTATAAAAGTTAAGGCCAATATCTTTTCACAAAATACGCCACAGTGTGGTTTGAGAGAAGCCCAACTCCTTAGATCGACGTGGGTTTAATTCATTTTGAACGGATACACTTACATCTGCCATATTTTCTTCGCTTCGAGCGGTACGGCATCTCTTTGCCGTATTTAGATTTAGATCCAAATCTATCCACTATAGCAAGCACAACATGTCGAGTGGGACGGTTATAATGACCGAAAATTGCAGTAAGCGCTCCTAAAGATGCGACCACCGACTTAGTATTTCGGTACTAATTTTTAATAATTTTCAAACGTTGCTTGTAAGTGAACTTTACCATGATGAAAATGTTGTGTTCGACTTACGTTTTGACGCTAAAAGATCATAAAAAAGTTTGAGGGTGCGTTAAGCTCTTTACGTAATTGTTAACCCAAAAATTGAAAACCCGTTACAAAAAAAGAACATACGTACGGCAACAACAAACGGCTAACGATGCAAACCTATTCGAATTCAGAAGGCAGAGCGAGGGATTTATAAAGGTACATGCTGGTTCTCATATATTTTTAATCTGCCTGCACATGTAAGTGTGTAGCCACTGGTCATGGTTAAATCAAATTTGTTGCTTGGTTTCTGAAGATGGAGAATAGAGTGTCCAAATCCGAAAACAGACGTTTGTTGCTTGGGGTCTGAAGATGGAGAATAGAGTGTCCAAATCCGAAAACAGACGTTCCGGGTTTTATGTCCAAACCCGACAGTAGGTTTCTTAAAAATAAGTAAAATCGAAATGTCTGTTTACACGGTTTGTTGCTGTCAGGTTTTTTGGTTTTTTTTATTTTGTTGCTGAATGTAGAATTAAGGAAAATTTTACGTGCGGAATACGTATCTAGTAGTTGAGATAGACTCACCGATTGGCTCAGAACCACCACTTGATGTGATTTAATGATTCCCATCGGTCCATCCGTTCGACCATCTAATTAATGCTTGTAATCAAACTATTGTGCGATTTTCGTGAAATTTGGCGTAGGTTTGTTTGGGCAAAGGACGGATGCAACTGAAATAGAACAAAAATCAGTTTAGATTTAGATATAGATATAGCTCTAACGTGCGGTTATAAATTTTATGTTTTCAGCATTACAATTTGTCTGGGGTCCCAAAAAATTACTTTACTATAAAAATTTATATTATAAAAATTATTATTATAAAATTTATACTATAAAAATGTACTACGAAGCCAAAAATTATATTATAAAGGGTGATCTCTTGAATTGTTGCTGGCTTATCGACGTACACCTTTTCTTTTAAATAACCCTAAAGAAACAAGTCCAACGGTGCCGAATCACATGATCTCGGCGGCCAATTAACATCGCCACGACGTGAGATAACACGACCATTGAATTTGTCGCTCAAAAGAGCCATTGTTTCGTTAGCTGTGTGGCAAGTGGCACCGCCCTGTTGAAACCACATATCGTCCACATCCTTATCTTCCAATTCGGGCTAAAAAAGTTCGTTATCATCTTGCGATAGCGAAGACCATTCACAGTAACTGCCTGACCGGCCTCATTTTGGAAAAAATATGGCCCGATTATGCCGCCAGCCCATAAACCACACCAAACAGTCACTCTTTGTGGGTGCATTGTTTTTTCGACAATCACTCATGGATTATCATTCGCCCAAACGCGGCAATTCTGCTTATTGACAAATCCAGTGAGGTGAAACTGTGCTTCATCACTGAAGATGATTTTCTTCGAAAATTGATCGATCATACTCGTAATACGCCTGAATAACTTTCGCTTGTTGATTCGCTTGTGTATCTTTTCATGGTTCAAGTTGAGTTAGGCTGACATTGAGATATATTAAATGAAATGCAGAAAAACACTTGACGTTTAGGTTTGGTTCACATTCAACATCGGGCCTTAAAATGTTACCACCCTTTAGTTATGTGTGGGTGCTCTGAACCCTAAACCCGGCAATTTTGCTTATTGACATTGCCACCGAGATGAAAATGAGCTTCATTTGAGAAGACGAATTTTCAGCAAATTCTTCATCTCCTGTCAAGCAATCTCCAGACCAGTGGGCGAAGCCAAACGCACCATATGGTGTTCCATTATTAAATGACCAGAACTTAACCATTATAATAAAACCAGAAATTTGAAAAAAATTATCAATACTCCTTTTACAGCCGTTGCAAATTTTAAATGGCCTACCCTATATTAAACGTAGATACTCTTTCGATATTTATATCTCTTTCGTACAAGTATGCCAGTGCCTTCATATGAATGCCAACAGGATAATTTGTCACGATTAAAAAAAATTAAGGATCCCATTTATAAGAAGCAAACATGATTTTTCGCCCACTGTGCGGCGGTTCATTTAAGAAGAAACTCAAAGTTAATGGTTCTTGCACACTTCTCTGTCTATGACTGATGATAGGTCGAATGGAGGTCCCAACGACTCCCGCTCCATTCCCTTATTGTCGTCATCAGCATCTTCATATTGCATAATCTTTAGTTAAACAGCTTATAAATAATAACAACAACAACAATAACAGCAGCAGCAACAGCATTAAACATTGAAGGGAAAAACAACAACATCGAAATGTAGCTAAATCATTAGCTCCTGTATAAAAATTGGCAAGACAGAAGGATTGTGTGGCTGGCTCAGTTCGGTACGGTTCGATTTGAGGTACCTTTTGAGACCTTTTGTTGCTGGGTGATCGCCATCAACAATCTTATGGTGGTGGTGGTGGCGGTGACGGCGATGCTGTTGGTGGCAGTGGCGGCGATGGTGCACAGTGCGCCATCTCTTTTAATATTTTCGTGTCAGCGCTATGTGGCGTTGGTGCCGCTGTTGTTGCTGGTAGTTGCCATAGCGTTCTACATTCCAGCATAATTGATTTTAAGCTGAGGTCGCTAATAAATCGTAACTTTATCGCGTTTTTATGTTAACGTTTTTTTGCATCGTCTACTTCTCCTAGCTTTTTGGCTGCTTTATGGCTACAGGTAGCCATTGTTGACGGTTGCTTGGCATAATGCTAGTGTTTTCCGCCATCATCGAACTTCGTCGTCTTCTTCGATTTTCTAAGGATCCTTAAGTTTACTTGTAATTTTTTGCTTCTTTGCGGTGTGTTTTTTTCTTTATGTCTACGTCTACTTGTGTTTTTTTTTTGCCGAGGAGCAAATAATTTATCGCAAAGTGTAAATATCTATAATGTGTTGCTGATATTTAATAGCCTTCTAAGGTAATCTTTTTTGCAATGGCGAAAAAATTTGTTAAATGACTATAAATAATGATGATGGTGCTCAATGCTGGTGGTGTTACAAAAAATCCTGTTGAAATTACTTTGAAGCAGTGATGATGTGGTAGGCTTTTGCATTTCTTGTGTATGCAAAATTTAGACCAGGTTGTTAGGCATAACAAAAGAGATAAGAGGCATGCTACAGATTTTGTATTTCTACTCATGCCACTGTTAACATTGAGAGCATGTGGCTTGAGATTTATTTAAATACTTTAATCTAACAAGTGATTCTGAAATATCTTCCAAACAGTACTCAAGGTTCAATGCTTTTCTTTACTCAACCTACTCTGTTAAAAATCAGAAATGAATTGCTAAAGTGTGCTGCAGCTTATATATATTTTTCCAACACCGCTCGGGCATACAGAAAGCTCTTCGCCTCTGTCCTGAATTTGAGCAATGAACGATTTATTATGTGATCTTTAGAGCGGCAGTTTCTCAAATCGAAAGGACCTTTTTAATTATGGAGAAATATTATATCCTTCATTGAAGTGAACCAGTTCCATAGTTGCCCAGATAGAAAAAATACAAAAGGCAACATGATAGTACAAGTGGGAGTCTTTTTCTTGAAGTATTTCTCCCCGGATGTGTTTGTTGATCCCTACGTAGTCTACTTTTCGTCTTCAATTCCAGCAACAGATGCCCCTTTTGACTTGACCAGACCTTGCTCACTTCATTTCCTATATCTGATAGATTGGGGTATCGTTGCAGCTCGGTAAATAGGTGTAAAGCTACAAGGCTTGTATTGAATGATTTTCTGACTTCTTTCACCATGGTGTTGTATATACAGGGTGAAACGCGGAAATTTGCTTATTTGGGAATAAAATAAAAAAATTGTGACCTTAGAAAATTTTATTTTGTATTTTAATTATATTGAACAGTAAGGCAATTTTTAAATTACATGGCTTTGAATAGAGTTTCTGGCAATATCGACCACACACTGCTGTATACGTTTTCTGAAGTTTTCATGAATTCTAACAAGCATGTCGACTAGTATTCTGCCAATTTCAGCCTCAATATTGTTAATTAGGTCAACCAAGGTATTGGAAAGGTTGATATAAACCGTCGACTTCAGATAAACCCAAAGGACAAAAATCGCAAGGCGCATGGTCTGATTGGCGTGCCGGCCAGTTCGCATCACCCCTAAAAGAGATGAGCCGTCCAGGAAACAGTTGCCTCAAACAATTCATGGTAATCCTAGCTGTTTGTGCAGTGGCACCTTCTCTCAGGTCCCCTTCGTACACATGACTCTTTCCCTGCTGTTCTCAATGAAGTTACCCAATTTATAATTGATTGCCGTCCAGGAACACGTCCGCGTAGGGGAACAGCGAATCGTAAACGAAAAACACGCTGCAGTGATATGATCGATTGCGCATTTGAAAAATACGCTTCAACACAAAATGACCTTTCCTCACGTGTCCAACGCATGGTGGCAACTGAAAGGTAGACGAGTTCAAATCTTCCGTCAGCCTATATAAGCCACGCACACTATTTGACCTACAGTGCCGCCACAGCCTGCAGTACAAAAAAGCAAATTACCGCACTTAACCCTATACGAGGGTTGCTATATATTTTTCTGGTCTAAAAATGGAAATGCGAATATTTATCATCAAAAATTGTTTTATCGTTTTTCAAAGTATTCTCCAGCATGAATCACACACTTTTGCACGTGCCCCAACCAACTGAAGCACATTTTCCAATCCGATTGAGACACCTTCAAAATATGGTTCTATATATTTTTCTGGCCTAAAAATGGAAATGCGAATATTTATCATCAAAAATGGTTTTTATTGTTTTTCAAAGTATTCTCCAGCATGATTTAACACTTATGCATGTGCCCCAACCAAGTGTCGAAGCACAATTTCCACTCCGATTGAAACACCTCCAAAATATGGTTTTTGAACGCTTCAACAGCATCTTCTTCTGGTGATGAAAATCGTTAACCACGCAGTTTTTCCTGATGTGCGGGAATAAAAAGAACTCATTGGGGCCAAGTCAGGGCTGGACGGCGGTTGGCCCATTAATTCGACGTTTTGGCCGGTCGATAAGGCTCTGGGTGGAGTCGATGTGTGAGATATCGCATTGTCATGGTGCACAATGATTCGTCTTCTCTTGTTCGTTTTTCTTATTTCTTCGAAGACTTCAGGCAAAAAAATTGTGGTGTACCACTCAGAATTGACCGTCCTACATTGCTCAAGCGGAACAGTCGCCACATGACCAGCTTTGCCGAAGAATCAGGCGACCATTTGCTTCGAAGTGCTTTTTCCACGCACAGCTTTCGTTGGATTTGGCTCGTCTTCGAAGATCCATACGGTCGATTGCTGTTTTGTTTCAGGCTCATATGCATAGATCCATGATTCGTCACCTGTGACGATCCTTTTGAAGCACCACGATCGTATTTTTTCTAAATTTCTTTGCACTAATCGACACGAGCCTTTTTTTTGAGAATTTTAAACAAATTTTAACACAATTTGTTAAAAATTCTTTTAACACAAATTTTTGTGAGTATTAATTGGTGCGGAATCCAACGAGAACAAACCTTTTTTACGGCCAGGTGTTCATGCAATATCGAATGTATGCTGGTGGAAGAAATGCCCAAGGATGCCTCTATCTCACGCTATGACGATCTTTTATTATCAGTTCACGCATGGCATCAATGTTCTCCGGCACAACGGCCGTTTTTGGACGACCCTCACGACTTCGTCTTTGGGCGAGCGTCGGCCACGATTGAATTCATTAAACCAGTTTTTCACAGTGCTATAGTATGGTGCTTCATCGTAGATGTACTCTTGTCTTGATAGTCCACGTCGAAAGTTGTGAAAACTGATCGCATGAAAATGTTCACGAGTTAATTCCATTTTTTTGCCAAATAGATTTTTTCAAGTCACTGTAAACAACACAAATGATGGTCGTACGTCAAAACGTTCTGAGTACGTTTATACCAAAAAATGTCAAAGTTTTTAATGGAAATTTCAGATGGCGCCAGGCAACACTTAGTGTTGCCAAGGCCAGAAGTATATATAGCAACCCTCGTATCATGAAAAAATATGTTCTCTGATAGATTTATGGTCTATAAATTAACTCGCCCAAAACTACTCTTCCTTAAAGGGGGCAAGCTGAAGCTTCTATTTAGTTTCGCTACATTATATTTAAGATATTTCAAAAGATATGGCCGTTCAAGGACACTAACACGACCTTTAAACTAACCATTATCTTATCTAAGACAATTTTTCGACAAAAAAATTAGTTTGTTAAATACGATGATGCTATTAATGAGGAGTCTCATTGCTTTTTTTCTCTTAGAACTGTAAGAACTCCACACACAGAGAAAAAATCTGTTAGAAGTCGGTCCGAACTACAACAAATCAGTTGGATAAACCTACTTTCTGTTGCAATAGACAACATTCCATAGTATTCATGGAAACATGGTTCGAGATATCATATGGTGGTTGCTACAACCATATCGCCGTATTCACAGCCAATTACACAGTTATACCAAGCGAATTCAGTTAAACTATTGGTTGCGACACCTGGCGGTTATGGCAACAAATCCGTTCTCTGTATTCATGCGTGTTTGATTTAACATCAGCGGTTAAGGTGAAAATTTGAGATCGTTATCGCAAACTCTAAAAGTGTTTTATTTTTTATTAGTATTTTGCATCAAAATTTTTTTATTTTGACAAATATTAATTAATAGGAGGAAGAAGGTTGTTAATGAAAAAGTGTTAAACGGACTTGACCGGACGTAAGCAGGTTGACGTGATTCCGCTAAGCGTTGTTAATAAATAACTCTTTTGTAAAGGGTAGTCCAACTTCATCTCACGATGTAAATTGTAAATGAGAGAAAAAAGTTTCAAAGAATTATCTTAATATTTTTTATTTATAGGTGGAGGATCTATGGCAATTAGGTGCGAAATTAAATATCAGCCAAATGCTCGAAGCGGCTTCTTTGGCATACCTCTATCCAATGGTCCACATTTTCAATGAGACATAATGGAGACATAAGAAATAGAGGCTCAGTGTCGTTAATGTGCCGAATTACGAGGGCGACTGCAAAAGTAACTGGCCTAACATAAAAAGAAGCGTTTTTTTGGAATTATTATATATATTTTTCAACATAATCTCCTTCCAACTCAATACACTTCATCAAACGTTTTTCAAGTTTTTTGATTCCATCCGAAAAATAAGATTTTTCAAGACCTTCAAAATATGCATCAGTTTCAGCAAAAACCTCGCTATTGGACGAACATTTTTTGCCACCGAGAATTTTTTTAAATTTGGAAACAAGAAATAATCAGAAGGAGCTAAATCTGGACTATATGGTGGATGCGGAGCAATTTCAAATCGTAATTCGGCCAGTTTTTGTTGAGTTAAAAATGCAGTGTGTGAAGGAGCATTATCTTGATGAAAAATAACTTTTTTTTCTAAATGCGGTCTTGATTTCTTCACTCAACCGATCCAATAATGCACAATAATATTCACTATTTATAGTATTTCCTTTCTCAAGATAATCAATAAATATTATACCCCTTGCATCCCAAAATACTGTGGCCATTACTTTTCCTGTTGACTTAACAGTTTTCGCCTTCTTGGGACCATTTTTACCAGCTTCTATCCATTGTTTTGACTGTTCTTTGCATTCTGGGATGTAGTGATGGATCCATGTTTCATCAACAGTTATGAATCGGCGCAAGAACTCTATTGGATTACGCTGATAAATCGCTAAAAGCCCCTCGGATTTTGGGGCAAAGTCACAAACGCGGCACCCATCTTGCGGATAGCTTTTTCATCTGGAGTTCATCATTTAAAATACTCCAAACTTGGTTTTCGTGCATTTCAACAATATTAGCAAGTTCTCTGAGCTTTATTCGTCTATCTTTAGTCACTTCATTAAATATTTTTCTAATGTTTTCAAAAGTAGTAGCAGTTTTCGGTCTTCTAGAGCGTTGTTCATCTTCCGTACTTGAACGACCCATTTTAAATTGTTGAACCCAGGATTTCACGGTGGAGTATGATGGTGCATTATCACCATGAACAAAATCCACATCATCTTTGATTAATTGTGGCGTATAACCTGTCATATAAAAGTGTTTAATTACCGCACGAAACTCTTTATTTTCCATTTTTCAAAAATTATAAAACTTGTTTACTTCAATCACCTGTAACAAAGAAAATAATCATTAAATATTTCGGAAATTTTGACAGATGGCTTATAAAAGATTGCTTTAAAAAAACAGAACAAAAAGTTGCTAGTAAAACAGAAAATGTGCCAGGCCAATTAAAAAAGCATATGTTTTGCGGTCGCCCTCGTATCTCATTCTTTATCTCCTTTTAAATATCCTCAAAGAAAAAAGTCCAACGCCTTGATCATGGCGGCTATTTAACATGGCCACGAAGCGAAATATCAGGACCTTTGAGTTTCTCTAGCAAAAGACCGATTGTTTTGTTGGCTGTGTGACAATCGACACCAAACTGTTGGAAGCACATATCGTTCGGATCTATATCCTAGATTTCTGGCCACAAGAAGTTCGTTATCATCTCGCGATAGCAAACACAATTCACTGTACTTGCTTGGCCGACCTCATTTTCGAAGAAGTACAGCCCGATGACGCGGCCAGCCCCTAAACCGCATCAAAAAGTTACACTTTGAGGATTTTTTGCTTAGTTTGATGCTAATTTCGGTTGAAAATAACATTCAAGATGTGTTGGCAACTACACAAACCATTTTGGAGAGCAAATAATATGCATATGTGATGCGCAAAGTAGAAAGGGACCTAAGATTTAAAAATAGTTTTGTTCAGGAGAGCCGTTTTAAAGATTAGGTCCCTTTCTATTTGCGCTTAGAATCGTCGACCTCACTTTCATAAAACGCGCATATATCTGGAAGGGAACACTTTTGGGGCATGGGATCGGTCTCATTCGATGCTCAGATGTTGTCCACATCAAAAAAAAAAGTGAAAAGTTGATGAAAAGTTTTGTTCAGGAGAGCCATTTAAAAGATTGGGTCCCTTTCTATTTGCGCTTAGAATCGTCGACTTCACTTTCATAAAACACGCATATCTCTGGGAGGGAACACTTTTGGGGCATGGGATCGGTCTCATTCGATGCTCAGATGTTGTCCACATCAAAAAAAGAAAAAAAATGAAAATTGATTTTTTTACCCTTAGGTCCCTTTCTCTATGCGCTGTCACATATGCTTTTGTAATACACATTTTCGTTGGAATTGAGTGACATTTGAGAAAAAATTGTGTATCAAGAAAAAGCAATCAATGCTTTAAAAACTTACTAAAAACTCAATACAGCTGGGAACGCTGTCATATTAGCATTGCAGTAATTCCGATCTATTCGGCATTTCCTATTGTAATAAAGCTCAATACACCCGCCCATTGAAAAATTTAATTCGTTAATGTGGATTTCTTTGAAATTTCAATAGCACTTGTCATTTCCTTGAATATTCCCACCGAATATGAATTTCACCTTTTCATTACACATGAAACACTACCCCAAATTTGAAATTTATGACATCCTCTCTTCGCTTCAAAGCCGAAATCTTTTAATTATAACTTATCCCAAAAAACACAGACACACACATACACTTACAGAATACTAAAGCTCCTCTATAATTTGTTGGTTATTTTGTGTGTTGGATTTTCTATGAATTATATTTCCTGTTAAATTCATTCAATGATTTCATTGATATCCGAGATTCACTCAACTTACAAAACGAAACAACCTGGATTTCTAAACCGAGAATTCTCGTTATTTGATTTAAGCCGACAAAGTTTAGAGAAACCTGAGAAAAAAATCAAACGAAACGAAAAACAGAACAGCAGCGAAGAGGGAGCGTAAAATGTATCAACTTTATTGATTTGACGGGCGTACATATTAAATTAATATAAATTGGCGCAGGTAGCTCAGGTCTGACATGTGATTCAACAGCAACCACTACGGCACTGGGAGGGACAACAGCGCCGCCGCAAGTCCAAACGAAATTGTTAGAGCCGGCAACAGGCATTATCGTTGTGATATTATTTTTGTTTTTATTTTCAAAAGACATCTATAGATTTCCAGGAAAATTTCAACAAATTCCTCTAAACCGGACAAATAACAACAGATGATCGGATTTTGTGAAAAGGGGATTTCAGAGGAGGATGGTATGATAATTTGAAAAATAAACCAACTGATTTCTGAATAATGTTAAGACATCTTATGAATCCTCATTGGCCGAGTAGAGGGCCCGGACCAAAGGGAGTCGATAAGACTAAAGATAAGAAAAATGGTCACTGGGGTCTATATATTTTGGTCACGGGGTCTATATATTTGATCCTCAATATGTGACAGCGCATAGAGAAAGGGACCTAAGGGTAAAAAAATCAAATTTCACTTTTTTTTGATGTGGACAACAAGACATCCGATGCCCTAAAAGTGTTCCCTCCCAGAGATATGCGCGTTTTATGAAAGTGATGGTACACCAAAGCTACACGTATTTAAATCTTTAAAATGGCTGTCCTGAACAAAACTGGTGTTTACCCTTAGGTCCCTTTCTATTTTGCGCGTCACATATGCAAACACAAATAGATAAGCGGCATGTGGAGACGACATCGAAACGATAAAACACTATCCACTACCCATTCCCAGCTTCCACAATAATGAAATCGAACATCTTTCTGTTGTGAAATACCTCAAAGGAAACGGCTGACAATTTTATGCATGTAATCTAAGTGATTCGACAACCAACAGTTGGTAGGTTGTAACGTGTTGCTGATGTACCACATAGATCGAGAATCATTCGACCACAACGAGGTTATAAAAATTATACTTATCAGTATTCCCCAGCTACCAGAAAAGTACTGGAAAATGGTCAGGATTACTGATGATGGAGGCGGATTCTAGAAAGCCACTGTTGCACTGTGTAAACACTGACACCTTGGCTACACACAGTGAATAAATCAGTTATTAACTGGTCAGAACTACAAAAATTCGGTTGGATAAACCGAATTTCTGTAGCAATAAATAATATTCCATTGTAATGATGGTAACATGGTTCGAGATATCATATGATGGTTGCTACCAAAATATTACGGCATTCACAGTTAATAACACTGTTATAGAAACCAAATTTAGTTAAACTATTGGTTACGACAACTGACGGTTATGACAACTAACCATTTTTTTTTTTAAATAACCAACACTAAGGGGATGCCCCCTATACATGCGGTGCATTGCGTTGACGAGTGGAAAGTAAAGGATCGGAGGGGGGAAAGAGGGAGTAATGTTTATTGACACTTGTCTTGAACTTCTGGATGTCGCAATTAGTGGGAAACACATTTGCCGGAAGTCGATTCCACATACGGACTGTACGAGCGAAAAACGAATTTGATCTGTAGTGTATAGTGCGGTCAACTGGCCAATCGATAACAAACGGGTGTGAATTCCTAGAAAGTCGCGTATCCCTACCGAACATCCTGACGTCAGAAATAAGGCGACGGATGTCTGATGAACACACACCATAAAAGTAACGATAGAACAGCGTCACGCAACCCACATTCCGACGATGATCAAGGAAAGCAATAGAGTTGGATACCCTACTGTCACCTATCAGCATCGCAGAGAAAAGATATGGTTACTACATGGTCACGACAACACTAATATGTTCTCTACAATAAAAGCATGTTCGTCGCAACCATAGTATTGTTTTTTGAATTTCATTTTGACAACAGTATTTTTGCGGCAATATTAATATTATATATAAACTTGTCTTCTATTTAAATATAGAAGCAAGAGGTCTTGAGCCGGTTTAATCCCTGTTCAATGTGTAAAAGCAACAGACCGAAATAAAACAAACAAGCTAACTCCAGGGGTACAAATTCTCTATACGGAAAACACTTCTGCTATGATAAAATAGTATCGCAGACGATGAGTTTCAACTTCTTAGCGTCACTTCTGCGATAGAAAATGTTGGCAGGGTGAAGTGGTGTCCGATGATCATGTGTGTGTAGCTGATAGGGCTCTGTCCCTAAAATAATCAGGAGCCCTACCAAATAACAAGAGTGATGTTTGCCCCTTACATTATAATCTAGCTGTACATTATAATGTAAGGAGTAACAACTGGGACACTACAGGTAGGAATAATAAAATGCCTCTGCTTGCGTAAAGTTGAGGAGGATATTGTGCAGATGCCCGTCTTTCAAAAAACGACGGCACCTTTGCAGGGGGCAGAACTTTCTTAAAGATCTGAATTATAATTTATAGAATACCAAGTGGATAAATCGCCTGCAAAGTATTAAGTTTAACACGGCTACATTCCTTCTAACTCGTCATGGTTTTTTGGTCTCTAAATTACTATACCACACCTGTGTTACTCTTAATTTTAAATGCTTGTTAAAATCTGAAACAAAAGGCGAACAGGTAAATTATTGCGATCGTATTATGCCAAATCTCCACCCCTCTTCTTAGTGCAAAAAAAAATCGCAAAATCAAGTTTCAAAATTGCTTAAAAAAATTGCAAACAAGCAGCAGTCGAGGAGGAGATGGAGAAAAAACAAAGCATTTCAAATTAACATTCAATAATGACTAATAAAACGTAATAATTTTTGAATTTAGTTCAATGTTTATTTGGTTCGCATGCGATGATTCCTAAAAAGATAGTTCGTTTGTTTTTATAATTTTTTCGAAAATATTCCCATGATTTAAATAATCGTCGATCTCTGGCTCGTTTTTAAAAACCACAACATAATTAATATTCATAATTCGTGGAATAATTACTGCCGTATTCTGCATTAGTTGTTTCTCTTCTTTTACTTCTTTGTCTACAAATGCTTTAATAAAAATTAACAAAATTAGCATCGACCAAATTAAATGAGTCGATATTTGAATAAAGCAAAAGAAATAAACAAACAAGCGCAAAAAAACAGAAACAAATTAAACAAACAACTCGTGTTCAAATTAACAAATGAACAGATGATGTTTTTTCGCATGTTCATTTTGATGAAGACGATGATAATAATATTGCTTGCAATGCGCTACGAGCGAATATCATCTGAATCGCTGCTCCTCTCCAGATACAATTTCATCAAATAAACCAAAGCAACCGCGGCGTTTTTACACATCAGATGTTAGAAACAAATTCTACACGTTAAAGGCGAATTACGGGAGGGCAAGTACGACAGAACAGTAGCGCTACAAATTTCAGACACTACAGTAGGTATCACCCTGCAAACTGTATTTAACCCTGATGTTAGATAAAGCCCATTTTGTCCAATTTTTGCATCGTTTCCTTTATAAATTTTGAACGGTAATATATACATGCACAAAAAAGTATGGTTGTGGTAACAATATTCAATGAGCATCATACTATTGTTGGTTATATGGTTGTGTCACAACAATATTATGATCATCACAATAATATTATGGTTCACACATAACCATACTATGATTCCTACAACAATATTATGGTTCTCGCAACAATAGAATTAATCACACACAACCACACTATGATCCCCACAACCATATTATTATTCACACTCAACCATAATATGATCCCCACAACCATATTTTTATTCACACTCAACAATAGCATGATCTCCACAACCATAGTATGACTTACACACAACCATACTATAATCCCCAAAAATGTTTGTGAAGTTGTTATTCAACAATAGATTTTCATTAAGTTTTGTAAAAATACATTAAACTCTTAATAATAAGAGTGATTTATTTAACGGTAAAAAAAAATCATTTATTAAACACATTTCAGTAAAACGTAAAACCAATGAAAACAATACTTTTGTCCCACCAACCATATTAATATTGCTGCTACAACCAGGTTTTCATTTCCAAATTCGGCAATAATACTATTGTTACATTTCAACAATATTAATATTGCCGCAATCATACTATTGTCAAAATGAAACTCAAAAAACAATACTATGGTTGCGACGACCATACTTTTATGGTCGGGACCATATAGTAACCATATCTTCTCTCTGCGTGTATTGCCTTATAATTTCTGCTCACGTGGTTTGATTCCTAAAAATACAATTATCTGACATAAAGTGCACGCAGAGAAAAAACATGGTTACTTCATGGTCACGGCAATAATAATGTGTTCTCCGCAATAAAAGTATGTATGTCGCAACCATAGCATTGTTAACTGAATTTATTTTTGACAATAGTATAATTGCTGCAATATAAATATTGTTGAAATGTAACAATAGTATTATTGCCAAATTTCAAAATGAAAATATGGTTATAGCAACAATATAAATATGGTAGGTGCGACAAAAGTATTGTGTTTTGTGTTTTATGTTAACAATAATATAATTACGGCAATCATACTGTATGATTGTAATTTATCTTCATTTAAATATGCTTTTAAGAACAAATGTTATTGGTATGGATCTAATGCAATAATAGTACTTTTTTATCGAAATTAAAATTTTTTAAACAAGCTGCTTTGGCTTTGTTTAACTGAAATATTTTTAATAAAAACGCTAGCGTTTATTTAAATTTATTTTTTCTACTGTGAAATAAATCACTCCCTATTATTTTGAATTTAATGTATTTTTGAATAATTTTCATAATTCAAATCTAAATAGTGATTATACTATGGCTGTAGGGATCATAACATGGTTGCGTGAAAATCATAGGATCATACTTTGTTTGTATATAAAACATACTATGGTTGTGAGGATCATACTATGGTTGTGGAGACCATAGTATGGTTGAGTGTGAATCATACTATGGTTGTGGGGATCATAGTATGGTTATGTGTGAATCATACAATTGTTGTGATCGTATTTGAATCATACTATTATACTCAACAATAGTATTATTCTCTTCGAATATTGTCACCACAACCATACTTTTTTTCTGCGTGTGGAATTGAGAAATATGAAATGTTACTTATCTTGGATTAGAGACCAAATCAAAATAATAAGCCTTTTTTGCTCTTATTTTCAAAAAATGTGGTTTTATTGGTTTGGTACATGCTGAACAAAATATTTTTCGATTTGTTTTGCAAATTAACTTACTACAAATGAAACATTAGACTAACATCAGACTAAGTCTTTAATCAACTACAGATTGCACGTTTTCTAGCTCTTGAATTTTAGGTAGCATTACTTTAAGATGCTGCGGATCTGAGGATGACGTTCGAATATGATTCAATATCAGTGCTGAGAACTCTTATTGAGGCAATATTGGTCCTGCTTGTGTTTAAATAATATTTTCAGCCACAGTTTCAATGCGTTGAGGTAATGGAGTGTAATATTCATTCCATTTTGTTTTTTGTAAATACAGCGCTATCAAATAAGGGGAATACCGAAATTTGCATCAGATGCGTTGTGCTTTGAGCAGATGGTGCCAATATTTCGAGTTACTTGTGTTGATTTTTTTGAACTTAAAAAACATAATTTCAATATAGCGTCTTTTTCTTTGGAATAGTTGGCTTCATTGCTGATGACAGACGAGTGCTTACAAATTCAAAAATAATTTGTAAGTAAGCTGCTTTCTTTTCACGAAGTACTCGTAGTACTGAATAAAAATAAATATAAAATATTTATTATTTTATTAATCTACGAGGGTTGCTATTTATATTTCGGGTCCGGTAATAAAACCTCAAGAATTTATCATTGGAAATGGTTTATTTGTTTTTCAAAATATTTTCCTTTGAGATCAATACACTTTTGCATGCGCACAAACCAATTTTCAAAGTAATTTTTCTACTCCGATTGAGACACCTCCAAAACATGAATTTTGAACGCTTCAACAGCTGCTTCAAGCGATGAAAAACGCCCGAAAAACGGAATAGGAAGAAGTCATTGGGTTCCAAATCAGGGCTGTACGGTAAATGGCCCATCAATTCGACATCTTGAGTGGTCAAATAGCTTATCGTTTCAGCGGATGTGTGAGAGCTCGCATTGTCGTGATGCAAAATGATCCGTCTTCACTTATTATCTTTCCTTATTTCTTGGAACACTTTTGGCAAACAGATAGTTGTATACCACTAAGAATTGACCTCCTACGTTCCACTATACTTATATAACTAGGCACAGTGGCAACATGACGGGTTATACCAAAAAAACGCAATCATTTGCTTCGATGTATTTCTTCCACGAAAAACTTTTGTTGGATTTGACTCGTCTTGAAAGACCCAGACGGTCGATTGCTGTTTTGTTTCGGGTTCATAGGCATAGATCCATGATTCGTCACCTGTGACACTGTTGTATACTGCCTTTGAGCTACCGCAGTTATACTTTTTCAACATTACTTTGCACCAAACCATACAAGCCTGTTTTTGAGATCTCATCAAATTATGTGGGATCCATCGAGAACAATTTTTTTTTCACGGCCAAATGAATATGCAATATCTAATTGATGCTTGTCATACTAATGCCCAAGGGTGCCTCAATCTCATGGTTTGTCACATGTCGGTCTTGCTTAATCAGTTCACACACAGCATCGATGGTTTCTGGCAAAGTGATCGAAGTTGGACATCATTCACTAAATTCATCCTGGAGCGAACGGCGTCCAAGACTGAACTCTTGGTACCAACGATAAACAGTTGTTTTTGATGGTGCTTCATCGCCAAACGTCGAAACAAGTTAATTTAAACACTCTTGTCTCGATAACCCACGCCGAAAATCGTAAAAAATCATCGCACGAAAATGTTCACAGAATAATTCCATTTTTTGACTAAGATAAATTTTTCAACACACTGTAAACAAAATAATTCGCCCTCAATTGACAGAACGTTCTGAGTAAAGTTATGCTAAAAAATGTCATAGTTTCCAATGGAAGTTCTAGTTTGCATCTGGGAACACTTGTATTGCCAGGACCCGAAATATAAATAGCAACCCTTAGCAGCAGGGTTAAATCTCTCTCTTAAAAAAAAATATTTTCGATTATTCCCGCTGGACCGATTGGCGTAATCTACGAAAATGTTGCCACAATTTGATAAGCCGAAAGGTTCATCTAGTGATTTCTAATGGAATCATATGTTATTTTGGCGGTGGCAGCTCTTTCTAGCACGCCGGTCAGTATCAAATTCAGTGAATCAAATTGAGCCAAATTGAGCTGAACGGTGTTGGGAAGTAATACTTTTTTTTTAAAGTCAATGTTGTGTAGCCATTACAGAGCGATTATTGATGAGTAGTTTTGGCCGAAATTATGCACCCACCGCGTTGGCTGTATGCAAGTTTGTGCAAAAACTTTTTAAGACTGGTGTTCTATTCACGATTCGATACCGTTAAACAGAATTTCCGCCGGAAGGGCATACTACGCACTTTGTTTTGCCGCCGTTTTGGTAAAAATCGTTCTTGACAGTTAATATTTTGCAGTCGTGAAGTAGAGGCGTGGCAAATTTATTATGAAAAAATGTTTGATAAACAAAGGTGTTTAATCATTAAAACATATTATCAAAATCAGTCATCGATTACTGTGACGATGAGAAAGTTACGTAAACTTATAGGAGAAAGAACGTGCCAACAAAATGCACTATTTATCATATAGTGAATGATTTCTTCTTTCGAAGAAAGAGGGTCTGTAGCTGATAGGCCCAAAATAGGAAAATATTACTGCTGCTCAAGAAAGTGTTTAAAACCTCAATTCGACGCCGTGCTCAGGAGCTTGGTCTTTAAAGAACAACTTTGGCCACAATTTGCAACATGAATTTGCATTTGTGTTCATATAAGATTCAGTTGACACAAGAGCTTCTTCCATAAGAACATTTACGCCGCCTTACATATGCCAATAGGATGTTTCATACAGCTCGCCCATGACAACCTTGATTTTCATGAAAAAATCAGAATGAGTGACGAGGCATATTTTCATGGGAATAAACAGAATAATCGGTACTGGGCAATGGATAGCCCTCAAATTATTCATCAGTCACCTTTGCAACCATTTAAAGTGACAGTCTGGTGTGCAATTTGGTTAGGAGGAATCATTGGGACCTTACTTCTATGAAAATAAACGGTAACTGTTAATGGGGAGCGATATCGCGATGTGATTGAAAACTTTTTAACGCCAGAACTGCATGCTGTGGGCTTGATTAATATGTGGTACCAAGCAGACTGTGCCACATCGCATACAGCCAGGACTACAATGGCAATACTGTGAGACCTCTTTCCACAAAAAGTTAAGAAATGGTGATGTTGATTGTCCTCCACGGTCGCCAGATTTGACTGTTCTGGATTTTTTTTTTTGTGGGGATATATGAAAAGCTAGTTTTATGCAAACAAACCAGAAACGCTTGAGCAACTCAAACAAAATATTCTTCATGAAATTAATGAAATACCGCGTGAAATGTGTGAGAATGTAATGAAAAATGTGCTCAAACGGGCTCGCATTTGTGGGGCTAACAGAGGCGGACATTTGTCTGATATTGTATTCCATACATATTTGCCGATATTAAATAGAACATTTATCAATATAAGATCAATTCTCTTTCATTTATTCAAAAATTATAAACAAACAAAGTAGTATACCTTCCCCACGGACACCCTGTACTTCTTTTGGGGGGTACTGTGAATATAGTGAGAGCCATACGTAATAAGGAACCTAAAACCTCCAATGAGGTCTCTGTGACAGTTTTAAAACCTAGTAGGGTGATTAGTTTGATTTTTAGTTTGATTTTTAAAAAACAGACAGAGGTTCAGTTTATTGACAGAGAAAAACCGTCGGTTTTTTAAAAAATTCCGGCTTTTTCTGTCGAATAACCGATTTCTTTAATTCTACCAAAAGCTTAGCATTTTGCAGTTCGAACCAGAAACAGGCATATTTTTTTATTGCAAGTTACACACACATATTTATAAATTTATTTATATACATTGAACAGGGATTAAACCGGCTCTAGACCTCTTGCTTCTATATTTAAATAGAAGACAAGTTTTTAACAAAATGGCAAAGTGACATTGATTTTCGTGGCTGCACACTACTTTTATAATGATTTCGGGTCCGTGACAACCCTCTTTAGAAAGCCTTGCTGCAATTGTTGAAAGTAAAACCGAACTCTATAGGGCCAGGCTCTCCCCAAACGAATGAGAACTACTGTTGTTAACCTTACTGTTCAAGTTTTCTTCACACAATTGCCCACGAAAATACAACTCACTCTCACTTTGCCACTCAATGTCAGTTTGCCATTTTGTTAAAAACTTGTCTTCTATTTAAATATGGAAGCAAGAGGTCTTGAGCCGGTTTAATCCCTGTTCAATGTGTAAAAGCAACAGACCGAAATAAAACGAACGAGCTAAACAATTTATTTATATATTTAACAAATTTTATATACTCGCCAGTACCCTCCGACCACCAATCCGAATAGAATTAAACTGCTGCCATTTCGCCCCCTTACATATTTTGTTTATTGACAAAACTTCTCAGCGAGAAATGAGCTTCATGGCTAAGCCTGTCGGGTGAGACGATTATTACGGCCGAAATTTGGAAAAAGCCCTCTTAAAGTTGCGACCACTGACTCAGAAATTCGGTAGAAATTTTTTATGATTTCCAAACGTTGCTCTTTAGTCAACTTTACCATGATGGAAATGTTTACATGGACTAACGTTTTGACACTGAAAGATCTTTAAATACGTTTAAGGATGCGTTGACATAATGATTAGATTTAAGTGTTCTTCTTCACAAGACTCATGTTTCGTTCAAATCAAGTCTTTTAGTAAAGTCAAAAAATAACTTTTAGCCATTTTAAATTTTTCAACATAAATATGTTTACAGCCAAACATAGTTTTCCGTGATTTAAAGATTATGCAAAAATCTTTTCATTACCAGGCAGTTTTCGGCAGATTTTTTTCTTGTATGTTTGTTAAACTTTCGGTTAATGCCCGTAATATTTATGCCTGCTTAGATTTTTTCAACATATGTGACGCACAAAATAGAAAGGGACCTAATGGTAAAAACCAGTTTTGTTCAGGAGAGCCATTTTAAAGATTTAAATACGTGTATCTTTGGTGTACCATCACTTTCATAAAACGCGCATATCTCTGGGAGCGAACACTTTTGGGGCATGGGATCGGTCTCGTTCGATGCTCAGATGTTGTCCACATCAAAAAAAAAAGGTGAAAATTGATTTTTTCCCCTTAGGTCTCTTTCTCTATGCGCTTTCACATAGCATACAAGCATACGACTAGTTGGGACGTATTAATTTTCTCCGTGTAGCGAAGCGACATGAAAATATGTACGAGACGATTTTTCATGTTCAAAGAAGGTCATTCTTTTGCAATGCCTAATTTCAGAAGTCAATAACGAATGTGTATTTGATCTGCAAAAAAGGCCATTTTGAAAGGTGTTATACGAGTAGAGAAGGCTTTCTATAACTCCCAGCTAGGTAAGTAGGATGATGGGTGACAGGTGTCGCCAAGTGAATTTCTGGTTAATAGTTGATATGGGCTTGATTTGTTGGAGCGGCTACTTCTGATTGGTACGAGGGCGGTTCGGAAAGTTCTTAGCCTATCAATGAAAGAGAATAGTTAGTTTTTCAAAAATATTTTTATTTTTCAATATAATCTCCTGAAACTTCAATACACTTAGTCCAACGCTTATCTAGCAATTCTATCCCTTGATTAAAATAGTTTTCCTCAAGGTCTTCAAAAGAGTGGTTTACAACTGTAATTGCATCTTCATTTGAGGTAAAACGCTTGTCAGCAAGGAATTTTTTTAGATTTGGGAACAGGTAAAAGTCACTGGGAGCTAAATCAGGAGAATAAGGTGGGTGGTCAAGCAACTCGTACTTTAATTCGTTGATTTTAGCCATTATTAAAACACTCTTGTGCGCTGGTGCGTTGTCTTGATGAAAAATTATTTTTTTGTGTTGAAAGCCAGGACGTTTTTCTCGAATTTTTACATTTAATTGATCTAAAAGGTTGCAATAGTACTCTGAATTTATTGTTTTACTCTTTTGCAGATAGTCAATCAATAAAATACCTTTGAAGTCCCAAAAAACCGTTGCCATAACCTTACCAGCCGATTGAATTGTTTTTGCCTTCTTTGGGGCACTTCCTCCAGCTTCAGTCCATTGTTTGGATTGTTCTTTTGTCTCTGGAGTATAGTGGTGGATCCATGTCTCATCAACAGTTATGAAACGACGCTTAAAATCCATTTTATTTCGCTGAAAACGATCCAAACAAGCTTGAGAAATGTTCATTCTTATGCGTTTTTGGTCGACTGTTAACAAGTGCGGCACCCATCTTGCAGAAAGCTTTTTCATCTGTAGTTCTTCATGCAAAATTAAATGGACTCGATCATTTGAGATGCCCATGATATTAGCTATTTCACGCACTTTTATTCGTCGATCATTGAATACCATATCATGCACTTTGGCTACAATTTCTGTTGTTGTTGCTGTTTTTGGACGTCCACTACGTGGTTCATCTTCAATGCTTGTACGACCACGTTTAAATTCAGCAACTCAATTTTTTACTGTTGCGTATGAAGGAGCACTTTCACCTAACACATTCACCATATCATTATGAATTTCTTGTCCCGATAAACCTTTTTTATGACACCACGCATTTCTAATTTTTCCATTGTAAAAAAATCGCGGATGCGTCTTTTGTGAACACCTGTTTCTATATGAAGGAGTTGCCAGATCGAAACAAAATTTAACATGTGTTCATAGCAGAGATGTAAGTTTCCAAAACACTTAACTTTTTTCTATTTATGCCGCGCTATTTGTGCAAGGCTAAGAAGTTTCCGAACCGCCCTCGTATAGTTGCTTTTTCCCTGAGGTGAAAAAAAATTCATTTCATATTTCAATTTACTTAAGCCTAACATTTTCATTAACTGAGTGTAGGGTATAGAAAACATGTTAGAATTTTCACGTCCATGTGTGTTCTAACAATTTAGTCTAAAGAAACGTAACAAAAGATTGTTAATAAAAGGCGAAATGGAATACTGGCTCTGGTTTGTACCTGTAATTTTAACCAGGCGAAGATAAATAGATCTCTTTTGAGGCGTGCTTAGAGATTTCAACTATCAACAATATCACATAACTTCATTTTGATGAGCGTTTCATGCGTATGGCGGGCGCATGTGTATTTGCTTGGTGTTGCTTCTTTTCTTTACTTGGCCACGATGGCCAGCCGCGTAAGACCAAAGCCGCAGCCAACTCTTGTTTAGGAAAAAAGATAATCTGAAAAGACTCCCCCCCCCACCTCAGAATGGTGAAAAGAAGCGGCGAAACTTTTGATATTTCTGTTTCTACCAAAGCGCCATTTAATATTAGCATCATAACATTATTTGATGAAATCAAGACACATACAGTCAGTCAGTCGGACAAACTGGGGTAACAAAAGTAAAACCAGAAAAGAAATCATCAGCACCAAGAAGCTGGCGTAGATGATGATGATGAGATGAGCGAGGCGACGCGATGCGATCAGATGAGGAAAAAATGAGCCGCAAAATGTTCATCATTAAATTAAACCGAAATTTAAACAATTCAAGGTTTTCTTTGTATTGTGGCTGGCCAGGCTGCTCACTAACTGACTGACTGGCACTGACGATGGCGTTGATGATCTCTGATACCAGGCAACCAAGAGCCGAACAAAATCATATCATCATCATCAACATAACCTTGTTGAATGTCAAAAAAATACTACTATATATATTTCGTTTATCTGTTTTTTTTTGACTTTCAACCGCAGAAACTAAAAGCAACAGAAGAAATTTCATCAGAAACAAAAATAATGCGGCTGTCAGTCATTATGATGACGTGAAAAAATCAACATCAGATCAAAAAAAAAAACCAAAATCAGAAGATTGTTTTATACGAACAGGTTGATTAGTTTTTTTGAGCATTTTACTTGAGCTGTTAAAATTATCACTGATTGTTGGCTGCGATAAACAAGTGATGCGCGGTGGGAATATTGCTGCTGGCGATTTAAAAAAGAAGCTGAACGAAATTGAAATAGTGGTTAGCAATATGAAAATAAAGTGAATTTTGAAAATTCATACATGTAAAAGGTAAGGGACAATCATTTCATGTGGTTTAGTATACAAATTATTGTATTTTATGCATGGGCTGTAATCACACAAACTTGACACAGCTGCTTAAAACCTCAAAACGGTGTAGAGAAGGTTAAAAGTTAAGTTTGGCTGAGAATCATAGTCGTTGCACCTACCAATCACCAGTCAAGATAGCATTACAATTTCTTAAAGCAACGCTTCTTTGTCTACTAATTACTAAATGCGCTCCATGACAATTTTTTTGATCAAGAATTGCATAAAATAGTATTAAGGCAAATAGGTGCTATTTTGGGCTTTTTAAACTGTATAAGGTCAGATCCTTTCCTCCACGGACTACTTTGCAATATACTCATATTACCGGTGCTCTTATGTGGAACTGCAGCATGGGTTTTACAAGAACCAAATAAAGTTATATTAGGAATTTTAAAGCGAAATACCGTTCGCAAAATTATAGACTAAGTCTGTACAGTTCATATTTGGCAATCGTAAAGTAGAGACGTGGCCAATTTATTATTGAAAAATATTGGATAACACTTAAAACTTAAAAAGTGCTTCAGAGACAGTTGGCATACTATGTTCATCATAATTAAAGCAAAGTTTCATATTTACATTTTAATTATATGATAAAAATACATTTTAGTTTCAAAATATTATGAAATAACGCGTGATCTATTTCGAGGTTCCCTACTTTTTTAAAGAAAAAACTCAGAAAATTCTAATTGAGTGGGCAATGTTTATTATCATTTGAAAGAACATTCCTTGGCATTTATTTTTTGAAGATTATGTCTATCAAATATTGGACGCGGCTACATCTCAGATGGTCCATCCGTTGAGTCCAATTTCCGATGACTCGTTGGAGCATTTCGACTGGTAAGTGGCGAATGACCCGCGTGAAGTTTTGCTCTTTAAACTTTAGACTTTACATATGACACGCGTAATGTTTTGCTCCAAGGCCTGAATCGAAGCGGGTTTGTCCGCATAAACTTTAGACTTTACATGTCCCCACAGGAAAAAGTCTAACGGTGTGAAAACACACGATCTTGGTGGCCAATCGACCGTCCCAAAAAGTGAAATTATCTGCTCACCGAAGAGTTCTCTCAATAAATCCATTGATTGATGCGATGTGTGGGAAGTGGCGTCCAAGTGTCGCTGAGATCACGAGCTTCAATTTCAGGCATCTAATAGTCGGTTATCATGGCACGATAACAGTCGCCATTGACGGTTACGTTCTCATTGGCATCATTTTTGAAGAAATATGGACCGATGATTCCACCGGCCCACAAACCACACCAAACCGTTGTTTTTTTCTGGATAAAGTGGCAGCTCTTGAACCTCTTCTCACGAAATAGGCCTCTTCGCTGAAATTTGGCTCGAAACCGTCGGATCTTTTTGGAACTTTTCAAGAGCCCAAAGAGCGAAGACGCCGCTTGGGAACGTCGGGCGGCGTCTCTTCTTGCACAAGCTGAATTTTGTACGCTTTCAATTTAAGTTTAAGATAGGTGATGGTGTGGCGAATAGTACACTCAATAGGCCGATTATGCTGACCATAAGTTGAACAAAGTGCACGAAACACATTTCTCACGTGGATTTTCGTTATAAAGTTGAACGATTTGTAAACGGTGTACAGGTGAAAGTCTTCCCATGATGAAATGCCAAACAATACTAAATAATGATCTGTCAAAAAAAAGCTATTGAAAAAAGTATCTCTACTTGGCTCATCCATTATTACAATAGAAGAGCTAAATAAGGTTTTAGATTAGATTTAAAAATATAAATTCTAGGGATTTCTCTAAGAGCTTGAGGAAAACGATTTAATTCAGAGCAGCCGATATATTCAATGCACTGTTTCGTTGATTCCAGTCTACACCATTTCACGAGCAAATTTTCGTTGATCCTGTTATTGAAAGCGGATTGATTTCTTAAAAATTCTATATATGATTCACAGATTTTTACATAAACATTTTCATATAGTGGTAAAAAAATGAACAGTCCATATAGTGGTAAAATATTTTTAGATATATCGCCGTACACTCTGAGTGATGGATACGTCAAAGGAAGGTTGAAACGATTATCAGTGCTCTATTTTGGGATGCTTTTACGAAATTTGTCTTATTTTTCAGCGAAAGAAACATTTTATAAGTAATATGAAAACGAATCTTAAAAAGTTACGAAATCGGATTGGTAATAACAATTCTTGATTTTTACGATCTAAATGAACTTCCCTATTTAAAAAAAAATCATAACGGGTGATGATCAATCTAAAGGTATTTTTTCCATATAAAAAATACAAATATACAAATCAAGTGAAAGGACATTTTATGGCATTTATTTTTGATATAAATAATTTCCTTCAAATGTTGGCCGCAACCACGCCTCAGGGTATTCATTCTAAGGGTCAAATTTTAGATGACTTGTTCGAGCATTTCGTCCGGTATTGCGTTAATGACACGCGTAATGTTGGCTTCCAATACCTGTATCGTAGCTTGTTTGTCAGCATAGACTTTACGTTGCCCCAAAGAAAAAAGTCTAAAGGTGTGATATCACACGATCTAGGCGTCCAATGCACCGGTCCAAAATGAGAAACTAGCTACTCTTCGAAATTACCTCTCAATAGATCCATTCTTTGAGCAGCTGTATGGTAAGGGGCACCATTCTGTTGAAACCAAGTGTCGTCAAAATTACGGGCCATTCATGGTTACATTCCAGCCATCAACATTTTTGAAAAAATATGAACCGATGATTGACGATTCCAGCCCATAACCCGCAAAAAAGGGGGTTTTCTCTAGGCAAAATGACACCTTTTGAATCTCTTCTGGTTGCTCTTCAGCCCAAATGCTGCAATTTTGTTTATTGACGTTGTCGTTCAGCCAGAAATGGGCCTCATCACTGAACAACATGTTGGTCGAAAAAAGCGTAGCTTCTTCGAGCTTTTGAAGAGCCCAAACACTGAAACGGCAACGCGTTGTTGCGGTGTAAGTCCTTCCGTGACAAAAAGTTAAACAATACTGAAAAGAAAGAAAAAAATAACTATAAAGGGTGGTTTAATTTTAACGGCCGATGTTGAATGTGAACCACACCTAAACGTCAATTTCAGACTGACTCAATTTGAACCATGGTAAGATACACAAGCGAGCAACGCGTTAAAGTAATTGAGGCTTGGATAACCAATTTTTGAAGAAAATCTTCTTTAGTGATGAGGCACATGTTCACCTCAGTGGATTCGTCAATAAGCAGAATTGCCGCATTTGGGCGAATGATAATCCATGAGGGATTGTCGAAAAAACCATGCATCTACAAAGAGTGTCTATTTGGTGCGGATTATGGGCTGGCGGCATCATCGGGGTGTATTTTTTTTCCAAATGAGGCCGGTCAGGCAGTTACTGTGAATGGTGATCGCTATCGGGCGATGATAACGAACTTTTTATGGCCCGAATTGGATGATATTGATGTGGACAATATGTGGTTTCAACTGGACGGTGCCACTTGCCACACAGCTAACGAAACAATGGCTCGTTTGCGCGACAAATGCAATGGCCGTGTTACTCACACGGAGAGAAAAAACATGGTTACCACATGGTCACGGCAATAATAATATCTTTTCGGCAATAAAAGTATGTTCGTCGCAACCATAGTATTTTTTACTAAATTTTGACAATAGTATGACTGCCGCAATATTAATATTGTTGAAATGTAACAATAGTATTATTGCCATATTTAAAAAATAAAAAATGGTTGTAGCAACAATATAAATATGTTTTGTGCGACCAAAGCGTTGTTTTTTGGGTTTATGTTAACAATAATATGAATACGGCAATCATACTGTATGATTGTAAAAATATTTTTTTGATGAAATATTTTTAATACAAACGCTTACGTTTTTTTTTAAATTGACTGTTTCTACAGTTAAATACATAATTCACTGCTATTGGTATGAATTTGATGTATTTTTAAATAATTTTCATAATTCAAATCTATTGTTGACAACTTAACTAATTCTAATAAATAAAATTGGGAATAATACTATATTTATGTGTGATCATACTATGGTTGTAGGGATCATAACATGGTTACGTGTGAATCATGCTATGGTTGTGAGTATCAAAATATGGTTGTGGAGAACATAGTATGCTTGAGTGTGAATCATACTATTGTTGTGAGGATCAAAGTATGGTTGTGAGGATCATAGCGTGGTTATATTTAATTCATACTTTTACTGTGAGGATCATAATATTGTTGTACCACAAGCATACACTTAACAATAGTATTATCCCTTTCGAATACTGTCACCACAACCATACTTTTTTTCTGCGTGCACGTCGTGGCGATGTTAATTGGCCGCCAAGATCATGTGATTTGACACCGTTAGACTTCTTACTTTGGGATTATTTGAAAGGAAAGGTGTTCAACGATAAGCCAACAACAATTCAAGAGCTAAAGAATGAGATAATGCAGCACATTAACGCTATAGAACCTCAGTTATGCCTCAGCGTCGTCAACAATTTGGACAATCGGATGGAGATGTTCCGCCGAGGTCGCGGCGGTCTTTTGGCCGATATTTTGTTCCATACATAATTGAACCATACCGATATTATCGTAATAAAAAGAAATGAAGATTCATAAAATTTAAATTTTACCACCCTTTATATTGATCACCCGTTAGTGTACACTCACCAGCCTACTTATACAACATCAATCCAATCCAAAAAAATATAGGAAGTTTCAATAAGTAAGTAGATGGAATATTCTGCTTCTGCTGCTTAAAGCTATCTAACAGAGGGAATCAAATGCGATTTTATAAAGGGTTTTACAATAGGGACATAACAATATCATATCTTTATGTAAACGCATCATTTAGCATTTTTAATGATCTTTCAGTGCCAAAACGTTAGTCGAAGACAACATTTTCATCATGGAGAGCGCTATGGTGGCATATTAGAATATTATTTTCGGCTAGATATGTGGTTTCAACTAGACACTGCCACTAGCCACACAGCACGGTTTACAATTGATTTACTGAAAGCAAATTCGGTGAACGTAATATCTCGAGAAATGGTCCGGCTGAATGGCCACCTCGGTCAAGCGATTCAACGCCATTGATTTATTTTATGCAACCACATCAAGTCATTGGTCTATGCCAACAAGCCAACAATTTTAGACGAGCTCAGAGAGAACAGCCAAGGCGAAACCACCAACGTTTAGGTTAAAATGTGTGCAAGAGTGGTGGAAAATTAAGTCTAAAGAATAGGACTCATGGTGGTCATATAACCGTGGTGGTCATAAAACGTAACATTTGCACTACACCTGGAATAAATTTTAAATCTTTATCTTAAATATTCTGTGATTTATTAAAACATAAAATTGTTATGTCCTTAATGGAAAACCCTGTACTCAAAGCGGAAAAACGATCAAAAACTAATCCTAAGGGCTTTAAAGCCTATCCAATTAGCCTACAATCCTTCCTTCTTAAGATCATAGAGAGGATGGTACGCACAACCTCTGTTGCTTGGCTAATATCTGCATGTGAACATGCTTAAAGTTAGCATAAAAAAAGAAAACAAATCTAACATGCTCTAGTAAGCCAATTATAGAAATTTATGCTTTACAACGAATACACTTTCGCGGCCTATAGAAGGAAGCCTTAAACAACGTCCTTTCGAGTTAAATGAGTTTCTTACGCAAGGTCGAATATTCCCCGCGGTAGGTCTCACGATCTTAAAAGCAAAAGTATCCGAAGAAGTGATGTTCTCTCATCACTTCTTCGGAACCTAGCTCTAAACATTTTTCTTCTGGAACTAGAAAGAAAAGACTGTCAAATAAATCATGGCATGTGACGATATTGCGGTGTATGGAAAATATCGCACTTTCTCAGAAATCTCCACCAGAACCTGATCCGGAATTCATCCGAGCCTTCCTGTACCATCAATCCAATTAATGCTAAAAAAATAATTAAATTCTTGGAGTTCAAATTAAATAATTTGTCAGGAACTATTTGTGCCAGTTACTTAAGCACATTTTCCTTTATATCACGGCCTTTCCCACTTCGATGGTGGTCATTTCAACCGTTACAAGAGCTGTAACATAAATTACCATAATGCACCATAGCTTGGCTGGCTGACTAGCTGCCTGAACTTATAATTTAGACTTAATAACCGCTAATCAAAAGAAAATCAAACTACCGCATGCACAACATTTAAATTATAATAATTTCCAATGCTTAGATTTACATTCGAATCGAACGCAATGCCTCCAATCAAAAGCGAAAATCTAATCAAAACTGACCGTTGCCTTGTCTAACGATTGTATGCGTTTGTTTCTTTCTGTGTTACAAATACATAAATTTCGATGTTAATTTAATAGAGCAGCAACGGCAGCAGCAGCAGCAGCCAACATATAAACTACAAAGCACCTCACACGCTGCGTTTACAACAAGTTTCCTAACTTGGCTCAAACCGATCGAATCACATACAGTGGCGGAGTCGGTGGCAATGGTGGTGGCGGTGGCGGAGTCGGTGGCGATGTCGGCTCATATCAAACGGCCGAGTTGAGATTCAAGCCCCATAAACAGCAGCAATTAAAATAAATTTAATAAATTAATATTGTCACTCCCCAATTTTGTTTTTGTTTTTTGAAATCGGATGCTTGGACTTGATGACGAACCAAAGAAATAGGAAGAGGTGGTAGCGGCGGCGGTGGTGGTGGTAGGTAGCGTGAGGAGGCCTACTTTCTGGTATTGATTTAAATATCCCGCCGCCAGTACCCGCGATCATTGTTGTTGATCCAACACCAACCAGGTTGGTGAGATTATACGATTACACCGTCGTCTGCATTTGATCTCAATCAAATAATTTGCATAATTTTATGATATTTTCTTTCCTCGCTGCTCTTATTGATCTTAGTTTTTTGTGTTTTCTTCATTGTTAAATATTATGATTAAACATTTAAATTTAATTACTTTTTTCGGTTGATTACTGGCTTTTTACGAGTACGAATGAAACTGTTTTTATTTTATGGTATCATAAAGACAGTCCATCGCCTTGTAGAGTAGTTTGTTTTTCGGTTTTATATGTTTCACGGCATTAAAAGGTGATATTAAAAATATCGAAAATCGATATCGTTTGTTATAATTAAATTTGAACATGTTTTGTTTCTGGTCTACGAGTATTTGATGATTTCGGATATTTTATCTACGCTTTTCTTTGAAAATTTAATGTGTGTGAACAAAATGGTTACAAAATTTGCATTTAATTGCTCTTTGATATGGTTGGAGCATAAAAGGAAGTTATTAGAGTTGTTTTACAAAAATTCAAAACTATGAACCGCTGTCTTGGGTCCGATTTAATTCAAAAATTGTTTTATTTTTGAAAAATTATGAATTGGATTATCTTTGCATGATGTGAACAGACTTCGTAGACACGGCTATCCTGTTCCTCTCTCAGGCAGTGTTTGCAGAAGCAAATTTTAATAAACTATTAATAAATGCGCTTGTTGCGGGTTATTATTCGACTGACATCCGAAATTGGACAGTATCATACCAGCAAAAAAATTAGAAACATCGGTCTATTACTTTGTCCATAAATGTATTTTTTAGCAACGCTCACTTTTGTCTCAGAATGTGTTTCGATCCATGCTAGCATCATGTGTTTCAAATAGTAGTAGTAGTTTATACGAAGAAAGTTCAGGTTTGTGTACGCAGTACCACGCCCCCATTTCCCATTTTAATAATAAATAAGATAGTTTAAAATACTTGCATACACGAAGAAAAAAACTTTGGCTAGGATAACAATATTCGAAGTGCATCATGCTATTGTTGGGTATGTGGTTGTGGCACAACAATATTATGATACTTACAACAAAAGTATGATTCACATACCACCATACTTTAATCCCCACAACCATGTTAGGATCCCCACAACCGTATTATGATTCGCACTCAACCATACTATGAACACCACAACCATAGTATGTTTCACATACAAACATAGTATGGTCTTCACAACCATAGTATGATTCACACACTATGGTTGTGTGTAAATCATACTATGGATTTACACACAACCATAGTATGATTCACGCACAACCATACTATAATCCCACATCTATAGTTTAATCCCCAAAATTATTTATTATGATTGGCTTATGATTTGTATTAAGTTAATTATTTAAAAACGTATTTTAAATTCAAAATAATATTAGTGATTTATTTAACCGTAGAAAAAAATCCGTTTAATGACGTAAACGTTTCATTTATTAAAAATATTCCAATTAACTTAAACAAAATCAGTTCGAAAAATTTTAATTTACATATAAAATGTACTATTACACAGTGTGACAGAGAAAGAATACCTGGGAAATGATATTATTTTTCTTGTAGATTTTGCTGAGTACAACAAGAAACTGGTTTTGAAATTACCCAAACACCTCCAAAATCTGGAGTTACGGGTATAAATTCGGTTTTTCGGATCCTACGCACTTTTATGCCAGTAACTTGGTTGAATATCAACCGATTATAAGTTTTTCAGCTGATTTTGAAAGAAGAAACGGCCTTTCGAATGGTGCATACACTTTTAAAATCACACTGAAACAAATCTGTGTATTTTTCCTGTACTCATTTTTTTTTTAAAAATTTTTGTAATTTTGTAACTTTGGATGCGTTTTTACACAGAATTTTTAAAAGAAGCCGAACAATTTTGAACTGTTTAAAGATAGTATTCTTACGAATAGAATTCTGCGTCATTTTTAAAAATCCGTTAGAAACTGATTGAGTTATTCAACTTTTATTAAAACAACATTTTTTGAAAAAATACAATTATTGGCAATACTACTTAGAAATGTTCGTTTGACCGTTTTCTTTTTAATTCAACATCATCAGTATCCCGTTTAAGTAACAGCAACATTCGGAAATCATTTTTATTTTATCTTTTCCTTCAAAACGTTTTTCCATTGTAATTATTTCTTGATGAAAGTGTTCGCCTTGTTCATCACTGAACTGGCCCAGGTTTTCTGGGAAGAAGTCTAGATGTGAATGGAGGAAATGAATTTTAATTGACATGTTGCAGCCCATTTCACCATACGCACTCATAAATTCATCATTAATCGCGGCATAGTTGTCGCTTCTCTGATTACTAAGAAAGTTGTCACATAGTGCAACAAAACTCTTCCATGTGCGTTTTTCAACGGAACTGAGCTTCTTGATAAAATTCTCATCTCTTATAACTTTACGAATTTGAGGTCCAATGAATGTTCCTGAAATTCATCAGAACTGATAAATGCGATAACAAATATTAGATCTGTGAAGAAATTAATACCTTCTTTAATTTTGGCTTTGCTTAATTTTGGGAACACCGCTCTAAGATAGCAAAAAGGTGGCAGAACAACCTTATCAGCTGTAACCTAATGGGGCGTTTAAAACGTTTTTCCTGCCTATATGTGTCACTAGATGGCCATACCTTGCGATTTGGTGCACGACTATCCCATTCTCAAAGATAACATGGATATTTTGTGTAACCACCTTACCAAATAAAATTGTCAAAACCTTTAAATCAGCGAAGTTTATCCATTTATGCAATTCATAGTTGAAGAATTGCAGTATTTGCTTTATAACTTCATACGTTTCTTTTGTACTAGTCGCATATGCAATTGGAACAGATGGTAATAGATTTTTATGCAGTAAAACAGCTTTCAAGCCTAGAAATAGCATTACAAATTTTATATAAAAAAATAAAAATCTATTAAAAATCAATATTTTTGTTGAATATTGTACTTTTACATGAACCGTCAATGAAAAGACGTCATTCGTCTGCCTTATAATTGTTACTTAATGCCGAAAAAAGTTGGGGTACATCAGCGCAATATATGAGATTACTGTCATTTTCACCAGTCTTAAAACATTCTTCAAATGACACTTCTTCTACAGAAAGTTGCACTTCTTCTACAGAAAGTTACACGAAAATCTTCTTCCACCAAATTCCACTGCCTTAATTGCGACCCAAGGATTTCAGCCTGTCATTTTGACAAACTTAAGTCGCGAACGAGATCGCACAAATCTGCATTTGAAACAAAATGTCGCTCCGTTGAAGATTTGGATGGAAGGTATTCTTCTTCCACCAAATATTTTTCAGCTTCAAAACCACTTATGCTCATTGTCGGAACTTTATCATTACCAGATATCGGTTTTGTAACACTTACAACATTTGCGTACTTTACATATTTGCGGGTTTTAAAAGTGTGCCCTGAAATATTTGTTTCACAAAAGTAGCAATTATCTGGTTTATGCCAGAGCTGATGATGCCAAGTCATAGGCTTAAAAAGGGCAAAGAAATTGAAGGTTAAACTTTGTATTTTTTTAATGTTGCACAACAATTTTCACAAACGAATTCTTGCTCATACCAGCGACCAGTGTATTTGTAAGAACGATTGAAGACTTTGTTGTATACTTCCACCACAGCAATATTTTTTTAAAATAACGCCTATGACGAATGTCCGTAAATAGCCCACAAATCTAACAAAAGTTATTCCATTTATCAAACATTTTTTGGTTAATTACACTCGATTATAATTATTAAATAAGATGACTATAAACTTTGACTATAAAATTATTCTAAAAACCATATTCAAATTAAGAAAAATTACAATCATACAGTACGACTGACGTGATCATATTATTGTTAATATAAAATCCAGAAAACAATACTTTTGTCTCACCAACCATAAATATATTGTTGCTACAACCATATTTTCATTTTAAAATTTGGCAATACAACTATTGTTACATTTTAACAATATTAATATTGCCGAAATCATACTATTGTCAATATAAAATTAAAAAAAAAAAAACAATATTATGGTTGCGACAAACATGCTTTTATTGCAAAGAACATATTATTGTGGCTATGACCAATTTTTTTCTCTGCGTGTAGTCTTGGATGACATTCTGTTAAAATTGTATAACCATCGGTTTATGACTGTAGCCAAAATTACGATTATTTAAGGGAGGCGTAGCACCGCGTGGGAGAAATGTTTACCTCTTGACCGATCTGGCACTAAGACCTGATGACGACTCCAGCGTAAAACAACGTAAACGTCGAGCAAATATGATCTTTATTGAGGTAGTAAGTGCGTACCAACTAACAGTTTCTAGTTTGACCGTTGTCTACCCAAAAACAAAATTTATGAATCCTTAGGCAGATACTCATAAACAAAAGTTATTTTAATCGAGATTCATTTCGGCACTAAAAGGTTTTTTTTCTCTTTGGGCCCATTTACAATTTTAAACAGTCATCATCATCATGTACAATTTCAGGATCCTTGGTTGATTCGTTTGACCGCTATCGTGCTTTGAAGAGACACAAGGATGGACGGACGAATATTGCTTGACCGTCTTAGAGTTTTACGATGTTCAAACAGATAAAAAATTAGTTGGGCATCCGTCAGAACTACGAAAATTTGGTTGGATAAACCGACTTTCTGTTGCAATAACAAACATTCCATGGTACCAAAGGAAACATGGTTCGAAATATCGTATCGTGGTTGCTATAATTATATCACGGCATTCACAGCTAACAACACAGTTATACAAACCGAATTCAGTTTAACTATTGGTTGCGACAACGGGGGGTTATGGCAACCAACCAATTGTGATGCAACTGTTACTTTGGTACCAATAATTGGTGGTGACAACAGATTAGTTAATTAAAGTGACAAAACCCTGTTAAGTTGGCTGTTGTAATATAATAACTATTAGTTAATACAATATCAAACCCTGTAAACCCTATAACATTTTATCGGTTCTAGTAACAACATAATCTTTGTTAACGGCGAGAACATATTTCGAAATCCCCGAAAAATTTATAAAAACAAAAAAGGGGGTCGGACATTTTAAGTTTCTTGGATTAGACGGTCAATGCTTCCAAACGAAACTGCCATATAAATAAACGACCTACAAATAAAAAATATTTTCCAGAATATAGAAACAGTTTTAACTGTTAGCGACATTACTCACACTTCGTCAGAAATTTCACCATAGAAAGACCTCCTAATTATTAAAAACAGCAACCATTTTTTTTAGTTGCGACAAATGTTTCCCGAATTACGATTACCTAAAGCTTGACAATAAATACTATTAAATGCCTTGAATAATTCATTTCATATTGGGGCATCATTGCAATGCTTATCAAAACATCTATCCAAAGATGTACATATTTATTTTACAGATCATTACACTTTTTCAAAATGTACTTATAACAAACAATATATAGAGTGATCCATCTAGAGGTATTTTTTCATAACAAAAAAATATAAGTATACAAATTCTAATCAAGTGTGGATGGAATCTTTATTGGTAATTTGAAAGGACATTTGATGGCATTTATTTTGTGAATATAATTTCCTCCAAATGTTGGCCGCAACTACGCCTCAGGGTTTCCAATTTTGGATGACTTGTTCGAGCATTTCGACCGGTATGACTTTAATGACACGCGTAATGTTGGCTTCGAAAACCTGAATCGTAGCTGGTTTGTCAGCATAGACTTTGGACTTTACGTAACTCCTAAGAAAAAAGCCTAAAGGTGTGATATCACTCGATCTAGGCGGCCAACTCACCTGTCCAAAACGTGAAATTAGCTACTTTTCGAAATGACCTCTCAATAGATCCGTTGTTTGAGCAGCTGTATGGCAAGTGACACCGTCCTGTTGACCCCAAGTGTCGTCAAGATTACGGGCTTCAATTTCCGATAGCATAAAGATCGATCGGGCACCATTCACGGTGAGTATAATGGCACCTCTTGAACCTCTTCTTGTTGCTCTTCAAAGAAAGTTGTTCGTGAAAAAATACTTGGAAGCAAATGGTCGCCTGTTTCTTCGGCAAAACTGGTCATGTGGCGACTGTTGCGCTTGAGCAACGTAGGACGGTCAATTCTGAATGGCACACCACAATTTGTTTGCCTGAAGTCTTCGGAGAAATTTGAAAAACCACCAAGAGAAGACGAATCATTGTGCGCCATGGCAATGCGAGCTCTCACACATCGGCTCAAACTAGCGCCTTTTTGACCGGCCAAAACGTCGAATTGATGGGTCATCCGCCGTACAGCCTTGACTTGGCACCCAATGACTTCTTTTTATTCCCGCACATTGAGAAAAAAATGCGTGGTCAACGATTTTCGTCGCCAGAAGATGCTGTTGAAGTGTTCAGAAACCTTAATGTCTAAATCGGAGTGGAAAAAGTGCTTCGACAGTTGGTTTGAGCGCATGCAAACTATTTTTGTCGCCAAAAGATGCTGTTGAAGCGTTCAGAAACCTTAATGTCTCAATCGGAGTGGAAAAAGTGCTTCGACAATTGGTTTGAGCGCATGCAAAATTGTATAAATCATGCTGGAGAATACTTTGAAAAACTATAAAAATATTTTTGATGATAAATAATCGTATTTACATTATTAGGCCAGAAATATATATAGCAGCCCTTGTAGTTATTAATGATTTCCAAACTTTGCTCGTCAGTGAACTTTACGATAATAAAAATGTAGACTTCGGCAAACGTTTTGACACTGAATGATCATTAAAGATGTTTGAGGGTGCGTAAACATAAAGATATGAAATTGTTATGTCCCTATTGGAAACCCCTTTACTTAGAGTTTTGACTTTGAATGTCTATGACATTGTCAAATTGTTCACTTTGTGAAGCTAGTCTTACTCAACTATAGCCACTAGTGCGCATGCACAAATTTCTAGCAATAAATTTAGCAGCAGCTCACAAATCTTTCAATTTCCATTCCAATTAGGTCATCATCAGCAGGACCTCAGCTCGGCTGAGTGTCGTTTTTTAATACGTAAATACTAGAAGTATGTGTGAGAACTTTTTCTAGCCTTCACCAGCAGCTAATCACTAAACATCAATTTAACTATTTGTAAATGTGAGAAAATTCTGGAAAACAGAAGGAAAATAGACCCCCTCACTCTTTTGCATGAAAGTCTAGGCGACGATTGAAATACAGACCATCATAACAGGCAACTATCGACATGGTGGCAGCGGTGGTGGTGGTGGTGCTGGTGACTCCAACTATCTCCCCCAGTGTGGTAATCATCTATTGATAGTTAACAATATCTTCTGCTAAAATTTATGGACTGTCTTTACACTCAACTACCGCTACTTTAAACTCAGTACCCCACAAAACAAAGCAAAAAACACAAAATCTTACACAGAACCGGGGGAAAAATGGCAATTCTCTTAAAGCGCCATCATAAAAATGCCCAACTTACAGCGATGGCCAGAGATGATGACGTCTCGCAAAGGTGGGAGGTGTGCAAAGCAGACTTTGTTGCAGGAACCAACTGAACTGAAAACAGGTAGCAATTCGCAAAGTATTACCTTTTATTATTTATTAATAACATTATTTATTGTTTCATGGTGTTCATGTGAATTGGTTTTATTGAATTAAATGAATTTATGAGCTGTACCACTCAATGATAGCAGCAGCAGCCGTTGCAGTTTTAGTGACGACAACAAAAACAACAACATCTACTGCAACTACTGTGCCAGCAGGCCAGACGTTTGGCTCCGTTAGAGAATCGGTGGCACATAGGAGGTAGTACGTCGGCCGCGTCGTCTACTAGAGGGAGATTAGAAGCAAAAACCAACGTAATGCCCCCACAATTTTCGTTATGTTGGGAGCTCAAATAAGTGTCGATGTTGCTGCCGTTGTTTGTAATGTTAAATCTTTACTAATACTTAGTTTTTTTTCCTATACTCTTGGTAGCACATACTCGTCGTACCTACTCATAGGTACAGGAGTACTTGCAACAGTGCCTGGTGCCTAGTGGTAATGTTGGTGGCGGTATAAATGATTTTTTTTCTTTCCTGAACCCAGCAAAGTACTGAAATCAGCCGTCGCAGTTCACTGTGATGTCGGAAAGACTTACGGTTAGGTGCCAAACAAAGGCCATTGGGTCGTTAAGAAGTGCAATTGCAGTAGTCAGACGGTTTTCCACCCTCCCCTCGGTTTTTTTTTCTTTGTATTTGGTGGCAGGCATTGCTGGTGGTGGTGTCGGCGGCATGTAAAGGGTATCCGAAGAAATTGCGAAAAAGCAATTCAACGCTCACTTCTTATCCAAATGTTATAAAATAATGATGGCTATAAATATTATTGGAGTATTATGAAATATGTTTAAACTTGAATCTTGTGTATACTCGTATTTTGGGTCATCGAAAAGGGCTCTTTTAATATTGTTTGTATAATACATTGTTTATGTAAGAGCAACATTTTGCTATGGGTCACCTAATATCCTGTAATCAGTATACAAATATTTGTAACTACGAGAAAGGTTCGGAAAGTTCTTAGCCTATCAATGAAAGAGAATAGTTAGTTTTTCAAAAATATTTTTATTTTTCAATATAATCTCCTGAAACTTCAATACACTTAGTCCAACGCTTATCTAGCAATTCTATCCCTTGATTAAAATAGTTTTCCTCAAGGTCTTCAAAATAGTGGTTTACAACTGTAATTGCATCTTCATTTGAGGTCAAACGCTTGCCAGCAAGGATTTTTTTTAGATTTGGGAACAGGTAAAAGTAACTTTAATTCGTTGATTTTAGCCATTGTTAAAACACTCCTGTGCGCTGTTGCGTTGTCTTGATTAAATTTTTTTTGTGTGTTGTAAGCCTGGACGTTTTTCTCGAATTTGTACATTTAATTAATCTAAAAGGTTGCAATAGTACTCTGAATTTTTTGTTTTACCCTTTAGTCCCCAGATAGTCAATCAATAAAATACCTTTGAAGTCCCAAAAAACCGTTGCCATAACCTTACCAGCCGATTGAATTGTTTTTGCCTTCTTTGGGGCACTTCCTCCAGCTTCAGTCCATTGTTTGGATAGTTCTTTTGTCTCTGGAGTATAGTGGTGGATCCATGTCTCATCAACAGTTATGAAACGATGCTTAAAATCCATTTTATTTCGCTGAAAACGATCCAAACAGGCTTGAGAAATGTTCATTCTTATGTATTTTTGGTCGACTGTTAACAAGTGCGGCACCCATCTTGCAGAAAGCTTTTTCATCTGTAGTTCTTCATGCAAAATTAAATGGACTCGATCATTTGAGATGCCCATGATATTAGCTATTTCACGCACTTTTATTCGTCGATCATTTAATACCATATCATGCACTTTGGCTACAATTTCTATTGTTGTTGCTGTTTTTGGACGTCCACTACGTGGTTCATCTTCAATGCTTGTACGACCACGTTTAAATTCAGGAACCCAATTTTTTACTGTTGCATATGAAGGAGCACTTTCACCTAACACATTCACCATATCATTATGAATTTCTTGTCCCGATAAACCTTTTTTATGTAAATACTTAATGACACCACGCATTTCTAATTTTTCCATTGTAAAAAAATCGCGGATGCGTCTTTTGTGAACACCTGTTTCTATATGAAGGAGTTAACAGATCGAAACAAAATTTAACATGTGTTCATAGCAGAGATGGAAGTTTCCAAAACACTTAACTTTTTTCTGTTTATACCGCGCTTTTTGTGCTAGGCTTAGAAGTTTCCGAACCACCCTCGTATGTTGCAGGTTCGAGTAGGTTGGATAAATAAAGTTTGAGATAAACTTACTGGCTCTTAGGGGCGACATAGGAATTCCTCCGCCACAATTTAATTCGTATGATCCTTGATCGACCTACTGTTAAATACCGGTTTTGAACAAAACGAGAAAAGCTGTTACATGGCTTAGAGATATATCTCTGACCTGCAAAGGCATCACCAGTATTCAAGAGGCGGAAACCCAAAGCCGGACACTTTTACCTGTATTTAAACTTGTATTTTTCTTGTACGATCGACCACACTAATTATAGCACCACTTGCTGACTAGTAAACCGATAATGCCAGCTATGTCAATTTCATACCAATAACTGTTTTTTATGTTGTTTGCAAGCATTTGCATCTAATTATTATAGAACAAAATTTATTCGAAACAAAATGCATTCAGAGTGTAATTGCAATGTATTTGGGTCCAACAAGCTAAAGAAAGTTATTCTGAAATTTTGATTATTTCCAAATATTTTGTGATTAAAATGAATGAAAAAAATTTCACTCAAAAAAATATAGTCGCTTGAATTGGTAGCAATTCAATAACCTAACCCTGTATAATTCATTTATTTGGTATTAAGTAGCTTCTTTACTACTAGGATATTTTACGCTAAATGAAAATATCCGCCTACAAATGATAAGCTTCACAGTTTACTGCATAGTCTGCACAGCTCCGACTGTCCCTTAATGTTAAAGTCGATGACTTCAATATTTCGACTAACGACTACCACAAAATTCTCAAGTCCCTTTTCGACCGAACTAAGGCAGCTGGTAGAGAATCCTTGAAGACCTCTTACAAAGCGAAAGATCGGTCTGGGGGCAAACTAAGCAAAGCCGGTGTGGTCGGCAATGTGGTTGCAAAAAATGCTGACCAGCCGCAATGCAACCCAAAGAACTTCATGCCTCCTTCGGCATAATTTCTTCTTCAGTAGTCATCCCACCCACCATTTTACGGAGAGGATACCTCGACCCAGGCAGATCAGGTATGACCACCATCATTTAGAGGGAGAGGTTAAGCGTTGCACTAGAGATACTTGAGATCATCCCAAGTACAAAGCAGGTCTGAATAACCTTCACGTAGTTGAAATATCAGCGGCAGTGTCCAGATACAGAGTCCGAGTGTTTTACATGATTCTCGCTGTGATAGCTTCAACCAGGGTGCGCCAACGCACTGGAGCCATTACCAAGCGACGACCAGCGCCCCTTAATGCAAATCCTGCCGGTACCAATTCGAAGCGTGTTATATGGACACAACTTCCCCCTTGGTCAGGGGCCGAGGCCTATCTAACACCTCTGCTGTTCTATGGGTCACAGCACCTGGTTGCAATGCAACTCCACACCGAGCCGAAGCTCTCCCCGCGATTTGGGTTAAAACCACAGCCACAATGATACTCCCCGAAGGGCCGCACCAACTAGTCAGGCCAGAACAACAGTTCTGGGGGCTCCTGACTACCCGTGGTACCAGACTTTAGTCTCCGGTCAGACCTCGTAGCCGACCTACTACCAGTTTGCGAGCCATACATCGCGGGACTGGCCACCCCCTGTTAAAGGCACGATCACGAGACAGTATATATGCAGACACAAGTCTCCACATATCGATGTTACGGTCTAAAACCATGCTGTACATGGACATGTTTTCCTCACCGCTCAGAGCGAGGTCTATCTCTACCTCTTCCGCTCGACGACGGTGAACGACACCCATGTTTTAAGACCGTACCCCCAACAAGGCCCGAGGGCATATAATGACTGGGTGGATTCTTGAGAAAACCCCATAAGCCCCAGACACCCGTGGTACAAGTTTACCTCCGGTCAGGTTCCGTAACCAAAGTTACTCCCAGTTTCAGTTCCATGTAACCAGGGGACTGGTAGCCCCTCGGGGCAGCAAGCGTCTGGTCAAAAGAAACGACCGCCGGTTACAGCGGACACGAGATTACACAACAACAACATCACGGCGCCTAGAGAATGCCTTACAGGCGAACTGACTAATCCTAGCTTGACATGCGCTAGTGGAGAGCACCCCACTAACGTCCCACTGACCGTCAGAGAAAACAACGCCCATGGCGTCCAGGTCCCGTATGTCCTCATAGGGGGACATTCGCACAGAACATGCAGCCAGTCCTCGACTGGCGCCCCGCAACTACATGCCTGACTATCGCTCAAGGCTCTCTTATGCAAGAAAGCATTAAGAGAGCCGTGCCCGGTCAACAAGAAACCCAGATAAAGGCCGAAACCAAAATCCGGGTTACTCGCGACAAACCTAACATCCCGAATATACCTGTACGTCACCCGACCGGTCTCTCAGGCATCCATCTAGACTGCCATCTAGATGTGACACACTCACGCAGAAGCGCTTTGAGATCCCGCTCGGCAATACTCTCCACCCCCTCAATTTCCCAATCATTAGGCAGCATTGCTAATCCTCTCTTGATCATGAAAGTAATACCGCAACGTATTACCTCAAGGTCAAGCGAAGCTATCCCTAACAGCATATGCAGGGCCTCAGTAGAGACCGCTCGACATACTGGTAGGCACGCAAGCAGGACAACTCTCTGACAAGAGAGTGTCTTTCGCAACCCGACAGCCGACCTGGCTGTCTCATACCAGACCGATGATCCATATGTCGCACAGGCAACAAACAGACCACCGTACATAACGCGTACTGCACGTCTACTAAGGCCCTAATCTGTCCTTAGAATCCTGCGTACCTGCCCTACCACGCTGGTCAACTTCTCCCGCAAGCAGAGAAGATGAGGTAGAAAACTCATCCTTTCTCCCATCGTTATGCCCAAGTACTTGACTTGCATCTTGTACGAAAGGCCCACTCCATCTAATCTAACAATGGAATGCCGGTTCTGTGACATTGCGCCTTTCAGCAACATTGCTACAGACTTGTCCCTTGCCACCTCGCAACCAACTCGCGAACCCCAAGCACTTACTATGTCCATCATGCTGGGATTCAACCAGGATGAGTAAGTCATCGGCATAGGCATGGACGGAAAGGGCTTGAGAAGTTTTCGTTAGTAGTATCTCCAAGGCTTTTGATAGAGTCTGGAACGGTGCACTCATACCGCAAGGCTCTGTCCTTTTCCCTTTTTATTTCTTTTTTTCATTGACGATCTCTGGGGTCAGACCGTGAATCCAATCTACTCTTTCGCGGATGACACCAACCTATGTCATTCATACGTATTTGTTCGACCGTAGGCCGATTTTTCAAGATATTGAAGACAAAAGATGAATTATGGATGAGACACTTGGCCGGGATTTACTAGTCATTTTCGAATGAAGTTGAGTGAATAGAGTAGATATTGATGCCCGTAACAGTGCTGCTTGTTGTCTCAAAAGCGATTCATTGACCCAAGAATGTCATCATTATCTATCTATGGTAGGGATATCGAGCAATCAGATTCTCTCGATGTTCTGGGCATAAAACTACGATGTGACGCTCGTTGGACGAATAATGTATTCAATGTGTCGAAAGAAGCACTCAAGTGTATTGTGAAGCGGTGCAAGAAAAATTTCACTCCTTCTGATCTTTTCGATATATATACAACCTACACGCAGAAAAAAAGTATGGTTGGGTGACAATATTCGAAGAGGATCATACTATTGTTGGGTATATGGTTGTGGCACAACAATATTATGATCCTCACAACATTAGTATGATTCACACATAACCATACTATGATCCCCACAACCATATAATGATTCACACTCAACCATACTATGATCTCCACAACAATATTATGATTCACACTTAACCATAGTATAATCTTCATAACAATAGTATGATTCACACTCTACCATACTATTTTCTTCACAACCGTAGTATGATTCAATCAACCATACTATGATCCCCAAAATTATTCATTAGGTTTGGGTGTTGTTATTCAAAAATAGAGATTTTTATCAAGCAAATTATTTTAAATTGCATTACAATTAGTTCATAGCCAGATTTGAGGCCATGTTTTTATGGAACCTTTCATTCAAGAAACGAAAATATATTTTCCAACGGCAGTCGAAAATACTTCACCATCCGTAGACACCCAGTAACGAATGTGATTAAGCCATTATCAATGGCTATATACTTAAGTCCAGGCAGATTTTAAATAAACGAGAACCAGTCGGTATTAGAGTATCTCACCGAACAAAGTAAACAACAAAAATCCCTCGAACTACCTTCCGGTTGTTGTTGTTTTTTTAATGTACAACAACCTTTATCATGTGTATGTGTTTTTTATATCAAAAAAAACATGCGCATACACATACATGTATTTTCTATAAAGCTTGTTTTGTTATGTTCATAATCGCAACTCTACTGTATGATTGCCGTAATCATATCATTGTAAAACTTAAAAAAAATACTTTTGTTGCACCAACCATGTTTATATGGTTCCTACAACCATATTTTCATTTCTAAATTTGGCATAATACTATGGTTGCATTTCAACAATAGTAATATTGTCGCAATCATACTGTTGTCAAAATGAATTTCAAAACACAATACTATGGTTAAGATGAACATGCTTGTACTATAAAGAACATATTATTGTTTCGGTGACCATAGTGTAACCATATCTTTTCTCTGCGTGTACATCAGGGCAAAGATAGAAAACCACCCCCATATATGGGCAGGTGCTCCAAAATCATCCTTGAAGTTTTTAGATCTTGGAGCATCGTCGGAATGTGGGTTGTGTGTAGCTGTTCTATCGCTACTTACATGGCGTGTGTTCTTCAGACGTTCGTGGTCTTATTCATGACGTGAGGATGTTCGGCAGGGATACACAACTTTCCTGAAATCAGACCCATTTGTTATCGATTGGCCGGTTGACCGCTCTATACACTACAGGTCGAATTCGTTTTTCGCCCGTACTGTCCGTATGTGGAATCGAGCGAGCATGTACAGTAGGGTGTCCCAAAAAAAACAAAAATTTCGATTTTCATTGGTGCTCACGCGTTTTTTGATAGATTTTAGGGTAAGCAAATTTTGAATTTTGTTTAAAAATTTTTTGGAAGTGGTTTAGAGGTCGCACAAATTGGGTTTTTGTCAAAAAACGTGGTTCCCTGCCATATTTTAAAAATAATTTAAGATTTTGTCATTAAATTATTTTTTTTTAGATCTTAAGTTAACAGTTCATAAGAAAAACGTCCAATCTTTCATTTTATGTTCAAAAACCGCCAGGTTTGTCAGCGATTTTTTCGATATGGCAGATTAAACTAATTTTTTTTTGTTTTTTTTCACAAACATTGACTTTAACGATTTATAACTTTTAAAATTTCTATTAAAGTTACAAAAACTAATGATGCAGTTTAAAAGATAAATAAATTCTAAACAATTTTCATAAAAAAAATGTTTAATTAGTCGTTACTAACCCAGAGTTATCTACATTTGTCGAATTCAATCCATTGCATGAAAATATAGTACTAACCTTTAGGCTCCCAACAAATCATAACCAAGAAAAACAGAAAACATAATACTTTAGTTGTTTAAAAGTTATTTATTGCGGCTCTTTCGATGCTGCTCTATGCCCTGCAATAAGTTTTGAAAATCTGTTTCAGAAGTTGTCAAATTTGCGTAACTGCTTGCCAAGGCCACACCACGTTCGGCGACGTCGTTTACCACATACAATTGTTGAATTTTGTTTCTTCCATGGAGAAAGTGTTCGTGCAGTCATTTATAGACGATTCAAAAATTAATGCGTTGCTACAATTCAATTCTTTTATTTTAAGGGTTTATATAAAAAATTGGTATCTCTGTCAGTGCCCTAGGTATGCTCCCCTCAACGATCTTAATCTCTTAAAGCAATTGGATGACTACAAATGCTTTAATGACAGTGTTGCAAGCGTTGCATTAAAAACGTTTTTGCGGCATCAGTGGTACTTATCGGAGAAATTGGCTGCCTTAGCATTTTTTGACGAACGTATAGACAGCAATACATTACGTTTAATGGTAAAAAATCTACTTCGTCCAACTATAGACAAGGAATCAGTAAAGGCCAATTTGAAAGAAGAATTGCTTAAAAATGCAGAAATTTACACATTTATTTCTGAAGCTAGCCTTAACTTTTTTAAAGCCTGTGATATTTCGACAGCATTTTTACAACTAGATCCAGAAAAATGGGAAACCAACAAACACTTTCTCCATGGAAGAAACAAAATTCAACAATTGTATGTGGTAAACGACGTCGCCGAACGTGGTGTGCCCTTGGCAAGCAGTTACGCAAATTTGACAACTTCTGAAACAGATTTTCAAAATTTATTGCAGGGCATAGAGCAGCATCGAAAGAGCCGCAATAAATAACTTTTAAACAACTAAAGTATTGTGTTTTCTGTTTTTCTTGGTTATGATTTGTTGGGAGCCTAAAGGTTAGTACTATATTTTCATGCAATGGATTGAATTCGACAAATGTAGATAACTCTGGGTTAGTAACGACTAATTAAACATTTTTTTTATGAAAATTGTTTAGAATTTATTTATCTTTTAAACTGCATCATTAGTTTTTGTAACTTTAATAGAAATTTTAAAAGTTATAAATCGTTAAAGTCAATGTTTGTGAAAAAAAACAAAAAAAATTTTAGTTTAATCTGCCATATCGAAAAAATCGCTGACAAACCTGGCGGTTTTTGAACATAAAATGAAAGATTGGACGTTTTTCTTATGAACTGTTAACTTAAGATCTAAAAAAAATAATTTAATGACAAAATCTTAAATTATTTTTAAAATATGGCAGGGAACCACGTTTTTTGACAAAAACCCAATTTGTGCGACCTCTAAACCACTTTCAAAAAATTTTTAAACAAAATTCAAAATTTCCTTACCCTAAAATCTATCAAAAAACGAGTGAGCAAAAAAAATTTTTCTTTTTGGGACACCCTAATGTACAGGTTATATCACTTTTCCAACCCACACAATTTGCCGAAATTTAAGCAAAATTCGGCCGATTGCGGACTCATTGGCCGAATATGCTGACCAAAAAAAGGACGAAGTGCTCGAATTGAATTTTGATATGGGCGTCCATTTTCGTAAAAGACTTTAAAAACCTTTTAGCGCTGCTCAAATTTGTACATCTTCGTTGTAAAATTTGTCAAACACTAAAACAAAGAAATGTCAAATTAAGTTGGGCAAAAACCTTGACGTTAAGGCGTGACTCGCAATTAACAACGTGCATTATGGTTGGTCCACCCTTAAGGTGGAAACATGGTGTGAAACAACATATTTTCTAGGTTGGTAAGTCCTAACTATTTTCTGATAAACTAAATCAGTCGCGAAAGTCACTGGTCCATTTTTCGAACAATAGGTGGATATGGGTTAAAGGCTAATTTTAAAAAAGAAAGACAATCTAAGCAAACATATTTATTGTCCTTTAATTTACCATATGTGACGCGCAAAATAGAAAGGAACCTAAAGGTAAAAACCAGTTTTGTTCAGGAGAGCCATTTTAAAGATTTAAATACGTGTAAATTTGGTGTACCATCACTTTCATAAAACGCGCAAATCTCTGGGAGGGAACACTTTTGGGGCATGGATCGGTCTCATACGATGCTCAGATGTTGTCCACATCAAAAAAAAACGTGAAAATTGATTTTTTTTTACCCTTAGGTCCCTTTCTCTATGCGCTGTCACATATATTTTGGCACTAAAGTCCCATATGACAAAGTTATATGTTATTCCTAAAGATACTCGTATTTTTATTATTATTCATAACAGTAACATTTCATTGTAAGCCATGAGTAAAAAAAAGCTATGGCTTACAAAAATAAACGTGAAGAAATTAAAAAATCATATTCGACGAATCTAGTCAAGTGTCACAAACAGTGCAATACGTGAAAAGGCATAAATTTCCATCTGATCAATTCAATAAATGAACAGAACAACAGCCATAGAACCTCATATGAGTCTGCTCGCTCTGCTGGAAATTATTATCAATATCTCCTTTCATATCTCGACTTGCAGTAGGGAAGCAAAAACGTCATATTTCTGCCTGAACAAGTTGCCAGCCCAGCAATATCTGGTCCCCATTCAATGTAATTCAATTGATATTGGATGCATCCAAAAAAAAGTTAAAATCACAAACACAAAAAACCTGGTGGGTGGAATAAATGCATACATTTTCATAAATCGAATGAGAGAGAGAGAAAAAAATTAAAATCTGTATAATGTCATAACTATTGATGCATCGTTTGGATAGAATAGTCGCCGAGGTAGGACACATATAGGATTAAACAGTTTCATTTATATTCTATAGTGATGCTAAAGGAGAGTCAACAAGCGCGAAGCAGAATGAAGGAGAACGATATAATTTCATATGTAATAGAGGAAAAATTATTGACAATCAGTTCCTCATCACGACAATGAATTTGAAATTATGATTTCGATTATTATAAATTTGAAAAATGTCTCGAGAATATTTAACCAGCAGATAAAGTCAAGTCAGCACTCAACACTCAGTGATATAACAGATGACGAAAGAAGATGATTCTATGCTCTATGGAATTGATATTGAATTTTAATATATGCGAATAGTTAATAGATTTTTCCATTCTTATATGAATAATTTGGCTGTAATGATTGCGATACTCGCCTAATGAAAACAATGACAAATTTGTGGTGAATGCATATTTTAGATGACAAGTGTTTGGGTTTGCTGTTTTTCATTTTAATCATAAAGCCATTTAAAATGATTGCCACAACGAAATGTACAGGGTAGGCCAAAAGTTATCATAAGGTAAAAGTAAGGTTTACCACAGTAGTTCTCATTCGTTTGGGGAGAGCCTGGCCTTACAGAGTTCGGTTTTACTATAAACAATTGCAGCAAGGCTTTCTGAAAAGGGTTGTCACGGACCCGAAATCATGATAAAAGTAGTGTACAGCCACGAAAATCAATGTCACTTTGCCATTTTGTTAAAACCTTGTCTTCTATTTAAATATAGAAGCAGGAGGTCTTGAGCCGGTTTAATCCCTGTTCAATGTGTTAAAAAAAATAATTACTTTTTTGGTTATTAATTTTTTTTTCAGATTATATACAAAATGAAAATGAAAAAGTTTACCATGGGGTTTAAAAACATTAATAACTTTTTCGTTTGTTATTTTTTTTTCAGATAATATCCAAAATGAAAATTTTTTATACTAAGTATGAAAAATAATGTCACCCCCGTTTTCAGCTTAACAATGATGGGCTCGTCTTAGAGCATTTTCGAAAACATCTTTCAAAATTTGTGGCTGAAGCGTTCAAATTACTGCAACAATGTTGGTCTTGAGTTGAAGAATTGTCTCGTTCTTGTTAACATGTAATCGCTCCTTCAAATAACCCCAAAGAAAATAGTCGGTTGCTAACAAATCTGGCGATCGCGCTTGTAACGAAGTTGTTTCCACTTATGTTGCGGCAGACTCAGCCAGGCCCAAGGTCGTTACAAACTATTTATTTTAGACTGAGAAAGAGAGAGGTGTGGTAGAACTCATATAACTATAATCTTTTATTTAATCACTTATTTCTGACATAAACACTACAGACTATTGGATGAATAGGTAACACGCGATGACGGCTGAGAGAAAGGGAAGACCAATCAGTCTCTCAGGGATTTTGGCTCTATGGGGAGCGATGGCTTCACTGGAGAACGGCGTCGTCGCTGGAGCACGGCGGCGGCGTCGCTGTAGATCGGCGGCGTCACTGGAGAACGACGGCGACGTCACTGTAGATCGGCGGCGTCCCTGGAGAACGGCGGCAGCGTCCCTGTAGATCGGCGGCGTCACTGGAGAACGGCGGCGGCGTCACTGTCAATCGGCGGCGTCACTGGAGAGCGGCGGCGGCGTCACTGGAGAACGACGGCGTAAGGTGGCGGCGCTAACACTAATCCAGAGGGCCGAAAAGATGGACTGGGCAGACCAAACAGTCTCCTTTCGAAGGGCGAAAGCTATGAACGCGTTTGCTTCTGTAGCAGCGGGGATGTGACGTTAGAGATCGGGAAGGCCAAGCTATCTCTATTCCATCCAGCAGCGCCTACAACAAACAACTTTACTACAGCAGGCGAAATAGAGATCGGGAAGGTCAGCCTATCTCTACCCCTCCCAACCTATACTACTACAAGGAGAATTTCCAAAGAGAAGAGGGAAGGCCAGACTTTCTCTTGTTAAAAACCTTGCGCATGCACTAACTATTTCTAGCTACTAATGAATCTCTCCATTATTTATTCTTCAAGTGTTATTATTATAATCTAAAACAAATAAAAAAAAATATATATACGAAAAAGTTATTCAATTTTTAAAAACCATGTTAATTTTTGGCCCATCCTGTAGCTCTCACCAAATGATTGCGGTTTCTTGCTCAAGGATTTAAAATTTCCAGTGCAAGAGACTTCCTAATTCTGCCTCATTCAGTTTCACACAATGCTCAATCATTCTTCCAAATCTAAACAATATTTTGGGTTCATCGAAACGATATTTAGGGTTCATTGAATTTCCTGCAGAGTCGATCAGTAAAAAAATCAATGTTCACACTTACAAGTCTTTTAGAGATCACATAATCTGCAGTGTAAAAAAATCCTTTTGGCCAAAACACATTGAATAGGGTTTAACCGGCTTGATACCTCTTACATTACATTTAAATCGAAGACAAGATTTTACAAAATGGCACAGTGACATTGATCCGTGACGACCTTCATCAGAAAGCCCCTCGCCCATTGTTGAAAGGAAAACTGATCTCTTTAAGACCAGGTTCTAACCATACATATGGAAACTACTGTTGTCAATCTCACGTTTTGAGTTTTCCTCAAACAATTGCCCACGAAAATACAATGCGTTTTAGACCATACATATGTTTTGACCAAATCCATTTGAGCGGCTGGTTCCCACCATGACACTCGAAAGAGCTACACATTCATCTTTAATTTTGCATGTCATAATATTTTTCCAATACTGCCTATGGGATTAAAAATAGGCCTCATTTCCCCACCCCTTCTGGTACCCCCACATAAATGTACCTTTTCGCCCACTTTTGTATAATTGTAATACCTAAGCAACTTCATTCAGCCCACTTGTGGCATTCTAGTAATATCGTAAATACTATTAGTACAATATGACTTAATTCAGTTCTTAAGAAAAGAGTCATTAAGTAAACATGATGAAAACACGGAATTCCTAGCAACGCCCACTAATACTTATATAATGTTTTATATGCGCGTAGGAAAACAATGAATGTCACGCCCAGTGAAACTGCACCATTCCGCACAATTTTGGGTTAAAGTATATGTAAGTCGAATCTATCGACATAAACGTTTAAACTTGCTACGAGGCGGTTCGGAAACTTCTTAGCCTAGCACAAAAAGCGCGGTATAAACAGAAAAAAGTTTGTTTCGATCTGGCAACTCCTTCATATAGAAACAGGTGTTCACAAAAGACGCATCAGCGATATTTTTACAATGGAAAAATTATAAATGCTTGGTGTCATTAAATATTTACATAAAAAAGGTTTATCGGGACAAGAAATTCATAATGATATGGTGAATGTGTTAGGTGAAAGTGCTCCTTCATATGCAACAGCAAAAAATTGAAGATGAACCACGTAGTGGACGTCCAAAAACAGCAACAACAACAGAAATTGTAGCCAAAGTGCATGATACGGTATTAAATGATCGACGAATAAAAGTGCGTGAAATAGCTAATATCATGGGCATCTCAAATGATCGAGTCCATTTAATTTTGCATGAAGAACTACAGATGAAAAAGCTTTCTGCAAGATGGGTGCCGCACTTGTTAACAGTCGACCAAAAACGCATAAGAATGAACATTTCTCAAGCTTGTTTGGATCGTTTTCAGCGAAATAAAATGGATTTTAATCGTCGTTTCATAACTGTTGATGAGACATGGATCCACCACTATACTCCAGAGACAAAAGAACAATCCAAACAATGGACTGAAGCTGGAGGAAGTGCCCCAAAGAAGGCAAAAACAATTCAATCGGCTGGTAAGGTTATGGCAACGGTTTTTTCGGACTTCAAATGTATTTTATTGATTGACTATCTGCAAAAGGGTAAAACAATAAATTCAGAGTACTATTGCAACCTTTTAGATCAATTAAATGTACAAATTCGAGAAAAACGTCCTGGCTTACAACCCAAAAAAATAATTTTTCATCAAGACAACGCACCAGCGCACAAGAGTGTTTTAACAATGGCTAAAATCAACGAATTAAAGTACGAGTTGCTTGACCACCCACCTTATTCTCCTGATTTAGCTCCCAGTGAATTTTACCTGTTCCCAAATCTAAAAAAATTCCTTGCTGGCAAGTGTTTTACCTCAAATGAACTGTAATTGCATAATTACAGTTGTAAACCACTATTTTGAAGACCTTGAGGATAACTATTTTAATCAAGGGATAGAATTGCTAGATAAGCGTTGGACTAAGTGTATTGAAGTTTCAGGAGATTATATTGAAAAATAAAAATATTTTTGAAAAACTAACTATTCTCTTTCATTGATAGGCTAAGAACTTTCCGAACCGCCCTCGTATTTTAATAGAAGACAACTTGAGTTCGATTGGGCCGAAGCTTACACACTCTCCCATCATGGAATGCTGTTTATAAGGTTGATCAATCTAGAGGTATTTTTTCAACAGCGTTTTTTCATAGTTTACGCGTGAGTAGTGTTTAATGTTTTTTTTGCAGTATTGTTTGCCATTTCTGGAATAGAATGCTAACGATTTTCCAGCGCGTAGCCGTTTCAGTATATGGGCTCTTCAAAAGCTCGAAGAAGATCCGCTGTTTTCGACCAAAATTTTGTTCAGTTATGAGGCCCGTTTCTGGCTTGGCTGAAGAGCAACCAAAAGAGTTTTAAGAGGTGCCAGAATACCCAGAGAAAACCACGATTTGGTGTAAACCCACGACAGACGGTTCTGTGGACCGGATTGACCCAAAAAGCAATTCTTAGGTCAAGGGCTGTCACCTCGGCACACAGTTGCCGCTACAACAACCACTATTTGGTGCGGTTTATAGGCTGGTTGAATTATCAGTCCATATTTTCTCAAAAGTGATGATGTCCGGAACTTAAATGGTGTCGGTACCCCGCCATGATATCAGCCTTTTTGCTACCTGGAATTGAAGTCCGTAATCCCAACGACATTTGGTTTCAACAGAACGGATATACTTGCCATACAGCTGCTCAAACAATGGATCTATTGAGAGAACATTTCGAAGAGCAGCTAATTTTACGCTATGGCGTCATTAACGCTAACCGATCGAAATGCTCGAGCGAGTCATCCGAAGTTGGACCCTCAGAATGGACACCCTACGGCGTAGTTGCTGCCAACATTTGAAGGAAATTATAGTCAAAAAATAAATGGCTTAAAATGTGCGTTTGAATGACCTATACAGATTCCAGAAAAAATACAGAGAATTGAATTCAATTATGTTATTATGTTCGCCAATCAAGAAATCATTAAAATGTCGAAATGCCATTATATTCTTGACCTTATATGGTGTATCTCAATTTACGGATCAAGAATTATATATCGTAAAAATTTTAGAACCATTGGCACCACCCAATTTTCCACCAGGGTGTGTTTTTTTCTATATCAACACCATGTAAAGAGAAGAAAGAAAATGCATTTAATGTTATGGCCAAAAATTTAGCTTTATTACGGGTTAGCGATTATGTTTTAAAAATGACTGAGGGTAAGTGGCCGCTGCGGCTGGCTCGAATAAATTCCAGCCGAGAGGCTCGATTTTCGACTACTTTTTTGCAGCATTTGGGGCCGCATGTCAGCAATAACGCACCGAATATTCTTTTCTAAGGCGTCAATCGTGTCGGGCCTATCTGCGTGGACAAGCACACTGCACATAGCCTCACAAAAAATAGGCCAGCGGTGTTAAACCGCAAGTCTTGGAGGTCACGCCACAGGCCAACGACGCGAGATAATGCGCTCACCAAAAGATTCCTCCAACAAATTGATTGTTTCGTTGGCTGTATGGCATGAAGCATCATCTTGTTTTAACCAAAGGTAGTCCACATCAACATTCTCCTAATCAGACACGAAAAAGTCATTAATCATGTCTCTATAGCATTCCCCATTAACTGCAAAATTATGGCCGGCTTCATTTTTAAAGAAATATGGGCCAATGATTCCCATAGAGCACACCAAACAGGGACTTTTTGAGGATGCAACGTCGTCTCAACAATGGCTCACGGATTTTCATTACTCCAAATGCCACGATTTTGGCTTTTAACATACCCATTCAACCAAAAGTGAGCTTCATCGCTGAACACAATTTTCTTGTAAAAATCTGGATCCGTGGCCATCTCGTTGTGGGTCCATTCACCGAACGTGAGACGCGCTTGATGGTCGTTCGGCTTCAGCTTTGGGACGAGTTGGATTTTGTAAGCCCACAAACCAAGATTCTTCGGCAAAATCTTGCATAAAGTGAATGGACACAGATCTAACTGGTGCGCGATGGCGGATGGCCATATTCGGGTCTTCTTTGATAATCTGCACCACAGCAGCAATAGCGCCTTCGGAGCGCACTGTACGGCGTCTCTGAGGATGCGCTTTGTCCACCAAAGTAAACGTGGTGCGAAACCAATCCATGGTTGGTCGAAATTCCGACTCTGCTGGGCGATTATGTCGAAAGACTATTAGATGCAGCACGCGATACGTCGCTAGAAACGAACCATTTTTTTGGTAATAAGTTTCCACGATTTGCAAACGCTGTTCCGGAGTAAAACTATTGACTATGAAATGGCAAACCAAGGTGAGCATAAATCAGGTGACTAGACTAACTCCGAAAAAAGTGTGACCAGATTGAAAACCACAAGTCTAAAAAAACACACGTTACAACTAAGTAATCGGTCTTAAAAATGAAACGCGTAAATGGTATTTAGTTGTCACTATTGGTTATTTTGGTTTTGCAATGGTTTAATGGCAATTTGTTTTTGCACCAACCAACGTGCAGTTCATCTGATGTAATACTTCAGGTTCATGCAACCTCAATCATTGTTGCCAAAAAAAAACTCGGTTGTGGCAACGAATCTCTGCGCTGTGTGTACGGTTTCGCAAACAAACAGTCTTTATGAACCCAAAAAGTATTTCATTCCCTACAATTGTCTCGGCGACTTTGAAATATGAACCTACCTGGCATTAGATATGTGACTCAAGTTTATATGAAATGAAATTTGTACAATTCCCGCTGCAATACCTTAATATAAAGGGTGATCAATCTAGAGGTATTTTTTTCAAAATACAAAAATTCAAATCAAGTGTGCAATCTTTATTTTTCATTCGAAAGGACATTTTATGCCATTAGTTTTTTGTATATAATTTCCCTCAAATGTTGGCCGAAACTACACCTCAGTGGTCCAATTTTAAATGACCCGTTCGAGCATTTCGACCGGTAAGGCGCTTATGACACACACCGTGGTGTTTTTGGTGTACGAGGGCGGCCTAGCATAAAAAGCGCGGTATAAACAGAAAAAAGTTAAGAGTTTTGGAAACTTCCATCTCTGCTATGAACACATGTTAAATTTTGTTTCGATCTGGCAACTCCTTCATATAGAAACAGGTGTTCACAAAAGACGCATCCGCGATTTTTTTACAATGGAAAAATTAGAAATGCGTGATGTCATTAAATATTAAGGTTTATCGGGACAAGAAATTCATAATGATATGGTGAATGTGTTAGGAGAAAGTGCTCCTTCATATGCAACAGTAAAAAATTGGGTTGCTGAATTTAAACGTGGTCGTACAAGCATTGAAGATGAACCACGTAATGGACGTCCAAAAACAGCAACAACAACAGTAATTGTAGCCAAAGTGCATGATATGGTATTAAATGATCGACGAATAAAAGTGCGTGAAATAGCTAATATCATGGGCATCTCAAATGATCGAGTCCATTTAATTTTGCATGAAGAACTACAGATGAAAAAGCTTTCTGCAAGATGGGTGCCGCACTTGTTAACAGTCGACCAAAAACGCATAAGAATGAACATTTCTGGTTTTCAGCGAAATAAAATGGATTTTAGGCATCGTTTCATAACTGTTGATGAGACATGGATCCACCTCTATACTCCAGAGACAAAAGAACAATCCAAACAATGGACTGAAGCTGGAGGAAGTGCCCCAAAGTAGGCAAAAACAATTCAATCGGCTGGTAAGGTTATGGCAACGGTTTTTTGGGACTTCAAAGGTATTTTATTGATTGACTATCTGCAAAAGGGTAAAACAATAAATTCAGAGTACTATTGCAACCTTTTAGATCAATTAAATCTACAAATTCGAGAAAAACGTCTTGGCTTACAACACAAAAAAATAATTTTTCATCAAAACAACGCACTAGTGCACAAGAGTGTTTTAACAATGGCTAAAATTAACGAGTTAAAGTACGAGTTGCTTGACCACCCGCCTTATTCTTCTGATTTAGCTCCCAGTGACTTTTACCTATTCCCAAATCTAAAAAAGTCCTTGCTGGCAAGCGTTTTACCTCAAATGAAGATGCAATTACAGTTGTAAACCACTATTTTGAAGACCTTGAGAAAAACTATTTTAATCAAGGGATAGAATTGCTAGATAAGCGTTGGACTAAGTGTATTGAAGTTTCAGGAGATTATATTGAAAAATAAAAATATTTTTGAAAAACTAACTATTCTCTTTCATTGATAGGCTAAGAACTTTCCGAACCGCCCTCGTAAATCTTTCCACGATGAAATGGCAAACAATACTGTAAAGAAAGAAAAAAAAAAGTCAATCACAACAAAAACCCCTATTGAAAAAATACTTCTAGATTGATCAACCTAAACCACATTCACTTGTTCGGTTTTTTGCAGTATCGCCGTAACTAAAATATCGCAAACGAAATTAGCATTTCGTGGAATTCGCTCAAAACGATTCCATACCGCCGCCCTCATAATCATGCTTAGATAGATTTAAATGTTTAAAATATACTCTTGCCTGCATTTTGAATGGATGGTCGATGTATTCCAGTGAAATCCACACCAGAGCGCAAACTCTATCCATCCATGTGCCGTCGGCAGTATCCACATATAAATCATACAAGTTGCCATTGCCGAGATTTTTATACACATTCCAGGCGATAAGAAAACTATTTCAGAACTTGTCACCGCAATATGTTAATGGGTGGTAAAATATACACATGCCAAACATCCAGCGAGCACGGAGCACTGGTGCACCGGGCCAGACCACATCACCGTGCCACACCATGTCACCAGCATCATGCCACATATACTCAAGCTCACTCATACTCGTACGAGTTCCCGGCCACTTTGACTAATGTTCTAATATCAAAATATTTTACTACTGTTCCAGCCGCGTTCGCAAGCCGGCTGCCATTGGTAACGCTTTACTAAAGTGACAGCCATACGGTGCATGGAAGCTGTGTGGCTGGCGACGTTGGTTGACCACCACAAGAACAAAGTTGGTATTTAGTTTTGGAACAGCATAAAATCTGGATGGTAAATATCAGGAAAATTTGAATAAAAACGTGACCATAAAGACAGAAAAAAAACAACAGACAGTCGAACAGGCTAAGAGCCATCATTGCCATCTTCATCACCGTCAGCTGGGTTGGGGTAGGGGGAAACCAGTGGTGGGTATCGTAACGCTGTCGTCGCTGGACACTTGTGCCCAGGCTACCTGATATTATAATAGGCCATTCGATTGCCCTGCCCCCTCCCGTAACGGTAGGTGCTGGTTTTCTGTGTGGTGAGGTTTGGCTTCTTGCCAGCACCAGTTAAACGCGGAGGAGTTCTTCTATGGATTCCATTCGTTAATATGCAGTTGACATCCTGCTGAGCTTTTAAAAGTTGTTATTTTTGTTTTTATTTCTATTTGAGCTCTTAGTTCATCGTCCATGGTCGCTGTTCCATTAGCAGTCAGCCGGAGTGTGTCGTTGGTGAGTGAAGCTTAGCCGTAACGTTCCACAGGTCTTTTTTCCCCCGTTTGTTGTTCGGTTTTTCGGTCAATTCATATAAATATAGTTTCATCTAATGTTAACAATCTGCACTTGTGCCACTTGCTGTTGCCAAAATGGATGCAGATTCTATTTGTTCTGCGCTCAGCGATACACTCGAATAGTTTGTGTTGTCAATTCGCTGGAAAATGTGTGTAGTCTAATTAAAAAATAGGACCTATTTTTCCCTCAACAACGATTTCGAGCGTGTATGACTAGAAGTCATACTTGTTCAACCTTATTTTGATATGTCACCATCGTGCAAGCAAACATTACTAGATCGTCTTTGCAGTTTACGAAGATCAAGAATATAAATAGAGCGTTAATTGACCAATACCACTTCAAAATATCGATAACTAAAGCGTGATCCATTTCGAGGTTTGTTACTTTTTTAAAGAAAAAAACACAGAAGATTCAAATTAAATGGGGAATGTTTATTATCATTTGAAAGGACATTCTTTGGCATTTATTTTTTGAAGATTATGTCTATCAAATGTTAGCCGCAGCTACATCTCAGATGGTCCATACGTTGAGTCCAATTTTCGATGACTCGTTCGTGCAATTGGACTGGTAACTGGCGAATGGCACTCGTGATGTTTTCCTTTAAGGCCTGAATCGAAGCGGGTTTGTCCGCATAAACTTTAAAGCATTTAAAACTTTCCAGCATTTCGACTGGTAACTGGCGAATGACACTCGTGAATCGCAGCGGGTTTGTCCGCAGCGGAGTTGAATCGCAGCGGGTTTGTCCGCATAAACTTTAGACTTTTTATATCCCCACCGGAAAAAGTCTAGCGGTGTGATATCACACGATCTTGGGGGCCAATCGACCGTCCCAAAACGTGAAATTATCTGCTCACCGGAGTGTTCCCTCAATAAATCCATTGATTGATGTGATGTGTGGGAAGTGGCGCCGTCTTGTTGAAACCAAATGTCGCCGAGATCACAAGCTTCAATTACAGGCAACAAATAGTCGGTTATCATGGCGCGGTAACGGTCGCCATTGGCGGTTACGTTCTCACCGGCTTCATTTTTGAAGAAATATAAACCGATGATTCCACCGGCCCACAAACCACACCAATCCGTTGTTTTTTTGGATGAAGTGGCAGCTCTTGAACCTCTTCTGGTTGCTATTCGTCCGAAATGCGGCAATTTTGCTTGTTAACTTTACTTACCCATTGAGCCAGAAGTGGGATTCATCGTTAAACTAAATTTGGCTCGAAAACGTCGGATATCTTGGAACTTTTTAAGAGCCCATAGAGCGAAGCGATGTCGCTTGGGAACGTCGGGAGGCTTCAGTTCTTGCACAAGCTGTATTTTGTACGCTTTCAATTTAAGATCTCGACGTAAAATGCGCCAAGTCGTTCAATACGTCAGTCCGAGTTGCTGCGAACGGCGTCGACTCGACTCTCCACGGTCTTGGTGTACACTCTCAGCTACGGCCGCTACATTTTTTTCACTGCGTACTGGACGTGGTCTATTCGGTCGAATATTATCCAATAATGAATGCTGGGTCTCAAGATGGGTGATGGTGTTGCGAACAGTACGCTTAGTAGGCCGATTATGTTGACCATAAGTTGTACGAAGTGCACGAAACACCTTCCTCAAAGAACGTCAGTTTTCGTAATAAAGTTGAACGATTTGTAAACGTTGTTCAGGTGTTAGTCTCTCCATGATGAAATGCCAAACAATACTAAACAAAAATAACATGCCATAACATCTCTACTTGGATCACCCATTATAAGTACAGGTGGAAAATATCAACTGAATAAACTTGGTATCTGGATACTCCATAGGGAGTATATATGAATATAAGTCTTTTTCTCTTTAAAGATAGGTGCTAAACGAGGTGCTACCGTTCCAAAGATTTGACTGAAATGCAATATTTTTTTTGGAAGCGAAATAACAGGATATATTTAGTTTTTTATCTGCCAAATGGATGAGAAAGTTGATTAATTAATGATTCTTAAAGGTCTCTTAAAGACCTTAACAACAAGCCCAACATCAAAAAATCCGACCACTGGTTCAGAACTTAGCACTTAGGGTACTCTAGTACCCTCCGACCACCAATCCAAAAATTTTCAAACCGCTGCCATTTCGCCCCCTTGCATTTTCGGGCATGGTCGTAGACAGACATTTTTCATGAAATGAGCCAAGGATTACGCTGGTGAAATGTATATACCCGTATACCAAGTAAAATCATATACCTAATATAACCTCTTCAATAAAAAAAACACAAAAAATGGTCCGTTTCGGCCCAGGCGTCCGTCCTGAATCTCAGCCGCAACTTAAAAATTACTCATTAATTAGATTTGTTCCACTTTAAAAAGCTATCATTCTGTAAAGTTTCAGGATCCTAGGTTGATTTATTGAAACGCTATCGTTCGTTTAACAGAAACACGGGCGGACGGACCGACATCGGTAGATATACGATATCTAGCGCATTGCAAATAGTCAAACGCATTCCAAGTCAGATAATAGCGAGCATAATTTTTTTTTTCACTGTTGATGTTGTCAAGTTTGGAGTCTCGCTACACCACCCCTTTTCTGGCCGGTTCCCGTAAGAAGACTTATTTTCAAAACGTTTGTGCTCACTGGCGCGGAATGTCCTGCCTCAGCCGAGAGTGTGCGACTCAGCACTGATACATCGGCTCACCGTCGATATGAACAACTAATAATTTCACATACCAGCCCAACTTTTAATAAGGACCGTGCATTATTCGTTTACAAGGCCCAACTGAATTCACACGCCCCTACACTGCCCAATTTGATCCAAAGAGCATTTCGAAGTGGACAATAAGTTTGCTCCAAAAATCATTGTTTCTGCAAGCAAAACTACAGTATCTGGAGATGTCAAAACCCACATGTGATCGTCGAGAAGTTGTTAAACACGATCGCACGAAAATGTTCACGGGTTTATTCCATGTTATTCCCAAATTAATTTTTTCAATTTACTGCACGCAGAAAAAAAGTATGGTTGTGGTGACAATATTCGAAGAGGATAATACTATTGTTGGGTATATGGTTGTAGTACAACAATATTATGATTCTCACAACAATAGTATGATTCAAATACAACCTCACAACAATAGTATGATTCACACATAACCATACTATGATCCCCACAACCATAGTATGACTCACACTCAACCATAGTATGATCCTCACAACCATAGTATGTTTCACATACAACCATAGTATGATCCTCACAACCATAGTATGATTCACACGCAACCATGTTATGATCCCTACAACCATAGTATGATCACACACAAATATACTATGATCTCCAATATAATTTATTATAATTTGCTTAAGTTGTCGACAATAGATTTGAATTAGAAAATTATTCAAAAAAAACATTAAATTCAAAATAATAGGAGTGATTTATTTCACAGTAGAAAAAATAAGGTTAAACAAACGTAAGCGTTTTTATTGAAAAAATGGCAGTTAAACAAAGCCAAAGCAGCCTGTTTAAACAATTTTCATTTCGATAAAAAAGTACTATTATTGCATTAGATCCGTACCAATAACATTTGTTCTTAAAAGCATATTTAAATGAAGAAAAATTACAATCATACATTATGATTGCCGTCACCATATTATTGTTAATATAAAACACAATACTTTTGTCGCACCAACCATATTTATATTGTTGTTATAACCATATTTTCATTCTTTAATTTGGCAATAATACTATTGTTACATTTCTACAATATTAATGTTACAGCAATTTTACTATTGTCAAAACTAAATTCAGTTAACAATGCTATGGTTGCGACGAACATACTTTTATTGCCGTGACCATGTAGTAACCATGTTTTTTCTCTGCGTGTGTAAAGAACACAAATGATGGTCGTACGTCAAAACGTTCTGAGTACGTTTATGCTAAAAAATGTCAAACTTTCCATTGGAAATGCCATATGGCGCCAGGCAACCAACACTTAGTGGTTGGATCGGTTGGATTCGGAAGTTATATGTGGCTCTTAGAACTGCAGGCTGTGGATAGGAAAATATGAACCCATATGGTCCAGATCAGAGTTAATTACACTGGTCAACACTAAATTTGCGGTCGAAGATTTTATTGTCAACTGTAGTTGATTTGGGGCTGCTGATCACGATTCTGGCCTCTAATTCTAACCAAAGATATTCACATAAACCATTATTTTCGTTTTTTTTTATAAATGGACCCCTAACTGCTTTATTTGTGAACCGATTTTAAAAACTTGGGCGCTTTAAGTGAATATCTGCTAAACTAGAGCGAATCTGGCAAATCGGAGGCCAAATTCGTGATCAACAGCCCCAAATCAACTGAAGTTGACAATCAAACCTTCTGCCGCAGATATTTTTTCAAATTTTGTGATCGTCGAGAAGTAAATGCATGCTGTGGGATTAACAGCTTTTTGTGGATTTGATAGCAGTAGCTCATTAGACTAATTTCTTTCGAAAATTCTGCCGAAAATGTCAATTCGAAGAGCTCTTCAGAGGCATGATAAACCATTTCTTGTGGGTTATCATGCCTCTAAAGACGTAGACTTGGACAATCTCTGAACCCAGCAGCTCCATGTCTAGCTATATGGCATACAGTCCAAGCGCCAACGTGGGCGTGGCCAACGACGATGCGAATAGGCCATCTACGCTCCTTTTATGCGAAAACTTCCAGTCACCTATGGTATGTGAACACTCCACTGATAATTTGGATCTTCGTGGCGACGCTGTTTTGGTGAGGTACTGCCAGTGACCGGTGCTATGTGAAAATAAGGAATGACCTTTTGGGTCTCTTGTTTGCCTAAAAATTTTCCTTAATTACCACAAAATTTCAGTGATTGAAACTAAATCCACATAGTTTTTTCTTTGGGTGTATGTCTTAAGACTTCTTGCCTATTCCAACCGAGATTTTTGGGTTGTTTTTTTTGTGTTTCCTAAAACGCCTTTAAAAAATGATGCTTTGATTTTTTGAACTCTGATATGGTTCTATATCTTTTTTTTATTCTAAGCACCAAGACTGGAGGAGACCTTTACATCAGGATGCACTTTTGTAAGTAGGTTTTGGGTAACCGCTCTCATGTGTGTCCGTGTGTTTGGATGTTTGAAGCCAAGATACGATATGTTAATTTCAAAGTATTTTGATTTAATTTTTGGCTTTTTATGTTACTCGGTTTCAATGACTAAACTTAGGAGGCTTCAATTCCTCTACTCCGCTAGTAGATGGAACAGAAAGACGGACAGACGTTCCTGCATAAGGAAAACCCTGGCAAGAGCACAGAGTTGGAACAGTTAAGATCGCATGTAAATTAAGCCCACGATCTTGGTTTTTGGCTACAAGTTCAATGCAAATATTTGCATTTGGGCTGCCAACCAAATAAGAAGGAAAATCCTTCGAAAGAGAAGACTTCATTAGATAATGGTGGGTTATTTAAAATGTCTTTGATATCAGCAAACTACTCCAGTGTATGTTCTTTAATATCTTTGCCGTTGTAGCGTTTTGTTTTAAGCTGTATTCTGTACATGGATGTTCTCCTTTGGCTTGGTTAACAGTATTTTTTGGCAGGGGAATTAGTTAATATGTTAAACAGTGATTGTAATCCATGTCAAGTTTATAAATATTTATAAATAAAATTTTATATGGCAAACGATTATCTTAATGGCTGTGGAATTAACGTTAAGTTTTGAGAGAATTTTGTGATTTTGCGAAAAACGGATAATGCGATTATGTTGCTGGCAACAGAAGCATCGGGTAGAGAACATTTGATTTTCTCGATGGACAACAAACGATTGGGGAGTCTTCTCATAAAAGACAGCGATTCATCGATACGGTTCACCAGCAGTGGTTACATATTACATTACCACCTGGTCTAGAAGTTGTTGGCAATATGTGATAGCTGGGAATCAGTATTTAAGGACTGTCATCTATTTTGCCTGCATCTCTGAGCGGGGTTTTATCGTCGTTTGTGGCAACACCAGGTTCTACTTAAGGCTCCACATACTTTAAGTAATAATACACAAGTACGAGGGCTGCTATATATATATATTTCTGGCCTAATAATGAAAATTCGAATATCGTCGAAGCACTTTTTCCACTACGATTAAGACACCCCTCAAAACATTGTTTTTAAACGCTGCAACATCATCTTCTGGCGACGAAAATCATTGACCACGCATTTTTTCCTGCTGCTAGGGTATAAGAAGAAGTAATTGGGAGCCAAGTCAGGGCTGTACGACGGATGACCCATCAATTCGACGTTTCGGCCGCTCAAAAAGGCGCTGGCTTGAGCCGAAGTGTGAGAGCTCGCATTGTCATGGTGCACAATGATTTGTCTTCTCTTGTTCGTTTTTCGAATTTCTCCGAAGACTTCAGGCAAACAAATTGTGATGTACCACTCTGAATTGAACGTCCTACGTTGCTCAAGCGGAACATACGCCACATAACCAGTTTAGCCGAAGAAACAGGCGACCATTTCCTTCGAAGTGCTTCTTCCACGGACAACTTTCGATGGATTTGGCTCGACTTCGAAGAAACACACGGTCGATTGCTGTTTTGTTTCGGGCTCATACGCCTAGATCCACGATTCATCACCTGTGGCAATCTTATAAACGTCTTTTGAAGCATTGCGGTCGTATTTTTTCAAAATTTCTTTGCACCAATCGACACGAGCCTTTTTTTTTGAGCGATTGTCAAATTGTGCGGGATCCAACGAGAACAAACCTTTTTACAGCCAGGTGTTCATGCAATATCGAATGTATGCTGGTGGAAGAATTACCCAAGAATGCCTCTATCTCACGGTATGTCACATGACGATCTTGCATTATCAGTTCACGCGAGGCATCAATAGTCTCTGGCACAATGTTCACGGCCGTTTTTGGACGACCTTCGCCTGTAAGCGAGCCTCGGCCACGATTGAATTCATTAGACCAGTTTTTCACAGTGATCCTATAGCACTGTGAAAAACTGGTCTAATGCTTCATCGCCATACACAGATTTAAGTTCATCGATGCACTCTTGTCGTGATAATGCACGTTGAAAGTTGTGAAAAATGATCGCACGAAAATGTTCACGGGATAATTCCATGTTTTTGCCAAATTAATTTTTTCAAGTCACGGTAAACAGCACAAGTGATGGTCGTACGTCAAAACGTTCTGAGTACGTTTATGGTAAAAAATGTCAAACTCTCCAATGGAAATATCAGATGGTGCCAGAAATATATATAGCAACCCTCGCTAAAAGTCGTAGTCTGGAGGACCTACTTTGGGATACCCTACGCTACCCTGTTGCTAAGAAGATTCCGCCTCTCTGCCGGGACGACCTTTGTCTTAGAGTTCGACAATATTAACCGATTGGTTCTAATTTCACCGGAGATTGTTGTCGGTCACTTGTAACGTTCCTTGCTAGAATCGGTTGGATTCGGAAGTAATATGTGGCTCTTAGAACTGCTGGTTCTGGAATAGGAAAATATGAACCCATATGGTCCAAATCAGGGTTAATTACACTGGTCAACACTAAATTTGCGGCAGAAGATTTTTTTTGACAACTTTAGTTGATTTTGGGCGGCTGATTACGAATCTGGTCTCCAATTCTAAACAGAAATATTCACATAAATCGTTTCGTTTTTTTATAAATGGACCCCCTACTGGTTTAATTGTGAACCGAATTTAAAAACTTGGGCGCTTTAAGTGAATATCTGCGAAACTAGAGCGAATCTGGCAAATCAGAGGCCAGATTCGTGATCAACAGCCCTTAAATCAACTACAATTGACAATCAAACCTTCTGCCGCAGATACTTTTTCAAATTTTGTTGTATAGTGCTATAGGTCGCATATGACGAAGCAGCATTAAAGACCGAAATGGTCCGATTTTACCGGAGGTAGGCATACATCACATGTTACGCTCTGTGCGAATTGTGGTCGGAATCGAATGTAAATTTGAGTTCTAGAGCTGTAGGTTCTGAATTTGGGAAGGACCTTTGTATGGAGGCTATACAGAAATATGAACCTATTTGATCCAGTTTTACATAGTTAAATATTGGTCGATCGGAACCTACAATGCCAAATTTAAGCGTGATTAGGTTAAATTTGTGACTTTTAAACCTGTAGGACCTCTAATCGAAAGGGACTTTTGTATAATAGAGGGTGGTTAAATTTTAAAGGGCGATGTTGATTTTGAATAAAGCACAAATTATTAAGGAAATTATTGTCATTTTTTTTATGATAATATTGGTATGGTTCAATTATGTACGGAACAAACTATCGGCTAAATGGCCGCCGCGACCTCGGAGGCACACCCCACTCCGATGGTACAAATTTTCGATGACGCTGAAGCATAATTGAGGTTCTATGCCGTTAATGTGCCGAATTATCTCATCCTTGAGTTCGACGCACACCTTTTCCTTCAAATAACCCCAAAGAAAGAAGTCCAACGGTATCAAATCACATACATGATCTTGGCGGCCAATTAACATCGCCACGACCTGATATAACACGGCCATTGAATTTGTCGCGGAAAAGACCCATTGTTTCGTTAGCTGTGTGGCAAGTGGCACTGTTCTGTTGAAACCACATATCGTCCACATCCATATCTTCCAATTCGGGCTATAAAAAGTTCGTTAGCATCTTACGATAGCGAACACCATTCACAGTAATTGCCCGACCGGCCTCATTTTGAAAAAAAAACCGGCCCGATGATGCCGCCAGCCCATAAACCGCACCAAACAGTCACTCTTTGTGGGTGCATTGTTTTTTCGACAATCACTCTTGGATTATCATTCGCCCATATGCGGCAATTCTGCGTTTTGACGAATCCACTGAGGTGAAAATATGCCTCATCACTGAAGATGATTTTCTTCGAAAATTGATCATCCACTGTTGCCCGAAGACTGAATAACTTTAACGCGTTGCTTGCTTGTATACTCGTGTCTTTCCTTGGTTCAAAATGAGTTAGTCTGAAATTGAGAAATATCAAATGCAATGCGGAAGAACACTTGACGTTTAGGTGTGGTTCTCATTAAACTTCGGCCCTTAAAATTTAACCACCCTTTAGATATTCGAAAACGTAAATTGATCAATTTCAGCAGAGATCTTAACGATCTGTGCAGTTTGGTCGGAGTCGGATTAATTTTGGGTCTTCTAAACCTGCAGGCTCTAAAATCAGGAAAAAGCTTTAGATGGAATCTATACTACGAGTATGAAAAGTACAGTGCAATTTCAACAGAATTAATTAGTGGTCGCACATAAAGTTCCATGCTAGTTTTGAGATTGATAGAATCTAAAGCTGCAGGTTCTGAAATTCTGACCTTTGTGGGAGCCATTCGAAAATATAAAACGATATGGATCACATTCACCAGAGTATGTCTGGGTGTAATATTTGGATTTAAGACCTGTAGTTTCTGAGATTCGAAAACAACTATGTATGATTTTTAAACAAGGTCCAATGTGGACCAATTTCAATCGGCGTTGTAGTTGCCCAAACCTGAACAACATACTAACTTTCATCGGAAACAGTTCATAATAGCGTACCCTAATAATTAAGTGATTGCAGGGCAGACGGCCATCGCTCAAGAAGGTGATTCTAAATCGAACGATATAGTTAACATTTTGTCTATCTCCAATGCATTAAGGTATTACAAACAATTGCTCTTAGTCATCATATTCTGTAATAAGTAGAAAGGTAGTTAAGTTCGGCCTGGCTGAACCTTATATAAGCTCCACCGTCCCTAAGCGCAAAATCAAATTGTATGTTATTTGGGCCGTTTCGGAACATACGTCCATCCCTTATCTTTAAATGAATGGACATAAATGAAATCTTCTGGCAATTATACGTCGTTCGATATACTTAAATGATATTTTTGAAAGTTACAAACGATAGCCGTAAAAATAACTTAAAATACCCTATTCCACAGAGTGGCCTTACACTTCTTGTTTCAAAGTGTTGTTGCCTAAAAACTAATGTAGATTCCAATCGAGCCTGACATTTTACTTGATTTATGTCATATTTCAAAAGCAACATGATTCGATTTCCCCACCAAAAACATCACATTACATTAAGGAAATATGTATTAGATTGGGACTCTCCAACGCCTTGAAAAAAAATTCACCATATACCTACACGTAGAAAAAAAAGTATGGTTGGGATAATATTCGAATAGCATCATACGAGGACGGTTCGGAACGTTCTTAGCCTATCAATAAAAGAAAATATTTAGTTTTTCAAAAATATTTTTATTTTTCAATATAATCTCCTGAAACTTCAATACACTTAGTCCAACGCTTATCTAGCAATTCTATCCCTTGATTAAAATAGTTTTCCTCAAGGGCTTCAAAATAGTGGTTTACAACTGTAATTGCATCTTCATTTGAGGTAAAACGCTTGCCAGCAAGGAATTTTTTTAGATTTGGGAACACGTAAAAGTCTCTGGGAGCTAAATCAGGAGAATAAGGTGGGTGGTCAAGCAACTCGTACTTTAATTTGTTGATTTTAGCCATTGTTAAAACACTCTTGTGTTTTGTCTTGATGAAAAATTATTTTTTTGTGTTGTAAGCCAGGACGTTTTTCTCGAATTTGTACATTTAATTGATCTAAAAGGTTGCAATAGCACCCTGAATTTATTGTTTTACCCTTTTGCAGATAGTCAATCAATAAAATACCTTTGAAGTCCAAAAAAAACCGTTGCCATAACCTTACCAGCCGATTGAATTGTTTTTGCCTTCTTTGGGACACTTCCTCCAGCTTCAGTCCATTGTTTGGATTGTTCTTTTGTCTCTGGAGTATAGTGGTGGATCCATGTCTCATCAACAGTTATGAAACGACGCTTAAAATCCATTTTATTTCGCTGAAAACGATCCAAACAAGCTTGAGAAATGTTCATTCTTATGCGTTTTTGGTCGACTGTTAACAAGTGCGGCACCCATCTTGCAGAAAACTTTTTCATCTGTAGTTCTTCATGCAAAATTAAATGGACTCGATCATTTGAGATGCTCATGATATTAGCTATTTCACGCACTTTTATTTGTCGATCATTTAATACCATATCATGCACTTTGGCTACAATTTCTGTTGTTGTTGCTCTTTTTGGACGTCCACTACGTGGTTCGTCTTCAATGCTTGTACGACCACGTTTAAATTCAGCAACCCAATTTTTTACTGTTGCATATGAAGGAGCACTTTCACCTAACACATTCACCATATCATTATGAATTTCTTGTCCCGATAAACCTTTTTTATGTAAATAATACGCATTTCTAATTTTTTCATTGTGAACACCGCGGATGCGTCTTTTGTGAACACCTGATTCTATATGAAGGAGTTGCCCGATCGAAACAAAATGTGTTACATGGGTTCATAGCAGAGATGGAAGTTTCCAAAACACTTAACTTTTTTCTGTTTATACCGCGCTTTTTGTGCTAGGCTAAGAAGTTTCCGAACCGCCCTCGTAAATAAGTTTATCTAATTGAATCAAATTCCACTAGGAAAATTGGTAGGATTAAGGGTAAGACGCATGATCCCCAGAGGCTTCCGACTTCCTTCAGCAAAGGGCATTGATTGGACTGCAACAAACCCACATGTGTTTTAAGAGACACAATTGCATCTGCATATTTTATTTAATGACAAAACCACTCAGCCAGGAATGAGCTGAAGATAATTTTTCGATGAAATTCTGGTTTTTCGTGAAACTTTGCCAGAGCCACCGACTCAGAATTTCGGTAGTAATTTTTAATGATATCCAAACGTTCAAACGCTCTTTAGTGAACTTTACCGTGTTGATGGGTGCGTTGACAGAAAGATACGAAATTTGTATGTCCTAATTGGAAAACCCGTTACACAAACAATAACTTTTCCTCACAAATCTAACCATGAATTTTTGGACATCATTCAAATTCGAAAAATCATAATCTCCTCACACTCTTTATTATTCAAAAAAAGCTTTTATCTATTCTTAAACTTTTAATATATGTCCCCTTTGTAAATTCCTGCAACCTGATCGCAACCCACTCTAGTGTAAAATGTTGCCAAAAATATAGGTTTTCTTATTGTATCTGGCATGAATAACATATGCAACTGTAACAACATCGTGTTCTGGCAACAACTTTTGCATATTTAAACTCAGTGTTTTTTCGCTACAATAAAAACGTGATTAAGACTTCTTGTTGTCCTATAAAATTTCATAAACTATATGTAACATTAAGATGATCATATCAATTCACACACAGCCACATTCACACAAATAATCACCGTTTCCAACTGGCAGCCAGATAGACAGGCGGAAAGTTTGTAGACGGCCCGCAAAGAGTGACAGACAGACGGACCGAGTTTTGCTGCTGAAAATCGAAACCGAACGAATCACAACTGACAAGTGTTAATTGAATTCATGTTGAGCGCTGGTAATCATAATAATAACAGTCAAACCGTGCAATAGTTTATGGCCGCTGACAATAAAGACATTGTGGATGTAGCTTGAATTAAAAAAGAAAACTTCAAAGGATGAGAGGGAAAAAGACGCGGCTACACACTGTGGTTCCAAACCACTGAAATGCGAAACAATTTACAATACTAAGTGACTTGGAGGCTGGTTGTGTGAGCATCTATAGGCGTGTTCCACAGGGGTTTCGAACAGGGACATAACAATTTCGTATGTTTATATCAACGCACCCTCAAACATTTTTAATGATCTTTTAGTGTCAAAACGTAAGTCGAGGTCATCATGGTAAAGTTCACATACTCGTACAAGTAGAGCTGGGTATTTCCCGAGAAAATCCTAATCTCGAGATTCGGGATTTCCCGAAATAACGAAAATTTCAATTCTCGAGATACGGGAATTCCCGAAAATGATTTTTAAGAATTCTCGAGAATTCCCGAAATATCGGGAAATATAAAAAAATCTAAAATCAGTGTAAAAGCAATGAATTTCATAAAATATTCTTTTTATTTAAGTATTTGAAAATATTATTGTTTCAATCGTAAAAAAAATAGATTAAAAAAATAATTACAAAAAAAGCAAAACAAAAACAATTCAAAATTATACTTATTAAATAGGGGAAAAAGTAATTGTAAAGATTATTTACCAAAATGGTGTTTTAAAAAACACAGACTGTCAATGGCTTCGTCTGACAATCGCATACGCTTTTCGGATACGAAATTACCCGATATTGAAAATATAATTATTCTGCTTTCCAATCTATTACTTTATAATTTGGCTGTAAACAGTGTAAGCACAACCAAAAAATTGTTGGTTTTCCCTGGTTTAGAACGGTGGGAGAGCGCACATGCAGCGACCTAGTGTATAGAAATGAGTAAGAACCAGTTTTTCAAAAGTAAATAAAATTCCGTTTAACTGGCATCTCTACACTGAGGGAAAAGTGTATTAAATTTAAGCCAATTTATGCTAAAACTGAATATATCTGCCGCTGAAATAGAGCTTGCGTCAATTTCGTTTAATTTAAACAGAAATCCGTTAAGAAACAAAATTAAAATCGATGTTTTAAATTTTAAAAGGTTTATGTTTAAATCCAATTTTAAAAGAGATTTTTTTATTTTTAAAGTAATTGTTGTCACCATGGATTTCTCGAGAGATCTTGAGATATTCTCGAGATTCGGGATTTCCCGAAATGTTAATAATTTCAATTCTCGAGATTCGGGATGGAAAAATCTCGAAAATTTCTCGAGAATTCCCGTCGGGAAATTCCCGAAACCCAACTCTACGTACAAGCAACGTTTGGAATCTTTAAAAAATTACCACCGAAATTCTGAGTCGGTGGTTGCAATTTTAAGTGCGTTAACTTCAATTTTCGGCTCTAATAATCATCTTTAGCTATGCAGCTCATATCTGGCTGAGTGGTTTTGTTAAAAAAAATATGAGTTATTGGACAGCAATAAACCCACATGTGCTTCAAGAGACATAATTGCATCCGCCAAAAATTATTGTGTGGTGTGGTTTTCATGTCGGAGGTGTGATTGGACCGTATTTTAGAAAATTATTTTTGGCCAGAATTGGATGAGCTTGACATCACCGACATGAGGTTTTACGAGGGCGACCGCAAAACTAACTGGCCTGGCACATTTTCTGTTTCACTAGCAACTTTTTTGTTTGTTTTTTAAAAGCAATCTTTTATAAGCCATCTGTCAGAAATTCCGAAATATTTAATGATTATTTTCTTTGTTACAGGTGATTGAAGTAAACAAGTTTTATAATTTTTGAAAAATGCAAAATAAAGAGTTTCGTGCGGTAATTAAACACTTTTTTATGAAAGGTTATACGCCACAATTAATCAAAGATGAATTGGATTCTGTTCATGGGGATAATGCACCATCATACTCCACCGTGAAATCCTGGGTTCAACAATTTAAAATGGGTCGTTCAAGTACGGAAGATGAACAACGCTCTGGAAGACTGAAAACTGCTACTACTATTGAAAACATTAGAAAAATATTTAATGAAGTGACTAAAGATAGACGAATGAAGATCAGAGAACTTGCTGATATTGTTAAAATACACGAAAAATAAGTTTGGAGTATTTTACATGATGAACTCCACATGAAAAAGCTATCCGCAAGATGGGTGCCGCGTTTGTTGTCTTTGCCACAAAAAATCGTCCGTTGAACCATTCCGAGGAGCTTTTAGCGATTTATCAGTGTAATCCAATAGAGTTCTTGCGCCGATTCATAACTATTGATGAAACATGGATCCATCACTACATCCCAGAATGCAAAGAACAGTCAAAACAATGGATAGAAGCTGGTAAAAGTGGTCCCACCCAAGAAGGCGAAAACTGTTAAGTCAGCAGGAAAAGTAATGGCCACAGTATTTCGGGATGCAAGGGGTATAATATTTATTGATTATCTTGCGAAAGGAAAAACTAGAAATAGTAAATATTATTGTGCATTATTGGATCGGTTGAGTGAAGAAATCAAGATAAAACGACCGCATTTATAAAAAAAAAGTTCTTTTTCATCGAGATAATGCTCCTTCACACACTGCATTTTAACTCAACAAAAACTGGCCGAATTACGATTTGAAATTGCTCCGCATATAGTCCAGATTTAGCTCCTTCTGATTATTTCTTGTTTCCAAATTTAAAATTTTCCAAATTTATTTAAAAAAATTTCGTCCAATAGCGAGGTTATTGCTGAAACTGAGGCATATTTTGAAGGTCTTGAAAAATCTTATTTTTCGGATGGAATTAAAAAACTTGAAAAACTTTTGATGAAGTGTATTGAGTTGGAAGGAGATTATGTTGAAAAATAAATAATAATTCCAAAAAAACGGTTATTTTTATGTTAGGCCAGGTAATTTTGCGGTCGCCCTCGTAACAAGACGGTGCCACTAGCCACACAGCACGCGTTATAATCGATTTACTAAAAGGCAAATTCGGTGAACGTGTTATCTCGAGAAATGGTCAGGTTTAATGGCCACCTCGTTCTCGCGATTCAACGCCTTTGGAGTTATTTTCATGGTGCCACATCAAGTCATTGGTCTATGTCAACAAGCCAACAAATTTAGACGAGCTCAGAGACAACATCCAACCCGAAATTGCCAACGTTCCGATCGAAATGAGAGCAAGAGTGGTGGAAAATTGGGTCCAAAGAATAAATCACTGTACACGGGCTCGTGGTGGTCATATGACCGAAATCGAATTTTATTTTTTAAATGTAACATTTGCACTACATCGGGAATTAATTTGAACTCTGTATTTTAAATATTCAGTGTTTTAATAATATATACAATTATTATGTCCTTAATGCGAAACCCTGTATTGGTACTTGCTTATTAAATGAGTAAGTGGTCGCTGAAGGTAATAACTTTAAAAGTTTACGAGAAATTTCTTTGCAAAAGGGTGGTTAAATTTTAAGGGCCGATAACATTTCTTGCCACCATTCTGACCATTGATGACGTTTGGAACGGTCAAGAGTCTTGAGTCAATTGCACCTTGCACTAAGCGTGTAAATGCAAACCATTCGGCATAAAGTTCATCAACGACGAGCGTGAGAGGTGCAATTGTTGGACACGACGACGAGTTGAGGTGGACGGCTCTGAATAACTTTAACGCGGTGCTCGCTTGTGTATCTTTCCATGGTTCAAATTGAGTTAGTCGGAAATTAAGAAATATCAATCGAAATGCTGAAAAAAGCTTGACGTTTAGGTGTGTATCACATTCAACATCGGCCTTTAAAATTTAGCCACCCATTATACCAGAACTGATAGGCTTTATGCACCTTTGATTTGATTGTTTGGAATTTGTAAAAAAAAAATATTCAAAAAATACTAAAAGGCAGTAATACCCAAGCTTGCTTACACTCGCTAAATGTTATTCTTAAATACCTTTTTTGTTAGTTTCCTGTATACAGAAGCATTTATATTCTTGCACAAAGTTGTGAAGTTATCACGCCAGAGATCTCCTAAGCAAGTTGCCAATTGAACACGGCCTACAACTAAGGGTGAGTATAAGAGCCATGTTCTGGATTCTTTGTAGTTACTAAAGCCTTTCAACGCCGGCTGGAGAAATGTAAGTACTCGTATATAGTAATTACCTTTTTGGAATATGCACTTCTAAAGTTCCATAATGATGTTATACAGAATTTGCGAGATCGTAGGTGTACAGTAGCAGTTTCCCTTGACGTTGAAAAGGCATTTGACAAGGCATATCATGATGGAATATTATATAAATTAATATCACTTGGATTCCCACCATCAATTGTAAAATCATCAATCAATTGTAAAAGGTTTTTTAGCGAAATGAAATTCTGCATTCAACTTGGCGACATATTATCAGCTGAGGGTGATATACTTGTTGTGCTCCACAAGATTCTTGTATATGACTTTTCCCACGAGTTCCATGATTCTAGGGGTATACTTTATGCCGATGATTCATTACTTTATGCTCATCCCGAATCGCCAATGGCTGCACTTCAGCGGGTGCCATGCATCTTGAACGCGTTCAAGAATTTTACTCCGAGTGGGGAATAAAGATTAATGCTTCCAAAAGCAAGGCATTGTGCTTGCGAAACGCTTCATGTAAATGCAAACGGTTTGTAGTTCCCCAAAGCAAGCATTTGAAACTGTTTTTGGGTAATAATGAAATAAAATTTGAAGATGGTTTTAAATACCTCGGAGTAAAGTTCAGCAAACAATTTACAAAAAGCAAACCGGATGAAAGGAATTTTTTCAAAATTATTCTGTAGCAAAGCACTTCCGCAGAAAACAAAATTGTTCTTGTACAAAGTGAGCATTCGTCCAATACTCCTATATGCTTTTCCAATATGGTTTACAGTGTCTCCTACAGTGATTAGAGAAATAGAACGCTTCGAAAGAAGCATACTGCAAAAGTGTGTCAACAAGAATTTTGAAACGTGCAGCAAGAGATATTCGAATCAATTTATTTAAAGCGAGTCATCTTTATTGCCTTTCTCGGAATACGCGCTGCAGAATATGAGACGTTTTGTGGAAAATCTTCATAATTTCGAGGTTAGCATAATTCAGAATATGCTATCCATAGAGTTCCCGTTTAGATGGTCAAATACCTACTATTTGTCTGCAGTAGGCATAATGGGGGAGCATGATGATCTTCCAGGTCAAAACTTTTATTTACGAACAACTCCTGGTGTCCATAGGGGGTAGAAATGTATAATATTTATGTATTATTTTTTGTTTTTTACACCCTAGATTTAAGTTTATTTAAGTGGATTCATACTCTACTAGTCAATGTAAGTGCCGGGAGCAAGCACTGTTCAACTATATATTATATATTAGTAAATAATAATTATGGAAAATCCTCTTATTTAAATTAGTAATATTTTCTTCACATTTATGCTATTAAAACAATACACCATAATTTTAATTTATCGTCTATTATTGTAAATACTATACTTTGTTAATGATTTTTTAAAGACTCAAATAAATTTAACTTAACTTAACTTATTGGTTTTTTTTTACCAGATATTACTTATGACCGTATTATATCATGATAGTCCTATAAACTTCACTTGGATACACTCTAGATGAGGGAAACTTCCTCGTAAAATGCTCTACCGAAGCCGATTACAAGAAAGTTGACCTGGGTAGGTTAGGTTGAAAGGTTAGCGCACCACAAAACGAAATGGCGAGTTCACTCGGATGCATATTGTGAAACGCTGATGAGAGAAGGGAGCGAACACGAGAGAGGGGAGAAGTAATGATTTATGGGAAGGAGCAAGGGTGAGTATTTATATGAGAGATGTGTGGCAGATATCCAGATTTGTTTTGCTCTCCAGTATGATTTAACAACTGATAGTTCGGAAACAGCCCGACCGTTTAAGAGTGATTTTCGAAGTACATCAGGTATTTATGCTACTTAGTATGGACATAAATACTGTTGCACGCGTTTTATGCTGTAAAATAAAAAGTACTGAATGTTTTTGGACCAAATATTTTTGAATATATTTATTGACGTATATTGTGTCCAAAAAGAATCTACTTATTCGTAATGTCCACCTTTTGCCTTTACACACGCCTTAAGTTGGACTGGCCAATCGTCAATAGCTGCACGAACCTCGTCCATTGGAAAATTGGCCACAGCTCGAACCAAAGCAGTCTTAAGAGATCCAATGTTGGAGTATCTTTCATGACAGACCTTGTCCTCTAAAACCTTCACAATTTGTAATCCAATGGATTCAAATTTGGACTGCCTGAGGGCCATTCTTCAGAGGAAATGAACGCTGAATATTTTTTTTCGAAGCCAGGCCTGGGACGTTTTAGCCCTATGGGCCGGCGCAGAATCCTGCTGGAAAGTCCATGGCTGGTTTTGGAACAGGGAATTGTTAAGAGGCTTCACAAAAGCTTCCAAAACGGTTTCTTGGTAAACTTTGGCCGATGTTTTGACTCCTTGTTCGCAGAAATGCAGGTCAGTGACCCAATCGTAAGAGAAATGCCACCAAACCATGACTGAAGCTGGGTGATGACCCTTTTAAACCCTAGGGATGGTTTTGGAACAGGGAATTATTAAGAGGCTTCACAACAGCTTCCAAAACGGTTTCTTGGTAAACTTTGACCGATGTTTTGACTCCTTGTTCGCAGAAATGCAAGTCAGTGACCCCATCGTAAGAGACACCCCACCAAACCATGTCTGAAGCTGGGTGATGACAATTTTAAACCCTAGGGATCAGTCCAGATGCTTCCCTAGATGACCGCGCATACACTCTATCATTTTGCTTGTTAAGTTTTTCCTTAACGGTACAAATTTTTTCATCGGTGAACAAAATTTTTCTGAGCAAGTTATCAGCGTGCTTCACCAACAGACGTTTGCATTTTTCAATCCTATTGTTTTTAAAGCTGCAGTCAATAAATGTCCGGTACGTCGTTTGAAAGCCACAAGTCCCAAGTCGTTTTTAATTATTCTACTCATGGACTTTTGCGTGATATTCATCTCACGGGCCATGATTTTTTGTTTTTGGAGTGGATTTCTGTGAATTCTTGATTTAACGGCTTTGATGACATTCGGTGTTCGAACAGAGTGTGTGTGGACCAGTGGCGGTCTTTTACATCTCCAGTCTCCTCAAATAGTTTTATGCATCGGTAGACGAACATGCGGCTAATCCCTAGTGGCCGGACCGTTTTGAAAATATTGCTTTTTTCCATTTCACACTTGAAAAGCACTATTACAGCAATACGGTTCTCATTATCTCCATGATGAAAGTTGAAACAATTTTAAAATCCCGTTGGAGACTAACGCTATTGAGGTTAGCTTTCAAAACCCATATGAAATTAACGGGGTATGTTCAGTTCTACTATTGAAATGGGTGTGTTCAATAGAAAATGCTCCACAGACTCCTCTTTCAACAAAAGTCTCTGCACGGCAAGCCTGTACGCTCTGCCATATTCCAGATTAAGCAGTGTTCCGTGGGGACTCCTATGAGGGTTGACATCGATTGTTTTCCAAGTGTTAGGAATTTTCTTGTTCTTCGTCGGTCAATTGTCAACCAGAGAGACCGAGTTATTCTGGTGAACTGAGTTCCACCTTGACCCTGCTTCTAAAATAACCACTTCCTCGATTGCATTTATCATCGGCTGTGTATATCTGGGGTTGTTGGTTGTCCCACTAATCCTGAGTCCATTCTGGAACATTAGTCTGCTATATCGTGGGCCGGAATATCGCTGTGGCCTGGTACCCATATTAGCGAATTGTTGTGTCTTCGGGTTCGTATGAGTGATTCAATACATCATTTCACACATTTTGATTTCACAGTCAGCGTCTTTGTCGCTACCATGCTGTCCACATATATTCGGATATTCGACGGAGGTATGCTAAGTTCCAGAATCTTGGTTGCGGCTGTAATAATTGCACAAATTTCCGCCTGAAAGACCGTGCATGAGGAATTCGAAGTAAACCCTTGATCCTGTGCCTGCTTTCATTTTCCAACAATCCTTGACGATAGAGATTTAATTTTCTGATATTACAGTGTCCGATGTCTAGTCGTTGTTGTGAAGGGATTCATTTGCATCAACCACAGTGTAAGCCTGTCCATTAGGGTAGGTCGATTTAGCGATCGATATTGTGCTATCGATTTTTCAATAGCTTTTAGCATGAGGAAAAAAACTTCCACTACGACTTTTAAACAAAAGTTTTTCGAGACGCCTAATTTCAGTTTTTTGAGTATTGATAATTTTTTCAAATTTCTGGTTTTATTAGAAAGGTTAAACTTTGTCATTTATTAATGGAACCCAATAAAATTCACAAGGTCAAATCAATAATTCCACGACTTTTCGAATAAAACACAGTCTTTTTTATCCCTTTTGTATCCCTTCCAAAAAAAATAGGATTTTTCGATGTCCATAAAATAAAGTAGGCATTTGTTTGATCAATTATTTAATCGTTGGAGCTAAATCTCTTCCCACTGTGCCATTTCTTTAGGTTTGAAAATAGGAAATAGTCACTGGTGGCAGAATCCGGAGAATATGGCGGATGAGGCACCAATTCGAAACTCAATTCATGCAATTTTGCCATTGCACACGTGGGCACCCGTGCATTATCTTGATGAAAAATATCTTTTTTCTTGGCCATATGGGCTCACTTTTCTTTAAATCTTTTTTAAATCGTTTCAACAAGTTGGCATAATATTCGACGTTTATGGTTTTTCCCTTTTGAAGGTAATCGATGTGGATTATCCCAAGTGCATCCCAAAAAACTGTTGCCATCACCTCATTGGCCAACAAAGTCTCCTTGGCATTCTTCGGAGCCGGTTCACCCGGAAAAACCTATTGTTTAGACTGCTGCTTGGTCTCCGGAGCGTTGTAATGAATCCATGTTTCATCCACAGTTACAAGATTTATCAAGCTTTTCCTTGGTGTGATTGAGGTTTTTCTTCCGCAAAAATTAATTTTTAATGGACACCCACCCATATTCACTTTTTTCCATTTTTAACAAAATCCACGAGGTTGTACGTATTGAACAGCAGTTCAACACAAACTAAATGACGAAACTCTCTCAAAATTTTAAAGTAGTCTACTAACAGATGGTACTTGATGGGAGCAGTGTTGCATTTCATATAACTACGAGGGAAGTTGGAAAAGTCACAGAATTATTGATGTGCCCTCGTATGACTGTTTCACATACAACTATAGTATGATCCTCAAACTATAGTACGATTCACACGCAACCATCTTATGATCCCTACAACCGTAGTTTAATCACACACAATTATACAATGATAGCCCCAAAACTATTTCTGAGAATTGGGTTAAGTTCTGTCGCGTAAGTTTTATATACCCTCCATCGTTCAACAAATTCACCTTTTTCTTAGATGTTTTCTTTAATGCCTTAACGGATAAGTTTATTCTTCCAAGGCCAATTTGCCCATTTACAATCCCATTCATTGTACAAAATTTCTGGGTTCTAGCTCGATTTAATTAAATTGATTGATTTGATGTATGTGAGTGATATATGTGAGTGGGGGCTATATCTACTTTTAAACCGGTTGTCTTTAGTGTTACTAAACGCTCGTCCTTTGTCCAACAAAGTTCTTCTGCAAAATTTTATTTAAGTCGGACAACAATTGCCACCTGTAGTTTGATAGCAATTGAGAGCAGGGGGAAGGATGGACGCGCAGGTAGACAGACATCGTTAAATCGAATCACCTTGTCTGTGCTGTGATCGGTACTTTTAATGGTGGGCGTAGTTTAAATATTTTGCGAAATTACAAACATTTGCCACGTGGCTAACTTATAATAAACTGTTCCACAGATTGGTGCAGTGTATAAAAAAATGTTAAATTTATAAAAATAATCTATCATAAAATTTAAAAATTACTATCATAAAATGTATTCAAACCGCTGCAGGAGTTTTTAGGTTATTAAAATAATGGCAACTATCCCATCGTTTGGGACCACTATGCAACAGCGGCATCAACAACCCGAACATGCCACTCGTAATGACGACCAAGAAGGTGACGATGACGTTGATGTTGACAAAGGTAGTGATGAAGCGTTAATAACAATAATGGCTCGGAGTCATCGTCATAATGATAGTTCTCTTAATACCGTTCCCAAATACAAGTTGTCATTAAACATTCCGAAGGAGAGTGGAAGGAGAGAGAGAGTGAAAAAAAGGATACCAAATCGAACACACGTTGACGCCATCAATATAAATTACTCAATTAATGTCATTTTGTCAGGTACGACATAGCGCTACAAGACCATAATCATAATAATAGTTATTGCCGCCGTTGTTTACGATGTTAAGTACGAGTAAAATGTTCAGCCATTGCCCGATAAAATACCCGCACTATTAAGTCGCAGGAGATACTATTATCAGATACAACAACAGCAACTATGTGCATCGATCGACTAACTGATCGTCGTAGTACTAGAAGTTGTGGTTGTGAAACATGTTGGCGCAAATATCATAGTTAAGCTACGATATGATCCTAACCTGAGTCTAAAGCCTGTGACCACCAAAAAGGCACTCGTTCAGAGGAACGAACGTCTCATGTTGTCAGTGGCTGGCTTTGAGGTTGATGTATGTTGTCGATATTGTTAACATGCATACGAAAACCTTTAATTAAACGAAAATTTACATCAGATGTAAGTACAACGTAGACGTTGATATAAACTCTTTAATCTGTTGTACTTTTTGCGGGGAGATTGTGACCTGTGTGCTAGGGCTGAGATTTTGTTGAATTTATGTGAGCGCTACAGGTGGCAACTCAATCTTAAAAGGAATAAATCTAAGAATACAATTTTTAATATAGTCTGAACAAATTTGTTGGTATTCATCAAAAAAAATACGGAATACGACAAAGAACCCTTCATACCGGGTGACAGCACTTTACCGCTTTACTGATGACCGAAAGTCAGTATCATATTTTCGTGAAACGAAATGAATTAGTTAACGTTAACGAAAAACATTGAACAGGGATTAACCGGCTCAAGACCTCTTCCTTCTATATTTAAATAGAATACAAGTTTTTAACAAAATGGCAAAGTGACATTGATTTTCGTGGCTGCACACTGCTTTTATCATGATTTCGGGTCCGTGAAAACCCTCTTCAGAAAGCTTTGCTGTAATTAATGCGATATTATTCATTTGAGCTAAGGTTGGTTAAATTTAAAGAGCCGATGTAGAATGTGAACCACAACTAAACTTCAAGCTTTTTTTCTGCATTTCATTTGATTTTTCCAATTTCAGACTAACTCAATTTGAACCAATGAAAGATACACAAGCGAGCAACGCGTTAGTTATTTACGCTTCGGGCAACTGTGGATTGATCAATTTTCGAAGAAAATCATCATCAGTAATAAGGCACATTTTCACCTCTGTGAATTCGTCAATAAGCAGAATTGCCGCATTTGGGCGAATGATGATAACGAACTTTTTATGTCCCGAATTGGAAGATATGGATGTGGACGATATGTGGATTCAACAGGACGGTGCCACTTGCCACACAGCTAACGAAACAATGGCTCTTTTGCGCGACAAATTCAATGGCCGTGTTATCTCACGTCGTGGCGATGTTAATGGCCGCCAAGATCGTGTGATTTGACACCGTTGGACTTCTTTAAGGATATTTAAATGAAAGCGTGTACGTCAATAATCCAACAACAATTCATAGCTTAGGAATGAGATAATTCGTCACACTAAGATTTTTTTTTTTAATTATTTATTTATTTATTTGCAATCTATCAAGAGATAATAAGCAAATTATGTAAGCAATATATTTTTAAGAATAACAGGTAGATTTTACTTAAATAAGTAAAATCACTTATATTTACAATTCTATTTAGTTCTATCTAATTTAATCTAACTTTCAAATTCTAAAAGGAAGGTCCAATACGTGAAGTCTTTTTAAACGCCTCGTTTCGTTGCTGACATCCAATAGACAGATCACCAGTAAATTTGAATGGTTGCTTAATCTTTTCAGGTATTTCTCGGAGTATCGTTTGATTTCATCTTTTACATATGTCATGTTCAGATCGTTAAGGATTATGTCGTTTCTTACGTACCATGGCGAGTCTAAAATCAACCTTAGCGATTTTGACTGAAATCTTTCCAATATTTTGACATTGGAGTTGCTTGTTGTACCCCATAGGTGTATTCCATATACCCAAACCGGTTTTAATAACGATTTATAAATAATTAATTTATTTTCAACACTTAGCTAAGATTTTGGTCCAAGTATCCAGAATAGGTTTTTAAACTTTATGTCAAGTTGCTTTCTTTTGTTTTTTATATGCGGCTGCCAGTTAAGCCTGCGATCCATGTGCATACCGAGATACTTGACACAGTCCGTGTGTGGTATTGTTTTACCATTTATCGTCACTGGCGGACAATTGTCTTTTCTATTCGTGAATGTTATGTGGCTAGATTTGCTGGAGTTCACCTTTATGTTCCATTTAATTAACCAAGTTTGAAGTACGTTGAGTTGATTTTGAATAAGTAAAGATGCAACCATCGCCGAGTGATTTGCAGCCAAAATTGCTGTGTCATCTGCATAAGTGGCGACAAGTACATTATTTGATGTTGGCAAATCTGATGTGTAAATCGTATACAATGTAGGACCAAGAACACTGCCTTGTGGAACACCTGCGCTTATATACTGTATTCCGGAAAAATCGTTGTTATGTTTAACATAAAATAGTCTATCAGATAAATATGACCTAAACACGAGATAAAACGGTGTTGGTAGGAAACTTTTTAATTTGAATAAGAGCCCATGGCATCCATGGCTCGGTCGAACGCCTTTTTATTTTCTAATGCCTCTGTAACATAATCAACGATGGACTTCTTTGAGGATATTTAAATGAAAGCGTGTACGTCAATAATCCAACAACAATTCATAGCTTAGGAATGAGATAATTCGTCACACTAAGAAATTTGAACCTCTATTTTGTATCAGAGCCATTAAAAATGTGGACCATCGGATAAATGTATGCCGCAGAAGCCATGGCGAAGATTTGGTCCATATTTTGTATTACACATAATTGTCATAGATTTGTCGCCGTAGAATCAAGACATTAGCATATGCGAGCTTTAATGTCAGCAGGATACTCGTAAAACGTCATGCCACTCATGATCGATTTTTGCCGCACCAAGTTTAGTAATCAAGCTGCAGACTAAACTGCGATTTACTGCCGTTAGAGTTTTTGAAAAAGAAACTTGGATATGAACCTCCCTGTAAATAACCAATAAAAGTCAAAAACTAAGGTACAAGCGATGTTTATGAAAAAGCACATCTACGTCGAAACTTTTCGTGGAAATATAATAAAGGACCTTTATAAATACAGGGCGATTCAATTATGATGCAGATCTTTAACAGCAAATATTTTGTGTATTTGTCTAGGAAATTGACCCGACAGGCTTGTTAAGCTTAATCGTGCAGCGACACTCATTTGAACAAGGCGTTTAATTGACGCTCCAGAAGTGTTATAGAAATGATTACTCGTGACGAAATACATTGTGTGATATTTTCTGTACAATAACTAGCCAACTAAGTCAACAATTTAGTCTTAGGACCGTATAGTCATGGCTGCGACAACTTATCTTCTTCCAAAACAGTTGAACGTTTCCTACAGCATACGAGGGTTGCTATATATATTTCTGGCATAGGCAACCATAAGTATTGCCTGGCGCCATCTGACATTACCATTGGAAAGTTTGACATTTTTAGCATAAACGTACTCAGAACGTTTTGACGTACGACCACCATTTGTTTTGTTTACAGTGACTTGAAAAAATCAATTTGGCAAAAAAAAAATGGAATTAACTCGTGAACATTTTCGTGCGATCATTCTTCACAACTTTTGACGTGGATTATCACGACAAGAGTGCATCGATGAACTTAAATCTTTGTATGGCGATGAAGCACCATCCTATAGCACTGTGAAAAACTGGTTTAATGAATTCAAATGTGACCGACGCTCGCTCAATGACGAAGGTCGTGCAAAAGCGGCCGTTGTGCCAGAGAACATTGATGCCGTGCATGAACTGATAATGTAAGATCGTCATGTGACATACCGTGAGATAGAGGCATCCTTGGGCATTTCTTCCACCAGCATATATTCGATATTGCATGACCATCTGGTCGTAAAAAGATTTGTTCTCGTTGGATCCCGCACAATTTGACAATCGCCCAAAAAAAGGCTCGTGTCGATTGGTGCAAAGAAATTTTGAAGAAATACGATCGTCACAGGTGACGAATCATGGTTCTATGCGTATGAGCCCGAAACAAAACATTAATCGACCGTATGGGTCTTCGAAGACAAGCCAAATCCAACGAAAGTTGTTCGCGGAAGAAGCACTTCGAAGCAAATGGTCGCCTGTTTCTTCGGCAAAACTGGTCACGTGGCGACTGTTCCGCTTGAGCAACGTAGGACCTCAAATTCCTAGTGCGACACCACAATTTTTTTGCCTGAAGACTTTGGAGAAATTTCGAAAAACGAACAAGAGAAGACGAATCATTGTGCACCATGGCAATTCGAGCTCTCACACATCGGCTCAAACCAGCGCCTTCTTGATCGGCACAAAATGTAGAAGTGATGGGTCATCCGACGTACAGCCCTGACTTGGCACCCAATGAGTTATTTTTCCACGCACATCAAGAACAAATACGTAGTCAACGATTTTCGTCGCCAGAAGATGCTGCTGAAGCGTTCAAAATCCATGTTTTTGAGATGTCTCAATCGGAGTGGAAAAAGTGCTTGCTGGAGAATACTTTGAAAAACTATAAAACCATTTTTGATGATAAATATTCACATTTTCATTATTAGGTCAGAAATATATACAACAGCCTCGTACAACAAAATTATTATGGTCTGAATTAGATGAGATGGACTTTGACAGTAAAAGGTATACACATAAAGGAGCTACTTTCCTCTTGAGACAGTGGATCTTTTGCGAATGCAGTTCCCAGGATTAATTATCGCATTTTACAACGACGGCAAATGACTGCCGAGATCTTCCGCAAGGCAATGTGAAAAGCGAGTTCTATGCTGTCTTATTAAATCAACCTAAACTAAATTTGGCACTGTCTTGACCGGAGCCGATACGACTATCTTAGTCTAGCCCTGGTCGATATTTTAGTTTCAAAATCACATAATTGTTTAAAAGTAAATTTTAATCCATCTGCCTAGTCTTGAGACCCTCAACTGTCTGTTAGCGTTTTTTTTGGAGAATATAAGTGTTAAATATTTATTTATTTATTTATTTATTTATTGTTCTATCATTATGTACTACAATTTTACAAATCTAAGTTATGAGATACTATCGGAAAGATATTGCAACATATATACCTTAGGTTTAGTTAAAAATAAATTACATATTTACAAGTAGCGAAAGATAAAGGAAAAAAGATAGTAAAAACCTCTGCGTGATATCATAGAAAATTCTTAGTAATACCGAGTCATATATCGTATGAAAAACACTAAAAATAATTTGTCGCTAAATTATATAGTGTCGTCTGCTAATCTTCTAATAAGTTCGTAATCAGATATTCTACATTTATCAAAAAACTTTAGATTCTGAGTGTTGATTAAGTCCAATATCATCATTTGACAATAGTTGGTGTGAAGATGGTATGTACGATATAAGCGAGGAAGTTTAAAGATGGTTTTTAAGGCCCGATTCTGAATTAATTGAAGCTTTCGTATATGTGAAACTGCAGCATTACCTCATACGGGACATCCGTATATCATAGTTGGCCTTATAATGGCTCTGTATATAATCAGTTTATTGTCCGTATTTAATCTGGATTTTTTGCACAAAAGCGGATAAAGACTGCGAAAATATTTCAGAGCCTTATTAGCAGCATATTCGATATGTCTCTGGAAAGTAAGCTTCTTATCAATGACAACTCCCAAGTATTTTATCCAATCATTAAATGGGATGACATGGTTGTCATTGCGAAGTTGCAGTGATGGAATTCTTCTGTAAGACTTGTTGAACGGAAACAAGATTGCTTGTGTCTTGTTTACGTTAATCTTAATTTTCCATTTTCTATAATACTGCATACATGTACGAAGGCAGTTATCTAGTCTTTTAACCACACAGTTAGAACTCTTACCCTTAACAATTAAAGCCTTGTCATCAGCATATAAAGCGATCTGGGAACCCTTCCTTGGTACAAAATCAGAAACATAGAGAGAATATAGTATTGGCGATAATACTGCGCCCTGCGGTAAGCCAGCAGGTATATTACGGGAAGAAGAAATCGAGTTATTCAGAGAAACCTGAAATGTACGATCTGTTAGAAATGATTGTATAATTCTAATGAGGTACAGGGGGAATCCATATTTATCCAGTTTATAGATTAAACCATCGTGCCATATGCTGTCAAAAGCTTTCTCCACATCGAGCATTATAATTCCTGTTGTTTGCCGATGGCGTTTATTATGCCTGATGATGTCAGTTAGCCTTCTAATCTGATGGATTGTAGAGTGTTGAGGCCTGAAACCGAACTGCTCATTATTGATGAGGTCTTTCTCAAATGCGAAATTATTTATTCTGGTTAAAATAACTTTTTCAAATATTTTATCTAAACTACTCAACAAACTTATAGGTCTGTAATTGCAAGCCTCTCTGGGATCCTTTCCATGTTTTGGTATGGCGATCACCTTTGCTCGTTTGAAGTGAGATGGAAACAGCGCAAGTTTCAGACAAGCATTGAAAATATTACTTAAGAATTTAATCGCTTTGCTTGGAAGTTTTTTCAGTAAAATATTAGGAATCCCGTCAAAACCTGGCGACTTATTATTCCTTAGATTCCTGATATGGGTCTCAATTTCAATCTCCGTTACTAGATCATCAGGATCAATGCTAAAGAGATTGGCAAAACTAAGTTGCCGAATTCTTCTCGAAACTACTCTATCGTTGCTGTGGGTCGTATTCGCAGTTAGAGTGTGGGCTTTTTCAAAATGATTGGCAATAAGCCGAGCCTTATCCTCATCGCCAAGTATGGTTTCTCCATTATGCCTTAGAGACGTGACGCTGCTGGGACTTTTCCCCTTAAAAGCTTTGGTTATCTGAAAGAATCTTTTCGAACATTTAGGTAGTTTCGATAGTACCCTACTCCAGTGTTTATTGTTATCATTAACTATGTTGATATCCACAAGTTTGTTTGCCTGTCTGTGTATTGACATCAAGAGAGCCTTTGTTGCCGTATTTGTCTCCCTTTGGAATTTTCGTCTTAACATATTCCTTGTACCAATGCAAAGCAATGTATTATGCGACATATTTATCTGTGCGGGTTTAAACCTTCTTTTTGGCAACAAAGCCTTAGCAGTGTTAATTATCCCAATTAATTTTGTTATAGCATTTTCAACCTGTTCTGTTGTCGTAAGGGTATTAAGCTCTATATTTGGCACTGATAATAAACATTCTATATTATTTCGAAATTGAGTCCAGTTTGCATTACGAAAGTCAATTCTAGTTAAAGTGCAGTGTTGAGACTGTGCATTCAACGTAAAGGAAATAGGGACGTGATCAGAAGGTAGAATGCCCTCATGAGTTAAAAGAGGTGATATGAAAAGATTCGAGTTAGTAAGCAATAAATCAATTGTAGAAGGGGAACCATTAGTGCTCTGAGGGTAGCGGGTAGGACCCACAGGGTGATATATAAAAAAATTGGAGCTTAGTTGCATGTTAAAGAGAACATTCCCCGAGGTATTCGCTCTTAAGCAATTCCAGCTTCTGTGTTTTGCGTTTAAATCACCACAAATTATAAATTCCTTATTGTTCGACGTAATTTTTCGAATATCTTCCTTAAAGTGGTCATTATATCGTGGGGAATATACCGCTGTTAGGCTTATTGTACGATCCCGTAACCTCAATTCTATAGACACGTTTTCAACATTAGCTGTGCGATAAGTTGGAAGCTGAGAAGTATCCAAGAAACTTCTGACAACAATTGCGACACCTCCTCCAGGTGAAGCTCTATCACATCGGTATATACGATATCCCGGGAGAGAGAATCTACTACCCTCGACAAGAAATGTTTCAAGTGTTAAATATTGTAATCATTAGTCAGTAGATTTTTGCATATAATACGCCCTCCACGTCAAGTAGTAGCAACGAATTATGTCTTCATGATCTCCATTTTTTTGTCTTGCCTATATAAAGAAAACCTTCATACGTTTCACTTTACGTTGTCAGCCCTTTTTCTGGCATATCAAGTACCTTCCTAGGCAACAAAATATAGTAATCATTTAATTAAACCCGTGCCTTTCAATTAAAAAATAAAAACAATTTTGTTTCAATTTTTTTTGTTTAGTCGTCTTTCATCTACGAAATATTGTCGTTAAATTTTGTGTATGGATAAAGCACTTATAGCGCATGAACGAACGTTGCTCTTATACTGTGAATATGTTTTCGATAATTAAGTTTTTGTTTACGTGTTTTTTTTCTCTCGAAAATACTCACAGTATCCAAAGAACACGCATAAGATTTGTGACGCCTGCAACGCCCTCTACGACTGCTGTTTACATAATAAAATAAAAACAGCTCGAAACTGAGCTACGAAACAATAGACAAAATCTTGTGTAAGAAACCAAATCAGACAGAGACAAAAAAATTCAAATCCAAATCAAGTCATTCTTAAGAGTCTTGGCAAATATTGAACCACAATAATTAACTTGCAATCACTTATGGTTATATGAGACGGCTAGTTTATGGGTAACTCCATGATTCGGTTTTGCATATGAAACATCTTAATTACCTTTTTTATATAGGGTGATCCAACAAGTGGTATTTTTTCAGAACAGAAAAAAAATATAAAAATTCAAATCAAGTGTGGAATTGGTAATTTGAAAGGTCATTTTATGGCATTTATTTTTTGAAAATAATTACCATCAAATGTTGGCAACTGTATTGTGGAAATGAGCGTTTGGTGAGACACGGGAAGATCCGCTGTTTTCGACTAAAATTTTGTTCAGTGATGAGGCCCATTTCCGGCTCAACGGCAAAGTCAATAAACGAAATTGCCGCATTTGGGCTGAAGAGCAGCAAGAAGAGGTTCAAGAGGTGCCATTATACCCAGAGAAAACCACGGTTTGGTGCGGTTTATGGGCTGGTGGAATCATCGGTCCATATTTTCTAAAAAAAGATAATGTCACGCCATGATATCGGACTTTTTGGTAGCGTAATTGAAGCCCGTAATCCTGTCGACATTTGTTTTCAACAGGACGGTGCCACTTGTCATACAACGGATCTATTGAGAGGCCATTTCGAAGAGCAGCTAATTTCACGTTTTGGACAGGTGAGTTGGCCGCCTAGATCGAGTGATATTACACCTTTAGACAGTTTTCTTTGGGGTTACGTAAAGTCCAAAGTCTATGCTGACAAACCAGGTTTTGGAAGCCAACATTACGAGTGTCATTAAAGCCATACCGATCGAAATACTCGAACGAGTCATCCAAAATTGGATCCTCAGAATGGAAACCCTGTGGCATAGTTGCGGCCAACATTTGATGGAAATTATATTCAAAAAATAAATGGCATAAAATTTCCTTTAAATTACCAATAAAGCTTCCACTCTTGATTTGAATTTTGATATTTTTTGTTGTTCTGGAAAAATACCTCTAGATGGTTCTCCCTATAATAGGTACTGATTCGCTTAAGGCATATTAAATATTTGTATGCCTTAACCGTATGGATCATATCCCTCGGTCTTCCTGGCTAGTAAATATTAAACCAATCTCACTGGACATGAACTTGAGCAAGGCCGGATTTATTATGCCACATCGTAAGCGGGAAGGCTATAAAATACGATCACTAAGAAGCTTTTTATAAACTTTTCTAGCAAAAATCTTTTGAGGTTCGTATTAAATATTCTGACCCTAATTATAATTATTTGTTAATATTTTTTTAATTACATATACTTAATAGGGACATTAATACTGTTACAACATTGAACACACCCATTTCAATAGTAGAACTGAACCTACTCCGTTAATGTATATGGGTTTTGAAAGCTAACCTCAATAGCGTTAGTCTGTAACGGGATTTTAAAATTTTTTCAACTTTCATCATGGAGTGGTCAGATAATAAGAACCGTATCGCTGAAATAGCGCTTTCCAAGTGTGAAATGAAAAAAAGCGATATTTTCAAAACGCTCCGGCCACTAGGGATTAGCAGCATGTTCGTCTACCGATGCATAAAACTGTTTAAGGAGACTGGAGATGGGTCGGGTCGGTCGGGCCGCCACGCTCTGTTCGAACACCGCATGTCGTTTAATCAAGAATTCACAGAAATCCTCTCCGAAATCACAGGAAATCATGGCCCGTGAGATGAATATCACGCATAAGTCCATGAGTCGAATCATTAAAAAAGACTTGGGACTTGGGGCTTTCAAACGACGCACCGGACATTTATTGACTGCAGCTTTAAAAAAAAATAGAATTGAAAAATGCAAACGTCTTTTGGTGAAGCACGCTGACAACTTGTACATAAAAAATTTTGTTCACCGATGAAAAACTTTTTACCGTTCAGGAAAAATGTAACAAGCAAAATGATAGAGTGTATGCGCGGCCATCTAAGGAAGCATCTGAACTGATCCCAAGGATGGAAAAGGGTCATCACCCAGCTTCAGCCATGGTTTGGTGGGGTGTCTCTTACGATGGGGTCACTGACCTGCATTTCTGCGAACAAGGAGTCAAACCGTGGGCCAAAGTTTACCAAGAAACCGTTTTGGAAGCTGTTGTGAACCCTCTTAACAATTGCCTGTTCCAAAACCAGGCACGGACTTTCCAGCAGGATTCTGCGCCGGCCCATAGGGCTAAAACGTGCCAGGCCTGGCTTTGAAACAATTTGCCAGCGTTCATTTCCTCTGTAGAATGGTTCTCAGGGAGTCTAGATTTGAACCTATTGGATTACAAATTGTGAACGGTTTTAGAGGACAAGGTTTATCACAAAAGATACACCAACATTTGTTCTCTTAAGACAGCTTTGCTTCGAGCTGTGGCCAATTTTCCAATGGAAGATGTTCGTGTAGCTATTGACGATACACCAGTGCACTAGGAGTCCACACATGGGCCAAAGTTGACAAAGAAACCGTTTTGGAAGCTGTTGTGAAACCTCTTAACAATTCCATGTTCCAAAACCAGGCATGGACTTTCCAGCAGGATTCTGCGCCGGCCCATAAGGCTAAAACGTGCCAGGCCTGGCTTTGAAACAATTTGCCAGCGTTCATTTCCTCTGTAGAATGGTGATGTTGATCCACAGCCGCCTGCTAAATGGCAAATGGACAAATCATTAATTTACTTTATTTAATTTTTTTACTTAAAACTTTTCATAACTAACATTTCAAAATTATATTTCTTTACACATTTTTATAATTTCTTTTTCAATGTTTCTTCAAAACCAACACTGAACAAAATTGATACATAAAAAATGAGAAGTAAATTAAAATTAAGCTGGAAAACGCAAGTTTTGTATTTTGATTGTTTTCTTTTCAAAAATGAATTTTATTGAAGAAACTGAGAAGCATGTTATAGATCAAACAGAAAGCAAAAAGACTTAGTTTTGTGGAAAATATTTTTTTTTAAATAGCATGAAAAAAAATAATTTTTCCAACATTTTGCTTCATAAGCACCACAAAAATTTTCTAAATCAATTTTTTAAAAAAATTTAATTGTTGGATAGGTTGTCATATAGTCGATGAGTTATAACCAAAAAACCATTTAAACAATATGCTGAAAATCGGCCTTGGACTGCAAAGTTCGAAGGTCGGTTAAAAAAAAATCGAAGTAACGAAAACAAACGCCGCGACACGGGTCTTCTAATTTAGCCTATATTTTCACCCCTTACTCTCATAATCGACCTAACTTTTACTTACCTTAATTTGTTCCGCGATTCAAACTTTAAATGGCCCACTCTGTAGCTCGTATTACTCATGCAGTTTACTGAATCAAGACAATATAATGCAAATTCTTAATATTCTTAATCACTGAATATATTTCATTAAATCCCCATTGAAACTCCCATATGTCATTGTTAATTAAACTATTTATTTGTTTTATAGTTTTTGCTCGAATGCCTCCACACCAGCAATAAAACCCCGCCAAAAACCAACTAACGAATCAGAAGAACAAAAAACGAAACACATGAAAAGCTCTAACATAAATTTCTATTAAATCCGTCTTAAACAATAATAGCTGTTGAAAGAACAGGTTGTTGTCAATCTTAAGTCATAATAACGCTTCGAAGATTACGAGTGCGAACGTGAGTTTCCTATTCATAGAGACTCAGAGACCCAGACTTGAGTTGTGTTTTTGCTTCGATTTTTTTCAGCTTTTCGCTAATTTTTAAAGACACACGTTTAGCTGAATGTGTTCGTTCACCTGAATCGTTCGCTCGTATAGTGCAGAGACAGAGATATCAAACAAAAAGTACTCGAGTAACTTGACTAACATGACAAGTTGAAGTTTAACAGTTTAGGAAACATACAGACGGACGGATAGGACAGACGGACATACGGAGTACGTAAGCGGGTTCATACAAAATATTCACTCACATACGATTCCGATTTTTTGTTTCTTGAACCAATCAACTTAAGAAATCAAGCAATCAACATTAAGACAAACATCATATTCGTCTGCAAGAACCAGCGTACGTACGTACCTGTATACTCGTATGTGGATGTTGTTGAAAATGTTGTCAGGTGCTTGAAGCGCTGTCTGTCTATATGGAAATAATGAAACATTAGCTTCTTGACAAGTTCTTGATTTTTATAAATTAATTTAAATTTCAATATAAATTATGAACGCTCTACTAGCGGTACATTTTCGCTAAGAGTATTGTGGGTTTGCTTCAACGTTGGTAACATGTAAGATGAAGATGAAGGAAGATCTGATGTTTCTCTGCAACAGTTTAGGGACACGTTTTATCTTATATGTTGCATATTGCTTTGAGACTTGATTCTAAATTTTTATTTTTATTGAATTGAAAACAAACACAAAGTAAAAATCAGTTGGAAAACGGTCCGAACTACAAATATTCGGTTGAATAAACATTCTTTCTGTTGCAATCACCAACATTCCATGGTAGTGATGGTTACATAGTTTAATTTACCATAATATGGTAGCCACAATAATATTAGGATTATTACAGCGAATAAGTCGGTTATAACGCGTGATCCATTTCGAGGTTCCCTAATTTTTTAAAGCAAAAAAACACAGAAAATTCAAATTGAATGGGGAATGCTTATTATCGTCTGAAAGAACATTCTTTAGCATTTATTTTTTGAAGATTATGTCTATCAAATGTTGGCCGCGGCTTCGTCTCCGATAGTCCATCCGCTGCGTCCAATTTTCGATGATTCGTTCGAGCATTTCGACTGGTAACTGGCTAATGACACTCGTAATGATTGCTCCAAGGCCTGAATCGAAGCAGGTTTGTCCGCACAAACTTTAGACCTTACATATCCCTACAGGAAAAAGTCTAACGGTGTGATATCACACGATCTTGGTGGCCAATCGACCGGCCCAAAACGTGAAATTATCTGCTCACCGAAGTGTTCTCTCAATAAATCCATTGATTGGTGCGATGTGTGGAAAGTGGCGCCGTCTTGTTGAAACCAAATGTCGCCGAGATCGCGAGCTTCAATTTCAGGCATCAAATAGACGGTTATCATGGCACGATAACGGTCGCTGTTACGTTCTCACCGGTGATTTCACAAGCCCACAAACCACACCAAACCGTTGTTTTTTCTGGATGAAGTGGCACCTCTTGAACCTCTTCTGGCGGCAATTTTGCTTGTTTACATACCCATTGAACCAGAAATGGGCCTCACCGCTGAACAAAATTTGGCTCGAAAACGTCTGATCTTCTTGGAACATTTCAAAAGCCCATAGAGCGAAGCGATGTCGTTTGGGAACGTTGGGCGGCTTTAGTTCTTGCAGAAGCTGTATTTTGTATGCTTTCAATTTAAGATCTCGACGTAAAATGCGCCAAGTCGTTCCATACGTCAGTCCGAGTTGCTGCGAACGGCGCCGACTCGACTCTCCACGGTCTTGATGTACACTCTCAGCTACGGCCGCTACATTTTCTTCACTGCGAGCTGGACGTGGTCTTTTCGGTCGAATATTATCCAATAATGAATGCTGGGTCTCAAGATGATGGTGATGGTGTTGCGAATAGTAGGCCGATTATGTTGACCATAAGTTGTACGAAGTGCACGAAACACATTCCTCACAGAACGTGAATTTTCGTAATAAAGTTGAATAATTTGTAAACGTTGTTCAGGCGTAAGTCTTTCCATGATGAAATGCCAAACAATACTAAACAAAAATAACATTACAGCATGATACGACTCACACGTGATCTGTCAAAAAAATTGCTATTGAAACAAGTATCTCTACTTGGATCACCCATTACCAACCGAACTCAGTAAAACTATTCTAGGCCTGTGCAACTATAGTCTGGACTTTCTCGGGAGGTAAATGATTTCTTCTAGATAAAAAGGACTTAGGTGATTATAACAAATTTCAAAAAAGACGAAGCTCGTAGGTCCGCGCTATTTTTTATTGACCAAGGACATTTTTACTTAGAACGCGATACATTATAAATTTAATTAGAAGATAGTTAATATTTCTTCGTTTTACCTAACTGTCATGATGAGACAGATGTCTTAAGGATAGAGCTTATTTTCGTAGAGCATTTTAACATCCCATCCATCTCTAAAATTTGAGTGTCCTTTTTCAATAAACTAAAGAAAAGTTAAAAAAATAAATAAATTCAGTTGGGGCGTGTCCTTTTTTAGTGAAAGTGTACAAATGTATTTAAGATAGTCTTTTTTGGGTTAAAATGTTCTATTAAATTACTACTGAAGATACATGGTTGAAACAGGATAATTGGAACCACATGAGATTTGACACTGTTGGATTTATTTTGTTGCAAGAACAATTCAAAAGCTCCATTATGTATCAGAGTCATTGAGTCGGATAGAGGTATGCCACCGAAGCCGTGCATTTGACCGATATGTATTTTGTTTTACACATGAGTTCCTTCTAATTTAAAAAAATACATTAGGACAATTCTGCGCAAAATTATCGCTTTATTTACAAATAATAGTGTGCGTTTTAGTTGGAACACCCTTTAGATAAACAAATTTACTTTATCCGTTTAACAGCGCAAAGACTTTGATGGTGAACCACACCTAAACGTCAAGTTTTTTTCTGCATTTCATTTGATATTTCTCAATTTTAGACTAACTCAATTTAAACCATGGAAAGATACACAAGCGAGCAACGCATAAAAGTTATTCAGGCTTCGGGCAACAGTGGTGAATGATGAATTTTCAAAGAAAATCATCTTCAGTGATGAGGTACAGTGGATTCGTCTATTAGCAGAATTGCCGCATTTGTTCGAATGATAATCCAAGAGTGATTGTCGAAAAAACAATGCACCCACAAAGAGTGACTGTTTGGTGCAGTTAATGGGCTGGCGGCATCATTGGGCCGTATTTTTTCCAAAATGAGGCCGGTCAGGCAGTTACTGTGAATGGTGTTCGCTACTGTGAGATGATAACGAACTTATTATGGCCCGAATTGGAAAATATGGATGTGGACGTTATGTGGTTTCCACAGGACGATGCCACTTGCCACACAGCTAACGAAACAAGGGCTCTTTTGCGCGACACATTCAATGGCCGTAGTATCTCTCGCCGTGCTGATGTTAATTGTCCGTAAAGATCATGTGATTTGACTTCGTTGGACTTCTTTCTTTGGGGTAATTTGAAAGAATAGGTGTACGTCGATAAGCCAGCAACAATTCAGGAGCTAAGGGATGATATAATTCGGCACATTAGCGGCATAGAACCTCAATTATGCCATAGCGTCTTCGGAAATTTGAACCATCGGATGGTGGTGTGCCGACGAGGTCGCGGCAGCCATTTGGCCGATATTTTGTTCCGTACATAATTGAACCATACCAATATTATCATAATAAAAAGAAATGACAATAATTTCCGAAATAATTTGTGTTTAATTCAAAATCAACATCGGCCCTTTAAATTAAACCATCCCTTATTATAATTTTAGTAGAGATCGTCAAAAATAAAATCGGAATATCGTCCTCTTTTTAAAAAAAGTATTTTTTTTTGATAAATTTTAATAGATAAGCCATATTCAGAATGGAAGCCAAATTCGCCATTGAGGGGCGATTTATTAAAAAAAAACTTTTTTTTATCCATGTGTTTTAAACAAACTACAAAATATGACCGATATGAAAGTCTATAATTTTTTATAACATGTAGCCTAGATAACAAGAATTCATTGAGGTATTCTGTGTCACTTTAAACAGCAGGAAATATTTAAGTAAAAAATTCCACTTTATTTCCCTTAATTAATTTATCATAATTAGATTTGCTTGAAAATTCTTTTGACACTTTAAAAACAGAACTGAATTCAGTTTTCCCACTTTTAAAAGTTACTGCATAAACTTGTTCTACGAGGGCTGCTATATATAGTTTTCTGGCCTAATAATGAAAATGCGAATATTTATCATCAATAATGGTTTTATTGTTTTTCAAAGTATTCTCCAGCTAGATCTATACACTTTTGAATGCGCTCAAACCAATTGTCGAAGCCCCCCTTTTCCACTCCGATTGAGACATTGAGATTTTTGAACGCTGCAACAGCATCTTTTGGAGACGAAAATCGTTGACCACGCATTTTCTTCTTGATGTGCGGGAATAAAGAGAAGTCATTGGGTGCCAAGTCGGGGCTGTAGGGCGGATGACCCATCAATTCGACGTTTTGGCCGGTCGAAAAGGCTCTAGGTGGAGCCGATGTGTGAGACCTCACATTGTCATGGTACACAATGATTCGACTTCTCTTGTTCGTTTTTCAATTGCTCCGAAGGCTTTAGGCAAACAAATTGTTGTGTGCCATTCAGAATTGACCATCCTACGTTGCTCAAGCGGAACAGTCGCCATATGACTAGTTTTGCGGTAGAAACAGGCAACCATTTGCTTCGAAGGCTTCTTCCACGGACAACTTTCGTTGGATTTGGCTCGTCTACGAAGACCCACACTGTCGATTGCTGTTTTGTTTCGGGCTCATTCTTATAGATTCATGATTCGTCACCTGTGACGATCTTATTAACGACTTTTGAAGCACTGCGATCGTATTTTTTCAAAATATCTTTGCACCAATTGACACGAGCCTTTTTTGAGCGATTATCAAACTGTGCAGGATCCAACGAGACCAAACCTTTTGTACGGCCAGATGTTCATCCAATATTGAATGTATGCTGGTGGAAAAAAATGCCCAACGATGCCTCTATATCACGGTATGTGTCATGACGATCTTGCATTATATGTTCAGGCACGGCTCAATGTTCTCTGGCACAACGTTTTTGGACGACTTGAGTTCTGAGCGAGCGTCGGCCACGATAGAATTCATTAAACCAGTTTTTCACAGTGCTAAAGGTTGGCGCTTTATCGCCATACAAAGATTTAAGTTCATCGATGCACTCTTGTCGTGATAATCCACGTCGAAAGTGGTGGAAAATTATAGCACGAAAATATTCACGCGTTAATTCCATTTTTTGCCAAATTGATTTTTTTAAGTCACTGTAAACAACACAAATGATGGTCGTACGTCAAAACGTTCTGAGTACGTATATGCTAAAAAATGACAAACTTTCCAAAGGAAATGTCAGATGGCGCCAGGCAACACTAAGTGTTGCCTAGGCCAGAAATATATATATAGGAACCCTCTTACCAGTACAAACAAACTTATTTAGATTTGAAAGAGAAAACCAAGTCTTTAAAAAAACCTGCCAAATGGTATTTTAAGTCCCTTATTACACAGTACGACAAAATCAATTTTTTTTGAGTAGACATGAGAAATGTTAACAGAATATGAAAATAGTCTTAAAATAAAGAAATACGTGTCTCGGCGTTTTGCTGTAGCACGTCAGAATTTTGAGAAAATCGGTTTTAAAGATTCGAAGGACCGTGGAGGTTCACTTGTAACGTAGTACTATTATAAAAAGTTCTATTAAAATAGAATGGGTGAACCGATTAAAGTGCTTGAGCCAGCTTTGAAAAGGGAATTAAATTTGGATTTGTTTTTATTATTTTCCGCTAGATGGCGCTTTAATTTTCATGTAAAATTAAAAAATATCCAAAAATGTAATGTAATTCAATGTAATGTAAAAATACAAAAATTAATATCCAAAAATGTAATGTAATTCAATGTAAGGTAAATGTAATGTAAAAATACAAAAATTAATATGATATCTTAACTATTATTTTGTGTCAAAAATGTTGGTCGTTTAGTTTTTCGTGAAAACGAAAATGTAGAACAATAACAAATATTAAAATATAAGTAATGTTCTATAAATAGAATCTTTCTAAAACTTCAGCACAAGTGCGTGAAGTAAGGAAAGCTGAACGTATTGTAATGGAAAAAACCATTCATACGTGAGAGAGAAGGAGGAAAATGAGAGAAGACTGCAATTAGTGACAAAGTAAAAAGGTTGGTCGTTGGCTTAGAACGTTAAGGCGCAGATAAGAAGTAATGACAATCTTCGAAACAATCGACCGCCATATGGTTCAAATCCCAGACGACTTGTTTTAATTTTTTCTAATTGCAGAAACCCCGATCTGTAAGCTCGTTGAAATTGAATAATAATATTTTTAGTTTGATCTGGCTCGGAGCCCCGAATCGCTGAATCAAGCAATTCCCGGCCAGCGAAAAAGATTCTACTTTAGTTATTGGATTTCAAATCAACAACATTGTATTTTTAATGAATTTCGTACATTTTTTGGATATTTTTTAATTTTACATGAAAATTAAAGCGCCATCTAGCGGAAAAAAAATGTTTTTTTAATAAAAACAAATCCAAATTTAATTCCCTTTTCAAAACTGGCTCAAGCACTTAAATCGGTTCACCCATTCTGTTTTTATAGAACTTTTTATAATAGTACTACGTTACAAGTGAACCTCCACGATCCTTCGAATCTTTAAAATCGATTTTCTCAAAATTCTGACGTGCTACAGCAAATCGCCGAGACACGTATTTCTTTATTTTAAGCCTATTTTCATATTCTGTTAACATTTCTCATGTGTACCAACCACTGTCGTACTGTGGTATAGGTAACGATTGTACCAATACAATTTTCTTCGAATCAATAGTCAACGTGCGATTCGCTTAAATTTGTGTTCGCTGCTTCAAGATTCTTTTGAAAACCAAAGTCCATGTTTTCGAACCATTTTGTTTTTGCGAGTTCTGATCTGGTCTCACATATCGGAAATATTAAACGAAAACAATATCTGATGCTATGAAGTGTGACATGTACTGTGCGCGATTATCACACTAGAAACCCATATGAGACAGCGCATAGAGAAAGGGACCTAAGGGTAAAAAAATCAATTTTCACTTTTTTTTTGATGTGGACAACATCAGAGCATCATATGAGACCGATCCCATGCCCCAAAAGTGTTCCCTCCCAGAGATGTGCTCGTTTTATGAAAGTGATGGTACACCAATAATACACGTATTTAAATCTTTAAAATGGCTCTCCTGAACAAAACTGGTTTTTACCCTTAGGTCGCATTCTATTTTGAGCGTCACATATTCTCATATTAACAGCAATATTTCAAGCATATTTCATTTCGTTAGCAAGAGAAATTAACGCTTTTACTTACTAAAATTTTTAGCTGATAGGGCATCGTTGCTGTCGATTAGTATTAGACCCACACCATCCACTTTAAAGCCCCAAGTACTTTTTCATACAAATCAAAAGTTCGATTGTAAAACTTTTCAACTGCCACCATCGTACGTTATCGGTTGTGGGTGTATTGTGGTTTTTTAATTGCTTTTGGGACTTTAAAGAACCTTAGCATTGTCTCCACTTCCATACAGTAAGAGTGTGTATGACTTAAAGTCTGTCGGGTTGCCTGCCTGCCTGTATGAGTACAATTGATTTAGTTCGAAATTGTCTAATCGTATCTGCTTTTGCTGTGGCCGTATATCCGCTGCTAATTTTACGGGCTTCCATGCAGTTCTTCTGGCTCAGGAAACAATTGTTGGCCGTTGCGCTTGTAATGTTCGCTTGGCAATTTGTTACCATTTTGCAAATCACATCAAATGTGACCATTAAAGATTTTGTGATGTGTGATTTGCATATCAAACTGTGGGTAATGGTATCTGTCATGATATCTTAGTTAATCATATTTATTGTCGGCGAAAGATTAGATATACAATAGAGCATATACTCGTATAACTGTAGGTATATGCGAGTAAGTATATCTAAAACGATCGTGTAAATTATAGATTAGCAGTTGATGGCTAGATAGAAAAACTGTAGAAGTCTATTTGAATTTTAATATTCGTATTTAGAACAAATTCTGAATTTATTAAAAATCATATCCGTCTATAAAGTGTTGAAATTATAATTTTATTTAAATATTATGATTAGTTATGTCTCAAATCGAACAAATCTGTTTCGAATGATTGCAAATTGAGGCTTACCTAAGGGTATATACTTCGTGTGTGGTTTCATTGAGAGATTCATTAATGGAACCCCTATTAGTACTGGCATTACAATATAAGCACATAATTTCACAAAGACAATAAATTGAAAATTATAAACATTTTGGGAAACAATGACTTTTTTCCACAAAACTATAACTGACCTACATATTAGATAAGTGCAGATTTAACATGAACAGAACTTGTGAAGCTGCAGGAACCATTAATTGAATATTCAAAGCAACTATTTACTTAGTAGGGACATAAATACTGTTACAACATTGAACACACCCATTTCAATAGTAGAACTGAACATACCCCGTTAATATCATATCGGTTTTGAAAGCTAACCTCAATAGCGTTAGTCTGTAACGGGATTTTAGAATTGTTGCCACTTTCATCACGGAGTGGTCAGATAATGAGAACCGTATCGCTGTAATAGCGCTTTTCAAGTGTGAAATAAAAAAAGCGATATTTTCAAAACGTTCCGGCCACTAGGGATTAGCCGCATGTTTGTTTATCGATGCATAAAACTGTTTGAGGAGACTGGAGATGTAAAAAACCGCCACCTGTCGGACATTTCCATTGGAAAGCTTGTTATTTTTAAGCATAAACATACTCAGCATGTTTTGACGTTCGACCATCATTTGTGTTGTTTACAGTGACTTGAAAAAATTAATTTGGTAAAAAAATAGAACTAACTCGTGAAAGTTTTCGTGCGATCATGTTTCACAACTTTCGACGTAGATTATCACGACAAGATTGCATCGATGAACTTAAATCTTTGTATGGCGATAAAGCACCAACCTTTAGCACTGTGAAAAACTAGTTTAATGAATTCACAGAAATCCGCTCCGAAAACAGAAAATCATGGCCCGTGAGATGAATATCACCAAAAAGTCCATGAGTCGAACCATTAAAAAAGACTTGGGGCTTTCAAACGACGTACAGGACATTTATTGACTGCAGCTTTAAAAAAAAAGAGAATTGAAAAATGCAAACGTCTTTTGGTAGAGCACGCTGATAACTTGCACAAAAAAAATTTTGTTAATCGATGAAAAAAATTTTAGCGTTCAAAAAAATTTACCAAGCAAAATGATAGAGTGTATGCGCGGTCATCTAAGGAAGCATCTGAACTGATCCCAATGGGTGGAAAAGGGTCATCACCCAGCTTCAGTCATGGTTTGGTGGGGTGTCTCTTGCAATGGCGACACTGACCTGCATTTCTGCGAACAAGAAGTCAAAACATCGGCCAAAGTTTACAAGAAACCGTTTTGGAAGCTGTTGTGAAGCCTCTTACCAATTCCCTGTTCCAAACCCAGCCATGGACTTTCCAGCAGGATTCTGCGTCGGCCCATAAGGCTAAAACGTCATAGGCCTGGCTTCGAAACAATTTGCCAGCGTTCATTTCCTCTGAAGAATGGCCCTCAGGCAGTCCAGATTTGAACCCATTGGATTACAAATTGTGGACGGTTTTAGAGGACAAAGTTTGTCACAAAATATACCCAAAAATTGGATTTCTTAGGAGTGCTTTGGTTTGAGCTGTGGCCAATTTTCCAATGGACGAGGTCCGTGCAGCTATTGACGATAGGCCAGTGCGACTTAAGACGTATGTAAAGGAAAAAGGCAGACATTTCGAATAAGTTGATTCTTTTTGGATACAATATACATCAATAAATATATTAAAAAATAGTTGGTCCAAAACATTCAGTACTTTTTATTTAACAGCATGAAACGCGTGTAACAGTATTTATGTCCCTACTAAGTATACTATTATTAGATCTAAAATGGATGTAAGTTAGGTTCACAAATAAACTGAGTGTTCTGCATTGAGGATTAATTTTTCTTTAACAAACTTCACATATTACCGCTCATAAAATTAAGTCATTGTGCTTGTAAATGACAAATATCACACTTAATCGAGGGTATTTAATCACAACTTCTTCCTAATGGTTAGACCAAACATTAGTTCTTAACAAATTTAACAATAATGTGTAGGAAAAATTACCTTTACCTCGTTCGAAAGGAAAATGATATGGGAATGTTTTGAAAAACATAAAACCATTTCTAAACTCACAGGAATTTTAATTTTTTCAAGAGGAAAAGTTAACTATGCAATCCAGTATTTTAAGAAACATGGATCTTTTGAGAATTTACCTCGTAAAAAGCCAAGATAAACTTCATCAACTGATGACAGTAGATTGGTCCGATTAAGCTAGTTCTTCTACAGAAATCAGGGCACAAAGCACAATATCATGCAGTATCGGCACCAACTATCCGTCGGAGCTTACAAACAAATTCATTGAATGGACGAAATGCGCGACGGAAACCTAACGTTTAAAAAAAAATATTAAAAAAGATTGAAATTTGCTAAGCAGTACTTCCATTAGGATTCAAAGTTTTGGAGTTTAGTTGTCTGGAGCGATGAATCTAAATTCAATGTGTTCGGAAACGATGGACGATATGCCAGACGTCCACCACAACAAGGACTAAACCCAAATTACAGGAAGAAACCCGCAAAGCACTGTAGGTCGTCATTAATTTTTGAACTAACGCCAGTTGCAGTGAAATCTGGAGTTAGTTAAATAGTTCAAATTGAAGGCAAAATCACAGGCAACACGTACAAGGACAAGTACTAAAGGCCAATTTCGTGGGAAATAATAAAGGATGGATGGTGCAAAATTACTCCTGGCCAATGTGCTAATCTGGTTCGTTCAATGGGAAGGAGGTGTGGAGAAGTCATCAAACATAAATGACAAAGTATTAACGTTCTCTAAGATTATGTTTATAAAAAGTAAACAATTTTTGAAGATTTTTTTTTTTGTTGCAGATGACTTAATTATGTGCGCAGTATAAATACGCTATAATATTGTGGCGCCTTTTTTTCTAGGAACTTAACTTTATTTTTAGTATTAGTTCCTAAAAATGTGTGAATTTGCTTGATTTTAGTACCTTTTTTTCTTTAATGCACTTTTGGTTATACCTTTTTTAAGTTGTATATTTTATGTATTTGTGGATTGGTCTGAGTGACTTAATTGTATGAGCACAAGTGTATGTAGCCATCATATATCTCCATAAAAAACTTTTTTTATTTTATCGGTAGCAGCTCGGTCTGTGAAGAGGTACTTTTCTGAAATAAGTTTTATTTGTACAACGATTAAACAATTTTTAGTGTTTGGTGACCACTTACTTTTTGAAATCATGAGAACCCCTTACATATGTATACATAGCGTAAAACTTCAGGACGTTTTGTCGTGATTGTTGTTGAACAATCGCAAAAAAAGACAACTTATTTCGATTTATGCCAATTATTCGGTAGTTGTGGTCTGTTAAAGATTATGACGAGCGGTGCCTCATCCACAGTAGCATACAGTGTTCGCACCTAAACGATCTTCCTAGTATGGCCATAAAAGCGCTTTCAAAAAGGGTATGGAAATGCCCACCTTACCCCATGATCTTCATTCTGAGTTCTGGTCTTTAAAAGTATTTGGATGTGTGGGTAGTTCCAGGCCCCTTTGCAAAATTATAGGCATGTACTATGTGATAACTTAATGACCCATAATACCACACTTTGTATTTTTTCAAGACGATCAGCGTTTTATTACAGGATTTGCACTTAAATACTTTATGGGCTCTAAATGAATAAAGTTTTAAAAAGTGTGGTCCGTGCCACTGACCTTTTTAAAATCATAAATATATAATTTTGAGATTTCCCGCAACACAGCAGTATGCAGTGTAAATTTAAAGATGGTCTGCCTATAATTAGGTTCATTATATTGCTTCCAAAAAATGGGTTTTAGCATCTTCTAGTTTCCCCCTGATCTTATTTTTTTACACTTTAGCAGTATATTTTTCAAATCCGTTGTTCCTAACTTAAATACTTTATGAGTTCAGGCCATTTAACATTTACTCTTTGACAAATTATTCGCCCACAATTGCCTACTGTGTAAACTTTAAGACATTCTGTCTTCAAATAAAAAAGAAGACGTGGCCCAATTTTCCCCGGGCGTATTTCATTACACCCTAAAAGTATATATGCCGAATTTGCTGTTCCTAACTCTAATAGTTAATTAAAGTTGGGTGTGTTAAGTTTTTAAAAATGTGAGAGGTATCACGCCCCTTTTTACATTCGTATTAGTTTATAGTCTATCACAATCTCCTGACCCACAGAAAAATACTGCTAAAATCTCGAAACAATCAGCACATAATAGTAGGCGGTACACCTTCCTTGAAAGAAAGTACATGGCACCGCCCACTTTTGCATCAAACTTATTTCATTACATACTAAAAGTATATGTACAGAATTTGATGTACCTTATTCGTATAGCTAATGAAATTTTGTATGCTTAGTTAGCTGCAGCACTTTAAAAAAAGGTCGCGGCACCGCCCACTTTAAGCTTAGACTACTAACAGCTTATAGACGTAATCTCATGTTCTTAGCTCTAAGAGTTCTTGAGCTATGATCATTTTTAATTTTTAGGGGCGTGGGCACACACTTGAGATATCAAAAAATCGAAGTAGCTATTTCTGTGAAAATTTTAAGATGTAAAAAACTTAAATTATGAATTTAGGGGTTAATCTTTGTGTTCAGTAGTTTTATAGGAGCCAATCTACTTATCCGAAGTTTGGCTCCTATAAAACTACTGAGCACGAATTTAATTTAAAAGATCAACGCCTAAATTCATAATTTAAATATTTTCGCAAATCTAGAGTAGAGCGGATATAATTCTTTTTACTTAACCTTCTTATTTGGTTTTTATTTCCATATGAAATTCGGTCGAAAGTCCTTCCCTTCCAAAGAATGACCTAAAACATTGATTCGTTCCGCATGCTTAAGCTAGACTGGACACGGAATCGCTGATTAATTTGCATAATTCCCAGGAAGATAAAAACGCCGCGTCACCACGTTGCAATACTGGGAAAAAATTAACATGTTCCAAATTATGGATGAACATAATTTCACACCTCGCAACACAAAAAACCACGAACCGGGCAAGAGATACACAGATCCAGCACCAAGCCATGGCGAACACCAATATCCAAATGTTGCAAGTTGTAGGTATGTATGTAAAAGACAAAGAAGAAGAAACAAATAAGAAAAAAAAACTTTCCACTAAACATTTATTATCTGACAAATGTACAAATTAGTAAAACAAAAACATTAAGAACCCCCCTCCTTAAATAACATCGGAAACGAGCGCCGAAAAGAAATCGTGGCGAAACGCAGAAAAAGACCTTACAGAAAATACCGCTAATGAGCTTAACACAATAATTGCGGAACATTTGTTAAAGGACTAGAGGTTAATAATTTAGGCTTAACAAAAACAGCTTAAAACTGAACGAAATACAACAACGGCCGCGACATGAAATTGACTCAACAGCAACATCATCGCCAACAACATGCAACAGCAACGAGACCATTTTATTCTACCAACGCCACTCACATGCTTACCGAACAAACACACGCACACTCGAGCGGTGTGTGAGTGCAACAGGGCAACACTTAAACGAAAAAAGGGGCTACACAGATAAACTCAAGCCCGGCCAAGCGGTCCAAGGGAAGCAGAAATCGAAAATCGGCCCCAACAGCAACAACAACGGGCAAAAACAAATTAAAACCATGAATTACGACAGGTTAGTAGCAAAACTATTGCTGCCACTGATCATGGGAGGACAACACATGCAGCAACAAATTGCTGCTGGATGGTCGTGCCCCCCTCCTATCGCCGCTGCCGCACTTTGAGACGAAGATGAAGCACCCGCTAACAGACAGACTCTCTGCGCGGACACACTCGCATATAAACAAAACAAACACTATGGGTTGACAAATTTAAGCCTTCACCAACTGCACGAAAGAAGCAACAACCTATGGCGACGACAACAGCAACAGCCCCGGGGACGCCGCTACCAGCAGCAGCAACAACAACAACACACGTTGCCACGAATTAACAACTTGCCGCAAAATTTACAAGTGATCACACAAATGCGTGCAAATGCCAAACGAAACCAAAGCGTACCGAACCGCCACAAAAATCGTATTGATCGCCATGAACTCTGCAACACCGCCGACCACGATGCGCAGGACGAGGTCGGCGCTGCAAGTTGGTTCAAATAACAATCAGATGGGATTTCCAGAGCACTTTTTACCGTCGAGAATTGATATAAGAATTATTTAGAAAGGATCAGCAAGGAGAATAACAAGTTTGCAGAGTGTAAAATCATAGATTTGGGAACACGACCGTGACATTCATACAACTGCAATGCGAAAAATGTAAAGTTCAAGTAATTTTTTTATCCTGTTTAAACTATTAGGCAGTGTTATTAAAACACTTTATTTAATGTCAAGTTTAAGTGTCACCAAATACCGACAGGTCTTTTTCACAATAGAATACCAGTCGTACTGATTGTTTCCTCAAAATTTTTCCTTATTTCTGCCCAAAGTTCTCTTTGTTTTTTTTTTAAATTTACGCTGTTAACCAATTTTTTTCATAAAGTTAAATAAAATAAAAAGTACTGAATGTTTTTGGACCAAATAGTTTTTAATATATTTATTGATGTATATTGTAAAGAATCTACGTATTCGAAATGTCCGCCTTTTGCCTTTACATACGCCTTAAGTCGCACTGGCCAATCGTCAATAGTTGCACGAACCTCGTCCATTGGAAAATTGGCCACAGCTCGAACCAAAGCAGTCTTAAGATATCCAATGTTGGGGTATCTTTTGTGACAAACCTTGTCCTCTAAAACCGTCCACAATCTTTAATCCAATGGGTTCAAATCTGGACTGCCTGAGGGACATTCTTCAGAGAAAATGAACGCTGGCAAATTGCTTCGAAGCCAGGCCTGGGACATTTTAGCCTTATGGGAGGCTCAGAATCCTGCTGGAAAGTCCATGGCTGGAATTGTTAAAAGGCTTCACAATAGCTTCCAAAACGGTTTCTTGGTAAAACTTGGCCGATGTTTTGACTCCTTGTTCGCAAAAATGCAGGTCGGTAATCGTAAGAGACACCCCACCAAACCATGACTGAAGCTGGGTGATGACCCTTTCCACGCTTGGGATCAGTTCAGATACTTCCTTAGATGACCGCGCATACACTCTATCATTTTGCTAAACATTTTTTCATCGGTGAACAAAATTTTTTTGTGCAAGTAATCAGAGTGCTTCACCAAAATACTTTTACATTTTTCAATCCTATTTTTTTTAAAGGTGCAGTTAATAAATGTCCGGTACGTCGTTTGAAAGCCCCAAGTCCCATTTTTTTAATGATTCGACTCATGGACTTCTGCGTGATATTCATCTCACGGGGCATGATTTTCTGTTTTCGGACCGGATTTCTCTGAATTCTTGACTTAGGATTCTCTAGCGCTTTTATTTGTCTCTATTCGTGCTAAGACCTTTATTTTTTGCAATTTAGTTTTAGTTGTCTTTTAAACTGGCGGTGGGCCATCTTTGTATAATGGAAAGTATGCACGACAGTCACACAAGCAAACCAGATTCCAATTCAGAAAGAATCGTTTAAGATTTGTCAGCGACTTGTTTTTTCTCTTGTTAATGCTAGACACTTTGACAAAAAGATATGACCTCTTAGTCCTCTAAAATAATCTCTATATAAAGCATCAGTTTTTCGGTATCACCTGCGAACAGCAGGTCCCAATCAGTAATGGGATGTTGGGGGAAGTGTTCATGGTAAAGAATTCAATAAATTTTAGTGGCTCATTACTCGTTTACTCAAAGACTATATTGAAGTTGAATTATTAACTACTCGTACGTTAAATCTTTACAGAATTAAGTTTCCATCAAACTACTTATACCGACGACCCATCCATTGCTCATCATACCACACCCTAGTTGAAAATGAAACGTCAACCGTACAACATGAATCGCGAATGCTATACGGAAACGTGTTAATGCCATTTGAATTTTGACCAAATATGGTTGTAAAGCAAGTGCTATATGAACACTTAGTAGACACAAAATATGTGTGTTTGTTTTGTAGCAGCTACGACAACAACAACAACAACACTAGCAAGAAGCGATGGAAACGGACATTCAGACGTATTTTGCATGTTGTTTAAATTAAGTGAACCCATCGCTAAAACTGAAATAATCTTAAGTCAAACTGGGCAGGCCATAAACCAAGCTAAGCTCAGCGTGGCCATTCCAAGTGAAGACAGCAACGACAGCGACGACGACAATGCGACATTATTACGCTTCAGTTAAGTTGAATGGTGGAAAAAGCGACTAACAAATGCAAACAAAAACAACAACAAAAAACAGAAATTGAACTTTACTCTGACTTTGCCGACTGATTGTCCAAATAAACAACCCACTATTTGATTGGTATTGTGCGACAGAGTGTAGAAAAGTATTGCCATGACTTACAAATGCTGGAAATCCTAGAGAATCAATAATGATAATAAGAAAGAATCTTTTTAGTTCCAGTGGGCTGTACCTTCTGTAGTTATAACACAACACAAAATATGAAACACAATCCACATCTAAAAAGAAAAATAAATCGATTCAATAAAAAAAAATATTATGAATCGTTTGATTATAAATTTACATAGGGTGATCAATCTAGGGTATTTTTTCAAAATAAAAGAAAAACGGCTCAAGACCTCTTGCTTCTATATTTAAATAGAAGACAAGTTTTTAACAAAATGGCAAAGTGACATTGATTTTCGTGGCTGCGCACTACTTTTATCATGATTTCGGGTCCGTGACAACCCTCTTCAGAAAGCCTTGCTGCAATTGTTGAAAGTAAAACCGAACTCTATAAGGCCAGGCTCTCCACAAACGAATGAGAACTACTGTTGTAAACCTTACTTTTCAAGTTTTCTTCACACAATTGCCCACGAAAATACAACTCACTCTTGCCAGCCCCAAAGAGACTCCACATCGAGAGCCATCAATAGATTTCTTTTACAACAACGTGTGTGTGTGTGAAACTTGAAAAGTAAGGTTTACAACAGTAGTTCTCATTCGTTTGGGGAGAGCCTGGCCATATAGAGTTCGGTTTTACTTTCAACAATTGCAGCAAGGCTTTCTGAAGAGGGTTGTCACGGACCCGAAATCATGATAAAAGTGGTGTACAGCCACGAAAATCAATGTCACTTTGCCATTTTGTTAAAAACTTGTCTTCTATTTAAATATAGAAGCAAGAGGTCTTGAGCCGGTTTAATCCCTGTTCAATGTATAAAATGAAAACATAAAAAATTCAAATCAAGTGTGGATTTTTTATTGTTCATTTAAAAGGACATTTCATTTGAAAGAATATTTTATGCCATTTATTTTTTGAATATAATTTCCTTAAAATGTAGGCCGCAACTACGCCTCAGGGTGTCCATTCTGAGGGTCCAATTTTGGACGACTCGTCTCGCCATACCGGTCGAAATGCTAGAAAAGCCTGGTTTTCGCGTTGTAAGTCTTTCCATGATGAAATGGCAAACAATACTGAAAAGCCAAAAAAATAAGTTTAACACAACATACTTGACTATTTCCCCCCAGTGACTATTTTCTATTACCAAATCTAAAGAAATGGCTCGGTAGAAAGAGATTCAGCTCCATCGATGAAATTATTAATCAAAGCAATGTCTATTTTCTAGATCTCAAAAAATCCTATTTTTTGGAAGAGATACAGAATTAGAGAAACGTTGGACTAAGCGTAATGAGCGAAAAGGCTAAATTGAAAAATAATTTTTTTTTGCAAAAAAAAACTTTGTTTTATTCAAAAAGTCACGGAATATTGATATGTCCTCGTAGTGAAGCTTTTTTACGAAAATTTTAAAAAAATAATGATAAAATTCACCTACCATTTTTTGGTTAAAATTAAAGGGTTGTCTTTTCTTGCTGTGTATACAGACTTTTTAAAATCCATTTAGCTTAAATAAAGCATAGTGAGTGATGTGCGACTTTTGACTATACCTGGAGAGCTTGTGCCACATCGCTGTATGTTTTCATATAGACCCCACAATATAAATCCCTGTTTCTCCAGAAATCACATATTATGTCCGACCTTGCTCAAGAAGCATACGATGGCATGGGGAGTCTTCCGAGTAGCAGAGTGCTGATGTGGCCCTTCCTATCTTAAGACTTTTGAACTGGTTTTAATGTTATCGAAAGATAGACATTCCCTTCAACTCCCACAATTCTCCAATGTGAGGTAACCCTTTTTCCAGAAGTTCAGCGAAATGTTCCATCAGATACCCCCCCCCCCCCCCCCCACCCGTAAGAAACACACAAAAAAGACAAATACCGACCCATCGGTACAACAACAATGACATCGTTTACAACATCAACACAAATCGTGGCGATTTGTTTAAATCAAACTGTAAATGCGCCAGAAAGTACACCAACAACACAAACAAAAACAAAAACAACAGAAGGAGTACAAGACTACAAGCAAATACCGTACGATTTCAAGTGAAGAAGATCACCAGCACACAACAACAAATTTGCAAAAGACTGCGAGAAAAAACGCCATGAAGAAGACAGAGTAGAAATCGCAGCCAACTTAACACGCACTTATGCGGGCCAATCGACCCGGCCAACAAAGTCCGACGAACACCACCAGCCGAAGCCATGAAAGGCACACACATACATCACATTGCTTGTTAAACAAATCGTGACTGGGGGCTTTTTTTGTCACCTCCTCGGCAACCCATTTCAGCCCCTTTCTCGCGCGCCCGGCAGACACAATCGGTCGGCGAAGACTGTCACCGAAAATTTGTATTGACTTTAAATTAATTAAAACCACAGCCAATTGGCATTATTGTTGCGCGTATTTTCCTTTTGCTTTGTGCCTCTGGGACATAAAGCTTACGTTAACTGTGACACATGCGCCTGATGTTGTTTGTTGCTGGCGATGGATGATGTTATGCTGCTGCTGTTGCCGTTGCTGTTTGTTGTAGGTTGTGATTTCGTTGTTGCCATACGTTTTTTTTTTTGGAAATAAACCTTTTCATTTCCTCTGGCCTACTTCTCAGACCCCGAAAAATCGGCGGTGTTGCTGCTTAACATATTAAAGTGGGTTAAGATTCGGAGAGGCAAAACATGTGTATGAAGTGACTTTTTTAATTGACAATCTGTATGAAGACCTGTAAAATAATCATCGCCAAGTCGAGAGGGAGGTATGAACAAGTAGGAAATCTTACTAGCTGATATTGATTTTTTTTAAGATAGTACGAGGGCTGCTATATATATTTCTGGCCTAATAATGAAAATGGGAATATTTATCATCAAAAATGGTTTTATTGTTTTTCAAAGTATTCTCCAGCATGATTTATACACTTTTGCATGCGCTCAAACCAATTGTCGTAGCACTTTTTCCACTCCGGTTGAGACACCCCCAAAACATGGGTTTTGAACGCTTCAATAGCATCTTCTGGCGACGAAAATCGTTGACCACGCGTGCAGGAACAAAAAAAAGTCATTGGATGCCAAGTCAGGGCTGTACGGCGGATGACCCATCAATTCGACGTTTTCGCCAGCCTGAAAGGCGCTGGTTCGAGCCGATGTGTGAGAGCTCGCAATGTCATGAAGCACAATGATTCGTCTTCTCTTGTTCGATTTTCGAATTTCTCCGAAGACTTCAGGCAAACAAATTGGTGTACCACTCAGAATTGACCGTCCTACGTTTCTCAAGCGGAACACTCGCCACATGACCTTCCACAAACAACTTTCGTTGGATTTGGCTCGTCTTCGAAGACCCACACGGTCGATTGCTGTTTTGTTTCGGGCTCATACGCATAGATCCATGATTCGTCACCAGTGACGATCTTATAAACGTTTTTTGAAGCACCGCGATTGTATTTTGTCAAAATTTCTTTGCACCAATCGACACGACTTTTTTTTTTGAGCGATTGTAAAATTGTGCGGCATCCAACGAGAACAAACCTTTTCTACGGCCAGGTGTTCATGCCATAACGAATGTATGATGGTGGAAGAAGTACCCAAGGAAGCCTCTATCTCACGGTATGTAACATGAGGATCTTGCATTATCAGTTCACGCACGGCATCAATGTTCTTTGGCACAACGGCCGTTTTTGGACGACCTTCACGACCTTCGTCTTTGAGCGAGCGTCGGCCACGATTGAATTCATAAAACTAGATTTTCACAGTGCTATGGGATGGTGCTTAATCGTCATATAAAGATTTAAGTTCATCGATGCACTCTTGTCGTGATAATCCACGTCGAAAGTTGTGAAAAATGATAGCACGAAAATGTTCACGAGTTAATTCCATTTTTTGCCAAATTGATTTTTTCAAGTCACTGTAAAAAACACAAATGATGGTCGTACGTAAAAACGTTCTGAGTCATTTGACTTGTGCGACCACACCGAAACCATCGCCTTTCTGACCGGCCAAAACGTCGAATTTTCTTTTTGTCAAGAAAAAAATGCATGGTCAACGATTTTCGAAGGTGTCTCAATCGGAGTGGAAAAAGTGCTTCGACAATTGGTTTGAGCGAATGCAAAAGTGTATAAATCTAAGGGTATAAAAATCAATTTTCATTTTTTTTCTTTTTTTTTGATGTGGACAACATCTGAGCATCGAATGAGACCGATCCCATGCCCTAAAAGTGTTCCCTCCCAGAGATATGCGCGTTTTATGAAAGTGAAGTCGACGATTCTAAGCGCAAATAGAAAGGGACCTAATCTTTAAAATGGCTCACCTAAACAAAACTTAGGTCTCTTTTTATTTTGCGCGTCACATATAGCAGCCCTCGTACATATCGTACACTATTCGTCTATTTAAATCACCAACCCTAACTCGTATAGTCAAAATTCCACAGGCAGCATCTTAACTTATTCTTGAACTCATCAAGGGGTCATCTATATAAGCTTTATTTATTTTTACCAAGTGATTCCATACGAAGTTTGAACATTGCCTTACTTAACTCACATTATGCGTTGCCACCTCGTATTTGGAGCAGAAAAATTCCTTTGATTCCAATACAACGACGCAACGAGCCAAGATAAATACCAACAACAAGTGATTGATCTTTGTGATCATACAACAGGTGATTAATTGTCTTCGGTTCCAATTGAATTTAAAATATTTTTTGTCGTCTCTTTGTTGCTGCGTGCCATTGTCTTTTATCTGCGATGGATGTTGTTCCGTACATAAATACAAACATACATTTTGAATATTTTATGGTTTCGATTTTTCAACATTGTTTTCAACAAGTGCGAGCGCGTAGCATTTATGAGATTTGGTAACGATTTGAGTTCGGTGATTTTTGTTTTTCAGGGTGTAGCTGCTGGTTTCTTCAACAACTTCGAGTTCATTTACTTATGAGGTCGAAAAACTTGAAACAAGAACTGACACCTGAACCTGTAATTGGGTTTGTTAATTAACGTCGAATATGATTTCAGAGCAGACATATTTACGTATGAATCACTGCAACAATGTTCGATGCGAAATATTTGAAGTTGAATCGAAAATATTTTAGAGCTGCGGTTTATACGAGAAAATGTTTTGTGGTATAACAGGAAAAAATACTTCGAGGTCTGTATATATATTTTGGGCAGTGCTGGGACATTATAAAATTACACCAAGTGTATTTATAAGTATATGAATGAGAGACCCCAACACCGAACCCTCGTGAAGAGAAAGGTATAGTTACGCCCACATCCTTAGGATCCACTTGAAAAATTCGGGGCGCTGATCGCAGCACTATAACGCAACTCAGATTATAGAAAGGCATGGAATCATGTTAAACTGCAATATTGTTCTTCGATCGTTCAGTTCCACATTACTCATTAAAATTAAGGGGATAAAAAAGGATACATTTCGTACCTGCTCTTTCAGAGCACCTAGAAACGTGACAATGTAAGTATTTTCGTTTTGACAAACGAAAAGTGTATGCAAAAGGATTTTTCCAAATTCATATTACGAGTATAAGGGACAAAATGAGGCCGGTCAGGCAGTTACTGTGAATGGTGATCGCTATCGTGAGATGATGACGTAATTTGTATGGTCCTAATAGGAAGATATGGATGTGATTGTGGTTTCAACACGACGGTGCCACTTGCCACACAGCTAACGAAACAATGGCTCTTTTGCGCGACGAATTCAATGGACGTGTTATCTCACGTCGTGGCGATGTTAATTGGCCGCCAAGATCATGTGATTTGACACTGTTGGACTTCTTTCTTTGAGGTTATTTGAAAGAAAAGGTGTACGCCGAAAAGCCAGCAACAGTTCAAGAGCTAAAGGATGAAATCATTCGGCACATTAACGGCATAGAACCTCAATAATGCCTCAGCGTCATCGAAAATTTGGACCATCGCATGGAAGTGTGCCGCCGAGGTCAGTGCGGCTATTTGGCCGATATTTTGTTCCGTGCATAATTCAACCATACCAATATTATCATAATAAAAAGAAATGACAATAATAGTGCTTTATTCAAAATCAATATCGGTCCTTAAAATTTAACCACCCTTTATATGAAAAAAATATGAAATTTATGTTATAACTTCGCTGACAACGCAAGAAACGAAAAGTAGAGACATTTTTTAGCGGTGAATCAAATTTGTGGAATTAAACAGCTAAGATAAAATCTCATTAGTTTGCAAGGATATTTTATGTTCTTTTAGAATAAATGGGTACCTTCTTATTGAAAATTTTATACAATTAGAAGTGGGGATAAAAAGGGACAAAAAAGGGGCGAAACGGGCAAAGTACAAAAACATGAGAAAAACTTAGCAAATAGACAGGATGCCATACCAAGTAGAAATGGAGATTAAAAAAAACCCAAATCCAGGAAAATAGAAAAAAGCGGAAATCCCATATTTAACTAACAGGATGGCATACCAATTAGAAATATGAAAGAATGAGGGCCACAACGGGCGAAACAACAAGAAGTGAGAAAAACACTCTAAAATCATGAAGATGGTATAGAAGATAGAAATGGGGATTTAATGGAATGAAAAAGGGCCAAAACGGGCGAAATATTATAATGTAAGGAAAACCATAATAAATCAACAGTTTTGGAACCTTGAACAAAGTTTTGGAACCTTGAACAATAATCTTTTATATAAGTATAATTTTGTTTTAGCAATATGGCATGGAAAATACATATGGAAATAAAAGGGATTTAAATGGGCCGAAACAGACAAATTATTAAATGTTAGAAAAATCCAAATTTAAAGAAGGATAAAATGAGACTAACAAGTGTAAGATATCAAAATGTAAGAAAACAGAATATAGAAATAAAGATAAAAAATAACCATTACGGGCGAAATATTAAAATGAGAGCATAAGACTATTTAATAAACAGCATGGCTTAAAAAATAGAAAAAAATAAAAAAAGGGGCTAGAAGGACAACATATCAAAATGATATAAAACAATATCAAGTAAAATAAATGGCATTGGAAATATAAATGGGCAAACAAGGGGCAAACTTAAAACTCAAAACTTACAGAAATAATATCAAATCCATAGAATGGCAAAAAGTCAGCAAAAAGCAAGATCAAATTCATTCTGATATTCGGCTAAGAACGGGCCGAAACGGCAAAAATTTAAAATGTAAGAAAACATTATCAAAACAACAGACAGGGGGAAAAACGGAAGATAATAAAAAGACAAAATAACCTAGGATTACTGACATTATAGCCGCGCACACTTCCATCACACTATGGCGGCCCAGTATGTTTTTTAATATAGGGTGGGTCAAAAGTTACCATGGGATTTACAAATTTTATAAATTTTTCGTTTATATACATTTTTTTCAGATTATATAAGTATATAACCTGAGAAAAAAAAAATAAAATAATAAACGAAAAAATTATACCTAGGCTTACTGACATGATAGCCGCGCACACTTCCATCACACTATGGCGGCCCAGTATGTTCTTTAAAACAGGGTGGGTCAAAAGCTACCATGGGGTGTACAAATTTTATAATTTATTCGTTTATATATATCTTTTTCAGATTATATAAGTATATAACCTGAGAAAAAAAATAAAATAATAAACGAAAAAGTTATTAAAGTTATTAACCCTATGGTAACTTTTGACCCACCCTGTATAATATCATTAATGTTTTATTTTTAGAATTCGTTGACCAATCAACGGATCTCAGATTTGAGTTTCACTAGTCTAGGATCAGTTAAATTGCAGCGACGGTTGTAATCATGCTCATCTGCGAGTCCCGCAGCCTAACAAAGTAGGTCGTATCTGGGGTATTCGACATGCAGTTATATGGCGAGCGGATGTTGGCCCGGAACTTCTTTCAGCTACCCGAACATACGAGGAAATGGTGGCTTCTCTGAAGGCATACCAAAGTGCCTTCATTTGTGCAACTGTGTCAATTACTCATAATCCGCGTGGGATCATTATTATTGAACGTAGAGCTATCAATCTGGTCTGTTAAAGCTATGCAACTCGGGTCATTATCTGGGCGAGAATGAGGCAATCGTGATGGGCATTAAAGTCTCTTTGGACTAAGCGGCTCTTGCCTTAAAGCAGATTGCTAATGTCTGGCAAAAATCTCAAAGCACATTAACTAACCTACGGAATTAGCTCTATCTCGGTACATTCCAAGTATGAATTCTTGAGTCAAGCTCAGACGAGTCAGTAGAGACTCTGCTCAATGATGTATCAGGAAAGCAGGTCACCTATCGCCAATTTTTACACATACAGAGAACAGATTCTTTGCCACTACCGAATTTTTTTGCCAGCCGAATGATTGAGGTTATATGCACCTCGAGTATTCGATCAGTACAACCGACGTTTAGTTGGTGCCCTGTAATTATCAGTTATTGGAACAGTATTATCGGTGAAACACACCAAGTACCCGAACAATTAAAAGAAAATTTTTGGATATGAAAAATTGAAGTTTAGTCAGACTGAAAAAACTGTTTGCTTACACAATGGAGGGTGATGACGAGGCAAATGTAGAAAAGATAACGAATGAGAAAATTTTATAAATCTATTGGCTTAGTCAGTAATAATCGAATTATTTTGATTTTATAAAAATACCATTAAAAAACCCCGTTTTTGGTTTTGAGGAAGTTTTAGTTATAATCACGAATAGTTGGTTACTACAACCAAATATTTGCATAACCATTAAATGTCACAACCGCCAGTTGTGGCAACTGAATACATTCTTCGCGTTTCACTGGTATGACCGATCAATAAGTTGTAAGTACTTAGTAGGGACATACATACTGTTACACACGTTTTATGCTTTAAAATTTATTTATTGATGTATATTGTATCCAAAAAGAATCTACTTATTCGAAATGTCCGCCTTTTGCCTTTACACACGCCTTAACTTGCACTGGCCAATCGGCAATAGCTGCACGAACCTCGTCCATTGGCCACAGCTCGAGCCAAAGCAGTCTTAAGAGATCCAATGTTGGGGTATCTTTTGTGACAAACCTTGTCCTCTAAAACCGTCCACAATTTGTAACCCAATGGATTCAAATCTAGACTGGATTCAAATACAGGAAGCATCTGAACTGATCCCAAGGATGGACAAGAGTCATCAGCCAGCTTCAGTCATGGTTTGGTGGGGTGTCTCTGACGATGGGGTCACTGACCTGCATTTCTGCGAACAAGGAGCCAAAACATCGGTCAAAGTTTAACAAGAAACCGTTTTGGAAGCTGTTGTGAAGCCTCTTAACAATTCCCTGTTGCAAAACCAGCCATGGACTTTCCAGCAGGATTCTGCGCCGGCCCATAAAGCTAAAACGTCCCAGGCCTGGCTTCGTAAAAATTTGCCAGCGTGTATTTCCTCTGAAGAATGGCCCTCAGGCAGTCCAGACTTGAACCCATTGGATTACAAATTGTGGACGGTTTTAGAGGACAAGGTTTGTCACAAAAGATACCACAACGCTGGATCTCTTAAGACTGCTTTGGTTCGAGCTGTGGCCAATTTTCCAATGAACGAGGTTCGTGCAGCTATTGACGATTGGCCAGCGCAACTTAAGGCGTCTGCAAAGGCAAAAGGCGGACATTTCGAATAAGTAGATTATTTTTGGATACAATATACATCAATAAATATATTAAAAAATATTTGGTCCAAAAACATTCAGTACTTTTTATTTTACAGCATAAAACGTGTGTAACAGGATTTATGTCCCTCTACGTATATACGAGTAAATGACTACAGGTGTTAATCGTTTCATTGAATCCTGAGGAGATTTCGATTTACTTAATGATACAACGGATGCTACGGTGCAAGTTCTTTGACGAAAGAAATAACGCAAAGCAATAAGCTTTTTCTATAGCCATCATAAGTTACTTAGTACTCGTATTAATTAAAATCTTGACTTTCCAACCGCTGCAAACTGCATGATCAACTTATTATACCCCACGTGGCAGGGCGTTATAACCGAAACAAACTATAAGAACACGATAAACGCAAACGCTATGTTCAGCATCAATGAAACTACAATCAATCATATTAAATTGTTATTATGTTCAGCCTTAGATTTTGTATCTGTTTTTTTTCCTTTTCTATTTTCCTATTGTGAATATCATTTCCCATTATTAGGCGTGGGCGCTGCTTGGTATTGGAATACGAGTAAGTATGCATACGTATCAGCAGAACTATATCACTCTGATTGTAAGTCCCAGTCGTGTGATTTGTGCACTTACAAGCCTCGACATAAGGTTACAATTGAAGCCAAGTTAAACGTTAAAGCCAAGTGCGCACCATCCACGGTTCGTGTTACCACATTACAGCCCCCTCCCCCCCTGCACAACATCGGAGTTAATTAATCACAGCAGTAATCAAGCAAAAGATCACAGACATGGGGCTCATGGTGCTGGAGTGGCTTGAGATGTTAACAGAAACGATAATAAAAACAAAACAAAATTCGATTATTGAACCTGATCTTTAGAAGAAGAAAACTACAAAAAAATATGAAGAAACAGACAAGTTATTTTTGAGAGGGGCAAAAAACATGGAGATTATTGCCTTGCAGAGGGGGCAGATCACCATAAAATTAACGCTGATTGATGCCGACGGCATTGTGCAGGCGACATTTGTTAATCAAAGTGGCATCATTTGATAGACAGTATTTATGAACCTCATTATACCTTACGAACGAAAATGAATCCACATGACTTTTATCAGTATGAAAATTTCACCAGGAACCTACATTTAAGAAAGTAGAAATAGAGCCCTAAAGCACACCATGAAAATGGAAGTTAAACTAATTCTGCTGACACAAATTGTCGGTACAGCCTATTCTTGCCAATGTGTGGCGATGGGATATCACACAATTGGATTGACTTACGAGTATGTTATTATAGCTAGCTTCACAAAGTGGGAGCTGGTAATTATACTCACGGGTGGATGGGAGTTAAAACAGTTTAAGTCCCAAAAAGCTCCAGAGACCAACAATACACCACATAGTGGTTCAGAATGTAATTTTACTGGCCTAAAGTCCATTTTTTTTATCACGGATTTGTAACATTTTAATGCTATTTAATAGCAAATAAAAGGTGTTTTTTTAGACGTGTGGTTTTCAATCTGCCCACACATTTTTCGGAGTTGATCTTTTTGACAGCGGTCACTTGATTTATGCATAGTTTGGTTTGCCATTTCATAATAAATAGACTTAGTTTGGAACAATGTTTGCAAATCGTGGTGAGATGGCCATCGATCCTGATTTTTACAAGAAAATTTTTTTGCGATGAAGCTCACTTTTGGTTGAATGGTTTTGTTAATAACCAAAATTGTCGCATTTAGAGAAATGAAAGTTACATCCTCAAAAAGTCATTGTTTGGTGTGCTCTATCGGCAGTGGGGATCATTGGTCCATATTTTTTCAAAAATCAAGCTGGCCATAATGTTGCAGTCAATGGGTAACGGTAAAGAGTCATGATTAATGACTTTTCCGTGCCTCAATTGAAGGATGTTGAAGTGGACGACCTTCGGTTCCAAAAAGATGGCGCTACATGCCATACAGCCAACGAAACAATCAATTTATTGAAGGAAAATTTGGGCGAGTGCAATACCTCGAGTCGTGGGCCTGTAGCGTGGCCTCCTGATCGTGTGATTTAACTCCGCTGGACTATTTGGCTATTGTGGGGTTATGTGAAGTCGCTTGTTTATGCAGATAAGGCCGACAGGATTGACGCCTTGAAAGAGAATATTCGGCGCTTTATTGCTGACATGCAAAATGTGGTCGAATTAGGCTTCTCAGCTTGAGTTTATTCAAGACAGTCGCGGCAGCCACTAGCCCGAAATCATTTTTAAAACATATTGGCAAAGCCTTATCTTAATATTAAAGCTAAATTCATGGCCATAACATTAAATTAAATGCGTTTTAAACCTCTACAAAAATAACCATTATATTAAAAATAAAGCAGCCAAAATTTTTTGAAAATTACTACAGGGTGGGCTATTTGACATTTTAACTTTGAGTTGGCTGTAAACAAACGAACTGATAATTTTTTCAATTTCTGGTTTTACAAGGGTTTGTATTTATATTACTGGCCTAGGCAACACTAAGTTTTGCCTGGCGCCATCTGACATTTCCATTGGAAAGTTTGACATTTTCTAGCATAAACGTACTCAGAACGTTTTGACGTACGACCATCATTTGTGTTATTTACAGTGACTTGAAAAAATCAATTTGGAATCAAAATGGAATTAGCTCGTGAACATTTTCGTGCGATCATTTTTCACAACTTTCGAGGTGGGTTATCACGACAAGAGTGCATCGATGAACCTAAATCTTTGTATGGCGATTAAGCATCACCCTGTAGTATTGTGAAAAACTGGTTTAATGAATTCAATCGTAGCCGACGATCGCTCAAAGTCGAAGGTCTTCCAAAAACAGCCGTTGGGTCAAAGAACATTGATGCCGTGCGTGAACTGATAATGCAAGATTGTCGTGTGACATTCATTTCCTCCACCAGCATACATGCATGAACACCTGGCCCTAAAAGAGGTATGTTTTCGTTGGATCACGTACAATTTTACAATCGCTCAAAAAGAGGCGCGTGTCGATTGGTGCAAAGAAATTGTAAAAAAAATACGATCGCGGTGCTTTAAAATACGTTAATAAGATCGTTACAGGTGACGAATCATGGATCTATGCATATGAGCCCGAAACAAAACAGCAATCGACCATGGGGGTCTTCGAAGATGAGCTAAATCCAACTTAAATTGTTGGTGGAAGAAGCACTTCGCAGCAAATAGTCGCCTTTTTCATCGGCTCAGTGGTACACCACAATTTGTTTGAATAAAGTCTTCGGAGAAATTCGAAAAACGAACAAGAGAATGCGAGCTCTCACACTTCGGCTCAAACCAGCCTAAACGTCGATGGGTCATCCGATTTACAGCCCTGACTTGACACCCAATGACTTCTTTTTATTCCCGCACATAAAGCAAAAATGCGTGGTTAACGATTTTTGCTGTCAAAGCATTGAAAAACCATGTTTTGGAGGTGTCTCAATCGGACTGAAAAAAGTGCTTCCACAATTGGTTTGAGCGCATGCAAAAGTGTATAAATCATGCTGGAGAATACTTTGAAAAACAATAAAACTATTTTTGATGATAAATGTTCGCATTTTCATTATTAGGCCAGAAGTATATAGCAGCCCTCGTATTGCATAGGTTAAACTTTCTCATTAAATAATGAAACACAATATGATTCACATGACAACCGGCAAGCCAGGTCCTCATTGAATCAACCCAATTTTTTTTAGTAAATTTTCGGCTGTTTTGGGAAGCTCTTGAATGGCAATTTTCGATGTCATTCAATTGTCTCTGGATGCTTTGCGTAACATTTATTCTTAATGGCATCCCACAGAAAATAATCTTAAGGCCTCAAATCACAGCTCCGAGGTGGCCAATTGACATTACAATTTCGGCGGATTATTCGATTTTACAAAAATGTGCGTAAAATATCGATGGTGGCGTGGCGTTGGTTGTGTGTCATTATACATCGTCTTGTTGAAACCAAATGTCGTCCATGCCATTCTTTTAAATTGTTTTTCTCTTCAATCAGTACTTTTATTTTACAGCCGATTTAAATTCAAAATGTTAAATCGCCTATCCTGTATTATTGATAATGGGTTACTTTTTTGTTAGATATGTCGGATAGTATTCATTTTTATAAAATGATGGCTTTCGAATAGGCACATAACAATTTCGTATGTTTATGTTAACGCACCCTCAAGCATGTTTAATGATCTTTCAGCGTCAAACATTAGTCGAAGTCAACATTTTCACTATGGTAAAGTTTACAAATTCGGTGAAGTTGTTATCTGGAGGAATGGTCCGGCCACCTCGTTCATGAAATTGGATTTCTTTTTATGGGGCCACATCAATTCATTGGTCTATGCCAACAGCTTAACACGGCCTCAGAGACAACATCCAACGCGAAATTGCCAACGTTCCATTGAACTTCGTGATTAGGCTCAATAAAATCGCAGGGCAACTGCATTCATTTGACTATATTTTTCGGAAACTTTTTTAACTGCTTTAATTTTTGATATAAACAGAAAATGATTACAAGGTGGGACAATAGTAACCGCCCTATTGACAAACGCTATAGCTTTTGCAAATGGCGCTAAATGTCAATTAGGTTTTTTGTAAAGTAAACAAAGGCAGAATACTAATCGACAAGCCATGAATCGGTTTACTCCACAAGAACGCGGAATAAATGTTTTTATTTTTTGCGCAATAATACATCGGTAGTGTTGGTGCAGCGTGAATTTCGTCGCACATTTCCTCGTCGTCTGACACCAACTGGACAAACGCTGTGGGGTTTGGCCACTTGCCAAGCAAAGACTGGGATAAAACGAGTTCTTCCAAGGCTGGCCAGCAGCCGTGAGCAGCAGTGAGGATATTGCTGATGTTGGCTATAATTTCGAAGAGGATCTCGGAACCTCGAACAGACGACGTGCCACCTAATTGGGCATTAGCCGGTGCAAGATTTAAAGATGTTCCATTACAAAGTGCAAACAGTGCTTGAGCTGTAACCTTTTGATGCGAAACACGTCTAACCTACACTGATCCTAAATCTCAACGAAGAGGTAGACGCATATATTAATATATAGGGTGATCCATCTAGAGATATTTGTTCAGAACAAAAAAAATATAAAAATTCAAATCAATTTGAAAGGACATTTTATGGCATTAATTTTTTGAAAATAATTTCCTTCAAATGTGGGCATCTGTATTATGGAAATGAGCGTTCGGTGAGAAACGGGAAGATTTTTAAAAAAATAAATGCCATAAAATGTCCTTTCAAATTACGAATAAATATTTCACACTTCATTTTTATTTTTATTTTATTTTTTTTCTGAAAAAATGCCACCCCTTTACAAAGTAATCTTTTCGGGGGCTCCGAAAATCCGTATATTACCCACAAGAGCCATTATACCGCTCAACTTTACTACGTGGTTTGCTGTTTACGCTGGAGGACTCATCGGTCCATTTTATTTTGAGAACGCCTCGGGCCATATTCGCGCTTTACAAAGCTATGATTACCGAATTTTTTTCTTTCTCAATTGAGCTATGATTAGCTCAATTGGATAAATTGGACTGAAGAACGTGTGTTTTCAACAGGACGGTACAACGGCTCAGAGCCACAACCGATATTCTAAACGAAGCCTTTAAGGTTCGCTTAATCACTCGCTTTGGTATTTTGCACCTGCCGACCAGATCGCCCGATTAAGTCGTTCCAAACTTCGTTTAAGGGTTTTTTTTTGAAGTCGTGCGTTTACGTCAACCCTACAAGGACTTGCGTTAGAGTCTTAAAGTCCTTAAGGAGAATATGCTCCTGGAATGCACCTTCCTTTCGTTGAAAGTTCTAGCAAGAGTGATGGAAATGCAATAAAACGAGCCCGTATTGTCTCCAACGCCACTTGGCCGATATAAATTGCTCAACTTAATATAATAAATTCTAATGTTTTAAATAAACAAACTTCATAAGCAGAAGCAAAGTTTTTCATTTACAAATTAATTACAGTTAACAAAACATTGGGTGATTTATTTTGTGCCACCCTGTTTAACTTAAAAGTATCGTTTCTTGTATTTTAAACTATGAACAATAATTCATTGTTGTCCGTTTATGTTTTTGTAACACCAATTGAACATTCGAAACGTAAATTAAAAATTTTCTCTCAGACGAATTCGATTTATAAAAACACGCTGTAGGTCTTCTTAAGCCAATTCAATTGATGAACAATTTAATTTAACAATTTCAGACGTAGTGGTCTTTTATCAAAATCGATCAGGAGATAAATTAAGGCAGGTTTCCATACTTGATTTAATATATGTGACAGCTCATAGAGAAAGGGACCTAAGGGTAAAAAAAAAACAATTTTCATTTTTTTCTTTTTTTGATGTGGACAACATCTGAGCATCGAATGAGACCGATCCCATGTCCCAAAAGTGTTCCCTCCCAGAGATATGCGCGTTTTATGAAAGTGAAGTCGACGATTCTAGGCGCAAATAGAAAGGGACCTAATCTTTAAAATAGCTCTCCTGAACAAAACTTTTCATCAACTTTTCACTTTTTTTTTTGATGTGGACAACATCTGAGCATCGAATGAGACCGATCCCTTGCCCCAAAAGTGTTCCCTCCCAGAGATATGCTCGTTTTATGAAAGTGAAGTCGACGATTCTAAGCGCAATTAGAAATGTACCTAATCGTTAAAATGGCTCTCCTGAACAAAACTGGTTTTTAACCTTAGGTCCCTTTCTATTTTGCGCGTCACATATAAATCTAAAGCTTTTGAAATTATTCCAACATTGCCAAGCCCAATAGTGACTTTCAAACAAACTGAGTTACAAATTAATGCCAAAGTTTTTTTTAGTTATCCCCCAAAAAACTCGAATATATTTAAGCCAACAAATATATATAATTTATATCAAGCCGCAAAATTATGTAGCTGATAGTTGCTCAGGACCCATTACAGCAGATACTCCCATTTAACGAATAGCTTCATAAATATTCCACTAACAATGTGTGCACCATAACGAAAAATAAATGAAAAAAAAACATACACACGCCACAAATCATCCAATTGTCATAAACAATTTCTCAAAAAAGAAAAATTGTTAAATTATTGACCCAGATTTCGGATAAAATCAAATAATTTGCATAACACTCCTGTTTCCTGCCACGGAAAACAATTCAAGCCAAGTGTCAAAAAGAAAGCTTTAAATTTTACAAGTGACTGTGACACACAAACCCATACCGACAGCCGACAAGGCAGACTGCGGCAAACGATGGAGGGAAGAAGAACCAGAGGAGAGGAAAAAAACTGAAACCCAAACTGAACCGCACCTAAAGGAGAAGAAGACAATGAAACCACAGCAAGCTCAACTCCGGTGAAGCCTGCTTAGCTCAGTTCAGAAAAAAATAACAAATTATAAGGAAAAGGAAGGAAGAATGAACTTTGAATGAAAAACAAAAAACTAAAACGAAAGATATGAAATATCATTCAAATGCTGAAGACGATGCTGATGATGATGCTGATGCCAAGCCGATGCAGCAGAACAAAACGAAATAAAACAATCACGCTGAACAAACACAAAAGCCAAACGACGAATCACTTGTCTGAAAATGCGCCAACGCAGACAGAAAATCGGCCCAAAAGCGTAAGAGATCCCTGCTACAAAGTTGTTCGTTCGTTCGTTCGGCTCGGTCGGTTCTTTTTCGGTTCTGTTGCATGCAACAGACAAATGTGGCAATAAAGAAAGAAACGTCAGTTATTGTAAAATTTAAAGAGGATGCCATAGTGTCAACAATAATAACAACAACACTACGATTGCAAACGATCAGCGATTAAAATGACGTAGAAAATAAACTTGATGATGATGATGATGCAGATCATCATCATCATCATCCGCATCACGCTGCCAGCCCCACACAGCCCAAATGAATGCAGTCAAAGTCGAAATGTTGCCACAAACCAAACTGCCACAGCGAGAAGGGAGACAACGACGCTCTGCTCATCGCCGCTCATTCGTTGCCACAAGAAAAAACAATAATAAAGAATTAACCGAGTCACTTGTGCCGCCTTAGAGCCGACTCTAATTGAATTCGTCGGCTTAAATAATTCAGCTTTGGGCCATTAAAAAATTGTTGTCGTTTTTTCTCTCTGTTCGGCTCGCGTATGAGTGTGTGTTGATGCTGTCGGTTGGCGTCGTAACGTTTTTTTTTGTCGTTTTTGCCAAACTTTTAACGCGATCTTCCCTTTTTTTCTTCCATAATGTTTAAGCGATATGAAGAATGATACGAGGCTAGTATTTTAATTTTCGTCTTAATTAATTACACTGTTCAACACCAAATTGATCTTTTATAAAGAATAACTTATTCTCAAATAACAAAGCTTGCTAAAACAAATCTGCACGCAGAGGAAAAATATGCCTAGTATATGGTCACGGCAACAATAGTATGTTCTCTGCAATTAAAGTATGGTTGTCGCAACCTTAGTATTGTTTTTCGAATTTAATGTATGATTGCGGCAATATTCATATTGTAGAAATGTAACAAAAGCATTGTTGCCAAATTAAAAAATGAAAATATAGTTGTAGCACCAATATAAATATGGTTGGTGGGACAAAAGTATTGTTTCATGGGTTTTATGTTAACAATAACATGATTACGGCAATTATACAGGCAAAATCGTAATTTATTTTTAATTTGACAATGTTATTTTTACGAATCTTACGCAATAATAGTAGTTTTTATATATAAATTAAATTTTTTCAAAACAAACTACGGATTAGTATAACTGAAATATTTTTAATAAATAAATTGTTCCTACTGTTAAAAAAATCACACCCTTTATAAAGAGTTTTATGAATTTGTACATAACTTAAAAAAATCTCTATTGTTAAATAACAACTTAGCCCAATCTTTACAAAAAAAAATTTGGGGATCATAGATGGTTGTGTGTAAGTCATACTATGGTTGTGAGGATCATGCACATCATGGTTGTATGTGAAACATTCTTTGGTTGTGAGGATTATTGTATGGTTGTGGGGATCATCAATAATATGGTTGTGGGGATCATAGTATGGTTGTGTTTGAATAATTCTACTGTTGTGAGGACCATAATATTGTTATGGGGACATAGTATGGTTGTGTGTGAACCATACTATTGTTGTAATGATCATAATATTGTTGTGCCACAACCATATAAACAACAATAGTATGATGCTCTTCGAATATTGTTACCCCAACAATACTTTTTTTCTGCGGGTGTTTAAACTTTGCGAATACAGTGTCTCTAAACCATTTATTTTAGAATGTCGGTTATAATCAATAAATCAATTTTTCGAAAACCCGGTATTCGGTTATAATTTTCTTGCATAACCAACCGCATAACCGATTAAACCAGCTAGGTATAACAGCATAGGTATAACAAGTGGACAAACAAAGTTAGGCCGGGCGTAGCAAATGTGCTCTTCATCATTAATTCCGGCCCAAGGGGCCATTTTGCAAGCACGCAGAAAAAAAGTATGGTTGTGGTGACAATATTCGAAGAGGATAATACTATTGTTGGGTATATGGTTGTGGTACAACAATATTATGATCCTCACAACAATAGTATGATTCAAATACAACCATACTATGATCCTCACAACAATAGTATGATTCACACATAACCATACTATGATCCCCACAACCATAGTATGATTCACACTCAACCACAACCATAGTATGATCCTCACAACCATAGTATGTTTCATACACTACCATAGTATGATCCTCACAACCATAGTATGATTCAAACGCAACCATGTTATGATCCCTACAACCATAGTATGTTCACACACACTCTTATACTATGATCCCCAATATAATTTATTAGAATATGTTTAAGTTGTCGACAATAGATTTGAATTATGAAAATTATTCAAAAATACATTAAATTCAAAATAAAACGAGTGATTTATTTCACAGTAGAAAAAATAAGTTGAAATAAACGTAAGCGTTTTTATTAAAAATATTTCAGTTAAATAAAGCCAAAGCAGCTTGTTTAAAAAAATTTTAATTTCAATAAAAAGTACTATTATTGCATTAGATCCGTACCAATAATATTTGTTCTAAAAAGCATATTTAAATGAAGAAAAATTACAATCATACAGTATGATTGCCCTAATCATATTATTGTTAACATAAAACGCAAAACACAATACTTTTGTCACACCAACCATATTTATATTGTTGTTATAACCATATTTTCATTTTTAAATTTGGCAATAATACTATTGTTACATTTCAACAATATTAATATTGCAGCAATTATACTATTGTCAAAACTAAATTCAGTTAACAATGCAATGGTTGCGACGAACATACTTTTATTGCGGAGAACATATTATTATTGCCGTGACCATGTAGTAACCATGTTTTTTCTCTGTGTGAGGGGCGTACCATAACTATCACAATAATTTTCCGGGGATAAACAGTGAAATTAATAAGTCTACAAAACTGTTTACTTGTGTACTTTAAGAACACTTAGACATAAAGACGGGCGGTAAACGAGTTGAGAAAATGAGCAGAGATTTTCAGAGAGAACGTTGGAATATTTTTTCTCAAAATATAAATTTTAAAATTTTCAGTTATATTTCGACGGCGACCGCAAAAGTAACTGGCCTAACATAAAAAGAACCGTTTCTCCTTCCAACTCAATACACTTCATCAAACGTTTTTCAAGTTTTTTAATTCCATCCGAAAAATAAGATTTTTCAAGACCTTCAAAATATGCCTCAGTTTCAGCAATAACCTCGCTATTGGACGAAAATTTTTTGCCACCGAGAATTGTTTTTTAAATTTGGAAACAAGAAATTATCAGAAGGAGCTAAATCTGGACTATATGGTGGAGGCGGAGCAATTTCAAATCGTAATTCGGCCAGTTTTTGTTGAGTTAAAAATGCAGTGTGTGAAGGAGCATTATCTTGATGAAAAAGAACTTTATTTCTAAATGCGGTCGTTTTATCTTGATCTCTTCACTCAACCGATCTAATAATGCACAATAATATTCACTATTTATAGTTTTTCCTTTCTCAAGATAATCAATAAATATTATACCCCTTGCATCCCAAAATACTGTGGCCATTACTTTTCCCGCTGACTTAACAGTTTTCGCCTTCTTGAGACCACTTTTACCAGCTTCTATCCATTGTTTTGACTGTTCTTTGCATTCTGGGATGTAGTGATGGATCCATGTTTCATCAACAGTTATGAATCGGCGAAAGATCTCTATTGGATTACGCTGACAAATCGCTAAAAGCTCCTCGGAATTGGTCCAACGGACGATTTTTTGGGGCAAAGTCAACAAACGCGGCACCCATCTTGCGGATAGCTTTTTCATGTGGAGTTCATCATGTAAAATACTCCAAACATGTTTTTCGTGTATTTTACCAATATCAGTTAATTGTTTGAGCTTTATTCGTCTATCTTTAGTCACTTCATTAAATATTTTTCTAATGTTTTCAATAGTAGTAGCAGTTTTCGGTCTTCCAGAGCGTTGTTCATCTTCCGTACTTGAACGACCCATTTTAAATTGTTGAACCTAGGATTTCACGCTGGAGTATGATGGTGCATTAACACCATGAACAGAATCCAATTCATCTTTGATTAATTGTGGCGCATAACCTTTCATAAAAAAGTGTTTAATTATCGCACGAAACTCTTTATTTTGCATTTTTCAAAAATTATCAAACTTGTTTACTTCAATCACCTGTAACAAAGAAAATAATCATTAAATATTTCGGAAATTCTGACAGATGGCTTATTAAAGATTGCTTTTAAAAAACAAAACGAACAAAGTTGCTAGTCAAACAGAAAATGTGCCAGACCAGTTAGTTTTGCGTTCGCCCTCGTAATTGTTTTTACTTTACCGGGCGAATAGCTGACTAAGCATTAGGCAAGAATATAAACCATTAGGTTCATCATTTAAAAACATCTACCTAGTTTGATAAAGCCAATTGATTGAAGAAAAGTCTCAGTAAATGTGATATTATTAAATTTAAGCTTATATTGGAGTAATAATTCATTTCGAACACTTCATTGCGCTTGACTCGGCGTTATGAATATTTTTTTAAAACAAGCCTTACTAACGGACGACCCGTTATTCCGCTAATACTTATTAAATAATGGATCTGTTTGTTATGGCACCAATTAGCTTTCGGCAAACTATTGGTTGCCGCAACCACCACTGAGAACTGCATATTTTTCCTCAATCCAGCGACCGATGGATCGGATTGACTCGAAGAGCATTTCTGCTCTGCTGCCACCCAGACACACAGTTGCCGCTACAACAACAACATATTTTTCCTCATTTCGTCAGTATGACCGATCTATTGGGTGAGTGCACAATATATTAATAATATTTATGATATAGTGTTATGTTGAAACTAATATTCACTTTGATTAAAAACATTTGAAATTTTTCTTTTGCAACAAAACTTCCGTAGTTCTAGGCGATTTCCGACAGCACCGAAAACTCTGTGCGTTAGTAATCATAATTTGTTGTGGATGGACAATGGTTAAAATGAGTATAGTTGGATGGACGCACTTCATACCTCGAAAAAGAGCCTAGTTGCTGAAGGCTTTGGCTCATGGGACCCAAAAACGTCCCCCTGGCCAAAACGGGTTATCAATAGTCAATATGTGACAGCGCATAGAGAAAGGGAACTAAGGGTAAAAAAATCAATTTCATTTTTTTTCATTTTTTGATGTGGACAACATCTGAGCATCGAATGAGACCGATCCCATGCCCCAAAAGTGTTCCCTCCCAGAGATATGCGCGTTTTATGAAAGTGAAGTCGACGATTCTAAGCGCAAATAGAAGGGACCTAATCTTTAAAATGGCTCTCCTGAAAAAAACTGGACCCTTTCTATAGAAAGGGTCCTTAGGATCCTTTCTATTTTGCGCTTCACATATGGGCATTTGGGTACTCAAATTAAAGTAAATTTTGCTACGAGTCTAAACATAGAGTACATACGATAAACAGAAGGAACACCCTGCCCAGAAATTTTAAAGGCCCGTTATCAAATGCCGAACTTTTTTTATTATACTTAAAGAGAGAATATTTGAAACGCGATTTTTACAGAGTATACAAGGATACAATTTGCCAAGTATTTATGTAGGGAATATCATATTTTTTATTTAAAGGGTGGGACATTTGAAATTTTAAATTTGAGCCACCGATTACTTTGACTTTGAATAACATTCTTGCCATCATTTATTATCAGGTTTATGTTTGACACTTGCAAAATGCGACGCTATACTCTCGAACAAAATTGGAAAATATTTAAATCTTACTTCCACAGTATAAAAACCAAACTGTACGAAATTTACTTGGCAAATTTTTGAGTAGATATCACCAGCCTTCAGTTCAGTTTGAGCGTCAATTTGAGAAGCAAGCAAAATGGATCGTTATTGGACAAACCAATCCGAGTACGTTCTTGTCCAGTGCCTTCAATCGAAAACAGCGAGTTGAATCGGCATAGAATGTCCAAAAGCTTCCATCAACTCGATATCGATCTCAGGAAGTGAACATTTCTTGCAATTCTTTGAGAAGAATTAAGCAGGATGACTATGTAGGCTTTAAACTTTAATTAGTCCACTTTAGCTCAATGGGCTTAAGATTGTATGTCAACCGCAGAATAAAAGTATGGTTGGGGTAACACTATTCGAAGAGCATCATACTATTGTTGGTTATATGGTTGTGGCACAAAAATATTTTGATCATCACAACAATAGTATGGTTCACAAACAACCATACTATGATCCCCATATCAATATTATAGTCCTCACAACAATAGAATTATTCACACACAACCATACTATGATCCCCACAACCATAGTATGATTCACATTCAAACATACTATGATCTCCATAACTATATTATGATCCTAACAACCATAGTATGTTGCACATACAACCATAGTATGATCCTTAGAACCATAGTATGACTTACACACAACCATGCTATGATCCCCAATTTTTTTTGTGAAGTTGTTATTCAACAATAGAGATTTTTAAAAATGCATAAAACTCTTTATAAAGGGTGTGATTTATTTAACAGTAGAAACAATTCATTTATTAAAAATATTTCAGTTATACTAATACGTAGTTTATTTTGAAAAAAATTAATTTATATATAGAAACTACTATTATTGCGTAAGATTCGTAAAAATAACATTGTCATATTAAATAAATTACGATTTTGCCTGTATGATTGCCGTGATCATGTAATTGTTAACATAAAACCCATGAAACAATACATTTGTCCCATTAACCATGTTTATATTGTTGCTACAACCATATTTTCATTATTTTAATTTGCCAACAATGCTTTTGTTACATTTCAACAATATTAATATTGCCGAAATCATCCTATTGACAAAATTAAATTCAAAAAACAATACTAAGGTTACGACAACCATACTTTTATTGCAGAGAACATACTTTTGTTGAAGTGACCATATAGTAACCATATTTTTTCTCTGCGTGCAGGAGATGAAGAGTTTTACAAAAAAATAGGGTTTTCATATGAACCTCATTTGAATCTCGGTGGCTATGTCAATAAGCAATGTTGTCGCATATAGGGTTCAGAGAATCCACAAGTGATTTTTGACAAGCCAATGCATCCAGAACGAGTCACTGTTTGGTGTGGATTTTGGGCTGGCGGAGCCATTGTGCATCAAGGACCAAGGAGCCGGCGTTACCGTCAACGGTGAGCGTTACTGTGCGATGCTCAACGAATTTTTGTTTCCAAAAATTCAAGAGAGAATGTCATAGGCAACGCAACCATCGATATTTTACGCACTGTTTTTATACCCTCCACCATACAATGGAGGGTATATTAGTTTTGTCATTCTGTCTGTAACACCTTAAAATAATCATCGGAGATCCAACAAAGTATATATATTCTTGATCCTCGTAAAATTCTAAGACGATCTAGCCATGTTGTCCGGCTGTCCGTCTATTGAAAACAAGAGAGAGCCTGCATGAAAATAGCTAGGGAGTTGAAATTTGGCACAAACGTGTGTAGTTAACCTAGCATAGTTAGTATTGAAAAAGGGCTATATAGCTCTACGGGAAGTTGGTGTTGGAGACCCTCAACCGACACTACCTCATAAAAATTAGTTTTTTATTGGGAAATATCCGTCCAGTTTCTTGAGCAAAATCACTGAAATTTTGCAAAAAATAATCTCTATATAGGCGCAATCATCTGTGTAAGAATGGTTTAGATTAGGCCACCATTTCTTGTACCTCCCATACAAACGGCCTTATGAGCCTTGAGAAATAATATGACTATAACTCACCACAAACTTGACCTATCGAAATGAAGTTTTACACATCAAGATTTCTATATACAACACACTTCTACGCTGAACTCGGTTGAGATCCCGAAAAGTCCTACTGGTACCTCCCACACTAACGGTCTCATGGGCCTTGAAAAATAATATGACAATAACTCACCACACACTTGAACTATCAAGACGAAATTTTCGGCATAAAGATTAATATATAGAACAGACTTTTGCGCTAAATTTGGCTAAGATCGGGAAGGCCCTACTGTTACCTCCCACACTAACGGTCTCATGGGCCTTGAAAAATAATATGACAATAACTCACTACAAACATAACCTATCGAGTTGAAATTTTCTACATAAAGATTTTTATATAGAACACACCTCTGCGCCAAATTCTGTTGAGATCGGAAAAGTCCTACTGGTATCTCCCACACAAACGGTCTCATGGGCTTTGAGAAATAATATGACGATAACTCACCACTAGCTTGATCTATCGAAATGAAATTTTGCACATAAAGATTTCTATATAGAACACACTTCCGCACCAAATTTGGTTTTATTTGGGAATCTGGTGGAGGGTATCCAAAGTTCGGCACAGCCAAACTTACAATTTTTTACTTGTTGAAAATCAAATAGTCAGCCGAAATTGTGATATCAATTGAAAGTCTCGGAGCTGTGATTTGAGCGCTTTGGATTATTTTTTGTGGGAAGCCATTAAGGATAAATGTTACGCATAGCATCCAGAGATAATTGAAAAATTAAAACATGAAATGGAAGTTGATATTGAAGAGACTCGACCCTAAACAATCCAAAATTAATGAAAAATTGGGTTGATCGAATGAGGTGCGCCGAGCCAGTTCTGATAGTCACATGAATTATATTGTGTACCAGTATTAAATGACAAAGTTCAAATTTTAAACTACTTTTTCCTTACAGCCGATTTAAATTTAAAATGTTGTATCACCCACCCTGTACTTGCGAATATAATTAAGTTTGTATGCCAAAGTACGTGAGTATAGTGGGTCATATAACAACATTTTACTAGTTTATTTTTAATAAATAACAATTCCCTTTTTAACGTAATTGGTTTTAATGCATTCTAAAATAGGGTCAATCAATTCACTTCTGAATGTGAATAAAATTCCATTCCAGTTCAAAAGGCTCAAGTCAAAACGATGTTTTACTAGTATGCCGGATTTTTACCTAAAATAAAAACTGATATTCGTTTTTTTTTAAAAACCCAAAATGTCGGTTTTCTTATATCCCTGGTTTTTGGACACTCTAAACCGGACATGTCTTCAGATAAACCTCGTAGTCGTTGGAAACCTTTTACCTCAATCCGCAACGATTAACGTACAGTTCTATTGCACAAGTAAATCGTTGTTTTAAACCGATTTTAAAAATCTTTAAATGTGCCAGTTTCAGTTTTCCCGCATCGTGATTGCCGACGTCTTGTTAGTAAGAGATTTATCTCTATGCCATGTAAAAGCTGCTCTATTATATTCTTTAGACGTTCGGAGCCGGCATTAATTAGTAAGCTCTGGTTCGTAAGTAAAAATGTACGTACTCGTATTACACAGCTTGCTTATTCTAGATAAGTTCACCATTTGCCCCTGAATGGTATTTTGACGAAATTGTGTATTGTATGTCTCACTATGTCCATTTTGAGGCCCTAAGAGCCATATTCGTTTGCAGTAGAGCCCCTAGCGCCAAAAAAACACGTTCTTGTTATTAACCCAATTAAGTGCTCCTCCATCGTAACAGCTTTGTATGGCGGTGCGGTTAGGCAGAAAACAGAACAAAAATTGATTCTTTTCCGTGTAGCCCATCATCCACCTCTACTTGAACTCAACAATTCAAGCATTGAATCAATCTGTAAACATAACATTGTTTTCATTTAATGTTGCTGTTGGTGTAGCTTTCTTAACGCATGGATTTTCGCGCTTAAATACAGACTAAAAGAGCACGTTGAGCCTAAGATGCTCGAGCATAAAGCGTGATTTCTGTGTCTGTGTGAGTGTGCATTAATATCAGCGTGATCAGTGAGTACGTCTCGATGGAGTGCTGCGGCGTGGTGTGGCCTGGCATGGTGCTGATGCTGATGATGGTGTTTCTATATGTCGACGCATCACTTGGTTTCCGTAATAAATACATTTTGTACATTTTAATGTCCTCCTCCCATATTATTTTGTTTTAAAGTCAGTCTTTTTTATTTGGGATTCCTTATTGAAGTCGTTTTTTTTTTGCTGTTGCTGTTAATATAAATTTCTTTTTAAAAATTTGTGAGTATATGCTGTGGTTTTATATTTTAGCAATCCCTACTTGCTGTCGGGGTGCAACTCATGATTTTAATGTTTTTAACAGCAACAAAAATTTATATGTGTTTTCTTTTTGGGCATAATCATTTGGTTTGTAATGATAATTGTCAGGGCTGGACAATATGAGAGACAAATATGTATGCTTCGAGTCGCAGATTTCCAGGAAGATTTTTAGAACGCCTGAAAACTAAATAATATATCTAAGCAAATAAATTGAGATGCATTTAGTTACGAGTGTGGAAGGAAATGACTCGCAATGTCTGCACAGGACTAATTGCAATTAAAAAAACTTCGCTATGTGGATTCTAGAGAGTTAAGGTCATACATAGGAAAGGATTCTGTTTCATATTATACAGAATTCTTTCCTATGTATGACCTTAGCTCTCTATAATCCACATAGCGAAGTTTTTTTAATTGCAATTAGTCCTGGTTCATATTACCAGTCATACTTCGCCTTTGAATATTGGCATAGCTTCCTTATCAAAAAATGTTCAAGATTGACTTTTTTGTTTTCTTTGTTTCTTAAAAAAAAAACATGAATTGAGATCAATTAAAAAAGGCGTCGTCGTTAAAAGGTACAGGATATTATGAGCAAAGTTTTTCGACAACAGTTCATATTTACAATCTCTATTATAACAACATTGATATGCGGGCAAATAAATATAGCTTGATCAATTCGGTGGCATACCTCTATCCGGTGGTCCATATTTGCAATGACTCTGCGACATAATGTTGGTTAAATGTCGTTAATGTGCCGAATTATTTCATTCATACCTTAGCCCCTGAATTGTTCTAAGGCTGGACAATATGAAAGACGAAAATACTTCGAGCCGCAGAAGTTTCAGGAGAATTTCTAAAATGCCTGAAAATAAAATAGTATCTAAATTAATTGAAATGCATTCAGTGGCTAGTGTGAAAAAAAAATGTCTCGCCAACTGATTTAGTTAAAACTGCGCAGGACTCGTTGCAATAAAAGTTAAAAAATCTAAGCAATGTAAATTCTAGGAAGTTAAAGCCATATATAGGGCAGGACCGTGTATGATATGATCCAGTCAAACCTCGCCGTTAAAATTTGGCAAAACGTCCTAACCAAAAGTTTTCAAAATTCACTTTTTTTATTTGTGTCTTCAAAAAGACATGAATTGAAGAGGAAGGTCGTTAAAAGTTACAGGATATTGTAGGTAACGTTTTATCGAACTCCGTTCATATTTACGATCTGTAATATAACAACATTGGTATGCGGAAAAATGAATATAGGCTTATAAATTTAGGTTATGATTCTGTGTTGATATGTATAATAAATTTGGAAAAAATATCCCCCTCTTTTTAAAAATTAATAAACGAAAGCATTAATCCAGAGAGTCGATCGGTTTTTACTTTAAAAGAAAAACCATTTCATGTAACAGTCAAATACCCTACATATCGATAAAGGGTGATCCAACTAAAACGTAAGATGTTAATTGGAAATAAAACAAAAAGTTTGCAGATAGTTATCTAAAATTTTTTTATTACGAGTATGATAGAAGAATCTGTGACAACTTTCAAATATCGGCCAAATGATCGTCATGGCATCGGTGGCATACCTTTATCCGTTAGTCCATATGTTCAAAGGTTATGAAACATACCAGGGTTGCTATTTATATATTTCGGGTCCGGCAATAAAAACGCAATAACTTATCATTGGAAATGGTTTTTTTTTTTGTTTTTCAAAATATTCTCCTTTAAGATCAATACACTTTCGCATGCGCACACACAAATTTTCGAAGCACTTTTTCCACTCCGATTGAGACACCTTTAAAACATGATTTTTCAACGCTTCAACAGCGGCTTTGGGCGATGAAACACGTTGACCACGCATTTTTTTCTTGATGCCAGGAAATAAGAATAAGTCATTGGGTGTCAAATCATGAATGTACGGTGGATGGCCCATCAGTTCGACATCTTGAGTGGTCAAATAGGAGCTCATCGTTTCAGCTGATGTGTAAGAGTTCGTATTGTCGTGATGATTGGACTTCTTTTATTATCTTTCCTCATTTCTTCGAACACTATTGGCAAACAGATGGTTGTATACCACTTAGAATTGACCGTCCTACGTTTCACTAAAGGCACCGATTATACCGAAAAACGCAATAATTTGCTTCGATGTACCTCTTCCACGAACAACTTTAGTTGGATTTTGCTCGTCTTGAAAGACCCATACGGTCGATTGCTGTTTTGTTTCGGGTTCATATGCATAGATTCATGATTCGTCACCTGTGACAATGTTATACACTGCCTTTGAGCTACCGCAGTTATACTTTTTCAACATATATTTGCACCAATCCCTACGAGCATTCGTCAAATTATGTGGGACCCAACGAGATCAATTTTTTTTTTACGGCCAAATGAACATGCATTATCTTATTGATGCTTGTCATACTAATGCCCAAGGATGCCTCAATCTCACAATATGTCACATTTCTGCCTTTCTTAATCAGTTCACGCACAGCATCGATGGTTTCTGGCAAAGTGACCGAAGTTGGACGTCCTTCACGAAATTCATCCTGGAGCGATCGGCGTCCGAGACTGAACTCTTGGTACCAGCGATTAACAGTGGTTTTTGATGTCTCGATAACCCACGCCGAAAATCGCAAAAAATCATCGCACGAAAATGTTCACGGGATAATTCCATTTTTTGACTTAGATGATTTTTTTAACACACTGTAAACATGACAATTCGCCCTCAAATGACAAAACGTTCTGAGTGAAGTTTTGCTAAAAATGTCAAAGTTCCCAATGACAGTTCCAGTTTGCATCTGGGAACACTAGTATTGTCAGGACTCGAAATATAAATGACAACCCTCGTAGTGGAGGTTTAAAATGCCGAATTAGTTCATCCTTTATCTCTTGGATTGTTCTTGGCTTATTAATGTACACTTTTTATGTTAAATATCCCCAAAATAAGAAGTGCAACGATGTCGAATCACATGATCTTGGGGCCAATTTCTCACGCAAATGAGCGATTGTTTCATTGGATGTGTGGCTAGTGGCACCATTCTGTTGAAACCACATATTGTACAAGAACATTTCCCCAATTTCTGACCACAAAAACTTATTATCTCGCGATAGCGAATGCCTTTCACGGTGACTGCTTGGCCGACATCATTTTCAAAAAAGTACGGCCCGATGGCGCCACCAGCCCATAAACCACACCAAACAGCCCCTTTTTATTGATCCATCAGATATTCGGCAAATATGCGTGGACTCTAATTTAGCCAAATGCGGAAATTCTGCTTTTTAACAAATCCACTGTGGTGAAAGTTTACCTCGTCGTTGAAGATGATTTTCTTTGTAAAGTCACCATTTGCTTTTGTCTGTTTAACCCAACATTCGGCGGTGTATTGACGAATCATTAAATGATCAGTTGGCTTCAGTTTTTAAGTCAATTGAACCTTGGATGCATGTCAATTCAAATCTTTATTTAAAATTCGCATTAGTGATTTTTGTGAGATGTTTAAATTATTGGTCAAGGCGACGAGTCGAGGTTAAGGGCTCTGCTGACACAATGTCGCGAAAAATATCAATATTTTCCGCATAACTAGCTGAGCGAGCATGTAGAGGTATTTTCACATTTCTCACAGACTCGGTTTGCTGAAAGTTGCGCACAATTCTTCCGATTTTAAACACATTTGGCCGATTATGCTGACCATAATAGTTTAGAAGTGCACGAAATGAATTTTGATTTGAACGACCATTTTCGTCAAAGGCTTCAACCATTTTATTGCTCTGCTCAATTGTGTAGCTCTCCATAGTTAAATTAGTCAAACTCTAAAATAAAGAACTGCCAAATTAAGTTGTGCAAAGGTGTAACTAAGGTGTAACTTACAATTTAAGTCGTGCATTATGTATGGACCAGTCTATATTTAGCCATATGTTTTAAATACGGGTTTTAATTAATTAATATATTAATATTAATGAAATCGTCTTGACCCGCTTTAGGATTTCCTTATTTGGTTTGTCTACGTTAATACCCGCCTGAGAGATTTTCATCAGACTATGTCGTATACTACAAAACAAGGGTGAAATCAAAAGACTTAAGCAACAAACTTCAAAATAAAAACTGCACCAGGACTGTTACCGTTGGGAAATTTCAAAAAGTGGCACAAAAGGGTTTTTTAAAGGGGAACAAAAGGGGGTTTTTTTAAAAAAAAAAGTCGCAAATTTTTCATATTTATTTATTTAATTTTATAAAATTAAAAAAAAAATCGAAAATATAGTTCATAAAAAATGGGCGTCAAAATAAACGTAAAACTAAAAACAATTCTTTTGAAGGCACATTTATATGTACATTAGGCCGTAGCTCAAAAAAGAAAAATAGTTCGCCGTACGTACACCTTCGAATATAAAGAATTATTTCAAGGTAGCTTTTAACAATTTTTTTCTTGTTTTTTGCCAAACGTAGGGGTCGCGCTTTTACATTTTTACTTATATTTTCTGCATTTACATCCGGATCTTAAAGTGTGATACATCGATGTTTTTGTCTCGGAGAGGACTTTTTCTGTTTCTGAAGTCACTAACCTTAAATACCCCTTTCTGGTACTTACCCATCATATCTCCGTTGCCACTACCCTCATGTACTAATATCAGAAAATTAAAGTTGACACAAAATCATTAAACTCTTGCCCAGGAAGTATGTCGATAATCCCAGCAGAACAATTTTTGAAAACGTTTTTGCCTATTTTGCCGAAGGGACAAATAAGGGGATTTTTTATAAAGGGGCAGTAAAAGTCGCACGGCTTCAAAAAAGGGTCACATTGTCACTTTAGTCGCACAACGGTAACGCTATGCACCAGTGATATTAAGTGTGTTCGTTTACTTGCAAATTGTTTCTGGATCCTGTTCGTTTACTCCAAAAGTTCAGTAAATGAGGGCGAGAGAGCGCAAATTTTGATAGTTCGATGTTTGTCTAACCAAAAGTTGCGAGATTGAACAGCTGTTTTAAATCAGCTGTTTTATATAAGCTAAAAAAAGAAAATACAAATTAACAGAAGTAAGTTCACTCATAATTTTTTTATTACTTTGAATAATAATTGTGTAATATTTCAGAGGAATTTTAAAGGAAGACGGAAAAAAATTATTATTACACAGAAAAAAATGTTAACTCTGACTAACAAATGTACATACATAAAAAATGTATTCGAATATGTTAAAATAAAAAACGAATACATTCAGCGCATAAAATTGTCCGTCGTTTATTGAACTTTCACTGAAATGTAATATTGAAAATTTAGTAGGTTTTTCATTAGAAATAAAGGGCGGTCCAGCCATAATGCACGATGTTAATTACGTGTCACACCTAAACATCAAGTTTTTGCGCAACTTTATTTGACATTTCTTTGTTTGAGAGTTTGAAAAATTCAACGATGGAGAGGCACACAATTGGCGCTAATCAAGCTTGTGTAAGCATTTTACGAAAATACGAAATGCGTCCGCAGTAGATTCGTTAACAAGCAGAACTGGCGCATTTTGGGAATATAAGAATCCACAAGCTATTGTTGAAAAAGTGATGCATCTACAAAGAGTGAATTTTTGGGCTAGCGGCGTAAGTTGAACGCACTTCTTCTAACGGGATGGTGCCACTTGCCACACAGCCAATGAAACAATGGCTATCTCACGACAATGGCCACGATCATGTGATTTGACACCGTTGGACTTTATAATAAAAGTACTCGTCGCTTCAGTGCAATTACGTCAATAAATTGTAAAAGTAACATTTTGCGGGTAACACTTCACCACTGCATGCAAGAGATAAATGTTCTGTAAGGTTAAAAGGCTGTATGGTTTATTTCCCTAGGCTGCCGATTTGGCAGTACCCTAAAAGATTTATAAAACCGATTATGAAACATTTTTAGTTCACTCTTCTAAATTGTTTTTTACAAATTATACAAAAAAATTAAAATTTTTTTTGGAATAAGAGGTTTGAGTAATTTTATCGTTAAAACTGGAACTTGATTTGTGGGTTAAATGCTATATCACATTGTTTAACAAAAAAGTATTAACTCAAAAATTGCAAATGTTCAATATGAGGAAAAAAACTCGTTCTCTATAGTTTTAGTCCTCTTATATTTTGAAAGGATTTTCTTTGATAGACACACCGTATAATATTTTTGCCGTGAATAGAAATGACCTCTAAGTGCTGTTTCCTTAGATAAAATAAACATTATGTGATAGATATTTACGTTTATTAAAAAAATAATATTATAATACAATTTATGTTAATAATGCGGCAAATACTTATACAGGGTGTCCGCCGGGAAGGTATACTACTTTGTGTTGCCGCCATTTTGGTAAACATTAGTCTTGACAGTTCATATTTGGCAGTCGTAAAGTAGAAACGTAGCAAAGTTATTATGGAAAATATTCGATAAACCAACGTGTTTTAATCATAAAAACATTTTATCAAAATCAGTGACGATGAAAAAGTTACGTGAAATATTTGGGAGAAACAACGTGCCAACAATGTACTTTTTATCGCTGCTCAAGAAAGGGTTTAAAACAGTCGATCAACCTCAATTCGATGCCGTGCTGAATGTAATGAAAAACATGCTCCAAATGACTCGCATTTTGAGGCTGACACAGGCGGAAATTTATCTGATATTATAATTGCTGATATTAAATAAAACATTTATCCAATATATAATCCATTCTCTTTCCTGTAATCAAAAATTATAAACAAACAAAGTAGAATACCTTCCCCGCGGACACCCTGTATTATAACACAATTTAGGTTAATAATGCGGGAAAGCCTAATATCTTTAGTTATATTAATCGGTTAAACATACAGCTCCTATCGCTTTATTATAGACTTCCAAAGGATAAAGTACAAAAAGCCTTTGCTTCTATATAAACATTTTTAGTTTTTAAATTAATACATTTAAGTTGAACATGTGAGTTGAGATTTTATAGTGTTTGTGTTTTTTTATGTTTAATTGGAGGTCTAGTCATAGAAAATAATAACAAAAAATTATAAATTTCTAATAGAAAGGGGATTTTCTACTTATACGAGGGTTGCTATTTATATTTCGGGTCTGGCAATTAATAATATTGTTTTTTATAATATTCTCCTTTCAAGATCAATACACTTTTGCATGCGCAGAAACCAATTTTCGAAGCACTTTTTCCACGCCGATTGAGACTCCTCCAAAACATGATTTTTGAACGCTTCAACAGCTGCTTCGAGCGATGAAAAACGATGACCATGCGTTTTATTCTCGATGCTAGGGAATAAAAAGAAGTCAATGGGTGCCAAGTCAGGGCTGTACGGCGAATGACCCATCAATTCGACATCTTGAGTGGTCAAAGAGCCCATCGTTTCAGCTGATGTGTGAGAGCTCGCATTGTCGGGATGCAAAATGAACCGTCTTCTCTTATTATCTTTCCTTATTTCTTCGAACACTGGTGGCAAACAGATGATTGTATACCACTCAGAATTGTCCGTCCTACGTTTCACTAAAGGCACTGTGACAACATACATAACCGGTTATACCGAAATAGCCGGTTATACCGAAAAAAAACCCAATCATTTGCTTCGATGCACTTCTTCCAAGAACAACTTTTGTTGTTTCTGGCAAAGTGACCAAAGTTGGACGTCCTTCACGAAATTCATCCTGGAGCGAACGGCGCCCGAGACTGAACTCCTGGTACCAGCGATAAACAGTTGGTGGGTGATGGTGCTTCATCGCCAAAAAGTCGAAACAAGTTGTTTGCTTCGGGTTCATATGCATAGATCCATAATTCGTCACCTGTGACAGTGTTATACACTGGCTTTGAGCTACCGCAGTTATACATTTTCACCATCTCTTTTTTACCAATCCATACAAGTCTTTTTTTGAGCATTCGTCAAGTGATGTGGGATCCAATGAGAACAATTTTTTTTCCACGGCCAAATGAACATGCAATATCTTATAAATGCTTGTCATACAAATGCCCAAGCATGCCTCAATCTCACGGTCTTGCTTAATCAGTTCATATGCACAGCATCGATGGTTTCTGGCAAAGTGACTAAAGTTGGACGTCCTTCACGAAATTCATCCTGGAGCGAACGGCGCCCAAACCTGAACTCCTGGTACCAGCTATAAACAGTAGGTTTTGATGGTGCTTCATCGCCAAAAAGTCGAATCAAGTTGATTTAAACACTCTTGTCTCGATAACCCACGCCGAAAATCGTAAAAATCATCGCACGAAAATGTTTACGGGATAATTCAATTTTTTGACTGAGATGAATTTTTCAACACACTGTAAACAAAACAATTCGCCCTCAAATGACAAAACTTTCTAAGTGAAGTTATGCAAAAAAATTCAAAGTTTGCAATAAAAGTTCCAGTTTGCATCTGGGAACACTTCATGGTGAAGGTATGCTAAAAAATGTCAAAGTTTCCAATTGAAGTATAATAACCTCTATGCTTCAATATAAACATTTTAAAATTGCAAGTTAATAAACTTTAGTTGAACGTGTGAGTTGAGATTTTATGTTTGTATTTTTTTATGTTAAATTAGAGGTTAAATGTCGTATCGGTCAATTAACAGAAAAAAATAACAAGCAATTAAATATTTTTATCAAAGTAAAGGATTTTTTACTTATATTAACTTTAGCTTTTTCTACTTTAGATTTCTTTTTGAAAAAATTTTACTTCTTTTCGTCCCCAAATTCTGGCTACCCTGCTTGGTGGCACCTGAGATTGTGCCGCCCTGCCTTTGGCACCCAACTCTCGAACGGACAGTTTGTGACGCAGCGTTAAAGAGCCGAATGCAAATCTGACAATAAACATTTAAAATCGGAAAACATATAAATTTAGTGATTTGCCACAAGTGTGGAAGCCACAAAACTCATCACCAGTCTCGACACCAGCACAACAACACAACAGACACCGAGGATAATGCCAAAAAGCGAAATGAACGAAAACCTCAAAATATTAAATTTAAGCAAAAAACAAAACAAAAAAATGTTAAATTGTTTTTAACCAAGCAGCAAAAGACTTTTTGTTTAACATAAATATCCACATCCATATTAAACGCAACTGGACAAATGCAAAACATCCAGAGAGAGAGAGAGACCCTTCATAAAAAATTTAGGTCAAGTCATGGCGATTTTTTTGTTTTTGCTCCTCTTCTTTAGTTTTGGATGGGCTGCTGGTAAAAAATCCAAGCACAGAGACATGCGTCGCAGTTGACCACGAAAACTTAAAGGGAAAACAGCATACGAGGAGCGGGGAGGTAAACAGAAAAAAGTGACGAGTTGTTTGTTGCAACAAGATCAGAATCGTTCAGAAAGATGTCCAAAAATGCTGTACATTCTTTGCCCCAACATTAATGCACTTTTAAGCAAAAACTTGGCAGTGCGGTCGGCCGGTACGACCGACCCGGCCTCTCTAAATCATTTTCTATCTCAGAAATTAATTGCCCATATGATAACCGTGAAAATTGTCGGTCGGTCGGTCGGCGTGTGTTGTTTGTTCATTCCGAAGGTGCATTAATGTGAAATCAATTCAAAACATTCAATACATTTTCGATTCGATAGACTGCTTGAGACTGCACTACAGCTCCAGCTTCAAATCAGTTAACGAAATATAAATAAATAAAATCACTATTACTTTTTTTTGCCGCGTCGCGGCTTTTGTTGGCACTGCTTTTGGTATCTGTTTATTCTGCGATTTTTTGTCTTTTGGCCATAAGTATGTATCAACAACATTGTTGGTATTGCTGTTGCTGTTGCCGTTGCTGATAGTGTTGGGTGCTGGTGTTGTTGCTTTTGCTGTTGCTAATGTTTAGTGCAGCATAGAGAGATATATTGCCACAGCTGTGGTGTATATGATTGCGCGCGCCAAATGACAATCAACATTTAACGTAAATTGTGTCTGAACAGTGGATTTTTGTTGATCATTTTTTCCCCGTTCGGTTCTTTTTTTTTTGCCTATGCCCGACTAGAGTGTCTGAATGTTAGCAACATGTGGTTTTTTACTTTTAGATGGTGCTGTTGTTGTTGGCGGCGGTGGCGGTTGTAGATCTGCGGCGGCTGCCGTAATACCGGCTGTTTTAGCCAAATGTAAACAATGATGAATCATCGCCAGCTCTTTCGGCCAGACTATGAGTTGTTTTGATTTTGTTTACGATTTTGTGTTGGTATGGTAAACTTGATTTTAAGTCTGTTGTCTTTCTTGTTTTAATATTTTTTTTCGTTTTTAGACAATTTTGAATGGCTAACCTGGCAGATTTAGTTTTAGAAAGATTTTGATGGCAGAAAGCTATTAAAATCCTAAGAAAATACCTTAATTTTGGGGAATTTTCAAACTAAGCCATCCAATACACAATACGCGTCATGGATTTTAGCATTTATTTTTTTTCTAAATTTTTTTTTACATACACACAGAGAACAGATTTGTTGCCACAACCGATTTTTTTACCAACCGAAACTTGGTGGTTGCACGTACTATTCATGCATTCCATCGTTACAGCCGAATGTTGATTGGGAAGACAGCAATTTTTATTAGAGGGAACTGACACTTTCGGTTAAAGCAAACAATTAACGGTAATTCTAACAGACTACGAGGCTTGCTATATATATTTTTCGGGTCAGGCAATAATAACACAATAATTTATCATTGGAAATGGTTTTATTGTTTTTCAAATTATTCTACTTTCAGATCAACATACGTTTGCATGCGCCCAAACCAATTTTCGAAGCACGTTTTCCACTCCGTTTGAGACATCTCTTAAACATGATTTTTGAATGCTTCAACAGCTGCTTCGGGCGATGAAAAATGTTGACCATGCGTTTTACTTTTGATTCTAGGGAATAAGCAGAAGTCATTGGGTACCAAATCAGGGCCGTACGGTGAATGGCCCATCACTTCGACATCTTGAGTGGCCAAATAGCTCATCTTTTCCGCTGATGTGTGAGAGCTCGCATTGTCGTGATGCAAAATGATCCGTGTTCTCTTATTATCCTTCCTCATTTTTTCAAACACTGTTGGCAAACAGATGGTTGTATACCAATCAGAATTGACCATCCTACGTTCCACTAAAGGCACTGTGGCAACATGGCCGGTTATACAAAAAAAACGCATTCATTTGCTTCGAGGTACATCTTCCACGAACAACTTTTGTTGGATTTGGCTCGTCTTAAAAGACCCATACAGTCGATTGCTGTGTTGTTTCGGGTTCATATGCATAGATTCACGATTCGTCACCTGTGACAGTAATATACACAGCCTTTGAGCTACCGCAGTTATACTTTTTCAACATGTCTTTGCACCAATCCATACGAGCCTTTATTTAAGCATTTGTCAAATTATGTGGGATCCAACGAAAACAATTTTTTTTCATGGCCTAATGAACACCCAATATCTTGGTGATGCTTGTCATACTAATGCCCAAAGATGCCTCAATCTGACGGCATGTCACATGTCGGTCTTGCTTAATCAGTTCACGCACAGCACCGATGGTTTCTGGCAAAGTGACCGAAGTTGGACGTCCTACAGGAAACTCATCCTGGAGCGAACGGCGTCCGAGACTGAACTCTTGGTACCAGCGATTAAGAGTGGTTTTTGATGGCGCTTCATCGCCAAAAGTTGAAACAGGTTGATAAAAACACTCTTGTTGAAATTTAACCCACGCCGAAAATCGTAAAAAATCATTGCACGAAGATGTTCACGGGATAATTGTATTTTTTGACAGACATGAATTTTTCAACACACTGTAAACAAAAGAATTCGCCCTCAAATGACAAAACTTTCTAAGTGAAGTTATGCAAAAAAATTCAATGTTTCCAATAAAAGTTTCAGTTTGCATCTGGGAACACTAGTATTATCAGGACCCGAAATATAAATAGCTACCCTCGTAAGATGACTATTGAAACAGCATTTGTACATGAACTGATTTTTGTTAAAGATTGTTGGTTATAAGTACTTTTCGAAAATATGTAATATTTAGCCACATTGCAATAGGACAACTGATCAGAAAAAAGTACATCTTTGGATAGATGTTTTGATAAGCATTTCAGTGATGCCTCAATAGGAAAAAAATTAATTACGATACGAGGGCGACCACAAAACTAACTGGCCTGGCACATTTTCTATTTTACTAGCAACTTTTTTTTTGTTTTTTAAAAGCAATCTTTTATAAGCCATCTGTCAAACTTTCCGAAATATTTAATGATTATTTTCTTTGTTACAGGTGATTGAAGTAAACAAGTTTTATAATTTTTGAAAAATGGAAAATAAAGAGTTTCGTGCGGTAATTAAACACTTTTATATGAAAGGTTATACGCCACAATTAATCAAAGATGAATTGGATTCTGTTCATGTTGATAATGCTCCATCATACTCCACCGTGAAATCCTGGGTTCAACAATTTAAAATGGGTCGTCCAAGTACGGAAGATGAACAACGCTCTGGAAGACCGAAAACTGCTACTACTATTGAAAACATTAGAAAAATATTTAATGAAGTGACTAAAGATAGACGAATCAAGCTCAGAGAACTTGCTGATATTGTTAAAATACACGAAAAACTAGTTTGGAGTATTTTACATGATGAACTCCACATGAAAAAGCTATCCGCGAAAAAGGTGCCGCGTTTGTTGACTTTGCCCCAAAAAATCGTTCGTTAGATCAATTCCGAGGAGCTTTTAGCGATTTATCAGCGTAATCCAATAGAGTTCTTGCGCCGATTCATAACTGTTGATGAAACATGGATCCATCACTACATCCCAGAATGCAAAGAACAGTCAAAACAATGGATAGAAGCTGGTAAAAGTGGTCCCAAGAAGGCGAAAACTGTTAAGTCAGCAGGAAAAGTAATGGCCACAGTAGTTTGGGATGCAAGGGGTATAATATTTATTGATTATCTTGAGAAAGGAAAAACTATAAATAGTGAATATTATTGTGCATTATTGGATCGACCGCATTTAGAAAAAAAAATTTCTTTTTCATCAAGATAATGCTCCTTCACACACTGCATTTTTAACTCAACTTAACTGGCCGAATTACGATTTGAAATTGCTCTGCATCCACCATATAGTCCAGATTTAGCTCCTTCTGATTATTTCTTGTTTCCAAATTTAAAAAAAATTCTCGGTGGCAAAAAATTTTCGTCCAATAGCGAGGTTATTGCTGAAACTGAGGCATATTTTGAAGGTCTTGAAAAATGTTTAGCTCGTTTGTTTTATTTCGGTCTGTTGCTTTTACACATCGAACAGGGATTTACCGGCTCAAGACCTCTTGCTTCTATATAAATGTAGAAGCAAGAGGTCTTGAGCCGGTAAATCCCTGGTCTTGAAAAATCTTATTTTTCGGATGGAATTAAAAAACTTGAAAAACGTTTGATGAAGTGTATTGAGTTGGAAGGAGATTATGTTGAAAAATAAATAATAATAATTCCAAAAAAACGGTTCTTTTTATATTAGGCCAGTTACTTTTGCGGTCGCCCTCGTATTTGTTAATACAGTAGACGCTCACAAATTAAAACCACTTTGTTTTTCGGGTGGTTCTAATTTCCGAAATGTTTTAATTTCTGGACGTTTGATAATTTTACAAAAATAAGGCAAATACAATATTGTTATCCAATTTTGAGTATTTAATTAAGAAAAACGAAAATTCAAATAACATTTCAGTCAAACAATGAACATTAATGTTTCAAACTTAAAAAAATTCAGTGAAGTAAAGAAAAATGATATTCTGATTGCATCAAAATGCTGGTTCTAATTTCTAAGAGTTCTAATTTGTGAGCGTCTACTGTACTTCAAAAACGATCAAACTTTGCCCAATAAATACATTTTATGAACAAATGTCATTAGTATGTGATTTTTATATCTACACACTTCAACTGCATTTGATCATTCTATTAATTATTATTATCAATACGATAATGCCCAAAATATAAATGCAATTTCTGATGGAAATTAATTGCAATTAATTATTAACATGTATTCGAAAAAAAAACTAAATATAAAACTAATTCTCTGATAAAAAAAAAGTCGCCCAACAGCGACTGTAACGCCACCTAATCAACGAAAAACACCGAACCCACAAAAAAAAAGTAAATGGCGTTTTCAACACCACACTATAATTAAATAACGATTTACGCGCCACAACAAAGTTCAAACCAAACGATTCTACCCATTCCCCGCCCCAGTACCCCCGCTGATAACAAACCAAAACTGCCCGATATTATGAACGTGTTTTGGCGATACCGACTGAAGTGCTACAAGACAAAAGGCTGCAGCTCCAGCTGCATTTTCGATGCAGAGCCCAAATGCGTGCAAATAAAAACTGCTCGCTTCGTTGGACTAGTGGCAGCGCGATACGAAATGATTAAGAAAAATGAATTCGAAAATACAATTTTACAACGGCAAACCGCCAAAATACAAACTAAATTTAGACACCAGATTTTGAAATGGTCACCAGACACATACAAAATGATTAAGTTTAGTTCGCTGTTGTTTTTTTTTTGGAGGGGGGGGGGTCTTTTTATTCATTTATTTTCGTCTAAGGAAAAGAACAATAACTGGGCGTGGAGTGGACTGGGTCAGTTGGAGAAGAAAAAAAAACAGCTCAATGAAACGTCGGGTATACAAAAAAAACCTGCCAAAAAATGCCAATTAACCTAAAAATATCCACTCGACAATACAATCAAAAAAGCGCTCAGAAAAACAGCCCACTAAACTGAACAAGTACTTTTGGACAATGGCAACAACTACACCAACAACAAATTCAAAAGAATCGAAAAAACAAATTAAATTGCCAACAATAAGTCTAAGTCAAGTTCATTCAACTGTTTCGTATAGCCACCTCTATAGCAAGGGGAGTATTGACATTTTGTCATTTCGTATGTAACACATTTTGAGACGCTTTAGGCAAGTCCAACTGTCGGCAAGCGAAAAGCCCACTAGATTCCACCATATCCATGGTGTATGACTGATTTTAAAGGGGACTTTATTAAGCATGTCTGAATTTTTATTTTTAATAAATGCATCAGTGTGTGGGGCATATACGAAAACTTTATTGGTTATGATACAAAACTGTCTTCATACATATCGGCTCGATTGAAAGTTTTCTACCAATGATCCTCTGGATGGGTGATTGATGTCAGTTTTTTGTCATAACATAGCAAAACGTTAACTACGAGGGCGGTTCGGAAAGTTCTTAGCCTATCAATGAAAGAGAATAGTTAGTTTTTCAAAAATATTTTTATTTTTCAATATAATCTCCTGAAACTTCAATAAACTTAGTCCAACGCTTACCTAGCAATTCTATACCTTGATTAAAATAGTTTTCCTCAAGGTCTTTAAAATAGTGGTTTACAACTGTAATTGCATCTTCATTTGAGGTAAAACGCTTGCCAGCAAGGAATTTTTTTAGATTTGGGAACAGGTAAAAGTCACTCGGAGCTAAATCAGGAGAATAAGGTGGGTGGTCAAGCAACTCGTACTTTAATTCGTTGATTTTAGCCATTGTTAAAACACTCTTGTGCGCTGGTGCGTTGTTATTTTTTTGTGTTGTAAGCCAGGACGTTTTTCTCGAATTTGTACATTGAATTGATCTAAAAGGTTGCAATAGTACTCTGAATTTATTGTTTTACCCTTTTGCAGATAGTCAATCAATAAAATACCTTTGAAGTCCCAAAAAACCGGTGCCATAACATTACGAGCCGATTGAATTGTTTTTGCCTTCTTTGGGGCACTTCCTCCAGTTTCAGTCCATTGCTTGGATTGTTCTTTTGTCTCTGGAGTATAGAGGTGGATCCATGTCTCATCAACAGTCATGAAACGACGCTTAAAATCCATTTTATTTCGCTAAAAACGATCCAAACAAGCTTGAGAAATGTTCATTCATATGCGTTTTTGGTCGACTGTTAACAAGTGCGGCACCCATCTTGCAGAAAGCTTTTTCATCTGTAGTTCTTCATGCAAAATTAAATGGACTCGATCATTTGAGATGTCCATGATATTAGCTATTTCACGCACTTTTATTCGTCGATCATTTAATACCATATCATGCACTTTGGCTACAATTTCTGTTGTTGTTGCTGTTTTTGGACGTTCACTACGTGGTTCATCTTCAATGCTTGTACGACCACGTTTAAATTCAGCAACCCAATTTTTTACTGTTGCATACGAAGGAGCACTTTCACCTAACACATTCACCAGATCATTATGAATTTCTTGTCCCGATAAACCTTTTTTATGTAAATATTTAATGACACCACGCATTTTTAATTTTTCCATTGTAAAAAAATCGCGGATGCGTCTTTTGTGAACACCTGTTTCTATATGAAGGAGTTGCCAGATCGAAACAAAATTTAACATGTGTTCATAGCTAGGCTAAGAAGTTTCCGAAGCGCCCTCGTAGACTATAACCTTTTGAACTCTAGCATATTTTCTGAAACAATGTGCTTAATTTTGTAACAACTGAAAGGAGAGAAGCCACGAACTAACCCTACTGAAATTTGGTTATCGGTGCAAATTTTAATTTAAAATAAATTTCTTTTCCTTTTCAGAACCATTAGCTCTGAACGCTCTAAAATTGAAGCTTATCCAAAGTTGGGCCTCAGTTTGTTACAACTGAAAGAAAAGGAGTTGTGCTCCATGTTTATCATTCCGTTCGATTCAGAATTACCCTCTAATAACATATGCCCGGGCGTCAGTCTGTCCATAGAACGTTGTAATAAAAATACAGACTGCAAATATGAACCGATTTCAACAAAGCTTTGCTAAGCAAGTATTTACGTTTTGTGCTTCGATTCAGGATTACCATTGCGCGACCGTCCTTCTGTCCAGTGATCGTTGTAACAATCGTTTCTAAGTAGCTTCGCTATTGTTCAGTTTTGGGCCACGATCTAACTATACTGAAATGTATCTATCAGTCTATGTTTGATATAATACGAGGGTTGCTATTTATATTTCGGGTCCTGACAATACTAGTGTTCCCGGCTGCAAACTGGAACTTCTATTGGAAGCTTTGACATTTTTTAGCATAACTTCACTCAGAACGTTTTGTCACTTGAGGGCGAGTTGTTTTGTTTACAGTTTGTTGAAAAATTCATCTCAGTCAAAAAATGGAATTATCCCGTGAAAATTTTCGTGCGATGATTTTTTTACGATATTCGGCTTGGGCATTTGTATGACAAGCATCAATATGATATTGCATGTTCATTTGGCTGTGAAAAAAATTTGTTCTCGTTGGATCCCACATAATTTTGACGAATGCTCCAAAAAAGGCTCGTATGGATTGGTGCAAAGAGATGGTGAAAAGGTATAACTGAGGTAGCCCAAAAGCAGTGTTTAACATTGCCACAGGTGACGAATCATGGATCTCTGCATATGAACCCGAAACAAAACGGCAATCGATCGTATGCGTCTTCAAGACGAGCCAAATCCAACAAAAGTTGTTAGTGGAAGAAGTACATCAAAGCAAATGATTGTGTTTTTTTCGGTATAACCAGCCATATTGCCACAGTGCCTTTAGTGGAATTTTGAGTGGTATTCAACCATCGGTTTGCCAACAGTGTTCGAAGAAATGAGGAAAGATAGTAAGAGAAGATGGATCATTTTACATCACGATAATGCCAGCTCTCACACATCAGCTGCAACGATGAGCTATTTGAAAACTCAAGATGTCGAATTGATGGGCCATCCACCGTACAGCCCAGATTTGGCACCCAATGACTCCTTCTTATTTCATAGCATCAAGAAAAAAATGCATGGTCAACGTTTTTCATCGCCGCTGTTGAGGCGATCAAAAATATTTTGAAAAACATTAAAACCATTTCCAATGATCAATTATTGTGTTTTTGTTGCCGGGCCCGAAATATAAATAGCAAGGTTTTTGCTTATTTCAGAACCTGCAGCTCTAAAAGCCACATATTATGCCTAATTGCGACGAAATTTTATATTGAACATTATGAACGCTCTATAACACTAGTTTACAGCCACTATGGTCCAGAGTTCTTAATATATTTTTTCCTCCTAAACACGAAAATGAATTTTAAAAAATGTTCCTCTGATTAGTTTCCAAGATAGAATTTTTGGATTTTTTTTTAGATGTGTCAGCTTTTTGGACCATAACTTCTAAACGCTATTACCGATGTGATCAAGAGTGGTCTCAAATGAAAGGAAATTAGATTTTTTAAAACTTTTTTAAACAAGGTATTAAAAGTTCAATAGCTTTAGAAGAATTAGAAAAAAATATGAAAACAATAATAAAAAAATATAAAGGGTGTCCCAAGAAGAGCGCAATTTTTAAATGACTGATGCAGCAATTGAATTGTTTCTCTGGCTGTATGACATGTGGCGCCGTCTTGTTGGAACCACATGCCCTCCACATTCATTTCTTCAATTCTAGGCAAGAAAAAACTGGTTATCATTTCACGATACCAAACACCATTGACTGTTTGCGCTTGACCTGCCTCATTTTCATAAAAAAAAGGTCCAATGATTCCTCCAGCCCAAAAACCACACCACACAGTGACACGTTGAGGATGCATTTGCTTCTCGTGAATCACTCGAGGATTTTCCGCACCCCAAATGCGACAATTCTGCCTATTGACGAAGCCATCAAGATGAAAATGGGCCTCGTCACTGAAGATGATTTTATCGGCAAAATCAGCATTTTCATGTTGTCTCTCCAATACCCAATTAACGAACTCCCTTCGCTGTCCATGGTCAGCTGGCTTCAGTTCCTGAGTCAATTGAATTTTGTATGCCTGAAGATGCAAATCTTTCGTCAAAATTCGCTGCAAAGTGGATTTGGAGACACCAATTTGCTGAGCTCGGTGTCGAATTGAGGTGGATGGAGTTTGAGCGACATCATCACGTACAGCTGCGACATTTTCGGTCGATCGACCTGGTCGATGGCGCGTTGTTGTCTTCACATCACTAACAGACCCAGTTTCGGCAAATTTATCCATTAATCTCATTACAGTTGACTCTTTTGGAGCATTATTGTGACCCCAAATTGATCGCAATTTGCGAACTGTAGCCGCAAAACTTTCACCATTTTGGTAAAACAATTTCACAATGAGAGTGCGTTGTTCATTCTTACTAACCTCGTACCTTCTACTAACAAACAATAACAATTGTTCAAATGTCAAACAATGACACTTCGAATGTTGCCAGATTTAAAAATTGCGTTCTTCTTGGGACACCCTTTATAAATAAATTGAGCCTAAAGTTTGGACTTTCTCGAGCAAAACAAGATACTAAAAATTGGCCAACAAATGGTACGTCCTTGTAAATTTTTCGATCGTAAAGTTTTCGTTTGGGATTTATGGTCCAAAAGCTGAGGTAGAACAATTTGTCCACCCTCCCACTGAATGTTAGATCATCTTGTCGGTGTAGGGTATCTAAAATGCGTCCTGACTATACCATGCGCTGTTTCTTTTTTGCGATTTCCCTTTATCTCTGAAACCAAATGCACACAATGAAGTTTATAACGAACCAATAATCTATCCACGTAACCATTAAACCACTATTATCGCATACGCGAAAACGGGAGGGAAAAAAACTAATATTCAAAATTAATAATGATTTCGTAGAGTACGAATTACTTACAAACACTTGTCCAGCCAGACAGCCATTGTTATTCTTGATGTGTTGCTTTGTTTTGTTTCTTTTGGTATTATTTATTTGACATCGAACATATATTGCGGCTTTGTAATTATATATTTTAACCTCTGACCTCATGTTTGGTTGCACCGTCATGTCGACGGCTACCGTCTTTTGCGTGGCAAGTGGTGCGCTGCGAATTCGGTGCCATGCGTTTCTCTTGTATAATTTGGTTAACGTTTACAAGCCGTTTTCAATGTTTGAGGGTGTTGCAGCTTTGAACGCTCAATATCGTATGAATTGCGCGCATTACATGGGGTTGGCTGGTCTTGCCTGACAAGTCAGGCCTACTGTCAAAATGTTGGCTAACACACTTTGCAAAAAAAAAAAACAGCAACTGAAAAAACAGCATATAAGCTTAAGTTAGAGTTCAGTCATTTTCGGAAATAGAAAAATAAAGTAAAATCGAATAAAACTATTTGTTAACTTTTAAGCTTTGACAGATGTAGGACATTTTGTAGTTCAAATAAAGGGTGGCTTAAGAGGATCTATTTTTCGTTAACGAGTAAATGGTACACTAATATTTATTGTGCTTAGAGCGTTTTGGTTTTTTATTATAAGTACGTACACTATCGCCAGGACAATTCTTGCAAATTTGTTTCCAAAATCCTGGATCAGTTTGGATATGTTACGGTGCGCTTAATCTATTTAAAGTTTATCAATCCATTCCTTCCATCGTTCTTTGTCTGCTCTAAACGATAGTGAGCTTGCTTACAGTTGTATAATGGCCATGAAGAAACAATTGCTGATGTAGATCGTAGTAATGGAAAGACCCATATTATCCATCGCAACTGTCATCCACTTTATGGACCAGTCATCCACTAAATGCATAGATCCATGATTCGTCACCTGTGACAATGTTAAACACTGCCTTTGAGCTACCGCAGTTATACATTTTCAACATATCTTTGCACTTATCCATACGAGCCTTTTTTTGAGCATTCGCCAAATTATGTGGGATCCAACTAGAACAAATTTGTCTCAGGGCCAAATGAACATGCAATATCTTATTAATGCTTGTCATACTAATGGCCAAGGATGCCCTAATCTCACGGTATGTCACATGTCGGTCTTACCTAATCAGTTTACCAACAGCATCGTTGGTTTCTGGCAAAGTGACCGAAGGACGTCCCTTCACGAAATTCATCCGGGAGCGAACGGCATCCGAGACTGAACTCTTGGTACCAGCGATTAACAGAGGTTTTTGAGAGTTCATTATCGCCAAAAGTCGAAACAAGTTGATTTATCTTGTCTCGATATCCCACGCCGAAAATCGTAAAATATTATAGCACGAAAATGTTCACGGAATAATTCCATTCTTTGACTGAGAATTTTTCAACACACTGTAAACCAAACAATTCGCCCTTTCATCCACTTTATGGACCAGTCATCCACTAAATGGACCTCATTTAGACTACGACCTTATTTCATCTAATTCTAAAAATTAACTTATTTCATCTGGTCAATAACCTAAAGCCCTCACAACCTACTGTTTAAACGCAATACTCGTATGTTGCTGACTGAAGAATCTAATGAAGAGATACTTTTCTAAAGCGTAAGTGCTTTCTTTTTGCCTCAGGAGTCCTTATGAATCGAACTGTGTTATTAAATTAACGCCTTTTCTAAATTTGAGCCCTTATGCTATGGCCCTATGAACTGACGAAAAGTCACCAATAAATATGGACTCAGAACGAAATTTCAAATCCAAAAATGCAAGTATTTTGGAGATTTGGATTATCTTAAGTCATTTACTCGCAAAAAACCCTGGTAAATACTTCAACTTCAAAATTACCATCGAAAAAATTACGCAGGGCCCAAGCCTTTATAACGAAGAAGCTAATGGACATGTCAAGAATCAAAAATCTTTAAGGTTGAGATACGTTCCTTAAGCGTAAGTGCTTTATTTTTGTGACGGGTGGCAACCTGGGTCCGCACTTCTTTAAAAATGATAATGAGAAACGATGTTGTTTTGTTGTAGCGACACAAACAGTGCCGAAGGGATAGCCCTTGGCCGAGGAGCTACGAGGGTTGCTATTTATATTTCGGGTCCGGCAATTAAAACACAATAATTTATCATTGTGAATGGTTTTAGTGCTTTTCAAAATATTCTCCTTTAAGATCAATACACTTTCGCATGCGCTCAAAACAATTTTCGAAGCCCTCTTTCCACTCCGATTGAGAAACCTCCAAAACATGATTTGTGAACGCTTTAACAGCTGCTTTGGGCGATGAAAAACGTTGACCACGCATTCTTTTCTTGATGCTAGGGAGTAAGAAGAAGTCAATGGGTGCCAAACCAGGGCTGTACGGTGGATGGCCCATCAATTCGACATCTTGAGTGGTCAAATAGGAGCTCATCGTTTCAGCTGATGTGTGAGAGCTCGCATTGTCGTGATGCAAACTGATCCGTCTTCTATTATTATTTTTCCTCATTCCATCGAACACTGTTGGCAAAGAGATGGCGGTATACCACTTAGAATTGACCTTCCTACGTTGCACTAAAAAGTTCTTCCACGAACAACTTTTATTGGATTTGAATCGTCTTGAAAGACCCATATGGTCGATTACTGTTTTGTTTCGGGTCCATATGTGACAATGCTATGCTCTGCCTTTGAGCTACCCCAGTTATACTTTTTTAACATCTCTTTGCACCAATCCAAACGAGCCTTTTTTGAGCATTCGTCAAACTATGTGGGATTAAACGAGAACAATTTTTTTCACGGCGAAATGAACATCCAATATCTGTCAAATGTCAAAGTTTCCAATGGAAGTTCCAGTTCGCATCTGGGAACACTAGTATTGTCAGGACCCGAAATATAAACAACCGTATTTCTTCGGGTCAATCCGGTGCATAGAACCGGCTGCCGTGGGATTGAATGAGAAACGTCATGAACCTTACCGTCAATGACGACCCCTGACTATGCATGATGGCCGATTCTTTTATGCCTCAATTAAATAAAGGGTGTTTTCTTAAGAGGTGTGATTTCCTTTTGACCACACTTTTTTTATTTGGCGATTTTGTCACTGTCACTTAATTTATGCTCAGTTTGGTTTGCCATTTCATAATGAATAGACTTACTCCGAAAGAACGTTTGCAAATCATGGAAATAGTGGCCCAAAACGTGATGGCCACCGATTCAAAAATATTTTGTTCAGCGTCAAATGAATACGTTAATAACCAAAAAGGTCGCACTTGGAGTTATGAAAAACACCAAGCCATTGTTGGGAAGCCGTTACATCCGCAAGAATTCACTGTTTGGTGTGACTTATGGGCAGAGGGAATAATTGGTTCATATTTCTTAAAAAATTAAGATGGCCATAATGTTACAGCCAATGGGGAACACTATGGAGCCATGATTAATGACTTTTTCATCCTGAGTTGGAAGATATTGAAGTAGACGACCGATGGTTCCAACAAGACGGCGCTACATGCCATACAACCAAAGAAACAATCAATATTTTGAAGGAAACTTTTGGTAAGCGCATTATCTCGCTTCGTTAATCTGTGGCGTGGCCTCAAAGATCGTAGGTATTTTTGTGGGTTAATGTGAAGTCGCTTGTCAACGCAGATTGACGCCTTGGAAGACAATATTCGGCGCGTTATTGCTGGCATACAGCCCCAAATGCTGCCAAAAGCGGTCGAAATTGTGCTTCTCGGCAGAAATTTAATCCAGCCAGCCTCGACGGCCACTTGCCCGACATCGTTTTTAAAACATAATGGCAAACCCTTATCTTTATCGTAGAGCTAAATTCTTGATCATAACTTTAAATTATAGGCGTTCTATTTCTTCTTGAAACAGATACGTCTGAAAAAAGCACTCACTACTAAGGATTTTACCATATCATTAAACCTTAAAATTACGCCAATTTGTAATGAGTATAAATCGGAATTGTATGCCGTAAAAACACGTTTAAGGAGCTCTCATATGCACTAAAAAATATGTCGCTAAAATATGAAAATATGAATAACATGAATATTGGATAACATATCGGATAACATATTTTCTCCCCTTAAGGGATAAACACTATCCACTCTTAGTACCCATTTCGCACTTATCGTAAGTCAACAATTTTGGAAACGCTTGTACCTTTATAAGATAGCACATATCGCACCTGTCCAATGAAAGGATATTTGCTCAAAGCAATTAATTTTCAGGTAATCTAGATTTTGAGAGGCATGCCATTATTTAATCAAGTAGTTAAGATATCGATGGAAATGTTACAGTGGTAGATATAAGCACTACGAGTATAAATTGTTTTCTTAAAAAAGTGTCGTTTGGTCAATTTTGAACCAATACCCCTTTCGAAGAAGTGCGATATTATTATAAATAATTTTGTATATATGACAGCGCATAGAGAAAGGGTACTAAGGGACCAATTTTCATTTTTTTTTTTGATGTGCACAACATCTGAGCATCGAATGAGACCCCAAATATCCCATGCCCCAAAAGTGTTCCCTCCCAGAGATATGCGCATTTTATGAAAGTGAAGTCTACGATTCTAAGCGCAAATAGATAGGGACCTAATCTTTAAAATGGCTCTCGTGAACAAAACTGGTTTTTAACCTTAGGTCACTTTCTATTTTGCGCGTCACATATACAAAATATGAGTTTAAACCTTTTTGTTAACAAAATATGCAAAATACGAGTATGCACAAACAAATCAATGGCGTTTTAAATCGTTGATTCGCAGAAAAATTGAACTGAAAACACATTTAGACTAACGACAAAAAATATGCATTTGCATAGAATTTTGATCCCTAGTAAGAAGTTTTATTCTAAAAATCCACTTGCTACTTTTTATCCTTTTATATTAAGCATTGATAGTTGGTAACTAGTTTAATGGGGGGCCACAGTATATTGAGCCTAGATTGTTGGTAACTAGTTTAATAAGGAGCCCACAATATTTTGAGCCTAGATTGTTGGTAACTAGTTTAATAAGGAGCCCACAATATTTTGAGCCTTATATCCAATACTTTGTGTATGAATACAAAATTTTTAATATAATGACAAAATTATGACTTTTTTAATTACAAACCTAGAGTGGAGCACCGATAAAAACATCTAACACTTGCTGACGGCGGTTTTTGCTTTTCATAAAGTGTATTTTCTGTCCTGAACCGGAACGTTCCAGTGGGTACCGGTCAAAGAGTATAAGAATTATATCGAACACAGGACGCTGGTTCGACTGAAATTTCCCTTTCGTTCCTTTAATTCTTTAATTCCAGTAATTCCCAAAAATGTTGTAGCCGTCGTGCTATCACATCACTATTGCTGCTCTCATCTGAAAAAAACGAAGGTGTTTTATTAAAAAAAAAACGTACGTCTTTAATGTATTTGTTTTTTTTTTAACGGCTTCTTCATGCTATTCTTATCATTTCAAAATTGCAATTTTTTGGTTTAATTAACCAAAACACATTTGTAAATGAAATCAACACAATAGGCGAATAAAACACGTTTTACGTTGAAAAAATACAAACAGAATTTAAAGCACAATTTCATTTAAGACATTGATTAAGTTTGTTGAGATTTTCAAAAGATTTTTCCGCAACAAACAAAAAAAAAATAGAATTTACAAACAAAAAACACACACACACACTCGTACTTATGGACACACGAAATCTGCAGTCGAAACTTAGACTTTATTAGCAGCAATACAACTCATACTATGTAGCGTGGTTAACAACGAAGGCACAGTGGGGATTTTGCTAAAATTTTAAGATATAACAAGATGCGAAAAACAAGCTTAAGATGGGCAGGACCGACTGCGTTATCACAGCGCAGATGATTTCGCGTATTTGCCAGGAGTTTGTTAAAAGGCGGACCTAATATGTGACTTCTAGAGCTGGAGGGACATATTTCGTTGTGGCTACATTAAAACATAAACCTATCTGGTCAATTTGTACGACGTGTTACTGTTTACCACTCGAAGGCCAATTCTGGTGTCTTCCTACGGTCTGAACGTCTATCTAACAGATCTTGCCATTTTCTTCGTTGCCAGGAGCCTGAAGATATCCTCCACCTAACAATATGCCACACTCTTTACTAAATAGACTGCAGAAGTAAGGCTACCCTTGAATGTGAATGTGATGCCAAGCTAGTTCAGACACACCACTGCTTTCTAAATTAAGCTGATAAGTAAAAAAAATGTTGTTCTGATCTCCCACCGGCAGCAATTGGGACACAGCAAGTACACCTTCTAGACATCTTGTAAAGATCAGTGGTGAAGGCTGCAGCATTGAAGATACGAGGGCGACCGCAAAACTAACTGGCCTGGCACATTTTCTGTTTTACTAGCAACTTTTTTGTTTTTGTTTTTTAAAAGCAATCTTTTATAAGCCATTTGTCAAAATTTCCGAAATATTTAATGATTATTTTCTTTGTTACAGGTGATTGAAGTAAATAAGTTTTATAATTTTTAAAAAATGGAAAATAAAGAGATTCGTGCGGTAATTAAACACTTTTATATGAAAGGTTATACGCCACAATTAATCAAAGATGAATTGGATTCTGTTCATGGTGATAATGCACCATCATACTCCACCATGAAATCCTGGGTTCAACAATTTAAAATGGGTCGTTCAAGTACGGAAGATGAACAACGCTCTGGAAGACCGAACTGCTACTACTATTGAAAACATTAGAAAAATATTTAATGAAGTTACTAAAGATAGACGAATAAAGCTCAGAGAACTTGCTGATATTGTTAAAATACACGAAAAACAATTTGGAGCAAGATGGGTGCCGCGTTTGTTGACTTTGCCCCAAAAAATGTCCGTTGGACCAATTCCGAGGAGCTTTTAGCGATTTATCAGCGTAATCCAATAGAGTTCTTGCGCCGATTCATAACTGTTGATGAAACATGGATCCATCACTACATCCCAGAATGCAAAGAACAGTCAAAACAATGGATAGAAGCTGGTAAAAGTGGTCCCAAGAAGGCGAAAACTGTTAAGTCAGCAGGAAAAGTAATGGCCACAGTATTTTGTGATGCAAGGGGTATAATATTTATTGATTATCTTGAGAAAGAAAAACTATAAATAGTGAATATTATAGCGCATTATTGGATCGGTTGAGTGAAGAAATCAAGATAAAACGACCGCATTTAGAAAAAAAAGTTATTTTTCATCAATTTAAGGCTCCTTCACACACTGCATTTTTAACTCAACAAAAACTGGCCGAATTACTATTTGAAATTGCTCCGCATCCACCATATAGTCCAGATTTAGCTCCTTCTGATTATTTCTTGTTTCCAAATTAAAAAAAAAATCTCGGTGGCAAAAAATTTTCGTCCAGTAGCGAGGTTATTGCTGAAACTGAGGCATATTTTGAAGGTCTTGAAAAAACTTATTTTTCGGATGGAATTAAAAAACTTGAAAAACGTTTAATGAAGTGTATTGAGTTGGAAGGAGATTATGTTGAAAAATAAATAATAATAATTCCAAAAAAACGGTTCTTTTGATGTTAGGCCAGTTACTTTTGCGGTCGCGCTCGTATGTAGTCCTGGGCTACAAAAGTTAATTATCGATCTGTCTTATCGTAACTTTCGAAATGTGAGCATAACTGGATTTAGTTTGTAGCTTCTGGAGCAACAATGCCTCAAATCAGTTGGGACCTTTTTGTGGAAGCTACTCGTAGTCTTAACAGGGATCAATCAGGTCCATGATTACACTTAGCAAATTATTTCTAATTTTTCTTTAAAAGGCCCCACTGTGCAGCACGGCTGCATATCAACAGTGGTATTAGTGGTTCTGGTGTCGGCGGTAAATGTGGTAAGTAAGGTGGCTCTTAAAAGAGTGATTCGTATGATGGTGGTAACGCATACACTCACACTTACCAAAGCATTGTGGACCGGCTGCTTGATGACGCCGCACCTTAAATGCACAATTGTAGCCAGCCAGCAGTGGTGTTGTTGTTGTTGCTATTATTGCAGCTCTCAAATGTTGTTGTGGTTATAATAAATGCAACTAAAAACACAACATTAATATAATAAATACCGTCCACGCAATTTATTTACTTCTAAACGTTAGTAACGTTAGCTCTAACTTCAACCAAAAAACAAAAACAAAACTTACTAAACGCCAAGCTCACACACCAGAAGAAGCAAAAAAAACACAGAGAGACACAAACCAAGTTAAAACCCAACGTAATCGTGTGGAAAACATGAAGCATTATACGGATCGTTTGGTCTCAGTTTACTTTTTTTCCCTGCTACCGCCTCAATCACTTAGCTGACTAAACGACTACGTGTGCAGCGACCGACCGACTGTGGCTCAAAACGAAAACGTTAATATATTTGTAAACAAAACGCCAGAGGATCGTTTTCGCTTTGGTTCGGTCAAACGAAGTCTGGTTAGATCTACCGGTTCGTGTGAGAAATTTGTGGCAGATGGAGGAAGCGAAAGCGCGTAACCGAAATTCTAACTGTGAATGACAAAATGTTGACAGGTTTAATTGCAAGAACCATTGGGCTGCCATGATCTGCCTGTTTGTAGGAAATTCTCTTTCGTACTCAATTCATGAATGAGTCATGAGGATTATCCATAACATGCAGCCCATTAAGGACAAACGAGGAAGCTTTTAACATGACTTAAAGATGAAGCTCTAACTCGTAGAGTCGTGGCACTAACGGCATAGAAATACAGCCGCTGAAAAATATTAGATGTTCTCACCCGGATCTGAGCCTGGTCTTTTTTGTATGCTTGTCGGGCAAACTTACCATCACACCACAACGGTGAGACAAGAGGATCTGATTTTTTTAAAAAAAAAATGGAAAATACCGGAAATTCGGAAATATTGCAACCACACACGATGTAAATTGTGAGTAAAACCTTAAAGTCAAGGTTTATTGCCCAACTTAATTTGACATTTCTTTGTTTCAGTATTTGAGAAATTCAACCATTGAGAGGTAAGCAGCGCGTTAAGAAAAATATTTAATGAAGTGACTAAAGAAAGACGAATAAAGCTCAGAGAACTTGCTGATATTGTTAAAATACACGAAAAACAAGTTTGGAGTATTTTACATGATGAACTCCACATGAAAAAGCTATCCGCAAGATGGGTGCCGCGTTTGTTGACTTTGCCCCAAAAAATAGTCCGTTGGACCAATTCCGAGGAGTTTTAGCGATTTATCAGCGTAATCCAATAGAGTTCTTGCACCGATTCATAACTGTTGATGAAACATGGATCCATCACTACATCTCAGAATGCAAAGAACAGTCAAAGCAATGGATAGAAACTGGTAAAAGTGGTCCCAAGAAGGCGAAAACTGTTAAGTCAGCAGGAAGAGTAATGGCCACAGTATTTTGGGATGCAAGGGGTATAATATTTATTGATTATCCTGAGAAAGGAAAAACTATAAATAGTGAATTGTGCATTATTGGATCGGTTGAGTGAAGAAATCAAGATAAAACGACCGCATTTAGAAAAAAAAGTTATTTTTCATCAAGATAATGCTCCTTCACACACTGCATTTTTAACTCAACAAAAACGGGCCGAATTACGATTTGAAATTGCTCCGCATCCACCATATAGTCCAGATTTAGCTCCTTCTGATTATTTCTTGTTTCAAAATTTAAAAAAATTGCTCGGTGGCAAAAAAATTTCGTCCAATAGCGAGGTTATTGCTGAAACTGAGGCATATTTTGAAGGTGTTGAAAAATCTTATTTTTCGGATGGAATTAAAAAACTTGAAAAACGTTTGATGAAGTGTATTGAGTTGGAAGGAGATTATGTTGAATAATAAATAATAATAATTTCCAAAAAAAAAACGGTTCTTTTTATGTTAGGCCAGTTACTTTTGCGGTCGCCCTCGTACATGTGGGAGAATTGTGCGCAAATTTTAGCCGGGTCGGTAGGAAATGAGAAAACATCTGTGAATGCTCGCCCAGTTCCTTCTGTCATCGGGCCGCACTTCTTCGAATATAAGGTCGGCCAAGCAGTTACCGTAAATTGCGTTGCCGAGATGATAACCGACTTCTTGTGGCCAGATATTGTGGATATGGTCCTGGACGATACGTGGTTCCAGCAGAATGTTGCCACTTGCCACATAGCCAACAAAATAGTGACTCTTTTGCACAAGAAATGCGATGGCGATGTTAATTGGCCGCCACGATCATGTGGTATGACTCCGTTGGATTTCTTTCTTTGGGGATTTTTAAAACAAGTGTACGTCAATAAGCCAAGAGCAATTCAAGAGCTAAAGGATGAGATAATTTGGCACATTATCGAAATTAAACATCCATTATGTCTTAGAGTCTTTAAAACGGAACATCGGATAGAGGTATGCCACCGAAGCCGTGGCAAGCTTTTTGCCGAAATTTGGTTCATACATAATTGTCATAGATTCTACTATCATTATAAGAAATACTATGTTAATTCTCTAATGGGGGTAGTAGGTCTCGACCGACTTAAGACTTTCTTAATAGCACCCATGCATCAAACGTCACTGTAATAGAGCTTTATTTTACTTTCGATATCGCTCAAATTTAGTATTTTGCATTACGAAAGATCTATAAATACCACTAAGACTAAAATTTGTTATATATCCCCCGTAAAAACCCTCTTTCCGATGTGCAGTCCTGGCGCTTAACACATTAGGTTTCCCTGCTGAAATTTAACCATACGAGGGCAACCGCAAAAGTAACTGACTGGCCTGACATAAAAAGAACCCTTTTTTTTGGAATTATTAATTATTTTTTAACATATTTTCCTTCCAACTCAATACACTTCATCAAACGTTTTTAAAGTTTTTTAATTCCATCCGAAAAATAAGATTTTTCAAGACCTTCAAGATATGCATCAGTTTCAGCAATAACACCTCGCTATTGGACGAACATTTTTTGCCACTGAGAAATTTTTTTAAATTTGGAAACAAGAAATAATCGGAAGGAGCTAAATCTGGACTATATGGTGGATGCGGAGCAATTTCAAATCGTAATTCGGCCTGTTTTTGTTGAGTTAAAAATGCAGTGTGTGAAGAAGCATTATCTTGATGAAAAAGAACTTTTTTTTCTAAATGCGGTCGTTTTATCATTATTTCTTCTTTAAACCGATCCAATAATGCACAATCATATTCACTATTTATAGTTTTACCTTTCTCAAGATAGTCAATAAATATTATACCGCTTGCATCCCAAAATACTGTGGCCATTACTTTTCCTGCTGACTTAACAGTTTTCGCCTTCTTGGAACCACTTTTGCTAGCTTCTATCCATTGTTTTGACTGTTCTTTGCATTCTGGGATGTAGTGATGGATCCATGTTTCATCAACAGTTATGAATCGGCGCAAGAACTCCATTGGATTACGCTGATAAATCGCTAAAAGCTCCTGGGAATTGTCCCAGGAGCAAAGTCAACGAACGCGGCACCCATCTTGCGGATAGCTTTTTCATGCGGAGTTCATCTTTAAAAAGTACTCCAAACTTGTTTTTCGTGTATTTTAACAATATCAGCAAGTTCTCTGATCTATATTCGTCTATCTTTAGTCACTAAATTAAATATTTTTCTAATGTTTTCAATAGTAGTAGCAGTTTTCGGTCTTCCAGAGCGTTGTTCATCTTCCGTACTTGAACGACCCATTTTAAATTGTTGAACCCAGGATTTCACGGTGGAGTATGATGGTGCATTATCACCATGAACAGAATCCAATTCATCTTTGATTAATTGTGGAGTGTAACCTTTCATATAAAAGTGTTTAATTACCGCACGAAACTCTTTATTTTCCATTTTTCAAAAATTATAAAACTTGTTTATTTCAATCACCTGTAACAAAGAAAATAATCATTAAATATTTCGCAAATTTTGACAGATGGCTTATAAAAAATTGCTTTTAAAAAACAAAACAAAAACAAAGTTGCTAGTAAAACAGAAAATGTGCCAGGCCAGTTAGTTTTGCGGTCGCCCTCGTATATAGTAGCCCTCGTATTAGGACTATACAAGCCTTCTGTATAACTTCGCGCTGTTGTATATCATGAAGTCGATCCAAACCAAATTAGCCTTTTCTTAGGTTTGGCCTTTTTCGACAATTTGTAATTGTAACTCCGTGGCAACCTAACAATTGAAATCTATATTTAAATAATTTATTTCGAATATATTTTATTTGTTTTAATGAAATTAGTTAAGATAGGACTAAATTTCATCGTGGCGTGTGATGATTAAGAGGTCAGATGGAAAATTAGGCCATTTAAATACAAATGCGTTGACGGAAGTCGCCTAGAATAGTGCAAAAATCAAATGTGTGCTCGTACACCTTGAGTTATGAATGACACAGGCATAATATTAATTAGTGTATGCAGCTTCTGTGATATGATGTCATTTCCCCACAATCTGATTTAGTAAAGAACAGCATAGTTTTTCTTTTTGTAAAAATATCTTTTATTTAAATATATCATTTTCAATTTTCAATAAAACAAATTTAAACTTAAATGACGGAACAGCGCGTTTTGTTTCCTGAACACTTTACAAAACCAAAAGACACTTAAATAAATGGCACAGTGATAGACTGATTGATATACACACGGGAATCGGTCAACACTATAAGTATAGATGATTTGTCCGATAAAAAAGTAGGTAAAATTATAAATCGAAATGCTTAAATATAATGACAATAAATATAATGTAATTAACAAATGGGAGTAAAATAGATATGGTTTTAAAATATACAAAGAAATGAATTTCAACAAATATACACAGCGAGAGAGAATAACAAGTTTTGAGTGAATACAAATAAATAAGTATTGATTGATAATAGGATTGTAAATATATAATAAATAACAAATAACAATAGTATAACGATATAGTAGTTTTATGGTTACTTATACATATGGTAATGAGTTTTCTACTCATTTGAGTTTGTTTGAAAAAAATTAAAAAAAAACTTACGATAATTGATATGCATTTATGCAGATGCTAAGAAATAGTTATGTTTGACTAGACAACCGATAGACAGACACTTGATATATTGGCCACAAGAATTCAAATATTAATTAGAAAAATTATTAAAATATTCTTAAGCTGTCTTAATGTACGACTAAAGTTGTCTGGTTAATTGTAAGAAATAAAATAAGTTATAAATTGAAAAGAAAAAAAATTGATATTTACAATAAATATAAGTAAAATATCCTATCTAAGAATTGTCCCTTACAGAGTAAAAATAATACCCTTTGCTAATATTTGGTACTGTTTCGAAACAATTTAGATCTTTGGTGCCCTAAACAATTAAAAAAAAGTTCTTAAACGACCTGATAATGCGAAGCTAAGCTAAACTTTTGGTTGTCCTAAACTGAAATAAGTGAAATGGGCTATAATTTCTATAGTTCCTAAAATAATAAAAGAGATTTTTAAGCTAAGCTAACTTTGGTGGTCCTAACTAGAATGAAATGATAATTTTTGGTTTGAGAATTTTCCAATTAAGTGCCGACTTGAAAGTCGCACAAAGTTTGGTTTTTAAGCTTTGCTAACTTTGGTGGTCCTAACTAGAATGAAATGTCAATATTTGGCATGGATTTTAAGCTAAGCTAACTTTGGTGGTCCTAACTAGAATGAAATGTCAATATTTGGTATAGATTTTAAGCTAAGCTAACTTTGGTGGTCCTAACTGGAATGAAATGTCAATATTTGGTATGGGTTTTAAGCTAAGCTAACTTTGGCGGTCCTAACTAGAAGAGAAGTATAATTTGAAGTTAAGCTCACTTAGGTGGTACGACCTAGAATGACAGAGACTTTTCCGAACGAGGGAAACTTCATTGAACGAGAGATGCTTCATCAAACGAGAGAGATAGATAGATAGAGAGAGAGAGAGAGAGAGAGAGAGAGACTTGATCCAACGGTTAAGTTTTATACAAATGACAGAGTCGTCATCAAACGAGAGAAAGAGACTTGATCCAATGGATAAGTTTTTCTCAAATGAGAGTCGTCATCAAACGAGAGAGATGGAGAGAGAGAGAGACTTGATCCAACAGATAAGTTTTCATCAAATGAGAGACTCGTCATCAAACGAGAGAGAGAGAGAGAATCCTTCAAAGGTAAGGAAGATCCTTCAGTAAACGATTCGAGAGAAATTTCATCGAACGAGAGAGAGACATTATCGAACGAATGTACTTTCATCAAACGAGATAGACCTTATCGAACAAAATATGAATTTGAAGCTAAGCTAACTTTGGTGGTGCGAACTATAATGGGAGAGAGACTTTTTCGACTTAAAAGTAACTTTCAAGACAAACAAAGTATAAATTTGAAGCTAAGCTAACTTTGGTAATCCTAACTGGAATGAAGTGAGAATTTTTGGTTTGAAAATATGCCAATTAAGTGCCAATTTGAAAGTTGCACAAAATTTGGATTCTAAGCTAAGCTAACTTTGGTGGTCCTAACTACAATAAAACGTCAATATTTGGCATTATTTTTTAAGCTAAGCTAACTTTGGTGTTCCTAACTAGAATGTGAGAGAGACTCCGTCGACTTCTTTGCTCTAAACGAAATATTAATTTGAACTTTGGTGGTGCGAACTATAAAGAGAGAAACTTCTTCGACAACTTTAACGAACGAGAGAGACCTCGTTAAATGATGTGTAAATTGAAGCTTAACTAACTATAGGGGTCCTTAATAGAATGAAGTGATTATATATTGGTAGGAGAAATAGCAAGTTGCACGAAATGTGGATTTCAAGCTAAGCTAACTTTGGTAGTCCTGACTGGAGTGAGAGAGAGACAGAAACTTCGTCAATAACGAGTTAATATCCACATGGAACGAAGTATAAGATAAATGCTAAGCTTACTTTAGGAGTGTGAATGAGAAAGACTTTAACGAAATCGTAATCGAACGAGAGACTTTGTTATACGAGAGAGACTTTATGAAACTAAATATGAACTAGAAGCTAAGCAATCTTTGATGGTGCGATTGAGAGTTAAAAAGAAAAAGTTTTTGTCGACGAAAAAATAATTTTGTAACCGTCGAAGTTTGGGTTTTAAGCTAAAATAAAAGAAATTGATTTTGTGGAGTCAAACCAAATAAAAGGAGAAATCTACGCTATAGACATACTAATTAATAATTTCCTGAGATTTCTAAACTTCATTAGTGTTTAATTAAAAAAAATAATTATGCTACGTTAAATTTTTACGATGACACAAATGAAAATTATTTCATACAATGACACATTGAAGAACTCTTAACGCATAAGAGTGTGAAAATGTTTAACATTTAAGATCTATCCCTGAGAATTCTAAAATTCACTATTTTTACTCTTAAATTGTAACTTTAAATTATAAAAAATATTTACACTGAAGCAAATGAGAATTATTTTACAGAAAACACACCTAAAAACACACGACTCGTGCCCTACCGAAAATTAAAGAGTAAAGGTTTTAGGTTTAAGATAAAATCCTGAGAACGCTAAAATTGTATAAAAAAATAACTTTAAATTAAAAATATTTACACTGAAGCAAATAAGAACTTATTTACAAAGAGTCACGCCCAAAAATCAAATTTTAAAAAAGGAAAATTCCTGAGAATTGTAAATTTTTAAATAAAATATTTACACTGAAGCAATTGAGAATTATTTCACACAAAATTCATTATAAGAAATCTCACTAGCAATGCCTTCTAAGAGAACTCAAAAAAAATTAAAGAGAGTAATTAACACCCTATGCCCCTGATTATTCTTAAGTTAAACTAAACTTTTTTACCTGCGAATTATTTCACTCTGCCTAATAATCACTCATCTGCTGAACGAGCGGATGAATTTGAGCATTTTGCATGTGATAATCTTCCTCGGTATCATTTTCACTGCTATCCTCCACACTGCCGGCATAATAGATTCTCTGCTGATTCGACATTTGATGAGAGGGTAGCATATTCTCATCGTAGACCGGTGAGTGGCCCGCATTAGCGAAATTATTTTGCAAACCTTGCAAATGTTGCTGCAGCTGCTGATGATCGAAACCGCTGATTGCTTCCGAGGGAGAAGGTGATTTCGATTCTGGGCCACTGTGAGGCGGTGATGATTGACAACCGTTTTGCAGATGTTTACCCAAGAGAGACATTCGGGAGAAGGATTTCGTACAAGAGGGGCAGGAGTATTTCTTAACATCCGAGTGAGTTTGCATGTGAGCCCTTAAATTGGAACGATCGGCAAAGGCACGATTGCAGTGCTGACAGCTAAATGGTTTCTCACCCGTGTGGGTGCGAATGTGACCTTGCAACAACCAGGGCCTTGAGAAAGCCTTGCCGCAGATGGGACACTTACAGGGCAAAGTATGCGTACGAATGTGCATTTTCAAAGCTCCCAAGCTGACGTAGGTTTTATCGCAATTTTTGCAGTTGAACACTTTTTTCACCTGGTTACCTTCAGCAGCAGGGCAATGAAACTGTTGATGTTTGGTGAGGCCCGAAAAGGTGGAATACGATTTGCCACAGTCGTTGCAGTGATAGCGTGGAACGCCCACTGGTTTTTGCATCGATTGTGACGAAGCCAAGGCGGAGGCCTGTATAAGAGCTGCTGCCTGATCGGTGGTGAATTCAGTGGAATCATGAGTGGTGGCTCCGCCCTCTGGATTGCTGCGTATAATTTTATACTCAGTACTCTCGAAGGCATGACTCTGTTGATGTTTCACCAGACCGGCATAGGTGGCATAACATTTGTTGCACTGCTGGCACTGATAGTACAAATCATTGGAGGTTTTCAATTTCAAACTCATGTTCATGTTGGTGTTGCTGTTGCCCAAAGGTTTTAAGACTTCAGGAGCAGTGATGCTGTTGTTGTTGTTAAAAGTTTGTTCGGGTTTAAAATTTTGCAAACCCAGCAAAGCTCTGGCCACATTGTGCAGATTGACATTCTCGCCCAACACTTTCTTGGGCTGCACCGGCCGATAGCTTAAATCTTCGGGCTCGTGTAGATTAGGCTGACGCTGGCTGTAGGGTTCACTATCTTGCAGGGGTTTCGGTGAGGTTTCCCTCGAGAAGTTTTGTGGCTTTAAACAATCCTCATATTCTGCGATGCTTTTCATGAGGTTGTTATTGAAATTTCTCATGCCATTCAAAGGATTGACTTCGGTGTTGTATGAGTTGTCCACAGGCTCAGATTTGATGTGGGTGCCATAGAAAGTTTCCGCTCTTGGCAGCGGTGGCGAGGGAGTTGTACTGGTATTTTCCACTCTATCTATTGTTTGGGGTTCAGTTGACTGGGGAAAGGGAAATTCTCCATAACCCAAACGGGCCAAGCTGCGGGCTATTTCCTCTTTGGTAAAGACGTCGGGAAAGGCACGGGCAATTTCACGAGTTTCCTCCCAAATGCGACGAGCTAGATCTTCTTTGGTCTGGGCACCGATTTTGGCTTGAAGTTCAAGGGGAGAAACAGCCACAGCATCGTCTTGTTGAAATTTCGGGCAAATAGGTGCTATAGAAGAGGCTTTGCTTAAATCCACAGGACCTTCATCTGGAAATTGGACAAAAAATGAGAAAACTCAAGGTTAGCTTATAATGTGGGGAAATTGCGCCGAGATGAGGAATCTTTAAAGTTTCTCATTTGAAGTGGGATATTTTATACTCTCTTCCCGACACTTACCATGCTCAAGAGCAATGTCTGTTTTATCCATTTCATGTTCCTTTTTCATTAGCATTACGGGCCTTTTCTTCAAAGGACATTTGTTGTAGTTTAGTTTATCCATAATAAGCAAATGGCTGCTAAGACTTGTTGTTACTGGAGTTGATGTTAGTCCAAAATCCACGTTTAGTCTATCACAAGATCACAAGATCACTTAACACTCTCACTAAAACTGTTTCTCTCTTTGCTCTCTGTTTTGCAAATCTATGGCAAACTTTTTAATATTCTTCTTTTCTTTCTTATTTCTTCCAACTAATTTTGTCAAGGACAATTTTATTTTGTTTTTATTCGATTTCTTCTTCCGTTAAATCACGTCAATGTTGTTTCTCGTTTAATGTTCGTTGGACGAATGATGTAATTGCTCACGATCACTTTAATATTTATACTCCGGGCATGCTGAAGATCAGTACGAAAAGAAACCCTAATTGAAAATACGTTTTTCGAATTTTCAACCCTCAACCTCCCCTTTTTCTGCTACTGGGGGTTAGAATGTGTGACAGACAAGCAAACAACGCTCAGAGTTTTGTACTTCCGATTTTTCAAAGCATCTTTTGTTGCCGCAAATCAGCACGGCCGGCACGGCACACACGGTGATCTTCAATTTCAACCACCTCAATTGTGTCCACACGGACTCACACAAACAACATGGGCTGACGCAGCAGCAGACGCAGGCGCACACACCAAAATAGGCACCAGATGTTCCTCGGTGGCGAGGCAAGCTGCAGAGCCCAGCTATAGATGTGGCAACTAGAGAGCTGGTAGCACGTGCCTACACACGCACACACACAGTCAAGCGAACACCAACCAACCCAACAGCCAACATTTTGCCACCAAGCAAGCATGTGTGTAACGATCGTCATTAACACCAACACGATAATGATCAACATCATCATGATCTTCATCAACTCTCCGCCAAGCATCAGAGATTTATTTTCAGTGATTTTTTTGTCTCTCTTAAGGAAATTTCCCCTTTTTGTTGTCATTTTGGGTTTCTTATTGTGAAAGAGCACCACCTGGTTGGAGTCTGCTGTTGTTGCTGATCACCTTAACGTTTCTTATGCTCTCTGGATCTCTGCTATTTATAAACATATGGGTGGAGTTGTCTCTTCCGAGTCGTTTAGTGTTGTTTGTGTCCCTAAAAGTATATAATGGCATTGACTCTCTTTTTGTTTAGAGCAAGCAGCTTGACAAATAAACCTACAAGACTTTGTCTCGTGCTTATTATTCTCTGCTAATCGTAGGTGATACTTAAAACATATGCTCTTTGCTGCAGGTATCAGAGAACGTGCTATAATTAACGAAACATCTGCTCTTTAAAGTGAAAAAAGAGCACTGCTAAATTCGAAGTTACTAAAGCTCTTATTAAGTTTTTACAGCTCTTAAGTTAAGTGTTTCAATTTCATTTTGGGGAACGGTCAGCTTTAAAGAGAATTGGGTCTCAAAGAGCAGCTTTATCATTAAAACCCACTCTTAAGTAAGGTTATTTAACTTGGTGGAGATTTGCAGAGCTATTATTAAGAAATAAGTTTCTCTTTATTTCTTTGCTATTTGAATCTTAACGATTTTAAAGCGTTTTAATTTAAAACCATTTCCAACTCCGGCTTACTGTGTTTAGTTTAGTGAATTTTTTTAAAAAAGGTTAATTGTATAGTAAAAATATGATTTAAATTAACTTTTCGTAAATACATGATAAAAACAACTATTTGGGGAAACTCCTTAAAACGACTTCACTTTAAATTCGGCCGCAATAATACTAGTATATTCCATTTATATAATTTTTTCGACAAGAGCAACCTACTGTTGTTTTTACAATTAAAAAAAAACTATGTTCGTGAAAATCACGAAAAATTTTTTAAGAGTACGAAATTTGTCCTACTTTTTCAGCCAAAGAAACTTTTTATACGACATATAACAAAATCTTACAAATGCGAACGGGGATTTGATGAAAAAAATTCATGATTTTTAGAAAAAGGAAAGATTTTTCTCATTTTTATAAAAAAGTTTCATACGTTTTATGAAGTTAATTTTTATTTTCTAATTAGTTATCAATCCAAAAGCTACATTTAGATCTTGATTTAGAAAGTTTGAGTTTGATCACTAGGCTATTCTAGTATTAGAAATATTTTTTTACTTTAAGAGTCAAACATTAGAAAACAATTATTATGTAGTTTCATATTTTATATAAAATTGAACTTATTTTTCATGAAATTGTTTATTATTTCTTATAAACCTTTTAATAATTTTTATGACAATATTTTCCAATAAACATGAAATTCTTCCAAAAAATTATAAAACTTGCTTATTCACGAAAAATATATTTTTTTTCAACAATATATTTATTTGCAATCTATTTTATATACAAAAATAATAAGCAAATTTAGTAATAAATAAATTAATGACAGTAAAGCTAAATCCCAGTTTCCTCAGCATTAATATATTTTACATTGTTAACTTATATTATTGCAATTATGTACATACAATTATTTTAAAAAAGGGAGATCTAGTATATGATTTCTTTTTAGTCTTTTAATCTCGCCACTGTCATCTAAAAAGATAAAGCCAGAACATTAGAGTGATTACTTAGTCTGTCTAAGTAGTTGGCACTTAACCTAGCTAGTTCGTCCTTTAAAAAATTAAAACCAAGATCGTTGTGAATACAACGGTTATTCACAAATCATGGTGCATTAGAAATTAGTCGGAGAGTCTTGGACTGATACCTTTGTAAAATTTCCAAGTTGGAATTGCTGGATGTTCCCCATAATTCCACACAGGTTTCAAAATAGTTTTATAAAGGATTTTCTAAGCTTAATTGTGATTTAGGGCCAATTAACCAGTACATTTTTTGGTTTTTATCTCAACTTCCTTCCTACGAAAAATATAAAACTTTTTTATGAAATACTTTTTCTGTTTTAATTAAATTTATTCGGTCTTCAATTTTGTTCAATTTAAGAGCACAAACCATATCTGCGTAGTGGCACTACAAAAATTCGACATTTTTGAAGAAAGACACTGAATAAGATATTGATGGAAAATTCTCAAAAATGCCGATGTAAGAAACGGGCACAATAAACACCAGAACCCTCAGCCTCCTCGACATAGACATTCTCGGAAGGACAGAACGAGATTTAAGTGGGGCTCTTTTCTTCAAAAGTAAAATTATAGTTAATAGCGACAAGACCAATGTTATGCTCTTAACTACGTCAGCACCGAAATAAAATTAAGGAACGTGTTCGTATATGGATGCTGTTCGTATATGGATGCTGTTCGTATATGGATGCATATACGTGTTCGTATATGGATGCTATATTCGTATATGGATGCTATTAACGTACTTTCATAATTGTCTCCACGTTTTATACTTATTATTGTACTAAAGTTTGTCGGTTGCCTATATCGTCAGAATTACCATACACTTTCGTAGAAACTTTTTTTTGAAACAAAAGATATACGAGTAAAAGTTGGAACACAAAATAAGTAAGCAAATTTCAGTTGGTTGATCGGACTTACACAAAAAAAATTACCTCTATATTGATCACCCGTTACAAATATAGTACCCTCTTACATAGAATTGAACGTATTTCACGTTTTTTTTTTTCAAACAAATTCTATGCCTAAAACGTACAAAGAAGTGCAACCAATGAAGCCACTTCATCCACAGTTTTCGATAGGAGTTTTCATTTTCGATTATTTGGAAAGTACAGTACACAGTGCTTAACTTACTAAACTGAAAGAAGTCCCCAGTTCCATCTATGTTATGTTAAAAAAACTAAGTTTGCATCAAACCGAGATTACCAAAGAATACAGATTTAGATGTTCTGCGATCTAGCACAGTAGATGACAATTTTTTTTACCATCCCGTTTATGGTTTTAAATTTTATGTAAAGGTTCTTAACGAGCGCACCATAAACACGTCAGTTTGCATCTAAGGATGGAGTGTCTACTAAAGTTAAATACTACACTAAACGGCCCTAAATTCCCTAAAAAGAACGTGTACTTATAAAATGTTACGAATGGATAGAATCATAGACCCAGGGGACCCACAAAACGGCCCTTATAATCAAAAGGGAGGCCGAGAGAAAATATTCGACATATGGGCAATAAAATTAAAATAATAAAATAAACGCAACTATTCGTAATTGCAGCCACTGAAATAGCGAATCCACTGTGGATTGACTATAAGCATAGTCCTTTTAAGTGTCCAAAAAAGCCGAGGTTTTTAGAAAACCGGCGCTTCGGGGTTATTTTTAAAACAATGCTTCGAAAAAACAGACTCCGCTTTTTTTTTTTAATTTCGGTTTTGGTTTTTGCCTAAGAATGGAAATTATTTTCAGAGTCAGTAATAAAGTTATAGTGCTCTAGCTCTAAATTTAACCATATTTTAAAAACAAGTTTATATTTGAATTTGTGTTTGTGTACATGAATAAATTGGTTAGATTTTCGGACACAGGGACCATCATCAAAATTTAAACAAACTGCAAAATAATTTTTCTCTAAAACAAGCTGACCCGACAAACGTTGTTGTGTCATATACTCGTAGTACATTATTTCTAGGAAATAATTTTTTAGTTCAATAAAAAATAGGTAACACTATTCGTCTTTAGCCAATATAAACAAACTGGATGGGTTTCGCACGCGAGAACATGCCACATATAGCTGTCCGTGGGAAAAGTAGCTGTACCCAAATCAAAGCCACAACCAGTCAACGTTTGGCCTTGTGACTTATTGATCGTCATTGCCAATCTTATTGGGAATTGAATGGGTTTGAATTCAATTGACACATCTGTAGGAATCATAGGGATTCGTGGCAGCAATACATTTTCGGCTTGGAACTTGCCATTCAAGATCCTGGCTTTGATAACGTTTTTCATTAATCTTTGAATGACTAATCGTGTGCCATTGCAAAGCCGTGGTGGGTTCAAATTCCGAATCAAAATAACTGGAGATCCAACCTTCTAAGTCCCCTGGTAACAACTGTTGTATCTTAGAATTTAATCCATTGAAGTTCAAATGTTCTGCTGCCAAAATCTATCTTTCTGCCTCAAGATTTTTCTATTGTGTGTATACATCGGGATATATGTGATCGATGAGAGTATTTTGATTGTGCAGAAATCGGTTGGCAGTTTTATGCATCCAGTATTTTCATGTACACCAACTTTTCCATTACCAATAACTAACAGTTGTTTTGAGAAAGTTTCGGCGGATGGATACTGGAGCATTTGAACACAGATTTTTACTATCAGTTGAACTTTTTCAACATTAGGACACAGTGACGATGATTTTGGCGTTGATTTCATCAGCGTACGTAGAACGTTGAATAACGAGAAGTGTCTATCTAAAATCACCCAAAAGGAGTAACAGAGTGCCGCCAAATAGTTTGTCGTTGTTCTTTTATGTCTTTTAAAGTCCTATCCAATGCCTCAAGCGAATATGTGCCATAGTACATTCATCCCAAAGGATAATTTTACACTGTTTCAGCACTGTGGCCATGGACGAGTAGTTTTTTGTGTTGCACACTGCATTTGAATGTTTAATGACAACTTAAATGCTGTAGTAGCTATTCTGACTCCATCTAATAAAGTTGCTGCAATGCCAGATGATGCAACGGAAATAACATATATTCAGAATTTTACTTAAATTGGTCTATACATTTCGATTTTCAATATAAGTCCAAACCCGCTGCAAAAATTAATTTAAAAAAAAAAATTATCGGGACTTTCCTAACATACATTCAAAATTTCACTTAAAATGGTTCATACGTTTAGAATTTCGATATATAACCACACCCGCGCCAAAAATGAATTAAAAAAAAGAATTGTATGAGGACCAACCTAAGGGTTCAAGATAGAGGATAGAGGTTGGGATTGCAAAAGTATTGAGGGTCGGTCATACATTTGTCTATTCTAGGAGGCATCCTTATAATATAAAACGTTAAAATTTTAAATGGCGACAACTGCGCCACCTATCGAGTCCAAAAATAGCTGTTGGTCGATTCGCAGACCTACCCGATATGCACACTAAATTTCTTACAAATCCAGCCGTTTCGGACGAGTTTTGTAACAAACACCGGTACACGAGAATTTTATATATTAGAGGATATAACTTTATTTAGTTATTTTAAAGCCACATTCCCATGTTTATAAAAAGCCAATTTTTTACTCGCAAAATATTTTTTAAGGGGACTAAGGCTAAATGACTTAAATCGGTTCAGAAATATTTGATTAAAATCGGAATTTAAGTGGATATTCTATGTTATATCGGGAAAGATCTTTGCCTTGGCGCTATATCAAAACGTGGACCGCTATGAACCATTTTTATCTGAGCTGATTACTGATCGATCGAATGAACGATATTAATCAATATTGGATGCACTATGTGGCTTTTAGAACTAAAGCCATAAAATCGGTTTAACATATCGAGCCATAAGCGCTAACCTATCGTAAGTCAAATTTTTGGAAAAAAAATTTTATTGCTGAAAAATAATCGTTAGGACAAGCCTCATCGTTTTGTATTTTTAAAATGACAAAATTGTTAGTAAAACATCAAAAAAAAAGCTTTTGCATTTTATCGTAAATGATTGTTTAAATTTTATTGTGTAGCAATTTTATCGTAAGTCACACATCAAATTGCTGCAGCAATCGCAAATGTGTTCAGATTTTTTTTTTGTTTTTTGATACAGTTATATGAGTAGGTAGAAATCTTAAATTTTTGCATTAAAACATTTGCATTTTTAATAAAGTTGTTTGAAATAAATAATAAAAACCGTCTCCTGTAAAATTTGCATTTTTTCACTTACGATAGGTTAGCGCTTATGGCTCGATATGTGTGGCAGTTTTTTTCTAAATTTTAGCCGATTTTTTTAAAAGTCAACAGCTTTTATCCAATAAACTTACTTTTGCAAATTTCACGAAGATTGGACAACAATTGCGACCTATAGTTTTAAAACAAGCTTTAGAAAGACAGCACATGGACGGATGGGCGGAGAGACAGATAACGTAAAATCGATCAAATGGTTATTTTCAACCGAGCGTTACTCTTAAAGGTGGGGTACTCGTAGCATAAATATTAAATATTTGTGGTATTTACATGTTTCGTACTTAAATATTATGAATTTTCTTTTCTTTTACTTACAACAACCCCAAAAAAAACCGGAAAACCAGACAGCAAAAACAGGGTAAACCGACATGTCGGGTTTTAGCTATTTTTAAGAAACCAACTGTCGCATTTGAACATTAAAACCGGAATGTCGGTTTTCGAGTTTGGACACTCTAATCGTTCTGGCCGAATTAAACGACGTCTTTAATTGTGTTTTTTTTTAAGAACGTTAATCATTTTTTTTTTATTTTAAAGAAATTTACTGCTGGATAATATTCCTAACTAGCTTTGAGAGATTTTAAGAGCAGTCTTTTGGTAACGGGTGATCAATCTAAGCGTTTTTCTTTAATAGGGGTTTTTTCACATACTACACCTGAGTTGTGTTAAACTTTATTTTTTTTTCTTTTGGTATTGTTTGCCATTTCATAACGGAAAGGCTTACCCAGCAACAATGTCTCCAAATTGTGCAAATGAGAAAAGAAGATCCGATGTTGAGGCCCATTTCTGACACAAGGGCAACGTCAATAAACAAAAATTGCCCATTTGGGCTAAAAAACAACCAGAAGAGAATCAAGAGGTGCCATTATACCCAGAGAAAACCACGGTTTATGGGCTAGTGGATTCATCAGTGCATATTTTTCAAAAATTATGATGGCCGAAACGTAACAGTAAATGGATCTCGTTATCATGCCATGATATCAGACTTTTTGCTACCCGAAATTGAAGCCCGTATACTTGACAACATTTGAATTGAACAGGAAGGTGCCATACAGTTGCTCAAACATTGGATCTATAGGGAGGTAATTTCAAAAAGCAGCTATTTTTACGTTTTGCACCGGTAAGTTGTCCGCCTAGATCGTGTGATATCACACCTTTAGGCATTTTTCTTTGGGTTTACGTAAAGTCCAAAGTCTATGCTAACAAACCAGCTACGGTTCAGGTTTTGGAAGCCATGATTAGGCGTGTCATTAACGCCATACCGTTCGAAATGCTCGAACGAGTCATCCAAAATTGGACACTTAAAATGAACAGCCTGAGGCGTAGTTGTGGCCAACATTTGAAGGAAATTGTGTTCAAAAAATGAATGGCATAAAATATCCTTTCAAATTAACAAAAAGGATTCCACACTTGATTTGAATTTGTAAACATTTTTTTGAAAAAAAACCTCTAGATTGATCACCCGTTATATAGAGTGCTACACAGCATGATTTCAAGGCATTTAGTTGGTACAGAAAACAAAAAGTGCATACTACTGCTTAGCTTCACATTAAAAGAGCAATGTTGGCATAAAATACCATAAATCGAAAATCGTTAAAAAAAATATTTGTGTAAAAGATTCGACCAAAAAATGCATTAAAAATCCAACCGTTTCGAATAACAATCCCAAACATCACACCGGTTACTAATCACAGGACATTTTATTTCATTGCATCACACTTTGGCGCCAAAACTCGAAATGTGCCTGAAAAGAAAGCAGCGAAAAGAAAAACAAAACATCAAATCATTTTTGTAACGACTTTTTTCCCAATTTCTTTTGTAGTTTCAATTCACGTGGTACGTGCTAAGAACTGGCAGATGTGTAGCCAAAGAAATTTAGAAGATTTCCTCAAGACGATACAAGCGAAAATCCCTCTTTAACGACGCTAGCGAAGGAAGACAAGAGACAAGGGTTGCAAGAGCAGTTTTAATGTGATTTTATAAGCGCAAAAAGGGGCCACCTCGGCCACTATCAGCACCACCACCACCACCAGCATTGACAGGGGGATGAATTCAGCGCATTCCGGCGTAATGGAACAATGGATTAGAGGTGCATTATTGTGTTGGTTACACAACCAGGTAGTTCTCCTCTCAGTCGGCTGCTGCCGGCGCTGCCCCAGGCAGGCTTGCACACAAACACATCGTAAATTGTGGCGCAGGACAACGCCAGCGTAACAATTGGAATTCCGGACTACATGTGTTTGCAAGGTAAGCAGGCACGCCATCAGACATTGCAAAACAAGGAAAATAGCACATGCGCCGTCGAGGATGATTATTTGATTCAGTACATCTCCTTGATGTTTTTTTTGTTTGTTTTGGGGTGGTTGCAGGCAGCAGCAACAACATTTGAAAAGGTGAGGTGGTGGCGCATGCGCAGCTGGCGGAGTCTAGAACGAAGGCTTTATTATTTTCGTCCGTTAGTAACACTTAATTTCATGCATGGCAAATGCCGATACAGTTTAGCCAACACTGTTGAATACTACGGAGAAAAGAGATCCTCCGCAGTCGCTGGCAAGGTATCAATCGTTGTAGGAAGGAAGTATGCAGTTGAAAATTCACTATTCATTCATTTACTTTTAGATCATAATGAGTGCCATAATTATGATGATTTTAGCAATCTTGATTTCGTTTTCATCATTTTGCTTTGTTATGTGTGGGGATGCTGTTGTAGGTACTTTTTCGCTTAGAGGTTTGCTAAAAACTGCCGGGTTGTTTGGTCCGTCTGTTGTGTTGGTTGTTTTGAAGGATTGCTTGCATGAGGGGAAATGCATCACGTGCTATTCAGTGTGCAGCTGCATAGTTTTTGTTTTCTATAGTATTTGTATTGCATTGAAAAATTTAATCAAAAAAAAAATAATAATCAAGATTTGTCATCAAGTGACTTTGGTTGTGCGGAATGACTGTCAATGGTTTGAAATGATTTTGATGGATTATTAAGAAGAGCTGCTAAATGGAGATTAATATCCGCCAAAATGTGTACAATGGTAAGCGAATTGTATTGACTTCAAATTCGGAGTAGTAGAAATTCGGCTGGATGATAAACAAACGGAGTGACCACATAAAAGGGATTGGAAAAAAACTTAGTTTAATAACGGCGATGTAAGGTTAGTGTGCACGACTATCACGCAGGTAGTCCACGTTCACAGGCAGAAGAGAACATCTAACAATGTTCACCTCGAAACTAGCAACGATTTTGTTAATAAGAGATTAAACATTCGGAGTTGGCTTGAAACAGTAAATCCCAGTTAGAGTTTTCTTTCGAGGACTTTCGCGTGATTTTTTTTTTTTGAACTCCTTTGATTCTGGGAAATCGCGAATGAATTACTTTAACCAACAAATTTTACGTTCTCGACATCAGGAGCACATTTTCAAAAAATAAGGTATTTAACCTGCTTAGACATAAATTAATTCTGCCGTTTTAAAGTTTTTGTAATAAAATTTAAAAAAGGGAAATAAATTTAAGAAAAATTCGTGCATAGCAATACAATTATGGGGGTTTCAATATACGCTCGGATTGTACCGTGTGCCTGGCTAAGGCTCCAAATATTCGTCAGCTAGTCTTATTTATATTCTATATTAGTGTGCACGACTATCACGCAAGTAGTCCACGTTCACAGGCAGAAGAGAACATCCAACAATGTTCACCTCGAAACTAGCAACGATTTTGTTAAAAAGAGATTAAACATTAGCAGCAGTCGGAGTTGGCTTGAAACAGTAAATCCCAATTAGAGTTTTCTTTCAAGGACTTTAGCGTGATTTTTTTTGAACTCCTATGATTCTGGGAAATCGCGTCATCACGAGCATGATTGTAATTTTTCTTCATTTAAAAATGCTTTTAAGAACAAATGTTATTGGTACGAAACTAATGTAATAATAGTACTTTTTTTTTATCGAAATTATATTTTTTTTAAACAAGCTGCTTTGGCTTTGTTTAACTGAATTTTTTTTAATAAAAACGCTTTCGTTTGTTTAAACTTATTTTTTCTGCTGTGAAATAAATCACTCCTATTATTTTGAATTTACTCGTAATTTTTTGTTTGAATAAATTTCTAATTCAAATCAAGTGTCGAAAACTTAAACAAATTCTAATAAATTATATTGGAGATCATAGTATAATTGTGTGTGATCATACTATGGTTGTAAGGATCATAACATGGTTGCGTGTGAATCATACTATGGTTGTGAGGTTCATACTATGGTTGTATGTGAAACATACTATGGTTGTGAGGATCATACTATGGTTATGGAGATCATAGTATGGTTGAGTGTGAGTCATACTATGGTTGTGGGGATCATAGTATGGTTATGTGTGAATCATCCTATTGTTGTGAGGATCATAGTATGGTTTTATTTAAATCATAATATTGTTGTGAGGATCATAATATTGTTTTACCACAACCATGTACCCAACAATAGTATTATCCTCTTCGAATATTATCACCACAAACATACTTTTTTTTCTGCGTGTAGACATAGATTAATTCTGCCGTTTTAAAGTTTTTGTAATAAAATTTAAAAAAGGGAAATAAATTTAAGAAAAATTCGTGCATAGCAATACAATTATGGGGGTTTCAATATACGCTAGGATAGTACCGTGTGCCTGGCTAAGGCTCCAAATTTTCGTCAGCTAGTCTTATTAATATTCTATATTAGTGTGCACGACTATCACGCAAGTAGTCCACGTTCACAGGCAGAAGAGAACATCTAACAATGTTCACCTCGAAACTAGCAACGATTTTGTTAAAAAGAGATTAAACATTAGCAGCAGTCGGAGTTGGCTTGAAACAGTAAAACCCAGTTTCTTTCAAGGACTTTAGCGTGATTTTTTTTGAACTCCTTTGATTCTGGGAAATCGCGGATGAATTACTTCAACCAACAAATTTCTTGCTATGAAAGTAATTTTTTTTCAATTAAACATTACGTTTTCGACATGAGAATCACATTTTCAAAAAATTAGGTATTTAACCTGCTTAGAAATAAATTAATTCTGCCGTTTTAATAGTTTTTGTAATAAAATTTAAAAAAGTAAAACAATTATTTAAATGTAATTATCAACAAAAATTATGTTATTCGTGATAGAAAATTGTGAATTGTTGTAATTTTATGTTCTCGGTTTTGTTTTTAGTGATTACCCCTGATGATGAACGACGAAGTCAGTTCGAAATATTGGGTTATTTTAAAATTAAATAAATTATAAAAACACCAACATCGGTTTTTTGCTTATGACCTCAAGCCTAACAATAACTGAAAAATAGGGAAATAAATTTAGGAAAAATTCGTGCATAGCAATACAATTATGGGGGTTTAAATATACACTCGGATAGTACCGTGTGCCTGGCTAAGGCTCCAAATTTTCGTCAGCTAGTCTTATTTATATTCTATATGTCAATTGATAATTTTCCAGCGGAATTGTATGAATATTAATAAAATTATAATGCAAATACCAAAACTGGGCGGTATATTTGCATTGGATATAACAGAATGGGCGTACACTCTTTTTGTACACGTAGAGATAGCCGTTACAAAAATATAATGGATTTCAAAGTTTGAGCTAATTTCACTCATTAGGTGGCAAATTATGCGTATTCTCATATGCACTGAAAAAAAGTCATTTGAGTGGGTGTCACCAAAAGGGGTGTGGCTATTATTCTTCTGTGCGGCTGGTTCGCACAATAACCCGCGAACTCGTTTTTATCTTTTACTCCTACTTTTGGTATTCTTGAAATATCCATAGTCCTCTTCATACGATTTAACCCACAATCAATACTTAAGCCCAGTTTTAAGAGTTTATCTCAGTGCGAAGAAATTTAATTCCTAGCCATGCCTTTCTGGTATCTCCCACACACATGGCCATGCTTTAGAGCAGCCTTTGAACAAACAAAACTTGTCACCCAGTGCGTAAAACTGGATTTAGCACAGTAATATTTTAAAACCGTCTTTGTACTCACGTTTGATTGATGATTTTATTTGTTATCAATTTCAATAACGTCCTTCCATTGTCCCAAAAACTTACTCGTGCTAAATTTCATTAAGATTTCGTGTACGATGTGAATTCCAGAGCTAAAAACAGAAAAATCCGATAAACATAAATGTGGGAGCTATATCTTAATCAGAACTGATTTTCTTAATCTTAACTTATTTTCCTATATCTTAATCTGAACTGATTTTCTTAAATTTTAATAACGTCCTTCCTTGGTCCAAAAAACTAGCTCGTGCCAAATTTCATAAATATTGAATGTAATATGTAGTTTCAAGAACTAAAAACTTATAATACCCTGTTTCACACAGAGTGGTGAAGGGTAAAATAAGAATTTTGTACCTGATTGCAAGGAAAATGAAGAAAATTAAAGTAGAATACATACGAGGGCGACCGCAAAACTAACTGGCCTGGCACATTTTCTGTTTTACTAGCAACTTTTGTTTTTGTTTTTTAAAAGCAATCTTTTATAAGCCATCTGTCAAAATTTCCGAAATATTTAATGATTATTTTCTTTGTTACAGGTGATTGAAGTAAACAAGTTTTATAAATATTGAAAAATGGAAAATAAAGAGTTTCGTGCGTTAATAAACACATTTATATGAACGATTATACTCCACAATTAATCAAAGATGAATTGGATTCTGTTCAGGGTGATAATGCACCATCATACTCCACCGTGAAATCCTGTGTTCAACAATTTAAAATGGGTCGTTCAAGTACAGAAGATGAACAACGCTCTGGAAGACCGAAAACTGCTACTACTATTGAAAACATTAAAAAAATATTTAATTTAGTGACTAAAGATAGACGAATAAAGCTCAGAGAACTTGCTGATATTGTTAAAATACACGAAAAACAAGTTTGGAGTATTTTACATGATGAACTCCACATGAAAAAGCTATCCGCAAGATGGGTGCCGCCTTTGTTGACTTCGCCCCAAAAAATCGCTTTTAGCGATTTATCAGCGTAATCCAATAGAGTTCTTGCGCCGATTCATAACTGTTGATGAAACATGGATCCATCACTACATCCCTGAATGCTATGAACAGTCAAAACAATGGATAGCAGCTGGTAAAAGTGGTCCCAAGAAGGCGAAAACTGTTAAGTCAGCAGGAAGAGAAATGGCCACAGTATTTTGGGATGCAACGCGTATAATATTTATTGATTATCTTGAGAAAGGAAAAACTATAAATAGTGAATATCATTGTGCATTATTGGATTGGTTAAGTGAAAAAATCACCATAAAACGACCGCATTTAGAAAAAAAGTTCTTTTTCATCAAGATAATGCTCCTGCACACACTGCATTTTTAAGTCAACAAAAACTGGCCGAATTACGATTTGAAATTGCTCCGCATTCACCATATAGGCCAGATTTAGCTCCTTCTGATTATTTCTTGTTTCCAAATTAAAAAAAAAAATTCTCGGTGGCAAAAAATTTTCGTCCAATAGCGAGGTTATTGCTGAAACTGAGGCATATTTTGAAGGTCCTGAAAAATCTTATTTTTCGGATGGAATAATAAACTTAAAAAACGTTTGATGGATGTGTATTGAGTTGGAAGGAGATTATGTTGAAAAATAAATAATAATAATTCCAAAAAAACGGTTCTTTTTATGTTAGGCCAGTTACTTATGATGCCGCCAGGCTGAATCACTTTATATTCGGTGCATTAAATCGCCTAATTGGAACCAAAATGTTAACGGGATTAAACGCCAAATAATTGGAAACGCAAGCAAAAACTAGCAATCCGTTTTAAAAAGGAAACTTTCAGCTCTAATGGTGTTTATTAATTTATAAGATAAAAGCTTCCAAGTCACCGGGGTTGGATAATATATCCAATTTATTATTAAAAAATTTGCCATCAAAAGCGTTGAAACTATTAGTGGTTGTTTTCAACAGTTGCATCCATCTTAACTACTTTCCGAAACACTTTAAATCATCAAAAATTATTGCTATACCAAAACCGAATAAACCTAATAAGGATCCAAACAGTTATAGACCAATAAGTCTCCTCAGCAACTTAGGAAAACTTTACGAGAAAATAATCCACACAAGAATTAATGAATTTGTAACAAACAACAATTTGGTTGTTGAGGAACAATTTGGGTTTAAAAAAGAGCACAACTGTATTCAACAAGTTAACCGAGTAAAGAATATTATTCTGGAAAACCGCCGCAAGAAACTTTCGACCGGGATAATTCTTTTGGATATAGAAAAAGCGTTTGATACCGTTTGGCACAACGGCCTAATTTACAAGATGCTTCGGGCAGATATACCCAAATACCTGTGTAAAATAATTGCTGATTTTCTCGATGAAAGACAAGTCGTTGTATGTGTAATAATATAAGTCCTTCTTCACCAAAAACAACGATTGCAGGTCTACCCCAAGGGTCGGTCCTCTCTCCGTTACTTTATTCTCTTTACACATCCGATTTTTCCCCACCTTAACATGTTCAGACAGCATACTATGCAGATGATACTGCACTACTGACCTCCAGCAAGTTAACCTCAGCGCTGCTCAAGAAAATGGAAAAAGGATTAATAAGTTGCAATATATATTTCCATAAATGGAAAGTTAAAATCAACCCTACGAAAACTCAAGCAATTATATTCCCTTATAACAAGTCTCCCTTATCGTAATTTGAATTTTGGAAATGATGAAATCCCCATTCTAAACGATGTAAAATACCTGGGAGTCACAATGGACAAAAAACTAAATTTCAGCAAACACATCGATGAAACTTCTAAAAAAAGTTCAAAAGTTTTAAAAGCCCTTTGGCCGTTGATCAATCACAGATCCTCACTAAGTTTCAAAAATAAAATTTTGATTTTTAAAAATGTAGTTAGACCTACACTTACATTCGCATGTCCTTTATGGTACAAATCTGCCAAAACACACATACAAAAATTGCAGATAATTCAAAATAAATGCCTAAAAATAATTTATAATCTGCGATGGAGGTATCCTACGGATCTTCTTCATAGCAGAAGTGGTTTTGAAAAAATTATGGAATTCATGTCCAGACTTAGCGTAAATTATTATAATACAAACACACATTCTACTTTTTCTATGGAGCATGTCGAGAAATATCAATATAATTTAAAATTTAGTAAATGAAATCACCAAATTGAAAACGCTCTGTATAAGTAGGCTTACTCCCCCGTAAACTTTATTTTATACATTATTGTTTTCTACCTATATTTGAAATTATAAAAATTCAAAATAAGGTTTTTCCTATTTTTCCTTGAAATGTTCAAATACTCCATAAAATGTTACAAATTAATAACTGATCTCATTTGTTGTAATATCCTATATAATATCTCAAACAATGTAAATATGTATATAAAATAAATGTGAATAAAGATGTTTTTATAAATTGAATTGAACAATCCAGTTAACGACGGCAAGGGATTAGTTTTTTGTTTCCATTGTTGCTCCTGACAGACAAAATATTCCTTATTTCTGTGTACCGACAAATTACGTCTGAATTGAAAAAATAGGCGTGTTCTTTTGTTGCTCGGTAATCAAGCGAGTAAGAGGTCGCTTATGCTATAACTATACACCATTGTAGGAAAAAAATAGGAATAAAGATTTGTTTACAAAAAACTATTAAACAGTTTGTTTTAAAAATTGTAAGATATAACCGAGCGAGCAAGGTCATTACTCGCTAATAGTATTTCTTGAATTACTTTCTTCTAGACATCATATCTCCAAGACATCATATCAAATGGTTTATGATGCACAGAGTTGTTCAGGTCTTGTATACATCGAAATTAATACAGTTGTTTTTTTTTCAAAGTTTTAAAGTTACCAACTAAGCGACCGCTTACTCGCTCAATAGCAGAGAACCTAACAAAAAACACCTACTGTTAAACGGCCGACAGAGACACAAGTTAGCAGTGAAGGTACTCGATCTAATGATAAAACAATTTGCGCAAGTTTCAAGTTCTGGTTGCAACCGACTTTACTAATTCTAATTAAGCGGCTCTAGTAACCGGTTGAAAATGCATTCGCAATGACAATTAATCCATTATCACATATAGAAAAGTAACTTCAGATTTAGGGAACAGCAACGACGTGGCGCGCCGGTTTCAGCTAGTTAGTTAAAATGATTTCGGCAGGCGAGTCTGATGAAATTCTATTAATTATTTTGATAGCTAGCTATCACTAGTATCAATGGCTTTGAGGAACATTTTCAGATTAGATCATCACAAGGTTGCCACGATCTACTATTTTATCGGCTGATCAATCTAGAGGTATTTTTTTTCAAAATAAAAAAATACTAAAATTCGAATCAAGTGTGGAATATTTAAAGTTTATTTAAAAGGGCATTATATGTCATTTATTTGTAAGACTCGTTCGAGCATTTCGACCGGTATGGCTTTAATGACACGAGTAATGTTGGCTTCCAAAACCTGAATCGTAACTGGTTTGTCAGCATAGACTTTGGACTTTACGTAGCCCCAAAGAAACAAGTCTAAAGATTTAATATCACACGACCTAGGCGGCCAACATACCGGTCCTAAACGTGAAATTAGCTGCTCTTTGAAATTACCTCTCAATAGATCCATTGTTTGAGCAACTATATGGCTTGTGGCACCTTCCTGTTAAAACTAAATATCGTCAAGATTTCGGCCTTCAATTTCAGGTAGCAAAAAGTCCGACATCTTGGCGCGATAGGGAGCACCATTTACGGTTACGTTCCGGTCATTATAATTTTTGAAAAATATGGACCGATGATTCCATCAGCTTATAAACCGCACCAAACCGTGATTTTCTCTGGGTATAATGGCACCGCTTCAACCTCTTCTTGTTGCTCTTCAGCCCAAATGCGGCGTTTTGTTTATTGACTTTGCCGTTGAGCCAGAAATAGGCCTCATCACTGAACAAAATTTTGGTCGAAAACAGGGGATCTTCCCGTTTCTCACCGAACGCTCATTTCCAGTTGCTAACATTTAAATTTTATTATTTTCAAAAAATAAATGCCATAAAATGTCCTTTCGAATTATCAATAAAGATTCCGCAATTGATTTGAATTTATATATTTTTTTTGTTCTGAAAAAATACCTCTAGATGGATCACCCTATATTTAACAAAGAAATTTTTCAGACTGCCGTATTAAAAGGTAATTAATTATTTTCAAAAAATAAATTACCAATAAAGGTTTGATTTGAATTTTTATATTTTTTTTGTAAAAAAAAATCCCTCTAGATGGATTACCCAATATTTAACATAGAAATAAATTAATTTTTCAGACTGCCGTTTTAAAAGTTTTTTTAATAATAACTAACTGAACCCGGCCTGCTTTTTATAATTTATTCGCTAATAGGCATTAAAAGTGAATGTTAAACCTGTGACTGTACAAGTACCAGCATAAATTGGAACGAAAAGACATCTGGAATCAGAACATTATTGTTTAAGTTTTGATTATTGGGAAAATCGGGTGCCATCAAAGCTGGTTTGTGTCTCTAGCTAGTACTAGTATAGGGTTTTCCAGTAAGATATAACAGTTTTAAATATTTAAAAAACACAGAATATTTATGATATCGAAATAAGAATGAATTTTCACAGCTATCAATTTTTTGGACCCAATTTTCTACAATTCTTTCACACAATTTGACCGGAACGTCTCTGAGCTCGTCTAAAAATGTTGGTATAGACCAGACATCTAACGGCGCTAAATCGCATGAACGAGGTGGCCATTCGACCGGACCATTTCTCGAGTTAACATGTTCACCACATATCGTTTTACCCACATATCGGCGATGTCAAGCTCATCCAATTTTGGTTAAAAATAATTTTTAACCATGGCATGATAGCGCTCTCCATTGACGGTAACATGACGATTGATTTATCGACGGAAAATATTGCCCAATCACACATCCGTTATGAAAAGCACACCACGCAGTAATTTATTGCGGATGCAATTGTGTCTCTTGAGGCACATGTGGGTTTAGTAGGTCCAATAAAGCATATTTTGTTTATTGACAAAACCACCCAGCCAGAAATGATAATTTTTCCATGAAATTCTTGATTTTCGTGAAACTTTGCCGGAGCCCAATCGGAGAAGTTTCGGCGTTTCAAATGATCAAGTGGCTTTAGTTCTTTAGTTCATTAAGATCCTACTTAGTAGGGACATAAATACTGTTACAACATTGAACACACCCATTTCAAAAATAGAACTGAACATACCCCGTTAATGTCATATGGGTTTTAAAAGCTAACCTCAATAGCATTAGTCTGTAACGGTATTTTAAAATTGTTTCAACTTTCATCATGGAGTGGTCAGATAATGCGAACCGTATCGCTGTAATAGCGCTTTTCAAGTGTGAAATGAAAATAACGATATTTTCAAAACGCTCCGACCACTAGGGATTAGCCGCATGTTTGTCTACCGATGCATAAAACTGTTTGAGGAGACTGGAGATGTAAAAGACCGCCACCGGTCGGGCCGTTCACGCTCTGTTCGAACACCGCATGTCATCATAGCCGTTAAACCAAGAATTCACAGCAATCCGCTCCGAAAACAGGAAATCATGGCCCGTGAGATGAATATCACGCAAAACTCCATGAGCCGAATCATTAAAGAAGACTTGGGACTTGGGGCTTTCAAACGACTTTCCGGACATTTATTGACTGCAGCTATAAAAAAATAGGATTGAAAAATGCAAACGTCTTTTGGTGAAGCACGCTGATAACTTGCACAGAAAAATTTTGTTCACCAATGAAAAAATTTTTACAGTTCAGGAAAAATTTATCAAGCAAAATGATAGAGTGTATGCGCGGTCATCTAGGGAAGCATCTGAACTGATCCCAAGGGTGGAAAAGGGTCATCACCCAGCTTCAGTCATGTTTTGGTGGGGTGTCTCTTACGATGGGATCACTGACCTGCATTTCTGCGAACAAGGAGTCAAAACATCGGCCAAAGTTTACCAAGAAACCGTTTTGGAAGATGTTGTGAAGCCTATTAATAATTCCCTGTTCCAAAAACAGCCATGGACTTTCCAGCAGGATTCTTCGCCGGCCCATAAGGCTAAAACGTCCCAGGCCTGGCTTCGAAACAATTTGCCAGCGTTCATTTCCTCTGAAGAATGGCCCTCAGGCAGTCTATATTTGAACCCATTGGATTACAAATTGGGGACGGTTTTAGAGGACAAGGTTTGTCACAAAAGATACCCCAATATTGGATCTCTTAAGACTGCTTTGGTTCGAGTTGTGGCCAATTTTCCAATGGAAGAGGTTTGTGCAGCTATTGACGATTGGCCAGTGCGACTTAAGGCGTGTGTAAAGTCAAAAGGCGGACATTTCGATTAATTAGTTTCTTTTTGGATACAATATACATCCATAAATATATTAAAAAATATTTGATCCAAAAACATTCAGTACTTTTTATTTTACAGCATAAAACGTGTGTAACAGTATTTATGTCCCTACTAAGTACTCGTATATGAAGTTGACATGAAATGAAACACAGCCTTATAGAAAATAGGTCAGCGCCGCGCCCCCTTAAGATTATTTTTATATCGAACCGTAATGCATGAAAAGCAGCGTACAAAAGCTTCGACCCGGCCGAAAATAATTTGTCCTCTTGTTTAAATTGTGTATTCGAAATTTCAAACGTTCATGAAACAGGCCCGGTGGAAACCACTGGTCTGCCATTTTCGGATATGCGAATAATATCGACATCCTCAGAAATGCAAAGTAAAAGATTTAAAGGAAGATTGTATTAGACTAAAGAACGCATCGAATAGGATAACCCAAAACGTGTGCCTGTAACTATAAAGGAAATTGATAAAACGCTGCAGCATCGGAAAGACTGTTAAAGCGGACCTGGGTACTGGCAATGGACGAATTTATCGTTTTCGTTTCCGCCAATAGTAAGCGGAATAATGTAAGCACAGCATTTAAAAGAGATGGTTTAAGCGAACATCTTTAGATCCGAGACCTTTTCGACAAACGAAAACCCAATTATTCATCCACAGATACAGGCAAAAACAGATGAATTGATGACGCATGTCTTCGGCAAAATATCCTTCGCAAAATATAAGGGCATATTAGCGCTAACCGGAACCTATAGTTCAAAGCCTATTCCAAAAGGCGAATGCATTTAATCGAGAAGTATTAACAAGTCCATAAACTCAAAACGTTTGTTATAAGGCGAATTGCCGCTGAGAAGTGCTCAGCGCACATAAACGCTAACCGGGCACATAAGCGCTAGCCGGAACCTATAGTTTAAAGCCTATTCTAAATGGCAAATGCTCTTAACAGAGAAGTATTTTCATGTCCATAAACTCAAAACGTTTGTTAGATTACAAGGGAAATTGCCACTGAGAAGTGCTTCAAAACTTTATTTCTTACCTATCACATTAGTCGCTTATACTCGTAAGTTATCAAAATCTAAATTTGTTCTTTTGAATATTTTTCATTAAATGTGGCAGTTACGCAGGTTTCCCTTTCTATGTAAACACAAATTGTAGGTCACCATTTCACGCACTAGTAGAGGACACTGCGGTTGCATTCCTTTCGGCTAAAATAAATAAATAAAGAAAATTAATCGGCAACGAAAAGTCAAAGAAAACACACAGCTGCTGCTGATCTTGAAATCGAATACAAAATAAATGACACGAGTTAAAAACTCAAGACAAATCTGCACAACGCCAGCCAGGCATTTGCAGTACGTCCGTGTGTTCCTACCGCTCTCCCTCCATACCTACAACAAATCAAATTACGAGATACAACAACAGCAAGGGCAACGAAACCAAAAACAAAAGGAAGACAACAAAACCGAGGCTATGAAAGAAAACGGAACAAAATCACAGTCGAGAGAGAAAGATCTTAGAAATATTGGCGCCTGATATCAAATGCCGCACATACACAGAGCACATAGCGATGGCCACGAGTTAAGCGCCAAACGAAATGATGATGCACAAGAATGCAAAACAACCGTAAAAGACAAACGGACGGACGACAGCCAATGTACGAGTATAACAACAAGAGAACAACTAAACAGCTGCCAATAACTAAATACGGGGCGCATGCGCATTATCAAGCAGCCAACCCGACCGAACGACCATACATCCATCCAAGCATGCCACAGATGGGCAGGGAGGAGAATAGCAAACACTTATCAGGTCACTAAACACACACACAGGCAGCCAGCCAGCCAAGCTAGCCAGGGAACGTTCCAACAGTTACAAGACTCACACTCCCATACGGGGACAGCTACACGTACCAACGTTTACAGATGAGCAGTTAACAAATGCCGCCGCCACCGCCAGCAGATAATCAAGAATGATCCACTGGCGGCTGGCATGGAAGCGAGCGAAGCTCACAAAGGTTTCCATGGTTGGTGGTATGGGTAACACGATACGCTTGTGGATTTGCTCAGCTAGCTAGCGCTGTATGATGGAGGAGAAGAACTTTACATAACTTAACGGTAATTAAAAATCTATAAAATGTAACTTATGAGGACACACTCGCATTCCAGCCACTTAAAATGATATCGAAGATATCTGACAAAGATACAGGCATATTAGGGCATGCAGTCGTAATAATGTCTCCGTATGTGTTGGTTATGGCATCTAAGATTGAGGATTAATCTCACGGTAAATCATCGTTATTGCTTTGGGACTTTAATACGACGGATCGACAGTTTCTTGAATCGCAGATATTCGTTTAACATAGACTCTTTAAAAGTCGCTAAAGCCGAGTCGTTTAAACGCTCGTAGCTTAAAGACCTACAGAATAAACTTTAAAAAATATCTTAAGTCGGGCAGTGACGCCTATAATATCGGGTGATCAATCTAGACGTAGTTTCTTCAAAATTAAAAAATAAAATCAATTGTGGAATCTTTATTGTTCATTCGAGCGGACGTTTTATGCCAATTAATTTTGGAATATAATTGCCTCAAATGTTGGCCGTTCTGACGGTCCAATTTCCTATAACTCGTTCTAGCATTTCGACCGGTATGGCGTTAATTACATGCTTAATGTTAAATTCCAAAACCTGAGTCGTAGTCGGTAGTTGGTTGACTTCAGCCCTTAAAGAAAAAAAGTCTAAAGGTGTGATATCACACGATCTAGACGGACAACTCACTGGTCCTAAACGTGAAATTAGCTGCTTCTCGAAATGACATCTCAAAAGATCCATTGTTCTAACAGTCGTTGAAACCAAATGTCGTCAATATTTCGGGCTTCAATTTCAGATAGCAAACAGTCCGATATCATTGCGTGATAGCGAGCACCATTCAAGGTTACGTTCCGACCCACCATAATTTTTAAAAACATATGGACCGATGATTCCACTTGCCCATAAACTGCAGCAAACCGTGGTTTCCTTTGGGTATAGTGGCACCTCTTGAACCTATTCTTGTTGCTCTTCAGCCCAAGTACGGCAATTTTGTTTATTGACGTACCCATTGAGCCAGAAATAGACCTCAATCGTCGACTTCTGGAAGGGGGCATGGGATCGTTCTCATTCGATGCTCAGATGTTGTCCACATCAAAAAAAGTGAAAAGTTGATGAAAAGTTTTGTTTTTTGGCAACAATACTATTGTAACATTTCAACAATATTAATATTGCCGCAATCATACTATTATCAAAATGATATTCAAAAAAACAATACTATGGTTGCGACGACCATACTTTTATTGCAGAGAACATACCATTGTTGCCGTGACCATATAGTAACCCTATCTTTTCTCTTTGACCGATGGAAATCGATCTTGGACCACTGTACTCCATTGAACTTTTCAGGAGGACTTTCACATCTGTAATGGGGTATGGATGTCCAAGGACATTGTTGATTTTTAAAAGGGATGTAAAGTCTATGACCTTTTTAATATATTTTGTGGTAGCATTATTACAACGGAAGTTATGTGTTATGCCATGAAACCGAACAGTCAATTCTCTATTGTGGATTGTGCGAATCATTACTATCTGGTAACTCTTAGCGGGCCAAAATAGAGCGTCCGAAAACTAAACGGTTTGTACTCGTATTTTTGAGCATGGGTCAGAGCATGATCGTTTTTGTGCGCTACTACCACATCAGTAACGCAGGTTATTTTATTTGGGTGGAGCAGTTTTTTTATCCGTTAATGGCTGGAGATTAATTAAACTGTTTATCTTCATTTTAGGAAACCGTAACTCGAAGAAAAAGCTTCACTCTTAAATAAATACTAAATAGGGACATAAATACTGTTACAACATTGAACACACCCATTTCAATAGTAGAACTGAACATACCCCGTTAATGTCAAATGGGTATTGAAAGCTAACCTCAATAGCGTTAGTCAGTAACGGGATTTTAAAATTGTTTCAACTTTCATCATGGAGTGGTCAGATAATGAGAAGCGTATCGCTGTAATAGCGCTTTTCAAGTGTGTAATGAAAAAAAACGATATTTTCAAAACGTTCCGGCCGCTAGGGATTAGCCGCATGTTCGTCTACCGATGCACAAAACTTTTTGAGGAGATAGGAGATGTAAATGACCGCCACCGGTCGGGCCGCCCACGCTCTGTTCGAACACCGCATGTCATCAAAGTCGTTAAATCAAGAATTCACAGAAATCCGTTTCGAAAACAGAAAATCATGGCCCGTGAGATGAATATCACGCAAAAGTCCATAAGTCGAATCATTAAAAAAGACTTGGGGCTTTTAAACGACGTACCAGACATTTATTGACTGCACCTTTAAAAAAATAGGATTGAAGAATGCAAACGTCTTTTGGTGAAGCACGCTGATAACTTGCACAGAAAATTTTGTGCACCGATGAAAAAAATTAAACCGTTCAGGAAAAATTTAACCAGCAAAATGATAGAGTGTGTGCGCGGTCATCTAAGGAAGCATCTGAACTGATCCCAAGGGTGGAAAAGGGTCATCACCCAGCTTCAGTCAGTGTTTGGTGGGGTGTCTCTTACGGTGGGGTCACTGACCTGCATTTCTGCGAACAAAGAGTCAAAACATCAGCCAAAGTTTACCAAGAAACCGTTTTGGAAGCTGTTGTGAAGTCTCTTAACAATTCCCTGTTCCAAAACCAGCCATGGACGATAAAGAATGGCCCTTAGGCAGTCCATATTTGAACCCATTGGATTACAAATTGTGGGCGGTTTTAGAGGACAATGTTTGTCACAAAAGATACCCCAACATTGGATCTCTGTGGCCAATTTTCCAATGGACGAGGTTCGTGCAGCTATTGACGATTGTCCAGTGCGATTTAAGGCGTGTGTAAAGGCAAAAGGCGGACATTTCGAATAAGTAGATTCTTTTTGGATACGATATACATCAATAAATATATTAAAAAATATTTGGTCCAAAAACATTTAGTACTTTTTATTTTACAGCATAAAACGTGTGTAACAGTATTTATGTCCCTACTAAGTATATGAATTAAATGATAAGCAATAAATTCATTTTGTTAAAACTGTATGACGGTCGGTCCATTATTTTGCCCATTAGCTCGACTTTTCAAAGAATGTGTTTAAAAAAATTCCAGTATCATATATTACAAATATCATCGTCATATCTTTATGAGTTTTGGTCTTTCTAAGATCGGCGTTGTGTGTTCGGAGCCACGCCCCTTTGTCACTTCGCAAAATATTCTAATGTTATCTGGCTGAACTCAACTTAATGCAATAATTTTGTAACGATCCGAAATGATAGTGGTAATACAAAGGCAATAATTCCCAAAACTACTGCAATTGCAGTGATTTTTCTAAAAGCTGACTCAGTCCTTGTGAGGGGAAAATGTTTACCCTTGACTGCTCTAGTCGATTTTTAATTTGAACCTTTTCAGTCTATCAAATAATGCAATAAAATGGCCTATAGTTTGCTCTACACAGACAGATAGAAGGACATGGCTTGATAATCTTTCAATTTTACGACAAAATTCAGAGTATGTATTTTTTTCTACAAATATTTATTTATTCATTAATGTCTACTTTCACCCCTTCAAAGTATTTAATACACATGTGCGTTTCTCTTTCCAATCCTCGAAGCAGTCCTGATATTCATTTTTTGGCATGGTTTGAGCTTTCTCTCTGTTTTATCTCCTCAATGGTCGCAAAACGGCGTCCTTTCATAGGTTTCTCCCATTTTGAAACTATGAAAAAGTCGTAGGGGGCCAAATATGGTGAATACGGTAAGGGAATACCTATCGACCAAAAAACTTGAACAAGCGATGCCGATTTTTTTGTTAAAAATTTTGCAATTTTGGAACGAGCTTCTCTGCCTCGCGTTTCTTGTCAAATATTCCCGAAAAAATGTTGACATGAGCCATCCGATATGCTCACATCGACGAGTCTCCATAACAATTTTCTTCACCTTCTCAACATTTTCATCGGTTTTTGATGTAATGGATCTTCAACTTTCAAATATTGTGGTTTCATTATAACCATGGATATTACAAGCAGAGAAAAGATATGGTTACACTTTGGTCACCGCAACAATAATATGTTCTCTACAATAAAACCATGTTCGTCGCAACCATAGTATTGTTTTTTGAATTTAATTTTGACATTAGTACTCGTATGATTGCGACAATATTACTATTGTTGATATGTAACAATAGTATTATTGCCAAATTTAGTAATGAAAACATGGTTGTAGCAGCCATATAAACATAGTTGGTGCAACAAAAGTATTGTTGTTCAAAATTTACGTTAACAGCAATATGATTACGGCAATGATGCAGTATGAACATAACAAAACAGGTTTTATACGTAGAGCATACATGTATGTGCGTGCGTATGTTTTTGATATACAAAAAAAATACATACACACGATACAGTGAATGGTTATTGTCCATTTAAAAAAAAATACAACAATCGGAAGGTAGTTCGAGGGATTTGTATTGTGTTTACTTTGTTCGGTGAAATACTCTAATACCGACTGGTTCTCGTTTATTTAAAATCTTCCTGCACTTAAGTATATAGCCATTGCTCATGGTTTAATTACATTTGTTTCTTGGGGTCTACGAATGGTAAAGTAGCATTCACCCCTGCTGGGTACTAAAAGTATTTTTGACTGCCGTTGGAATATATTTTTTTGTTTCTTGAATGGAATGTTAAATGAAAACATGGCCTCAATTCTGGCTATTAACTTTTTGTAATTAAATTTAATATAACTTGCTTGACAAAAATCTCTATTTTTGAAAAACAACATTACCCAATCCTAATAAATAATTTTGGGATCATAGTATGGTTGAGTGAATCATACAATGGTTGTAGGAATAATAGCATGGTTGCGTGTGAATCATACTCTGGTTGTGAAGATCATGCTATGAGAAAAGTACTATGGTTGTGAGGGTCATAAAATGGTTGTGAAGATAATAGTATGGTTGAGTGTGAATCATACTATTGTTGTGAGGAGCATATATATGGTCATGTGTGAATAATTCTATTGTTGTGAGGATCATAATATTGTTGTGCCACAACCATATACCCAACAATAGTATGATCCTCTTTGAATATTGTCACCCCAACCCTACTTTTTTTCTGCGTGTATGTGCTTGGAAATAATGTCCGATAATTCCGTCATGCCAATGAACCAAACAGTCAATTCTTTATTATTGATCATGCCGAGTTTTACTATCTGGTCACTCTTAGCAGACCAGAATACATACTAAACGGTTTGTATTTTTGACATAGGTGGGAGTGGTATGATCGGTTTCGTGCTCTACTACCACACCAGTAACCCAGGTACACATCTGAGTGGGAACATGTAAGCGTTTTTTGGTAGAGGAATTTTCATTTTTGAATGGTTGGAGATTATTTAAATTCTTTATCTTCATTTTAGGATACCATTACTTGAAGAAATAGCTTCACTCTCAAATAAATACATATCTCTAATTTATGAACGCTATATAGCAAAACATGCTCTGATATTTACCCAATACCATTTCCAAATTATAACAATTCTACGTTATCAACAGTTCAGGGAAAACATTAACTTGTTCTTGTTCTGTGCACTTAACAAGTCTGGTATGCAATAAATTATTCCGAAAAATTCTTCAAACTCAAACAACAAAAGCTTAAACGAGACACAAACAAATTTACCTTGAACTTGATAGAGAGTGCATGCAAAAGGATGTTTGGGTAAATCATAAAAACATATCAGACATCAAATATGCAACAATCGGCACTCGAAAGATAACATTTATGACATGAGTATGAAACTCTGGCAAAGAAATAATCGCCACACATTGGTGGAGGGGTTAAAACGAAATCGAATCAAATGAGTCATTAATTAAAAATGTACCACCTAAAATTATGTACGAATATAAACATCTTAACAAATCAACGCGTACATTTGTTTAATATGGCATTAAAGTTTTAATAACCCCGGCGATATATCAATTTTAGGTGATTTGATATGAAATCAAACCTAAACGACGCAACGGCCAACTAAAGTTGTACCAAAACCAAACTACCGAACACAAAAATTAACATAAACTGATGTTAATCTCTTTTTCTCATGAAAATCAAACAAACCAACGCTAGTGTTGGTGCCTGGCTCTGGTGTTGGTTTAGAAGCCATAAATTCAATTTAAAACATGATTCATAAATCGAATCGTAGAAATAGAAACAGAACCCGAACCAGATAATATTGGCGAAAAAAGGTTAATAATTGTTTTGTTTCTCAACGTTACAGCAGCAGCAGCAACAGCAACTCGGAACGCTACTTGCTTTCAAAACTTGCCTGTTGGGGGAGACAACTCCGTATGGGGTCTGGCCACACAGAGCCAGCCACCAGGCGACCGCTCACAAAGGTTAAAACACCAAAGGTTCCCAGCAGATTAATATCTCAGCTTTAACAAATATCGTAACAAACGACAACAACACACAAGCCCTTACCGCACAGACGCTCATGGTGGAGGGGAGACCCCATAAACAAAATTTCTGTTAACAAAATGTAACTAAGCAAAGAAAAAAAAAATAAGTTTAAATATTTATTAATTAGTGATCGACATTAAATGGCCCCTTTGATGCGGCTGCTGTGACCACACACAGTCGGCCGTCCACTCGCTCACTCGCCGGTTGGCGTCTATTAATTTAATATATTGTCACTGTTTTTTTAATGAAACGCCTTTGGATTCACAGTCACCGTCGCTTTGTATCGATTCGAATCGCATGGCTTTTGGGATGCACATTCATCTGCATAAGTCACACGCTACTGCCACTTACGATGCGCAGTGAGCGCCGACGACAATCAGTGCCACCGATGCCATAGGAGATGATAAAACAAATTAACTTCAAAATTTATAACGCTAAGATTTTGAAAGTCGAACTACCGTTTTTTTTAATATTTTCCTTTGACATATTGCTTGGCAGTGCTAGACATTCATGGGAGTTTTCCTGTAATTTATTCAGATAAGGGTTAACTAACTACTGCCAGTCAGACGCTGACCTTTAAGGCAGCAAGGAGTTTTCCTGGAAAATTTGACCTGGGAAAATTGTATCTACGGTTTTTCTACCTTCATAAGTTGGGGATATGTTTTAGATGTTTGCCGGAAATATTTGATAAGAGTTATGACGTTGATTATAATGGGATAACCAATTGAAGCCAACATTCGGAGCTTAATCCAAGCTTAGGGAAGTGTAGGTATTTTCTTGTGAAAATTTACGAATGTTAGGGGTTAAGTGAGGTCGTGTGTTTCTGTGAGTTGCCGATTTTTCTGTCTATGGCGTACTGGACCTAATCATCAAAATGTGCCATAAAAAAAGTAATATCAAATTTGAATTCCTGATAAAATTCCATTGTTTAATGCTACATACGAGCGCTGCTATATATGTGACAGCGCATAGAGAAAGGGACCTAAGGGTAAAAAAATCAATTTTAATTTTTTTACTTTTTTTTGATGTGGACAACATCTGAGCATCGAATGATTCCGATCCCATGCCCAAACGTGTTTCCTCCCAGAGATATGCGCGTTTTATAAAAGTGTAGTCGACAATTCTAAGCTCAAATAGAAAGGGACCTAATCTTTAAAATGGCTCTCCTGAACAAAACTTTTCATCAACTTTTCACTTTTTTTTTTGATGTGGACAACATCTGAGCATCGAATGAGACAGATCCCATGCCCAAAAAGTGTTCCCTCCCAGAGATATGCGCGTTTTATGAAAGTGAAGTCTATGATTCTAGGCGCAAATAGAAAGGAACCTAATCTTTAAAATGGCCCTTCTGAACAAAACTTTTCATCAACTTTTCACTTTTTTTTTTTGATGTGGACAACATCTGAGCATCGAATGAGACCGATTCCATGCCCCAAAAGTGTTCCCTCCCAGAGATATGCGCGTTTTATGAAAGTGTAGTCGACGATTCTAAGCGCAAATAGAAAGGGACCTAATCTTTAACATGGCCCTCCTGAACAAAACTGGTTTTTAACCTTAGGTCCCTTTCTATTTTGCCCGTCACATATAATGGGTGATCCAAGTAGAGATACTTTTTTCAATAGCCTTTTTTGACAGATCACGTGTGAGTCGTGTCATGTTATTTTGTTTAGTATTGTTTGGCAATTCATCATGGCCAGACTTACGCCTGAACAACGTTTACAAATCGTTCAACTTTATTACGAAAATTCACGTTCTGCGAGGAATGTGTTTCGTGCACTTCGTTCAACTTATGGTCAACATAATCGGCCTACTATTCGCAACACCCATCTTGAGACATTCATTAATAGATAATATTCGACCGAATAGACCATGGTCAACACGCAGTGAAGAAAATGTAGCGGTCATAGCTGAGAGTATACACCAAGACCGTGGAGAATAGATTCGGCGCCGTTCGCAGCAACTCGGACAGACGTCAGAGAAGACTTGGCGCGTTTTACGTCAAGATCTTAAATTAAAAGCGTAAAAAGTACAGCTTGTGCAAGAACTGAAGCCGCCCAACGTTTCCACTGTTGAAAAGTTTCAAGAAGATCCGACGTTTTCGAGCCAAATTTTGTTCAGCGATGAGGCCTATTTCAATGGGTATGTAAGTTGCCCCATTTGAGACGAAGAGCAACTAAAAGAGGTTCAAGAGCTGCCACTTCAACCAGAAAAAACAACGGTTTGGTGTGGTTTGTGGGCCGGTGGAATCATCGGTCCATATTTCTTCAAAACTGATGCCGGTGAGAACGTAAACGTCAGTGGCGACCGTTATCGTGCCCCGATAACCGACTATTTGATGCCTGATATTGAAGCTCGTGATCTCGGCGACATTTGGTTTCAACAAGACGGCGCCACTTCGCACTCATCGCATCAATCAATGGATTTATTGAGAGAACACTTCGGTGAGCAGATAATTTCACGTTTTGGGCCGGTCGATTGGCCACCAAGATCGTGTGATATCACACCGTTAGACTTTCTCCTGTGGGGATATGTAAAGTCTGTAAAGTTTATGCGGACAAACCCGCTTCGATTCAGACCTTGAAGCAAAAAATCACGCGTGTCATTCGCCAGTTACCAGTCGAAATGCTTGAACGAGTTGGACTCAACGGATGGACCATCTGAGACGTAGCCGCGGCCAACATTTAAGAGACATAATTTTCAAAAAATAAATGCCAAAGAATTTTATTTCAAATAATAATAAATTCCCCATTAAATTTGAATTTTCTGTGTTTTTTTTTTAAGTAGGCAACCTCGAAATGGATCACGCGCTATTTCTGGCCTTATAATATAAATGCGAATATTTATCATCAGAAATGGTGTAATTGTTTTTCAAAGTATTCCACAGCATGATTTATACACTTTTACATGCGCTCACACCAATTGTCGAAGCACATTTTCCACTCCGATTGAGACAACTCAAAAACATGTTTTTTGAACGCTTCAACAGCTTCTTCTGGCGACGAAATTCGTTGATCATGCATTTTTTCTTGATGTGCGGGAATAAAAAGAAATCATTCGGTGCCAAATTAGGGCTGTTCGGCGGATGACCCATCAACGCTGGTTTAAGCCGATGTGTGAGAGCTCGCATTGTCGTGGTGTACAATGATTCGTCTTCTCTTGTTCGTTTTTCGAATTTCTCCGAAGACTTCAGGCAAACAAATTGCGATGTACCACTCAGAATTGACCGTCCTACGTTTCTCGAGCGGGACAGTCTCCACATAGCCAGTTTTGCCGAAGAAACTGGCGACCATTTGCTTCGAAATGCCTCTTCCACGAACAACTTTCGTTGGATTTGGCTTGTCTTCGAAGACCCACACGGTCGCATAGATCCATGTTTCGTCACCTGTGACGATCTTATAAACGTCTTTTGAAGAACCGCGATCGTATTTTTTCAAAAATTCTTTGCGCCAATCGACACGAGCCTTTTTTTGAATGATTGTCAAATTGTGCGGGATCCAACGAGGAGAAACCTTTTGTATGGCCATTTTTTACGAATATTGCTGGTCACTTAAACGGGATATTGATGATGTTCAATTAAAAAATAAAGTTGTATTGCCAATAATTGTGTTTTTTCAAAAAAATGTTGTTTTAATAAAAGTTGAATAACTCAATCAGTTTTAAAAGGATTTTTAAAAATGACACCGAATTGTATTCGTAAGAACACTCTGTTAACTATGCGGTTAAAAATCGATTCCTTTTAAAACATTCTGCATAAAAACGCATCCAAAGTTAAAAAATTACAAAAGATTTTAAAAATGAGTTTACAGGAAAAATACACAGATTTTTTTCAGTGTGCTTTTAAAAGTGTGTACACTAATCAAAAGGCTGCAGTTTCTTCTTAAAATCGGTTGATATTCAACCAATTTACTGGCATATAAGAACGAAAGATCCGAAAACCCGGTTTTTTACCCGCAACTCCTGATTTTGTGGGTGTTTTTGCGAAATTTCAAACTGTGTAATACAAGATTGTCATGTGACATACCGTGAGATAGAGACATCCTTAGGCATTTCTTCCACCAAAATACATTCGATATTGCATGGACACCTGGCCGTAAAAAAGGTTGGATCCCGCACAATTTGACATTCGCTCAAAAAAAGGCTCTTGTTGATTGGTGCAAAGAAATTTTGAAAAAATACGATCGCTGTACTTCAAAATACGTTTATAAGGTCGTCACAGGTGACGAATCATGGATCTATGCGTATGAGACCGAAACAAAACAGCAATCGGCCGTGTGGGTCTTCTAAGGCGAGCGAAATCCAACGAAAGTTGTTCGTTTAAGCACTTCGAAGCAAATGGTCGCCTGTTTCTTCGGCAAAACCGGTCATGTAGCGACTGTTCCGCTTGAGCTACGTAGGACGCTTAACTCTGAGTGGTACTCCATAATTTGGTTGCCTGAAGTCTTCGGAGAAATTCAAAAAACGAACAAGAGAAGACGAATCTTTTTGTACCATGACAATGCGAGCTCTCACACATCGGTTCAAACCAGCGCCCTTTTTTAACGGGCAAAACGTCAACTTGATGGGTCATCCGCCGTACAGCCCTGAGTTGGCGCCCAATGACTTCTTTTTATTCCCGCACATCAAGAAAAAAATGCGTGGACAACGATTTTCGTTGCCAGAAGATGCTGTTGAAGCGTTGTTCAAAAACCATGGTTTGGAGGTGTCTCAATCGGAGTGGAAAAAGTGCTTCGACAATTGGTTTAAGCGCATGCCAAAGTGTAAAGATCATGCTGGAAAATACTTTGAAATACAATAAAACCATTTTGGATGATAAATATTCGCACTTTCATTAGGCCAGAAATATATATATAGCAGTCGTACTCGTATAACCCCCCAAGACTAGTGATGTGGCTACTCCTTATTGGTACTGAGTGGTAAAGAATGTAAAAAGGAATATTTAAGTTTATAATTGGTCTAACCATAAAACTTTTTTTATGTTTGTTTTTATCACTGAAAACTCAAAGATTATCAAGATCTTTTTTCATACTCTGCTAAATACACAATTTCATAAATTTTTCATTGTTATCTTAGAGTCTTCTTTATGACATGAATTTCTAATAATTTCAGAGATGTGAAAAATTTTCGAATATGATCACGTCAAATACTCGTATGTCAATAATAAAATCGTAAAAGAATTCCAATTTCCAAATTCCGCAGTGAAAATCATATTTTAATAATTTTGTACAATATTTTAAAAATTTTCGCTTGACTTAAAATCGAAATAACCAGAAATGACACGAGTTTTCGTCAGCTTCTGCCGCCAGACATTCCAAGACAATAACTTAACATTCAGGCAGGTGATCATTCAGACCATATCAGAGAGTTGCGGGGCATACGTAAGGTTATATTTAGTTTTTGAAGTGCTTCAAAACATTCCAAATATTTCCATGTGAGATTTTTAGAAATTGTCAAAAGAAATTTTCGACAATTAAGACTGAAATGGGAAATCTATTGAAAACTCGTAAATTCTCATTTTCCCCAAAAGTTGCAAGTATGTCAAGTGATATTCCGACAGAGAGTGAGAACCCATGAGTGTGTGTCTGTGTGTGATGGTAATCCCATGAAAAGCGGATATTCGAGGGCTATAGCTTGTTTTTTTTTTTTTTTTTGTTGGAACAAGCCAAAAAGGAAAGAGTTTGTGGAAAAACACACGCTTTTCCCGTGTTGGCCTCGAGCAAACATTGTTTAATATGTTTTTCGATTTTGTCACGTTAAATGTTACAGATCTCAACGGTGTCGAGGCCTAAGACAGAACAACATCGACAACGAAAGATTTTCCGTCGTTCTGTTGCTGACTGACTTCACATCACATGGTCGTGTCATTTGACTGCAACGTCTGCCTCTGCGTCCAGCAGAATCTTCAAGTGTCATAGAGGAGTTTGTTGTTCTGTTTGTTTATTTTTGGTGGTTCTCTGCGACGGAGTGGGTGCTTGGTCTGGTGGCCTAAAAATAGTTCCCTTTAGTTGGTTATTTACAACAGCAGGTATCACTTATTGTGGCAGCGGAGGGAAAAGTGGCATTGTTAAGATTGCTCCCCTCAGAATATCAATAATTTGCCTAAAGGTGGCTGCCTAGCTGGCATTGGTTATTGAGACAATGTTGCCCGTTCAAAGTGGCATCATTGTCACAACTGCCACCGCCAGTGAGTTGCATGTACAACTTCTGTATCGCGCATGTAATATTTTCTTGAAATAAGGTGATGACGACAACGACACCTAATGTTTTCCAGTTTTTGTCCCTACATGATTACTTTTGTTGCATTGAGGTCGTATTGTCACAGCTGAACCCAGCGAAACTATTGGAAATGATTTCTAAAATATATTTATATACTTATGCTTTGACTTCGCCCATGTATCTAGTCGGGAGTGTGCTAAGACTAACATTCGATAGGTGAGTTGTTAAAAAAAACTAAAGGGATCTACGTATTTTACCAGAAAAAGAAAACCAATATACGAGGCGGTTCGGAAAGTTCTTAGCCTATCAATAAAAGAGAATAGTTAGTTTTTCAAAAATATTTTTATTTTTCAATATAAACTCCTGAAACTTCAATACACTTAGTCCAACGCTTATCTAGCAATTCTATCCCTTGATTAAAATAGTTGTCCTCAAGGTCTTCAAAATAGTGGTTTACAACTGTAATTGCATCTTCTTTTGAGGTAAAACGCTTGCCAGCAAGGATTTTTTTAGATTTGGGAACAGGTAAAAGTCACTGGGAGCTAAATCAGGAGAATAAGGTGGGTGGTCAAGAAACTCGTACTTTAATTCGTTGATTTTAGCCATTGTTAAAACACTTGTGCGCTGGTGCGTTGTCTTTATGAAAAAATATTTTTTTGTGTTGTAAGCCAGGACGTTTTTCTCGAATTTGTACATTTAATTGATCTAAAAGGTTGCAATAGTACTCAGAATTTATTGTTTTACCCTTTTGCAGATAGTCAATCAATAAAATACCTTTGAAGTCCCAAAAAACCGTTGCCATAACCTTACCAGCCGATGTCCATGATATTAACTATTTCACGCACTTTTATTCGTCGATCATTTAATACCATATCATGCACTTTGGCTAAAATTTCTGTTGTTGTTGCTGTTTTTGGACGTCCACTACGTGGTTCATCTTCAATGCTTGTACGACCACGTTTAAATTCAGCAACCCAATTTTTTACTGTTGCATATGAAGGAGCACTTTCACCTAACACATTCACCATATCAGTATGAATTTCTTGTCCCGATAAACCTTTTTTATGTAAATATTTAATGACACCACGCATTTCTGATTTTTCCATTGTAAAAAAATCGCGGATGCGTCTTTTGTGAACACCTGTTTCTATATGAAGGAGTTGTCAGATCGAAAAAAATTTAAAAAATTTAACATGTGTTCATAGCAGAGATGGAAGTTTCCAAAACACACCGCGCTTTTTGTGCTAGGCTAAGAAGTTTCCGAACCGCCCGTATATACCACAGAGAAGCGTCATTTATAATAACACAGAGATACCTTGGGAACATAAAGTTAAATTCCTCGGCATTATATTGGATTCCAGGCTTACATTCAAGGACCATATATCATATGCCATAGATAAAATAAATTATTTAATACGACTCTTATATCCCCTAATCAAAAGAAACTCTCTCTTAAATAATAAAAAACAAAATATTAATTTTTAAGTCAGTTTTTCAAGCTGTTCTTTTGTATGGATGTCCTTCATGGAGCAATGTGGCTTCAACTGTTAAGAAGCTTCAAATAGTCCAAAATAATGTTTTGAAAATGTTTTTAAAGCTTCCTAGACATCTCGAAGTTGCCAAAGTGGAGTTAGCAAATGATAGATTGACCAGAATTAAAGAAAATTTTGCCATCAGATGCCAAGCGACTGTTTTTATTCATATAAGAGAAAGAGCATCGTTGTAAATATACTAACTTAAAACAAGTTGAAAATATAAATCTCTAGTCAGACTATTCAGAAAGGTTTTTTTTTTTAGAATTTTCCTTCAATTAAATCCGATATTAACTAAACCCATCACAATATATCAAAATTTGTTTACTAATATTTAAGTAGCATAGGTTCATACAAACCTTAGCCCTTTGTCATTGTAGATAATAAGAATAAAATAAGAATAAATTGTTATATTAACAAAATAAAAATTGATATGAAAAATGTACTTAGTAGGGACATAAATGCTGTTACACACGTTTTATGCTGTAAAATAAAAAGTACTTAATGTTTTTGGGCCAAATATTTTTTAATATATTTATTGATGTATATTGTATCTAAAAAGAATCTACTCGAAATGTCCACCTTTTGCCTTTACACACGCCTTAAGTCGCACTGGCCAATCGTCAATAGCTGCACGAACCTCGTCCATTGAAAAATTGGCCACAGCTCGAACCAAAGCGGTCTTAAGAGATCCAATGTTGGGGTATCTTTTGTGACAAGCTTTGTCCTCTAAAACCATCCACAATTTGTAATCCATTGGGTTCAAATCTGGACTGCCTGAAGGCCATTCTTTAGGGGAAATGAACATTGGCAAATTGTTTCGAAGCCAGGCCTGGGACGTTTTAGCCTTAGGGGCTGGGACGTTTTGGCCTGGGACGTTTTAGCCTCATGGACTTTCCGGCTGGAAAGTCCCTGACTGGTTTTGAAACAGGAAATTGTTAAGAGGTTTCACAACAGCTTCCAAATCGGTTTCTTGGTAAACTTTGGCCGATGTTTTGACTCCTTGTTCGCAGAAATGCAGGTCAGTGACCCCATCGTGAGAGACACCCCACCAAACCATGACTGAAGCTGGGTGATGACCCTTTTCCATCCTTTGGGATCAGTTCAGATGCTTCATTAGATGATCGCGCATACACTCTATCATTTTGCTTGTTAAATTTTTCCTGAACGGTAAAAATTTTGTCATCGGTGAACAAAATTTTTCTATGCAAGTTATCAGCGTGCTTCACCAAAAGACATTGCAATTTTCAATCCTATTTTTTTTAAGCTGCAGTCAATAAATGTCTGGTAGGTCATTTGAAAGCCCCAAGTCCCAAGCCTTTTTTAATGATTCGACTCATGGACTTTTGTGTGATATGCATCTCACGGGCCATGATTTTCGGTTTTCGGAGCGGATTTCTGTGAATTCTTGATTTAACGGCTTTGATGACATGCGGTGTTCGACAGAGCGTGGGCGGCCCGACCGGTGGCGGTCTTTTATATCTCCAGTCTCCTCAAACAGTTTTATGCATCGGTAGACGAACATGCGGCTAATCCCTAGTGGCCGGAGCGTTCTGAAAATATCGCTTTTTCCATTTCACACTTGAAAAGCGCTATTAGAGCGATACGGTTCTCATTATCTGACCACTCCATGATGAAAGTTGAAACAATTTTAAAATTCCGTTACAGACTGACGCTATTGAGGTTAGCTTTCAAAACCCATATGACATTAACGGGGTATGTTCAGTTCTACTATTGAAATGGGTGTGATAAATGTTGCTAAAGTATTTATGTCCCTACTAAGTATATATACTATAAAGGGTGGTTAAATTTTAAGAGCCGATGTTGATTTGTCGCGCAAATGAGCCGTTATTTCGTTAGCTTTGTGGCAAGTGGCACCGTCCTGTGGAAACCACATATCGTCCACATCCATATCTTTCCATAAAAAGTTCGTTATCATCTCACGATAGCAAACACCATTCACAGTAACTGCCTGACCGGACTCATTTTGGAAAAAATACGGCTCGATGATGCCGCCAGCCCATAAAGCGCACCAAACAGTCACTCTTTGTGGGTGCATTGTTTTTTCGACAATCACTCTTGGATTATCATTTGCCCAAATGCGACAATTCTACTTATTGACAAATCCACTGAGAGGAAAATGTGCCTCGTCACTGGAGATGATTTTATTCAAAAATTGATTTTCATTTTCATAATAAGCCTGAATAAATCCAACGAGTTGCTGGCTTGTGTATCTTTCCATGGTTCAAATTGAGTTAGTCTGCAATTGAGAAACATCAAATGAAATGCAGAAAAAAACTTGAAGTTTAGGTGTGGTTCACATTCAACATCGGCCCTTAACATTTAATTACCCTATATATTAATATTTACTTTGACCTGGTACAAGTAAAGGGTGGTTAAATGATATCTGATAAATGAGTTAGTTAGTTTTTCCATACAAATTCCATACATGGTTGGCAATTCGAATTTTTTTCCATGCAGAAAACGAGCATAAAAACAACTAATTTTGCCAGACCGAAAGAATCCTTAGAATCGAACCTAAGAGGCTAGCAGCATAATTATTTGAACCCGGTTGAAGAAAACTGTAGACTAACATCGAAGTACTCTAAATGACGTGTAGATATTCGCCCTTATTCTATTTGGCGTTGTCAACAGAAGACGACGTCGTTTTTTGTATTTTGTTTCAATTTCGTATTCCCGTTGGCAATATTGCCGTATTTCGATGACTGTTAAATTAAGTTTGGTATTCTGTTGCCTTCAATGTATTGTTTACGTTAATTTTGATTTCATTAGAAAATTAAATGGAAAAAATTAAAATGACAAATAAGCGCCAGTTCGAGAAGCTAGTGGAAGAGCTTGAAAAGAATCCATCACTAGCCAGAGGATTTCACAAGGGCACTGTTCTCATGGACCCCCAATTAGATCCGTCATATCGAACTTTATCCATTGTGGACAAACTTCCTTCTCCATGACGTCTACAGTCTCGGACAAAATCCTCGAAACTACTGGCTGTGACAGTCCCAGGTTGAAATCATTTCCAACGCTCAGCTGGTAAGATCCCTGGGCTAAAAACGCAATGTTGCTGCCAATTTTATTGTGTTTGGAACAATTGTTGATCTTGTCCCTTTTTTTAAATGAGGCTCTATTATTTCCAAAACATATTTAAATGAAGGTTTATTCAGCCGAAAATAACTTTCAAATCTTAAAAAGGAATAAAAAATTGATTACTTAGGAAATTATGACTTCAAATATGTCTCTTACTTCTCATCGGGCAAATTAAAAATGGAAGATTTCTGTCTAAGCAGTCTTCTTTCCAATATTATTTTTTTTTGTTTTCTTCGTCACTCGATGAGTCCGAATCGGATAGAAAAAACATTTTTATTTAAACTTTTTTTTACAAACAAACTTTTTCCCACAAAATAGCACATAACTTACATATATTTCATCAAAAACAAGAAATAAAATGAATCAGCTGACTCTAACATTAGATATGTGTGCTGTATGTTATTGACATTTTCGATAAACAGGCAACGGCGTCGTAATACTCTTACAGAATACCAAATTAGCATAGAATTGATGTTGTCTTCGATTTGAGTTGCTGTTGCCTTGAAATTGCCGTTGATATTGCCGACGCCAAATAAGATAAGGATGATTAGGTTGATACCAGAAATTCGCTAGCAAGTCGTAAACAGTTTACCATGAATGCATTTTTAGTGTTAAAAGTTTTAAATAGATGGCGCCCTTGTACTCGTCCGTATGAAAAATTATATAATGCAACCGATCGCAAGTTGGCAAAAGCAAGTTGGCTTAACAAATTTTCCATCAACGCCAGAAGGCAGCTAGAAGATGTGAACCGGCATTCGTACACAATCTGTGGGATGGCCGGTCACTTTTTGTGTAGCACAAATGCTGCGGGTAGGCGAGGTTTGATCGGCGACTAAAGTCTGGCACCACGGGTTGTCAGGAGCTCCCAAATCAGCTGCTCTGGCCTGCCTAGTGGGGAGTAATTTGGGGTCTGTGAATTTTACTTACACTTAGTGTTGCCTGGCGCCATCTGACATTTCCATTGGAAAGTTTTAGATTTTTAGCATAAACGTACTCAGAATGTTTTGAGGTACGACCATCATTTGTGTAGCTTACAGTGACTTGAAAAAATCAATTTGGCAAAAAAATGGAATTAACTCGTGAACATTATCGTGCGATCATTTTTCACAACTTTCGACGTGAATTATCACGACAAGATTGCATCGATGAACTTAAACCTTTGTATGGAAGTGAAGCGCCATCCCATAGCACTGTGAGAAACTGGTTTAATGAAGTCAATCGTGGCCGACGCTCGCCCAAAGATGAAGGTCGTCCAAAAACGGCCGTTGTGCCAGAGAACATTGATGTCGTGCGTGCACTGATAATGCAAAATCGTCATGTGACATACTGTGAGATAGAGGCATCCTTTGGCATTTCTTTTACCAGCATACATTCGATATTGTATGAACACCTGGCAGTAAAAAATGTTTGTTCTCGTTGGATCCCACGCAATTTGACAATCGCTCAAAAAAAGGATCGTGTCGATTGGTGCAAAGAATTTTTGAAAAAATACAATCGCGGGTCATCAAAATACGTTTATAAGATCGTCATAGGTGACGAATCATGGATCTATGCGTATGAGCCCGAAACACAACAGCAATCGACCGCGTGGGTCTTCGAAGACGAGCTAAATCCAACGAAAGTTGTTCGTGGAAGAACCTTCGAAGCAAATGGTCTCCTGTTTCTTTGGTAAAACTGGTCATGTGGCGTTTGTTCCGCTTGAGCAACGTGGAACGGTCAATTCTGAGTGGTACACCACAATTTGTCTTTGAAGAAATTCGAAAAACGAACAAGAGAAGAAGAATCATTGTGCACCATGACAATGAGAGCTCTCACACATCGGCTACAAATCAGTGCCTTTTTGACCAGCCAAAACGTCGAATTGATGGGTCATCCGCCGTACAGCCCTGACTTCTTGTTATTCCCGCACATCAAGAAAAAAATGCGTGGTCAACGATTTTCGTCGCCAGAAGATGCTGTTAAAGCGTTCAAAACCCATGTTTTGGAGGTGTCTCAATCGGAGTGGAAAAAGTGCTTCGACAATTGGTTTGAGCGCATGTAAAATTGTATAAATGATGCTGGAGAATACTTTGAAAAACAATAAAACCATTTTTGATGATAAATATTCGCATTTTCATTATTAGTCCAGAAATATATATAGCAGCCTGTATGCGACTACTTAAAACTAAACTGGAAAACTAAGATTTTTTTTTGAAGATCCACTTTTTAAATTTAGTCATGAATCCGAATGTAATTTTAATCAATGTTTCTAAACTTCCTAGAAAACTAGGTCCTTTCGATCAAGGACATATGAGTACTGAGAGACAGTAGATTTTCCTTACTTATCTAAATATTCATTAAGTAAATTTCAAATTGAAATCTACGGGCCTTTTGGACCTACAAATTGAAACCCTTTCGCAAACGGCATAAGGGAGCAGAAAAACATGCAATTTCTGTCGACCAATGGTCAAAATATTTCCGAATATGAGGCTTTACCGGCACACACCGCATCAACCATTTTCCCCAGTACTTGCCAGGTTATCTGGAACGCCATACATTGTGAACAGTACAAAATATTCGGCCGTTGTGTCTATCGAGTCCTTTAGGATACTTTTGTTCTGGGGAGGCGATCGTTCTCGAAGCATCTTTTAATGGTCCAAAAGAAAATGACGGAATATTTGCTGGTCTCTTAAGTAAGGGCTTAATGAATTTCCGAAAGTCAGATGTCCTGAATTTCAGAGCCCTGTTCATATGTAAATTAGTACTTTACATACTACATAGAGACAGCGCATAGAGAAAGGGACCTAAGGGTAAAAAAATCAATATTAATTTTTTTTACATTTTTTTGAGGTGGACAACATCTGAGCATCGAATGAGACCGACCCCATGCCCCAAAAGTGTTCCCTCCCAGAGATATGCGCGATTTATGAAAGTGTAGTCGACGATTTTAAGCGCAAATAGAAAGGGACTTAATCTTTAAAATGGGTCTCCTGAACAAAATTTTTCATCAACTTTTCACTTTTTTTTGATGTGGACAACATCTGAGCATCGAATGAGACCGATCCCATGCCCCAAAAGTGTTCCCTCCCAGAGATATGCGCGTTTTATGAAAGTGAAGTCGATGATTCTAAGCGCAAATAGAAAGGGACCTAATCTTTAAAATGGCTCTCTCTTGAACAAAACTGGTTTTTAACCTTAGGTCCTTTTTGTATTTTGCGCGTCACAAATGCATTCATTTTTTTTTTGCATGTCGAACTCCAATCACAACGTTTGCTGGGTAATCGGAAGCATAAGATTAATTGAATTCCCGCTGTTTAGCTATTAATCTTACTTACACTGGCTGCTTGCTTGGCTGAATGAATGGCGTTGTTGCATTTAAACACTCTGTGCCTCCTCATCATCATCGTCGGTGGTGCATCCATCCATCGTCCGATTGCAACTCAAATGCAATGCATTTACACAGGTCTTCAAGAGATTTCCCTGTTTCCAATGCCGCTTTTTACTGCTGCTGCTGCTGTTGTTGTTTATCCATAAGATATGGTATTGTTTTTTAAGATTTTTTAGTACTTTATGCGTGCCCGGTGGTTGTTTTTAGTGGTGTCAACTAATGGTTTCTTCGCTTCCCCAAAGCATCCCGACGGCGTTGCGCGACGGTGGCCAAGGGAGTGCGCGGTGCAGGAGCTAGCGCTGTAAATTACTTGTATGGCCATTTTGTGTTCGGTCGCCTATTTTTTACGGTGAGTGTTGAAAAATCTTAGCGTTTTTTAAATCTCAATCTATTATTTCAATGGAATTTTAATTTGTTTATGATGCGGCTGTAGCGAGTGCCGCTGTGCGGGTGTCTGTGAAATCCTGATGGACGCTGAAACTTTTGTAGTGCTATTAAATAAATTAAATGTTTATATTGAGATTTCGTTGCTATTATCGCCATTCATTCTGTTCGGGATTACACTTGTGACTACGAGGATATTTATGGCCACTCGCTGGTAATATTTTGTCATTTTTAGGGATTTCTGTCGGTGCTATCAATCAATTTTATGGATGCTTTCGTTGATATATGGCGGCATAAATGTCAGTGATGAACCCTAAATGGAGTGTTTTCCGAAATGTGGTGCTTTTCTAATTAAATGAATGAAAATAATTTCTATTATGAAACAACGAAGAATTAAAGGTCAAACTAAAAGCTTCTATTTTGTACGCTTCTGCACACAGAGAACAGATTTGTTGCCGCAACCGAATGTTGGTGGTTGCATATCTATTGCTATATTACATTATAAAAACCGAATGTTGTTTAAGTACATGGCAATTTTTAAAAGAGGAAACTGACACTATCGGTTGAAGAGACAAAGTATCGGTGATCCTAACTAATGAAGCTGGTTAATAAAGTTGATTCATAATAAAGTATAAATCACAGAAGGTATACTTTTTGGTAAGTAAATAACTCTTGTCTCACAAGCGATTCGCTGACCCAACAATATCGTCAATTTCTATCGATGGTACGGATATTGAACAATCAGAAGCTCTCGATGTTCTGGGCATGCAAATACAATGTGACGCTCGTTGGGCGAGACATGTATTCGAAGTGTTGAAAGAAGCACTCAAGTGCATAGGCTTTTTAAAGCGGTGCAAGAAATATTTCACTCCTTCTGATCTTTTCAATATCTATACAACTTACATCAGGCCAAAGATGGAATACAACTCCCATATAGGGGCAGGTGCTCCAAAATCATCCTTGGAGCTTCTTGACCGTATTCAAAGAAGAGCGATGGTGCTGATAGGTGACAGTAGGGTATCCAACACTATTGTTTCCCTTGAGCACCGTCGGAATGTGGGTTGCGTGACGCTGTTCTATCGTTACTTTCATGGTGTGTGTTCATCAGACATCCGTCGCCTTATTCCTGACGTGAGGATTTTCGGCAGGGATACGCGACTTTCTAGGAATTCACACCCGTGTGTTATCGATTGGCCAGTTGACCGCACTATTCACTACAGATCAAATTCGTTTTTCGCTCGTACAGTCCGTATGTGGAATCGACTTCCGGCAAATGTATTTCCCACTAATTGCGACATCCAGAAGTTCAAGGCAAGCGTCAATAATCATTACTCCCTCTTTCCTCCCTACGATCTTTTACTTTCCACTCGACAACGCAATGTACCGCAAGTACGAGTATAGGGGACATCCCTATAAAAAAAATCACAGAAGGTATACTTTTTGGTAAGTAAAAAATTCAGTAATTATACTCTAATGACATAAGTAGACTTAATTGCCTAAGTCCATTAAACGTGCCCTTTGAAGTCTTCTTTTGATATATTGTGATGCAAATATTTTTTTCATATCAAAGTTGTTGTAATGCCGATGTTAAGTTGCATGCTTCTGAGCAAATGATGTTATTTCTTCTGCTACGGATTAATTCGAAGATCTCTATGTAGATCAGAGATTCGGACATACCATGGAGCATTTACTGTGATACGTAGAATTTTACACGCAGAGAAAAAATATGTTCTTCGCAATAAAAGTATGTTCGTCGCAACCATAGCATTGTTAACTGAATTTATTTTTGACAGTGGTATAATTTCTGCAATATTTATATTGTTGAAATGTAACAATAGTATTGTTGCCAAATTTAAAAATGAAAATATGGTTATAGCAACAATAAAAATATGGTTGGTGCGACAAAAGTATTGTGTTTGGCGGTTTACGTTAACAATAATATGATTACGGCAATCTTACTGTATGATTGTAATTTTTCTTCATTTAAATATGCTTTTAAGAACAAATGTTATTGGTATGGATCTAATTCAATAATAGTAAAATTAAATAATAGTTTTGTAAATTAATTTTCTACTTTCTACTCCCTATTATTTTGAATTTAATGTATTTTTGAATAACTTTCATAATTCAAATCTAAATAGTGATTATACTATGGTTGTAGGGATCATAACATGGTTGCGTGTAAATCATAGTATGGTTGTGAGCATAACACTATGGTAGTATATGAAACATACCATGTTTGTGAGGATAATACTATGGTTGTGGAGATCATAGCATGGTTGAGTGTAAATCAAACTATGGTTGTGGGGATCATAGTATGGTTATGTGTGCATCATACTATTGTTGTGAGGATCATAGTATGGTTGTATTTGAATTATACTTTTGTTGTGCAGATCATAATATTGTTGTACCACAACCATATACTCAACAATAGTATTATCCTCTTCGAATATTGTCACCACAACCATACTTTTTTTCTGCGTGTATTTTGTAATTTTTGAATCTTTCCGGCTTCGAGCTGATTAGCACATCCCCATAAATGGATACCAGACGTCCATATTGGCTGTTTGATTTGGTTATATGTGACAGCGCATAGAGAAAGGGACCTACGGGTAAAAAATCAATTTTCACTTTTTTTTTGATGTGGACAACATCTGAGCATCGAATGAGACCGATCCCATGCCCCAAAAGTGTTCCCTCCCAGAGATATGCGCGTTTTTTGAAAGTGATGGTACACCAAAGATACACGTATTTAAATCTTTAAAATGGCTCTCCTGAACAATACTGGTTTTTACTGTTAGCTCCCTTTCTATTTTGCGCGTCACATATAGCAAAAGTTATTGTTAAATTGAAACTTAAGTTGCAAGACGTTGCAAGAATGGCTGGGAAGATCATTCGTGTAATGGCGATATAACACGGTTCCAAGAACGCTTCCTTGTGGTACATCAGCTTTTATCTCTTTTAGTGTAGAATACTCACAATCATTTTTAACTCTAAAATGCCGTTGGTTCAAGTAAGATTGTTACAATTCATAGAATTCCTAAGGAAGAAATTTATGAAGTTTGAACAGTAACCCATCCTGCCACACTTTATCAAATGCTTATCCCACATCCAAAACTTTATCAAAAGATTGTCCGACATCAATCGCTTGTTCAGCCTCATCAACTATTCTGTGGGCTTGTTCAATTGTCTAAAGCCAAATTCTCTAAAAGCCAAATTGGTGACCAGGTATCAAGTTTCGTCTGTTAATCACATTTGTTAGACTTTTTATAAAGATGTTTTCAAATATTTTGGACAAAATCGGTAGAACAGAAATTGGTCTACAAGACTTCAAGCCATTTGGCGGTTTTCCAGGTTTTTCTATGACATAATCTCCGCAACTTCCCATTGCAGTGGAACATGCCTTAATCGAATACATGCGTTGATTATATAATAAAACTTTCTTATTGCTTTATCTGGTAGCTTCTTGATTATTTTGTAAAAGTATTTAAGTCATATCCTGCGGCTTTTTATTACTTAGATCTCTTATGATTACATTCCTTAGCTCTCTTATCGTTGTTGTTGTTGTAACAACAATATATTTATTTTGAAGTCTTGTTCGTCTATGGGGGATCTGTTTCTATATCCAGGTGGAAAAAACGCGCCATTTGAACTGGATGCGTCCACAGAGACCTGGGGGTCAGCTGAGTGGGCTTGCACCTCTTCAATTGTCCGAAACAATTGAAGAGGTACAGCACATCATGTGGTCCCTGATGGCAGGCGGGACAGATGTCCAGAACGTTAGCATCAATTCGTGCCCAGTAAGAATTGAGGCGGCTGCACCATCCAGATCTCAGCTGCGCCAGAACCACGCGCGTCTGCCAAGGTTGTACCTTCTCCTCAGGTGAAATCTCCCACGGTAGCTGGCTACTGCTGGTGCGACTTCATCAGCGTGAAAGTTATTCAGACCTGACTGATAGTTTCGATGATCTAAAGGTTCTCTCTTATACCGCTGGACCTCTCTCTCTCTCTAGATCATGAAGGTCGTACCTGATCTGCCTGGGCGGAGGCATCCTGTTTAAGAGATGGTGGTTAGGATGACTGCTGCGAAAACACCCTAGGTGGTATTGCTTAGACAACAGGAAATTGTGTTTGCGCACGGTAAGGACCTTCGTCTCCATATGGGTAGCAATTTTCATATAGTCGCCACAGAAGGTCCCTACCGGTTTAAAGCGCTGTTTCCAGAGAAGTCACGTTTTAATTTGATCATTTGCAAACCTAGCATAGTGCATTGTTAGAGATCTTTAATTTAACCTGGTATAAAGGCTTTTACATAGACCTAATTGAAAAAGTCCCTCCAGATGCGGATTTTTTTCAAAACCATGTTTTCGGGAGAGTTCTTTGCACTACGGTTTAATCAAAACTTGGATCGGCATGACCAATTTTTAACCGAGCTGATAACTTATCGCTCGTTATGAAATATACCAAATGACTGTACCAAACATTAAAACGGTTGAACACATTTTTTAACCGATTTTCATTAAAAGCTTTTATCCAAAAAACTTACTTTTGAAAATTTCACGAAGATCGGCCAACAATTGCGTCATGTAGTTTGAAAACAAACTTCAGAATGACAGCAGATTTGAGTCGATCGGTTCACTTAAAGATGGTTCCAACTAAAATTTTTGTGGTATTTACGTATTTCGTACTTGAATATTTTGATTTTCATTGCTTTGACATACAACAAGGAAAGAAATGAAAACCGACACCAAAAAACCGGCTAAACCGGCATGTCGGATTTGAGCTATTTTCCAGAAACCGACTATCGGGTTTACACAGGGTGGAGCGCAATAATTTGCTTTTTTGCGCTGCAGGCTGTGGCGGTACTGTAAGTCGAAGAGAGTGGAGAGTATGCGTGGCTTATAGTGGCTGACGGGAGATTTGTAATCATCTGCCTTTCTGTTGCCATCATGCATTGGACAGGTGGGGAGAGGTCATTTTGTGTTGAAGCGTATTTTTCAAATGCGCACTCCATTATTGCAGCGCAGCGACCTTTTCGTTTACGCTTAACTGTTCCCCTACGTGGGTGTGTAAACAAACAAAATATGTGGTACTGGAGTAAAACAAACCCCAGAGAACTTTACCGGAGACCTCTGCATTCCGCCCGCGTCACTGTATGGTGCGCCATATATCGAGTAGCCATCACTGGACCTTACTTTTTCCAGGATAACCGTCTTACCGTAACTGTGAACTCCGAACGATACTTGACTATGATACAGGATGTTTTCAGCCGGCTCTTGAGGCAATGCAATTACAGGATACATGGTTCGAACAGGAATGTGCCGAGGGTTACCATGAATTGTTTAAATTTTTCCTGGACGGCTTACCTCTCTGAGGGGTAATGTAAACTGGCCGGCACCAGTTTAGGCCCAGCCGATTTTTTTCCTTTAGAGTTACCTGAAGTCGAAGGTCTATATCAGCCGTCCCAACACCTTGGAAGACCTAATTAACAATATTGAGGCTAAAATTGGCAGAATACTAGTCGACAAGCTTGTTAGAGTTCATGAAAACTTTAGAAAACGTGTGCTGTAGTGTGTGGATAGCGAAGGTCGACATTTGCCAGATACGTTTTTTAATTCCACGTTAATTAAAAATTCCCCTACTGTTCAATATAATTAAAATATAAAATAAATTTTTCTTAGGTTCATAATATTTTTATGTCATTCCCAAATAAGCAAACTACCACCATGTAGATAAGAACCGGAATGTCGGTTTCGGACACTCTGTTCGGGGCCCTAACAATAAAGCTTTACGATGCTTATGTCCTCGATCTACCTTAAGCTGCCCACTTTAAAGTTATAGAAATATCAAATATCACTTGTGCCAATTGCTCTTCAATTCAAAAGCAATAACCTCGCTGCCAACTAAAAGCTAATGAAAGCAATTTAAACTACCCCTACTACAAGCCATAAATGACACAATTAATTTCGCATGCTACAGGAGCAAATAAAGCCTGATGCTTTCACAATAATTGCCGCATTTCACCAATTAGTTCTCACTCCCCCCACCCGCCATTGACGAAGGGAACACAAAACCTATGTTTTGTAAAGCCATCTCAAGTTACCACATCAGCGAAGGGCCGTAACAAACAAATGAAATCAGCAAATAGCACTGAACATTGATGGCAAACATTATGGTTAATAAAGCATTTCCAAGCCCATGGCAATTGTCATTGCGACTGAGTTGGAGTGGACGCCGTGAAGCTGCTGCTGCAACTGGATGAGAAAACATGTACGTAATGATGTAAAAATTACTGAAAACCACCACCATCATCCGCAAAAATCTCCAGCTAGAAAGTACCTAGAGTCGTCTGTCAACTTAATCCAAGGAAACAAACCTGCAATCATACACCATCTCTGCGGCACAGAGGCAAATAAATATTGGTCATAGCCTGTGCGAGGGGTACTGGGTACGGTGTTCGCCATCAGACATGAAGTGTACAATCAGAAACATTCATTCAAATACAAATAATAAAAACGAATAAATTGAGTCCCGTGGGATTCGGTCAAAACTACATACACACGCGAGGCGGTAGTAGTAGTTGGTTGGAGTGGCATCATTACTCCAGCAAAAGGAAACCCTAGTGTTGAGTTCTTTCGTGGCGATGCACAGTGGTCTGAAACGAATTTTTATTTTAGTATCTAAAATTTATTTAGGATAATTTTGTTATTTCGATAGTGTCCTTTTTAATGGTTGTTTGATGTAAACCCATTAAAAAGTACACTATCGAAATACCTTTAAGACAAAGAATTTAAAGAAGGTATGCAGTAAGAAGTGTCTGTGGATATAGGAACTGTCAAACTGTGGTTAAAAGACCGAAGCATTAATTGTTAGAAAATATTTTACTATAGATTTTTTTCTAGTTTTAACATATAACAAGACTAAAGTGCGGTCTAATGCCACAACAATTCGGCAATCAAGCATTAAAAAAGTATGGTTGGGGTCACAATATTCGAAGAGCATCATACTATTGTTGATTATATGGTTGTAGCACAACAATATTATGATCATCACAACAATAGTATGGTTCACACACAACCATACTATGATCCCCATAACAATGTTATGGTCCTCACAACAATAAAATTATTTAAACACAACCATACTATGATCCCCACAACAATATTATTATTCATACTCAACCATACTATGATCCCCACAACCATATTATGATCCTCATGACCATAGTGTGTTTAACGTAAAACTATAGTATGATCCCCAGAGCCATAGTATCACTTACACACAACTATACTATGATCCCAAACAAATTTTGTAAAGATTGGATTATATTGTTATTCAACAATAGAGAATTTTATTAAGTATGTTTAGAAAAAAAATTAATTTACATATAAAAAGTACAATTATTGCGTAAGATTCGTAAAAATAACATTGTCAAATAAAATAAAAATACCATTTTGTCGGTATAATTGCCGTAATCATATTATTGTTAACATAAAACCCATGAAAACAATACTTTTGTCCCATCAACCATATTTATATTGTTGCTACAAACATATTTTCATTTTTGAATTTGGCAACAATACTTTTGTTACATTTCAACAATATTAATATTGCCGCAATCATACTATTGTCAAAATAAAATTCAAAAAACTATACTATGGTTGCGACGACCATAATTTTATTGCAGAGAAAATACTATTGTTGCCGTGACCATATGGTAACCATATCTTTTCTCTGCGTGTAGTTGTTCGATTATGTTTTTCTTTTATTGACATGGACTATATTCAGTTTTCTGAAAGTTTTATTAGAACTCAATAGTTCTACAGTTTTACGAGGGCATATAAATAATTCCGTGACTTTTCCAACTTTTCTCGTATTTATATGAAATGCAACACTGCTCTAACATGTACCATCTGCTATTAGACTACAGTCAAATTTTGAGAGAGTTCCGCTATTTAGTTTGCATTCAACAGCAGTTCAAAAATGGTAAAAAGCGAATTTCAAGTGCTCATTAAACATTATTTTTTGCGGAAAAATCGTCAATTATACTAAGGAAAATCTTGATAAATACTATGGGATCTCTGCACCTTTGGTTTCAATGGTAAAAAGTGGTTTACCGAATTTCGTTGTGGGAGCCCAAGTACGAAGGATTCTAAACGTTCTGAGCGGCCAATTGAGGTCAATACAACCGAAAGTGTCGAAAAATCCACGATATGGTGTTGGCCGATCGAAGAGTAAAAGTGCGTCAGATTGTTGATGCCACCGGCATATCACATGGCAGTGTGGTTTTGATTTTACATGATCAGTTGCGTTAAAGAAAGCTGGCTGCAAGATGGCTGCCGCGTTTGCTCCCAATTGACTATAAACTTTATCGTGTGACAAATTCAAAAAAATTTTAGGAGTTGTTTAACCGCAATTCGACTGAGTTTTTGCGCCGTTTTGTAACTGTGGATGAAACATGGATCCATTACAACGCTCCGGAGACCAAGCAGCAGTCTAAACAATGGTTTTCTCCGGGTAAACCGGCTCCGAAGAAGGCCAAGGTGTTTTTGTCGGCCAATAAGCTGATGGCAACAGATTTTTGGGACGCACGCGGGATAATCCACATCGATTACCTTCAAAAGGTAAAAACAATAAACGGCGAATAGTATTCCAACTTATTGGACCGATTTAACGAGGATTTAAAAAACGGCCCCATATGGCCAAGAAAAAAGTTATTTTTTTATCCAAATAATGCATGGGTGCACACGTGTGCAGTCTTAATGTCAAAATTGCATGAACTGAGTTACGAATTAGTACCTCATTCTCAACATTCTCCGAATTCAGCCCCCCAGTGAATATATCCTATTTCCAAACCTAAAGAAATGGCTCGGTGACAAGAGATTCAGCTCCAACGATGAAATTATTGATCAAACAAAAGCCTATTTTATGGAGCCCTATTTTTCAGAAGGAGTACAAAAATTGGATAAACTTTGGACAGAATGTATTGAGCTTAAAGGAGATTATGTTGAAATTTGCAAAAATAGTGTGTTTTATTCGAAAAGTTATTGATATGGCTTTGTATAAGTATATGTGAGGAGGAAAATAGAAAGGGACCTAAGGGTAAAAACCAGTTTTGTTCAGGAGAGTCATTATAAGATTTAAATACGTGTATCTTTGGTGTACCATCACTTCATAAATCGCGCATATCTCTGGGAGGGAACACTTTTGGGGCATGGGATCGGTCTCATTCGATGCTCAGATGTTGTCCACATCAATAAAAAAAGTGGAAATTGATTTTTTTACCCTAAAGTCCCTTTCTCTATGCGCTGTCACATATTGAATCATCGTAAAATTCTAAGATGATCTAGCCATGTCCATCGTTCTGACTGTTGAAAACAAACTACGGGTCGCACAATTGAAGTTACGTGCAGAGCTTCAGCTCTGCAGAAACATGTATTGTCGTACTGAAATGTTTTTATTGAAAATGGGCCAGATCGGCCAGAGGTAAAATTTTTCCCCTCACACGGACAGCGTCAATTAACAATCCTGATTTAAAAAAACGCAATATTATATTGATGTTTGAATCATATGATATTGACATGGATTAAAACATATCCCGAAGACAAAGTGGGCAGTACCACGCCCCTTTAAAAATCGCATTTATGGCCAAACTAATGCATCGATCGTTATAATATTTTCACGGGATTAAACCAATGATTACACGGTGCGACAGTCAAAAAAACCTGGGACCGGATATTATTTTTCTTGTAGGGCTTGTCGAGGAAAACAAGATTCCAATAGTGAAATATGCCGGACACCTCCAAAATCCGGATTTAATGTTAAAAAACCGGTTACTTACTAGATTTGGGAAGAAGAAACTGAGGACTTTCGAATGATATATAACACTGTGCGACAGCCACAATCGGTTTGGGATGAAACCACCGGGGAAAGTTATATCGGTCAAAAAAAGGTCATACGTGTCCCAGCGTTTCGTTGGGTCTCATATAGGAATCGAGATATATCGATTTGAAGTTAGTAAGTATCGTATAGGGGAATTTGTCACGTTTTTGGCTCTTTTGCATCGATTTTCATGATTTATGTCTCATTTTGGTCATAGGTTATGTGACTTTACGTGAAAGTAATAGGACTTGACACTTTTTACCGTTTTGGATTTTTTATGAATTAAAAAAAAAAAAATTTTAATTTTTAGGCAAAAATAATTTTTTTTTTTCATACATTTATTTATAATTGCGAAACTGTTGCTTAAGTAGGAAAACGGTTTAAGAACAGATTAGAGGAATTGTAATTCTTAATTCTTCTAAATTTGTTTCAGCTAAATCGGACGAGTGGTTCTCGAGTTATGTCAAACAAAAGAGCCTAAAACGTGACAAATTCCCCTATACGATACTTACTAACTTCAAATCGATATATCTCGATTCCTAGATGAGATCCAGCGAAACGCTGGAACACGTATGACTTTTTTTTACCAATATAACTTTCCCCGGTGGTTTCATTCCAAACCGATCACTGACCCTTACCATTTGTCGCAGAGTGTAATTTATCTAAGAAAACTTGAGAAATTTGGGTGTTATTGTCCAGCAAACACAAATTTTGTAGATTTTTCAAAAAAAAAAAATCAACTTTGGTGACGTTTTTATACATCATTTTATTAAGAAACTATAATACTATTGAATTTATTCAGTAGTACGTTTATTTACGATTACAACGCATATTTGGGTTTAAAAAAAGATAAGCAATTGGCTGAGTTATTTAACTTATAAGTGCGCAATGGTACAATAACCGGTTTTTTTAACCGTAAATCCGGATTTTGGAGGTTTTCGGCATATTTCGCTATTTTATTCTTCTTTAACTCGACAAGACATACAAGAAAAATAATATCACTAACCAGGTTTTTCTATTTCATTCAATTTTGTACCACCGTGTTATGCAATTATACTAGACTGTATTTCTGGTTAAATTGCAGAAGGGGTCGTGGCACTGCCCACACAATCCTGAACTTTAAAAGACAATATCTTATGACAAGGAATGTGACATTTTGATCGAACCACATCCTGGAGAAAAATTGGTCGGTGTCGCGCCTTCTTTGAAAAAATCGCATTGATAGACAAAGTAGTGGACCGATCGTTATACAATTTTAAAACAATGAAATAAATGTCTAGGAATCTATTACTTAGTAGGGACATAAATACTGTTACAACATTGAACACACCCATTTCAATAGTAGAACTGAACATGCCCCGTTAATGTCATATGGGCTTTGAAAGCAAACCTCAAAAGCGTTAGCCTGTAACGGTATTTTAAAATTGTTTCAACTTTCATCATGGAGTGGCCAGATAATGAGAACCGTATCGCTGTAATAGCGCTTTTCAAGTGTGAAATGAAAAAAATCCATATTTTCAAAACGCTCCGGCCACTAGGGATTAGCCGCATGTTCGTCTACCGATGCATAAAACTGTTTGGGGAGACTGGAGATGTAAAAGACCGCCACCGGTTGGGCCGCCCACGCTCTGTTCGAACACCGCATGTCATCAAAGCCGTTAAATCAAGAATTCACAGAAATCCGCTCCGAAAACAGAAAATCATGGCCCGAGAGATGAATATCACACTAAAGTCCATGGGTCGAATAATTAAAAAAGACTTGGGACTTGGGGCTTTCAAACGAGGTACCGAACATTTATTGACTGCAGCTTTAAAAAAATAGGATTGAAAAATGCAAACGTCTTTTGGTGAAGCACGCTGATAACTTGCACAGAAAAATTTTGTTCATCGATGAAAATTTTTTCACCGTTCAGGAAAACTTTAACAAGCAAAATGATAGAGTGTATGCACGCTCATCTAAGGAAGCATCTGAACTGTTCCCAAGGGTGGAAAAGGGTCATCACCCAGCTTCAGTCATGGTTTGGTGGGGTGTCTCTTACGATGGGCTCACTGACCAGCATTTCTGCGAACAAGGAGTCAAAACATCGGCCAAAGTTTACCAAGACACCGTTTTGGAAGCTGTTGTGAAGCCTCTTAACAATTCCCTGTTCCAAAACCAGCCATGGACTTTACAGCAGGATTCTGCGCCGGCCCATAAGCCTAAAACGTCCCAGGCCTGGCTTCGAAACAATTTGCCAGCGTTCATTTCCTCTGAAGAATGGCCTTCAGGCAGTCCAGATTTGAAACCATTGGATTACAAATTGTGGACGGTTTTAGAGGACAAGGTTTGTCTCAAAAGATACCCCAACATTGGATCTCTTAAGACTGCTTTGGTTTAAGCTGTGGCCAATTTTCGTGCAGCTATTGACGATTGGCCAGTGCGACTTAAGGCGTGTGTAAAGGCAAAAGGCGGACATTTCGAAAGAGTAGATAATTTTAGGATACAATAGACATTAATAAATATATTAAAAAATTTGGTCCAAAAACATTGAGTACTATTTATTTTACAGCATAAAACGTGTGTAACAGTACGAGGGCGACCGCAAAAGTAACTGGCCTAACATAAAAAGAACCGTTTTTTTGGAATTATTATTATTTATTTTTCAACATAATCTTCTTCCAACTCAATACACTTCATCAAACGTTTTTCAAGTTTTTTAATTCCATCCGAAAAATAAGATTTTTCAAGACCTTCAAAATATGCCTCAGTTTCAGAAATAACCTCGCTATTGGTCGAACATTTTTTGCCACCGAGAATTTTTTTTAAATTTGGAAACAAGAAATAATCAGAAGGAGCTAAATCTGGACTATATGGTGGAAATTATAAAACTTATTTACTTCAATTACCTGTAACAAAGAAAATAATCATTAAATATTTCGGAAATTTTGACAGATGGCTTATAAAAGATTGCTTTTAAAAAACAAAAAAAAAAAATTGCTAGTAAATCAGAAAATGTGCCAGGCCAGTTAGTTTTGCGGTCGCCCTCGTATTTATGCCCCTACTAAGTATAAAGATAAGAGCTTGTCATTATGTTTTAAAAATGCTTTCAGGCAAGTGCCCACTGCGGCTGGCTCGAATAAAATCCAGCCGAGAGGCCCAATTTTCGACCTCTTTTTGCAGCAATCAAGCGGCGAATATTCTCTTCCAAGGCGGAAATTTAGCTGTCTTAAATCGCACGATCTTGGAGGCCACGCCACAGTCTCACGACTCGAGATAATACGCCCACCAAAAGTTTCCCCGCCAATAAATAGATTGTTGACTATATGACATGTAGCTCAGTCTTGCTGGAACCAAAGATTGTCCCTATCTATCAACATTCTCCAATTCAGGCACGAAAAAGTCTTTAAACATGGCTCTTTAGCGTTCCCCATTGACTGTAACATTATGGCCGGCTTCATTTTTGAAGAAATATGAACCAATGATTTCCTCTGCCCATATTGACCAACAAACAATGTCTTTTTAAGGATGTAACTAACGGCATCTCAACAATGGCTTGTGGATTTGTATTACTCGACATTTGGTTGGACAATTTTGGTTATTAACGTGCCCATTGAACCGAAAATGAGCCTTATCGCTTATCAAAATTTTCCCGTCAAATTCAGGATCGGTGGCGATCTCGTTTTGGGCCGATTTGCAAACGTTGTTCCGGAGTAAGCGTATTCATTATGAAATGGCAAACCAAACTGAATATAAATCAAGTGACAGCTGTCAAAAAGACCAACATCGAAAATAGTGTCGCCAGATTGTGTAGCTGGTATATTTGATGTTGATATGGAAAGATATGCACTCTGATAAGAAAAAGGCTGGGCTATGCACTTTGACTACATTTTCAAATTGGGCTATAATCCATGAAGGAGGGTATATAAGCTTCGGCATGGCCGAACTTATATGGTCCACTGGTTTTTACTAGTTTTAACAAGGAGTCTGAAAGGGCTGCATATTTCGAAACTCATCAATACGACCTATAAACAATTCTAGTGAATATGGCTAAGTGCGATTAGAAGAGGGATACATGGCCATCTTCATTAAAAACGGTCATTGTAAAAGAGAATGCCTAAAAAATTCAAATAAAAATCGTTTGCCGACCACTGTGCAATGTTATCATACCGAAAATAAAATCCAACTTGTCACGTGATTCAATAAACAAATGCATCCATCTACCGCACAACAACGGTATGAAAACATGAAAAAAAACCTATATCCGTACCATTTTTGAAAGGATCATCCCTTAAATCAATAAAAGTGAAAACAATATGCTTCTGTCACTCCACTCCAACGGCCGACCAGGATGACTGTGTCCGGATGACGGGTAGGGGAGGGGAACGGGTGGTGGCGGCGGCAACGCAGTACAAATCGAATGTTTGTGAGACTTTAGCAAATAGCCGCGAAATATTGAGAACCGGAAACCAAACCCGCATCAAAACACCGAACACCAACTAAGTCAAGAAGATGCGTCGTAATACGACGAAGCATACGTTTTTCGCTGTTGTTGTTGTTGATGGCAGGCATCATCATCATAGCCATAGCCTGGTGACGTCGTCCTACACCACTCCACTCAAGTCTCTACGCCACCGACCGTGGGTAAAATTTATTTATGGAACGCCGGACTACCACCACCCTGAGCTTGGGATGGTTTGCCTTTGGCTTTGTCTCGATAATGGTGATGGGGTGTTAAGATTCATTTCAGTTCACATGACGAGGACTGGGAGAGGCAGACGACTGCGACGAGTGAGTGGTGCATTGTTTGTATTCGTTCTGGTTTGTCCAGTTCTCACGCCGTCAGGGTGGCAGGATACTTATCGACTCAATTGAGCTCTGTTTAATCAAATTCAAAGTGGTTTAATGGATTTCTATTATTTTGTGATATTTGTGCTCCTTTCGATGATGTGACGGTAAATTTCAATTAGAATTGTCCACTTTATGATAAAATGCTTCGATCAAACTTAGATTTGTAATACATTTTTATTAAGGTAAAGAGGAGCGACTACTTTAAAATAGATACAATTAAAAATTAAATTAAGACGGATTTTTTACAAAAATCTGGTAGAAACATTAAATATCCAAAAAAAAAAAACCTTTTCAGTAAGGAAAAAAAAATATTTTCACCTCAGAAACCCAAAAGTAATACCCATAACTCAATGCTAAACAGCCTTTTATGTGGCTTCTAAAGAGGCAGTGCCTCCAATTTGGATGACTGCCTGTATGGGGGCTATTTTAAATGAACCGAGAAACTCTATTTTGCTAGGGATGTTAACAGTCCTTAAAAAAAACAAACTTCATTTAGTTTGGACTTATATGTGTCGTTTGAACCAGCAGCTCCTCCCATAAGAAGGGAGGTTGGCATTGAGGCCATACCAAAATATTTAAAGAAATGTTCTAATTTCGCGAGGCCATTATTTCCGCTTTACAATAAAAAGTAAAAAAAAATTGGACCGGATATGTGTGGGCCACTGTGGTCTGATGGTTAGTGTACACGACTATCACGCTAGTAAAACCAGGTTTAACTCCGGGAAAGAGAAAAATGTTAGACATAATACCAGCGGCGGGTTCCCTCCTCGTAAATGCCGACGAATTTACGAGTAAGAGATTAATCTCTAACCCATGTAACAACTTTTTTATACCCTCCACCATACAATGGAGGGTATATTAGTTTTGTCATTCTGTCTGTAACACCTTGAAATAATCATCGGAGATCCAACAAAGTATATATATTCCTTGATCCTCGTAAAATTCTAAGACGATCTAGCCATGTTGTCCGGCTGTCCGTCTATTGAAAACAAGATAGAGCCTGCATGAAAACAGCTAGGGAGCTGAAATTTGGCACAAACATGTGCAGTTAACCTAGCATGGTTGGTATTGAAAATGGGCTAAATAGCTCTACGGGAAGTTGGTGTTGGAGACCCTCAACCGACACTACCTCATAAAAATTAGTTTTTTATTTGGAAATATCCGTCCAGTTTCTTGAGCAAAATCAAATTTTGCAAATAATAATCTCTATATAGGCGCAATCATCTATGTAAAACTGGTTTAGATTGGGCCACCATTTCTTGTACGTTCCATACAAACGGCCTTATGGGCCTTGAGAAATAATATGACTATAACTCACCACAAACTTGACCTATCAAAATGAAATTTTACACATCAAGATTTCTATATACAACACACTTCTACGCTGAATTCGGTTAAGATCGGTTGAGATCGGAAAAGTCCTACCGGTACCTCCCACACTAACGGTATCATGGGCCTTGAAAAATAATATGACAATAACTCACCACACACTTGACCTATCGCGATGAAATCTTCGGCATAAAGATTAATATATAGAACAGACTTTTGCGCTAAATTTGGCTAAGATCGGAAAGGCCCTACTGGTACCTCCCACACAAACGGTCTCATGGGCCTTGAAAAATAATATGACAATAACTCACTACAAACGTGACCTATCGAGATGAAATTTTCTACATAAAGATTTTTTCATAGAACACACCTCTGCGCCAAATTCTGTTGAGATCGGAAAAGTCCTACTGGTACCTCCCACAGCACAAACGGTCTCATGGGCATTGAGAAATAATATGACGATAACTCACCACAAGCCTGACCTATCAAAATGAAATTTTGCACAGAAAGATTTCTATATGTGACAGCGCATAGAGAAAGGGACCTAAGGGTAAAAAATCAATTTTGAGCCTCGAATGAGATCGATCCCATGCCCCAAAAGTGTTCCCTCTCAGAGATATGCGCGTTTAATGAAAGTGATGGTACACCAAAGATACACGTAAGTAAATCTTTAAAATGGCTCTCCTGAACAAAACTGGGTTTTACCCTTAGGTTTCTTTCTATTTTGCGCGTCACATATAGAACACACTTCCGCACCAAACTTGTTTTTAGTTGGGAATCTGGTGGAGGGTATCCAAAGTTCGCCACAGCCAAACTTAACATTTTTTACTTGTTATAAAATGCATTGGTCTTAGGTCCCGGCCAGTAAGAAAAAGTATTGCTTTCTCAATTGAGATATAATGGGATATTTTGGGAGTTAAGTAAGTACAGGCTGGGTCAAAAGTTGCCATGGGGTTTTAAATTAAAATAGCTTTTTCGTTTATATATTTTTTCAGATTATAACACTTGGAGATTTAATAATCCAACGATTCACAACTGAAAAAAGTAGCAGAATAATATAATTTTATTATTTAAATCAGCGTTCAATTATTTTAACGCAAAGTGATGAGTGATGAAGCTCATTTTCATTTGAATGGCTTTGTTAATAAACATAACTGTAGCTTCTAGGGTTCTGAAAATCCAAGATCCATTCATCAACGCCAATTGCACGCCATTAGCTGTACAGTATCACATCTCACAGATCATTGGCCCTTACTTCTTCCAGAATGAAGATGAAAGTGCTGTAACCGTAAATGGAGAGCGGTATCGGTTTAGGATAGAAAAATTTGTACGTCCTGCTCTTGAAAACAGACCTGTGTTGTGGTTTCATCAGAACGGTGGAGCAACTGCCCACACTACCCGAGACATATTTTTGGATAGCGAATATTTTCCAGAAATTCGGATATTATTTGGCCAGCGCGATCGCCAGATTTGTCAGCACCCGACTATTTTCCATTTTGTATATTATATGGATTATAGGGTGATCCATCTAGAGGTATTTTTTCAGAACAAAAAAAATGTTTAGCTCGTTTGTTTTATTTCGGTCTGTTGCTTATACATATTGAACAGGGATTAACCGGCTCAACAATTACTTTCAACAGATGCAGCAAAGCTTTCTGAAGAGGGTTGTCACGGACCCGAAATCATGATAAAAGGAGTGTGCAGCCACGAAAATCAATGTCACTTTGCCATTTTGTTAAAAACTTGTCTTCTATTTAAATATAGAAGCAAGAGGTCTTGAGCCGCTTAATCCCTGTTCAATGGACACAAAAAAGACTATAAAAATTCAAATCAATTGTGGAATCTTTATTGGTAGTTTGAAAGGACATTTTATGGCATATTTGAATATAATTTCCTTCAAATGTTGGCCGCAACTACGCCTCAGGGTTTCCATTCTGAGGGTACAATTTTGGATGACTCGTTCGAGCATTTCGACCCGTATGGCTTTAATGAAAGCGTAATGTTGGCTTCCAATACCTAAATCGTAGCTGGTTTGTTAGCATAGACTTTGGACTTTACGTGACCCCAAAAAATAATATCTAAAGGTGTGATCCTAACTCACCTGTCCAAAACGTGAAATAAGCTGCTGTTCGAAATGACCACTCAATATATCCAATGTTTGAGCAGCTGTATGGCAAGTGGCACCCTCCTGTTGAATCCAAGTGTCGTCAAGATTACGGGCTTCAATTTCATTCAGGATCGATATCATGGCGTGATAGCGAGCACCACTTACGGTTACGTTCCGGCAATCACCATTTGTGAAAAAATATGCACCGATGATTCCACCAGCTTATAAACCGCACCAAACCGTGGTTTTCTTTGGGTATAGTGGCACCTCTTGAACCTCTTCTTGTTGCTCTTTTGCCCAAATGCGGCAATTTGGTTGTTGTTGTTGAACCAGCAATATATTTATTTTGAAGTCTTGTTCTTCTGTGGGGGATCTGCTTCGATATCCAGGTGAAGGAAACGCGCCATTTGAACTGGATGCGTCCACAGAGACCTGGGGGTCAGCTGAGTGGGCTTGGCCGGACAATTGAAGAGGTGCAGTACATCATGTGGTTCCTGATGGCAAGCGGGACAGATGTCGGGAACGTTAGCATCAATTCGTGCCCAGTAAGAATTGAGGCGGCTGCACCATCCAGATCTCAGCTACACCAGAACCACGCGCATCTGCCGAGGAAGTAACTTCTCCTCAGGTGAAATCTCCGGGGGATGCTCCCCTAGCACTACATTCACACGGTAGCTGGATACTGCTGCTGCGACATCATCGGCGTGAATGTTGTTCAAACCTGCCTGATACGAGTAGTTTCGATGATCCTGGGTGGAGGCATCCTGTTCAAGAGATGGTGGTTAGGATGACTGCTGTGAAAACACCCTAGCAGGTATTGCTTAGACAACAGGAAATTGTGTCTGCGCACGGTAAGGACCTTCGTCTCCTCATGTAGATGGTCCTCAGAAGACATAAGAAGACACCATGTTGATGTTCTAAGGGCGGCATTCTGGCAAGTCTGAATTTTCTTCCACTGCGTCGTACTCACGTTCGCCGACCATACAGGTGCTGCGTAGTTTGCTACAGACCGACCTATCGCTTTGTAAGAGGTCAACACGGTTTCTTTGTCGGCTCCCCAAGTACTGCCGGCAAGTGACTTGAGGACCTTGTTCCTACTTTTGAGTTTATCGCAGATAGCTGTAGCATGTGCAGAGGATCTAAAAAGGCTGTCCAATGTGACCCCAAGGATTTTGGGGTAGTCGATGTCATCGACTTTCACATTGAGTGACAACCGCACCTCTGCGGTCCAAGCGGTAAACAGTGTGGCTGATGATTTGGAGGCGGATATTTTCATATTCCTCGCAGTGAAGAAACGTGCTAAGTCAGTGAGGTAACAGTTGATTTTCTCGCAAATGTCATCCACTTTAGGTCCTGACGCCAGAATTGTGCGTACGACACAATTTCAACGCCGTCTGGTGGTGCAGGAATTTTAGAGAGGTAGGGGTTAAACAGAGCCGGGGATAAAACTCCACCCTGGGGAACTCCTTGTTTAACTCTACGGGGCTTCGACTTTCTGTCTCTAAATTCTACATATGACTGGCGCCCACACATATAGTTTACGACCCAACGTTTCAAACTGGGCGGAAGGGACGTTTCATCAATGTCCTCGAACAGAGTGGCATGATTGACCGTGTCGAAGGCTTTTGTAAGGTCAAGAGCCACGAGGACCGTCCTGTCGTTAGGCTTGTTCTGGTTAAGGCCGCGACTTATATGTATGGCGATGGCGTGTAAAGCAGTTGTTGTGCTGTGCTGCTTGCGGAATCCAAGCTGATGGTCAGCACTAGGAAAGTTTGATTGACTCTTGGTTGATTGACTTTGCCGTTGAGCCAGAAATGGGCCTCATCACTGAACAAAATTTTGGTCGAAAACAGCGGATCGTCCCGTTTCTCACCGAACGCTCATTTCCATAATACAGCTGCCAACATTTGAAGGTAATTATTTTCAAAAAATAAATGCCATAAACTGTCTTTTCAAATTACCAATAAGATTCCACACTTGATTTGAATTTTTATTATTTTTTTTTGTTCTGAAAATATACCTCTAGATGGATCACCCATTATAAATAGGACGATTTCTTTTTCTTGGCCCAGCCGAACTATATGCCACTAATTACTAGATAGTCATAAACTTTAAGTGGAGAGTAACAAAGGTAAAAAAAAAACGTGCCAAAGGATTGAAAGGGTAATTCTCAGTAATTCAAATGAGTCTCCCATACAAATCATTTGATTTGTTGCCGAAGTAATCTTTGCCAAAGACTGCTAAAGAAAAATATTGTCGGGTTTAGAGACAGCTGTACAGAATGCCAGGCAAACAAGTCAATACAATTCACCAATTTTGTACGTTGATTCTGAAAAACGCTCCCAACAAAAAAGTCTTGAACCAGAATTTAAACTATTTAAGTCATGATTCTGAGAGTTTCTTAAAATAAAACCTTTAAAAGTTTCGGCAGGACAAAAAAATCTTAAAAAGTTTCGGCAGGACGAAAGTTTTAGGTATGCTCTGCAGTTTTTTTATACGCAAAATCAACGACAATTTAGAATATATAAAAATTAATAATGCTACTCCCCCTTTTTCTGCTTCAACCTATCTGATAATTTATACAATTAGATATCCTAATCCATTTTACTCCTGCAGTCGCTCCAATTACTGAAATGTTTCAAATTCCCAGCTCGTCCAATGTAACATAAAGCACATGACTAATATAAGATGAAGAATACAAGAAGAAAGAAATTCTGCAGAGCTGTCATAAAACGTGTTCCTTATAATATTTCACATAAATCATTTACGAACTGTCTAAACGTCATCGAATAGCACCAGTTGGGAAAACATCCCCCTTTTAGCACTTACCAGCGAACATCTCATGATTCTTGCTTCCGCTCTTCCCTTACTAACCAAACATCGGATGAAAAACAATCTTGAATTGCTCTGTGATAGACAAAAAACTAGATAAGAAACGGTTTGGCGCACCTTAAATCACCATCACACATTCGTACTGAAAAAGAATAGTCCAGGTGTTCCGTTGGAGTGGAAAAACTTCCCCCGTGCCATAATATGCCACTCTGTGTGCCTGCCCATGCTTAAGGGTTTTGCGAACAAAACCAAAAGAACCGAATGGCCGGAGCAAAGGTGTTGCTTGTAATTATTTCAAGATGTAACGTCTTTTTCACCTTTGTCGTACAAAGCATTTAGGCGATGGTATTTTGACTCATTTGTAAAAGAGAAATATAAATGATTTAGGTTGTGATATTGCAAAAAAAAATTATTATATCTGCTATCCAAATAAATATATGTGACGCGCAAAATAGAAAGGGACCTAAGGGTAAAAAAATCAATTTTCATTTTTTTTCTTTTTTTGATGTGGACAACATCTGAGCATCGAATGAGACCGATCCCATGCCCCAAAAGTGTTCCCTCCCAGAGATATGCACGTTTTATAAAAGTGAAGTCGACGATTCTAAGCGCAAATAGAAAGGGACCTAATCTTTAAAATGGCTCTCCTGAACAGAACTTTTCATCAACTTTTCACTTTTTTTTGATGTGGACAACATCTGAGCATCGAATGAGACCGATCCCATGCCCCAAAAGTGTTTCCTCCCAGAAATATGCGCGTTTTATGAAAGTGAAGTCGACGATTCTAAGCGCAAATAGAAAGGGACATAATCTTTAAAATGGCTTTCCTGTGGTTTTTAACCTTAGGTCCCTTTCTATTTTGCGCGTCACATATATTTAAGTTGGCAAAAAATTAACAGATCTTTATATACAGTACGAGGGTTGCTATTTATATTTCGGTCTCTGACAATACTGGTGTTCCCAGGTGCAAACTGGAACTTCCATTCAGAACTCAGAACGTTTTGTGATTTGAGGGCGAATTGTTTTGTTTGCAGTGTGTTGAAAAATTCATCTCAGTCAAAAAATGGAATTATCACGTGAACATTTTCGTGCGATGATTTTTTACGATTTTCGGAGTCGGTTATTGAGACAAGAGTGTTTAAATCAATTTGTTTCGACTTTTGGCGATGAAGCACCATCAAAAACCACTGTTAATCGCTGGTAGCAAGAGTTCAGTCTCGCACGTCGTTCGCTCCAGGATGAATTTCGTGAAGGACGTCCAACTTCGGTCACTTTGCGAGAAACCATCGATGCTGTGCGTGAACTGATTAAGCAAGACCGACATGTGACATAATGTGAGATTGAGATATCCTTGGACATTAGTAAGACAAGCATCAATAAGAGATAGCATGTTCATTTGGCCGTGAAAAAAATTTGTTCTCGTTGGATCCCACATAGTTTGACGAATGTTTGAAAAAAAAAGTTCGCATCGATTGGTGCATAGAGATGTTGAAAAAGTATAACTGCGGTAGCTCAAAGGCAGTTCATAACATTGTCACAGGTGACGAATCATGGATCTATAAGTTTGCATATGAACCCGAAACAAAACTGCAATCGGCCGAATGGGTCTTTCAAGGCGAGCTTCTGTTGGAAAGTTGTTCGTGGAAGAAGTACGTCGAAGAAAATGATTTTCGTTTTTTACAATCCTACGAAAGCCGGTTCTATGGACCGGATTGACCCGAAGCAGCAATTCTTTGGCTCAGGGCTTTCACCCCGGAACACAGTTGAAGCTACAACAACAACATTGCGTTTTTTTCGGTATAACCGGGCATGTTGCCACAGTGCCTTTAGTGCAACGTAGGACGGTGAATTCTGAGTGGTATACAACCTTCTGTTTGCCAACAGTGTTCGAAGAAATGAGGAAAGATAATAAGAGAAGATGGATTATTTTGCATCACGACAATGTGGGCCCTCACACATCAGCTGAAACGATGAGCTATGTGACCACTCAAGATGTCGAATTGATGGGCCATCCACCGTACAGCCCTGATTAGACAACCAATGACTTCTTCTTATTCCCTAGCATTAAGAAAAAAAGTGGTCAACATTTTTCATCGCCCAAAGCAGTTGTTGAAGCGTTTAAAAATAATGTTTTGGGGGTGTCTCAATCGGAGCGGAAAAAGCGTTTCGAAAAATGGTTTGTGCGCATGCAAAAGTGTATTGAGAATATTTTGAAAAACAATACACCCATCTCCAATCATAAATTATTGTGTTTTTGTTGCCGGACTCGAAATATAAATAGAAAACCTTGTATTAATTTGGAAGAGAAAACATTGCATTCAAGTCGTTGCTCAGCTGGCTTTGCAGTGGCGCATCCGGTCCACCTTATTTTCCAAGACCTTGGAGCTGGTTTTTATAAGTATATTTGTCCGATATTCACTAAAGGACCTAAAGCTCTAATGGATTGTTCGCATAACATCGGTCCATCACCATAGCCCAGAAAAAAGTCTTTTAGCGACAAATCACAGCTCCGAGGTGACCAATTAATAACACTGATAACAGGATTGCCGAACTTGCCTCGTAAAAGTTTAACAGTGACATGAGCAGTGTGGTATGCATCATGCATCCAGTCCATGTCTTCACATTGCGACCACAAAGAATGCCTTTTTCTAAATCTGTAGTGCACACCGTTAAATGAAGATTTCAGCAGTATTTTCTAAGAAAAACGGATCAAAAGGGCGAAGCTCCAAAATCTGGACCAAACTTTATTCATTGAGCATGCATACTTTACTCCCCAATGAATGCGAGTGCGAGTTTGGTCGATCTTCAGATGTGAAAGTTTAGCCTGTTATCATATCAGCCGAGATGCAAATGCGCTTTGACCGAAAAAGACAATTTTCGCCCAAAATCGTTGTTCATTTCAAGTTACTCTAAAGCCCAGACTGGAAAGCGACAACGAAGCGGTCGTATACCTTTCAGTGCTGAGACAATAAGTGCTGGTGCGTGAATTGTTTAGATGTTAAGAGCGATGACAAGTTGATCTCCCAGGACTATGTGGCACATTCTCGGCTATAAACATAGAGTCAAAATTGGTTGGAAATCAGTTAGATCTAAAGGGTGTTTTTTTAGACGTGTGGTTTTAAATCTGACCACACTTTTTTCAGAGTTGGTCTTTTTGTCAGCTCTCACTTGATTTATGCTCAGTTTAGTTTGCCATTTCATAATGTATAGACTTACTCCAGAAATAGAGTTTGCAAATCGCGGTGAATGGGCCCAAAACGAGATGGCCACCGATCCTGGAATAAAAAGAAGTCAGTAGTGTCCAAGTCAGGGCTGCACGGCGGATGACCCATCAATTCGACGTTGTGGCCGGCCAAAAGGGCGCTGGTTTGAGCCGATGTGTGAGAGATCGCATTGTCATGGTGCACAATGATTCGTCTTCTCTTCTTCGTTTGTCGAATTTCTCCGAAGACTTTAGAGAAACAAATTGTGGTGTACCACTCAAAATTGACCTCCTATGTTGCTCAAGCGAAACAGTCGCCACATGACCAGTTTTGCCGATGAAACCGGCGACTATTTGCTTCAAAGTGCTTCTTCCACGAACAACTTTCGTTGGATTTGGGTCGTCTGCTAAGAGCCACACAGTCGATTTTGTTTCGTGCGCATAGATCCATGATTCGTCACCTGTGACGATTTTATTAAAGTCTTTTGAAGCACCGCGACCGCATTTTTTCAAAATTTCTTTGCACCAATCGACAAGAGCCCTTTTTTGAGCGTTTGTCAAATTGTGCGGAATCCAAGGAGAACAAACCTTTTTTACGGCCAGGTGTTCGTGCAATATCGAATGTATGCTGGTAGAAGAAATGCCCAAGGATGCCTCTATCTCACGGTATGTCACATGACGATCTGGCATTATCAGTTCACGCACGGCATCAATGTTCTCTGGCACAAAGGGCGTTTTTGGACGACCTTCACGACCTTCATCTTTCAGCGAACGTCGGCCACGATTGAATTCACTAAACCAGTTTTTTACAGTGCTATAGGATGGTGCTTCATCGCCATGCAAAGATTTAAGTTCATCGATGCACTCTTGTCGTGATAATCCACGTCGAAAGTTGTGAAAAATGATCGCACGAAAATGTTCACGAGTTAATTCCATTTTTTTTGCCAAATTGATTTTTTCAAGTCACTGTAAACAACACAAATAATGGTCGTACATCAAAACGTTCTGAGTGCGTTTCATTTACAATGAAAGTGTCAGATGGCGCCAGGCAATACTTTGTATAGCCTAGGCTAGAAATATATACAGCAGCCCTCGTATTTATTTTTCGAGTTCCCTTCTACATAAATGCGCTAGTCTGGAGGTGTCGTTCAGTGGTAAGACAGGTCGTCTTACCACTGGACGACAATAACATTTATGCTTGCAGATTTCGTTTCGCGTTAAGTATCAGTCCGAAGCAGTTGCTGAACCAAATAAACACAACTCTAAAATTGCCCCTTATCAAGACTGGTATTTCCCGGTTGTTTTAGATTGCCGCAGTAATTCTAAGCTTCATGTATAATATTCCTTGAAATCGCCTTTCATATTCTCCCTACCACAGAAAATATTCCCACCGTATTTCGTCAACTTATGTTTCCGTTTTTCTGCCAATTCAACAGTCATACCGAAACAAGTTTTTTTTAATTAATGCCGCTAAATAATAGCCTCAGGTGTTCAAATTGTCATTGGCAAAAGAAGAGTCACAGTTCTGCCCCTGCTACGTTTCAATTTAATCAAATCATTTAGAATCCACAATGAATGTCATTTACATGTAAATGAAAAGTATTGTGTGAACCTTTTCGGACAGTGGTAAGAGAAATGAAATTGTCCTCCGAAGGAAAATACATTTCTCAAATGAAGCAAACAACACAGCGATTAATTTGCATACCTACTTTAACAAATGCACTTAACTCTCGTTAAACCAAAGTATCCCATATGCGTACTCAAGTTATTCAAAATCATTCATTTGTCCCCTTGGTCAGTGTACAAATCCACTCCGTGCTCGGACATGAACTCATAACCAGACAACAAATGTAAAATTAACATAAATTTGTAGTTCATCGGAAAGGAAGAAACCTTCAGAAGCTCTACAAAGGCCGGTAAGCGAATGGAGTGACCAACCCTTCATGTATAGCTATGCGTGTCTTAGTCGCATTAATGTCTTTGAGAAAACAAGTCGAAGAGCCATTTCCTTTAGTTTTTAATTAAATTTGTTTCATGTGACATTCGCAGTAGATCCTCGCTTTTTTTGTTTTGAGGCAATCCTTAAGGCAACCCTTGCATTAGTAAAGTATAAAATATGCAGCCGTAAATTCGTCTTTTTATGCGGCCGTACTATGGATTTGCATATGGCAGAAATAACATTTATCAAATTTTTGGCACCTATGGTCCATGTATCTGAGCCCCAATCTTAGCCAAACACTAAAAAAAAATCCAATAATGCAATCCAATAATTCATAGTGAAATTTGATTTTATTTTGATAAACATATGCGACAGCGCATAGAGAAAGGGACCTAAGGGTAAAAAAAAAATCAATTTTCACTTTTTTTGATGTGGACAACATTTGAGCATCGAATGAGACCGATTCCATGCCCCAAAAGTGTTCCCTCCCAGAGATATGCGCGTTTTATGAAAGTGATGGTACACCAAAGATACACGTGTTTGAATCTTTAAAATGGCTCTCCTAAACAAAACTGGTTTTTACCCTTAGGTCCCTTTCTATTTTGCGCGTCACATATACTTATATATGTCCATATTTCGTATTGGTCATTTGTTTTGACCAAAACCCGTTCTTTGGCACCTTAATTTCACACAGCTCTTACAAATAATCCACTCGTAAATAAATTCGCCACAATATGAGTACGCATTTATTGATATTTACTGTCGATTACTTGCCTTGATAATTTATTACAATACCTTTCACAACACGCAAAGAAAAATATGGTTACTATATGGTCACGGCAACAATAATATGTTCTCTGTAATAATAGTATGTACGTCGCAACCATAGTATTGTTTTCTGAATTCATGTTGACAATAGTAGGATTGCGACAATATTAATATTGTTGAAATGTAACAATAGTATTTTTGCCAAATTTAAAAATGAAACTACGGTTACAGCAACAATATATATATGGTTGGTGCGACAAAAGTATTGTTTTTTGGTTTTTTTTTTCAACAATAATATGATTACAGCAATCATACTGGATGATTGTAATCTTTCTAAATTTTAATATGGGCTTTATAACAATGTTATTGTTACAAAACTTCTGAAATAATAATGGGAGTTAAAATTTTCCAAAAAAAAAACTGCTTTGAATTTGTTTAGCTACAATAATTTTAATCAAAAAGCTTACGTTTTTTTTAATGGATTTATTCAACTGTTTAATAAACACTCCTATTATTTTAAATTCAATGTATTTTTAATTTATTTACTTAATAAAAATCGCTTTTGTTGACAACATAACCCAATGCTAATAAATAATTTTAAGGACCATAGTATGGTTGAGTGAGATCATACTATGGTTTCGTGTGAACCATACTATGGTTGTATGTCAAATATACTATTGTTGTGAGGATCATAATATGGTTGTGGGGATCATAGCATGGTTGAGTAGGCTCATACTTTCGTTGCGTGTGAACCATACTATGGTTGTTAGGATCATACTATGGTTGTATGTCAAACATACTATTGTTGTGAGAATCATGATAATAAATTATTTTAAGGACCATACTATGGTTTCGTGTGAACCATACTATGGTTGTATGTCAAATACACTACTGTTGTGAGGATCATAATATGGTTGTGGGGATCATAGTATGGTTGAGTGGGCTCATACTTTCGTTGCGTGTGAACCATACTATAGTTGTTAGGATCATACTATGGTTGTATGTCAAACATACTATTGTTGTGAGAATCATGATATGGTTGTGGTTGAGTTTTAATCATACTATGGTTGTGGTTTTCATAGTATGGTTGAGTGTGAATTATACTATAGTTGTAAGGATCATAGTATGCTTGTGTGTGAATCATACTATGGTTGTCAGGATAATAGTATGGTTGTGTGTGAATCACACTATTGTTGTCGGGATCATAATATTGTTGTGCCACAACCATATACCCAACAATAGTGTGATGCTCTTTGAATATTGTCACCCCAACTATACTTTTTAGTTGGCCGTTTTCTGGACCCCATGGATACATGATTCCGAGCCACAATCTTATTTATTCCATAAAAGCGATTTTATTTGGAATAAAAAAAACTCGTGCTGTTCGTCGCTGAGGATATATAAGTCCGACCCTTAACGCCTGTTAAATCTTAAAAACGGAGTCTTCTATTGACAATTGCTTTGCAAACGAGTAAGTGATCGCTTAGACAAAAACTTCAAAACTCTACCAACAATTTTTAAATTTTTTTTTCATGTGACAGCGCATAGAGAAAGGGACCTACGGGTAAAAAAATCAATTTTCATTTTTTTTCTTCTTTTTTTTGATGTGGACAACATCTGAGCATCGAATGAGACCGATTCCGTGCCGCAAAAGTGTTCCCTCCCAGAGATATGCGCGTTTTATGAAAGTGAAGTCGACGATTCTAAGCGCAAATAGAAAGGGACCTAATCTTTAAAATAGCTCTCCCGAACAAAACTGGCTTTTAGCCTTAGGTCCCTTTCTATTTTGCGCGTCACATATATCGAATCTAGAGGTAATTTTTTAATTAAAAAATATACAAAAATTCTAATCAATTGTCAATCTTTATTGTTTGGTTGAATATCGGTTACGCACTCTAATGTCGGAAATCCGGACTATTTAAACGGGTACATATAGGTGCCAAAAAAAAATATTTTCCTCAAAAATTCGAATGTGTCATAATTTTGAAAATCGTTGTCTTCAATCAATTGGCTTTTCTACACACCCAGACGTTCAGAGTATAATATAGTCGCCCACGTCTTACGATAGCCTTTTTATACGTCCTTGTCATGTGTCAAATGACATGACCGTGGCCGACAATTAACTTCGCCACGACGTGAGTATACACGGTCATTGAATTTCTTGCTCAAAAGAGTCATTGTGTCGTTGGCAGTGTGGCCAGTGGCACCATCCTGTTGGAACCACATATCGTTCAGATGCACATCCTCAATTTCTGGCCACGAGAAACCCGTTGTCATCTCGCGACAGCGAAAACCATTTAAGGTAACAGCTTGGACGACCTTGTTTTTGGAAGAAGTGCGGCCCGGTGACGCCGCCAGCCCATAAGCCGCACCATACAATCACTCTATGAGAATTTATCGGCTTTTCAACAATCACTCGTGGATTCTCATTTACCAAAATGCGGCAATTCTGCTTGTTAACGAAACCACTATGGACACATTTGGTCGATTATGCTGATCAAAAAATCATGAAGTGTGCGAAATGCATTTTGATTTGAACGCCCATTTTCGTTAATGGTTTAAACAACTTAAAGCGTTGCTCAATTGTGTAAAACTCCATGATTGAATTTGAAACAAAGAATTGTCAAATTAAGTTGGGCAAAAAACTTGACGTTAAGGTGTGTCTCACATTTTACATCGTCTATTATGGTTGGTTGGTTTACCGAATAATGTACTTAGTAGGGACATAAATACTGTTACACACGGTTTATGCTGTAAAATAAAAAGTACTGAATGTTTTTGGACCTAATATTTTTTAATATATTTATTGATGTATATTGTATCCAAAAAGAATCTACTCAATCGAAATATCCGCCTTTTGTCTTTACACACGCCTAAAGTCGCACTGGCCAATCGTCAATAGCTGCACGAACCTCGTCCATTGGAAAATTGGCCACAGCTCGAACCAAAGCAGTCTTAAGAGATCCACTGTTGGGGTATCTTTTGTGACAAACCTTGGCCTCTAAAACCGTCCACCATTTGTAATCCAATGGATTTAAATCTGGACTGCCTGAGGGCCATTTTTCAGAGGAAATGAACGCTGGCAAATTGTTTCGAAGCCAGGCCTGAGACGTTTTAGCCTTATGGGCCGGCGCAGAATCCTGCTCGAAAGGCCATGGCTGGTTTTGGAACAGGGAATTGTTAAGAGGCTACACAACAGCTTCCAAAAAGGTTTCTTGGTAAACTTTAGCCGATGTTTTGACTCCTTGTTCGCAGAAATGCAGGTCAGGTACCCCATCGTAAGAGACACCCCACCAAACCATGAATGTCCGGTACGTCGTTTGAAAGCCCCAAGTCCCAAGTCTTTTTTAATGATACGGCTCATGGACTTTTGCGTGATATACATCTCACGGGCCATGATTTTTTTTCGGAGCGGATTTCTGTGATTTCTTGATTTAACGGCTTTGATGATATGCGGTGTTCGAACAGAGCGTGGGCGGCCGGTGGCGGTATTTTATATCTCCAGTCTCCTCAAACAGTTTTATGCATCGGTAGACGAACATGCGGCTTATCCCTAGCGGCCGGAGCGTTTTGAAAATATCGCTTTTTTCATTTCACACTTGAACAGCGCGATACGGATCTCATTATCTGACCACTCCATGATGAAAAATGAAACAATTTTAAATTCTCGTTACAGACTAACACTATTGAGGTTAGCTTTCAAAACCGATATAACATTAACGGGGTATGTTCAGTTCTACTATTGAAATGGGTGTGTTCAATGTTGTAGCAGTATTTATGTCCCTACTAAGTATATCTTGATTCGTTACTGTAGTTATAGCTTTTACGAGTCAAATTGGAAATATAGACCCAGACCTACTATTGACCGTTGGGATTTACACCCCTACACCACACTGTGGTATATCGACATAGTGCAGATTACATTGAGCGACGGCATAGAACGCAATATGTGACTAAAACCCATCTAGACAATATAGATCTATGGTTTCAAATAGCCCACACATAAAGGAAAATTCCAATTTGAGATCCTGCAGCTCTAGGAGTCAGAAATTAAACCCTCAAGTATAGCATTCTGAGAAAACTAGATCATATAGGTCCATTTTTCTAAGTAGCCTTCATACAAGAGTCCTTCCCGATTTCAGAACCTGCAGCTTTACAAGCTAAATATTACATTCGACTTTAGCCTTCATACAAGAGTCCTTCCCGATTTCAGAACCTGCAGCTTTACAAGCTAAATATTACATTCGACTCCGACCAAATTTCGAATCGAACTTTACGATGCGTCTCTCATACAGCCTCCACCATTAGCTAAGCATGGTATTCTGAGAAAACCAGATCATATAGGTCCATTTTTTCAGGTAGCCTTCATACAAGAGTCCTTCCCGATTTCAGAACCTGCAGCTTTACAAGCTAAATGGTACATCCGACTCCGACCAAATTTCGAATGGAACTTTACGATGCGTCTCTCACACAGCCTCCACCATTAGCTAAGCATGGCATTCTGAGAAAACTAGATCATATAGGTCCATTTTTTCAGGTAGCCTCCATTAAGAGTCTTTCCCGATTTCAGAACTTGCAGCTTTAGAAGCTACATATTACATCCGACTCCGACCAATTTCGAAAGGAACGTTACGATCCTTCTCTCATATAGCCTTCACCACTAGCTATAGCAATGTTGTGCATGAATTTACGGTTTCCAAATTAATACGCAATTAATCCAATTAATATGCCTCATCCAGATGTACACAGACTGCAAGGTCCGTTTATTGTTTCGAGAAGTTCTTGTTTTTATACCGAACACGATATCGTTGAAATTTTTCGAGAAAACTGTACATTTTCGATGAAAGTTCAAACAATATTACATACTTGAAATCTACATTTTGCTGTAGCAGTGACAGACCAGAACCGTCTTGGAATTTTCTAAATTGCTCTAGTCCACAAAATGACTCGAACTCCCATCCTCTGCAAAAACAGCAGCAACAATCATCGCTGCCCACCAGTGAAAGAAACGCTGGGTAAAGTTGCTCATTTCTTAAAAATCAAATAAAATGCAATAAAACCAAATCACATCATAAATCATAAAACAATTTAAGGACGATAGCGGGAAAATAACATATCAACAGTGATCCCAAGATATTTTCCCAGGACGAAAACAAAACAATCATCCAGCTCACGGTTGGAATTTAAACGGAAAATACTGCGCAGCTGTAGGCAGCAGGATAAAAAAAAACTTTACACAGTCCTCCTTTAACTTGGTGGTGCTGCTGGGTGAGCGGCATAGATGGTGATATTTGATCTAAAACGGACATTAAACAGGATTCCACACACAAACAACTACAACAACAACAACAACGATGGCAACAATAGAAAATCAAAGCGTCAAGCAGCAGGACTACACCAATAAACAATGCCAAGGACAACAACAACAACAACGTTGTTACAAAGCACGAGGGGTGGGTTTTTGGTGGCAGGCAGCCGGAGACGGTGACAGAGACACGTACGCACTTTTGGTGGGAAAGTGTAAAGCAGCAACACAAATGAGTACACGTTGTTGATTTGGTTGTTGTTGCTCCCATTGCAAAAGCCGATGGTTAAATCCTGTTGCTAATGATGATGCGCAACATATTGGCCACAGGACCCCGTATGTGATTTATTCCGTTTCCTTCTCGACCTATTCGTTGGGTGAGTGAGAGGGGTGGTGTTGGTTGGCTGGTTGCTTTGGTGCCAGGTTGAACTTTTCCCATTCAGGCGCTTGAAATAAGGGTGAGTTTACAGCGCAAGAAACTTTCTCACATTCTCGCATTTTTGTTTTTGCGTAAACCGGTGCGCACTTAATTTGTGTTGTTTTGCTTTTAAGGTTAGCAGCAGATTTCACCATTTGCTACATGTTGAAGCGCAGGTATGCTATCACATACCAGCCGTCGATTTTTAACCAGTTTTTGAATGGGTATCTGCGTTATCGCAAGGGGGGTTGGTATGTTGAAAGTTCTGTATGTCGCTCTCTCGGTTTCTCTCGTGCGTTCTATTATGCCATTGTCTGGCGCAGGGAAGTGGGCAAAACAATCATTTTCGCAAGGTGTGCACCGATGAGCCGAATAAAAACACCGCTTCCATTTGACGGTTAAATTTAAAACCAAAAAAAAAAACTGCGCACAAATTTGAAAACCTGAAATTGAAAGTTGTTAATACGCAGTTGGAACGTTTTGTTGGAAATCTCCTTGTAGTCAAGGTATGGGATTATTGAGTGTTTTGGAATTTTGAAAAGGAATAAGTGTGAATTTTATACAGATGACTAAGACACAGGGTCAATGTTGCTACATTAAACTAAATAACTTTACTTTTTAAATCATATGAAGGGTGGTTCAACTAAAACGCGCAATTTTGATTGTAAATAATAAGAAAATAATCATAATATTTTTCGCTATTATAGAAGGATCTATGACAATTACGAGGACCACCGCAAAACTAACTGGCCTGGCACATTTTCTGTTTTACTAGCAATTTTTTTTTGTTTTTTAAAAGCAATCTTTTATAAGCCATCTGTCAAAATTTCCGAAATATTTAATGATTATTTTCCTTGATTGAAGTCAACAAGTTTTATAATTTTTGAAAAATGGAAAATAAAGAGTTTCGTGCGGTAATTAAACACTTTTATATGAAAGGTTATACGCCACAGTTAAGCAAAGATGAATTGGATTCTGTTCATGGTGATAATGCACCATCATACTCCACCGTGAAATCCTGGATTCAACAATTTAAAATGGGTCGTTCAAGTACGGAAGATGAACAACGCTCTGGAAGACCGAAAACTGCTACTACTATTGAAAACATAAGAAAAATATTTAATGAAGTGACTAAAGATAGACGAATAAAGCTCAGAGAACTTGCTGATATTGTTAAAATATACGAAAAACAAGTTTGGAGTATTTTACATGATGAACTCCACATGAAAAAGCTATCCGCAAGATGGGTGCCGCGTTTGTTGACTTTGCCCCAAAAAATCTTCCGTTAGACCAATTTTAGCGATTTATCAGCGTAATCCAATAGTGTTCTTGCGCCGATTCATAACTGTTGATAAAACATGGATCCATCACTACATCCCAAAATGCAAAGAACAGTCAAAACAATGGATAGAAGCTGGTAAAAGCAGTCCCAAGAAAGCGAAAACTGTTAAGTCAACAGGAAAAGTAATGGCCACAGTATTTTGGGATGCAACGGGTATAATATTTATTGATTATCTTGAGAAAGGAAAAACTATAAATAGTGAATATTATTGTGCATTATAGGATCGGTTGAGTGAAGAAATCAAGATAAAACGACCGCATTTAGAAAAAAAAGTTCCTTCACACACTGCATTTTTAACTCAACAAAAACTGGCCGAATTACGATTTGAAATTGCTCCGCATCCACCATATAGTCCAGATTTAGCTCCTTCTGATTATTTCTTGTTTCCAAATTTAAAAAAAATTTCTCGGTGGCAAAAAATTTTCGTCCAATAGCGAGGTTATTGCTGAAACTGGGGCATATTTTGAAGGTCTTGAAAAATCTTATTTTTCAGATGGAATTAAAAAACTTGAAAAACGTTTGATGAAGTGTATTGAGTTGGAAGGAGATTATGTTGAAAAATAAATAAAATTAATTCAAAAAAAAAAAACGGTTCTTTTTATGTTAGGCCAGTTACTTTTGCGGTTGCCCTCGTATGTGTGAAACAAGATATCGGCCAAATGCACGTTACGGCTTCGGTGGCACACCTTTATCGGATGGTCCACATTTTATATGACTTTCAGACATATTGGAGGTTGAATGTCGTAAATGTGCCGAAATATCTCATCTCATACTGGGCGCGCATGCAAAGATGTTTTCACATTTCCTACAGACCCTGTTTGGTACAATTTGCGTACAATTCTGCCGATTGTGTGCACAATTGGTCGATTATGCTGACCAAAAAGAGCATATTTTCGCAAAAGTCTGCAATAATCTTAACGGGCTGCTCAATGGTGTACCTCGCCATGGTTGAATTTGTCAAACACTGGAACAAATAAATGTAACATTGAGTTGGGCAACAAAACCTGACGTTAAGGAGTGACTGATAATTAAAATCGTGCATTATGGTTGGACCACCCTTAATATTCTATCTTAATGCACTTTTAAAACTAGCAGAATAAATATGTTGCCACAATCGAATTTTTTGCCAACCGAATGATAGTGATTTCACATACGACATATGATATCCTTCATAATCATATTGTCATTTGTTAAAAATGTCCTCCAATTGTGATTTAATGTCAGTGCATATAAATTGCTTGACGTTTTCATTAATCTTCAGAGTAATTAATTCAGAATAATTAGAATAACTTTATTAATAAAAAAAAGGGGGTTCGAAAAATCTATACACGAAGGCTGTTTTAAATATTTCTGGTCTAATAATGAAAATGCAAATACTTATCATCGAAAATGGTTTTATTGTTTTTCAAAGTATTCTCCAGCATGATTTATACACTTTTGAATGCGCTCAAACCAATTGTCGAAGCACTTTTTCCACTCCGATAGAGACACCATCAAAACATGGATTTTGAACGCTTCAACAGCATCTTCTGGCGACGAAAATCGTTGGCCACTCATATTTTTCTTGATGTGCGGGAAAAAGAAGGTATTGGGTGCCAAGTCAGGGCTGTACGGCGGATGACCCATCAATTCGAGGTTTTGGCTGGTCAAAAAGGCGCTGGTTTGAGCCGATGTGTGAGAGCTCGCATTGTCATGGGGGGCACAATGATTCGTCTTCTCTTGTTTTCTCCGAAGACTTCAGGCAATCAAATTGTGGTGCACGAGTACCACTCAGAATTGACCGTCCTTCGTAGCACAAACGGAACAGTCGCCACATGACCAGTTTTGCCGAAGAAACAGGCGACCATTTGCTACGAAGTTCTTCTTCCACAAACAACTTTCGTTGGATTTGGCTCGTCTTCGAAGACCCACACGGTCGATTGCTGTTTTGTTTCGGGCTCACACGCATAGATCCATGATTCGTCACCTGTGACGACCTTATAAACGTCTTTTGATGCACCGCGATCGTATTTTTTCAAAATTTGCACCAATCGAACCGAGCCTTCTTTTCTCATATCACTATGTCACATGACGATCTTGCATTATCTGTTCACGCACGGCATCAATGTTCTCTGGCACAACGGCCGTTTTTGACGACCCTTACGACCTTCGTCTTTGAGCGTGCGTCGGCCACGATTGAAATCATTAAACCATTTTTTACAGTGCTATAGGATAGTGCTTCATCGCCATGCAAAGATTTAAGTTCATCGATGCACTCTTGTAGTGATAATCCTGGTCGGAAGTTGTGAAAAATGATCGTAAGAAAATGTTCACGAGTTAATTACATTTTTTTTTGCCAAATTGATTTTTTCAAGTCACTGTAAACAACACAAATGAAGGTCGTACGTCAAAACGTTTTGAGTACGTTTATGCTAAAAAAATGTCAGGTGGCGCCAGACAACACTAAGTGTTGCCTAGGCCATAAATATATATCGCTACCCTCGTAATGTCGAGAAATAAGTGTCAGCATTTTATTGGTAAGTGTGAAATGTGGCGACATTGACAATAATGCCAGCTAATATGGCAATACTGAACAAAGCGACTAACTTTAGCACAAAGGGTGGAGCATTACGCCGATCATTCAGCTGAGTTATGCCTGACCACCAAAAATTTTCAATATTTTACAAGTGGCTGTAAGACCTGTTACTCGCCTATCTCGCAAGTAACTTTTATAGAAAAGTTAGTTTCGATATTGAGTCAGCCTCTCAGTTGTGATAAAAATCTACTGTAAGACACCGAATTCAACTAATTACTGAGGCAGCAACAAAAAACATTTGAGTTCCCGAATCGTGAGTACTTGAATTCTGATTCGTGCGATTGTAACATTTCGTTGACTCCCAATATATACCAGGTCTTAATAAACACATTTTCGAGTAGATTCACACATACAGTTCACACGTAGCAGTTTCTTTCAAAACAGAAAACCTAAGCTTGAATTCAGTTTAAAAAAAATAGCAATATCTTGGAATTAGTCATCAACTGATACAATCGTCTATCTGCAAAGCAACAATTTCGAACGAAACACGATAATTTATTTTCGGGGGCAAATACGAAATACGTGAGTCCTAAAACGTAACATTAACACTTGTTGCAACTAAACCGAACAACTGCACCACACAGCCGCCGCAGATATCCCAAAACAGCAGCACGTAAAACCTCTTGCGGTAGTTTAAAAAACGTCTTAGGTTTATTTCATTTGAAGGCGTTACACGAGCATTAACAACTTTAGTGAGAGAAAAACAATATCGGCAAAATTGTAACAAACTAATAATAAAATAACAGATAATAACGATAATAAAATTAAACCCAAATGGGAAAAATGAATTGCAAATGCGGACAATGAATATAGTTGTTAGCACAAAATTGTAACGTGTACAATTATTGTAGCTGGATGTTTGGAATTCAGTAAATACGTAGAATAAAATTGTCCAGGTCGAATAAAGAGTAAACTCTTCCATGGAAAGAGTCTTATAGGCTGTTTCCACTACGGTCGCGTGCACGTCCGCGTCCACGATTTATCGAAAAATTTTAATGGTGTTTCCAATGTGTTTTGCGTCCACGTTTGCGTTCAAACAGCTGTTTCTGTTTATTTGTTTTTTTTGCGGTGCGAAAAGTTTAATATTTTTGTGTTGTGACATTATCATGGAGTTAATGAAATTATTTTGCTAACCGCAGTGGAAAATAAGGATCAAATGGTATTGCGCCTGATAGAAATGTGCAGTAGCAGCAGCGCTTTATGTTTATGTTGATAAACAGCTGTTTTAATAGGGATGTGCAATTTGCGGTGTTGCCATATATATGGGTGGGTTTCGATTGCAAAATTAATCGAATTTATAGTAAACGCGACTTATCGGAAAACGCGTCCAATATGAACGCTACTTTTTCGCATGCCTAACTGCCTATGTTTTTTGTATAGGCTTTAACGCGCGTTCATTGATTTTTGGACGCGGACGCGACCGTAGTGGAAACAGCCTATTAGAGTAACTTATAGGATTGACATCCAGTAGAAGTTCTCAAGGAGGATTAAACAAATAGGAAAATATGTTATTATGATTTGGCTTACATATACCCTCACCGATGCGCAGTTTGAAAATTGGCCAGTGCGACTTAAGGCCTGTGTATAGGCAAAAGGCGGACATTTCGAATAAGTAAAGGGTGTTTTTTATTGAGGTATAGAACTTCGAATTGAAATAAAACACAAGAAAATCGTTTTAATGTCCATCAATTTGGCTTTATTGGAAGGATAATTTTATGCCATTAATGTTTAAATATGATTTCGGGCAAGTGGCCGCCGCGGCTGGCTCGAATAAAGCCAATTCTACAGGTCCAATATTCAACCACTTTTTCGAGCATATGGGGCCGTATGTTGGCAATAACGCCACGAATGTTGGCTTCCAAGTCCCCTAACGTTTCTGGTTTGTTGGCGTAGACGAGCGACTTCACATATCCCCAAAGAAAATAATCCAATGGTGTCAAATCACACGATCTTGGTGGCCAATTGACAGGTCCATTCCGCGAAATTATGCGCTCATCGAATGTTTCCTTCAATAATTCGATTGTGACGTGCGCTGTGTGGCATGTAGCGCCGTCTTGTTGGAACCACAACTCATCCACATTCATGCCATCCAATTCGGGAACAAAATAGTCGGTTATCATGGCTCTATACCGGTCTCCATTAACGGTAACTGACTCTCCAGCATTATTTCGGAAGAAGTATGGCCCAATGACTCCACCAGCCCATAGAGCACACCAAACAGTCAGTTTTTGTGGATGTAATGGCGTCTCAAGGGTCTCATGTGGATTCTCTTCACTCCAAATGCGGCAATTTTGCTTGTTGACGTAGCCATTCAACCAAAAATGAGCATCATCACTGAACAAAATTTTGTGATGAAAATCAGCATCGAGATGAATCTCATTTTCGGCCCATTTCACAAGCGTTGTTCCAAAGAACGACCTTACCACTCGCAGAGAAAAAACATGGTTACTACATGGTCACGGCAATAATAATATGTTCTCCACAATAAAAGTATGTTCGTCGCAACTATAGCATTGTTAACTGAATTTATTTTTGACAATAGTATAATTGCTGCAATATTAATATTGTTGAAATGTAACAATAGTATTATTGCCAAATTTAAAAATGAAAATATGGTTATAGCAACAATATATATATGGTTGGTGCGGCAAAAGTATTGTGTTTTGCGTTTTATGTTAACAATGATATGATTACGGCAATCATACTGTATGATTGTAATTTTTCTTCATTTAAATATGCTTTTTTGGAACAAATGTTATTGGTACGGATCTAATGCAATAATAGTACTTTTTTATCGAAATTAAAATTTTTTAGACAAGCTGTTTGGATTTGTGTATCTGAAATATTTTTAATAAATACGCTTACGTTTATTTAAACTTATTTTTTCTACTGTGAAATAAATCACTCCTATTATTTTGAATTTAATGTATTTTTGAATAATATTCATAATTCAAATCTATTGTTGACAACTCAAACAAATTCTATTAAATAATATTGGGGATCATAGTTTAATTGTGTGTGATAATAATATGGTTGTTGGGATCATAACATGGTTGCGTGTGAATCATAATATGGTTGTGAGGACCATACTATGGTTGTATATGAAACATACTATGGTAGTGAGGATCATACTATGGTTGTGGAGATTATAGTATGGTTGAGTGTGAATCATACTATGGTTGTGGGAATTATAGTATGGTTATGTGTGAATCATACTTTTGTTGTGAGGATCATAGTATGGTTGTATTCGAATCATACTATTGTTGTGAGGACCATAATAGTGTTGTAGCACAACCATATACCCAACAATAGTATGATCCTCTTCGAATATTGTAATCACAACCTACTACTTTTTGTTGTGGAGAACATATTATTATTACCGTGACCATGTAGTAACCATGTTTATTCTCTGCGTGTACCAAGAGTTCAATCTCGGACGCCGTTCGCTCCAGGATGAATTTCGTGAAGGACGTCCAACTTCGGCCACTTTGCCAGAAACCATCGATGCTGTGCGTGAACTGATTATGCAAGACCGACATGTGACATACGGTGAGATTGAGGCATCTTTGGGCATTCGTATGACAAGCATCAATAAGATAATTCGTGTTCATTTGGCCGTAAAAAAAAATTGTTCTTTTTGGATCCCACATAATTTGACGAATGCTCAAAAAAAAAGCCTCGTATGGGTTGGTGCAAAGAGATGTTGAAAAAGTATAACTACGGTAGCTCAATGCAGTGAAAAACATTGTCACAGGTGACGAATCATGGATCTATCCATATGAACCCGAAACAGAACAGCAATCGATCGTACGGGTCTTTCAAGACAAGCCAAATCCAACAAAAGTTGTTCGTGGAAGAAGTGCATCGAAGCAAATGATTGCGTGTTTTTTTCGGTATAACCGGCCATGTTGCCACTGTGCCTTTAGCGGAACGTAGGACGGTCAATTCTGAGTGGTATACAACCATCTGTTTGCCAACAGTGTTCGAAGAAATGAGGAGAGATAATAAGAGAAAAAAGACAAGTAAAAAATGTTAACTTTGGATAGCCTCCACCAGATTCCCAAATAAAAAACTATTTTTTTAATTTTTGTAATTTAGGTCACGATAGGTCAAGTTAGTGATGAGTTATCGTCATATTATTATTTTCCAAGGCCCTTAAGACCGTTTGTATGGGAGGTATTAAAAGAGGCTACCCCATATCAACTCAATTTGGTGCAGAAGTGTGTTCTATATATAAATCTGTATGTGCAAAATTTCATTTCGATAGGTCAAGTTTGTGGTGAGTTATTGTCATATTATTTCTCAAAGCCCATAAGACCGTTTGTATGGGAGGTACCAGTAGGGCCTTCCCGATCTTAGCCAAATTTAGCGCAAAAGTCTGTTCTATATATTAATCTTTATGCCGAAAATTTCGTCTTGATAGTTCAAGTGTGTGGTGAGTTATTGTCATATTATTTTTCAAGGCCCATGAGACCGTTACTGTGGGAGGTACCAGTAGGACTTTTCCGATCTCATTCGAGTTCAGCGTAGACGTGTGTTGTGTTTAAATCTTGATGTGTAAAATTTCATTTCGGCCCATAAGGCCGTTTGTATGGGAGGTACAAGAAATGGTGGTCCAATCAAAACCATTTTTACATAGATGATTGCGCCTATATAGAGATTATTATTTGCAAAATTTCAGTGATTTTGCTCAAGAAACTGGACGAATATTTCCAAATAAAAAACTAATTTTTATGAAAAATCCTAACAACTTTAACCTCTTTGGAAATACAACAACTAATTGATTTTCTAAAACTAACGAATGTGTACAAATTAATATAAAGCCGCTGATATTCCACCAAAGTGGTTTGACATAACATAAATTACTAACATAGAATGAAGTTATAATTTAAGATATAAATGTGTATAAAAAAAAAATCAAATTACTGTTGAGCTGAAGGCCTAGATGCTATTGCTCACTCCTCACATATTAATTGATAATTTGTAATTATGAATTAATATCTTCAAATAAATAAATAATAACTACACATGCTGGTGCCAAATTTCAGCTCCCTAGATGTTTTCATGCAGGCTCTATCTAGTTTTCAACAGACGGACAGCGGGACAGCCGGACAACATGGCTAGATCGTCTTAGAATTTTGAGAGGATCAGAATTTTGTTGGGTCTCCGATGATTATTTCAAGGTGTTACAGACAGAATGACAAAACTAATGTACCCTCCATTGTATGGTGGAGGGTACAATAATAAAAGAAGCTCTCACACATCAGCTAAAACGATGAACTATTTATTTGACCACTCAAGATGTCGAATTGATGGGCCATCCACCGTACAGCCCTGATTTGGCACCCAATGACTTCTTCGTATTCCCTAGCATTCAGAAAAAAAGCGTATCAACGTTTTACATCGCCCGAAGCAGCTGTTGAAGCGTTTAAAAATCATGTTTTGGAGGTGTCTCAATCGGAGTGGAAAAGTGCTTCGAAAATTGGTTTGTGCGCATGCAAAAGTGTATTGTTTTAAAGGAGAATATTTTGAAATGCAATAAAACCATTTGCAATGATAAATTATTGTGGTTTTATTGCCGGAACCGCAATATAAATAGCAAACCTCGTATTATGACAGAATTGCGACGAAAATTTCCCAATAAGCTGATATCCAGAAACATTCCGTTAGCCGCCCAGGTTGCTTGAACTTACTGCACCTGACTTTTTCTTATGGGGTTACTGCAAACAGGAAGTCTACAAAGCAAATTTGAATGAACTACTCGTAAAGCAATCCATTCGAGAAACAGTTGCGGCTACTCCAGTCTCAACTCTCCAAGCTGTCTGTAATGGACAACATTTTGATAAGAAGCCGCATATGCAGCAACGACTAGGGTGAGCATTTAAATTCCGATATTTTCAAAACAAATTAAGCTATATTTAATAAAATTGAATGAGCTTTACTATGAAAACAAATTATGAATTCCATACATGGAAAAAAATTTATTTGAGTTTCTTTATGTAGTAATATCCATCAGCCACCCTGTATGTAGATATTCAACGTGTTGGAAAACCTCAATATCAGACAATAATATTACTTCAGTAAGATTCACTTTATCTGTTCACAAATTATAACGAATATAAGGGGTGTTTTTTATTGGGGTATAGAACTTTAAGTTGGCATCACTTTTTTAACTGGCGGCCATTTTGTCAGCTGTCAAGTGATTAATATTTAGTTTGGTTTGCCATTTCATCATGAACAGGTTGACAAAAGAACAACGCTTGCAAATCGTGGAAATTTATTTCGAAAGTAATGGTTCAGTTCGCGAAGTTCTCCGCAAGCTCCGTCCATTTTATGGTCGACATAATCGTCCATCAGAGCAATTAATTCGGTTAACCATGGATCGGTTAACATGGACCATTGGATTATTTTCTTTGGGGATATGTGAAGTCGCTCGTCTACGCCAACAAACCAGAAACACGCTAGGGGACTTGGAAGCCAACATTCGTGGCGTTAATGCCAACATACGGCCCCATATGCTCGAAAAAGTGGTTGAAAATTCGACCTGTAGAATTGGCTTTATTCGAGCCAGCCGCGGCGGCCACATGCCCGAAATCATATTTAAACATTAATGGCATAAAATTATCCTTCCAATAAAGCCAAATTGATGGACATTAAAACGATTTTCTTGTGTTTTATTTCAATTCGAAGTTCTATACCTCAATAAAAAACACCCTTTATTACATCTATTTATTTCTCTAAAAGCAAGTGTGGGTGTAGCGAAGCGCACCCGGTTACAGCTAGTATATTTATATTATCCAGGAGTTGGTTACTTATCGTGGATTTTTAGTAACGTGATATTGGAAATAATTATGTGAGCCGGTGGAAGCTAAGTAAAATTCCATCAGTTCATATTTGCGACAATTTCCTTGTAGTGCAACTTTGTATCAATTTGTATGTCTTCAATAAACCCATGTCTTGAACAATAGCCAAATATAATAAAAGCAAAAACACAATCTGCACTACAAAAAAAACATATAATTTGTTGACAAATAGGGGGTCATTTGTTAGCTCTACACCAGTTGCCATACGTTAAATACTTTTCGAATTTGTTAAAAACAAAAAAAAATATGTTTTTTTTACTTTTTGTCATTCGCAAGTAAAACTTTGTGGGCGCAGGAGAAATGTAAATTAAGTTATAAAATTGGAAATGGCTGATCAGCGAGACTGCTTGTGGAGGCCTCAAGGATTTTGCATAAAATCAAGCTGCTTCTTCAGTAGTTTTTGGCTTCTACTGTTTTTTGTATCGATTTGTATTTTTTTTTTAGTTTTTGTTTTACATGAGGAAATAAATACTTTGTTAGCATTTTTTTCTATTTTGCATATTCCCATATCACAAAACGAAATCTTTCGATGCCAATAGTGAGTTTAGGCGGTGGTGATGCAGCAGCACAACAGTAGTAGTTATGTTGCATATACGATTTTTGCAAAATCATCCTTCACTGCAAGTAACCCAGAGTACTATTTGGGATGGTTGTCAACATGTCACCTATTGTAAATGCTCCGAACATTTTTAGCAACATGTCGTTAATGTGATATGTTAAATGAGATGGTAGGTTTGTCAGATTACGATAAAATGTCATTTTTCATGCTTAGAGCTCTAAAGCTATGTCCGGAAAATGATCTTATGTGGTGTAAGCAGGTGCTGAGTTATGATAGTAAATTCTTGGCAACTCCCATTCATTCATAGCAAGTTGGATATTTCAGGTTTTTGTCATATACTATTTCGAACTCCACTATTATACGTATAAATATGGTCCCCAGCAATGAGTTATGGTTAGGATTGTGAGTTATTAAATATCATAAAGCTAATTTTGGAAACTTTTACTAAATAAATAAATCAAACATTAGAAATATAGTATCACATAATAAACTTGGTAGAACAGCTGCCTTTGCTTCTCCAATTTAACTGCTTTAAAAACCAGTAAATTTATTTTAGGTAAAGATTAAAGTGATGTTTTATTAAACTAGGGGAAATGATATTAAGCATTCGGGTTAATTTTAAATCGTTATCAAAAAACCTTTAAGCTTTTTTTGTTATTTATTAAAATACATCTACGTATATAAACAATTTTTTTTATTGTTTCTAACAGCGTTAAATACTAAACCGATCCTATTGCATTTGTCACATGGTGTAGCTCAATTGCCGGGGTTTAAATCGGTTTGTTCGTACTTAATTATTTACAATTAAGTGAAGTTACTTAATTGTAAATAAAAGCAGAACGCGTTAATCGATTTCTATGATCTATGTCGCATTTTGTTTATAGGTTATGTGACTTTACGTGAAAGTTATAAGACTCTACAAGTTTTTCCGTTTGGAATTTATATGTTTTAAAAAAAAAAATTTTTTTTTTTGGCAAAATTTTCTTCATAAATTTATTTCTAATTGCAAAAATGTTGATTTGGTAGAGAAACAGTATATTAATGGATTAAAGATAATGTAATTATTAATTTTTCTCAATTTATTTCAGCAAAATCGAACTAGTCGTTCTCGAGTTATGTCAAACTACGTTTTTGCCAACATTTTACAACTAAGCGAAAAAACATCAAGATAAGGAAAAAATGTAAAAGGTCATAAAAAAAAACTGGCACATACGAACGCAAAACCCTTTAAGGGTTTTAATATACTGACCTAGTACCATCACCCTGACTTGGAATTTCTCACCCCCCAGATTGGCTGTTGTACTGTGTAACTTGCACAGAAAAATGTTGTTCACCGATGAAAAAATGTTTACCGTTCAGGAAAAATTTAACAAACAAAATGATAGAGTGTATGCGCGGTCATATAAGGAAGCATCTGAGCTTATCCCAAGGGTGGAAAAGGGTCATCAACCAACTTCAGTCATGGTTCGGTGGGGTGTCTCCTACGATGGGGTCACTGACCTGCATTTCTGCGAACAAGGAGTCCAAACATCGGCCAAAGTTTGCCAAGAAACCGTTTTGGAAGCTGTTGTGAAGCCTCTTGGCAATTCCCTGTTCCAAAACCTGCCATGGCCTTTTCAGCAGGATTCTGCGCCGGCCCATAAGGCTAAACGTCCCAGGCCTGACTTCGAAACAATTTGCCAGCGTTCATTTCCTCTGAAGAATGGCCCTCCGGCAGTCCAGATTTGAACCCATTAGATTACAAATTGTGGACGGTTATAGAGGACAAGGTCTGTCACAAAAGATATCCCAACATTGGATCTCTTAAGACTGCTTTGGTTCAAACTGTGGCCAATTTTCCAATGGACGAGGTTCGTGCAGCTTTTGAAGATTGCTGAGTGCGCCTTAAGGCGAGTGTAAAGGCAAAAGGCGGACATTTCGAATAAGTAGATTCTTTTTGGATACAATATACATCAATAAATATATTAAAAATATTTGGTCCAAAAACATTCAGTGCTTTTTATTTTACAGCATAAAACGTGTGTAACAGTATTTATGTCCCTACTAAGTACGAGGGCGGTTCGGAAACGTCTTAGCCTAGCACAAAAAGCGCGGTATAAACAGAAAAAAGTTAAGTGTTTTGGAAACTTCCATCTCTGCTATGAACACGTGTTAAATTTTGTTTCGATCTGGCAACTCCTTCATATAGAAACAGGTGTTCACAAAAGACGCATCCGCTATTTTTTTACAATGGAAAAATTAGAAATGCGTGGTGTCATTAAATATTTACATAAAAAAGGTTTATCGGGACAAGAAATTCATAACGATATGGTGAATGTGTTAGGTGAAAGTGCGCCTTCATATGCAACAGTAAAAAATTGGGTTGCTGAATTTAAACGTGGTCGTACAAGCATTGAAGATGAACCACGTAGTGGACGTCAAGTCAAAATACAGCAACAACAACAGAAATTGTAGCCAAAGTGCATGATATGGCATTAAATGATCGACGAATAAAAGTGCGTGAAATAGCTAATATCATGGGCATCTCAAATGATCGAGTCCATTTGATTTTGCATAAAGAACTACAGATGAAAAAGCTTTCTGCAAGATGGGTGCCGCACTTGTTAACAGTCGACCAAAAACGCATAAGAATGAACATTTCTCAAGCTTGTTTGGATCGTTTTCAGCGAAATAAAATGGATTTTAAGCGTCGTTTCATAACTGTTGATGAGACATGGATCCACCACTATACTCCAGAGACAAAAGAACAATCCAAACAATGGACTGAAGCTGGAGGAAGTGTCCCAAAGAAGGTAAAAACAATTCAATCGGCTGGTAAGGTTTTTTGGGACTTCAAAGGTATTTTATTGATTGACTATCTGCAAAAGGGTAAAACAATGAATTCTGAGTACTATTGCAACCTTTTAGATCAATTAAATGTACAAATTCGAGAAAAACGTCCTGGCTTACAACACAAAAAAATAATTTTTTATCAAGACAACGCACCAGCGCACAAGAGTGTTTTAACAATGGCTAAAATCAACGAATTGAGGTACGAGTTGCTTGACCACCCACCTTATTCTCCTGATTTAGCTCCCAGTGACTTTTACCTGTTCCCAAATCTAAAAAAATTCCTTGCAGGCAAGCGTTTTACCTCAAGTGAAGATGCAATTACAGTTGTAAACCATTATTTTGAAGACCTTGAGGAAAACTATTTTAATCAAGGGTTAGAATTGCTAGATAAGCGTTGGACTAAGTGTATTGAAGTATCAGGAGATTATATTGAAAAATAAAAATATTTTTGAAAAACTAACTATTCTCTTTCCTTGATAGGCTAAGAACTTTCCGAACCGCCCTCGTACCAGTAGTATGCAGGGTGATTCATTCATGGCTAGGCATATTTCAACAGCGTATTCTTTGGCTCATTTCATGAAAATATGTCCATCTACGACCATGCCCGAAAGGGGCGAAATGGCAGTTTTTTTTGTTTTTGGAAGCGAAATACATGTAACAGCACACATTTTTTTGTTTTTGTAATTAGCATTTCAGTCAAAAAGTCATAACTTTGGAACAGTATGAGCTCTGGGCTTCACCACTGGTTCAGAACTTAGCAATTTTACCCTAGAGTACCCTCCTACCACCAATCCGAAGATTTTCAAACCGCTGCCATTTTGCCCCCTTGCATTTTCGGCCATGATCGTAGATGATAATAGATTTTCATGAAATGAGCCAAGGAATGCGCTGAGGAATACGCTAATTTGTCCAGTCGTTAATGAATCACCCTGTATACTTATTAGGGACATAAATACTGTTACACGCGTTTTATGCTGTAAAATAAAAAGTACTAAATGTTTTTGAACCAAGCAATTTTTAATATATTTATTGATGTATATTGTATCCAAAAAGAATCTACTCATTTGAAATGTCCGCCTTTTGCCTTAACACACGCCTTAAGTCGCCCTGGCCAATCGTCAATAGCTGCACGAACCTCGTCCATTGGAAAATTGGCCACAGCTCGAACCAAATCAGTCTTAAGAGATCCAATGTTGGGGTATCTTTTGTGACAAACCTTGTCTTCTAAAACCGTTCACAATTTGTTATCCAATGAGTTCAACAATCAATAAACAAAAGACTTAGGAAACGAACACTGTTAGTTCTTCGCATATGTGCTTAATGAAGGAAAATAATAATTAGATTCGGCTGAATATAGAATCGGAGGGAAAACTTACTCTTCGCTACCGTCACATGATTCAAGGCGTGTTTAATTTAACAATTATAAAAATCCGCATATTTGGATAGTCAATTGAGAAAATCGGCCCTGAGAGAAAACTAGCACTTTAAGAGTCCAAAATTGCGTGTAAAAAAAGTGAACTTTTTGATTATTTGTTGAACATTTCTCCATTATTTTTGAATGGGCCACGGATTATCAGGGACTTGTGACTGGAGACCATCTTAACAGATCTGGTAGGCGTTTACAACCGTTACCAATAAACATGAGCATATGGTGACTAAAAGATAATCAAATCTTAATAGTTTTTTTTAATATACATGTATTTTCTTGAATGCTAAAAACTGAATTTGCTAGATCTGCTTAAAATTTGGACTTTATGACTACAAACCTTAAGGAACCAAAAAATGGCGTTGGTTTTAAGATAATCGGACAATGGTGAATATCGAGTTTTACTACGCCAATTAAAGTCATTTACACTAGCAATCAAAGTATGAATTTATTTTTAAGATTTTGTAACTAAGATTGAGGTCAGTATCACTGATCAACGGGGCCCAGAAATTGGCCATTATACATAGGGACCCCAAAAAAATATTTATATTTCCCATTTCAACAGCGACTTCTATGTCGAGGATATATAAGATGCTACCCGGTCAAATGAAAGCATGCAGCAAGTAAAAACCATGGGAGCTAAACCCGTATGAGGATTTGCCCATTAGGTTTTGCTGGCTACTAACGCAAGGAAACTTATTTTGCGATTTGGAAACCCAAGGCAATTTGAAACATAGTTTAACACCATTGATTGGCAATCATTTCCTTCAATAAGCCGGATTGTGCTGACCCGTCCAGTAACCTCTAGATGTAGCAAAAACTCTTTACTGGGTTACGTCTCTTATTAAAACCAATACGGCGATGAATTATGCGATGAGTATTTATTTCTTCATTTTATTGCAAGAAATAAACCTCAAGGTATAGACATTCGCAGGTATCTGGATGCTATGTAGCGGCAGCCTAATCCTATGCAACTTGTTGCAGTCACCAGCCAACATATGTTTTGTGTCACTGTTGCTGCTGTTGAATGCGAAGAGATGGAGAGCGAAGTGGCGCGGTGGCAATAGCATGGCATGGTCTACTGCAGTTGCTAAAAGGCTTTCATTCATTTATTATTCGCAGAAATTGTTCGCCTAAAATTGGAGGTTTGCATAAGTGTGCTTTTGTCTCCGATCTCATTGGTTTAGTACTTGTACGTAGTTGCCAATGCCGTTGTTGATCCTTTTCTATCGCATTTGTGTAACAAATATTAATATTTTGGCTTTTAGCCATATTTATGCACCATTTTTAGCTAGCGTTTTCGTCGTTGCCTTAGTTGTGGTGGCTGTTATAGATTTTAGATAATTTCTCATTGCAGCTCTCCGGTTGGTGGTGGAAAATATGACTGCAGTCAATGCGCGCTGGTATCGTTTGTTGAACGCGTTGACATTATAATTGTTAATATTTGTCAATATCATTGTGTATCCTTAGGATTCGATGCAGGTGTTTTGCCTAATTTCAACAATTGCAAATGAAAACTTTATTAAACATTTGGTAGATTTGTGCGATATTGGAATGAATAATTTAGATAGTTGGCAGCGGAAATGGAGTGACATTCCATAATTGTGGAAAGTTGAGATAATTTTGTGTATTTTGTTGGTTCAAGCGGGATTGTTTTATTGCCATATACACGCAGAAAAAAAGTATGGTTGTGGTGACAATATTCGAAGAGGACAATACTATTGTGTGGTATATGGTTGTGGTACAACAATATTATAATCCTCACAACAATTGTATGATTCGAATACAACCATACTATAATCCTCACAACAATAGTATGATTCACACATAACCATACTATAATCTCCACAACCATAGTATGATTCACACATGGTTGAGCTTGACTCATACTATGGTTGTGGAGATAATAGTATGGTTATGTGTGAATCATACTATTGTTGTGAGGATCATAGTATGGTGAGGATCATACTATGATCTCCACAACCATAGTATGATCATCACAACCATAGTATGTTTCACACACAACCATAGTATGATTCACACGCAACCATGTTATGATCCCTACAACCATAGTATGGTCACACACAATTATACTATGATCCCCAATATAATTTATTAGAATTGGTTTAAGTTGTCAACAATAGATTTGAATTATGAAAATTATTCAAAAATACATTAAATTTAAAATAATACGAGTGATTTATTTTACAGTAGAAAAAATAAGTTGAAATAAACGTAAGCGTTTTAATTAAAAATATTTCAGTTAAATAAAGCCAAAACAGCTTGTTTAAAAAATTTTAATTTCGATAAAAAAAGTACTATTATTGCATTAGATCCGTACCAATAGCATTTCCTCTTAATATATAATTTTTATATATTTAAATGATGAAAAATTACACCATACAGTATGTTTGCCGTAATCAGATTAGTGTTAACATAAAATGCAAAACACAATACTTTTGTCGCACCAACCATATTTATATTGTTGCTATAACCATATTTTCATTTTTAAATTTGGCAATAATACTATTGTTACATTTCAACAATATTAATATTGCAGCAATTATACTATTGTCAAAACTAAATTCAGTTAACAATGCTATGGTTGCGACGAACATACTTTTATTGCGGAGAACATATTACTATTGCCGTGACCATGTAGTAACCATGTTTTTTCTCTGCGTGTGACGTTTTTACATGTTATACTCTAGATCATATTGTTGTACAGGGTAGTATGACTTAGAGCTGATGCTTGTTACTCCATAACGAAAGGGAATGGGCACCATATGTGACAGCGCATAGAGAAAGGGACCTAAGGGTAAAAAAATCAATTTTCTTTTTTTGATGTGGACAACATCTGAGCATCGAATGAGACCCATCGATCCAATGCCCCAAAAGTGTTCCCTTCCAGAGATATGCGCGTTTTATGAAAGTAAAGTCGACGATTCTAAGCGCAAATAGAAAGGGACCTAATCTTTAAAATGGCTCTCCGGAACAAAACTGGTTTTTAACCTTAGGTCCCTTTCTATTTTGCGCGTCACATATACGTATGGGTTACTTCATGTCAAGTCACCCAAGTTTTAGAACCGTTGTCTTCCAATCTGGAATAAGCTAGCACCAAGGTTATGTCTATTGAAAATTACTTTAGACACAAGCTTTGAACGAAATCGCCCAAGGACTCTCTGAGTTCGAGAGAATTTTAACATTTTAGTCTAATAGGTGTTTTTTCGCAGCCATGTAACTTACAACCTAGCAAAATTGTTCCCGAGAGTTTTAATAGCTTTTATTCAACTTTTTTTTCGAAAAATTTAAGGAAAAAATTCAGTGTTTTTTGTAAAACCAAAAAGTTTTTTACATTTCTTCTCCAAAAATAGGAAAAAAGTCAAAATAGTGCAAATGCTTTATATTGAAACAACGTTGTTTGAGTTACAAAGTATATTTTTGAATGATAAGAAGGTCGCATTCCACTATGAGACTACTAATCTTCGTTTGAGCAAAACCTTTTGGAAAAAGGAAAAACAATTTTTGATTTTGGAAGAAAAGTCCACAATTTTTTTTTGGTTTCTAAAAAGATGGCATTTTGAGCTATCTAAAACACTCAGGACATATTTAGCTAGGAACAATAGGTAATAAGTTACATGGCTGCGACAAACACCTGCTAGGCTAAAATGTCTAAATTCGAACCCTTCTAACTCAGAGAGTCCTTGGCCGTTCTCGTTCAAAGTTTGTGTCTAAACTACTTTCTAATAGGACTAACCTTGGTGCAAGTTTCACCAAGACCGTAAGGAATCGGCTCTTAAAATTGGGACACTTGACATGAAATGTCCCATACATATGTAGATACTTTTATATATAAATATCATTTTGCGTTACTTCAACATTATACATCCTCTGAACATCGTTCCATTGATTCCGGTTTGTCAGATACGTTTCAAGGCCCGGGCACACAGAAGCTTCCTTGCGCAGTGTATTTTTGATTTCCTGATGGAAATCCCTGGCTCACATTTTAATTTAAAATTAATCTTATTAAACAATCATCTACAGTAGACGGGATATACCACAGCGGTTCCCATTCTATAATTTTAGTTTTAATTAACATATTTAGTATGACTCCGTCGCTTCAAGACCCGGAGTCCAGAGCTGGAGTACGGAATCGTGCCAAGACCCAGAGTTTAAGTCGTCTGATTTTTCTAAAACTACGCAGCCCTGCCTAAAGCTCTGGAAGACACATTATAGCCGCTTATGTTTCGTCCTGTCGCTTTAGAAGGCACAAATTAATTCAGATCGTGCCCAAATTTCGCATGGTTCGTAACGAGCTACATAATTATTAAATGACAAAGTTCAAATAAGAAGAGGAGACTGTCCTTAAGTCTTAACTTAAGTGTTAACCTCCAATGAACTTAACAATATATACATTTTAAATTTTGGATGCAGTGCTTTTAAACATGGCAGATTATAAAATTATTTACATTAGTCTAAATAAAGGGGAGATCTTATAACTGGTGTCCCTTTAGTCTTCTAATTTCATTTGTATCATCTAATAAATTTATGGCTAATACATTAGCATGTGTACTCAGTCTGTTTAAATAGTAAGAACTAAAACATTTAATTTGACTTTTACTGTAGCGATACTAAGGTCACTGTGAATTATAAAGGGTGTCCTAAGAAGAGCGCAATTTTTAAATTTTAAATAAAACACAGATATTTAAGTAGACAGAATGAGGTTATGTATGGAACAATATATCGTGCAGATGGCCGCCGCGGCTTTGCTGGCATGCTCGCGACCTTTTAATGAAATTTTCAATGACCGTTTTGCATGAATGCTGCGGTATTTCATTAATGCAGCGTCCAATTTCGTCTTTTAAGGCTTGAGTCGTCGTCGGCTTATTCGCGTAAACCATCGACTTCAAAAAACCCCAAAGAAAAAAAATCTAATGGTGTTAAATCGCACGATCTAGACGGCCAATTCTGATCTCCAAAACGCGAAATAACACGACCGGGAAATGACTGATGCAGCAATTGAATTGTTTCTCTGGCTGTATGACATGTGGCGCCGTCTTGTTGGAACCACATGCCCTCCACATTCATTTCTTCAATTCTAGGCAAGAAAAAACTGGTTATCATTTCACGATACCAAACACCATTGACTGTTTGCGCTTCACCTGCCTCATTTTCATAAAAAAAGGTCCAATGATTCCTCCAGCCCAAAAACCACACCACACAGTGACACGTTGAGGATGCATTTGCTTCTCGTGAATCACTCGAGGATTTTCCGCACCCCAAATGCGACAATTCTGCCTATTGACGAAGCCATCAAGATGAAAATGGGCCTCGTCACTGAAGATGATTTTATCGGCAAAATCAGCATTTTCATGTTGTATCTCCAATACCCAATTAACGAACTCCCGAATTCGTGTAGCACAGTACAGCATTTTCTCCAAGCTTTCTGTTATTGTTTTTACAATCCTATGACACTGTTCAGGTGTACCATGCTTTTGCGGAATCCAAATTAGTGATCTGGAATTATATTTACAGCTTCAAGGATAGGGTTTAGCCGCTTCCGAAAGAGTTTTTCAAATAATTTTGAGAACTGGTAAAAGACTAATTGGTCTACGTACATGACGATAAAAGATTTTCTGGCTTTCCTGGTTTTGGCACCATAGTAATATCTGCATGTTTCCACTGGGTAGGGAAATGATATAGTCTTAAAATAGAATTGAAGATCACTGTAAGGAACCCCACTGCATTTTTTGGAAGAGACTTGATCACTTTTTAGTCAATTAGATCATATCCTGGGGTTTCCTTATTTAGCACTTTTATCTCATTGTTAACTTCACGAACAGTGATAGGCTTTAGGAGTCGAATCAATTACTTCTTTAGCTTGGTCAGAGTTACAAATTTCAAATGGACTGAATGTATCCTCAAGAAATGTTTTGAAGGCATTAGCTTTGTTTTTTTTATTTGATCTACACCATATTCCGACAGAGTTTTAATTGGCACATTTCTCTTTTGAGGTTTTTTGAGATATTTTGAAGCAATCCAGAGGTTGTGGTCGTTATTGTTATTTGGAATTAGATTACTTAAAAAATTTCCAATCAATTCGTTTTTATAATCATTAAGGCGAAGTACGTAAATGAATACAAATTTCACTACGAGTGCCGTATTAGTTTACCAAATAACCAAGAGTGCTTGTTTAATGGCTATCAAATACAAACTGCACGAATCAGAAATTTGACAGCCTTCATTTAAGTGAGGACATTTGCGTTAATTTTAATCCATTTCAGCCTGCCCTTTTAGCATCACCCAAGATTCAACTATTAATAAGTTTTTAGATGAGCATACAAAAAAACAAAAAGAAAGTTTTAAAAAGACAGCTAACTTAATGAAATTCAGGAAATATCCAGAAAATAAAACTGTTTAAATAATTTCCATCAACTATAAAATTTAACGAGTTGAAAAACATAAAATCTCTGAAATTTAGCAAAACGTTTAAATAAAATTACTTTGGTGGGAGGTCACTCACCGCCTCTTAAAAGGCTCAACTAGTATTTGGCAAAAATCATTTCAACAATGAAATTGTAAAAATTTCATGACATTAAAATAAATATAAAAGTTTATAGCCATTTTAACCAAAACACACATACAGAAAACGGGGGAAAATATTTAAGTCAAATGTTTGGGCGACCAACCATCAATGACCATTTGGGCCAATAACGCAAATGGCTACCGCCAAATCACCAACTCACATCGAGCGGGTGGAGACAATGAAAAGGTATTAAAATGAAATTGAAAAATCGACAACAACGACAACTTTAAAGTAGAATGTAAAATCGAAAAGCTAAACTCAACATAAAGTCATGTAATTATCAATGGTATCAAATGAAAATGATATCAAGTAGAAAATAGAAAAGCCCCACAAAACAATTGACCATAAAATTTGACTAACCCAAAAGAAGAAAAAAAAACACGCGACACAAATGTGCAACTTTCATTGCGAGTGCTCGCTCCTTCTTCGAACAGATACTCGTAGTAGTCGTACGAGACGTATCGTAAAACCTTTAACATTAACATTTTGATATGAATTTAATTTCCTTCCAGATGTTGTTATTGGCCTGTTGACGTTTGTTTTTGTTTTTGTGGGCCACATTTGTTTGCTTTCCAGTAAGCCAGCCCAAAACTGAATTGTGGACATTTTTTGGCTGTTGCTGTTTTCATTGCGGTCGCCAAAATGTTGACAAGTGGATAACAGTAGTTAAGGAGGAGGCAAAGACAACAACCAAACGGCCGGCCGACCGACCGACCGACAACCAACACCAGCGCTACCATGCAGTCACTCGCATTAAAGCCATGTTATGGCAGCGAACATTATATAATCTAAAAAAGAAATTTAAAACGTTTTCGAATTATAAATTTGCTAACCTTTTGCTTCTTTATGGCAATTTGAAATTGTTACTGTCGCCGTCATTGTTGTTTTTGTTGTTGTTGTTGTTGTTGCATTGATATAAGATCCCCCTGAAGTCAATACGAGTTGTACGCAGCCGCTGCTTTCAATACCACTCGTATCAATACTAATGCGGCATTTTGGCCCGTTATCATTTGCATTCAATTTTAAAGGTGGCTAAGAAACATTAGCTGTGTTCTTTTCAGGCTGTACACACAGCTAACAGATTCGTTGCCACAACCAAATCTTTATGCGCACCGAATGAATGACGATACATGCAACTGGAGTATTCCATCAGTTCAACCGAATATTAGTTGTAATTTTCAGTTATTAGAGTATCCGAACCTTCAGAAGAGAATTTTTGGATCTAAAAATAAAATTTACATCAGAGGTAAAAAACTGGTTGCTTACACAATTGAATCATTCATACAGGTAGAAAAAAATTATGGTTGTGATAACAATATTCGAAGAGCATCATAATGTTGTTGGGCATATGGTTGTGGTACAATATTATGACCCTTACAACAATAGTATGATTCAAACACAACCATACAATGATCCTCACAATCATACTATTATCCTTACAACAAAAGTATGATTCACATATAACCATACTATTATCCCCACAGTCATAGATTGATTCACTCTCAACCATACTATGATCTCCACAACCATATTATGATCCTCACAACCATAGTATTTTTCACATACAACCATAGTATGATCCTCACAACCATAGTATGATTCACACTCAACCACGATATAAAGCCTACAACCATAATATGATCCCACACAATTATACTGAGATCCCCAAAATTATTTATTTGAATTGGGATAAGTTCTCAACAATATCTTTGAATTATGAAAATTATTACAAAATACATCAAATTCAAAATAATGTGAGTGATTTATTTTACATTATACAAAATCAGTTTGTAAAACCGAAAGTGTTTTTAATAAAAGTATTTCAGTTAAACAAAGTCAAAGCAGTTTGTTTGCAAAATTTTAATTTCCATATAAGTAGAGAGTACTATCATTGCACTAAAGCCGTAAGAATAACATTGTTCTAAAAAGCATACTCAAACGAAGCATAATTACAATCGTACAGTATGATTGTCGTAATCATATAATTGTTAACAAAAAAATGAAAAAACAATACTTTTGACGCACCAACTATATTTATGCTGTTGCAACAACCATATTTTCATTTTTAAATTTGGTAAAAATATTTTTGTTCTATTTCAAAAATATTAATATTGCGGCAATCATACTGTTACAATTAAATTCAATAGACAATACTATGGTTTCGACGAACCTACTATTCTTGCGGTCAACATATTATTATTGCCATGACCATATAGTAACCATATGTTTTCTCTGCGTGTAGGTAGGGACTTGACTAGGAAAAAGTGGAAAAGATGAGGAACGATTTTTACTAGAAAGAAAATTTGTTAATCGATTGGCTTTAAGTCAGTTATAATCTAATTATTTTATTTTAAAAAACATATCATGAAACAACTTATTTTTAGAAATTTGAAGTCTAAGTTATCATCACTAATAATTGATTACTACAACGAAATGTTTGCAAAACTACTGGCTGCCACAACAACCAGTTGAAGCAGCTAAATACTATTTTTGCATTTCATTGGTATGGCCGTTTAATAAGTACAATGACCATATCTATTATCATCTGCAGGCATTTCGAACCAAATATCCGTTACGATTATAAACATTCGGCAATTGAAACCAAAATTCTTTTGTTGCAACCAAATCAATGTAGTTTCAACCGATTTCCAACTATTTTTTTCTCTTTCTTTAATTAAATTTATTTTCACTCTTGTTCATACTGCATATAAACGGACCAAAACAAGGGATACAATCCTGAATTCAAAGAATTTTTCAAGCGTATTTATAAATAACTTCATTTGAGTGCACCACTTAACGTTTGGTTATTCTAAAATAGTAATCAGATAGTACATGTAACCAATAACCAATCTCTGTGTGTATGGAAGTTACTCGGTTCGCAAGTGAGTTTGCATCAAGTCGCAAGAAGTTAGTGTTACGCACTCTTAATGTTCCTACAAAATATCAAACATGAGACACCCTGCTTTTAAACATATGTTTTTTGTTATGTATGATGAAAATATAATCTGCAAGAAGAGGTGTCATTCCTATTGGGTACTTCTGCACCAGATGGGATAGTAAAACTATTATCACCTAAAACTGTTAGTTTAAAATAATTTTCCATAACAAAACTATTAGCAAATAATTGATTTATGATATTACGCTGATTATTTTATTAAAACTTATAATTTTTAATTGTCTGCTTTCAACGAATTCTCCGATGAACCCTCTTGCTGTTCAATTCTCTTTAGTGTATAAAGTTGCTATATTACTCTCAATTGTGTTCCATGTTGCCAGATAACCATGTTGCAAAATAACTAGGTAAATATACCAGTCACCCAAAAAGAACAAGGCTATTGTCATGGGCTGGACGAAGAAATGTTCGATGTGTTCCACCGAAAGTGGCCAAAACGTTTTACTTTGTAGGTTGTTTTCACGAAATATTGTAAACAGCCAGAATGTAAGTTCTGTAAAATGTAAAGAAAAAAATCAGCCTTCATAAAAGTAGATATCAGAGACCGAGCTTTAGGTTAATAAGTGTAAAATAATTCCCGAAATTCCCGCAATGAATTTCCTTGGAAAAACGGTCATATTCAGTTCCGGGAACCAGGAAATTGGCGGTAAATGAATGTTTTTGGGAAGGTATTTAAGAAGATACAGCTGTTAAATATGCATTTCAGTACGTCGACAGCTTTTTTAGGCAGCGGGTTTGTCCGCATAAACTTTAGACTTTACATATCTCCACAGGAAATGTCTAACGGTGTGATATATCACGATCTTGGTGTCCAATCAATAAATCCATTGATTGGTGCAATGTGTGGGAAGTCTCGCCGTGCCGTCTTGTTGAAACCAAATGTCGCCGAGATCACGAGCTTCAATGTCAGGCATCAAAAAGTCGGTTATCATGACACAATAACGATCGCCATTGACGGTTACGTTCTCACCGCCATCATTTTTGAACATATATGGACCGATGATTCCACCGGCACACAAACCACATCAAACCGTTGTTTTTTCTGTCAGCTCTTGAACCTCTTTTGGTTGCTCTTTGTCCCAAATGCGGCAATTTTGCTTGTTTACATGCCCATTGAGCCAGAAATGGGCCTCATCGCTGAACAAAATTTGGCTCGAAAACCATAGAGCGAAGCTATGTCGCATGGGGACGTCGGGTGGCTTCAGTTCTTGCACAAACTGTATTTTGTACGCTTTCAATTTAATTCGCCCTCACACGTTACAACTTTTCGTTCAACTTAGATGAAGAAGCAAGTTGGCCGTTCCCCTCACATGTAACCAACTTTTTATTCAACTTTACTCAAAGAATAAATTTTGAAGCGTCAACATGAATTCGGATTTGGTTGCGTAAAGGCCCAATTAGTCTTGACGGTTGAAGGTTGATTCTGCAACCTGCAGAAGTCTCAACCGTAGTTATCTCCGTCTAACATATGCAAAATGCAAACCCCAACTGAAATAGCTGATTGCCTACCGTCCACCGTCAACCGTCATGACTAATTGCACCTAATGCGCCAAGTCGTCCCATACGTCAGTCCGAGTTGCTGCAAACGGCGCCGAATCGACTCTCCACGGTCTTGGTGTACACTCGCAGCTACGGCTGCTAAAATTTCTTCACTGCGTGTTGGGCGTGATCTATTCGGTCGAATATTATCCAATAATGAATGCTGGGTCTCAAGATGGGTGATGGTGTTGCGAATAGTCGGCCCTCAGTAGGCCGATTATGTTGACCATAAGTTGAACGAAGTGCACCAAACACATTCCTCAGAGAACGTGAATTTTCGTAATAAAGTTGAACGATTTGTAAACGTTGTTCAGTCGTAAGTCTTTTCATGATAAAATGCCAAACAATACCAAACAAAAATATCATGACAGCATGACACGACTCACACGTGATCTATCAAAAAAAAGCTATTGAAAAAAGTATCTCTACTTGGATGACCCATTATTAATGCACACAAGATGGATGTAGGAGAAATTATAATTTCGCAGCCAGCTTTAAACAGTATTCAAGAATTATTGAAGAGATTTTTTTTTGAGCAACCGACTACACGCAGAGAAAAGATATGGTTCCTATATGGTCACGGCAACAATAGTATGTTTTCTGCAATAAAAGTATGGTCGTCGCAACCATAGTATTGTTTTTTGAATTTCAATTTGAATTTCAATAGTATGATTGCGGCAATATAAATATTGTTGAAATGTAACAATAGTATTGTTGCCAAATTTAAAAATGAAAATATGGTTGTAGCAACAATATAAATATGGTTGGTGGAACAAAAGTATTGTTTTCATGGCTTTTATGTTAACAATAAAATTATTACGGCAATCATACCGGCAAAATTGTACTTTTTTTAATTTGACAATCTTACGCAATAATAGTAAAAATAATTAAATTTGTTCCAAACAAACTACGAATTAGTATAACTGAAATATTTTTAGTGAATAATTTTTTTACTAATTAATAAATCACTCCTATTATTACATAACTTACTTGATAAAATTCTCTATTGTTAAATAACAATTAAACCCAATCTTTACAAAAAAAATGTTGGGGATCATAGTGTGGTTGTGTGTAAGTCAAACTATGGTTGTGAGGATCATACTATGGTTGTACGTTAAACATACTATGGTTATGAGGATCATAATATGGTTGTGGGGATCAAAGTATGGTTGATGTGAATAATAATATGGTTTTTGGGATCACAGTATGGTTGTGTGTGGATAATTATATTGTTGTGAGGACCATAATATTGTTATGAGGATCATAGTATGGTTGTGTGTGAACCATACTATTGTTTTGATGATCGTAATATTGTTGCTCTTCGAATATTGTTACCACAACCATACTTTGTTTCTGCGTGTAGGCTATAGTACAGCTATATTACATTTATTATAACAGAGAGTGTTGTGCGGCTGTTTGAAGGTTAATGAGCCTCGAGAAGAATTTCAAATCCTCTCTTCTCATCCCTTCGAATATTCTGTACTAGATTCTGATGCTCCTCCTCTGAAGTCAATATCTGCTCGTTTATTCCCTAGCTTACTGCAAGGAGTTTCTGAAGTGCATCGGTGCTACTGAAATTTAAGGATTACAAGAACATTAACTTTTATGCGGATTACAAGTACATCGATTGCTCCACATGGCTACACCTAAAACTATTATCAAATTCAAAAGACCACAAGTTTCCCATTAATATTGGCACTACACACACTTCATCCGCTCTATCTTATGGCATATGTTGCTCTAGCAGACAGGAGACCTTTTTTCCCCACCACAATTTCCATCAGAACGGATAACATTCACTCTACTCCAGTGACCAACAACCTGAGTTTGGCCAAAGGCTATGTTCGGACCAAAAAGCACAAAAACAACGACCAGGAGACAACAAAAGCAACAGAAAAACGGCGGCCAATTCAAATTTGTTGTTCGGCAAACATTAACATTTTGGAAGTTAAAAGTTTATGAGTACAGCGCACACACACTCTCACACGGCTGCCGAAAAAACTCCTTTTTGCACCAAAAAGAAAAACAAACGACCGTCTGCAAATAGCGCCAAAATATTAAGCAGGTTTTAACATATGAGGTTTGTAGAGAGGCTGGCTGGGGATTTTTTCTATTGTAGCCAAATAGCTTTCAGCTGTGGAGCAAACGGCAAATGCAGCTACGATGCGGGTGTGGAGACCGCTTAACGTGGCCGCTCGCTCGTTCGGTCAGTTTTGTACAATGTTTTATTTTTTCGCAGCTCATATAGGAAGCAGCGGTTATGGAATAGATGGAATAGAAAAAAAAACACCCTCATGTGTCCTAAAAATATACGCAATAGTCAACAAATGGGAGAGACGAAAAAAAAACGATAACGACCTGTTTTAGTTTAGTTTCTGGGCATTTAGTACTAGTTCGTTGCAAAGTGAACTTAAAATGTAAAGGGTGTTTCAAGCTGAAAGATACAATTTTGATTTATGTGAGCAATGAGTTCATGTACTCTGACATATGCAACCAGGAAAAAAGCAGATGTGGCAGCTGGGAAGGGATCTAAAATGGAGGCTATTGACCAAAACAAAGCGACTCGTTTTCAGTCCATCAGTGCTGGGTCATTGGCAGTGCATTCAGAAACCTGTGAAGAAAAAACTGAGACCCTAAAGCATTACCTGAGGCAATGTGCCGCGTTTTCAAAGTATGAGGGTTACTATATGTGACCCGGCCTATGAAAAGGTGGCAGCGTTCAATCCTGTTTTTAAATTTTTCAATTTCCTTTATTATCTTGATTCTGTATTTTCAATAAAATTCTGTTTTTCTTTCATTTGTGCTCTTCTTTCTCTACATTTTTAGTATACCTTTAAACAAGTTAGGACTTTCTAGTTTTCACCACGTGAAAGAGCGTCTCAAAAATTATTGAAACCAAAAAAAAGTGGAAAATTTTCAGTCATAAGCCACCTTTTCATATATTTATTTCTGGTCACATATTTATTTCCGGCCTAGGCAACAGCAAGGGTTGCCTGGCGCCATCTGACATTTACATTGGAAAGTTTGACATTTTTTAGCATAAACGTACATAGAACGTTTTGACGTACGACCATCATTTGTGTTGTTTACAGTGACTTGAAAAATCAACTTGGCAAAAAATTGAATTACCTCGTTTTTCACAACTTTCACGATGTGGATTATCACGACAAGAGTGCATCGATAAACTTAAATCTTTAAATGGCGATGAAGCACCATCCAATAGCAGTGTGAAAAAACAATTTATTGAATTCAATCGTGGCCGACGCTCGCTCAAAGACGAAGGAAGTGAAGATCGTCCACAAACGGCCGTTGTGCCAGAGAACATTGATGCCGTGCGTGAACTGATAATGCACGATCGTCATGTGACATACCGTGAGATAGAGGCATCCTTGGTCATTTCTTCCACCAGCATTCTTTCGATATTGCATGAACACCTGGCCGTAAAAAAGGGTTGTTCTCGTTGGATCCCGCACAATTTGACAATCGCTCAAAAAAAGGCTCATGCCGATTGGTGCAAAGAAATTTTGAAAAAAAATACGATCGCGGTGCTTCAAACGACGTTTATAAGATGGTCACAGGTGACGAATCATGTATCTATGCGTATGAGCTCGAAAAAAAACGGCAATCGACGTGTGGCGACAGTTCCGCTTGAGCAACGTATGACGGTCAATTCTGAGTGGTACACCACAATTTATTTGCCTGAAGTCTTCAGAGAAATTCGAAAAACGAACAAGAGAAGACGAATCATTGTGCAGCATGACAATGCGAGCTCTCACACATCGGCTCAAACCAGCTCCTTTTTGACCGGCCAAAACGTCGAATTGATGGGTCATCCGCCGTACAGCCCTGACTTCTTTTTATTCCCGCACATCAAGAAAAATATACGTGGTCAACAATTTTCGTCGCCATAAGATGCTGCTGAAGCGTTCAAGAACCATGTTTTGGAGGTGTCTTAATCGGAGTGGAAAAAATGCTTCGACAATTGGTTAGAGCGCATTCAAAAGTGTATAAATCATGCTGGAGAATACTTTGAAAAACAATAAAACCATTTTTGATGATAAATATTCGCATTTTCATTATTGGGCCAGAAATATACGAGTATATATACCAGCCCTCGAATGACGCACTTACATAGACTCCAAGCCATTTGAATGTCACTAGGTGATATAACCTCCGAACCTTCGTTAATGAAATAGACCAAATAAAATAATTTATCTACCACTTTCAGGCCTAAACTAAATTAGAACCCACAACAGACCGAAATGCTGGATAAGGTACTTTCAGAGCATGGAGTGGTTAGCCGTTTCTATGATATAAAACGAACTAACTTATGAAAGTAAAAACGAGATGGTTATTGAGGTGTCCGAAAGGTTTTCAGGAAACAGGCATTTCATTGATTTCAAAAAAAACGGTGTCGGGGTTTTTCAAAAATAAAAAACCGATGTTACCCGACATTCCCGGTTTAGCCTTTTACCTATAAATGGAAAATATTTTTAACATATGTAAAGTAATTGTGCCCTTAAACGGGCTCCAACTATAACCAGATTTTAGAAGTGATGTCATATTTTAGTTTCTGTTTAGATGGGTCAGTTTTTCGTACACAGGGTGCGTCGCACAAATTCAGCCAAACTGTAAAATAAGTTTTTATTTTAGCTTCGTGAAAAAATTTTAAAGTTATTTAAAAGCCGTATGTCCATTTATATGGCAAGCCATTTTTTGGGCCCGACAATTTGTATGGGCCTATATGACTCAAATCGGTCTAAAATTGGTAATTTGTCTATACTTATCTTCTTAAGTTCCACATCATAATACAGGTTGGAGCGCGGTAATTTGCTTATTTTGGGACCGAAATAAAAAATTATAAACCTTAGAAAAATTTATTTTATATTTTATTTATATTGAACAGTAAGGGAATTTTTAAATTACATAGTTTTAAATAGTGTATCTGGCATTTGTCGACCTTCGGCATCCACACACTGCTGCATACGTATTCTGAAGTTTTCATTAACTCTAATGTCGACTGGTATTCTGCCAATTTCATTCTCAATATTGTTAATAAGGTCCTCCACGGTATTGGGACGGTTGATATGCATCTTCGACTTCAGGTAACCCCAAAGCTTGGGGCGATCTGAGTGTACCGGCCAGTTCACATTACCCCTCAAAGAGATAAGCCGACCAGGAAACATTTGCCTTAAACACTTGATGGTAACCCACGCTGTGTGTGCAGAGGCACCATCCCATTGGAACCATGTATCCTTTTATTAAATTGCCTCAAGAGCCGGTTGAAAAAGTCTGGAAATGCCAAGAATAAGTGATTGCTTCCGAGCAGAGCGTTTTGGAGATTCCAGTACTGCTGCTCTAATAACTTTCTCGATGTTTTGTGGTGTTGTAATCCTTCTCCCAGGTCCCCCCTTCATACACATGACACATTCTCTGCTGCTCCCAATGAAGTTACCCAATTTACAATTGATTGTCGGTCAAAAACACGTCCGCGTGGGGAACAGCGAATCGTAAACAAAAAGCACGCTGCACTGCAATGATCAAGTGCGCATTTGAAAAATATGTAAAATGACCTCTCCTCACGTGTCCAATCCATGATGGCAACTGAAAGGCAGACGAATACAAATCTCCCGTCAGCCACTATAAGCCACGCACTATTTCCACTCTCTTCGAGCAACAGTGCCACCACAGCAAAAAAGCAAATTACCGCGCTCCACCCTGTATTAGGGAACTAGAGGAAAACTTATCTTAAATCACCCAATGAGCAGGACCTACCGCCGGCTCCAATCGGCTAAAGGCTCAATTAGTCTTGACGGTTGACGGTAGACAATCAGCTATTTCAGTTAGGGGTTGCATTTTGCATATGTTAGAGTGAGATAACTACAGTTTGACGGTTGACGACGGTAGACTTCTGCAGGTTGCAGAATCAACCGTCAACCGTCAAGACTAATTGGGCCTTAATGCATTTTTTAGAGAAGCTTTTATATGGCTTAGTGATAAATCTCTGACTCGTAAAGTTGCCAGCATTTACGAGGTCAAAACACGCAATTAAAAAATCGGGCAACAGCTGCGACCTGTGCTTTGAAAATTAGCTTTAGTTGGGTAGAAGACGAACAAACAGATATTGTTAAATTGAATCAATTGGCTCTAGCTTACGGTTGAGAGAATTTAACATTGGGCGTCGAGCATTAAAGATTCCTTATTACAATTGATTTTTATATTATTTTTATTTTGAAAAAAATACCTTAGGATTGATCGCACGTAACAGGAAATATGATGTTGTATAAATATCCCTTGTATACTTCTAATCTACCTTTCGAGTCAGTACCATCAGCACTTGTAGATACCGATCCGACAGGAAAATATGATTTCGCTTACCCTTTTTTATACCCTCCGAAGTCGAAGGACTATGGAGTATACCTTAAGTCGAAGGATTATTAAACACGCCGGGGTATGGTGTTTCCCCGCATACCCACTATGTAAGAGTATTCAAATGGTACAAGACGCCCATATATCTTAAGTGGGTCATCATTGGGCCACTTTATTGGAACTTCGATTAATATGTCGGGGTTAGACAAACAAAATAACAAATTTTGATTGTACTGGTGGATCACAGGAAATCACAATCATTTGGTTGGCAAGAAATTAAAATGATCTTCTCGGACAGGTCAATTTTTGGTTCAACGGCTAGCGTCCAAGCATCATATCATTTACAAAGATAGAAGGTCTGGCGAGCTTCATGGATTGAGGCAAAGTTTATAGCTGTGAAGGAAACTATGTCAATTGTGTCATCTCAAGATGGCCGTTAATCAACTGGCTGCAGTAATTACCCGTCAAGCCATCTCTCTAATATATTTAAGGAGGCTTATTGTAGTATTTAGTCAGCGCCAACAAGCCAAGCAAGAGACCCTCATGCCGATTCTATTACCGGAGATTTTATACCCTACATATTACGAGGGTGGTTAGCCTAGCACAAAAAGCGCGGTATAAACAGAAAAGAGTTGAGTGTTTTGGAAACTTCCATCTCTGCTATGAACACATGTTAAATTTTGTTTCGATCTGGCAACTCCTTCATATAGAAACAGGTGTTCACAAAAGACGCATCCGCGATTTTTTTACAATGGAAAAATTAGAAATGCGTGGTGTCATTAAATATTTACATAAAAAAGATTTATCGGGACAAGAAATTCATAATGATATGGTGAATGTGTTAGGTGAAAGTGCTCCTTCATATGCAACAGTAAAAAATTGGGTTGCTGAATTTAAACGTGGTCGTACAAGCATTGAAGATGAACCACGTAGTGGACGTCCAAAAACAGCAACAACAACAGAAATTGTAGCCAAAGTGCATGATATGGTATTAAATGATCGATGAATAAAAGTGCGTGAAATTGCTAATATCATGGGCATCTCAAATGATCGAGTCCATTTAATTTTGCATGAAGAACTACAGATGAAGAAGCTTTCTGCAAGATGGGTGCCGGACTTGTTAACAGTCGACCAAAAACGGATAAGAATGAACATTTCTCAAGCTTGTTTGGATCGTTTTCAGCAAAATAAAATAGATTTTAAGCGTCGTTTCATAACTGTTGATGAGACATGGATCCACCACTATACTCCAGAGACAAAAGAACAATCCAAACAATGGACTGAAGCTGGAGGAAGTGCCCCAAAGAAGGCAAAAACAATTCAATCGGTTGGTAAGGTTATGGCAACGGTTTTTTGGGACTTCAAAGGTATTTTATTGATTGACTATCTGCAAAAGGGTAAAACAATAAATTCAGAGTACTATTGCAACCTTTTAGATCAATTAAATGTACAAATTCGAGAAAAACGTCCTGGCTTACAACACAAAAAAATAATTTTTCATCAAGACAACGCACCAGCGCACAAGAGTGTTTTAACAATGGCTAAAATCAACGAATTAAAGTACGAGTTGCTTGACCACCCACCTTATTCTCCTGATTTAGCTCCCAGTGACTTTTACCTGTTCCCAAATCTAAAAAAATTCCTTGCTGGCAAGCGTTTTACCTCAAATGAAGATGCAATTACAGTTGTAAACCACTATTTTGAAGACCTTGAGGACAACTATTTTAATCAAGGGATAGAATTGCTGTATTGAAGTTTCAGGAGATTATATTGAAAAATAAAAATAATTTTTGAAAAACTAACTATTCTCTTTCATTGATAGGCTAAGAACTTTCCGAACCGCCCTCGTATTAGGTCATTCAAAAATAAAATAGAATCGATTGCAAAATCGGCTATACAAATTTCTTTTGGAAGCAACTAGTTTGCCTCGCACTGGTACCCAGCCAGTTACCAAGCCTGCGTGGCCGCTGCTGGTTTATTTCGCAGGGGGGCAGCTACGGGGACCCATAATAATTTTGTTAATGTCACCAATGATTTCTGTATTTTGTTTCCATATTTTTGTTTCTTAAAAGTTACTTAGAGCTTTTTTACGCAATTGGGCAAATGTGGATTTTATGAATTTTTTAGGTCTAGCTTATTATGTAGAAATGACATCGCCTAATCCTCAGAAATTACGAACAACTTTACATTTGTATTAGTATAAACCATCCTTTGATCGTTTTGGTTTACCTCTTCGACTTAGTCGTTATTAAAACCTTTTAGACTATTCCGCTCCGAAAAATGTTTCTATTAAATAAGCCACATAAAACATAAATATTTTAATTAACTATCTCAGTTTGATATTCCCAACATACAAATATCATAAATTTTAAGCATATCGCAATTTGATGTTTTCCAATCTTTTAAATTTGAACACATTTTAGCACTTTTGTTATCGCATCTGCGAAATCTCCTTCTATCGCAATGTGTAATTTAGAAGGAAGAAATAAAATATCAAAACGACACGCCACACAGGCGCATGCGCACACCGAGCCACCAACACATTGCGCATGATTTAGCGAAAACTAAAATCATTCGAAAAAGTTTTTATAAAATAATATTACGTGATACGAGTGTGGCTGTGAAAAACAACTCATAAATCGTTTTGTGTTCGCTTACGCGTATTTTTGTGTGTGTGCGCATGGCTTTTGGTTTCAATCCTGTTTTAGTAGCGTTTCTATTTTCTTCTCTTTGAACGCGCTCCGCTTATGATTTGATTTAAGATTTGGATTTCGTAGTTTAGATTTTCGGTTTGCGAATAGCCTGCATTTCGGTGGTAAAATGCGTTTAAAATATTAACTAATATGGTTATTGCTTTATTGCTTTTAAATCATTTAATGCTGCCAATTATAGCAGCTTTTAATAGTTTAACATAAATTATGCTGGGTGGCAGGCTAGCTCTGGCAAGTTGTTGGAGAAGAAATAAATGAAAAAAGACTTAAAAATTCATTGGTTTCTGTATTAGTTTGAGTCCATTCTTTTTGTGGCTTTAAGTAGGTTTTCATGTCAAGTTTTTTTTAAGTGAGCTGTTTTGGAGGCTTGCAATGTCCTCAATATATTTTATTGTACGAAGACCATAAAATAGATAGAATTTACGCAGAAACACAGATATTCCAATCAAAAAGGTCACTTATGTATTTTAGAAAAAATTACAAATATAGAAATCAAGTCTGTTTGATTGGTTTCAGAAATTGGGGCATTGGCTTCATCTCTATCCGGCATAACTCTGTAGAACCACAGATCGGTTAATTGTGTGCGATTATGCCTCAATGAAAATCACATTTCATATTCATATGTGACAGCGCATAGAGAAAGGAACCTAAGGGTAAAAATAAAATCAATTTTAAGTTTTTTCTTTTTTTTGATGTGGACAACATCTGAGCATCGAATGAGACCGATCCCATGCCCAAAAGTGTTCCCTCCCAGAGATATGCGCGTTTTATGAAAGTGAAGTCGGCGATTCTAAGCGCAAATAGAAAGGGACCAAATCTTTAAAATGGCTCTCCTGAACAAAACTGGCTTTTAACCTTAGGTCCTTTTCTATTTTGCGAGTCACATATATTAAACAATAGAACAAAATTTTACTTTTTCCATGTTGACTGGAACTTAATAGAGAATTTTACTAATGGGAGGTCACTGATTTTAGACCCAATCTCCATTTTTTTTTCCATCAACTCGCATTTTCACGAGGGTTGCTATTTATATTTCAGGTCCGGCAATAAAAACACAATAATTTATTATTGGAAATGGTTTTATTATTTTTCAAAATATTCACTTTTAAGATCAATACACTTTTACATGCTCACAAACTAATTTTCATACCACTTTTTCCACTCCGATTGAGAGACTTCCAAAACATGATTTTTGAACGCTTCAACAGCTGCTTCGGGCGATGAAAAACGTTGACCACGCGTTTTTTTCTTTATGCTAGGGAATAAGAAGAAGTCATTGGGTGCCAAATCAGGGCTGTACGGTGGATGGCCCATCAATTCGACATCTTGAGTTGTCAAATAGCTCATCGCTTCAGCTGATGTGTGATAGCTCGCATTGTCGTGATTCAAAATGATCCGTCTTCTCTTATTATCTTTCCTCGTTTCTTTCAATACTGTTGGCAAACAGATGGTTGTATACCACTCAGAATTGACCACCACTAAAGGCACTGAGGCACTATGGCCGGCTATACTGAAAAAAACGCAATCATTTGCTTCGACCAACAACTTTTGTTGGATTTGGCTCGTCTTAAAAGACCCATACGGTCAATTGCTGTCTTGTTTCGGGTTTTTATGCATAGATTCATGATTCGTCACCTGTGACAATGTTATACACTGCCTTTGAGCTATCGCAGTTATACTTTTTCAACATCTCATTGCACCAATCCATAAGAGCCTTTTTTTGAGGATTCGTTAAATTATGTGGGATCCAACGAGAACAATTTTTTTTACCGCCAAATGAACATGCAATATCTTATTGATGATTGTCTTAATAATGCCCAATCATGCCTCAATCTCACGGTATGTCACATGACGGTCTCGCATATTCAGTTCACGCACAGCGTCGATGGTTTCTGGCAAAGTTACCGAAGTTGAACGTCCTTTACGAAATTCATCCTGGAGCGAACGGCGTCCGAGACTGAACTCTTTCTACCAGCGATTAATAGTGGTTTTTGGAAGAGCTTTAAAGCCAAAAGTTGAAACAAGTTGATTTAATCACTTTTGTCTCGATAACCCACGCCAAAAATCGTAAAACATCATCGTACGAAAATGTTCGCGGGATAATTCCATTTTTTGACTGAGATGAATTTTTCAACACACTGCAAACAAAACAGTTCGCCCTCAAATGACAAAACGTTCTGAGTGAAGTTATGCTAAAAAATTTCAAAGTTTCCAATGAAAGTTCCAGTTTGCATCTGGTAGCACCAGTATTGTCAGCACCCGAAATATAAATAGCAACCCTCTTTAAAAAATTGTTTTAGTGGCAATCAGGATTTTTACATATTTTGAGGTACGGCCTAGTTTTATTAGGCCGTACCTCAAGAAAAAAGTTCACCGTACACCATCGAATATAAAGTAGTAGGAAGTTTCGCAATTTGTTTTGTTTTTTTGCCAACGTAGGGTTCAATCTTTTTCTTATTATCTTCTGCATTTACAGCCGGATCCTATAGTGTGATACATCGATCCAATTTTTTGTTTTTGAAGTCATTGATCTCAAGTACCCCCTTCTACTACAACTGAGAGCATGTAATTAGCAGAAAACATTCCATTCGGTAGATCTTTCCCAAAAGACCGAGTGAAAAAAAGACAGCGGCAAAATCGCATATACGAGGGAATATCAATAATTCCGAGATTTTTCCAACTTCCCTCGTAGTTATATGAAATGCAACACTGCTCTCCATCAAGTACCATTTGTTAATAGACTACTGTCAAATTTTGAGAGTTCCGTCATTAATTTGTGTTTAACAGCTGTTCAAAATATACAACCTCGTGGATTTTTTAAAAATGGAAAAAAGTGAATTTCGAGTGCCCATTAAACCCGTCAACCAAACTAAGGAAATGCTTGATAAATACTATTGGGACTCTGCATATCTGATTTCAATGGTAAAAAAGTGGTTTACTGACTTTCATTGTGATCGCACAAGTACAAATGAAGTTGAACGTTCTGGACGGCCAATAGAGGTCAATGTCGAAAAATCCACCATATGGTGTTAACCGATCGAAGAGTAAAAGTGCTTGAGATTGTTTACGCCATACGAAGTTCATATGGTAGTGTGGTTTCGATTTTACATGATCAGTTGGGTTTTAGAAAGCTGTCTGCCGCGTTTGCTCACCACTGACCATCAACGCAATCGTGTGACAACTTCAAAGGATTGTTTAGAGTTCTTTAACCGCAATTCGAATGAGTTTTTCGGCGATTTGTGAATGTGGATGAAACATGGATCAATTACAGCACTCCGGAGACCAAGCAGTGTTCTAAACAATAAGTTTCTCCGGGTGAACCGGCTCCGAAGAAGGCCAAGGTGACTTTGGTGGCCAATAAGGTGATGGCAACAGTTTTTTGGGATGCACGCGGGATAATCCACATCGATTACCTTTAAAAGGGGAAAACAATAACGGCGAACATTATGCCAACTTATTGGACCGATTTGACGAGGATTTTATGGCCAAGAAAAAAGTTATTCTTAATCAAGAAAATGCACGGGTGCACACGTGTGCTGTCTCAATGGCAACATTGCATAAATTGGGTTACGAATTGGTAATTTATTCGTTATAGCCCCCAGTGAAATTTTCCTATTTTCAAATCTAAAGAAATGGCTCGGTGGAAGGAGATTTAGCTCCAACGATGAAGATACGAGGGCGACCGCAAAACTAACTGGCCTGGCACATTTTCTGTTTTACTAGCAACTTATTTTTTTGTTTTTTTAAAAGCAATCTTTTATAAGCCATCTGTCAAACTTTCCGAAATATTTAATGATTATTTTCTTTGTTACAGGTGATTGAAGTAAACAAGTTTTATAATTGTTGAAAAATGGAAAATAAAGAGTTTCGTGCGGTAATTAAACACTTTTATATGAAAGGTTATACGCCACAATTAATCAAAGATGAATTGGATTCTGTTCATGGTGATAATGCACCATCAAACTCCACCGTGAAATCCTGGGTTCATCAATTTAAACTGGGTCGTTCAAGTACGGAAGTTGAACAACGCTCTGGAAGACCGAAAACTGCTACTACTATTGAAAACATAAGAAAAATATTTAATGAAGTGACTAAAGATAGACGAATAAAGCTCAGAGAACTTGCTGATATTGCTAAAATACACGAAAACAAGTTTGGAGTATTTTACATGATGAACTCCACATGAAAACGCTATCCGCAAGAACGCTGCCGCGTTTGTTGACTTTGTCCCAAAAAATCGTCCGTTAGACCAATTCCGAGGAGCTTTTAGCGATTTATCAGCGTAATCCAATAGAGTTCTTGCGCCGATTCATAACTATTGATGAAACATGGATCCATCACTACACCCCAGAATGCAAAGAACAGTCAAAACAATGGATAGAAGCTGGTAAAAGTGGTCCCAAGAAGGCGAAAACTGTTAAGTCAACAGGAAAAGTAATGGCCACAGTATTTTGGGATGCAAGGGGTATAATATTTATTGATTATCTTGAGAAAGGAAAAACTATAAATAGTGAATATTATTGTGCATTATTGGATCGGTTGAGTGAAGAAATACAGATAAAACGGCAGCATTTAGAAAAAAAAGTTCTTTTTCATCAAGATAATGCTCCTTCACACACTGCATTTTTAACTCAACAAAAACTGGCCGAATTATGATTTGAAATTGCTTCGCATCCACCATATAGTCCAGATTTAGCTCCTTCTGATTATTTCTTGTTTCCAAATTTAAAAAAATTTCTCGGTGGCAAAAAATTTTCGTTGAATAGCGAGGTTATTGCTGAAACTGAGGCATATTTTGAAGGTCTTGAAAAATCTTATTTTTCGGATGGAATTAAAAAACTTGAAAAACGTTTGATGAAGTGTATTGAGTTGGAAGGAGATGATGTTGAAAAATAAATAATAATAATTCCAAAAAAAAACGGTTCTTTTTATGTTAGGCCAGTTACTTTTGCGGTCGCCCTCGTATTGATCAAACAATTGCCTATTCTGTGGAGCTCGAAAAATCCTATTTTTTTGAAGGGATACAAAAGTTAGGGTAACATTGGACTAAGTGTGTTGAGCTTAAAGGAGATTACACGCAGAAAAAAAGTATGGTTGGGGTAACAATATTCGAAGAGCACCATACTATTGTTGGTTATATGGTTGTGGCACAACAATATTATGATCATCACAACAATAGTATGGTTCACGCACAACCATACTATGATCCCCATAACAATATTATGGTCCTCACAAAAATAGAATCATTCACACACAACCATACTATGATCCCCACAACCATATTAATATTCACATTCAACCATACTATGATCCCCACAACCATATTATGATCCTCATAACCATAGTATGTTTAACGTACAACCATAGTATGCCTTACGCACAACCATACTATGATCCCAAAATTGTTTGTAAAGACTGGAATACGTTGTTATTCAACAATAATGAATTTTATTAAGTAAGTTATGTAACAATAGGAGTGATTTATATAACAGTAAAAAAATTCATTTATTAAAAATATTTTAGTTATACTAGTCCGTAGTTTTTTTTGATTTATTTTTATTTTTTAGTGCTATTATTGCGTAAGAATCGTCAAAATAACATTGTCAAATTAAAAAAAATAAGGTTTTGCCGGTATGATTGCCGTAATCATGTTATTGTTAACATAAAACCAATGAAAACATTACTTTTGTCCCACAACCAATATTTATATTGTTGCTACAACCATATTTTCATTTTTAAATTTGGCAACAATACTTTTGTTACATTTATACAATATTAATATTGCCGCAATCATACTATTGTCAAAATGAAACTCAAAAAACAATACTATGGTTGCGACGACCATACTTCTACTGCTGAGAACATACTATTGTTGCCGTGACCATATAGTAACCATATATTTTCTCTGCGTGTATGTTGAAAAATAATTGTTTCTTTTTTTTTTGCAAAAAAAATCTGTTTTATTCAAAAAGTCACGGAATTATTGATACGCCCTCGTAATTTGAAAATACATACGAAACTTGGGAACGTCCCTATAGTTGGAAAAAATTACGAGGCGTTTTTAAAATAAAATAATTTAGACGATTCTAAAATAAATTTAATTAATAGTGACCAAAAAAAATGTATTTACACGGCCTGAAAATAAAGAATTTTTTCTGTTCACAACAACAAAAACCAAAAAGAATAGAAGTGGTAATATCACGGTTAACAAGAAACGGCGTAAAACACGCTTATGTACTGTACAAAAATTGGTTTCAGGCTCTGAATCCTATAAAATATTTAAAAAAAAATCGTCAATGAAAAAAATTAAAATCACGGAATCAAGACGAATTTTGGGTAAACATTTAGTAAAAGAACTTCTTGCTAGTATTTGGTGGACCAAATGCTAACAAGATGCAAACTTCTTTACGAAATAAAGGATATAAAGGGTGATCCATCCAGAAGTATTTTTTCAGAACAAAAAATATATAAAAATTCAAATCAAGTGTGGAAACTTTGTTGGTAAATTGAAAGGACATTTTATGGCATTTATTTTTTGAAAATAACTTCCTTCAAATGTTGGCCGCAGCTACGCCTCAGGGTTTTCATTCTGAGGGTCCAATTTTGGATGGCTTGTTCGACCATTTCGACCGGTATGGCTTTAATGATACGCGTAATGTTGGCTTCAAAAACCTGAATTGTAGCTGGTTTGTCAGCATAGACTTAGGACTTTACGTAACCCCAAAAAAAATGTCTAAAGGTGTGATATCACTCGATCTAGGCGGCCAACTCGCCTGTCCAAAACGTGAAATTATCTGCTTTTCGAAATGAGCTCTCAATAGATCCATTGTTTGAGCAGCTGTATGGCAAGTGGCACCGTCCTGTTGAAACCAAGTGTCGACAAGATTACGGGCTTCAATTTCAGGTAGCATAAAAATCGATATCATGGCGCGATAGCGAGCACCGTTCACAGTTACGTTCCGGCCATCATCATTTTTGAAAAAATATGCACCGATGATTCCACCAGCCTATACACCGCACCAAACACAGCCAGAAATGGACCTCATCACTGAACAAAATTTTGGTCGAAAACAGCGGATCTTCCCGTTTCTCACCGAACACTCATTTCCATAATACAGTTGCCAACATTTGAAGGTAATTATTTTCAAAAAATAAATGCAATAAAATGTCCTTTCAAATTACCAATAAAGATTCCACACTTGATTTAAATTTGTATACTTAGTAGGGACATAAATACTGTTTCAATAGTAGAACTGAACAACCCCGTTAATGTCATATGGGTTTTGAAAGCTAACCTCAATAGCGTTAGTCTGTAACGGGATTGTAAAATTGTTTCAACTTTCACCATGGAGTGGTTAGATATTGAGAACCGTATCGCTGTAACAGCGCTTTCAGGTGTGAAATGACAAAAAAGCGATATTTTCAAAATGCTCCGGCCACTTGGGATTAGGCCACATGTTCGTCTACCGATGCATAAAACTGTTTGAGGAGACTGGAGATGTAAAAGACCGCCACCGGTCGGGCCGCCCACGCTCTGTTCGAACACCGCATGTCATCAAAGCCGTTAAATCGAGAATTCACAGAAATCCGCTCCGAAAACAGAAAATCATGACCCGTGAGATGAATATCACGCAAAAGTCCATGGGTCGAATCATTAAAAAAGACTTGGGACTTGGGGCTTTCAAACGACGTACCGGACATTTATTGACTGGAGCTTTAAAAACAATAGGATTGAAAAATGCAAACGTCTTTTAGTGAGCACAGAAAACATTTTGTTCACCGATGAAAACATTTTTACCGTTCAGGAAAAATTTTACAAGCAAATTGAAAGAGTGTATGCGCGGTCATCTAAGGAGGCATCTGAACTGATCCCAAGGGTGGAAAAGGGTCATCACCCAGCTTCAGTCATGGTTTGGTGGGGTGTCTCTTACGATGGGCTCACTGAACTGCATTTCTGCGAACAAGGAGTCAAAACATCGGCCAAAGCTTAAGAAACCGTTTTGGAAGCTGTTGTGAAGCCTCTTAACAATTCCCTGTTCCAAAACCAGCCATGGACTTTCCAGCCGGCCCATAAGGCCCTGGCTTCGAAACAATTTGCCAGAGTCCATTTCCTCTGAAGAATGGCCCTCAGGCAGTCCAGATTTGAACCCATTGGATTACAAATTGTGGAAGGTTTTAGAGGACAAGGTTTGTCACAAAAGATACCCCAAAAGATTTCGTATCTGCACTTACGGATTTTTTAAAAAAACCTAAAAAATATATCCATTTTCATTCAAAAAAAATTTAATTGGGGTGGGCGTATGAGAGCTACTGTTGTAAATCTTTAGGACCCGAAATCGCGATAAAAGCAGTGTACAGCCACGAAAATCAATGTCACTTTGCCATTTTGTAAAAAAATTGTGTTATATTAAAAGACAATTCTCGAGCCGTTTAATCCCTGTTCAATGGGTTAAAGCAAAACCGAAAGAAACCAATCATCTAATTTTTATACTCTCCACCATACAATGGAGGGTATATTAGTTTTGCCATTCTGTCTGTAACACCTTGATATAATCATCGGAAACCCAACAAAATATATATATTCTTGATCCTCGTAAAATTCTAAGACGATCTATGCCATGTTGTCCGGCTGTACGTCTGTTGAAAACAAGATAGAGCTTGCATGAAAACAGCTAGGGAGTTGAAATTTGGCACAAACATGTGTAGTTAACCTAGCATAGTTGGTATTGAAAATGGGCTATATAGCTCTACGGGAAGTTGGTGTTGGAGACCCTCAACCGACACTACCTAATAAAAATTAATAATAATATGACGATAACTCACCACAAGCTTGACCTATCGAAATGAAATTTTGCACATAAAGATTTCTATATGTGACAGCGTATAGAGAAAGGTACCTAAGGGTAAAAAGATCAATTTTGAGCATCGAATGAGACCGATCCCTTGCCCCAAAAGTGTTCCCTCTCAAAGATATGCGCGTTTTATGAAAGTGATGGTACACCAAAGATACACGTATTTAAATCTTTAAAATGGCTCTTCTGAACAAAACTGAAAGGGACCTAAGGGTAAAAACTTTGGTCCCTTTCTATTTTGCGCATCACTTATAGAACACACTTCCGCACCAAATCTGGTTTTATTTGGGAATCTGGTGGAGGGTATCCCAAGTTCGGCACAGCCAAACTTAACATTTTTAACTTGTTTTTTTTTTCAAACTATGTTTTTTAATAAAAGAAGTTGAAATCCTTAAAAGGAATTACGAAGGCGGTTCGAAAACTTCTTAGCCTAGCACAAAAAGCGCGGTATAAACAGAAAAAAGTTAAGTGTTTTGGAAACTTCCATCTCTGCTATGAACACAAGTTAAATTTTGTTTCGATCTGGCAACTCCTTCATATAGAAACAGGTGTTCACAAAAGACGCATCCGCGATTTTTTTACAATGGAAAAATTAGAAATGCGTGGTGTCATTAAATATTTACATAAAAAAGGTTTATCGGGACAAGAAATTCATAATGATATGGTGAATGTGTTAGGTGAAAGTGCTCCTTCATATGCACCAGTAAAAAATTGGGTTGCTGAATTTAAATGTGGTCATACAAGCATTGAAGATGAACCACGTAGTGGACGTCCAAAAACAGCAACAACAACAGAAATTGTAGCCAAAGTGCATGATATGGTATTAAATGATCGACGAATAAAAGTGCGTGAAATAGCTAATATCATGGGCATCTCAAATGATCGAGTCCATTTAATTTTGCATGAAGAACTACAGATGAAAAAGCTTTCTGCAAGATGGGTGCCGCACTTGTTAACAGTCGACCAAAAACGCATAAGAATGAACATTTCTCAAGCTTGTTCGGATCGTTTTCAGCGAAATAAAATGAATTTTAAGCGTCGTTTCATAACTGTTGATGAGACATGGATCCACCACTATACTCCAGAGACAAAAGAACAATCCAAACAATGGACTGAAGCTGGAGGAAGTGCCCCAAAGAAGGCAAAAACAATTCAATCGGCTGGTATGGTTATGGCAACGGTTTTTTGGGACTTCAAAGGTATTTTATTGATTGACTATCTGCAAAAGGGTAAAACAATAAATTCAGAGTACTATTGCAACCTTTTAGATCAATTAAATGTACAAATTCGAGAAAAACGTCCTGGCTTACAACACAAAAAATTAATTTTTGATCAAGACAACGCACCAGCGCACAAGAGTGTTTTAACAATGGCTAAAATCAACGAATTAAAGCACGAGTTGCTTGACCACCCACCTTATTCTCCTGATTTAGCTCCCAGTGACTTTTACCTGTTCCCAAACTAAAAAAAATCCTTGCTTGCAAGCGTTTTACCTCAAATGAAGATGCAATTACAGTTGTAAACCACTATTTTGAAGACCTTGAGGAAAACTATTTTAATCAAGGGATAGAATTGCTATTTAAGCGTTGGACTAAGTGTATTGAAGTTTCAGGAGATTATATTGAAAAATAAAAATATTTTTGAAAAACTAACTATTATCATTCATTGATAGGCTAAGAACTTTCCGAACCGCCCTCGTATTCTATCGATATATTTTGAGTACAAAAAAATTACATTATCTAAGCAGGGCTAAAAGTGAAATGGCATCATGTTTGATTATCAAGACAATATTCTAACTTTATATATCAACATTATAAATTCACATTTCCGTTTTGAGGCTAACGAAATACACCACCTAATAACATTTGAAACCAGACAAGGTGTCATCATCAAAAATTGTGGGAATCACATCAAGATACGCTCGATATACACTCAGCCTGGCAATAGTCGATGAAGTTAGATTAATTTCTTAATTTAATGGTATGGAAATCAACTTATGAAGCACCCCTAATAGAAGCAATATCCTCTGAAGTAATAAAGACACAACGTTAGAGAAAACACTCATAATTTTCCGAATCGATTGAAATATTAATAATTTTCCCATGATTTTTCTCCACACCTCTATTGACACACAAACAAAGAAAGTTATTGAAAATTGTTTATGGATCAATAACTACAACTTTATTCCCATTACCTTAACAAACTGTTGAAGAAAAGTTTTTAGTAGAAAATTGTCGGCTATATTTCCGGTAACAGTGACAGACACAATATTTCTTCAGGTTAGGTTGAAATCATGGAATTACTTTTTATTTAATTCACACGCACTCCCAGAAAAACAAATCATTAAATCAAACATTAATTCACGTTAAATGCATAATAATGGTGATAATGTTGATAATGATGATGATGGTGGTGGCGAATGCCTGAACAAGGCAATTGTCCCAAATACAATGGGAAAAGTTAATAGACTTTGTGAGAGCAAAAAAAAGACGCAGTGCTTTTCTAAATGAAAATCATTTTGAGGGTAAAAATTAAGGGAAATTAAAACACAAAATGCCATGGAAAAGTAACAAAGCAACAGCGCCTTCATAAGTGTTTTCTTTATGCGTCCGTCAAACTTAGTTCAGAAATGGGGGTTGAAAATACCCTTAAACTCTCATTCCCGGTAAATGTGACAAGTTCAATATTGTTGTGTGCCATCGTCGTTACTCTAACCGTTTGCTGAACATAAATTCCCACAAATTGTCAAATTATTTGAACATAAAGGTTGTTGGTGTTCGGTCGGTTGATTTCCTGGTGCTGCAGCAGTTTCTAATGAAGTGGATTGAAATTCTAACTGTTTTGCTGAGCGCAGAAATATTGTTTTGAAATCGAATTGAACTGCAAAGAAAAAAAAGAAAATAAGAACTCAAAAATTTAATAATGAGAATGGAAGCAGAATCGTGACAAAAGGAATACAATTATATCGAAATTAAAAAGCAGCACTATGAATTGTGAACGAGCCACCCTCTGTTTGTGGACGGCAGGCGATAAAAACAATTGCACTGAACTCTTGGAAAACCTTGAAAAGAGTGGTCCAACTAAAATGCATGATGTTAATTGTAAATAAAACAACTTTTATTTAGAACAATTAGTAGAAAAAGTCCAAAAGAAGATTTGTTTAATACGATTTTCGCAACATCTAAACCATAGATCTGCAGCATTCGACACCTATGGGAATCGCCTCATTAGGAATTATCTAATGAAGCAACACAATTTTTGGATGATAATACTGGAAAACAATATTTTAGTAAAATTTTGCACGAAATACAAAGCTAGTTCAATTTTTATTGTTTAAGTACCAGGGTTGCTATTTATATTTCGGGTCCTGACAATACTTGTGTTCGCAGATGCAACTAGAACTTTCTTGATATTTTTTACCATAACTTCACTCAGAACGTTTTGTCATTTGAGGGCGAATTGTTTTGTTTACGAGGGCGACCGCAAAAGTAACTGGCATAACATAAAAAGAACCGTTTTCTTTGTAATTATTATTATTTATTTTTCAACATAATCTCCTTCCAACTCAATACACTTCATCAAACGTTTTTCAAGTTTTTTAATTCCATCCGAAAAATAAGATTTTTCAAGACCTTCAAAATATGCCTCAGTTTCAGCAATAACCTCGCTATTGGGCGAAAATTTTTTGCCACCGAGAATTTTTTTTAAATTTGGAAACAAGAAATAATCAGAAGGAGCTAAATCTGGACTATATGGTGGACGCGGAGCAATTTCAAATCGTTATTCGTCCAGTTTTTGTTGAGTTAAAAATGCAGTGTGTGAAGGAGCATTATCTTGATGAAAAAGAACTTTTTTTTCTTCTAAATGCGGTCGTTTTATCTTGATTTCTTCACTCAACCGATCCAATAATGCACAATAATATTCACTATTTATAGTTTTTTCTTTCTCAAGATAATCAATAAATATTATACCCGTTGCATCCCAAAATACTGTGGCCATTACTTTTCCTGCTGACTTAACAGTTTTCGCCTTCTTGGGACCACTTTTACCGTCTTCTATCCATTGTTTTGACGGGGATGTAGTGATGGATCCATGTTCCATCAATAGTTATGAATCGGCGCAAGAACTCTATTGGATTACGCTGATAAATCGCTAAAAGCTCCTCGGAATTAGTCCAACGGACGATTTTTTGGGGCAAAGTCAACAAACGCGGCAGCGTTCTTGCGGATAGCTTTTTCATGTGGAGTTCATCATGTAAAATACTCCAGACTTGATATTCGTGTTTTTAACAATATCATCAAGTTCTCTGAGCTTTATTCGTCTATCTTTAGTCACTTCATTAAAAATGTTTCTAATGTTTTTAATAGTAGTAGCAGTTTACGGTCTTCCAGAGCGTCGTTCATCTTCCGTACTTAAACGAGAGCCATTTTAAATTGTTGAACCCACGATTTGACGGTGGAGTATGATGGTGCATTATCACCATGAACAGAATCCAATTCATCTTTGATTAATTGTGACGTATAACCTTTCATATAAAAGTGTTTAATTACCACAAGAAACTCTTTTTTTCCATTTTTCAAAAATTATAAAACTTGTTTACTTCAATCAGCTGTAACAAAGAAAATAATCATTAAATATTTCGGAAATTTTGACAGATGGCTTATAAAAGATTGCTTTTAAAAAACAAAAAAAAAATTGCTAGTAAAACAGAAAATGTGCCAGGCCAGTTAGTTTTGCGGTCGCCCACGTATAAGTACAGTCGAACCTCGACAATTGGGATCGCAAGGTACCGGCTGTTAATTCCCACTTAAAGAGATTTCCCGCTTATACAGCTTCCTACTAATTTAGGTAACTTATTTTTTATCCCACTTAAAGAGGCAAATCTTGCTATTTTTTTTAGGAAAGGACAGTTTTTTAATTTACGCTTATTTTAATAATTTTTGTTTATTGGCATAAAATTCAAATTCCATACACGAAAAAAAGTATGGTTGGAATAACAATATTCAAGAACACCATACAATTGTTAGGTATATGGTTGCGGTTCAGAACTTGCAAATTTTGCCCTAGTACCCACCGACTACCAATACGAAAATTTTCAAACCGCTGCCATTTTACCCCCTTGCTTTTACAGACATGGTCGCAGATGGACATAGTTTAAGGAAATGTAATACGCTGGTAAAATTTGTCCAGTCGTGAATGGATCACACTGTAGAGGATTCCTTCTCACTGATCCAGGTTCGACTGTATAACTTCATATTGTTAATTTGTTAATGGGAAGCCAGTTTTTGGGCCGCCAGAAATTTTTTTTGTTATCACAAAATAAGCCTAAATGACTCAAATCGGTTCAAATTTAGTTGTTTGTCAATCAAAACATACCATATCAAATTTGGTTGAAATCGGAATTAAAATGATTGTTTTAGAGCGGTTTTATGTTATATCGGGAGAGATCATTGCACTAGGGCTATATTAAATCGTGGACCGGAATGCCCAATTTTTATCTGATCGTAATGAACTGTACCAATTTATCAATACTGGATTTTAATAAATCTGGTTAGTTATTTTTATTTTGCAGATTGATATTTAGATTTAACAAAAATGGATAACTGGCACCTTCATACAATAATTTTGATTGTCCCCGCAATCACGCACAGTCCGTAGTTTCGGTTGAAAGAAAGTATAGGCGAACGTTTGGCGACAATCCTCCAGATGGATCACAATGAGTCTTGTTAACAGTTTTGCCGAGCATCAGACAGTCAACAGAAGACCTTACCATCGATCGAAACCATTCAGTTTGGACGGATGAAACAATCCCTGCTGAAGCTGCCTCCATACAAAACAATCCAAGAGTTTCGACAAGAAGCTTATCCGCGCAAACGGGTATAAGCAGACAATCATTGCAGTCGATTACGCAAAAAGCTTTGGACTTATTCCCGTATAAAATTCAAATGGCCAACAAACTGAACGCAGCAGACTTCCCCCGATTCGATTAGAATTTTACCACAAGAATGGTGGAAGAGGACGGAAGCATGTTGAACTATCATTTCATGTCTGACGAGGCCCATTTCGATTTAAAAGACAACATAAACAAACACAATTGTCGAATATGGAGTGCTTCCAACCCACACGCAGAAAAAAAGTATGGTTGTGGTGACAATATTCGAAGGGAATAATACTATTGTTGGGCATATGGTTGTGCTACAACAATAATATGATCCTCACAACAATATTATGATTCAAATACAACCATACTATGATCCTCACAACAATAGTATGATTTACACATAACCATACTATGATCCCCACAACCATAGTATGATTCACACTCAACCATACTGTGATCTCCACAACCATAGTATGATCCTCACAACCATAGTATGTTTCATATACAACCATAGTATGAACCTCACAACCATAGTATGTTTCACATACAACCATAGTATGAACCTCACAACCATAGTATGATTCACACGCAACCATGTTATGATCCCTACAACCATAGTATGAGCACACACAATTATACTATGATCCCCAATATAATTTATTAGAATTGGTTTAAGTTGTCAACAAAGGATTTAAATTATGAAAATTATTCAAAAATACAATAAATTCAAAATAATAGGAGTGATTTATTTCACAGTAGAAAAAATAACTTTAAATAAACGTAAGCGTTTTTATTAAAAATATTTCAGTTAAACAAAGCCAAAGCAGCGTGTTTAAAAAATTTTAATTTCGATAAAAAAGTTCTATTATTGCATTAGATCCGTACCAATAAAATTTGTTCTTAAAAGGATATTTAAGTGAAGGAAAATTACAATCATACAGTTTGATTGGCGTAATCATATTATTGTTAACATAAAACGCAAAACACAATACTTTTGTCGAACCAACCATTTTTTTATTGTTGCTATAACCATTTTTTCATTTTTAGTTTTGGCAAAAATCCTATTGTTACATTTCAACAATATTAATATTGCAGCAGTTATACTATTGTCAAAAATAAATTCAGTTAATAATGCTATGATTGCGACGAACATACATTTATTGCGGAAAACATATTATTATTGCCGTGACCATGTAGTAACCATGTTTTTTCTCTGCGTGCACAAATTCTCCATGAGACAGAATTGCATTCACTTCGTGTCACAGTGTGGTGTGCCTCTTTCATCACCCTGCATTGTCGGGCCCTACTTCTTCGATGAAAACGGTCACACCGATACGGTAAGTGGAGACCCTTATCCTTACGTATGTTTAGAGAGTTTTTGCTCCAGAACTACGCCGAATGAAAATTTCTTTCAATTCTTTGTGGTTTCAGCAAGATGGGATGAAAGTTAAAAATAATTTTGAGCTAAGAGCCGTACACAAACTACTTAGCGTCAAACAGCTTCAACTGTAATAATCTACCTTGCTTGTACTTTAGAATAAAAATCAGTAACTTTGACAGCACCAGTGCCATTTTCGGTCCACCACTACTTGTTGTAGGGTATACGAATTTACACGAAAATGCCAGCGTTCGTTGGGCTCTTCTTAAATATATTTATTCCCACAACAACAAGTTCCTGCCTGAGGACCGACCATCCTCACCCGCACATGTCACAGTGCACTTCTTCCCCCTTTCTTTGGTGTGCCAGCAACAATCGTAACTCATTCTACTTGTCATTGTAAGCTCCTTTATGGTGTGTCCTTAAATAAGTACCCAACATTCCTTAATTACTGCAATCTCTCTCTCCCTCTGAGCCGTTTACAGCAAACGGCAAACAATGACCAAAGTAAAGGACAACAACTTTATGATGGTGTCTGTAGTTCGCTTAAGCATGACGTCCTTGCACTCTCTCATGGTAATGACTGGAAACATGCATCGCGCACAACTTTTGGGTGGGTCGCCGCCGTGTGTCATTTTCTATTAGGAATTGTGCGGCATCTATGGCCACCCCTGGTTTAACTTTGCGTTGTACTCGATGCACTGCGGCCACGGCTACGGCCAGCGAGGGTTCGATGTCAAGTTTGACTTTATCGCGGTTGTCGCTGTGCGGAGAGCACGGTTGACATACGTTTCTAATCTTTCAGAGCGTAGTTTGCGCTCTATAATATGAGGCACGTGACCCTTAGCCTGACATTACATTTTGTTCCCATTAAACGGCGAACGGTCAGAGACAAAGGCATAGCAAAGAATGACATTATTGTTGTCATCATACCACTGGCACGGCTACCACCGCCACTGTCACCCGAAGGACAGGCGTATGTGAACCGTTTCGTTTATATTTTGCGTGCCCTTATCGCGCGGCAGACAGCAGGTCCTTCTGTGCGGGAGCGTGGTGCACAGCCTATCCGGTTTGACTTGTTGTTGTGTGACACGCGTTTTGCATGCACCACTCACTCAGGACATTCGAAAAATGTCCTGGCCTATGGTGAATGCATTTTACTCCCGCAAGGGTTGAGTGCGTGTGAGTGCCATCCTTTGGTCTCAAGGGGCAAGTTATTACTCGTAGAGCGAGCAGCGTCTGCCTGGTATTCGCTATTATTAATTTGTCGTTCACGTTTTATTGTAAATAGAGCTAATTTCCAGCAGCATGAAGTTGGCATAAAAGCTTTATTTTTTCTAATTCAAATTTCAGATTGTTTTGAGATTTTGATTGGCAGAAGCCGAGAAAAGATCTGAAGGGGGTTTAATCCCATTACACTTTGCATGCAGAAATCCTTGATGATTGTTAAGCACAGGTTGTGTGGAGTTCTTGGAAATTGAGATTGTGCACTGATTTTCCTGGCAAGCGGTATTGTTTAAGCCTTTAGGGGCGTACATCGTAGTATATCGTGTATTTTGATTATTGAGATTTTGTCGGAGGCGTACGTTTGTTAGGTAACGTTAAACCATACGTGTGCAGAGATGTGGAGAGATATGAGCACAAAGCTAAATAGCTTGGTAAGGCAAATGCAAAGTAGAATGCACCGCATCGTATGGGTACGCTTTTTATACTCTTTCACACAGAGAAAAAATCAGTGGGAAATCGGTGCGAATTACGAAAATTCGGTTGATCAAACACACTTTTAGTTGCAATTACCAACTTACCATGGTGCTGATGGTAACATGGTTGGACATACCATAAGATGTTTGCCACGGTAATTTTACAGAAAGTACAGCCAATAAATCGGTTATACCAACCGAACTCAGCTAAACTGATGGTTGTCACAACCGAAAGTTATGGCAACCAATCGGTTAAAAAGTACATACATGTTACTTTGGTACCAATAATTGGTGGTGACAACAGATAAGTTTCTTGAAGTCTGCAAACCCAGTTTTTGTTGATTCAACTCAGAACCAGAATATAATCCCTACGCAAAGAGAAACAATCAGTCGGCAATCGGTACGAATTATAAATATTCGGTTGGAAAACAGAATTTCTGTTGCATTCACCAACAGTCCATGGTAGTGATGGTGTTTATAACAAAATATGATTGCTACAATAGTATTTTGGTACTCACAGCCAAAAAATTGGTTATAACAACCGAATTCAGTAGAGAAAAAATCAGTTGGTAATCGGTACGAATTATAAATATTAGGTTGGAAAACAGAATTTCTGTTGCATTCGCCAACACTCCATAGTAGTGATGGTGTTTATAACAAAATATGATTGCTACAATAGTATTTCGGTACTCACAGCCAAAAAATTGGTCAAAACAACCGAATTCAGTTAAACTCCTCAAATGGGGGTTATCGCAACCAAGCAATTATAAAGTTCATGATCGCTTTTGGTGTCGGTCATACGTTCGCTCGATTTATATCGAGCTTTCTTAGAGATCGGCACTATTAGAGTTGTTGTAGATGGGTTCTCATCCAACACACATAGGCTGACCGCAGGTGTACCACAGGGCTCTGTCCTTTCTCCCTCTTTATTTCTTATTTTCATTGACGATCTATTGGGTCAGACCGTGAATCCAATCTAATCTTTCGCAGATGATAGTATCCTCTGTCATTCATATTCATTCGACCGTAGGCCGAGTCTTCAAGATATTGAAGACAAAAGGCGAATTATGTATGACACTTGGCCGGGATCTACTGGCCATTTCCGAATGGGGTCGAGTGAATAGAGTAGATTTTAATGCACGTAAGACACAGTGCTGCTTGTTGTCTCACAAGCGATTCGCTGACCCAGCATTATCGTCAATTTCTATCGATGGTACGGATCTTGAACATTCAGAAGCTCATGATGTTCTGGGCATGAAAATACAATGTGACGCTCGTTGGGCGAGACATGTATTCGAAGTGCCGAAAGGAGCACTCAAGTGCATAGGCTTTTTAAAGCGGTGCAAGAAATATTTCACTCCTTCTGATCTTTTCAATATTTATTGCAACTTACATCAGGCCAAAGATGGAATACAACTCAGGCCAAAGATGGAATACAACTGGGAGTTGTATTCCATCTTTGGCCTGATGTAAGTTGCATAAATATTGAAAAGATCAGAAGGAGTGAAATATTTCTTGCACCGCTTTAAAAAGCCTATGCACTTGAGTGCTCCTTTGTGCTCCAAAATCATCCTTGGAGCTACTTGACCGTGTTCAAAGGAGAGCGATGGTGCTGATAGGTGACAATAGGATATCCAACTCTATAGTTTCCCTTGAGCATCGTCGGAATGTGGGTTGCATGACGCTGTTCTATCGTTACTTTCATGGTGTGTGTTGATCAGACATCCGTCGCCTTATTCCTGACGTAAGGATGTTTGGCAGGGATACGCGACTTTTTAGGAATTCACACCCGTTTGTTATCGATTGACCAGTTGACCGTACTATACACTACAGATCAAATTCGTTTTTCGCTCGTACAGTCCGTATGTGGAATCGACTTCCGGCAAATGTGTTTCCCACTTATTGCGACCTCTAGAAGTTGAAGGCAAGCGTCAATAATCATTACTCCCTCTTTCCCCCCTCCAACGCAATGCACCGCATGTATAGGGGGCATCCCCTGAGTGTTGGTTATTTAAAAAAAAATGATACTTTGGACCAATAATTGGTTGTGACAACAGATAATTTTGTTGTAGCAACCAAATCCTGTTTGGTTCACTGTTGTATCATATTATATATTTATCGGTTATAATTTCTACCAGAACTACAATTAAAATAACAGCACATTAAGCCTTGGGCGCTCTGAAGTTTTTTTCTACTTCCGGTAGTATCAAAACCTTTGAAACAAGCGCTTAAATCTTACAATCGACAGCTGCATTGGGCGATGAAAAACGTTGACCATGCATTTTTTTCTTGATGCTAGGAAATAAGAAGTCATTGGGAGCCACATCAGGGTCCATCAATTTGACATCTTGAGTGGTCAAATAGCTCATCGTTTCAGCTAATGTGTGAGAGCTCGCATTGTCGTGATGCAAAATGATCCGTCTTCTCTTATTATCTTTCCTCATTTCTTGGAACGCTGTTGGCAAACAGATGGTTGTATACCACTCAGAATTGACCGTCCTACGTTCCACCAGAGTTACTGTGGCAACATGACCGGTTATACCGAAAAAAACGCAATCATTTGCTTCGATGTACTTTTTTTACGAACAACTTTTGTTGGGTTTGGCTCGTCTCGAAAGACCCGACCCATACGATTGCTGTTCTGTTTCGGGTTCATATGCATAGATCCATGATTCGTCACCTGTGACAATGTTATACACTGCCTTTGAGCTACCGCAGTTATACTTTTTCAACATCGCTTTGTATCAATTCATACTAGCCTTTTTTTGAGCATTCGTCAAATTATGTGGGATCCAACGAGAACAAAATTTTTTTTTACCGCCAAATGAACATGCAATATCTTATTGATGCTTGTCACACTAATGCCCAAGGATGCCTCAATATCACGGTATGTCACATGTCGGTCTTGCTTAATCAGTTCATGCACACAATCGATGGTTTCTGGCAAAGTGACTGAAGTTTGACGTCCTTCACAAAATTCATCCTTGAGCGAACGGCATCCGAGACTGAACTCTTGGTACCAGCGATTAATAGTGGTTTTTGATGGAGCTTCATCTCCAAAAAGTCGAAACAAGTTGATTTAAGCACTCTTGTCCCGAAAACCCACGCCGAAAATCGTAAAAAATCATCGCACGAAAATGTTCACGGAATAATTCCATTTTTTGACTGCGATGAATTTTTCAACACACTGTAAACAAAATAATTCACCCATAAAGACAAAACGTCCTGAGTAAAGCTGTGCTAAAAAAATGTCAAAGTTTTAAATGGCAGTTCCAGTTTACATCTGGGAACACTAGTATTATCAGGAACCGAAATATAATTAGCAACCCTCTTAAGACTCATTGTCAGGATCCAATTTCGGAAGACTCGTTCGAGTATTTCGATCGGTATGGCGTTAATTGCACGCGAAATGTTGGCTTCCAAAACCTGAATCGTAGCTGTTTTGAAAGCATAGATTTTGGATTTTACGTAGTCCCAAAGAAAAAAGTCTAAAGGTGTGATATCACAATATCTAGACGGCCAACTTACCTTGGGCAAACGTGAAATTTGCTGCTGTTCGAAACGACCTCTCAATTAATCCATTTTATGAACAGTTGTATGGCTAGTGGCACCGTCCTGTTGAAATCAAATGTCGTGAAGGCTACGAGCTCCAATTTCAGGTAGCAAAAAGTTCGTTATCATGGCGTGATAGCGAGCACCATTTAAGGTTAAGTTTCGACCATTATCATTTTAACAAAAAAAAAATAGAGACCAGCTTATAACATGCACCAAACCAAGGTTTTCGCAATGTAAATCTTTCCATGATGAAATGGCAAACAATACTGAAAAGGAAAAAAATAAAGTTTAAGAACTCAAGCGTAATCTGTGAAAAAATCCTATTGAAAAGATACCTCTCGATTGATCACACGTTACAAATTTGAAAAAAATATGGGCCGATGATTCCACCAGCCCATAAACAGAAGCAAGCCAAAATTTTCCCAATGGAAGTCTTTTCATGATGAAATGGCAAACAATACTAAAAAGAAAAAAAAATAAAGTATGAAATGGCAAACAATACTGACAAGAAAAAAAGTATGAAATGGCAAACAATACTGAAAAGAAAAAAATAAAGTATAACAAAAATTCCACTAAATCTGTAAAAAAAAACCCCTACTGAAAAAATACCTCTAGATTGATCATCTGTTAGGAAGAGTCTACATACTGACTATATAGCACGATACCTTCTCGCTCAACTTAGATTAAGCCAGTGCAAGTGACTGTATCAAAAAGACAATAATGTCATATAAAGTACCAAAAATGGACCTAAGGTTAAAAACCAGTTTAGTTCAGGAGAGCCTTTTTAAAGATTAGGTCCCTTTCTATTTGCGCTTAGAATCCTGGACTTCACTTTCATAAAACGCGCATATCTCTAGGAGGGAACACTTTTGGGGCATGGGATCGGTCTCATTCGATGCTCAGATGTTGTCCACATCAAAAAAAATGAAAAGTTGATGAAAAGTTGTGTTCAGGAGAGCCATTTCCCTTTCTATTTGCGCTTAGAATCGTCGACTTCACTTTCATAAAACGCGCATATCTCTGTGAGGGAACACTTTTGGGGCATGGGATCGGTCTCATTCCATGCTCAGATGTTGTCCACATCAAAAATAAAAATGAAAATTGATTTTTTTACCCTGAGGTCCCTTTCTCTATGCGCTGTCACATACGAGTATGGTTTTGGATATGGCGACCACGATACAGTGGGACACATTCGATTGTTAAGAGACCATAAATTTCGACTCCGTCACACTTATTGTCGTCTTTACTTGTGTTAAATAGTTCAACTTTTTACATTTTTATGCACTAAAGAAGATTAATAAACTTATAGTTTGCCCCGTGCATAGAATCATTTAAAAAGAATATCAACGATTTTGCAATTCCAATCATTCACTGGCAAATTTCATAAATCTCAATAAAAATAGTGACCAGACCATACAGAAGAAAAATAAAAGAAATACGACTCACAAAAAGACAATAATAAAATTTATTAACAAACAACACATTAAAGTCGAATCGAACAGATAAAACTAACACTAATAATAACGAAACAGACAGACAGACAGACATACAACCATTGAACCACATCCATTCAATACAATCGGAGAGTCATAATTTTTAATGCAAACTCCAGAAAGCCAAACACCAGACAAAACCACTGTACTCGTGCATGAGATGTGATTCACTGCGCTTAGGAAATCGACAGACTCGTACACCCGAAAAACAGCAAAAATGTTTTAGTACCCCACCATGTCATAGTACCACCAGCACCGCCAACACCGCTGCCAACCATTGGACCATGTTTCGGGTCTCCAATGGTACAGGGAAGGACAGACAGGCGGACAGGGAGAGACACACGGGGACGAACAGCTTGGCTAGACCGACCAAGCAACGAACCACCAACCTGTCATGGTACGCCAAGTTGGCGCTTATGGAAAAATTATATTTATAAAAACTTTATAATGTTGCAAATTATTTATATTTTGTTGCACGCTTCGACATCACCATCGACATCGATTTCAAGCTCTAACTCAACGCGTCCACCGTCTGGACTTAGTTTTTTTCGTTTTAACGATATGTGTTCATATGAATGTAGCCGGATTACAAACTTACGTACGCTCGAGCGATCGATTCGCATACAAATACGTTCGATTATGAGCTATGAATGCATTAGAAAAAAGCAGAAAAATTATGCTTATGTTTATGTGCAGTTTCATTGGCGGTTTTGAGAGCATAATTCATTAAATGACCATTAGAAAATAAATAATATTAAAATTGAATATGTCAGAAATTTTTGGCAGCCGCATAAAAAACAATAATATTTTTTTTGAAAATGGCTAAGTAAAGTAAGTAGGTAAGCGCTGTGTTGGGACGATCAAAGTCGACTGTTGTGATACTGTACTAAAGGTAAGAACTTATTTTAAGTCTAGCATTTTCTTGTTTTTAACGACGCTTAGATAATTCCAGAAAACCTACAAGTTTATCTTGGCACCCTTAACCTTTGCGATAACTCTTTATTAAGCCTGAAAGAAACCTAAGACTCATTACACAGTAAAACATTTTTCAGGTGATTCGGGACTCAATTCTGATAATTGTTTGTGAAAGTAGCCCCAAAAAGAAGAACTTCTGCATCAAATAATAATTTTATAATTAATTTGAAGTTAGTAGGTATCGTATAGGGGAATTTGACACGTTTTAGGCGCTTTTGCTTGTCATAACTCTGCGATTTAAAGGCAAAAAATTGGATGCATTGCTTGCTGAGGTTTGTTGGTAGAGTTCTAAAATTATGCAGTTTGAAAATGAAACACTGAAATTTATGGACACACTGAACAAAACATGCCCTTGAATAGAATCTCTATCTCGGATGATGATGCAGATTTAGAACATGAATATTAACAACCTACTTAGTAAATAAGGTCATCAGAACCACTAGCGTCAACTTCAACAAGGATGGATAGTGACAATAATTGAAAATGTTCTAAATTTTGTTTCCATGCATAGATAACATATACAAATCTCATATTTTCTGTGTAAGAATAGCTGTTATATGAATCGGAATGTTTATTTTCATGCAAAATAAAGAATCGATAAAAAAGTCATCAATGTTTTTTCCAAAGACTTTTGTACATATCTCGAGCAAATTTTTGAAATTTATACCTTCGCTTAATTGTGCATAAAAGCGAAACGCGTCAATCGATTTTCATGATCTATGTCTCATTTTCTTCATAGATTATGTGAATTTACGTGAAAATAATAGGACTTGACACTTTTTAGCATTTTGTAAATTTTACGAATTAAAAAAAAAACCTTAATTTTTTAGGCAAAACATATTTTTTATTTATAACTTTTAAATTTGTTTCAGCTTATTCGGACTAGTGATTCTCGAGTTATGACAAACAATAAAGCCTAAAACGTGACAAATTCTCCTATACGATACTTACTAACTTTAAATCAATTATTAAATTATTATTTGATGTACCTTGACCAAACGAATGATGTAGAAGTTCTTCTATTTTCACAAACAATTATCAGAATTGAGTCTCGAAATCATGTGTTGGTTGTACTGTGTTATTCTACATTTTAGCTGAAGTATATTTTTGAACATCGTCACATACGTAAAAATTTCGGTGTCTTATACTTATATTTAGGTCGACAAAGTATTGTGCTATCTTTCTATAAAAAACAAGAAAAAAGATCATGAATCGCGAACCGACCTTATTGAACACCGCACCGCACTAAATATGTCTACAAATTTATAAAATTGCAACCATACTTAAGTATAGTATATATACAGGGTGGCGCAAAACTACCATTGTGGTTTAAATGTTTAATAACTTTTTTTATTTATTGATTAATTAGTATTATTTTTTTTTTGCTACATTAATGGGGAATAATTATGGCTTAAGTATGAAAAATTATATCCCGCACACGCAGAAAAAATGTATGGTTGTGGTGACAATATTCGAAGAAGATAATACTATTGTTGGATATATGGTTGTGGTACAACAATATTATGATACTCACAACAATAGTATGATTCAAATACAACCATACTTTGATCCTCACAACAATAGTATAAATCATACATAACCATACTATGATCCCCGCAACCATAGTATGATTCACACTCAACCATACTATGATCTCCACAACCATAGTATGATCCTCACAACCATAGTATTATTCACACTCAACCATAGTATTATCCTCACAACCATAGTATGATTCACACGCAACCATTGTATGATCCCCACAACCATAATATGATCACACATAATTATATTATAATCCCCAATATAATTTATTAGAATTGGTTTAAGTTGTCAATAATAGATTTGAACTATGAAAATTATGCAAAACTACATCAAATTCAAAATAATAGGAGTGATTTTATTCACGGTAGAAAAATAAGTTTAAATAAACGTAAGCGTTTTTATATTTCAGTTAAACAAAGCCAAAGCAGCTTGTTAAAAAAAATTTTATTTCAAAAAATTACTATTATCGCATTAGCTCCGTACTAATAACATTTGTTCTAAAAAGCATATTTAAATGAAGAAAAATTATAATCATACAGTATGATTGCCGTAATCATATTATTGTTAACATAAAACCCAAAACACAATACTTTTGTCGCACCAACCATATTTATATTGTAGCTATAACCATATTTTCATTTTTAAATTTGGCAAAATACTATTGTTACATTTCAACAATATTAATATTGCAGCAATTATAAAATTGTCAAAACTAAATTCAGTTAACAATGCTATGGTTGCGACGAACATACTTTTATTGCGGAAAACATATTATTATTGCGGTGACCGTGCAGTAACCATGTTTTTTCTCTGCGTGCAAGTGGTGGCCATTTTCGGCTGCTCACATTCGTGCTCTTTCCGCGATAGCCCCAGTTGTGCCGAACGTCTTCTTGTTGATGTTTCTGGACTGTCCTGCACACTATCCAAAACACGTTGGATATTTTCGTCCGCGTTTACCGTACGTGGTCTTCCGGTACATGTAAGGTGTCTTACTGTACCATGTTGTCGAAAATGTCCAACCAAACTGTTTATTGTTGGTTCTGTAGGTCCAGTACGCACATTAAAAAAGCGACAATAAACATGCTGCGTCAAAACAATTGACTTGATTTTTAAAATAAAATATAACAATTGCTGATCGCTGTTCTGTTCCATTTCAAATTCCCCATGTTTTCTTTACAAAATTCGGAAATAAAAATAAAAAATATAAATAAATTTAAAAAGTAATTAAACATTCATAGTTTTGCGCCACCCGTATAAATGATGGTCCAACCATAATGCACAACGTTAATTGTGAGTCACACCATAACGTCAAGTTTTTTGCCCAACTTAACTTGATATTTCTTAGTTTCAGTGTTTGACAAATTCTACCATTGAGAGGTACACAATTGAGCAGCGTGTTAAGATTGTTAAAGCCTTTGACGCAAATGAGCGTTCAAATCAAAATGCAGTTCGTGATTTGTTGGTCTGTACAATCGACCAAATGTGTCTACAATCGGGAGAATTGTCATAATTGTCATAAATCCTTCTATCATACTAAAAAATATTAAGATAATTCTATAAAAAAAAAAATTGTTTTATTTACTCTTAACATCGTGCGTTTCAGTTGGACCACTCTTTATAAGTTACCAATAAGAAATCTACGGAATTGAGTGGAGTCGAATCAATACTTAGCAGGGAATACTGATCTGCGCCTCAAATCTTTACAATAAATGCATATTTCGATCTGTGAGGAAACTAAATTCGTTCCTGGTACAAAAATTAAATTGAAATCGTAGAAAAATTGTATTCCTTTTCAGAAACCATGCCATAAATGTTGGCTGTTTTAGACCATATGGCCCGGAGCCAAAAATTAAACTAAACTAGTAGATGTCATTCCTCGAAATTCGATTGACATTTTTACCAACTACGTATACTCAAACCTTCTTAATATATTTTTATTTAGTTGATTTCTACTTGGTGCCATCTCTTGAAAAAGTGATCTAAATCAAAAAACTCTGAATGCAGCCAACGCAATCAGTGTCTTATGGAGACCCCTCGTCTGCAAACACCCTACAGACTTAGACTAATGCAATTTTATTTTCTGTGCCAAAAAGAAGATATAACAATAACGAGTAGCTCCGAAATTTCGCTCGCTCATTTTTGGAACTGTCTCCCTCCCTACCTTACAACCTTCCGAACTCTTTCTTACGCACACGCACGTCTTTGTCTTCTTCTTATCCAGAGAAAAAAACAATAGTTACAATAACTGCGTAATATTTTTTTTTGTAATATTGTTTAATTGTATTTTTAATTTTTTAGCTGATAAGTGGAATTTGAGAATTTTTGTCAAGGGGTTACTCAGCTACTCATTGCTTTCGTTCTGTGTAAATTTAATAACGATCGGTCCATTACTTTAATCATAAATCAGAAAATTTAAAGAGCCGTCCATTTTTCCAGCATGTGTGCTGTGGATGGTGCCACGCCCTCTTGTCCGATTTTACCATAACATAACCTAGAATTATTTCCAAGTCACTACTTTATTTTGTTAAAGTTTGATTACTCTGACTATAAATGTGATTTTTCAAAGGAGGTGTGGCACCGCCTACTTTTAATTCAGGATATGTTTCGGTCCATGCTAGTATCATATGTTTCAAATATCATCGTCATATCTCTAACAGTTCATGGGGAGATGATTTTCAATAACAACAGTTTCATTCCATTTACACACGATTCTTCAAAGTTTCAGCAGCCTCGTTTCAATAGTGCGACCTGCAATTTGATTTTCGCAGGCAGAAAGACGGTCATGGCTATGTTATCTTAGATTATAAGACATCTTCGGACCCTAAAATGTTCTAAGAAAATGTTTTTGGACCCTCAAATTTTACAAGATGATGGCATATGTTTACAAGTTGTGTCGGATTGTAAATAAGCGAAAATGCTCCAAATGGGACTTAAAGTAGCTCTAATAAAAACCGTTTTTGAGTATTTGCTTAACCAATCCTAATATGTTGTGAACGAACAATGGTTAAAATGGACACCGCTAATTGGGACGCACTAAATATTTTAAAATGGCAAACTTTCGAAACTTTAAGGCTCATGAAGCCAAATGTTTTTTTTTAGACATATGGGTACTTTACTTGAAGAAAATTGTACCATGAATCCAAATATGAATTTATATTAAAGTTTTTGATGAGATTTGGTTTGGGCTCCTGGACCGTAGGAGCCTACAAATGATCCTTATGGTCTATAAATATTTGTATATACGACATGTACCCAGATTTAAGCCCATTTCAAAACGAATCTATACGTGACGCGCAAAATAAAAAAGGACCTAAGGTTAAAAACCAGTTTTGTTCAGGATAGCCATTTTAAAGATTAGGTCCATTTGCGCCTAGAATCGTCGACTTCACTTTCATAAAACGCGCATATCTCTGGGAGGGAACACTTCTGGGACATGGGATCGGTCTCATTCGATGCTCAGATGTTGTCCACATCAAAAAAAAGTGAAAAGTTGATAAAAATTTTTGTTCAGGAGAGCCATTTTAAAGATTAGGTCCCTTTCTATTTGCGCTTAGAATCGTCGACTTCACTTTCATAAAACGCGCCTATCGCTGGGAGGGAACACTTCTGGGACATGGGATCGGTCTCATTCGATGCTCAGATGTTGTCCACATCAAAAAAAAAGTGAAAAGTTGATAAAAATTTTTGTTCAGGAGAGCCATTTTAAAGATTAGGTCCCTTTCTATTTGCGCTTAGAATCGTCGACTTCACTTTCATAAAACGCGCCTATCGCTGGGAGGGAACACTTTTGGGGCTTAAAGTTTTTAATTTTTGTATCGAAAACTCGTACTTCCCGAAAGGATTTAAAAAGGCTAAAGTAATACCAATAGGCAAAATTGGCAAAGACCTAAAGCAACCCTCAAGTTATCGTCCAATCAGTTTGTTGAGTTTCCTTGACAAGGTTTTGGAAAAAATTATTTTTGAAAGATTAAAAACGTTTACGGAAAACAATGATCTAAACCAAAGTTGTCAATATGGTTTTAGGGCGCACCACTCGACGACACATCAGATAAAAATAGTTGTAAATTTTATCACGTCAAATAAAAATAGACGGTACTCCACAGGGTACTGTTTTTAGATATTGAGAAGGCTTCTAATTCAATTTGGCACAATGGAATCGTTTACAAGCTTGACAAAATAAATTGTCCAATATATTTAATAAAGCTGATCAAAAGTTTTCTTAAGGACAGACCATTTGATGTCGAGGTCAACGGGGAACAATCCTCCATAAAGAGTATCCCAGCTGGAGTGCCCCAGGGCTCTGTATTGTCCCCACTGTTGAACACATTGTATACTTCGGACTTCAAAATCTCTGCAGGGAACGATGTGGCTTTCTATGCAGATGACAGTGCATTTATTTGTCACGGCAAGGTTTCAAACGCCATAGTTCGAAAGGCACTCTCTTCTGCAAGCAACTATTTCTCCAAGTGGAAGATTAAGATTAACAAACAGAAATCGTAGGCCATACTGTTCCCGTACAATAAGTCTCCAAAGAGAGTTCCTACACGAAGTCCTACTACACAGAGAAGAGAAATAGCATTGTCAGGATCATTAAAATACTTGGGAATTACCCTTGATCAGAAACTAACGTTTAAACAGCATGAGGACGATGTGTGTCTTATAGCTGTAAGGTGCGGTCGAGCATTGTACCCACTTTTGAATAGAAAGTCTAAATTAAACATTAAAAAAAATTGCTTTTATACGAAATGTGTATTAGACCGATTCTTACCTATGGATGTCAGGTGTGGATGGACTGCGCTAAGTCTCACAAAAACAAGCTACAAGTGATAAAAAACAAAAATTTGAAAATTAAATATAACTTGCCTAGAAGATTCTCCACCGCCGAATTACACAGGATGTCTGGACAAAAAATGATTCAGAAATTAATAACTGACATGAGTCTGACATTTAATGATAAATGCAGAAGATCAACCTAGGTACATCTAAGGAGCTTGATATACGTAACAAGGGCTAATACACGCTATGTTTTTAAACATAGACCTAATTAGCTATTGTTTGTAAAGCTACTTAAAACTTTCGTTCTTGTGATATTAGTCATAGGTTTTTTACTATCTTTTTCCTATACATCTGTAAAATTTTAATTGTTATCATTTAAACAAATATTGTATTATTTGCTGAAATATCTTTAAGGTAGTAACTCAAAACTTGTACATAGATATTTTATGCTTTGTCCTACTGATAGTAAATAAAATACAATACTTATACAGTTTAGGAGCATGGGATCGGTCCCATTCGATGCTCAGATGTTGTCTACATCAAAAAAAGAAAAAAATGAAAATTGATTTTTGTATCCTTAGGTCCCTTTCTCTATGCGCTGTCACATATGTTGTTTTATTTTAAAGATTATGATCGAAATAATGGACCGAAGGGGCCCAAATAATGAATCAACATTCTTATATGCTTATCATATGATGTGGGGGTTATGTCATTTACACTTCGATATTTTAGTTGGCAATGCTATTTACAATTCCAGAAAGTTGTCAAGGCAAACATTTTTCGACGTTAACTCCCATTTCGTACTTTTCTCGTATATGACATAAACCAGAACTAAATATGTTTGCGTTTAATAAACTTCTGCCGTCAGTAATGTCCATTACGTATTACCTACTTGTGTTCCCCTTATTCCCGAAAACCTTTAACTAAAGTCACAGTCAAAGCAAAATTTTCCATTAAAGACCCTTTTCGTATCGAATAAATTGGCGATATCACAACGATGAAAGAAGGACAGCGGATGGCAATGAAGATGAAAACTAATTTCCTTTTACCACCCTTAGGTGATAAAGACAATTAAATATTCGTGATTTAACGATCATTTTGTTGTGCTCTTGCTATGCAAAAGTAGCATTCAACGACTGCTCTTCACGTGGTCCATAGGAAGAAAAAACAGTTACTACCAAAAACTGCTGGAAAAAAGGTTAATAAAAAAAAACTGATAAACCATAAAGAACTTGAGAATGGAGATCAATAGCTCGCAGTGCAAATACAAGCCTTTTACAGCATACGGAAGGGGGTTATATCTAGCATAGAGCAGCGGGATAACTAACAAACTCATCACGCGATTTAAGAAAGTGGGAGGAGTAGGAGATGCTGACGATGGCGATGGCGGCGATGATGATGCGGAACGAAAGCCCCCACAAAACAAGAAGGTACGTACGTACCTCTTTTCGTACGTACCTATAAAAAGCAGACCTCCTAACTGTGTTATTGTCTCGTTAAAAAGCCGCTCAAAGAAACAGGTTACATACAATTTGATGAAAATATGAATAAGAAAACCGAAAATTTGCCTATCATCGTCATCGTCGTCAACCAAAACGTATTCAGTTTTTCCGGCTGATGGGGTAGACAGCAAATAATGCATATAACACTATCGTACAATATTCTGGGGGGCATAACAACAATTACCTAGTGGGCTTAGGAAATCATATTAGGAAATTTGAAAAACTTGAGTTAACCAAAGAAGTTTTAAAACGCCAAGCCAGTATAGAAAGAAGTCAAAATTTAGCCAGGGCAGGAGTATAACCAAAAAGCAAAATGTTCTTCAATTGCTCTCTAGGCACACAACCCAATCAGTAACAAACAAAAAACCCTTACTTAATTCAGTGAGTTCTGGACTGACTATATGTGACAGCGCATAGAGAAAGGGACCTAAGGGTAAAAACAAATCAATTTTCATTTTTTTCTTTTTTTTGATGTGGACAACATCTAAGCATCGAATGAGACCGATCCCATGCCCCAAAAGTGTTCCCTCCCAGAGATATGCGCGTTTTATGAAAGTGAAGTCGAGGATTCTAAGCGCAAATAGAAAGGGACCTAATCTTTAAAATGGTATTCCTGAGGTCCCTTTCTATTTTGCGCGTCACATATAAGCACAGGAGTTTTTTTCTGATGAGTGCTCTTCAATCTGGGCACACTTTTTTCAGAGTTGGTCTTTTTGACAGCCTTAACTTGATTTATGCTCAGTTTGGTTTGTCATTTTATAATGACTAAATTTACTTTGGAACAACGGTTGCAAATCGAGGTGAATCGGCCCATAACGAGATGGCCACCGATCCTGATTTGTACAAGAAAATATTGTTTAGCGATGAAGCTCACTATTGGTTGAACGGGTACGTTAATAACCAATATTGAAAATCCACAAGTCATTGTTGAGACGCCGTAATATTCTCAAAAAGTCACTGTTTGGTGTGCTTTATGGACAGAGTATGTGCTCTATGAAATCATTGGTCCATATTTCTTCAAAAATTAAGCCAGCCGGTCATAATGTTACCGTCAATGGTCATTCAATGACTTTTTCGTGCCTGAATTGGATGGAGGATGTTGATGTCGACTACGTTCGGTTCCAACAAGACGACGCTACCTGCCATACAGCTAACGAAACAATCCATTTATTGCAGGAAACTTTTGGTGAGCGCATTGTCTCGCATCGTGGGCCTGTGGCGTCACCTCCAAGATCGAACGATTTTACATCGCTATACTATTTTTGTGGGCTAATGTGAAATCGCAGATAAGCCCGACACGATAGATGACTTGGAAGAGAATATTCGGCGCGTTATTGCTGACACGCGGCCCCAAGTGCTGCAAAAAGTGTTTGAAAGTTGGTCCTCTAGGCTGGAATTTAGCCTAGCCAGCCGCGGCAGTCACTTGCCCGAAATCATTTTGAAAGCAGAATGGCAAACCCCTATCTTTACAATAAAGCTACGATGGCTCCTAATAATAAAAATGCAAACATTTATCATTAAAAATGGCTTTATTGTTTTTCAAAGTACTCTCCAGCATGATTTATACACTTTTGCATGCGCTCAAACCAATTGTCGAAGCACTTTTTCCACTTCGATTGAGACACCTCCAAAACATGGTTTTTGAACGCTTAAAGAGCATCTTCTGGCGACAAAATGGTTGACCACGCATTTTATTTCTTGATGTGAAGGAATAAAAAGCAGTCATCGGGGCTGTACGGCGGCTGACCCATCAATTCGACGTTTTGGCCAGTCAAAAAGGCGCTGGTTTGAGTCGATGATTGAGAGCTCGCATTGTCATAGTGTACAATGATTCGTCTTCTCTTGTTCGTTTTTCGAATTTCTCCGAAGACTTCAGGAAAACAAATTGTGTCAGAATTGACCGTCCTACGTTGCTTAAGCACACGCAGAAAAAAAGTATGGCTGGGGTGACAATATTCGAAGAGGACCATTCTATTGCTGGGTATATGGTTGTGGCACAACAATATTCTGATACTCACAACAATAGTATGAATCATACATAACCACACTATGATTCCCACAACCGTATAATGATTCACACTCAACCATACTATGATCTCCACAACAATAGTATGAATCACACTCAACCATACTATGATCTTCATAACAATAGTACGATTCACACTCAACTATACTATTTTCTTCACAACCATAGTATGATTCAATCAACCATACTATGATACCCAAAATTATTTATTAGGTTTGGGCGTTGTTATTTAAAAATAGAGATTTTTATCAAGCAAGTTATTTTAAATCGCATTACAATTATTTCATAGCCAGATTTGAGGCCATATTTTTATGGAACATTTCATTCAAGAAACGAAAATATATATTCCAACGGTAGTGGAAAATGCTTTTAGTTGCCAGCAGGGGTGAATGCTACTTCACCATCCGTAGATACCAAGTAACGAATGTGATCAATGGTTATACTTATACTTAAGTCCAGGCAGATTTCAAATAAACGAGAACCAGTCGGTTTTAGAGTATTTTACCGAACAAAGTAAACACAATACAAATCCCTCGAACTACTTCCGATTGTTGTTGTTTTTTTATTTGTACAACAACAATTCACTATATCGTGTGTATGCGTTTTTTTATATCAAAAAAACATGCGCACACGCATACATGTATTTTCTATAAAGGCTGTTTTGTTATGTTCATAGTCGCAACTATACTGTATGATTGCCGTAATCATATTAAAATTAACGTAAAATTAAAAAAAAAACTTTTGTTGCACCAACCATGTTTATATGGTTCCTACAATCATATTTTCATTTCTAAATTTGACAATAATACTATTGTTTCAATTCAACAATAGTAATATTGTCACAATCATACTGTTGTCAAAATGAAATTCAAAAAACAATACTATGGTTGAGACAAACATGCTTTTACTGTACACAACACATTATTGTTGCGGTGACCATAGTGTAACCATATCATTTCTCTGCGTGCAGAACAGTCGCCACATGATCAGTTTTGCCGAAGAAACAGGCGACCATTTGCTTCGAAGTTTTTCTTCCACGAACAATATTCGTTGTATTAGGCTCGTCTTCGAAGACCCACACGGTCGATTGCTGTTTTGTTTCGCGTTCATACGCATAGACCCATGATTCGTCACCTGTGACGATCTTCTAAACGTTTTTTGAAGCACCGCGATCGTTTTTTTGCACCAATCGACACGAGCGATTGTCAAATTGTGCGGAATCCAACGAGAACAAACCTTTTTTACGGCCAGGTGTTCATGCAATATCGAATGTATGCTGGTGGAAGAAATGCCCAAGGATGCCTTTATCTCACGGTATGTCACATGACGATCTTGCATTATCAGTTCACGCACGGCATCAATGTTCGCTGGCACAACGGCCGTTTTTGGACGACCTTCGTCTTTGAGCGAGCGTCGACCACGATTGAATTCATTAAACAAGTTTTTCACAGTGCTATATGATGGTGCTACATCGCCATAAAAATTTGAAGTTCATCGATGCACTCTTGTCGTGATAATCCACGTCGAATGTTGTGAAAAATAATCGCACGAAAATGTTTACGAATGTTCATCTTTTTTACCATATTGATTTCTTCAAGTCACTGTTAACAACACAAATATGATGGCCGTGCGTCAAAACGTTTTGAGTACTTTTATGCTAAACAATGTCAAACTTTCCAATGGAAATGTCAGATGGCGCCAGGCAACGTTTAGTATTGCCTAGGCTGAAATATATATAGCAACCCTAGTATACCCACGTTCGACAGAACCTAATTTTGTGTGTTCTATGGGACAATAGGCTATGGCTTACGAAGTGAGCCAAATCGTACTATTTATTTTATATTCAGATTCGTGAGGAATATTCCTTTTTTTTAGTGTTAATTAATTTAATTCAAAATAACAATATTTCAAATTCTTATGCCTCAGCGCCTCTAGGGCTTTTTTGAGGCTAGTTGGCAACAATTAGATTAAATCTTTTTCATGAAACTATAATATTCATATATTCCTAAATCAATATTACAGTATTTTTATTTTAAATTAGAAGCATTTCTACATTTTGTAAAAAATATTCTTTTAATCTCTTCTTTAATAAAGATATGAAACGTGAGTCTTAAAAAAATTGCGACAAATTATTGAATTCCACGCTGTCCATGTGTTCGATCCTCTGCTTTGTAATCTCCAAACGACATCTGGCTACATCCTGATTAGAATTATTTCTTGTGTTAAAATTATGCCGAAATCTAGTTAATGAAATAGTGTGATGGCCAATGTTGTTTACAATCATATAAACATACAGTAACAACTGCAGATTATGCAAACCAAAAACTGGTAAAATTCCTACTGCAACATCTTTGTAAAGCAATCGTGTTGAAAATAATCTGGGCAAATTGTAAACGATCTCTAAAGATTTATTCTGAAGGATCTGTAGACTTTAAATCAAAACTTTTTTTGTAAACATGTAATTGAGATGACTTTGAATTAAGGCTTCAAAAATCAACAGTTTTGACTTTTTTTATCCAATTTGTTCTTCAGTTTATATAGGATTCCGACCGCTGGAGCTATTTTTACCCTCTGTTTTTCAATGTGAAGCCGCCATCCTAAGTTATATTGCAAGTAAACTCCTAAGTACTTTAGGCTTGACACTTCACTCAAGATTTGTCCATCAATAACAATTTCACAGTTGTCTACTTCAAGTGTTGGGCGTGGCATAAATCGTAAAAATTTATTTTTTTCAGGATTCAGAAATAATCTGTTTATTCTTGCATATTCAAAAATCAAAGCAGCATTACGTTCAATAAACGTCTTTAACACGATATTGTGCTTATATGGATAAAAGATACAAATATCATCAGCATATACATAAAGGGTGTTTTTTATTGGGGTATAGAACTTTAAGTTGGCATCACTTTTTTAACTGGCGGCCATTTTGTCAGCTGTCAAGTGATTAATATTTAGTTTGGTTTGCCATTTCATCATGAACAGGTTGACAAAAGAACAATGCTTGCAAAATGGGCCGAAAATGGGATTCATCTCGATGCTGATTTTCATCACAAAATTTTGTTCAGTGATGAGGTTCATTTTTGGTTGAATGGCTACGTCAACAAACAAAAGTGCCGCATTTGGAGTGAAGAGAATCCACATGAGACCCTTGAGACGCCATTACATCCACAAAAACTGACTGTTTGGTGTGCTCTATAGGCTGGTGGAGTCATTGGGCCATACTTCTTCCGAAATAATGCTGGAGAGTCAGTTACCGTTAATGGAGACCGGTATAGAGCCATGATAATCGACTATTTTGTTCCCGAATTGGATGGCATGAATGTGGATGAGTTGTGGTTCCAACAAGACGGCGCTACATGCCACACAGCGCACGTCACAATCGAATTATTGAAGGAAACATTCGATGAGCGCATAATTTCGCGGAATGGACCTGTCAATTGGCCACCAAGATCGTGTGATTTGACACCATTGGATTATTTTCTTTGTGGATATGTGAAGTCGCTCGTCTACGCCAAAAAACCAGAAACGTTAGGGGACTTGGAAGCCAACATTCGTGGCGTTATTGCCAACATACGGCCCCATATTCTCGAAAAAGTAGTTGAAAATTGGACCTGTAGAATTGGCTTTATTCGAGCCAGCCGCGGCGGCCACATGCCCGAAATCATATTTAAACATTAATGGCATAAAATTATCCTTCCAATAAAGCCAAATTGATGGACATTAAAACGATTTTCTTGTGTTTTATTTCAATTCGAAGTTCTATACCTCAATAAAAAACACCCTTTATAAACACTTTTCCATGCAAGCCAAGATTGTTAATGTCATTCAAATATATTTTAAATAACAAAGGGCCTGAGGAGCACCGCATACAACGTTTGCCAATGAACTCTTACATGAGTTCATTTGGACAAACTGCCTCCGCCGTTTTAAATAGTCCTCAATTAAAGCCAGACTTTTGCCACGAATACCATAAAACCACAGCTTTTTACACAAAACAGAGTAATCTACAAGATCAAAAGATTTCGAAAAATCATAGAAAATGCCGCCAGCTGCCTTAAATCCACGATCTAAGCCATCACAGATATAATTTACCACATTAACCACAGCTTCATCCGTGCCACATCCTTTTCGGAATCCATACTGATTATCAAATATCAAATTTTCGGTTTCAAAGTAGATTGACATTTAAGAGAATATAATTTTTTCAAATACTTTATCCACAGCCGATAGCAAAGAAATTGGTCTAAACTGGTCCACAGATTTAGCAAGTGCCACTTTCTACCCGTATGGACCAACGTTAGGGTCCCTGGCGCCCGTAGATCCGGTTTCAAATTTCAAATAAATGTTAATAGAACGTACATGAGGGCTGGTCGATTTAAAAATCGCCCAAGTGACAAGGAAAATCATATTGTAGGGATCAAAATAAGAAACTTTGCTCGAGTAACCATACATCTAAAACGAATTCTGATGTCCCGACTTTTGACCCGTAAGATCAAATTTTAAAGAATCCCTCTTAGGCCAATTTTGAGTGCCCCAATCGAGCTTAAAAGATTTTTTTTCGCTAGAAAACGAATTTTCTTGTCACTTGAGCGATTTTTTCGCCTCCCTTCAAATCGACCCGCCCTAACGTTTTTATTTAGTTAATTGAGGCCTCAAACTTAGTTGAATGGTAGAGAAAATGTCATTTGTCATCAAAACGTGAGGAATTATTATTTTTTTTTACCCATGTATCCAAAGTTAAAGGTGGGCTGATTTTTCGGCTCCTGGGTTCCATATATTCTGGGCCATGGCCCAAATCATAAAAATATATTGGAATTTTTGAGAAAATTTTATTGACTGCTGATACTTATATGTCCGGACTGTCAAGCAAAGCAAAGTTGAGTAGCGGCATTATTTTAAAAAATTTACCAAGGATTTTTTTTAGACCTTTTTTAGAGACTCTTTCTAAGCGATCTACAACTCTTTGGCATATATTTGGTGCATGTAGAAAAAAAGTATGGTTGGGATAACAATATTCGAAGAGGATCATACTATTGTTGGGCATATGGTTGTGGTACAACAATATTGTGATCCTTACAACAATATTCTGATTGAAATACAACCATACTATGATCCTCACAACCCTACTATGATCCTCACAACAATAGTATGATTCAAATATAACCATACTATGAGCCACACAACCATAGTATGATTCACACTCAATCATACTATGATCTTTACAACCATATTATGATCCTCACAACTGTTGTGCTTTCAACGAATTTAACGACGATCAAATTCCCTTTATGTAGGTGAGTGTAATCGATTTTGAATACGGAATTACATGAAATGAACACATTTTATATGAACGAGTGCTACACGTACCTCCATCCAGACACGGAGGACAATTGTTATGGCCATTTGTCTACTGGGTGGGGAGGGGTGGAGAAGGAGGAGGAGGCGGTGGCAGGTGGGTGCAGATTGTGGTGAATGATGAGGAGCAGAAAGAGTTAATAAATTCAATAACTGTTTGTCGTCATCGTCGTTTCCAGTAAATGCGGTTAAAACGACGTCATGGCCATTCAGACTAACGGCAGCTGTTTATAAAGTATAATACGATGGCCATGATCAGGAGGACGATAATGATGATCTCTACTCCACTGGATTCTGTGTGTTTGAGTGTGTGTAAAACCGTTCCACCCACCAAAATTGTTGACGTTTTGCTAGCTAAACCGTAACGAAATCGATATTCTATGCGACTGCTGTGATGACGATGACGACGGTGGTCAAGTTCATGATGTGATGCATGTCATGGCCAATCGCAAAGAAAGAAGTATTCATTCATTCATTCACCCAAAACAGTCATATCCAATCAAACTACTGTGGTGTCTTTGAACTCTTTGGAGCATAACAAAATTGCTTATGGTTATAAATTGGCCACCGAGTTAGGTGCTTCAAAACCGACAAATGGTTGGCAACTTGAAATTTGTTAACACCAAGACTAAAAAACTACTAGTTTTGTTAGTCCAGTGTTTAGACAACATAGCCCACTTCTAAGGTATAAAAGTTAGTTTCGTCATATTTCAAAACCGTGTTTCAAAAAAGCCGACTGTCGGGTTTTAATTGAAGTAAAAATCCATCATTAGCCGACATTACGGTCTCAGTCTTTTTTCCCAAGAATAGAAGGTAATTTTGAGAATGCCTTAGATTTAATTGCAACGAAAAGAGGTAATTTTTTATTTAAAAATATTTTAGTAAAAGTGGGTTATAAACATAAAATAGTTTTCGTCTGAAATTGTGAGAAATCCATTGTTTTTGTACCCATACGAGTATGTCCATATGTGACAGCGCATAGAGAAAGGGAACTTAGGGTTAAAAAAATCAATTTTCATTTTTTTTCTTTTGTTGATGTGGACAACTTCTGAGCATCGAATGAGACCAATCCCATACCCCAAAAGTGTTCCCTCCCAGAGATATGCGCGGTTTGTGAAATTGAAGTCGACGGTTATAAGCGCAAATAGAAAGGGACCTAATCTTTTAAATGGCTCTCCATTTAAAATTTGATCGAAATCGGTTATAGAGTGTGTTCTAGACACGTTGTATGTAAAATCGGGAAACACCATTGGCAGGCGTTGTATCAAAACGCGGACTGATATAATTCCTTTTTATCTATTTTTTTAAATAAAAACGAATTTGATTAGCGTTCGTTCTAAGTAAAAAAAAATATATTTGCCAAATTTTACGAAAATTGGTTAATTGCGACTAGCAATTGCGTTTGACTGCAAGTCTTATAGGCTGTTTCATCTACGGTCGCGCCACGTCCGCGTCCAAAAATCAATGAACGCGCGTTACAGCCTAAACAAAAAATATAGGCAGTTAGGTATGGGAAAAACTCGCGTTCATATTGGACGCGTTTTTCGATAAGTCGCGTTTTCTATAAATTCGATTATTTTTGCAGTCGAAACCCACCCATACCTATTAATGGCAACACCGCAAATTTCACATCCCTTTTAAAGCAGCTGTTTATCAGCATAAACATAAAGCGCTGCTGCTAATGCACATTTCCATTAGGCGCAATACCATTTAATCCTCATTTTACACTGCGGTTAGCAAAATAATATCATTTAACTCCATGATAATGTCACAACACAAAAATATTAAAATTTTTCGCACCGAAAAAAAAAACAAATAAACACAAACAGCTGTTTGAACGCAAACGTGGACGCAAAACACAATGGAAACACCATTAAAATTTTTCGATAAATCGTGGACGCGGACGCGACCGTAATGGAAACAGCCTACTAGACGCACAGCAGACAGACGGACAGACAGATATCATTAAATCGAATCAACTGGAAATTTTGAGTCTATCAGTACACATATACAAGGTGGGTCTAGCTCAAATATTTTTGGCAGTTGCAAACATTTGCCATGAAACTTACTTATGATACTCTGTTGCACAGAGTGCTACAGGGTACTTCCTTGCAAAGAACAAAAAAAAACGTTAAGCCCGATAAGAAAAAACCTTGTAAGCCGACATGTCGTTTTTAGCCATTTTTGTGAAGACGACTATCGGGTATGGGCATAAAAACGTAATGTCGGTTTTGAACATCTTATGTCGTAGGCAAGTATATTGAACGATCCTTACCCACGATCTTCAAATGAAGACAAATTAATCATTGCTTAATATTGGTTGCCTTCTGCGGGGGTAGAAGAGATAAGGCCGATCTTTGAAGGAATGCCATTCTAAAATATTGTCCGCATTATCAACTATTTACACCTGTAAGTGCGTTAGACTTTAAAGAATATTGATTATACCAAAAGAAAGTTTTTATGTATGACGACGTGTGTAAAAAGTCAGCACAAGAAAAGAACGCTGCCCATAACGCACCGCTGTTGGACTAGAGTGTTACATACGAGGGCGACCGCAAAACTAACTGGCCTGACACATTTTCTGTTTTACTAGCAACTTTGTTTTTTTGTTTTTTAAAAGCAATCTTTTATAAGCCATCTGTCAAAATTTCCGAAATATTTAATGATTATTTTCTTTGTTACAGGTGATTGAAGTAAACAAGTTTTATAATTTTTGAAAAATGGAAAATAAAGAGTTTCGTGCGGTAATTAAACACTTTTATATGAAAAGTTATACGCCACAATTAATCAAAGATGAATTGGATTCTGTTCATGGTGATAATGCACCATCATACTCCACCCTGAAATCCTGGGTTCAACAATTTAAAATGGGTCGTTCAAGTACGGAAGATGAACAACGCTCTGGAAGACCGAAAACTGCTACTACTATTGAAAACATTAGAAAAATATTTAATGCAGTGACTAAAGATAGACGAATAAAGCTCAGAGAACTTGCTGATATTGTTAAAATACACGAAAAACAAGTTTGGGGTATTTTACAAGATGAACTCCACATGAAAAAGCTATCCGCAAGATGGGTGCCGCGTTTGTTGACTTTGCCCCAAAAAATCGTCAGTTGGACCAATTCCGAGGAGCTTTTAGCGATTCATCAGCGTAATCCAATAGAGTTCTTGCGCCGATTCATAACTGTTGATGAAACATGGATCCATCACTACATCCCAGAATGCAAAGAACAGTCAAACAATGGATAGCAGCTGGTAAAAGTGGTCCCAAGAAGGCGAAAACTGTTAAGTCAGCAGGAAAAGTAATGGCCACAGTATTTTGGGATGCAAGGGGTATAATATTTATTGATTATCTTGAGAAAGGAAAAACTATAAATAGTGAATATTATTGTGCATTATTGGATAGGTTGAGTGAAGAAATCAAGATAAAACGACCGCATTTAGAAAGAAAAAAAAGTTCTTTTTCATCAAGATAATGCTCCTGCACACACTGCATTTTTAACTCAACAAAAACTGGCCGAATTACGATTTGAAATTGCTCCGCATCCACCATTTAGTCCAGATTTAGCTCCTTCCGATTATTTCTTGTTTCCAAATTTAAAAAAAAATCTCGGTGGCAAAAAATTTTCGTCCAATAGCGAGGTTATTGCTGAAACTGAGGCATATTTTGAAGGTCTTGAAAAATCTTATTTTTCGGATGGAATCAAAAAACTTGAAAAACGTTTGATGAAGTGTATTGAGTTGGAAGGAGATTATGTTGAAAAATAAATAATAATAATTCCAAAAAAAACGGTTCTTTTATGTTAGATCAGTTACTTTTGCGGTCGCCCTCGTATATTAAAGAGACGTATTTCTAATGAATAAAACGAGCTACGGAATTATGCAAGTTTAAAGAGAATCAAATTAATTGATGACCAAATAAAAAATATAGGAAAAGAGATGCAAGTTAAGGTGATCCATCTTGAGGTCTTTTTTCAAAACAAAAAAAATATAAAAATTCAAATCAAGTGTGGAATCTTTATTGGTAATTTGAAAGGACAATTATTTATAGCATTTATGTTTTGAAAATAATTACCTTCAAATGTTGGCAACTGTATTATGGAAATGAGGGTTTGGTGAGAAACGGGAAGATCCGATGTTTTCGACCAAAATGTTGTTCAGTGATGAGGCCCATTTCTGGCTCGACGGCAAAGTCAATAATCAAAATTGCCGCATTTGGGCTGAAGAGCAACAAGAAGGGGTTCAAGAGGTGTCATTATACCCAAAGAAAATCAGGGTTTGGTGCGGTTTATAAGCTGGTGGAATCATCGGTGCATATTTTTCAAAAATGATGATGACCGGAACGTAACCGTTAATGGTGCTCGCGATCGCGCCATGATATCGATCTTTATGCTACCTGAAATTGAAGCCATTAATCTTGAAGACATTTGGCGGTGCCACTTGCCATACAGCTCTGCTCAAACAATGGATCGGTTGAGAGGTCATTTCGAAAAGCAGCTAATTTCACGTTTGGGACTGGTGAGTTGCCCGCCTAGATCGAGTGATATCACACCTTTAGACATTTTTCTTTGGGGTAACGTAAAGGCCAAAGTCTAGGCTGATAAACCACCTACGATTCAGGTTTTGGAAGCCAACATTACGCTGGTCATTAAAGCCATACTGGTCGAAATGCTCGAACGATTCATTCAAAATTGAACCCTCAGAATGGAAAACCTGAGGCGTAGTTGCGGCCAACATTTTATGGAAACTGTATGCAAAAAATAAATGCCATAAAATGTTCTTTCAAAATAACCAATAAAGATTACACACTTGATTCGAATTTTTATATTTTTTTTTTGTTCTGAAAAAATACCTTTAGATGGATGACCCTATGTATAACTATTTTCACCAAGAAACCATCGAAATCTATCTTAAAGTATACCCTTTTAATCAGAAGCAGAAGCAGATAAACTTCTAGTTTAGCTTCAACAAAGATTTCTACTTAATACTAGTCGAAATGCTCGAACGATTCATCCAAAATTAAACCCTCAGAATGGAAACCCTGAGGCGTAGTTGCGGCCAACATTTTATGGAAACTGTATGCAAAATATAAACGCCATAAAATGTTTTTTCAAATTGCCAATAAAAATTACACACTTGATTCGAATTTTTATATTTTTGTTTTGTTCTAAAAAAAATACCTCTAAATGGATTACCCTATATATACCTATATTCACCAAGAAACCATTGAAATCCATTTTAAAGTATACCCTTTTAATCGGGATCCGATAAACTTCTAGTATAGCTTCAACAAAGATTTCTACTTAATACTAGTTACAAAACGTTGATGAAGTCTAGTCGTTGGAGCTTAACCACAACCACTGTGTACACGTACTGCCATCGCTCATCTTCCAACCACATCCAATCATTTTTATGCATTTTTGAATAGATTTTCTGTTGCTGACTGTTTTCCATACCACCACAATCAGATTCAAATCAGGTGTAATAATTCTTATTGGAGACGCTTTTTTGGTTTTTACCCAGATTAACCCACTCCAGACTGCCAGCGTTGCAGCTTCTAGCCCCTACATATGCAAGGTATGGTCTTGCATATTCTGGCAAGCGATTTGCATATGGAGTTAAATTTCTTATTCATACTTCTCCCCAATAACATTCTATTCTATTTTCAGCTAAAACAAAATGTATTCACAATTACTTCGAGGTTTTTTTTTGCCGTTTTCAAGCTGGCGAATTTTCTTCCTCGACATTATAGATCATAGTTTCTGTCTTTTTTCGTTATTTGGAAGACAGTATTGGACAGCTTTGGCACGACTCTTCGGAGAGTCAAAATGGCAAACAAACCAAAACAAAAAAAAACAAAGTACAGACGAAGATGAGGTTGAAGTGGAAGTGGATATCCAGCAAATACGGCACCAACAACAATGAGAGATTTTCTTTATTTTTTGATTGATCGTGCATGCCAAACTATAAATCCAACGTGATACATTCGGGCGATCAGGCAACAACAATGTTCACCTCACTTCAGTTTTTAGTTCATGAGGCCTTAGAAATGTACCATCGGTTGGTTGTTGTAATTTTTTGGTTTTTGTTCGTATTTCCTTAACGATGAGTTTTCTTTTAAATTGGAGTGGTTGGATAATTTTGAGAAAATACAGAAGTGGAACTTTCGTATTTAAGAGGATATTTGGTGACTCTCTGTACCATGTGAACATTTTGGGTGCAGTGCATATAGGATTTCCTGTTGACTACGTGACTCCTGATCCTGCTTTCGGTCGTGGTTTTACGACCATACGGAATCTGTTCTTTATGTGTGGACCTAGGTACGCTGAAAGTTATTGTACAGCTGACAGCTTATGTCGCGAAAACTCTGTCTCATTACCAATGATCGGTGGGAAAATGAGAACAGTAAATAAAAAATACTTTTGGGAGACCAGAAAAATCTGCTCTGGTATGGATGAGGAGAAAACGCAGATCGCGATCAAGCTGCCAAAGACTCATCTAAGAAACGTTATTGCGTTAATTACTGGTCGCTCGACGCTAGAAGACTGTGTCTGCCAATCAATTGCCTTTATGGAAATTGTAGAACGCAGAGGAGAAGAATACAACTGAACACTTTTTTCTACCCGGTTTTTGTGACTTTAAGACAAAAACAGAGGTCCAAGTCGCCTACACATTTTCAGCGGTGGCAGCTAAAAGAAATATGACAGGCAGCTGCTAAAAGCTAGTTTAAGCCGACCTTCAATTGAAAAAGAGAATGCAAATTGTAAAGCACTAATGTGAGGACAAGCATTTGATTTAAAAAAATGGACAAATTTAGTTCGGCCAGCCACAGCCTACCCTCCATCATGGACTACGGACCAATATACAATTTTGTCAATGGGTGCGTGGCACAGTCCCCTTTTCTATAAGCCTCTGTTTTTCTCCATACCAGCAATATATACCTAGTAGGGGCATAAATGCTGTAACACACGTTTTATTCTGTAAAATAAAAAGTATTGAATGTTTTTGGACCAAATATTTTTTAATATATTTATTGATGTACGAGTATCGTATATTGTATCCAAAAAGAATCTACTTATTCGAAATGTCCACCTTTTGCCTTTACACACGCCTTAAGTCGCACTGGCCTATCGTCAATAGCTGCACGAACCTCGTAAATTGGAAAATTGGCCACAGCTCGAACCAAAGCAGTCTTACGAGATCCAATGTTGGGGTATCTTTTGTGACAAACCTTGTCCTCTATAACCGTCCACAATTTGTAATCCAATGGGTTCAAATCTGGACTATTTGAGGGTCATTCTTCAGAGGAAATGAACGCTGGCAAATTGTTTCGAAGCCTGGCTGGGACGTTTTAGCCTTATGGGCCGGCGCAGAATCCTGCTGAAAAGTCCATGGTTTTGGAACAGGGAATTTTTAAGAAGCTTTACAACAGCTTCCAAAACGGTTTCTTGGTAAACTTTGGCCGATATTTTGGCTCCTTGTTCGAAGAAATGCAGGTCAGTGACCCCATCGTAAGAGACACCCCACCAAACCATGACTAAAGCTGGGTGATGACCCTTTTCCACCCTTGGGATCAGTTCAGATGCTACGCACACACTCTATCATTTCGATTGTTCAATTTTTCCTGAACGGTAAAATTTTTTTCATCGGTGAACAAAATTTTTCTGTGAAAGTTATCAGCGTGCTTCACCAAAAGACGTTTGCATTTTTCAATACTATTTTTTTAAAGCTGCAGTCAATAAATGTCCGGTACGTTGATTGAAAGCCCCAAGTCCCAAGTCTTTTTTAATGATTCGACTCATGGAGTTTTGCGTGATATTCATCTCACGGGCCATGATTTTCTGTTTTCGGAGCGGATTATGTGAATTCTTGATTTAACGGCTTTAATGACATGCGGTGTTCGAACAGAGCGTGGGCGGCCCGACCGGTGGCGGTCTTTTACATCTCCAGTCTCCTCAAACAGTTTTATGCATCGGTAGACAAACATGCGGCTAATTCCTAGTGGCCGGAGCGTCTTAAAAATATCGCTTTTTTCATTTCACGCTTGAAAAGCGCTATTACAGCGATACGGTTCTCATTATCTGACCGCTCCATGATGAAAGTTAAAACAATTTTAAAATCCCGTTACAGACTTACGCTATTGAGGATAGCTTTCAAAACCCATATGACCTTAACGGGGTATGTTCAGTTCTACTATTGAAATTGGTGTGTTTAATGTTGTAACAGTGTTTATGACCCTACTAGGTATATCGGTTTTAGTTCACGAGATATAGCCTTTCAAAATATGTAAGGGCCAAGCCATTTTATCCAAGTTAAAAACCATATAGTCTATATTTGATGATATTCATATGATTCTGCTAAAATTTTATAACGACCGGTCCATAACTTTGGTCATTATCGATTTTTTAAAGGGGCCTGGCCTGACATTTTCTGTAGCATGTGTTTCGTCCATATGTTTCAAATATTATCATCATATCTCGAATAATTCTCAAGATATTGTCTTTTTAAGTTTAGGGTTGTGTGAGCGGTGCCACGCCTGCTTATCCAATTTCACTGTTACATCGTTTATACTAATGTCCTAACCGTGGCTTCATTCTGCTTAAATTTTAAAGTGTGGAGTTGGTCGGAATCTGTCGTTATATGTGGATTTTGAAGCTGTAGGTTCTGAAATCGGAAAGGAACTTTACGACAATATTGATCTATGTCATCCAGTTTGACCTCAACTATTTAATGGTCGTTCGTAACGCACCATGCACAGTTTGGGCGTGACTGGGTATAATTTGTGGTTTCCAGAGCTGCCGGATCTAAAATCGGGTAGGACCTTTGAATGGGAGCTATTTGAAAAAAAGGACCGATATGGTCTTATCTCACTAGTCATATGTGTAGGGTACTCGTTATGCTCTGTGCTAAATTTAGTCAGAATCGGGTGTATAATGTGGCTTTTAGAGTTGTTGGTTCTGAAATCGGGATGGACCATTGTGCGGGTGCTATAGAAAAAATATGGACCTATGTGGTCCAGTTGCACTGAAGTTAGTTTGTGGTCGCTCATCAAGTCCATGCACAATTTGGGCATGGTCGCGTGTAATTCGTGGCTTCTTCAGCTGCAGGACCTGAAATCGGGAGTAACCTTATGTGGAAGCTTTTCGAAAACTTGGCACGATATGGACAAATTTCACCAGAGTTCGGGTTAGACATGATGCAATATATGGCTTTTAGAGCTTTAGGTTCTGAAATTCAGAAAACCCTTTGTACAGGGTGGAGCTCGGTAAGTTGGTTTTTTGCACTGCAGGCTGTGGCGGCTCTATTGGTCGAAGAGAGTGGAGAGTGTGCGTTGCTTATAGTAGCTGACTGGAGATTTTTATTCGTCTGCCTTTCTGTTGCCACCATGCATTGGACACGTAAGGGGAGGTCATTATGTGTTGAAGCGTATTTTTTAAATGCGCACTCAATCATTGCAGTGCAGCGTGCTTTTCGTTTACGTTTCGATGTTTCCCCACGTGGACGTGTTCCTATAGTAAATAGGGTAACTTCAATGAGAACAGCAGGGAATGTGTCATGTGTACAAAGGGGACATGAGAAAAGGATTACAACACCACAAAACACCGAGAGAGTTAGAGCAGCAGTATTGCAATCTCCGAAACGCTCTGCTCAAAAGCAATCTTGTGCTTTTGACATTTCCTGGATTTTTTCCAGCCGGCTGTTGAGACAATTCAATAAGAGGATACATGGTTCGAACAGGATAGGGTCACTGCACACACGGCGAGGGTTACCATGAATTGTTTGAGGCAAATGTTTCCTGGACGGCTTATATCTTTGAGGGGTGATGTGAACTGGCCAGCACGCTCAACAGACTTAGCCCCATACGATATTTTCCTTTTGGCTTACCAGAAGTCGAAGGTGTATATCAACCGTCCCAACACCTTTGAATTAACAACATTGAGGCTGAAGTTAGCAGAATAGCAGTCGACATGCTTGTTAGAGTTTATAAAAACTTCATAGCGAAGGTCGACATTAGCCAAATACATTTTTCAAACCATGTACGATAATTTTAAAATTCCCTTACTGGTTAATATAATTAATATATAAAATACATTCTTCTAAGGTTCATAATTTTTTTTATTTCATTCCCAAATAAGCAAATTTTCACGCTCCACCCTGTATGATATCAAAATTTGGCTCAAACTTGAAGAATGTACCAATTTTCATCGAAATCGGTTTATAATTGCAACCTGTAATCTAATGACAACAATAGATGCACAGGCGGAAGAAGGGGCTCACGGACGGAAAGACAGGCGGACATCGCTTAATGGAATCAGAAGGTTATTCTTAGTCGATCGGTATACTAAACGTATGGTCAATCTCCATCGCTTTAAAACAATGAAGAATCAGCACTCAGTCATAATTTCCTGTACCACAGTTTGGTGTAGGGTACAATAACCAAACTTAGCACTCCAACCCCTTATGCGGCCTATCATGCCATTCAAAAATTTGAATACACCACACCACATAAACTGTAAAAAAACACACAATCAAACCAAATCAAAGTCATTCGTTTTCAAAAAATCCACAAAGAAAACTGAAGAGCCACAATAACTGTTGGCAGTCGAAGGAAATTCATATAAAAATTAGTGGAAAATGTTGTCTGTCAGAGTGGTTGCTGTTATTGTCGTGTTTTCTGCTTTTCAATATTTTTTTGCTTCGTTCCTGCTCCGGACTAACTGGACATGATGTTGTTAGGCTGTATTTTTTTTTTTGGACACTTTGCATGAGGCTTTCATTTTTTTTTTTGGTTTTGGTTAGACGTTTTTCTTCTTGATGTGATTTTATTTCCCTTAGCAATTGGCCATCATCGTCATCGCAGCCGCCGTTGCGGCCATCAACAACATCCCGGGACGCTGGAGCACCAGCAGCTTTGAACTTTGGCCACTTTTTAATGAACACCCATAAAACTCGCTAATATTTTTCCTTTTCGTCTATCACTGGTTTAGTTTGGTCATTCCTGGGCTCATATAATTTAATGTTGTTGATTTTTAGCAAGTTGTTTCAATTTGTCAAGAAACGCAAAATATAGTCTACCTTAGTTGTGAAGGGTTGCCATGCCACTTGGGAAGTCAATATAGTCAGCAATGTAATCAATTAAGATTTATGATAATCCACTCATGCACCTCTCTGTGAAACAGGGTGGTGCACATTCATGGCAAATATTTGTTACCATAGGGTGATCCAACTAGAGAAATTTTTAGAACGAAAAAATAATATAAAAAAGCAAATCAAGTGTGGAATCTTTATTGGTAATTTGAAAGGACATTTTATGGCATTTTTTTGAAAATAATTACCTTCAAATGTTGGCAACTGTATTATGGATATGAGCGTTCGGTGAGAAACGGAATGATCCTCCGTTTTCGACCAAAATTTTGTCCAGTGATGAGACCCATTTCTGGCTCAACGGCAAAGTCAATAAACAAAATTGCCGCATTTGGGCTAAAGAGCAACAAGAAGAGGTACAGAGGTGAAATTATACCCACAGAAAACCACGGTTTGGTGCGCTTTATAAGCTGGTGGAATCATCGGTGCATATTTTTTCTAAAATGATGATGGCCGGAACGTAACCGTTAATGGTGCTCGCTATCGCGCCATGATATCGAACTTTATAATACCTGAAATTGAAGCCCGTTATCTTGACGACACTTGGTTTCAACAGGACGGTGCCACTTGCCATACTGTTGCTCAAACAATGGATCTATTGAGAGGTCATTTCTAAAAGCAGCTAATTTCACGTTTTGGACTGGTGAGTTGGACGCTTAGATCGAGTGATATCACACCTTTAGACATTTTTCTTTGGGGTTACGTAAAGCCCAAAGTCTATGCCGACAAACTAGCTACGATTCAGATTTTGGAAGCCAACATTACGCGTGTCATTAAAGTCATATCGGTCGAAATGCTCGAACGATTCATTTAAATTTAAACCCGCAGAATGGAAACCCTGACCCGTAGTTGCGGCCAACATTTGAAGGAAATTATATTAAAAAAATAAATGCCATAAAATGTCCTTTCAAATTACCAATAAAGATTCCACACTTGATTTGAACTTTTATACTTTTTTTTGTTCTGAAAAAATACCTCTAGATGGATCAAACTATACTTAAAATATTTCAGCTGGACCCACCATTATATATACCGATCGAATTGTAATCACCAGCTAATTTTACTTACCGATGCCTGTCTGTCCTTCTAAAACCTGCAGTCAAACTGCAGATCCCAATTATAGTCTGATCTTCATTAAGTTTGGCATAGATAAGTTTTAAATTTTTAAAATCGGTTCAGATTTTGATGTGGGGTTGGCATATGTTCGGACGATTTTTATTTTTTTTAGCTCGAGAAGGCACATCTTATACCCGGTCTTGACAAAATTTGGCACTGTTTAGTTGTTTTTTTTTACCAAGGAAGAACGCTATTGAAATTGAAGAAAATCGGCTAAGAATTAGATATAGCTCCCACATAAAGTGTGTTCAACCGATTCAAACAAATAAATTTTCTCACAAACTCAAATTAAACACTAGTGTAGTTTAAAAATCCAAGAGGAGCCAAAAACCTATTTTCAGTTAGGTTTTCTGAACAACTGGTACAACTTACAACAAGTAGACAATTACGTTTAGCAGTGGCGCAGCTTATATACTCTCCACCATGGAATACGATCCAATATGAAAATTGTGTCAAGCGTTGTGGTACCGGCCTATTTTCTATCAGAGTCTATTTCTTGCAATACCAACAACATACGAGAATTGATATTTACGAGGGCGGTTCGGAAAGTTCTTAGCCTATCAATGAAAGAGAATAGTTAGTTTTTCAAAAATATTTTTATTTTTCAATATAATCTAATGAAACTTCAATACACTTAGTCCAACGCTTATCTAGCAATTCTATCCCTTGATTAAAATAGTTTTCCTCAAGGTCTTCAAAATAGTGGTTTACAACTGTAACTGCATCTTCATTTGAGGTAAAACGCTTGCCAGCAAGGATTTTTTTTAGATTTGGGAACAGGTAAAAGTCACTGGGAGCTAAATCAGGAGAATAAGGTGGGTGGTCAAGCAACTCGTACTTTAATTCGTTGATTTTAGCCATTGTTAAAACACTCTTGTGCGCTGGTGCGTTGTCTTGATGAAAAATTATTATTTTTGTGTTGTAAGCCAGGACGTTTTTCTCGAATTTGTACATTTAATTGATCTAAAAGGTTGCAATAGTACTCTGAATTTATTGTTTTACCCTTTTGCAGATAGTCAATCAATAAAATACCTTTAAAGTCCCAAAAAAAACCGTTGCCATAACCTTACCAGCCGATTGAATTGTTTTTGCCTTCTTTGGGGCACTTCCTCCAGCTTCAGTCCATTGTTTGGATTGTTCTTTTGTCTCTGGAGTATAGTGGTGGATCCATGTCTCATCAACAGTTATGCAACGACGCTTAAAATCCATTTTATTTCGCTGAAAACGATCCAAACAAGCTTGAGAAATGTTCATTCTTATGCGTTTTTGGTCGACTGTTAACAAGTGCGGCACCCATCTTGCAGAAAGCTTTTTCATCTGTAGTTCTTCATGCAAAATAAATGGACTCGATCATTTGAGATGCCCATGATATTAGCTATTTCACGCACTTTTGTTCGTCGATCATTTAATACCATATCATGCACTTTGGCTACAATTTCTGTTGCTGTTGCTGTTTTTGGACGTCCACTACGTGGTTCATCTTCAATGCTTGTACGACCACGTTTAAATTCAGCAACCCAATTTTTTACTGTTGCATATGAAGGAGCACTTTCACCTAACACATTCACCAGATCATTATGAATTTCTTGTCCCGATAAACCTTTTTTATGTAAATATTTAATGACACCACGCATTTCTAATTTTTCCATTGTAAAAAAATCGCGGATGCGTCTTTTGTGAACACCTGTTTCTATATGAAGGAGTTGCCAGATCGAAGCAATTTAACATGTGTTCATAGCAGAGATGGAAGTTTCCAAAACACTTAACTTTTTTCTGTTTATACCGCACTTTTTGTGCTAGACTTAGAAGTTTCCGAACCGCCGTATATTGCTATTTATATTTATCGTCCTGACAATACTAGTGTTCCCTGATGCAAACCGGAACTTCCATTAGAAACTTTGACATTTTTTTGCATAACTTCACGCAGAACGTTTTGTCATTTGAGGGCGAATTGGTTTGTTTGCAGTGTGTTGAAAAATTCATCGCAGTCAAAAAATGGAATTATTCCGTGAACATTTTTGTGCTATGATTTTTTTAAGATTTTCGGCGTGGGCTATCGAGACCAAAGTGTTTAAATCGACTTCTTTGGACTTTTGGCGATGAAGCACCATCAAAAACCACTGTTAATCGCTGGTACCAAGAGTTCAGTCTTGGACGCCGTTCTCTCCAGGATGAATTTCGTGAAGGACGTCCAACTTTGCTCACTTTGCCAAAAACTATCGTTGCTGTGCGTGAAGTGATTAAGCAAGACCGACGGGTAACATACTGTGAGCTTAAGGCATCCTCGGGCATTAGTATGACAAGCATCAAAAAGATATTGCATGTTCCTTTGGCCGTGAAAAAAATTTGTTCTCTAATAATTTGACGAATGCTCAAAAAACACTCGTATTGAATGGTGCAAAAGATGTTGAAAAAGTATAACTGCGATAGCTCAAAGGCAGTGTATAACATTGTCACAGGTGACGAATCAAGGATCTATGCATATGAACCAGAAGCAAACAGCAATCGACCGTATGGGTCTTTCATGACGAACCAAATCCAACAAAAGTTGTTTGTGGAAGAAATACATCGAAGCAAATGATTGCGTGGCCATGTTGCCACAGTGCCTTTAGTGGAACGTAGGATGGTCAATTCGGAGTGGTATACAACCATCTGTTTGCCAACACTGTTCGAAGAAACGAGGAAAGATAATAAGAGAAGACGGATAATTTTGCATCACGACAATGGGAGCTTACACACATCAGCTGAAACGATGACGTATTTGACCACTCAAGATGGCGAATTGGTGGGCCATCCACGGTACTGCCCTGATTTTGCACCCAATGACTTCTTCTTATTCCCTAGCATCAATAAAAAAAATGCGTGGTCAACGATTTTCGTCGCACGAAGCAGCAGTTGAAGCGTTCAAAAATCATTTTTTGGAGGTGTCTCAAGCGGAGTGGAAAAAGTACTTCGAAAATTATTTTGTGCGCATGCAAAAGTGTATTGATCTTAAAAGAGAATATTTTGAAAAGCAATAAAACCATTTCCAATGATAAATTATTGTGTTTTGATTGCGGGACTCGAAATATAAATAGCAACCCTAGTATTACGCAATATGATATGGCCGACATAAAAGGGCCCATAATCTGTAGGTAAACATGAAATCTTGCACATAAAAATGCCTTTTATAGATTTTTTTTAATTTCATCGACGAAAAAGCTCGAGCAAAGCTGGGATTCTTTACAACATTTCAATATAACTCGCTACTGGTTGCTGGGAACAAACCCAAAGGAGTCCTCATCCCTTTATATTTCCTCCATCATAGAATAGAGGGTATATTCACTTTGTAATTCCGTTTGCAACACCTCGAAATACTGGTCGGAGACACCATGAAGTATACAGTTTCTGCATTGCCAACTTCCTTCCTTCCTCCACACTCGTTTGCCCTATTGTAACACAATATGTGACAGCGAATAGAGAAAGGCACCTAAGGGTAAAAAATCAATTTTCCCTTTTTTTGTTTTGCTGTGGACATCTGAGCATCGAATGAGACCGATCCCATGCCCCAAAAGTGTTCCATCCCAGAGATATGCGCGTTTTATGAAAGTCAAGTCGACGAGTCTACACCAAAGATACACGTATTTAAATCACTAAAATGGCTCTCCTGAACAAAACTGGTTTTTACCCTTAGGTCCTTTTCTATTTTGCGCGTCACATATAGTCTATAAAAATATTTTAACCATCGATATCGTGCTGTTACAATTTAATAAGGATCGGTAAATCACTTTGGCTTTTACCGCGTTAATGGAGCGTAGCACCGCCCACATTTCCTGAAGGATGTGTTTAGATCCATGTCCACATCATGTTCCGTGTCAAGTTTCCAATATCATTGTCATCTCTCTATTAATACATGAGATATTGTCTTTATAAGTTCAGGGCTGTGTGGGCGGTGCCACGCCCCTTGTCCAAATTAACTATAACATAGTCTAGAATAATCATCTAGGTACAATTTTATAAACATCGGTCGATTTGTTAAGCCATAAATGCGACGGCGTGGCATTGCCATCTTCCTCCGGGATGTGTTTCGATGCATTTCAGTATCTTATGTTATAAAGATCAGTCTCATATCTCAAAAAGTTCATGGGGTGTAGCGTTTATAATTGTTTATTTTTCCAGAGGCTGACTCATTCCTTGAATGCGGAAAATGTTTACCTCCCTCTTGACCGATTTGGCCCATTTTCAATAGCAACCGTCAACACATGTAACTGCACAATTTTAGCGAGCTACCTTCGAGAGCGCAAGCAGTAGTTTGCATTCCACAGATAGAGACAGACATGGCTAGATCATCTTAGAATATAACGACGATTCAAAAAATATTTATTTTATAGTGTCTCCCATCAGTATTTCGAGGTGCTTCAAAAGTAATAAAAAGAGATTCCATAGTGATACTCTTATGATAGGTTTGTTCCCGGCAACTAGCAGCGAGTAATCTTAAAAAATTTTAAAGAATTCCAACTAAGATTGAAGCTTTTTCGTTGACTAAATAAAAAAAATTCGGCATAAGAGATTTGTGTGAAATTCCAGGTTTACCTGCACGCAGAGGACAGATTTGATGCCACAACCGAATGTTGGTGGTTGAACATATCGAGCCATAAGCGCTAACCTATCGTAAGTCAAATTTTTGGAAAAAAAATTTTATTGCTGAAAAATAATCGTTAGGACAAGCCTCATCGTTTTGTATTTTTAAAATGACAAAATTGTTAGTAAAACATCAAAAAAAAAGCTTTTGCATTTTATCGTAAATGATTGTTTAAATTTTATTGTGTAGCAATTTTATCGTAAGTCACACATCAAATTGCTGCAGCAATCGCAAATGTGTTCAGATTTTTTTTTTGTTTTTTGATACAGTTATATGAGTAGGTAGAAATCTTAAATTTTTGCATTAAAACATTTGCATTTTTAATAAAGTTGTTTGAAATAAATAATAAAAACCGTCTCCTGTAAAATTTGCATTTTTTCACTTACGATAGGTTAGCGCTTATGGCTCGATATGTATATTGTTCGTTAGTTTGTTGGTCGATGTATTCCATCGCTACAACCGCATGTTAAAAGGGTGCAGGACAATTCTCAATAGCAAGAACTGACAGTATCGGTTGAAGAGACAAAGTATCTGTAACAGTAACTGATTAGAATGATCATTGGAACTGCATCTGTACATGTATTGGTTGTTTCTATAGATTATTGACTAGAACTCTTTGAATTCGGTTGTCGTTATTACGAGAATTGATTAACTAAAAGCACTGATGGTTTAATTGTATGTAATCGACTATCTGACCGAAATTTTTATTTTAATTCTTATATTTAACGATATAAAAATATTTATTCTATTATTTGAATTATGATAATGTTTGTATACCCTCCACCATACAATGGAGGGTATATTAGTTTTGTCATTCTGTTTGTAACACCTTGAAATAATCATCGGAGACCCAACAAAGTATATATATTCTTGATCCTCGTAAAATTCTAAGACGATCTAGCCATGTTGTCCGGCTGTCCGTCTGTTGAAAACAAGATAGAGCCGGACAGCTAGGAAGCTGAAATTTGGCAAAAACATGTGTAGTTAACCTAGCATGGTTGGTATTGAAAATGGGCTATATAGCTCTACGGGAAGTTGGTGTTGGAGACCCTCAACCGACACTTACTCATAAAAATTAGTTTTTTATTTCGAAATATCCGTCCAGTTTCTTGAGCAAAATCACTGAAATTTTGCAAATAATAATCTCTATATAGGCGCAATCATCTATGTAAAAATGATTGGACCACCATTTCTCGTACCTCCCATACAAACGGCCTTGTGGGCCTTGAGAAATAATATGACTATAACTAACCACAAAATTGACCTATCGACATGAAATTTTAGACGTCAAGATTTCTATATACAACACACTTCTACGCTGAATTCGGTTGAGATCGGAAAAGTCATACTGGTACCTCCCACACTAACGGTCAAATGGGCCTTGAAAAATAATATGACAATAACTCACCACACACTTGACCTATCGAAACGAAATTTTCGGCATAAAGATTAATGTATAGAACAGACTTTTGCGCTAAATTTGGCTAAGATCGGAAAGGCCCTACAGGTACCTCCCACACAAACGGTCTCATGGACCTTGAAAAATAATATGACAATAACTCACTACAACTTTGACCTATCGAGATGAAATTTTCGATATAAAGATTTTTATATAGAATACAGCTCTGCGCCAAATTCTGTTGAGATCGGAAAAGTCCTACTGGTACCTCCCACACAAAAGGTCTCATGGGCCTTGAAAAGTAATATGACAATAACTCACTACAACTTTGACCTATCGAGATGAAATTTTCGATATAAAAATTTTTATATAGAATACACCTCTGCGCCCAAATTCTGTTGAGATCGGAAAAGTCCTACTGGTACCTCACACACAAACGGTCTCATGGGCTTTGAGAAATAATATGACGATAACTCACCACAAGCTTGACCTATCGAAATGAAATTTTGCACATAAATTGGTTTTATTTGGGAATCTGGTGGAGAGTAGCCAGCCAAACTTAATATTTTTTACTTGTTTTACTTGTTTTAAACTTGGTGTTTACTTTCAAATCTTATAAATTTTGTATGTACAAGGGAAGTTTAAAATAAAGCTGACTGGTATATATGATTTAAGTCAAGTAAAGTGGAATTTAGACCTAAATATTTCCGACTACTTAAGGGTAAATGTGACACAAAATACTTTACATCCAAGGAATTCTTGCAGGCTTGGTTAAAGAGGTGTTAAACATATTAACTTCATACCGGTCGAATTTTGTAGGTTATTAAAAACAATGGGTTGAAAAAAAATAATATTCTAATTGGACCTCTGTGCCAATTTTTGGTTTCCATTCTGAACATAACATATTTATTGCATTTTATTATTTTTGTTTGTTTTCAAAACAACTAAAAGGAGCTGTTTATCGTGAATATATTCTGATTTTTTATTATCTGTGACCTGTACATAAATGATAGATAATAACAATATCCCTAGAAATTAAGTAGAACATTTTAAACCAAAACCGATCATTTGTAAACACATTTAAACAATTTCGTTAAAAAATTGGACATAACCAGCTGAAATTATTTAAAAATGTTTGTACAACGTAAAAATATAAAAAAAAAACTCATCTTAAAGAATCACGTTTTCAAAAAAAAGAATCTTAGAATTAATATTAGAAATAGGATATTTACTTTTTCATCACAAAAATGCGCGAAAACGAAGGAATATTTACAGCTCTTTAACTTATTTCATACCGTATAGAGTAGCAAAAAGAAAACTTCCTTGACCCATAAGAAATAACTGGGACCTACCACGTCGTCCGTCCTTTTAGGAATTTACCTAAAAGTCTTTTATTTCCTGAAGAAATTCTTCACCCCCCGAGAAAGTCCGAAATTTGTTTGCATAGCGTAATATGTACAACTGCGAACTAAACGGAGTTTGGTCACCAGTTTTGGCAACGAATAGCAATTCGGTTGGCATAGCTGACTTATTGATTATAAGTTTCGTAATAATATTGTTGACAACATATGGCATGTCGAACCATGTAAAGAGAAAGGGACCTAAGGGTAAAAAAACCAATTTTCACTTTTTTTGATGTGGCATCGAATGAGGCCGATCCTATGCCCCAAAAGTGTTCCCTCCCAGAGATATGCGCGTTTAATGAAAGTGATGGTACACCAAAGATACACGTATTTAAATCTTTAAAATGACTCTCCTGAACAAAACTGGTTTTTACCCTTAGGTCCCTTTCTATTTTACGCGTCACATATATGTTTCTGGCCTAATAATTAAAATGCGAATATTTACCATCAAAAATGGTCTTATTGCTTTTCAAAGTATTCTCCAGCATGATTTATACACTTTTGCATGCGCTCAAACCAATTGTCGAAGCACTTTTTCCACTCCGATTGAGACTCCTCCAAAACATGGTTTTTGAACGCTTCAACAGCATCTTCGGGCGACAAAAATCGTTGACCATGCATTTTTTCTTGGTGTGCGGGAAGTCAGGGCTGTACGGCGGATGACCCATCAATTCGACGTTTTTCCCGTTCAAAAAGGCGCCGGTTTGAGCCGATGTGTGAGAGCTCGCTCTATCATGGTAAACGATGATTCGTCTTCTCTTGCTCGTTTTTCGAATTTCTCCGAAGACTTCAGGCAAAGAAATTGTGGCGTACCACTCAGAATCGACCTCCTACGTTGCTCAAGCGAAACAGTCGTCACATGACCAGTTTTGCCGAAGAAACAGGCGACCATTTGCTTCGAAGTGCTTCTTCCACGAACATCTTTCGTTGGATTTGGCTCGTCTTCGAAGACCCACACAGTCGATTGCTGTTTTGTTTCGGGCTCATACGCATAGATCCATGATTCGTCACCTGTGACGATCTTATAAACGTCTTTTGAAGCACGAGCATATTTTTGAGCGATTGTCAAATTGTGCGGGATCTAACGAGAACAAACCTTTTTTAAGGCCAGAATGTATACTGGTGGAAGAAATGCCCAAGGATGCCTCTATCTCACGGTATGTCACATGACGATCTTGCATTACCAGTTCACATACGGCAACAATGTTCTCTGGCATAACGGTCGTTTTTGGACGACCTTTACGACCTTCGTCTTTAAGCGAGCATCGGCCACGATTGAATTCATTAAACCAGTTTTTCACAGTGCTATAGGATGATGCTACATCGCCATACAACGATTTAAGTGCATCGATGCATCCCTGTCTTCACGACAAGGATGCATCGATGAACTTATTTTTTTGTTCAGTTAATTAATTATTTTTTTTGCAAAATGGATTGTTTTTCAAGTCACTGTAAACAACATAGGTCGTACGTGAAAACGTTCTGAATACGTTTATACAAAAAAAAATGCCAAATTTTTCCCATGGAAATGTCAGATGGCCAGATATATATATATATATATATAATATATATATAGATATTATATATATTATATATATATATATTATATTATATTATATATATATATATATATATATATATATATAATACTATTATATATATTATATTATATATATATATATAATATATATATAATATATAGATATATATTATACCTTATTATAATATAATAATATAATATTATAATATATATATATATATATATGTATAGCCAACCCCTCGTTCCATTTTATAACAAGTTTATGTATGATTATTATTAGTTCTAAAACGATTTCCAACTGATTTTTTTCTGTTTTGTACAGCTTATGGGCATAAGTATGTACGTTGCACTCAGTACGAAGGACGGACATGTTCTTAATCAAACATGTTGGCAACCCTATGTGATTTTACTTCCATTGCCAAATATATGAACCACTTTAATTGAATTTTCAATATCATTTTAATGATGAACATCACACTTCTGGCGATACGATATTTTTTGCGTTTCGCTTAACCCGCCTTGGATTATGGCTGCAACATTTTTAATGGAATTTGCATGATCCTCTCATAATGATGACCACACACCAACATCAGCCACCACCAGCACCGACCAATCGAACAGCCGCAATAACAGCCACCGCCAGCTACAAATGGCTCGGGCTCGAGGCTGAACGAAAGAGCACAGCTGGGTGGCTTCGCAAGCCACATCCAGAAAGTCGACAATAGCATCTAAAAAAATTGACCTTTTGCAGTGACCCAATGACAATAAAAACCATTAGGAAATGTTAACTCCAACGATGAGTCGTAAGGTAAAGGTAAATAACCACTTTAAAATCAACGACTGACAAAAAAGGAAAACAAAACTACCAAACAGTGAAAAGAAATTCCATCAAACGAAAAAAAGTGATAATAATGACATGAATTCCCCCCCGTAACCAAATTAAATATCATGAAATTTCTATCAGGGATTGAAAAAAAGTGTAGCTACATAAGCGATTCAATATGAATTAAAAGAATTGGAATGCAATTTAAAGCCATCGTAAGCGCCAGGCCAACTTTTTAGAGACACCTATGGAATATTAAAACAACTTTAAGTGTAAATCATTAAATGTATGATTTTTATTGCTGCATGTGAGGATGAGTATTTGTGAAATACTCGTAGTAGGGAAGAGTAGTTAGTCAAACGTAATTGGAAGAACTTCATCTATGTAAAATGTAGGCAATCTATGTAAAACGTAGACAGACTACAACTGACAAATCATCATCATCATCCACATTATATAAATACGGTCAAGAAGTATTTGTAACACAGTTTTAGGGAATTAAGTGGACCAAATTTATGAAAAAATATGCGAGATATACGTACTAATGGATATGTTTACCTCACAGATATGCAGTCTCTAAACTTATTTAGCTAATAGTTAGTCTTTGTGTTCACATTATTACACTTTTACACAATCTAACACAAACAAATCCTCAGTGGGTGTAACAATCCTTAGGTAAGAACCCTGTAGGAAATGTCGATAGTAAAACTGTACGAGGGTTGATATTTATATTTCGGGTCCGGCAATAAAAACACAATAATTTATCATAGGAAATGGTTTTATTGTTTTTCAAAATATTCTCCTTTGAGATCAATACACTTTTGCATGCGCACAAACCATTTTTCGAAGCACTTTTTCCCCTTCGTCGGAGACACCTCCAAAACAAGATTTTTTAAACGCTTCAACAGCTGCTACCGGCGATGAAAAACGTTGACCACACACTTTTTTCTTGATGCTAGAGAATAAAAAAAACTCATTGGGTGCCAAATCAGGGCTGTACGGTGGATGGTCAATCAATTCTATACTTGAGCGGTCAAATAGCTCATCGTTTCAAATGATGCAAAATGATCCGTCTTCTCTTATTATCTTTCCTCATTTCTTCGAACACTGTTGTCACACAGATGGTTGTGTATCACTCAGAATTGACCCTCAAACGTTCCACCAAAGGCACTGTGGCAACATGGCTGGTTATACCGAAAAAAAAACGCTTCGATGTACTTCTTCTACGAACAACTTTTGTTGGGTTTGCTTCGATGTACTTCTTCTACGAACAACTTTTGTTGGATTTGGCTCGTCATGCTAGACCCATACGGTCGATTGCTGTTTTGTTTCGGGTTCATATGCATAAATCCATGATTCGTCACCTGTGACAATGTTATATATAATGCCTTTGAGCTATCGCAGTTATACTTTTTCAACATTTCTTTGCACCAACCAATACGAGCATTTTTTTTGAACATTCGTCAAAAATGAACATGCACTATCTTATTGATGCTTGTCATACTAATGCCCGAGTATGACTAAATCTCGCGGTATGTCACATGTCGAACTTGCTTAATCAGTTCACGCACAGCATCGATGGTTGCTAGCAAAGTGATCGAAGTTGGACGTCTATCACGAAATGCATCCTGGAGCGAACGGCGTCCGAGACTGAACTCTTGGTACCAGGCGATTAACAGTGGTTTTTGATGGTGCTTCATCGCCAAAAGTCGAAACAAGTTGATTTAAACACTCTAGTCTCGATAGGCAATGCCGAAAATCATCGCATGAAAATGTTCACGGGATAACTCAATTTTTTGACTGCGATGAATTTTTCAACACACTGTAAACAAAACAATTTGCCCTCAAATAACAAAAAATTCTGAGTAAAGTTATGGTAAAAAATGTCAAAGTTTCCAGTTAAAGTTCCAACACTAGTATTGTCAGAACTCGAAATATAAATATCAACCCTCGTACATGTCACCGTGACATGTCTAGATTGTCTAGCGGTCAATAATATGTGTACGTCCTGGGTACTTCGATCAGTATCTCAAGGTGTTCAAAACGGAATGACAAATTTAGTATACTCTCCATCCTAAAATAGAGAATAAAAAAAAACGACGAAGCAAGACCTAGTCAAGACCAAGCACTACAACATTCGCCAGTGTTACCTTAATAAAGGATGTTTTTTTAGACGTGTGGTTTTCAATCTGGCCACACTTTTTTCGGAGTTGGTTTTTTGACAACTGTCACTTAGTTTAGTTTGCTGTTTCGTAATGAATAGACTTACACCGGAGCAACGTTTGCATTTTTACAAGAAAATTTTATTTACTTAGTAGGGACATCAATACTGTTACACACGTTTTATGCTGTAAAATAAAAAGTACTAAATGTTTTAAGACCAAATATTATTTAATATATTTATTGATGTATATGTATCCAAAAAATATCTTCTTATTCGAAATGTCCGCCTTTTGCCTTTACACACGCCTTAAGTCGCACTGGCCAATCGTCAATAGCTGCACGAACCTCGTCCATTGGAAAATTGGCCACAGCTCGAACCAAAGCAGTCTTAAGGATCCAATGTTGGGGTATCTTTTGTGACAAACCTTGTCCTCTAAAACCGTCCACAATTTGAAATCCAATGCGTTCAAATCTTGACTGCCTGAGGGCCATTCTTCAGAGGAAAAGAACGCTGTTTCGAAGCCAGGCCTGGGACGTTTTAGCCGTATGGGCCGGCGCAAAATCCTGCTGGATAGTCCATGGCAGGTTTTGGAACAGGGAATTGTTAAGAGGCTTCACAACAGCTTCCAAAACGGTTTCTTGGTAAACTTTGGCCGATGTTTGGACTCCTTGTTCGCAGAAATGCAGGTCAGTGACCCCATCGTAAGAGACACCCCACCAAACCATAACTGAAGCTGGGTGATGACCCTTTTCCACCCTTGGGATCAGTTCAGATGCTTCCTTAGATGACCTCGCATACACTCTATCATTTTGCTTGTTAAATTTTTTCTGAACGGTAAAATTTTTTTCATCGGTGAACAAAATTTTTCTGTGCAAGTTATCGGTTATGCGGTGTTCGGACAGAGCATGGGCGGCCCGACCGGTGGTGGTCTCTTTCATCTCCAGTCTCCTCAAACAGTTTTATGCATCGGTAGACGAACATGCGGCTAATCCCTAGTGGCCGGAGTGTTTTGAAAATATCGCTTTTTTTCATTTTACACTTGAAAAGCGCTATTACAGCGATGCGGTTCTCATTATCTATCTGACCACTCCATGATGAAAGTTGAAACAATTTTTAAACCCGTTACAGACTAACGCTATTGAGTTAAGCTTTCAAAACCCATATGACATTAACGGGGTATGTTCAGTTCTACTATTGAAATGGGTGTGTTCAATGTTGTAACAGTATTTATGTCCTACTAAGTATATTCTTCTAGGTATATTATGAATTCGAAGGAATTACAAGAAAATTTACGGTCCATCACATTAAATGAAAGGCCATCAGGAAAATGCTTTATTGATTAGTGGAAATTGAAAATAAAATTTCTATTTATAACGTTAATATTTTACCTCCAGCTCGGCGATGTCTATTAGCCACTTGGGATCTGGGATTTGGCCATGTTTAATTGTTCGGAGGGTGTCGAAAAGGACCAATGTCATACAAGTATTGCATTAATGATTCAGACCATAAAGGCGAATATTGACCATTGACCCTTTTTATGGTATCGAATTTTAAAACTTTGGACACAATTCAGTTTTAATTGGACCTATTGCGCCCGCTCCTATTATTTTTTATATTAAAAACATTTCCTATGTCTATTGGAAATTTCATAAATAATATAAAAAATAATATAAAAAAAATATCCCATAAACATATACACACAGAGAAAAACATAGTTGGAAATCGGTTGGAACTACTAAAATTCTGTTGCGAAAAAAGAATGTCGGTTACAAGCACCAAATGTTTATATAATCGAAATGGCTATTCGGTTTGACATACAACTAGATTATAATTAAAATCATTTTAGGCGCAACTAAATAAAAGGTCATACCAATAAAATGGATAAAATGCATTTAAAGGCTCTTGCTGGTGCCTGTGGGAACCAATAGTTTTGCCAACATTTTGTTGTTGTAACTAAATATTGGTGTTATTTGGGAATCTAGTGGAGGGTATCCAAAGTTCGGCACAGCCAAACTTAACATTTTTTACTTGTTTTCATTTAATATGTGCTTTTTGATCCAATTGGACTTTTAGATCCAATAATTATTTTCTGGAGGTTCGCATTCTTCGTATTTTCAACCGATACTTCAGTTACGATTACTGAACGTTACGGAGCACCACCATTCGGTTGTACTAATGGCATACTAGAGGTACATGCAAAATTAATCATTCGGTTGCCAAATAAATTTGGTTGTGGCATGTAGAGGAACTATTTTCGAATTCCCCAACAAGTACAAAATAGGTGAGACCCTTGTAATACTTTCCGGTCAAAACTATCCGATATACGTTTTTTAAAAAATACTCTGAAACTAATTTCGTTTTTTTTTTAGGAAAAATTGTCGACGAAAATTTTATTTCTTCTTGCTCTGAACTGACTTCCATTTTGAATGATCCATTTCTTGCTCTGAACTGACTTCCTTTTTGAATGATCCATTTCTTCAAAAATTGCATGCCAATGACCCTATCGGCTCAGAGAAAGTTATTTCAATTTGTCAGCACCATAGAAAGTAGGCATTTACATATAATTTGACCAATAACACTTCAACAGCCATGGCCATAACAATGCCAAACAATTTGACCAAAAACGAAAAGAAACGAAATACAATTGACCATAATTATCGACATCAAAAGAAGACTGCATTCGGACTCACACACGTTGTTGCACCGGCGAAACAATTGACACTTAATGCAATTGTGGCCAAAGTCTCCTCCGTCGGTCGACCAATTCGATGTGAGGAAATTCAAGAAAAGTGTAATGAATAGCAAAACCGCTAACCGAACAGCGATCCAGGCACAGATATATATCGTACATGCCAACAATGTAGTCGGGGGGCGGATGGACCGACGGACGGAAGTGGATGGATGGATGTCGGGCTGAATGTGAGGCCATCAATTTTCTCTTCCCCCCACCCACCACAGCAACTTAATGAAGACAAGTGTCCGTCTGTCCGGATGGTCTATTGAAAATTACCAGCCACCAAACACGAACATTAATTTAGCACCATTCAGATGATCCGAGGAAGATGTAGACGATTGACGAAGGCGGCGTGGTGGATGTGCAGACTAAAGGAGGCTTCATCTAAACGAATTAACTTCAAACTGACAAAGTGTCGATCAATGTTAAACACAATCTTCATTTGGTTGGCAGCGTTTGTGCGGTGAAGTCGTCTGCATGTGAAATGCCTTCGATTGGCGTTTGGTGTTGATCGGCTGAATGATTTGTATTGATTTGAATTGAATTGCTGCCATTAGTTTGTGGTCACTTGTAAAGATTTGCCTAATACAAGTACATGTGTACCAAACAACAGAGATATCGTACAAAATACATCGATCATCTGGTGAACTTTAACAAGTTCAAGTTGCGCATGTGCAGCGTAGTTCAAGTATATTTTACTTTGGCATGCGATGATAGTGTAATATGTATGGTTGGATGCACTGGATGCTAAGAAAAGATATGGATACTATATGGTCAAGGCAACAATTATATAAGGTGATCCATCTAGAGGTTTTTTTTTATCCGAACAAAAAAACAAAACAAAAATTCAAATCCAGTGTGGAATCTTTATTGGTAATTTTAAAGGTAATTTTGTGGCATTTATTTTTTAACTATCATTTCCTTCAAATGTTGGCCACAACTACTCCTCAGGGTTTCCATTCTAAAGGTCCAATTTTGGATGACTCGTTCGAGCATTTCGATCGGTATGGCTTAAACGATACGCGCAATGTTGGCTTCCAAAACCTAAATTGTAGCTGGTTTGTCAGCCAAGACTTTACGAGGGCGACCGCAAAACTAACTGGCCTGGCACATTTTCTGTTTTACTAGCAACTTTTTTGTTTTGGTATTTAAAAGCAATCTTTTATAAGCCACCTGTCAAAATTTCCGAAATATTTAATGATTATTTTCTTTGTTACAGGTGATTGAAGTAAACAAGTTTTATAATTTTTGAAAAATGCAAAATAAAAAGTTTCGTGCGGTACTTAAACACTTTTATATGAAAGGTTATACGCCACAATTAATCAAAGATGAATTGGATTCTGTTCATGGTGATAATGCACCATCGTACTCCAGCGTGAAATCCTTGGTTCAACAATTTAAAATGGGTCGTTCAAGTACGGAAGATGAACGACGCTCTGGAAGACCGAAATCTGCTACTACTATTGAAAACATTAGAAAAATATTTAATGAAGTGACTAAAGATAGACGAATAAAGCTCAGAAAACTTGCTGATATTGTTCAAATACACGAAAAACAAGTTTGGAGTATTTTACATGATGAACTCCACATGAAAAAGCTATCCGCAAGATGGGTGCCGCGTTTGTTGACTTTGCCCCAAAAAATCGTCCGTTGGACCAATTCCGAGGAGCTTTTAGCGATTTATCAGCGTAATCCAATAGAGTTCTTGCGCCGATTCATAACTGTTGATGAAACATGGATCCATCACTACATCCCAGAATGCAAAGAACAGTCAAAACAAAGGATAGAAGCTGGTAAAAGTGGTCCCATAAAGGCGAAAACTGTTAAGTCAGCAGGAAAAGTAATGGCCACAGTGTTTTGGGATGCAAGGGGTATAATATTTATTGATTATCTTAAGAAAGGAAAAACTATAAATAGTGAATATTATTGAATAAGATTTTTCAGGACCTTCAAAATATGCCTCAGTTTCAGCAATAACCTCGCTATTGGACGCAATGTTTTCAATAGTAGTAGCAGTTTTCGGTCTTCCAGAGCGTTGTTCATCTTCCGTACTTGAACGACCCATTTTAAATTGTTGAACACAGGATTTCACGGTGGAGTATGATGGTGCATTATCACCCTGAACAGAATCCAATTCATCTTTAATTAATTGTGGCGTAAACCCTTTCATATAAAATTGTTTAATTACCGCACGAAACTCTTTATTTTCCATTTGTCAAAAATTATAAAACCTGTTTACTTCAATCACCTGTAACAAAGAAAATAATCATTAAATATTTCGGAAATTTTGACAGATGGCTTATAAAAGATTGCTTTTAAAATGTGCCAGGCCAGTTAGTTTTGCGGTCGCCCTCGTAATAGAAAAGTATTACAAAACACAATGTTAGCAACTTTATTCTCATGTTAGTTCGAATTTAAAATTAAGTTACGGCCAACATATCATAATTTTATTGTTGAAATATCTGTACGGCTTTATAAAGCCGGTCAAATGGTTGGGGATTGTATAGTATGTTACAGCGCCCATATTATATACCATGGTCGAGGCATTATTTTGGTATCTGAGGGGTTTGCATTCACAGAGTTATATTAAAATAGTCGGTTAAAAAATTTTTTTTGGCAGTCCGTTTTTGATTTTTTTTACTCATTTCTAGGCTGATTTTAGTACAATTAACATTAAAAGACGGACCTTTTTGGGGGCTATCATATTGATATTTTAAGGTTCCGCGTGGAATATACACATCGGAAGTTATCGCACAATATCGGATGTAAATATATATTTTTGAAATACTGTTATCCATGTCGCCAGTTGATTACCGAATTTAATGAAACTACGATAGACAGATCTCAGTTAGGGCAATCAAATTGATTTCTGAAGGCTGCACGTGGGATATACAAATCGGGAGTTATAGCCCGATGTCTGCCGTTAATGTGTTTTTTCGACGTAATTTCGCCGATAGTAAGGCCATTTGAATTGCGATTTTGATTAAATTAAGTGCAAAGGACGCAGTTTTTAAGGCCGATTTTGATATAAAAAAATTAACTGGAATCGGCTAATAATTTCAGAAATAGTAAATATAAATAAAGATTACATCTCCGGAAAGCGTCTTTTAATTAATCTTCATTTTGGGGGTACAATAACCCACTGTGCGCCGGTATGGCCAGGGAACATGGAATGAAGCGGTGCATAAAAATTCAGACCTGCCAGACAAAAACATACCAGCGTTCTTTTCATCCCATTTTCTATAGAAAGTATTAAACAGATTCTTTATTTCCGACACTAATTGAAGCATTTTTTCTTAAACACCATAATCTATTACATCTCCAGTTAATTCCCCTAAAAAGATGTATATTTCATTATGTCCTCACATTCTGTTCCTCTAAAGTAGACACCATAGCTAAGCTTTATTATTGTTTTTTCCTCGTTTGATCACTTGATCCATTTCAATCATAAGTTTTATTTTATCTCATAATTCTTATTTTCAGGTTTTTTTTTCTTTTAATCTTTGGTATTTTTCCCGAAACGATTAAGTTTTCCTATTAATCACCTCTAAAGTGCTTTGGAACGTTTTCTTGCCGTAACTCCTTAAAGGCCATATCTCAGTTTCATCGGCTACGAAGCTTTAGCTCTCCACATACACGCTCTCGTTCGGTGTTGTTTGAAACATTAAATTTAAATACATTTAACACGGTTAATTACAAATTTTATACTACACAGCTGCACACATGCTAATGCAGCGACCGTCAGACAGACGACAAAGTTTATGATCACCTTAGGCGGAAAGAAGGGTGTTATGTTGATGAGTGGCCTCAGCGAAAGGGGGAAGACAATGCAAAAGGGGAGCGTAGTTCTCTAAGATAGCGTATGACATTTCGGTCTCATAAATACAAAAATGAAAAATCATTGTCGCCTAGCTAAGATCGTAAAACGAATGGTGATCCCACCACGAGACAAAACAATTGAAAGATTTCAAGATTATAAAGGATGAGAATCGTCTGTGCGATACCCCATAACAAAAAATAATAAATAGATTACGTAGAAAGCACAGTTTTTGGTCATGAAAACTAAGCTGTATTGAAACAAAAAAAATCGCGAGTGCAAAGACATTGGTCAACTGGTCTTGCGGAATATGGATTCCAAGTTTTATTCCGATTTAATTTTTTAGTAAATTGACTACGCCCCTTTTTAAAATAGTATGCTTTAGTAATTTTCTATACTCGGCAGTGTACTGCGTACATTTCAATCCGCCTTTAATTATGATCATTGCATCGTTATTAAAATAGGGGGCGTAGAACCGCCCCCTTTTTCCCGGACTTACTTCATTACACTTTTAAAGTATTTATTCCAAATCCGATATTCTTAACTTAAAGACTTCATGAGTTTTTAAATTGTAACATAATTTTGTGTGGGCGGTACCATGAAAGGTATCAAAAATCGATTTATGTTCATTGCATCGCTTTTAGAAAAGGGGGCGTAGCACCGCCCACTTATTCCTCGAACTTATTTATTTGCACTTTAATAGTATTTATTCTAAATCCGATGTTCCTAACCGCAATACTTTATGAGGTCTGGACTTTTTGGATGTGGGCGGTGCCACGCCCTTTTGTAAAAGCGCATCCATATATACTCTATGCCATTTTTTCTCCGACAACAGCGTACTGTGTAAATTTTAACGCCATCTGGCTAAAAATATGGCCAATTTTCCCCCGGACGTAATTCATTACACGATATATCGAATCTGATATCCCTAACTCTTATAGTTTGTGAGCTTTGGATGTGTAGAATCTTTGAATATGTGGGCGGTGATACGTCCCCTCTTAAAATCGTATCCGTTTATAGTATGTCATAATTGCCTGACCCACAAAGGCATATAATTGAAATTTTTAAAACGATCGGCCCATAATTGTAGGCTCTACACCACCTTTTAAAAAAAGGGGCGTGACACCGTCCAATTTTTCCCCCGAACGTATTTCATTACACACTAATATTATATGTACCGAATCTGATGTTCCTATCTTGTATAGTTTATGAGCTTAGGATGTGTTTAGTCTTTGGATATGTGGGCCCCTTTTAAACCGTTTTTAGTATGTCACAACTGTCTGACCCGCAAAAGTAACTGTTAACATTTCAAGACGACTGGCCCATAAATGTAGGCTCTACGCTGACTTTAAAAAAGGGCCGTGACATCGCCCAATATCCGCCGAACGTACTTTGTTACAGACTAATAGTATATCGACCGAATCTGATGTTCCTAACTTTTAAAGTTAATGAACTTTGGATGTGTTTGGTTCTTGGATATGTAGGCGGTGCCATGCCCCATTTTAAATTGTATCCGTTTACAGTATATGATAATCTCCTAGCCCACAGTAGCTACATAACTTTTAAAAAGGGCGTGGCACCGCCCACTTTTCTCCCTACATTGTGGTAAAATACCAAGAGCCTCATGTTTATAGCTCTAATAGAGCCTTATATTTATAGCTCTAATAGGTTTTGAGTTACGAGCATTGTAAATTTGGAGAAGTGTGGGCGTGGCAACGCTCATTTGAGATATAAAAGCTTAATAAAAGCACGTTGATAAAGCAGCGGCAGAAAATAACGCTACTTTGGATTTTGCTGTGTTTTGTTTAGCTTATTCGAGATTTGAGCATTTTAGGTAGGTCAGTGATCGTTTGACTCTGTCGAAAGTGTGTCGCATAACAATTAAAAAACTTGGTACTTGATTTACAAATAAAAAGGCTTATTTTCTAATTTAAAAAAAATCATAATAAAGTCATTTTCCATGTGAAAGGTAAGTTGGAAAAACTGTGTACTCGCTTGGGTACAATGGCTAACAGCGTATATATTTTGATTATATTTTTTGGTAAAATATTTTGGAAGTCACTCTTCAAAACAATTCATCAGAGGCAAACCCGTAAGATTTGGCTTTAAAAATTGGATTCTAACGAGCAGCAGTTGTGGATACGTGTACCAGTTTGATACATATTGTGGAGCCAAAAATGTCAGTACAGAAAAATCAAAACTGCCACTTGGATCTAGAGTCGTTTTGAATTTTTTAGACACTGTTCCTATTCCAACCGATCACGTTGTTTTCTTTGATAATTTTTTTACTTCTCATGATCTGTTGGTTCTGCTTAAACAAAAAGGATTTCGAGCTATTGGTACGACATGCGATTCAAGAACAAAAAAATGTCCGCTGAAATCGAGAACAACCTTCAAAATAGAACAACGAGGTTTCTATTATTACAGATACGACACAGCTAAAACTATTTTTGTGAAGTGGAATGATAACAGCGCTGTAACCGTCGGATCAAACTTTGAAGGTATTGAACCGATGAACTCCGTGAATCGCTGGTGCACTACCGCTAAAACTAAGATAAGAGTCCAACAGCCAATTGAATTGATTGCAGATTACAATTCAGGAATGGAAGGCGTTGACCTTCATGATCAAGCACTAAATAATTACAGGATAAAATTTCGTGGAACGAAGTGGTGGTGGCCGCTTTTCACTGCAATGATCAGTTCAATCGTCATGAACGCATGGAAGTTGTACAAGGAAGCCAACTGCTCAAAAATAGACTTGCTGGAGTTTCATCGTGCTATCGTCCGGCACTACTTACGGAACTACACGCAACCATCAATATCTAAATGATCGGTTGTTACTAGTGTAGCACTTACTGCTGGAAAACATTTTCCGAAAATAATTTAAAAACCATTACGCTGTCGTCAATGCCACAACCGAATAAGATGGACTTGTGAACTATGTGACGTTGCTCTATGTGTACACGCAGAGAAAAGATATGGTTACACTATGGTCACCGCAACAATAATATGTTCTCTCCAATAAAAGAATGATCGTCGCAACCATAGTATTGTTTTTTGAATTTCATTTTGACAATAGTATGATTGCGACAATATTGCTATTGTTGAAATATAACAATAGTATTATTGCCAAATTTAGAAATGAAAATATGGTTGTAGTAACCATATAAACATGGTTAGTGCAACAAAAGTATTGTTGTTTAAAATATACGTTAACAAAAATATGATTACGGCAATCATAAGGTATGGTTGTGACTATGAACATAACAAAACAGGTTTTGTAGAGAATACATGTATGTATGTGAGTATGTTTTTTGATATACAAAAAAAACACATACACACGATACAGTGAATGTTGCTGTCCATTAAAAAAATAACAATCGGAAAGTAGTTCGAGGGATTTTTATTGTGTTTACTTTGTTCGGTGAAATACTCTAATACCGACTGGTTCTCGTTTATTTAAAATCTGTCTGCACTTAAGTATATAGCCATTGATCATGGTTTAATCACATTCGTTACTTGGTGCCTACGGATGGTGAAGTAGCATTCACCTCTGCTGGCAACTAAAAGTATTTTTGACCGTTGAATATATATTTTGGTTTCTTCAATGAAATGTTCAATACAAACGTGCACGCAGAAAAAAAGTATGTTTGTGGTGACAATATTCGAAGAGGATAATACTATTGTTGGGTATATGGTTGTGGTACAACAATATTATGATCCTCACAACAAAAGTATGATTAAAATACAACCATACTATGATCCTCACAACAATAGTATGATTCACACATAACCATAATATTATCCCCACAACCATAGTATTATTCACAATCAACCATACTATGATCTCCACAACCATAGTATGATCCTCACAGCCATAGTATGTTTCATATACAACCATAGTATGATCCTCACAACCATATTATGATTCACACGTAACCATGTTATGATCCCTACAACCATAGTATTATCACACAATTATAATATGATCCCCAATATAATTTATTTGAATTTGTTTAAGTTGTCGACAATAGATTTGATCCCCAATATTATTTATTAGAATTGGTTTACACAAATAGATTTGAATTATGAACATTATTCAAAAGTACATTAAATTCAAAATAATAGGAGTGATTTATTTCACAGTAGAAAAAATAAGTTTAAATAAACGTAAGCGTTTAATTAAAAAAATTCAGTTAAACAAAGCCAAAGCAGCTTGTTAAAAATATTTTAATTTCGATAAAAAAGTACTATTATTGCATTAGATCCGTACCAATAACATTTGTTATTTGTTGTTGCTATAACCATATTTTCATTTTTAAATTTGGCAATAATACTATTGTTACAATTCAACAATATTAATATTGCAGCAATTATACTATTGTCAAAAATAAATTCAGTTAACAATGCTATGGTTGCGACGAACATACTTTTATTGCGGAAAACATATTATTATTGCCGTGACCATGTAGTAACCATGTTTTTTCTCTGCGTGTGGTAATGCAATATACAACTTGCTTGATAAAAATCTCTATTTTTGAATAACAACATTACCCAATCCTAATAAATAATATTGGGGATCATAGTATGGTTGAGTGTGAATCATACTATGGTTGTGGGGATCATAGTATGGTTGCGTGCGAATCATACTATGGTTGTGAGTATCATACTATGGTTGTATGAGAAACATAATATGGTTGTGAGGATCATAATATGGTTGTGAAGATAACAGTATGGTTGAGTGTGAATCATACTATTGTTGTGATGATCATAGTATGGTTGTGGAGATCATACGTATGGTTGAGTGTGAATCATACTATGGTTGTGGGGATCATAGCATGGTTATGTGTGAATAATACTATTGTTGTGAGGATCATAATATTGTTGTGGCACAACCATATAGCCAACAATAGTATGATCCTCTTCGAATATTGTCACCACAACCATACTTTTTTTCTGCGTGTAGAAAAGGAGTGCTTCAAAAATTTTCATACAAAAAAGTAAGCATATGTGACAGCGCACAGAGAATGGGACCTAAGGGTAAAAATTCACTTTTTTTTTGATGAGGACAACATCTGATCATCGAATGAGACCGATCCCATGCCTCAAAAGTGTTCCCTCCCAGAGATATGCGCGTTTTATGAAAGTGATGGTACATCAAAGATATACGTATTTAAATCTTTAAAATGGCTCTCTTGAACAAAACTGTTTTTTACCCTTAGGTCCCTTTCTATTTTGCGCGTCACATATACATATGTATACATACATTTAGCCATTGTACCTGCTTGGGTACAGCCTCAAAAAAACTTCAAAGTAAACTGTTTTTTTTCTTTCATTTTTTCATATTTTGTGAGTTCCTTTTATTAATACTAAATAAAAAAATGAATGATTTTTAATTTTAAAGACTGTTGGCTTTTAATTGGTTAAAATTGCAAGATGATCAGTTCAGTAGTTGAGGCGCAAGAAAATATAGTGAAAAGTTGGCTCGAAATTTATTTACTATAGCATGCCCAGTCTGTTGGGTGTGACCATTATTACGGCCGAAAATTGGAGTAAGCGCTCTTAAAGTTGCGACCACCGACTCAGAATTTCAGTAGTCATTTTTAATGATTTCCATGTTGTTGCTCGTAATTGAACTTTACCATGATGAAAATGTTGACGAACGTTTCTGGCACATAACGATTATTAAAAATGTTTGAGGGTGCCTTGACATAAATATACGAAATTGTAAAGTCCCTATTGGAGAACCCATTACTTAATGAGAATTGCCATCTACACATACAAGCTTCAGAGAAAACCTGAAACCCGCACGAAACCCAAAGTTTCCTTTTAGGGTTATTTCATTTTTTCTTTCTTATTAGAAAAGGTTTTTCCTTTCTTACAAGAAAAGGTTTCTTAAATCAGTGTTTATCTCATGACTTCTTTTAGAAACGTTTAAAGTTTCGTCGCGGTTGACTTAGACTAAATTCTAATCTAGATGTTTAAAATGTCAAATCTTAAAATTTAATCATACATTATAAGCATTAAAAATCTATAAAAATCGGTTTTATATCTTTTTTATACTCTCTCTGTCTCTCCGCCTCGCAACATTTTCCGAGAAAACAAACATAAAATTCAGCCACAACTGTCAAAATAACATCGATTTTCAAATATTTCTCTCGCCGGAGAACGCATCAAAACAACACCGACACGCGCACCACACCCAATGCTGCGCCACACAAGTTGATGAAAATCAATCAACGACGAAAATGTACAATTTTCCAAACACATCCCGAAACTTTTCCAAGTACGACGAAACATACCCAAAATAGAACGATTTTTACGACTTTGCACGAGTGAAAAAGTTATGGACAAAACTAAATTAACCATAAAATCTTAGAGGAAGATTGTCAACAATTAATGTTTCTTTTCACCATAACTCTCTAATGAACAACATGTGCCGGATTCCGGATTCTGGCTAGGGTAGCTAGCGATTGATTTTTCGTCTCATCGGACCGGCTATGGTCTGGCTGACAAGATAGTTTGACATTACCGCATAAGCAAAACCCTGTAGCAAGTGTTGGGGAAAATGTACTTTTGATTCTTCGAGAACAATAAAATCATCATAAATTGTATTTTCTTTCTAAAAATAGAATTTCCATTACATACGCTCCCGCTGTCCCTAAGGTATACGCGGTGCATGGTGAAGGGGTGCACTTTCACTGAAAAACAATTGATTTGAGTTAATCATTCCGCGCCTTAAGTACCTTCGAAGATGCGGAGGCTGTTACTGATGCTGCTGCTGCTGATGATGATGAGGAAAATGATGACATTAACACTTGTCTGCCATAAGGTAGCGTCAGTCGGAGCAGATAAAAATGATGTTTAACACACTTTCGAAATAGATCTGATGGCAAACAGCCCTTTTCGAAAGGGGAGGGCGAACGCCCCCTTTCTTTCTTTATTCGGCGATTTGTTTTTAGAAGGGGGAGAAAAAAACAAATACTAATTGGCTGTTGTTTTCTATTTTCATATATATTTTCACTATAGATTCAGTGTCATTGTGGAAGGTTCCCTGCACACTGCGGACTGTAAATCAACACTAGAACTTGAGCTAATCGAAGTTTTAAACTCTAGAGCAAAGCTTCGGATGCTGGAAGCACTGAAGGTTGGTCTATAAACATCGCACATTTTAAATCGATCGGATAAGAACCTTAGTATATCCCCACTCTAGTGGGTAAGAGGGTGTTCGTACCAAATGGGTACGAACAAAAAATGTAACGCATCAAAATAAAATATTTTAGAACCTACATAGTTTTGGCCAAATCCGTTCCAAGACTTTTTTTGACTTTTTTTAGCCATGTACTTTTGTCCAGCTGATTCAAATGCTTAGTCTCGACAGGATTTTTGCATGCCGTAATATTTTTCCAAAACTGGCTATGGGGTACTTCCCCCCCACAAATGTATCATTCCACCCTCTTTAGGTATTTATATATACTAGGGTTGCTATTTTTATTTCGGGTCCGGCAATAAAAACAAAATAACTTATAATTGGAAATGTTTTTTTTTATTGTTTTTCATAATATTCTCCTTTAAGATCAATACACTTTTGCATGCGCTCAAACCAATGGTCGAAGCACTTTTTCCACTTCGATTGAGACACTTCCAAAACATGATTTTTGAACGCTTCAACAGCTACTTCGGGCGATGAAAAACGTTGACCACGCATTTTTTCTTGATGCTAGGGAATAAGAACAAGTTATTGCACGCAGAAAACAAGTATGGTTGTGGTGACAATATTCGAAGAGGATAATACTATTGTTGTGTATATGGTTGTGGTACAACAATATTATGATCCTAACAATAATAGTATGATTCAAATACAACCATACTATGATCCTCACAACAATAGTATGATTCACACATAACTATACTATGATCCCCACAACCATAGTATGATTCACACTCAACTATACTATGATATACACAACCATATTATGATCCTCGCAACCATAGTATGTTTCACATACAACCATAGTATGATCTTCACAACCATAGTATGATTCACACGCTACCGTGTTATGATCCCGACAACCATAGTATAATCACACACTATTACTATACTACTATAAGTATGATCCCTAACATATTTTATTAGAATTGGATTAAGTTGTCAACAATAGATTTGAGTTATAAAATTACATTAAATTCAAAATAATAGGAATGATTTATTTAACAGTAGAAAAAATAAGTTTAAAAATACATAAGCGTTGTTATTAAAAATATTTCAGTTAAACAAAGCCAAAGCAGTTTGTTTAAAACATTTTAACTTCCATATAAAAATGATTATTATTGCATTAGATCCGTAACAATAACATTGTTCCAAAAAGCATATTCAAAAGAAGCAGAATTTCAATCAAACAGTATGATTGCCGTAATCATATTATTGTTAACATAAAACCCAAAACACAATACTTTTGTCGCACCAACCATATTTATATTGATGCTATAACCAAATTTCTATTTTTGAATTTGGCAATAATACTATTGTTACATTTCAACAATATAAATATTGCGGCAATCATACTATTGTCAAAATTAAATTCAGTAAACCATGCTATGGTTGCGACGAACATACTTTTATTGCGGAGAACATATTATTATTGCCGTGACCATATAGTAACCATGTTTTTTCTCTGCGTGTGGTTGCCAAATCAGGGCTGTAGGGTGGATTCGACATCTTGAGTGGCCAAATAGCTCATCGTTTCAGCAGATGTATGAGAGCTCGCATTGTTGTGATGCAAAATTATCCGTCTTCTGTTGGCCAACAGATGGTTCTTTACCACTCACAATTGACCTCCTACGTTCCACCAAAGGCACTGTGGCAACATGGCCGGTTATACCGAAAAAACGCAATCATTTGCTTCGATGTTCTTCTTCCACGAACAACTTTTGTGGGATTTGGCTCGTCTTGAAAGACCTATACTACGGTCGATTGTTGTTTTGTTTCGGGTTCATATGCATATATCCATGATTCGTCACCTGTGACAATGTTATACACTGCCTTTGAGCTATCGCAGTTATACTTTCTCAACATCTCTTTGCACCAAGCTATACGAGCCTTTTTTGAGCATTCGTCAAAATATGTGGGATCCAAGGAGAACAAATTTTTTCTACTGCCAAGTGAACATGCAATATCTTATTAATGCTCGTCATACTAATGACCAAGGATGCCCAATCTCACGGTATGTCACATGTCGGTCTTACTTAATCAGTTCACTCACGGTATCGATGGTTTCTGGCAAAGGGACCGAAGTTCGACGTCCTTCACGAAATTCATCCTGGTGCGAACGACGTCCGAGACTGAACTCTTGGTGCCAGCGATTAACAGTGGTTTTTGATGGTGCTTCATCACCAAAAGTCGAAACAAGTTGATTTAAACACTCTTGTCTCGATAACCCACGCCGAAAATCGTAAAAAATCATCGCACGAAAATGTTCACGGGATAATTCAATTTTTTGACTGAGATGAATTTTTCAACACACTGTAAACAAAACAATTCGCCCTCATATGACAAAACGTTCTGAGTGAAGTTATGCTAAAAACTGTCAAAGTTTCCAATAGAAGTTCCAGTTTACATCTGGGAATACTAATATTGTCAGGACCCGAAATATATAAATAGCAATCCTCGTATATATTTATATATTTTCATGGCAAATATTTGTAACTAGCAAAATTATATGAGCTAGACCCACCTTTATGTACATATACCGATCGACGTATATAAGTAATCACCGGCTTCCATTTAAAGGTGTCTGTCTGTCTATCCGACGCTTCGTCCATCTAAAGCTTGTAATCAAACTACAGTTCGCAATTGTTGTCCGATTTCATGAAATATCGAAATTGAAGAAAATTTCGTTCAGAGTTGATAACGAGTTTTCCAATAGGGACATAGCAATTTCGTGTCCTTATGTAAACGCACCCTCAAACATTTTTAATGATCTTTTAGTGTCAAAACGTTAGTCGATGTCAACATTTTCATCATGGTTAAGTTTACTTACGAGCAACGTTGGATTAGAAATTACTACCGAATTTCTGAGGTGGTGGTCGCAACTTTAAAAGCGCTTACTCCAACTTTCGGCCGCAATAATAGTCCCATCCAACAGGCTGTGCGTGCTATAGTGAATAAATTTGGATCCTAAATTTCACTTTTGTATGTTCCGGCACCAAAGAGACGCCGTACCGCTCAAAGCGACAAAAACATCGCAGCCGCAAGTATATCCGTTTAAAAGCCAAATCAGTCCATTCCACTCCGTTCTCAGGCATTGGGCATCTCTCAAACCACACTGTGGCGTATTTTGCAAAAGGATCTTGGCCTTCATTATTATAAGAATAAACTGACTCAAAATATAAAGCCACTTGATCAATTAAAACGACGAAACTTGTACGATTGGGCTCTGGCAGTTTCACGAAAATCCAGAATTTCATCGCAAAATCATCTTCAGTGATTAAACTCCTTTCTGGCTGCGTGGTTTTGTCAATAAACAAAATATGCGTTATTGGACAGCACATGTGCTTTAAGAGACACAACTGCATCCTCAAAAAATTTCAGTGTGGTGAGGTTTTCATGCTGGAGGTGAAATGAAAACAATAGTCATGTTACCGTCAATGGAGAACGCTATCGTGCCATATTGGAAATTTATTTTTGGGCTGAATCAGATAAGCTTGACATCGCCGATATGGGCTTTCAACAAGACGGTGCCACTTGCCATGCAGTACGCATTACAATCGAATATGCATGGAGGATATGCATTGAAAACTGTTTTTTTTTAGCGGAAATATATCACCAGAAGAAGTTTACGCCAAGAGTCTATTAAATATTGGCACATGGCAAAAATATAATTGAATACCAGTCTTTGCCAATTTGAGAGCTTTTAGAAGAAGCACAGGAGTCTCTTAACAAAGCGTATACAAAATATAGATTTTGAGGGCACGTTTTAGGCATTAAGGGTGAGGCGAAATAAGTCACTCTTCAACTTGTTGGTATCATCTTCCGAAAAACTAAATTCTTCAGGACTGGAGTTGAAAAAATAATTGGTCTTTCAGAAATACTTGTACCTTCTCTTACGAATTGTGAAGGGAGTTCTTCAAAAAATAAAAAAATAAATTAAAAAAAAAAAAATTTAAAAAAAAAAAATTAAAAAAAAAATTAAAAAAAAATTTAAAAAAAAAATTAAAAAAAAAAAATATTTTATTTTAATTTGTTGGGTAACAATTTTAAAACAAATAACCATAAAAAAAACAATAAAAAAAATCTTAAATTGGTAAAAAAAATTGCTTTTAGTTACCAAAAATATTATTTTTCCACAAATTTTAACTTCAATAACTTTTAAGTACTTATAAGCACCTTCAAGGCGTGTCACCCCTTCCAGCCCTTTCACTCATGTTATAGGTTGAACAATTAACCAACTTAGCAGTCCTTTAAATACCTTAAACACGAGGGCATTTTAATAACTCCGTGACTTTTCCAACTTCCATCTTAGTTACTCGTATATGAAATGCAACACTGCTTCTAGTACCATCTGTTAATAGACTACTGTCAAATTTTGAGATAGTTCGGTCATTTCGTTTCAGTTTAACAGCTGTTCAAAACATAAGAGTACAACCTCGTAAATTTTGTTAAAAACGGAGAAAAACGTGAATTTCGAGTCCTCATTAAACATTTTTCTTTACGGAAAAAAAACCATCAAGCAAACCATGGAAAAGCTAAATACTATGGGGTCTCCGCACCAGCGATTTCAATGGTAGAAAAAGTAGTTTACTGACTTTTGTTGTGGTCGCACAAGTACAAATGACGCTGAACGTTCTGAACGGCCAATATAGGCCATTACAACCAAAAATGTCGAAAACATTCACGAAATGATGTTGGCCGATCGAAGAGTAAAAGTGCGTGAGATTGTTGATGTCATACGCATTTCATGTGGCAGTGTGGTTTCGATAAGAAAGCTGTCTGCCGCGTTTGCTCCCAATTGACCATGGACGTAATCGTGTGATAACTTCAAGGATTGCTTGGAGTTGTTTAACCCCAATTCAAATGAGTTTTTGCGGCGTTTTGTAACTGTGGATGAAATATGGACCCATTACAACACTCCGGAGACCAAGCAGCAGTCTAAGCAATGGGTTTCTCCGGGTAAACCGGCTCCGAAGAAGGCCAAGGTGTTTTTGTAAGCTGATGACAACAAATTTTTGTGATGCACGCGGAATAATCCACATCGATTACCTTCAAACGGTAAAGACAATAAACGGCGAATGATATTCCAACTTATTGGGCCGATTTAACGAGGATTTAAAAAAACGGCCCCATATAGCCAAGAAAAAGGTTATTTTTTCTCAAGATAATGCACGGGTGCACAGGTGTGCAGTCTCAATGGCAAAATTGCATTAATTGGGTCACGAATTCGTACCTCGTCCATCCGCCATATTCTCCGGATTTAGCCCCCCAGCGACTATTTCCCATTTTCAAACCTGAAGAAATGGCTAGGTGGAAAGAGATTCAGCTCCAACGATGAAATTATTGATCAAACAAATGCCCATTTTGTGAACATCGAAATATCCTATGTTTTTTAAGGAATACAAAAATTAGAGAAACGTTGGACTAAGTTTAAGCTAAAAGGAGATAAAGTTAAAAATATTTTTTTTTTGTTTAGCTCGTTTGTTTTATTTCGGTCTGTTGCTTTTACACATTGAACAGGGATTAAACCGGCTCAAGACCTCTTGCTTCTATATTTAAATAGAAGACAAGTTTTTAACAAAATGGCAAAGTGACATTGATTTTCGTGGCTGCACACTACTTTTATCATGATTTCGGGTCCGTGACAACTCTCTTCAGAAAGCCTTGCTGCAATTGTTGAAAGTAAAACCGAACTCTATAAGGCCAGGCTCTCCACAAACGAATGAGAACTACTGTAGTAAACCTTACTTTTCAAGTTTTCTTCACACAATTGCCCACGAAAATACAACTCACTCTTGCCAGCTCTAAAGAGACTCCACCCACATCGAGAGCCATCAATAGATTTCTTTTACAACAACGTGTGTGTGTGTTGTAAAAAGAGTTTATTTTTTTTTTTTAAATGTGTTTTATTTGAAATGTCACGGAATTATTGATCTGCCTCGTAGAACCCTTTCCAGCCCTTTCACCCATGTTATAGGCTTATCAGTCAACTATCATACGCAATTTAAATTATATGATTATCTTAATCGGTTCAAAAGATATGAGTTTTGCAACACAATAACTCAAATGGCGTCACTGTGCGACGGGAAGTTTAAAATTCATATTTTGGTTTTAAATATTTGCTCATTAAATGGGCCTTTTAAGTCTAATAGTTGTTTACTAGGCTGAACTCTTTCGATTTATATGAAGCAACTTATCAACTTTCAGGAAATTGAAGAGCAAGTTAAGTTACAGCCAAGAACAGACTATACAAACAGTAAATTCTTTTTCGGGTATCTTGTAAAATAAACGCAGAACGTGCCATTTATAAAACAATTTTTACTTTTTACAAATCATTGAAATCTTAAAAAATAAAATTACCGCCCGTTCAATCCAATGTAAAAAATTACCACATGACAAAAGACATTGCCAAAAAGATTCAATTCTTCAAACATTCCCCAACGACAAGAAAGAAAAAACAAACCAAGCATTAACGGCCATAAAACTTAATAACATCGGCGACGACTACAATGACTCCCTTGAACTCATCTTCAGGTTACACATGCAAACCGAACGAACGAATCAACGAAAACTGATGTCATTTCAAGGAGCCGATAACAAATGTCCTACAAACCCATAACATAACTTAAACATTCACTTTTAATGTCACATATTGGCGACACCAACCACCAATAACCACCACAAACTGGTCACATGCTTGCGAACACATCGATCGGATCCTCCGCACATTCCAATACAGGGTGCCGTCCGCTGAGCGAGTGAAAAGAGAGAGGGAGGTGCATACAAACAAACAAAAATAAATAAAAATAAAAAACAAAAACAAAATAAAAAACTAAATTAAAACAAATTAACTGATGATCAGTGTCAATTGGTATGCTTAAAACACGTAAATTCAAATCACACCGAAGATAAAACCACCAGCAACACGGACAACAGCTACAACAACAGCGCGCCAGACCAGAAATCGAAGATCCGACAAGAGCGGCACCAACAACAACAACAACACAATTCAATTCAACACCGTCCGACAGACGGACTCAAGGAGGGACGGACGAACGGGCCCGTCGGATACAAGGAAACAATCTGTTGTCTGTGGCAGTATGTGTTGCACGTTGCTCCTCCAGCCGGTGAATGTTGCTCCTCCATGGCTCGATGGCTGTGACTGTGGCTGGCTTTTCGATGTTAATGAGGATTACAGCAGGTTGTGTTGTCTCTTTCCCTCTCTCTCTCTCTATGTGTAAATTTATTGGAATGGCGGCGACGATTCGCCAAATTCCCCATCAATTTCGTATCGATGAATTTTAACGATATTTGCAATTAATAACTGTCAATTTTTTTATATTTCTGCTGTGTACGAGTATGTGTGTGTGTGTCTGTGTTTTAAGGCGTCTCTGTTAGCCGACATTGTTTTGAAGGAAGTGTAAGTATGTTAAGACCGATATCTTCGACATAGATGAGTGGCCCAACGAGGCTGCCGCGATTAAGGACAGGGAAAATGTAACAGCCAAAGAAAAAACAAGTGAAGGGTGTTTTCTTAGACGTGTGGTTTTTAATCTGAAGATTGACAGCTTGGAAGAGAATATTCGGTGCGTTATTGCTGACATAATGCCCTAAATGCTACAAAAAGTGGTTGGAAATTGGGCCTCACGGCTGGAATTTATTCGAGCCAGCAAACAATAAAGCTAAATTCTTGGCCATAATTGTAAGTTATATTCGTTTTATTTCTTCTTGAAAACCACAAGCCTGATAAAAAAAAACATCCTTTAAAACCGGCATTATGGAGAAGAAATGATTATAAAATTTATAGAATTTCGGATTATAGCGAAATCATTTCGGATCACAGTGAAATCATTAAAACATCGTTTTTAATTCGTAGTAAAATTTGATTTCATCTTCACATATAAAGATGGTCGCATGCTTTGACAATGACGTACGGTTTTTGGACCTTGTTGGTTCTTAGGCCAGGGCTCCTACGTCAGTATTTAGAATTGATCGACTCTTTTTTAACTATCAGTCTTTTTGGGCTCCTAGGTAGAGTTTCTCTTTTTCCGGGAAACCGGAAAAAAATTTGCGGGATTCCTCTAAATTTCCGCATACCACAAAAATAAAACAAACCGTGTTGATTTTGCAGTATCTATAGAGTGATCTATCTAGAGGTATTTTTTCAGAACAAAAAAAATATATAAAAATTCAAATCAAGTGTGGAATTTTTATTGGTAATTTGAAACGACATTTTATGGCATTTATTTTTTGAATATAATTTCCTTCAAATGTTGGCCGCAACTACGCCTCAGGGTTTCCATTCTGAGGGCCCAATTTTGGATGACTCGTTCGAGCATTTCGACCGGCATGGCTTAAATGATACGTGTAATGTTGGCTTCCAAAACCTGAATCGCAGCTGGTTTGGCAGCATAGGCTTTAGACTTTACGTAGCCCCAAAGAAAAATGTCTAAAGGTGTGATATCACTCGATCTAGGCGGCCAACTCACCTGTCCAAAACGTGAAATAATCGAAATGACCTCTCAATAGATCCATTGTTTGAGCAGCTGCATGGCAAGTGGCACCGTCCTGTTGAAACCAAGTGTCGTCAAGATTACGGGCTTCAATTTCAGGTAGCTAAAAAAGATCGATATCATGGCACAATAGCGAACACCAATCACGGTTACGTTCCATTCACGGTTACGTTCCATTCACGGTTACGTTCCATTCACAGTTACGTTCCGGCCATCAACATTTTTGAAAAAAAATATGTACCGATAATTCTACCGCACCAAACCGTGGTTTTCTCTGGGTATAATGGCACCTCTTGAACCTCTTCTTGTTGCTCTTCAGCTCAAATACGGCAATTTTGTTTATTGACTTTGCCGTTGAGCCAGAAATGGGCCTCATCACTGAACAAAATTTTGGGTCGAAAACAGCGGATATTCTTGTTTTGCGCCGAACGCTCATTTCCATATTACAGTTGCCAACATTGGAAGGAAATTATATTAAAAAAATAAATGGCGTAAAATGTCCTTTTGTATGAACTATAAAGATTCCATACTGGATTTGAATTATTATATTTTTTTGTTCTGAAAAATATCTCTAGTTGGATCACCCTATATAAAGTATAAGTTGGCCAGAACCGAAAGGTTTAGGATAAAATACGAAGAGTAGGCAGTTGACCCAGTGAGCTATGCTTCAGACAGCTACAAAATAAACCAAACCTAAAAGAAATCCTCTTTATAATTTAATTACTCTAGTTCAAGCCATATTTATATTTTTCCAGCAATTATCAGACCCTCTGCCAACGATAACGGCCTGCATACAAAAAAATACATACAATGACTGAGTGTACAACTGTGCTGTAGAATCAGAACAAAATTAGGTTTATGGACAACTGTTTCTAGGTCAGTCTGCTGATAAGGCCCGAATCTAAAATCTAAATGGCTATTTTGTCTACACGAAAATACGTTAATAACTTTATTTTGAATTTCGATTTCTAACAGTGGAAGTCATTAATGAAAACATTAAAAGTTTCGATTATTTGTATACCGGTAGACAGATAGCCAAGCTAAGGCCGACATCACCACCATCAGCATCATCATCATCATCATCATCGTTTGCTTCTGCAGCAAATGCATCCAGCGTCAGCGCGGCAAGAAACCCATCATTACGTTGTTATTCCGTTTTACGAAACAATTGTTACGTTTCTCGTTTCGTTTTTCGATTTTTTTTTCGTTTGCAGATTCTCTACTTATTGATTTGAACTTTGACATCAAGCCATAATCGTCAGCCTGAGTGTTGCCACAAAGACAATATCGAAATAGAGACAGACAATTGCGGATGGATGAATGTATTTCCCCCCATGCTGAAGAGATCTCTAAAGTGGAATCAGCGCAAATACCCCCACACATTGAGCCAGAGCTCATAACAGATGATGGCAATACCAGTCGATACCGCCGCAAAGATGCTGTAATAATGGCTTTGACCATTAAAAATTATAATGTCTAAAATAGGTAAACAAACAGCGACTGAACGAAAATATTTTCAGATGATTTAGCGTTGATATCGCAGTCAAATAAGCGAAACTTGATTTTATAAAAACACAAAGAACACACAAAACCAAAAATCTACGAAAAACTTATTTTTTCCACACACACAAAAAGTGTTACAAGGCAGATTTTAATATGGCATTGTTTCAAATCTCTAAGAAATAATGGAATATTCACCTTAAGCGGAACACGTGCTGATTTGGTGAATTCATCTCCAATGACCACTAAAGTAAAACTGAGCAGTTTGATTATTAATTGACAAAGGAGTGTTGGCTTAGGTATAAAGATTTGCTACGTGGCAACACTTATTCTGCCTTCCTAAGAAAGAAAGTCACAAGCGTCAAAATTCCAAAATTGAGATAAGGGAATGAGTTCTAAGTTGACTGAGCTTCTGAGTTTTGTGTTAAACATAAGACCCATTTTCAACTAAAAGTGACTGAAAAACGTTAAGCAAAATGGTCAGATCTACCACTTCCAGCATGTTTCGTAGTCAAAAAAGCTAAATATCTCAAAACTACTAAAATGGAGATGTGATCTTCTTCTTGGGAGGGCAGTACTAGTGGCTTAGCAAAGAAATGGTGTCCATCTTATCCTTAACGTTGACTATAGGGATTCCCGCCATTCTTCCACTAACGTTTCGTCAATAAAGGTATTCTGAAAACGTGCTGGCGATTTGTAGAATTTTTTAAATACAGGGTGGAGCGCGAAAATTTGCTTATTTGGGTATAAAATAAAAAAAATTATGAACCTTAGAAAATTGTATTTTATATTTTTATTATATTGAACAGTAAGGGAATTTTTTAATTACCTGATTTAAAGTAGAGTACCTGGCAAATGTCGGCCTTCACTATCCACATACTGCTGCATACTTAGTAGGGACATAAATACTGTTACAACATTGAACACACCCATTTCAATAGTAGAACTGAACATACCCCGTTAATGTCATATGGGTGTTGAAACCTAACCTCAATAGCGTTAGTCTGTAACGGGATTTTAAAATTGTTTCAACTTTCATCATGGAGTGGTCAGATAATGAGAACCGTATCGCTGTAATAGCGCTTTTCAAGTGTGTAATGTGGATTAGCCGCATGTTCGTCTACCGATGCATAAAACTGTTTGAGGAGACTGGAGATGTTAAAGACCGCCACCGGTCGGGCCTCCCACGCTCTGTTCGAACACCGCATGTCATCAAAGCCGTTAAATCAAGAATTCACAGAAATCCGCTCCGAAAACAGAAAATCATGGCCCGTGAGATGAATATCACGCAAAAGTCCACGAGTCGAATCATTAAAAAAGACTTGGGACTTGGGGCTTTCAAACGACGTACCGACATTTATTGACTGCAGCTTTAAAAAAAAAAAGGATTGAAAAATACAAACGTCTTTTGGTGAAGCACGCTGATAACTTGCACAGAAAAATTTTGTTCACCGATGAAAAAATTTTTACCGTTCAGAAAAAATTTAACAAGCAAAATGATTAAGTGTATGCGCGGTCATCTAAGGAAGCAGCTGAACTGATCCCAAGGCTGGAAAAGAGTCATCACCCAGCTTCAGTCATGATTTGGTGGGGTGTCTCTTACGATGGGCTCACTGAACTGCATTTCTGCGAACAAGGAGTCAAAACGTCGGTCAAAGTTTACCAAGAAACCCTTATGGAAGCTGTTGTGAAGCCTCTTAACAATTCCCTGTTCCAAAACCAGCCAAGGACTTACCAGCAGGATTCTGCGCCGACCCATAAGGCTAAAACGCCCCAGGCCTGGCTTCGAAACAAATTGCCAGCGTTCATTTCCTCGGAAGAATGGCCCTCAGGCAGTCCAGATCTGAAGCCATTGGATTACAAATTGTGGACGGTTTTAGAGGACAAGGTTTGTCACAAAAGATACCCCAACATTGGATCTCTTAAGACTGCTTTGGTTCGGGCTGTGGCCAATTTTTCAACGGACGAGGTTCGTGCAGCTATTGACGATTGGCCAGTGCGACTAAAGGCGAGTGTAAAGGCAAAAGGCGGACATTTCGAATAAGTAGATTCTTTTTGGATACAATATGTGACGCGCAAAATAGAAAGAGACCTAAGGTTAAAAACCAGTTTTGTTCAGTAGAGCCATTTTGAAGATTAGGTCCCTTTCTATTTGCGCTTAGAATCGTCGACTTCACATTCATAAAACGCGCATATCTCTGCGAGGGAACACTATTGGGGCATGGGATCGGTCTCATTCGATGCTCAGATGTTGTCCACATCAAAAAAAGAAAAAAATTGATTTTTTTACCCTTAGTTCCCTTTCTCTATGCGCTGTCAAATATACATCAATAAATATTAAAAAATATTTGGTCCAAAAATATTCAGTACTTTTTATTTTACAGCATAAAACGTGTGTAACAGTATTTATGTCCCTACGAATTTTTTTCTTTCTTGAACAGTAAGGGAATTTTCCAGCGTCAGCGCGGAAAGAAACCCATCATTACGTTGTTATTCCGTTTTACGAAACAATTGTTACGTTTCTCGTTTCGGGGTTTCGTTTTTCGATTTTTTTTTTCGTTTGCAGATTCTCTACTTATTGATTTGAACTTTGACATCAAGCCATAGTCGTCAGCCTGAGTGTTGCCACAAAGACAATATCGAAATAGAGACAGACAATTGCGGATGGATGAATGCAATTAAAATGCGTTAAAATATCCTAATTTTAAATAGAGTATCAAGTAAATGTCGTTCTTCGCTATCCACACACTGGTGCATTCGTTTTCTGAAGGTTTCATAAACTCTACCAAGCATTTCGACTGGTATTCTGCCAGTTTCAGCCAGTTTCAAAATTGTTAATTAGGTCTTCCAGGGTGTTGGGACGGTTGATTTACACCTTCGACTTCAGTTAACCCCAAAGGAAAAAATCACATGGGACTGAGTCTGGTGAGCGTGCCGGCCAGTTCGAATCACCCCTCGAAGAGATAAGCCGTCCAGGAAACATTTGTCTCAAACATGTCATAGTAACCCTCGCTGTGTGTTGGAACCATTTATCCTCTAATTGCATTGCCTCCAGAGCCTGCTGAAAAAACTTCTGTATGATAGTCAAGTACCGTTCGGAGTTCACAGTTATGGCAAGGCCGTCAAGTACCGTTCGGAGTTCACAGTTATGGCAAGGCGGTTATCCTGGAAAAAGTAAGGGCAAATGATGTCTACTCGTGATATGGCGCACCACACAGTGAAGCGGTTCAAAACATAGGTATCTGGTGAAGTTCTCTGTGGTTTGTTTCAATCCAGTACCGCATATTTTGTTTGTTTACACAGCCACTGAGGAGAAAATGTGCCTCATTAAAAAATAGCACAATTGCGTCACGGATTATAGTTACAAGAATGTCTTCACAAGAGGTCCACCATGTCAAATAGTCCCGTGCTGACAATTGTTGGGCCACGCACATTTTAAACGGGTGAAAATTCAGTTCATCATAAAGAATCCGGTGGAGAAAACGTCTGGAAGTGCCAAGAGCAAGTGATTGCTTCCGAGCAGAGCGTTTCTGAGATTGCAGTGCTGCTGCTACAACTCTCGTGATGTCTTGTGGTGCTGTAATCCTTCTCTCAGGTCCCTTCGTACACATGACACATTTCCTGCTCTTCTCAATGAAGTTACTCTATTTACAATTGCTTGCCGTCCAGGAACAAGTCCGCGTGGGGGAACAGCGAATCGTAAACGAAAAGCACGCTGCACTGCAGTGATTGAGTGCGCATTTGAAAAATACGCTTTAACACAAAATGATTTCTCCTCACTAGGCCAATGCATGATGGCAACTAAAAGGCAGACGAATACAAATCTCCCGTCAGCCACTATAAGCCACGCACACTCTTCATTCTCTTCGACTAACAGTGCCACCACAGTCTGCAGTGCAAAAAAGTAAATTACCGCACTCCACCCTGTATACACATGACACATTTCCTGCTCTTCTCAATGAAGTTACTCTATTTACAATTGATTGCCGTCCAGAAACACGTCCGCGTGGGGGAACAGCGAATCGTAAACGAAAAGCACGCTGCACTGCAGTGATAGAGTGCGCATTTGAAAAATACGCTTCAACACAAAATGATCCTCCTCACTAGGCCAATGCATGATGGCAATTAAAGGCAGACGAATAAAAATCTCCCGTCAGCCACTATAAGCCACGCACTCTCTCCACTCTGTTGGTCCACCAGTAGATAATTTAAAAGTTGCTCTGCGGCAGTTACAGGTCAAATAACCTACGTATCAAGGCAAATTATATCAACTACGAAGTACAGACTAAGTTAGTTTTGTTAGTTTACATTTCGTAAATTGGACTGGAAGAGAAGACTATCTTCCAATGACCATTTGTTCGAAATCCAACTTTATATCTCTCCGATTAAGAATTTATTGCAAAACAGCAATCAGACTCATGACTCATTGCTATCTCTTGATATCGAATCAAAATGCAGTCAATTGGTTCGATTGGTTTTTTTGTATTACTTTTGTCACTGGCGCCTTCCAGACCATTGATAACTGGATTTAGCGTTTTTACATTGTTTTCGTATCAAACTAAAAATAATAATAAACTTTGATTTCGGTGTGGTTTCACATTCGCCGATTTTGGCCACTTTGAGTTTGCCTGGTGTTTGTTTTCGTATTTTTGCGTTTTTTGTACGATTGGCAATAGCCAAATGGCGTTTATCTGTTAAATTACTTTTAAAAATCAACAATAAGAACTAATTTATTTATTTATGTTAAAATATAAACATTTATTTTAAAACACAAAACGGCACACGAATCATAATCAAGATTTAAGAAATCTGGTTTTAGTTTTTGTTTAAATGATTTTTAACTCAGATTTAAACATTGTTACGACAGAGGTGTTCTTTGGTTAAAAAAATGTTCTTCGTCACAGTGTTCGGTTATGGTCGGTTATTATAAATTTTTTACCATCTACCGTAAGATGAAGGTTACATAAAAGGTGGGTCAGTTAAAATTTTAAATTTGAATCGGCTGTAAGTTCAGGTTTTATTGGAAAGGTAAAAAGGAGGTTACATACAAGGGTTGCTATTTATATTTCAGGTCCTGAAAATACCAGTGTAGCATAACTTCACTCAACGTTTTGTCATTTGAGGGCGAATTGTTTTGTTTACAGTGTGTTGAAAAATTCATCTCAGTCTAAAAATGGAATTATCCCGTGATTATTTTCGTGCTATGATTTTTTACGATTTTCTTGTTCATCAACTTGTTTCGACTTTTGGAAATGAAGCACCATAAAATACACCTGTTAATCGCTGGTACCAAGAGTTCAGTCTCGGACGCCGTTCGCTCCAGGATGAATTTCGTAAAGGACGTCCAACTTCGGTCACTTTGCCAGAAACCATCTATGCTGTGCGTGAACTGATTAGGCAATACCGACATGTGACATACCGTGAGATTAAGGCATCCTTGGGCATAAGTATGACAAGCATCAATAAGATATTGCATGTTCACTTGGCTGTGGAATGCTCAAGAAAAGGCTCGTGTGGATTGGTGCAAAGAAATGCGGAAAAAGTATAACTGCGGTAGCAAAGGCAGTGTATAAAATTCTCACAGGTGACGAATCATGGATCTATGCATACGAACCCGAAACAAAATAGAAATCGATGGATTGGTGCAAACAGATGCTTAAAATGTATAACTGCGGTAGCTCAAAGAGAGTGTAAAACATTGTCACAGGTGACGAATCATGGATCTATGCATATGAAGCCGAAACAAAACAGCAATCGACCATATGATTTGTTCAAGACGAGCCAAATCCAACAAAAGTTGTTCGTGGAAGAAGTAAATCGAAGCAAATGATTGCGTTTTTTTCGGTATAACCGGCCATGTTGCCACAGTGCCTTAATTGGAACATAGGAGCTCAATTCTGAGTGGTATACAACCATCTGTTTGCCAACAGTGTTCGAAAAAATGAGGAAAAACAGTAAGAGAAGACGGATCATTTAGCATCACGACAATGGGAACTCTCACACATCAGTTAAAACGATGACCTATTTGCCCACTCAAGATGCCGAATTGTTGGGCCATCCGCCTGACAGCTCTGATTTGGCACCCAATGACTTCTTTTTATTCCCTAGCATCAAGAAAAAATGCGTGTTCAACGTTTTTTATCGCCCGAAGTAGCTGTGTTCAAAGATCATGTTTTGGAGGTGCCTCAATCGGAGTGAAAAAAGTGCTTCGAAAATTGGTTTGTGCGCATGCAAAAGTGTATTGATGTCAAAGGAGATTATTTTGAAAAACAATAAAACCATTTCCAATGATAGATTATTGTGTTTTTATTGTCGGATCCGAAATATAAATAACACCCCTCGCTTGACACAATTTGCTCGTAAAAATCAGGATCGGTGGCCATCTCGTGTTGGGCCCATTTGCCACGATTTGCAAACGTTGTTACGAAGTAAGTCTATTTATTATGAAATGGCAAACCAAACTGAGGATAAATCAAGTAACAGCTGTCAAAAAGACTAACCCCGAAAAAAATGTGGCAGATTGAAAACCGCACATCTAAAAAAACACCCTATATTTATATTTAAGATTTGTGCCAATTTAGCACTCTTGACGTTTCAAATGGGGATAAAAATCGGTCTCCATAAACTTTGAGTATTAAAAATAATAAACTAGTTGCAATATACTTCAAACTTTAAGATCAGTCTAAACTTAGAATCCAATCTACAGGCTCACTAGTGCACCTTCCACAATGGACTTATAGGTTCTTCAAACAATTAAAGTCATAAATATGAATAGGACAGGACAATGGTTCAAAAACGTAATTCTGTCGTACATGGATCAACGACCAACAACCTTATTCCCTAATACTGTCGATGCCACCGGGAATGAGGTAAAATTCTTCATATCCTCCCAAACAATCTTCAGTTCATTGCGCAAAGCGAAAACACATGGCATGCTGTTCCACTCTTAAAGTACGAAGTTAAATATTCCAATAAAACCAAAAATGTAAAAAAAATACTTTTTTTACTGCGGATTCAAATTTAAAACGTTAAATCGCCTAACCTGTACCAAATAATTCGATGCTAGCGAAATAATTTTTCCCACTAGTAATCTTCAGTCTATTTTCCGTTTACAATTATTCCTATTTTGGTTCTCGAAACACTGTGACATTTGTGTAGCTATAGAACGGCCAAAAGGTTCTAATTTCATGATTATTGTTTTTGATTTCATTTGTATCGAACGGCGTTTTATGGTTCCATTTAATGTTTGTCTTTTCCGTGGATTTTTTTTCTTTTCGTTTTATTCTAGAGAACTCCATTGCCGCCGCACTGTTATGCCCTCGGGATATATTTAAGTTTAGTTATTTTATTTTTTTTCCTTCACTGTTGAGAAGGTTTTTTCCGCTTTGTTTTTCTGGTTCCGTATCGAGAGTTCTTGTGTCGATTTCGTTAGTGTGTCAAAATGAAACTTTTGAGGTCCGTTTCCACTCCCCCTCAGAGTGAGCGGCTACGAGTGAGTAGTTTGTGATTGCTCATGATCATTTTCAATTTGGCATTGTGGCCACAAAAATTATAGGATTTTTGACGTATTTTTTTTCGTTTGGCGGCAGTGGTTGTTTATTTCCATTTTAGACGCCTGTTCAGCCGTACGGCGCAAAGTGTTGTGGCAACTAAAGACAACCATTTAAAGCTGAGAAGCTGTCATAGCCGGTGGGCCTAGAGCTATACCGAAACAGCCCAAGCCACAACCAAACAATCAACTAAAGCTAGAGTCCCAATCAAACTTCGTTGGAACGTTTTTCCTTTGACGGTTTCTTGCTGCGACGAAGTGGGGGTTTTGGAGGTGGCATTGTTTCGTTTTGATTATTTCCAATTGTATTACGACGATTTTGAAATGGTCTTTTGTTTATCCGCATATACGAGTATATCACAATAATTGTTATTTATTCTTATTCGTAAATATCCACTCATTCAATATACAGTCTATGGCCAACAAATTAGAACAGATTCGAACGATTAGAAGTCAGGCAAGACTTTTGGGTAAAGGCTACTTCGCTTTTGTGGCGAACCCATTAGTACTGCCATGTCACATAAAACGCCCACATCGATTTTTTTTAAATATGCGGTTACTTTTAAATTTTAAATGATATCTCGACGAAATTTTGAATACTTACATCATAAGTGTTCTTCCCTCGAAAATCCATAACTTTTGGCCGAACTAAGTGATATCCAAATAAGAGTAATGAAATTTCGTCCCGAATGGATCTAAAATCCCACATGGATCTAAAATGAAAAATATGAGAAATATTTAAAATGTAACGAAATCGAAAAAATAATTGCTTAAAAATGTTAAAATATCAAGCATAAATTAAATTTCAATATTACTTCAATGCAAAGTCTAATTACTGACACTGGTCTATTATTTTTGGTCATTTATTTAACCAAAACTATAAAATCAAGAATGTTATTGCCAGAATATTAATGGTTTTTTGAAACGAGTACAGTTTACGAAGGCTGACAGCTAAAGCAATAAAATAAATAAATCGTCATTTCTAAAACATTAAATTCCTCATTTCTAAAGTTGCAACTATTTTTAAGGTTCATTTTTGCTATAATAAAGGCTGGTCCAACCATAATGCACGATGAAAATTCTGAGTCACAACTTAATCTCAAGCACTTTGCCCAACTGAATTTGACATTTCTCTGTTTCAGTGTTTGGCAAAATTCAACCTAGGACAGGCACACAATTAAGCAGCGCATTAAGATTGTTAAAGCCTTTTACAAAAATCGGCGTTCAAATCAAAATGCATTTCATTCACTTCATGATATTTTTGGTCAGCATAATCGATCAAATGTGTACGCAATCGAGAGAATCGTGAGCAAATTTCAGCAAACCGGGTCAGTAGGAAATGTCAAAACACCTGTTCATGCTCGCCCAGTTTGTTCTGCCACCGTGCTGTCATCAGGCCGTACTTTTTCGAAAATGAAGTCGGTCAAGCAGTTACCGTGATAGGCGTTCGCTATCGCGAGATGAAAACGGACTTCTTGTGGCCAGAAATTAAAGATGTGGACCTGGACGATATGTGGTTCCAACAGGATGTCGATGTTAATTGGCCGCCATTATCATGTGACTTTACGCTGACTTCCTTCTTTGGGAATATTTAAAAAAAAAAGTGTACGTCAATATGCCAAGCACAATTCAAGAGCTAATGGATGAGATAATTCGGCACATTAACGACATTGAACCTCCATTATGTCTCAGAGTCATTGAAAGTATGGACCATTGGATAAAGGTATGTCACCGGAGCCGTAGCTATTATTGGGCCGATATTTCGTTTTACACGTAACTGTCGTAGATTCTTTTTCATAGAAAAAAAATTAAAATAATTCTCGGAAAACGTTTTGTCTTATATTCAATTAACACCGTGCGTTCATATAAGACCACCCTTTATTTCCACTAAATTTTTAGTTTACTCGTAGTTGTGCAATAATAGTTTTAGAAAGGATTACATAGTCTAAACGCACCAATATTGGTCTAATTACTTAGTAGGGACATAAATACTGTTACAACATTGAACACACCCATTTCAATAGTAGAACTGAAAATACCCCGTTAATGTCATATGGGTTTTGAAAGCTAACCTCAATAGCGTTAGTCTGTAACGGGATTTTAAAATTGTTTCAACGTTCATCATGGAGTGGTCAGATACTGAGAACCGTATCGCTGTAATAGCGCTTTTCAAGTGTGAAATGAAAAAAAACGATATTTTTCGCCACCGTTCGGGCCGCCTACGCTCTGTTCGAACACCGCATGTCATCAAAGCCGTTATATCAAGAACTCACAGACATCCGCTCCGAAAACAGAAAATTATGGCCCGTGAGATGAATATCACGCAAAAGTCCATGAGTCGAATCATTAAAAAAGACTTGGGGCTTTCAAACGACGTACCGGACATTTACTGACTGCAGCTTTACAGTAAAATAGGATTGATAAATGCAAACGTCTTTTGGTGAAGCACGCTGATACCTTACACAGAAAATTTTTGTTCACCGGTGAAAAAATTTTTACCGTTTAGGAAAAATTTAACAAGCAAAATGATATAGTGTATGTGCGGTCATCTAAGAAAGCATCTGAACTGATCCCAAGGGTGGAAAAGGGTCATCACCCAGCTTCAGTCATGTTTTGGTAGGGTGTCTCTTACGATGGGGTCACTGACCTGCATTTCTGCGAACAAGGGGTCAAAACTTCGGCCAAAGTTGACCAAGAAACCGTTCTGAAAGCTGTTGTGAAGCCTCTTAACAATTCCCTGTTTCAAACCCAGCCATGGACTTTCCAGCAGGATTCTGTGCCGGCCAATAAGGCTAAAACGTCCCAGGCCTAGCTTCGAAACAATTTGCCAGCGTTCATTTCCTCTGTAGAATTGCCCTCAGGCAGTCCAGATTTGAACCCATTGGATTTCAAATTGTGGACGGTTTTAGAGGACAAGGTTTGTCACAAAAGATACCCTAAAATTGGATCTCTTAAGACTGCTTTGGTTCGAGCTGTGGCCAATTTTCCAATGGACGAGGTTCGTGCATCTACTGACGAATTCGAATAAGTCGATTCTTTTTGGATACAATATACATCAATTAATATATTAAAAAACAGTTGGTCCAAAAACATTGAGTACTTTTTATTTTACAGCATAAAACGTGTGTAACAGTATTTATGTCCCTACTAAGTATATCCCTCTACAGTGTATGATAAAGTTCGGAACAAGAATCGCATACTATTACAATTTTACAACAAGCGGTCTATTATTTGGTCAATATAAACATTCTTCAAGTGGTCATCGAACCTCTTATTTCCTAACCAGGTCGTGTCTTTTTTTTGTACCAACATCATAAGCACCATATGTGACGCGCAAAATAGAAAGGGACCTAAGGTTAAAAACCAGTTTTGTTCAGGAGATCCATTTTAAAGATTAGGTCCCTTTCTATTAGCGTTTAGAATCGTCGACTTCACTTTCATAAAACGCGCTTATCTCTGGGAGGGAACACTTATGGGGCATGCGTGGGACCGGCGTCATTCGATGCTCAGATGTTGTCCACATCAAAAAAAAATAAAAAAAAAAATTGATTTTTTTACCCTTTGGTCCCTTTCTCTATGCGCTGTCAAATATGTAATTTTCATTCATGGTGTGCAAATTTTATAACAATTGGTCCATATTTTTGTCCAATCATACGATTTTTTCAAGAGGCGTGGCGTTCTCACATTGTTTACTATTTCTTGGCATTTCCTTCTAAACCGACAGTCTACCAGTTATAATCGTCTTATCTGCAAGAGTTTTTGAGATATAACCTTTTTTAATTTCAGATTTTTATGGGAGCATCCCTTATCCACCCATGATGTAATGTACAATTAAAGTAGGCGAAATTAAAAAGCAGAATATCCAGAAAAATTTATGAATACCAGAACAAAACCTATTTATTTCCAGAGATTGACTCTTTCCTTGCAAACGGGCTAGATCGTTTATGATTTAGCGCACAGTCCTCTGCAAATCTAAGCAACCATGCTTCAATATTGCGACCTGTCGATTGGCTTTCCCAGACCGACATGGCTATAACTTTATAGATTTTTATGACGATCAGAATCTCAATACTTTTAATGGTCAACGATAAATATTTCGAGCTGTTGCGAAAGGTATGATCACATTAACATACGTACACCCTATCCCATGATAAATTGTAAGAAACTCATGTCGAACGGGGAAGATTTAGAGTCTCCCGATTTGGGTCTCTAGCCAACCGGGTTTTGGGTTTTTTTTCAAAACCGTGTTTTGAAAATGTCCACTTCGGTTTTTTTTAAACAAAAAATTAGCCGACATTCCGGTTTAAGCCTCTTGTCTAAAAATGGAAATTATTTTCCGAATCAGAAGTAAAAGTGATCATGCCCTGGAACAGCTTTAAATTTACTCAAATTTTTAAAATAAGGTCATAATTGAAATTGTGTTTTTGGTACCCATATGCCCATGTTTAAATTGATCCGATTTTTGGTCTAAGGACCGTCACACCCAAATTTAGCCAAACTGAAATAATAATTTTATTTTTATATATAACTTTAAAGTAATTTTAAAGACATATTTCCATTTATAAGTATATGGGAATCCATTTTTTGGACCTCCGAACAATGTTTACGAGAAATTTATCTAAAAATAAGCTCAAAACTCAAATTGGACCAAAATTAGTTGTTGCCGATCGAAATATACCTTGCCAAATTTGATTGAAATCAGAATTAAAATGGATGTTCTAAAGCGGTTGTATGATACACGCAGAGAAAAAATATGGTTACTAGTATATATATGTGCTCATGGCAACAATAGTATTTGCTCTGCAATAAAAGTATGATCGTCGCAACCAAAGTATTGTTTATTGAATTTCATTTTGACAATAGCATGACTGCGGCACTATTAATATTGTTGATTTGAAACATGTAGCATTGTTGCCAAATTTAAAAATATGGTTGTAGCATCAATATAAATATGATTGGTGCGACAAAAGTATTGATTTTTTTTTTGGATTTTTGGTAACTCTAATATGATTACGGCAATCATCGTATTTTTTTTTAACTTGACAATGTTATTGTGACGAATGTTGCGCAATAATAGTTCTTTTTATATGTAAATGCTTTTTTTTTAAACAAACCACTTTGGATTAGTACGTTTAACTGAAATATGTGTAAGAAATGAATGTTTTCTACTGTTAAATAAATCACTCTTATCATTAAGAGTTTAATGTATTTTAACATTATTTACTTAATAAAAATCTTTATTGTTGAATTACAACTTAACCCAGTCCTTACCAAAAATTTTGGGGATCATAGTATGGTTGCGTGCGAATAATAAGTTTGTGGGGATCATACTATGGTTGTATGGTAAACATACTATGATTATGAGGATTATAATATGGTTATGGTATGATCCCCATGTATGGTTGTGTGTGAATAATTGTATTGTTCTAATGACCATAATATTGTTGTGGGGACCATAGTATGGAGGGGTGGTGTGAACCATACTATTGTTGTGATGATCTTAATATTGTAGTACCATAATCATATTAATATATTGTTCTTGTCCTTATATATTGTTAGAGATCTTTGCACTGGGGCTATATCAAAACAGAGACCGGTATGACCTATTTTTATCTGAGCAGATAACTGATTGATCGTAATGAACTGTACCCAATTTCAACAAAAGTCAACAGTCTTTTTCCAAAAAAAAAATACTTTTGCAAATTTCATTAAGGTCGGAAAACAGTTACGATCTGTAATTTAAAAAACGCTTAAGAAAAATGGACGGATGGTTAATAGAATCAACTGGCGAGTAAAGCGGTACACTTAAAGGTGGGTCCAGCTTAAATATTTTTGATATTTACCTATTTCGTACTCGAATATTAAAAATATTCCAACAACCAAAAAACCGAAAACTCGACTGAAAAAAACGGGGTAAACCGACATATCGGGTTGTGGCTATTTTTGAGAATCTACGGTCGGTTTTGGACATAAAAACCGGAACGTCAGTTTTGAACACTCTAGGCAGATTATATAAATTAAATTAGGTCTTAAATATAATGACTCCAAATCTTAAAAATATGTACATATCGTTCTCAATTGTCCGGCCGGCTACTGTTACAACTCGTCATCGTGATTATTTCTTTTTTTCGAAATTGCGCGATTTATTTAGTTGTGGCTTTTATAATTTTATACAATTTAATAATTGTTTAAGCTTCTCATAAATTAAGAAAATGCTGCTGTTTCAGCTGACTTTGTCCATCGGCTATTCTCCGTTCATTCCGCTTGAATTCAGTTTTTAATTTTGTTGCTAATTTAAGTATGTTCGTTTTGGCGATTTTTCGTTTCGTTGCTTAGAGTGTGGGCGGTTCCAGCAAATTGTGTAATTTGTCTTGAAGAGGATTTGCCATCGTTGCTTTTTCGGTGGTAGATAAAAGCCAATTAGATTCATGTAACTGTCTTATAAGACACGTAGTACAATGGCTTATCCGTCTATTGAACGGTTTGTACTCGTATAGATGGCATCAGTGTTCGACTGCTGCGGTAAGCGTCTGGAGGTGGTTATTAGACAAGTGCTTTGGGCAATTGGGCAAACAGAAAAAAGCGGACTTAGAACAATATATAAGTAAATACATATTTTTGGTTGCCTTGAAAATAATTTTGTTCTTTTTTTTTGAAAAGTAGTGTTTGCTATGTTCGTTAGAATGTGTTGCAGATTTTTGAATGAAAAAAGGTTTATTTTCCTTAAACTAGATGAAACCGTAGCTGGGTTTCACTTTTACTTTATACGAGGGTTGCTATTTATATTTCGTTACCGGCAATAAAAACACAATAATATATCTTTGAAAATGGTTTTATTGTTTTTCAAAATATTCCCTTTTGAGATCAATACACTTTTGTATGCACACAAAGCAATTTTCGAAGCACTTTTTCCACTCCGATTAAGACACCTCATGAAACATGAATTTTGAACGCTTCAACAGCTGCTTCGGGCGATGAAAAACATTGACCACCCCTTTTTTTTTTTGATGCCAGGGAATAAGAAGAAGTCATTGAGTGCCAAGACAGGGCAGTACGGCGTATGGCCCAACAATTCGACATCTTGAGTGGTCAACAAGCTCATAGTTTCAGCCGATGTGTAAGAGCTCGCATTGTCGTGATGTAAAATGATCCGTCTACTCAGAATTGACCTCCTACGTTCCACTAAAGGCACTGTGGCAACATGCCGGTTATACCGAAAAAAACGCAATCATTTGCTTCGATTTACTTCTTCCACGAACAACTTTTGTTGGATGTGGCTCGCCTTGAACGACCTTAACGGTCGATTGCTGTTTTGTTTCGTGTCCATCATATGCATAGAAACATGATTCGTCACCTGTGACAATGTTATACACTGCCTTTAAGCTACCGCAGTTAAACTTTTTCAATATCTCTTTGTACCAATCCATCGATTGCTGTTTTGTTTCGTGTCCATCATATGCATAGATCCATAATTCGTCACCTGTGACAAAGTTATACACTGCCTTTGAGCTACCGCAGTTATACTTTTTCAACATCTATTTGCACCAATACGAGTCTTTTTTGAGCATTCGTCAAATTTTGTGGGATCCAGCGAGAACAATTTTTTTTCACGGCCAAATAAACATGCAATGTCTTATTGATGCTTGTCACACTAAAGCCCATGGATGCCTCAATCTCACCTAGTGTCACATGTCGGTCTTTCTTAATCAGTTCACGCACAGCATCGATGGTTTCTGGCAAAGTGACCGAAGTTGCATGTCTATCACGAAATTCATCCCGGAGCGAACGGCGTCCGAGACTGAAATCTTGGTACCAGCGATTAACAGTGGTTTTTGATGGTGCTTCATCTCCAAAAGTATATTTCCAAGTTGATTTAAACACTCTTGTCTCGATAACCCACGCTGAAAATCGTTAAAAATCATCGCACGAAAATGTTCACGGGATAATTCCATTTTTTGACTGAGATGAATTTTCAACACACTGTAAACAAAACAATTCGCCCTCAAATAACAAAACGCTCTGAGTGAAGTTATGCTAAAAAATGACAAAGTTTCCAATGGATCTGGGAACACTAGTATTGTCAGGACCCGAAATATAAATAGCAACCCTCGTATACCATATACCACGCCGTGGAACAGGCTATTTCAACTTAGTGCAGATGATTACTTTTAAACATATTGCAGTGACTCCACATGATTTCATTCTTTCTGAGCCTCAAAGTTCCCAAAGACGTTGTTATTCCTTTTGTCAGTGAAAATAGGATTTTCACTTTACCCTTACCCTAATGGGTGAGAAAGTATAAAAACATCATTTGGTACGGGAAAAAAGCATCCAACAAAGCTCTTTAGGTGCTACATATTTGTTGGCCAAATCCGATTCATGATATTTTAAGTCATTTGCACCTTGTCCATCTGTGTGGTAGCAACCAATCGATTTAAAAATTTTGCCAGTCATGATGTGTTTCTAAAACAGCCTATGGAATTAAAAAAAAATTGAAAATGGGCCATATTACCACTCCCATTTTGGTACTTCCCACACAAATGTAACATTACGCCCGCTTCTGGTATTCTTGTAGTATAGTCGATACTATTTGCACGCTCATTTAAATCGATACTTAAGAATGAAGTTAAAAGGCAACATTTGGAAGCCTAGCCACGCCCCTTTAACCTCTCACATAAATCACCCTGTTTCAGTGCAACTTATAACGCAACTAACTTATTGTAAAGTTTGATTAAATTCCGAACACCGTGAGATTTTAATAAGATAACTTGAAAGAGTTTTACAGGCCCCAATCTGGTATCTTCCATGCACCATTCCGCCCACTTTTGGTATTCTTGTTATATTTTTAATGCTATTCCCATGGTCTAACTCAAAATCAAAACTTAAGAACAGAGTTATAAGGTTAACTTGTTGGCAGATAATTGGATTCCCAGCCGCGCCCCTTGTGGTAGCTTACACAGAACTCGTGTTCTAGTGCATGAAATCCACTAAAATTGCGAACTCCATAGTAATTTTATAACGGCTATATACGAATAACGTGATATGCACGTCCTACGAGGGCTGCTATATATATATTTCTGGCCTAATAATGAATATGCAAATATTTATCATCAAAAATAGTTTTATTGTTCTTCAAAGTATTCTCCTGCAAGATTTATACACTTTTGCATGCCCTCAAACTAATTGTCGAAGCACTTTTTCCACTTCGATTGAGACACCTTCAAAACATGGTTTTAAACGCTTCAACAGCATCTTCTGGCGACGAAAATCGTTGACCACGCAATTTTTTCTAGATGTGCGGGAATGAAAAGAAGTCACTGGGTGCCAGGTCAGAGCTGTACGGCGGATGACCCATCAAGTCGACGTTTTGGACGGTCAAAAAGGCGCTGGTTTGAGTTGAAGTGTGAAAGCTCGCACTGTCATGGTGCACAATGCGTCGTCTTCTCTTGTTCGTTTTTCGAATTTCTTCGAAGACTTCAGGCGAACGAATTGTGGTGTACCACTCAGAATTGACCGTCCTAAGTTCTTCAAGCCGAACAGTCGCCACATGACCAGTTTTGCCGAAGAAACTGGCGATAATTTACTTCGAAGTGCTTCTTCCACGAACAACTTTCGTTGGATTTGGCTGGTCTTTAAAAACCCACACGGTCGATTGCTGTTTGTTTCGGGCTCATACGCATAGATCCATGATTCGTCACCTGTGACGATCTTATAAACGTATTTTGAAGCACCGAGATCGTATTTTTCCAAAATTTCTTTGCATTAATCGACACGAGTCTTTTTTGAGCGGTTGTCAACTTGTGCGGGATCCAACGAGAACAAACCTTTTTTACGGCCAGGTGTTTATGCAATATCGAATGTATGCTGGTGGAAGTAATGCCCAAGGATGCCTCTATCGCACGGTATGTCACGGTATGTCACATGACGATCTGGCATCAGTTCACGCACGGCATCAATGTTCTCTGGCACAATGGCCGTTTTGGACGACCTTCGTCTTTGAGCGAGCGTCGGCCACGATTGAATTGATTAAACCAGTTTTTCACAGTGCTATAGGATGGTGCTTCATCGCCATACAAAGATTTAAGTTCATCGATGCACTCTTGTCGCGATAATCCACGTCGAAAGTTGTGAAAAATGATCGCACGAAAATGTTCACGAGTTAATTCCATTTTTTTTTTGCCAAATTGATTTTTTTCAAGTCACTGTAAACAACACAAATGATGGTCGAACGTAAAAACGTTCTGAGGACGTTTATGCTAAAAAAAATTCAAACTTACCAATGGACATGTCAGCTGGCGCCAGAAATATATATAGAAACCCTCGTAGAAGATTTTTCTGGGTAAATTTTCTAGTACTCATTATAGACTACTCAACATAGAACCCACAATAGTAGTCTAGTCAGAATGAGGTGAATACGAGTATAATTGCGGACAGGTAAAACTAATGCAGGTGTTTAAACCAATTCCAATTGGAAATCTCGCTCCAAGTGGTAAGCAGGTAACACTAGATGATTTAGTGAAGCCAACCAAACCAACTAAAGTCCAATAAATTCACATGCCCACACAATTCACAATTCCAATGTATCGTGTAAAAGAATATGACAAGAAAAATTATGGAAAACTAAATATTCCCGTGGAAATATAATAAGTTTTTTTTATAATTTATGAAATTTATAAATAAATAAAACGAATAACCCGAAATCAAGATCCTTTACTAAGGGGAAGAAAGACATTAAAATAAATTCAATGAAACATTAATTTTACAAAAATCCATAAAAAGAGATGAAACGAGGTTCATACGAGAGGGTACCCTATACACTCAGTCCAAGCAGAGAAGTGTATCTCCTGCTAGAGGATAGCAGCGACAGTTTGGGCTATATTGAAGCAATCATAAGCATTTAGTCATGATTTACTATCGCAGGCTGTAGGCAACACATGTGACATCTGTTTATGGGTTGTTTTACCTTTCTTCTTCTTTCGACAGAGATCTCGGAAAGAACACCAAATATGCTTACATGGTCTTACCAGCCAGCGCCACAGCAACAATTCCCAAGATTAATAACACAATTTGTGCGGGTTAGAGAGGGGAACATTTTCACTTTCCGTCCGTGAGCAGCGCCACATATCACTTGCCGACGCAGTCGTGCAGCCTGAAGGTGGTGTGGCGGTGAACCCATTGATTCCATATGAGAGCAGACAACAACAACACCAACGAAAATAAAACAGCGGAAGTATTTTGTCGACTGTGAAAGTAAATCGAAATAATTTCTGAATGGAGACTCATTTTTGTTTTCGCTTCGCTTATTTGTTTTTGTCGTTTTCCGAGTGGACTGGCCTGGTGGAGAAGGCGGCGGCCTCCTTTGAGTATGATTTTCGTAGTTGTAGTTGGCGCATGCAACATTTGTTTTTTGTCTTTTTCAATGAGCCGCAACCATTGATAACGTACGACACAGAGCGCCAATGATGACTACTTTGTACGGTTATCCTGTCCTTAGTATGGACAGTCGTTTGGATTGGCTGACTTTAATGAAAGCTCACCGAAATTGACACACACACAAACAAAAATATCTGCTCACATGTGGACGATTAGTGGGTGCATAGACAACTGCCACAAATACAAACAAGAATAGTTAGCGTGAGAAATTTATATGGATTTTTTTTATTTGGAACAAAAAAAAAATAGAGGAAATTCCATGGGAAATAGCATAGAGGTCGGTGATATTCGAAGCAATGTTACTCTCTACGGTCACGATGACACACTTAAAATAGTTTCATAAAAAGGGGTTTTTATTCAAAAACTGGCGCACAAAAAAAACAGGCATAACCTGTTCTTAAACATTTATTAAAAAAAAAACATTGCATTTGAACCAAATCAAGTAAAAAATGTTAAGTTTGGCTGTGCCGAACTTTTGATACCCTCCACATGCAAAATAAATTAAGCAGAAAATTAATATAAATACAATTGCCCATGGTACTTTATGGCTGTACCCCATTGCAATGTCCAATTTTTTTCTTAAATGGTGAAAATATTGAGTTCAAGTAATGTTTTCACGTTTGTTCAAGTTTGTAATGAGTTATAGTCATATTATTTCTCAAGGCCCATAAGACCGTTTGTATGGGAGGTACCAGAAAGGACTTCCCAAACTCAACTAAATTTGGTGCACAAGTGTGTTCTTTATAAAAATCTTTATGTAGAAAATTTCATCTCGATAAGTCAAGTTTGTAATGACTTATAGTCATATTATTTCTCAAGGCCCATAAGACCGTTTGTACGGGAGGTACCAGAAGGGACTTTCCAAACTCAACTAAATTTGGTGCACAAGTGTGTTCTATATAAAAATCTTTATGTAGAAAATTTCATCTCTATAGGTCAAGTTTGTAATGACTTATAGTCATATTATTTCTCAAGGCCCATCAGATCGTTTGTATGGGAGGTACCAGAAGGGACTTCCCAAACTCAACTAAATTTGGCGCACAAGTGTGTTCTATATAAAAATCTTTATGTAGAAAATTTCATCTCGATAGGTCAAGTTTGTAGTGAGTTATTGTCATATTATTTTTCAAGGCCCATGAGACCGTTTGTGTGGGAGGTACCAGTAGGACTTTTCCGATCTCAACCGAATTCAGCGTAGAAGTGTGTTGTATATAGAAATCTTGATATGTACAATTTCATCTCAATAGGTCAAGTTTGTAGTGAGTTATTGTCATATTATTTTTCAAGACCCATGAGACCGTTTGTGTGGGAGGTACCAGTAGGGCCTTTCCGATCTAAGCCAAAATTTGCGCAAAAGTCTGTTCTATATATTAATCTATATGCCAAAACTTTCGTCTCGATAGGTCAAGTGTGTGGTGAGTTATTGTCATATTATTTTTCAAGGCCCATAAGACCGTTAGTGTGGGAGGTACCAGTTGGACTTTTCCGATCTCAACCGAATTCAGCGTAGAAGTGTGTTGTATACAGAAATCTTGTTGTGTAAAATTTCATTTCGATAGGTCAAGTTTGTGGTGAGTTATAGTCATATTATTTTTCAAGGCCCATAAGGCCGTTTGTATGGGAGGTACAAGAAATGGTGGGCCAATCTAAACCATTTTTACATAGATGATTGCGCCTATATAGACATTATTATTTGCAAAATTTCAGTGATTTTTCTCAAGAAACTGGATGGATATTTCCAAATAAAAAACTAATTTGTATGAGATAGTGTTGGTTGAGGGTCTCCAACACCAAATTCCCGTAGAGCTATAAAGCCCATTTCCAATACCAACCATGCTAGGTTAAATATACATGTTTGTGCCAGCTCCCTAGCTGTTTTCATGCGGGCTCTATCTTGTTTTCAACAGAAGGACAGCCGGACAACATGGCTAGATCGTCTTAGAATTTTACTAGGATCAAGAATATATATACTTTGTTGGGTCTCCGATGATTATTTTAAGGTGTTACAGACAGAATGACAAAACTAATATACCCTCCATTGTATGGTGGAGGGTATAAAAATAGTTCATAAAACACACAAAGCATTAAAACTAAAAAACACAAAAAAAAGTGTTGCCTGGCGCAATCTGACATTTCCATTGGAAAGTTTGACATTTTTTAGCATAAACGTACTCAGAACGTTTTGACGTACGACCAACATTTGTGTTGTTTACAGTGACTTGAAAAAATCAATTTGGCAAAAAAATGGAATTAACTCGTGAACATTTTCGTTCGATCATTTTTCACAACTTTCGATGTGGATTATCACGACAAGAGTGCATCGATGAACTTAAATTTTTGTATGGCGATGAAGCACCATCCTATAGCACTGTGAAAAACTGGCTTAATGAAATCAAGCGTGGCCGACGCTCGCTCAAAGACGAAGGTCCAAAAACGGCCGTTGTGCCAGAGAACATTGATGCCGTGCGTGAATTGATAATACAAGATCGTCATGTGACATACTGTGAGATAGAGGCATCCTTGAGGATTTCTTCCACCAGCATACATTCGATATTGCATGAACGCCTGGCCGTAAAAAAAGGATGATCTCGTTTAATCCCGCACAATTTGACAATCGCTCAAAAAAAAAGACTCGTGTCGATTGGTCCAAAGAAATTTTGAAAAAATTCGATTGCGGTGCTTCAAAAGACGTTTATAAGACCATCACAGGTGCCGAATCATGGATCTATTCGTATGAGCCCGAAACAAAACAGCAATCGACCGTGTGGGTCTTCGAAGATGAGCTTAATCCAACGAAAGTTGTTCGCAGAAGAAGCACTTCGAAGCAAATGGTCGCCTGTTAATTCGGCAAAACTGGTCATGTGGCGACTGCTCTGCCTGAGCAACATAGGACGGTCAATTTTGAGTGGTACACCACAATTTTTTTGCATGAAGTCGTGGGAGAATTTCGAAAAACGAACAAGAGAAGACGAATCATTGTGCACCATGACAATGCGAGCTCTCACACATCGGTTCAAACCAGCGCCTTTTTGACCGGCCAAAACGTCAAATTGATGGGTCATCCGCCGTACAGCCCTGACTTGGCACCAAATGACTTATTTTTATTCCCGCACATCAAGAAAAAATGCGTGGTCAACGATTTTCGTCGCCATGTTTTGGAGGTGTCTCAATCGGAGTATAAAAAGTGATTCGACAATTGGTCTGAGCGCATGCAAAAGTATATAAATCATGCTGGAGAATACTTTGAAAAACAATTGAACCATTTTTGATGATAAATATTCGCATTTTCATTATTAGGCCAGCAATATATATAGCACCCCTCGTATAATACACAAAATGAAAATTTTTTACACTAACTATGAAAAATAATGTCACTAAAATGACCCGCGTTTTCAGCTTCGCAATGATGGGCTCGTTTTGGAGCATTTTCCATAACATCTTTCAAACTTTGTGGCTGTAGCGTTCGAATTTCAGAAACTTGAGTTGAAGGATTGTCTTCGGCTTGTTCACTCATACTCGCTCCTTGAAATAACCCCAAAGAAAATAGTCGGAGAGAGAGCGCGCAAATCTGGAGAGCGCGCTGGCCAAATAATTTCCAAATTTCTATTATTATTATAAACCGATACCGCTTTCCATTTACGGTTACACCGCTTCATTTTCGAAGAAGCGGGTGCTGACAAATCTGGCGATCGCGCTAGCTAAATAATTCCCAAATTTCTGGAAATTATTCGCTCTCCAAAAATTTTACTTAAAAGTGCCATTGTGCCTCGGGCTGTGTGGGCAGTGGCTCCGTCTTGCTGAAACCGCATCTCAGTTCTGTTTTCAAGAGCAGGAGGGAAAATTTTTTTTATCCTAAACCGATACCGCTCTTTATTTACGGTTACAGCACTTCCATCTTTCTTCTCGAAGAAGTAAGGCCCAATGATATTTGCAGATGTGATCCCACACTATACTGTAACCTAATGGGATGCAATTGGCGTTGATGAAAGGCTCTAGGATTTTCAAAAATCCCAGAACCTACAGTTCCGCTTATTAACAATGCCATTCAAATGAAAATGAGCTTTTTCACTCATGCGTTTGCGTTAAAATAATGGATCGCTGATTAAAATAATAAAATTCTATTATTCTGGTTCTTTGTTCAGTTGTGTCTCCACTATTTATTCTACAAGTGTTATTTAGACAGGGTGGAGCGCGGTAATTTGCTTTTTTGCAGGCTGTGGCGGCACAGTTGGTTGAAGAGAGTGGAGAGTTTGCGTGTCTTATAGTGGCTGGCGGGAGATTTTTATTCGTCTGCCTTTCATGTTGTCATCATGCATTGGACACGTGAGGATAGGTAATTTTGTGTTAAGCGTATTTTTCAAATGCGCACTTAATTATTGCAGTGCAGCATGCTTTTTGTTTACGATTCGCTGTTCCACCACGCGGACGTGTTCCTGGACGGCAATCAATTGTAAATTGGGTTACTTCATTGAGAACAGCAAGGGAATGTGTCATGTGTACGAAGGGGACCTAAGAGAAAAATAACAGCACCACAAAAGATCAAGAGAGTTGTAGATGCATTACTGCAATCTCCGAAACGCTCTGCACACAAGCAATCACTTGCTCTTGGCATTTCCAGACGTATTTTAGCCGGCTCTTAAGGCAATGCAATTAGAGGATACGTGGTTCCAACAGCACGTTGCCACTGCACACACAGCGAGGGTTACCATGAATTGTTTAAGGCAAATACTTCCAGTACGGCTTATATCTTTGAGGGGTGATGTAAACTGGCAAGCATGCTTACCAAACTCAGTCCCATGCGATTTTTTCCCTTGGGCTGACCTGAAGTCGAAGGTGTATATCAACTGTCCCAACGCCTAAGAAGACCAATTTAACAATATTGAGGCTGAGAATGGCAGAATACCAGTGGACATGTTTCTTGCAGCATACTTCAGAAAACGTATGCAGCAGTGTGTGTGTAGCGAAGGTCGACATTTTCCAGATACACTATTTAAAACCTTGTTTTTAAATTACTCTCTTACTGTTTAATATAATTAAAATATAAAAAAAAATTCTAAGGTACATAATTCTTTTTTTTTTCATTCCCAAATAAGCAAAATCCGCGCTCAACCCAGTACTTATTATCTGAAAAAAAAATAAAAACGAAAAAGTAATAAAATTTTTAAAAACCATTGTAACTTTTGGCCCAATCATTAAAACGTTTCCTAACATTCTTCTAACTTTAATTCGGTTACAAATGCCTCAAGTTTATTTATTATGTGACTATATTTTATTAATCTGGGGCTAGATATCTAAATGTAGTCAGTCGTCTATAATTAACCTTAATTCTGGACAGTTTTTCGGGCAGAGTTTTTGGTAATAATGTAGTATTTTGTTTTTAATAGCAATGAACATACATCAACAATGTTGAGGTAAAGAAAAAATATAAAATTTAAAACATTTCGGGTTATTGTTCACTTTTGCTGCTACGTAAGCGCTACCTAAACGGTGTTAAGAATCAAACGGTGTTAGGAAGTTCATATGTTCTAGAAAGTTGTTTATTGAGATTTTAGGTACATTTTTGTAGTTTATTGTTTCCACATTGCACAGGGATTAAACCGGCTCGAAACCTCTTGCTTCTATATTTAAATAGAAGACAAGTTTTTAACAAAATGGCACAGTGACATTGATTTTCGTGGCTGCACACTAATTTTATCATGATTTCGGGTTCGTGACAACCCTCTTCAGAAAGCCTTGCTGCAATTGTTGAAAGTAAAACCGAACTCTATAAGGCCAGGCTCTCTAAAAGCAACAGACCGAAATAAAACAAACAAGCTAAACATACGTTTATTGTTTCCTTGAATTTTGAACGGAACAGGGGAAAAAAGATCAAACTTTTTAAAGTTTTTTTTGTGCGATTTTTGAAGATGAAAATTATGACTTTTTTGCAAAAAAAAAAGACACCGAGGCCCCAAATCTTTGGAGGCTCATGTGTGACTTTGGGCAAAACTGGGAGAAATTCGTTGAGCGTGGCAGAGTAACGCTCACCGTTGACGGGGACGGCAGTTCCTTGCTCATTTTCGAAGAAAAATGGCCTAATGATGCCGCCAGCCCAGAACCCACACCCAACAATGACTCACTAAGATACATTCGCTTCTCAATAGCCACGTTTGGGTTCTCTGATCCCCATATGCGGCAATTTATGTGAAAACTTTATTTTTCAATAAAATTCTTCATCTCCTGCTTAACAATCTGCAGCCCTTGGCGCGACGCGTAAACGCATCGGGTGGGGTTCCATTATTAAAAAACAAAGCTCAACCTTTCCAATAAAACCAGAAATTTGAAAAAGTTATCAGTACTTTTTTTTACAGCCGATTCAAATTTAAAATGGCCCACCTTATAATATCCAAATCGTTCCAATTCTTCTTCTTCTTAGCACTGTTGCACTCTCAATCGAATGATTTTAACATCACCCGCATGTGTTACATACCAACCGTCCCATCAACCCAAGGTAGTACAAACCATCATGACGCGAACACTGGCCCCATGTCCGCTAATTAATCATAATTCTTGTTAAACTACCGCCCCGCCAACTGGCATGTGCTGTAGTTTTTATCACAATTTTCCCAATGGCCCAGGACATAACAAATGTTCTGCCCTGCGATATTAGCCAAAAAAAAAGAGAAGCATTGACAAGGTATTTAAGCCTCGTTACATTTCGGCGTGCTTTGTGTAGAGGGTAACCTTGCTTGCAATGGGGGGGGTTCATGCAATTAATTCCACTCATTTGTCATTAATTAACTTGACTAATATTTGTGTATATTTTGTCAACGCACTCATGCCTAATGCCTTGCGATGGCGGCGGCAACCCTTTCATACCCACCCGAGTTTGTAAAGCAACCTCCATTACAGCGTTACGCATCCTGCCTTTGGACGTGCAGGGCACACTTTTCTAATTATGCAGCACTTACACTCACCCCCTCCCGGGGTCTGCGTCAGCCCTGGCGTAGATGTCATAATTTTGTGTAAGTACTCGTACCTCCGTCCGGTTTGGCGTGGAAAATAATTCAACAACAGCAGCAGAGTAGCAACGTTCGAGTAGTTGACTTTCGAAAAGGGGTTGCCGCACGCTCTCTTCTTTCGCCGGTTGTTGTTTGCTGCTGGTGCTGTCGTCCGTCAGATGTTACAAAGTTGTTTACACATTCGCGTTTTCGAGCTCTGCGTCTCTATTTGAGTTTGGATATTTATTAATAAACGTCACTACTGTCAGACACCCCGCCAACAGCGTCACCAGCACTAGCGCCTATACCTCCGACGCCTCCGCCACCACCACCATATGTCGTAATGTTTGATAATTTTTGGTTTGTTGTTAACATTTAGCAAATGTTTGACATTTAACACTGTTTTTGTTGGGACTGTCACTTCTTCTCAAATTGAGTTGTCCCCATAAATTCTAATTACGCTTTGTGCGTTATCGCGGTACGGGATAGTGTACAAAGACCCAGAGGCCAGCCTAGAGATGTGGAGATTTTTAAGAGGCAGAAATGCAGTATTGTGTATAGGCTTTTAACATTTTACACTATGCAACAAACGTTCGAACTTTCTCGAAGGGGTAAATAATTGCTTCTAGAAATGAAAGAATTGCGTGGGTGGTCCAACCATAATGCACGATGTTTATAGTGAATTATACCTTAACCTCAAGTTAGTTGTCCTGCTTTATTTGACATTTCATGATTTCAGTGTTTAACAAATTTAACCGTTAAGAGGTCCACAATTAAGCAAAGCGTTAAGATTATTAAAGCCTTTTTTAGCTCGTTTGTTTTATTTCGAAATCATGATAAAAGCAAAGTGCAGCCACGAAAATCAATGTCACTTTGCCATTTTGTTAAAAGCTTGTCTTCTAGTTAAATATAGAAGCAAGAGGTCTTGAGCCGGTTAATCCCTGTTCAATTAATAAAGCCTTTTACAAAAATGAGGGTTCAAATCAAAATGCATTTTGTGCTCATTATTAATGGGTTCTTTTCTCTGGGTGTTACAGCACAAACTCATATTACCCCTGTACTTTTGAGCCACACGACTTGGACCGCTGATTAAAAGATAGACCTACTTAATATGAAAACAATTTACAAACATTAATTTGGCCCCATACCACACCAGGGTTCAGCGATTATGTCTTAGTGCCATATGTTAGGTATACCGAACTATTCACATCTCGATCTCTATCGTTGCTTTCAAAGAACAGGTCGCAATTACGATCCGAATTCGATGAAACTTGGTGCAATACTAGGCTTGCTTTATATATGTGTGGCCTAGGCAACACTAAGTGTTGCCTGGCCCCATCTGACATTTCCACTGGAAAGTTTTACAGTTTTTAGCATAAACGTACTTAGAACGTTTTGAAGGACGATCATCATTTGTGCTGTTTACAGTGACTTGAAAAAATCAATTTGGCAAAAAAAATGGAATTAAAGGCCCAATTAGTCTTGAAGGTGGACGGTTGACGGTAGACAATCATCTATTTCAGTTGGGGGTTGCATTTTGCATGTGTTAGAGGTAGATAGCTACAGTTTGACGGTTGACGATGGTAGACTTCTGCAGGTTGCAGAATCAACCGTCCACCGTCAACCGTCAAGACTAATTGCACCTTAACCCGTGAATATTTTTGTGCGATCATTTTTCACAACTTCCGACGTGGATTATCACGACAAGAGTGCATCGATGAACTTAAATCTTTGTATGGCGATGAAGCACCATCCTATAGCACTGTGAAAAACTGGTTTAATGAATTCAAGCGTGGCCGACGCTCGCTCAGAGAAGAAAGTCGTGAAGGTCGTCCAAAAATCGCCCTTGTGCCAGAAAACATTGATGCCGTGCGTGAACTGATAATGCAAGATCGTAATGTGACATACCGTGAGATAGAGGCATCCTTGGGCATTTCTTCCACCAGCATACATTCAATATTACGAGGGCGGTTCGGAAACTTCTTAGCCTAGCACAAAAAGCGCGGTTTAAACAGAAAAAAGTTAAGTGTTTTGGAAACTTCCATCTCTGCTATGAACACATGTTAAATTTTGTTTCGATCTGGCAACTCCTTCATATAGAAACAGGTGTTCACAAAAGACGCATCCGCGATTTTTTTACAATGGAAAATTAGAAATGCGTGGTGTCATTAAATATTTACATAAAAAAGGTTTATCGGGACAAGAAATTCATAATGATATGGTGAATGTATTTGATGAAAGTGCTCCTTCATATGCAAATTGGGTTGCTGAATTTAAACGTGGTCGTACAAGCATTGAAGATGAACCACGTAGTGGACGTCCAAAAACAGCAACAACAACAGAAATTGTAACCAAAGTGCATGATATGGTATTAAATGATCGACGAATAAAAGTATGTGAAATAGACAATATCATGGGCATCTCAAATAATCGAGTCCATTTAATTTTGCATGAAGAACTACAGATGAAAAAGCTTTCTGCAAGATGGGTGCCGCACTTGTTAACAGTCGACGAAAAACGCATAAGAATGAACATTTCTCAAGCTTGTTTGGATCGTTTTCAGCGAAATAAAATGGATTTTAAGCGTCGTTTCATAACTGTTGATGAGACATGGATCCACCACTATACTCCAGAGACAAAAGAACAATCCAAACAATGGACTGGAGCTGGAGGAAGTGCCCCAAAGAAGGCAAAAACAATTCAATCGGCTGGTAAGGTTATGGCAACGTTTTTTTGGGACTTCAAAGGTATTTTATTGATAGACTATCTGCAAAAGGGTAAAACAATAAATTCAGAGTACTATTGCAACCTTTTAGATCAATTAAATGTACAAATTCGAGAAACACGTCCTGGCTTACAACACAAAAAAATAATTTTTCATCAAGACGACGCACCAGCGCACAAGAGTGTTTTAACAATAGCTAAAATCAACGAATTAAAGTACGAGTTGCTTGACCGACCACCCACCTTATTCTCCTGATTTAGCTCCCAGTGACTTTTACCTGTTCCCAAATCTAAAAAAAATCCTTGCTGGCAAGCGTTTTATCTCAAATGAAGATGCAATTACAGTTGTAAAACACTATTTTGAAGACCTTGAGGAAAACTATTTTAATCAGGGGATATAATTGCTAGATAAGCGTTGGACTAAGTGTATTGAAGTGTCAGGAGATTGTATTGAAAAATTAAAATATTTTTGAAAAACTAACTATTCTCTTTCATTGATAGGCTAAGAACTTTCCGAACCGCCCTCGTACACCAGTCGAAAGGTGTACTTTCCAAATCAAACTTAAAATCGGTTGATATTCAACCAAGTTACCTCCAGATTTTGAAGGTGTTTGGAAAATTTCAAAACCGGTCTCTTGTTGTACTCAGCAAGATCTACAAGAAAATAAAATCACATCCCAGGTATTTTGACTTCATTCTTTTATTTTACACTGTGTGAAAATGTGACTCATCACTGAAGATGATGTTCATAAAAAAGTGATCTTCCGCTGTTGCCTTTTCTTGCCACCATTCTCCCTTGTGTAAATTTCAATGTCTACCAAAAATAAAAAAAAAAAACGTTTAAAACGATATGCACAATTTTTACTGCTTAACCAATTTTAAATTGATTAACCGGCTGGGACAAATATGCATTGGCATCACTGAATCTTCTTTTATAGAAGAAGATTCAGAAAAATCTAGCATACTCGTATTTTTGCAGAAACAAATGAGCAATTGCAATTTGTGACACTTTTTGCTAACATTCCTAGCATAACTAAAATCTAACACACATATTTCCAGTCGTAATTAAAACATGCTCGTTGATATTTAGCAATTTAATAAATTGACAACAATCTTCTAAAAAAAAACACCCCTAACAGCACCAAAAAAAAAAAAACACTTAATTGCATATGCGATAAAAAAAATTTAGGCGAATCTCACAGATATTCGATTTTTCCATGAGCAAAGTGCCTACACTAACGTAGGCACTTTGCTCATGGAATGATAAAAATGATGACAAAAAAAATTACCAGTGAATCAAAACCAATTAATAAAAATCCAGAGCTTAAACGTTTTCGGTAATGCGTTGACACTTGAAGAGATAAGACACCAAATGCCCATTATTTTGAGACAAATAAGCGAAAAATGTTAGTATACTTACGATTGTAAGTACACTGCGACTTACTTGGATAGGGAAATATTTGATCTTTAAGGCACGGACGTAGACATGCAATTTTAATAAACGGTGCAGCTTCAATTGGCTCCGCACAAGCCCATCCTGTCATCCCATTATTATATGCCCTTTGTGGCGGATTTTTTGTCGCTAAGTTCGGTCATGATTGGACAAGGGGGTGTGGCACAGTCGATGCAATTCTAAACCGGGAAAGACCACATCTCAAAAACTATAAAGAATAAGAAGATAATATGTGATGTGAAAAAAAATAAACATTAGTTAAAAGTGGGCGCTGGCATGCCCCTTTATCTTATTGAATAAAAAATATTTAACGCAATAAAATCATTGACTAGTAAATTATACTAGGTGAGGAGAGAGTGTCTAAAAAATCATAAGCATTTTTAAATGTCTGTTGTTGGTTTCAGTAAACCCCGCTTAATTAAACCATTAAAAAAAACTCAAGATTTCTGGGTTATTATCCACGTAAGTTTGTTATAGGAATACGCTTAAATACCGCATACGGGTAATAATACGAAAACGGTTAATGTTGTGATATGTGGTAATTACAGAAATACTTTAAAATAAAACACATTAAACATTACAAAAAAAACCACACAAAGAATTTAGTAAACACCCACACTAGACCATTCCCAATAACGAAAGCCTATATTGCAAGATATTGGGTTTCCTCGTCGATATAAGTTTGAAACAAGCGTCTACTGAATAAAAGCACAGTACAGGAAATTGTCTGAAGTCCTGCAATAAGACTTTAAGATGGAATCAGCGATTACTTCAAATCTGCGAGAATAAATGGGAGTCCATAAAATATCTTCCTTGCAAGTGTCGTTCTCTAACGAACACATGGGGATTCTTAAAAGCTTCCTGCGCAACTCTTAATATAGTTTGATGAAAACGAAATGGTTTCATGTAAAGGGATGAGTTTTGCTCTTCTTCGTGTTATCGAAGAGTATTATTGAGTCTGATTTAAAATTTAGCCTGACCTAGGCTACATAATGTCTACCTTACTAGCCATATCCCAGTGCGTTAAAATCTCAAGGTTTCTGGGTTCTTATTCGCGCATGGTAATTGCAGGAACACGCTTAAATACCTCATGTGGGTAACAAAGCGAATTCGGTTAATTACCTCACATGGGAATAACAGAACTACTATTGAATAAAATACATTAGTAACGGTTCAATCTAATGAAAATGCGAGCCGTTTTGTAGAATGTTTGTTATTGTAAAAAAATATACAGTAAACCCTACATCAAATTAATATACAGTAAACCCCACGTTAAAAATTTCAAGATTTTGGGTTATTATCCGCAAAAGGTAATAAGAAATAACAATTAAATAAAACATATTTATAACGACTCTACCTAATGAAAATTTGTGGCGTACTTATCAGTCATCGCTCACACAGTAATAGACTCATTACCACCGAAGTAATTAAAAGCTATAAACCGCCACAAGTTGACAAATATTATATAATTTAAATAACTACATTTTTGCTATCTGGCGAAATTGTTTTTTGTTCATTGAAAGTAGCTATTGCTTGTTGTAACATTTTTATAATTCTTGAAATAGTCAGAAAGTACGTAATTTGGAGTTGATGGTAGTTATCAAATTTGTAGTTATGAATTATTAGGGTAAGAGCGCCACTATACCACGCAAACATTTGTGCAAGTTAGTAATTAGTATAGGGGTGACTTTATAATGCGAGGAAAATTAAGAGGTTATCTAATTTTGGGGGGAAAAGATATTTGGGCTAATAATCGAAATGGGTAATTATAGAAAAGTATTCAACCGTGGCTTTTCGTGTGAAAAGAGTGAGAAAATTATGTAAATTCGGAAATTGAGGTAATTACGCATAAAGGCGGTTAAGCGGGGAATACTGTATTTTTCAAATTTTCATTTTCTGACCTAACCGGTGAAACCGTATAAAATTTTACAAAATTGAACACACCCATTTCAATAGTAGAACTGAACATACCCCGTTAATGTCATATGAGTTTTGACAGCTAACCTCAATAGCGTTAGTCTGTAACGGGATTTTAAAATTGTTTCAACTTTCATCATGGAGTGGTCAGATAATGAGAACCGTATCGCTGTAATAGCGCTTTTCAAGTGTGAAATAAAAAAAGCGATGGCCACTAGGGATTAGTCGCATGTTCGCCTACAGATACATAAAACTGTTTCAGGAGAATGGAGACCGCCACCGGTCAGGCCGCCCGCGCTCTGTTCGAACACCGCATGTAATCAAAGCCGTTAAATCAAGAATTCACAGAGATGAATATCACTCAAAAGTCCATGAGTCGAATCATTAAAAAGACTTGGGACTTTCAAACGACGTACCGGACATTAATTGACTGCAGCTTTAAAAACAATAGGATTGAAAAAGGCAAACGTCTTTTGGTGAAGCACGCTGATAACTTGCACAGAAAAAATTTGTTTACCGATGAAAAAATGTTTACCGTTCAGGAAAAATTTAACAAGCAAAATGATAGTGTATGCGCGGTCATCTAAGGAAGCATCTGAGCTGATCCCGAGGATGGGAAAGGTTCATCACCCAGCTTCAGTCCCTGACCTGCATTTCTGCGAACAAGGAGTCAAAACATCGGCCAAAGGTTACCAAGCAACCGTTTTGGAAGCTGTTGTGTAGCCTCTTATCAATTTCCTGTTCCAAAGCCAGCCATGGACTTTCCAGCAGGATTCTGCGCCGGCCCATAAGGCTAAAACGTCCCAGGCCTGGCTTCGAAACAATTTGCCAGTGTTCATTTCCTCTGAAGAATGGCCCTCAGGCAGTCCAGATTTGAACCCATTGGATTACAAATTGTGGACGGTTTTAGAGGACAAGCTTTGTCACAAAAGATACCCCGACATTGGATCTCTTAAGACTGCTTTGGTTCGAGCTGTGGCCAATTTTCCAATGGACGAGGTTCGTGCAGCAATTGACGATTACCTAATGCGACTTAAGGCGTGTGAAGAAGCAAAAGGCGGACATTTCGAATAAGTAGATACATTTTGGATACAATATACAGCAATAAATATATTAAAAAATATTTGCTCGAAAAACATTCGACCGCAAAACTAACTGGCCTGGCACTTTTTCTCTTGTACTAGAAACTTTTTTTGTTTTGTTTTTTAAAAGCAATTTTTTATTAGCCATGTGTCAAAATTTCCGAAATATTTAATAATTATTTTCTTTGTTACAGGTGATTAAAGTAAACAAGTTTTTTTAATTTTTGAAAAATGGAAAATAAAGAGTTTCGTGCGGTAATTAAACACTTTTATATGAAAGGTTATACGCCACAATTAATCAAAGATGAATTGGATTCTGTTCATGGTTATAATGCACCATCATACTCCACCGTGAAATCCTGGGTTCAACAATTTAAAATGGTTCGTTCAAGTACGGAAGATGAACAACGCTCTGGAAGACCGAAAACTGCTACTACTATTGAAAACATTAGAAAAATATTTAATGAAGTGACTAAAGATAGACGAATAAAGCTCAGAGAACTTGCTGATACTGTTAAAATACAGGAAAAACAAGTTTGGAGTATTTTACATGATGAGCTCCACATGAAAAAGCTATCCGCAAGATGGGTGCCGCGTTTGTTGACTTTGCCCCAAAAATCGTACGTTGGACCAATTCCGAGGAGCTTTTAGCGATTTATTAGCGTAATGCAATAGAGTTCTTGCGCCGATTCATAACTGTTGATGAAACATGGATCCATCACTACATCCCAGAATGCAAAGAACAGTCAAAACAATGGATAGAAGCTGGTAAAAGAGGTCCTTAGTAGGCGAAAACTGTTAAGTCAGCAGGAAAAGTAATCGACACAATATTTTGGGATGCAAGGGGTATAATATTTATTGATTATCTTGAGAAAGGAAAAAATATAAATAGTGAATATTATTGTGCATTATTGGATCGGTTGAGTGAAGAAATCAAGATAAAACGACCGAATTTAGAAAAAAAAGTTATTTTTCATCAAGATAATGCTCCATCACACACTGCATTTTTAACTCAACAAAAACTGGCCGAATTACGATTTGAAATTGCTCCGCATCCACTATATAGTCCAGATTTAGCTCCTTCTGATTATTTCTTGTTTCCGAATTTAAAAAAAAAATTCGGTTTGCTGAAACTGAGGCATATTTTGAAGGTCTTGAAAAATCTTACTTTTCGGATGGAATTAAAAAAGTTGAAAAACGTTTGATGAAGTGTATTGAGTTGGAAGATTATGTTGAAAAATAAATAATAATAATTCCAAAAAAAAACGGTTCTTTTTATGTAAGGCCAGTTACTTTTGCGATCGCCCTCGTAGCAGCCCTCGGAGCTGTTGTCACAAAGAACAAAAATTGTGAACGTATAAAATCAAAAAAAAAACTTTACTTTCAAGATCAAAATCGCAAAAAAAAAAATAATAAAAAAAATCGTTTTTTACCTTTTTGCTCCTGTTCAGGTCCATAGCTAGCAAACCGTTCAGAAATCAAGGAAACAATCAACTACAAGAATGTACCTAAGATCTCAATATACAACTTTCTAGAACATATGAACGTTCTAGTAATGATTATTAATACCGTTCAGGAAGCGCTTAGGTAGCTGCAAAAGTTAAAAATTTCCCGAAAATTTTACTGTGTGTAATTTTATGGAAATATAAGCATATCTGACAAAAACTACATCTTTGCCTTAGAAGGTAAATCAAGATTCTGAATGGTTTGCCAGATATGAGCCTACAAAAAGATCACTTTTCGGAAAAATGACACCGAGGCCCCAATTTTTGGGGGCCCATACAAAACAACAGTGCATAACTTTGGACAAAACTGGAAGACATGGGTCTTTTTTTCTGGTCTTTTATCACGTAATGGTGTCTGTGTATGGGTTAAACTCTCCAATAAAACCAGAAATTTGAAAAAATAATCAGTCCTTTTTTCGTTACAGCCGATTTAAAAAATTTGAAAAAATAATCAGTCCTTCTTTCTTTACAGCCGATTCATATTTAAAAAAAATTGAAAAAATATTCAGGGACCGAATCTTTAAAATGGCTCTCCTGAACAAAACTGGTTTTTAACCTTAGGTCTCTTTCTATTTTGCGCGTCACATATGGTTCAAACTTTCCAATAAACCCCGAAATTTGAAAAAATAATCAGTCCTTTTTTCTTTACAGCCGATACAAATTTAAAAAATTTGAAAAAATAATCAGTCCTTTTTTCTTTGCAGCCGATTCAAATTGAAAAAAAATTGAAAAAATAATCAGTCCTTTTTTCTTTACAGCCGATTCAAATTTAAAATGGCAATTCGCCCACACTGTACTCCCGATCAATATTTCGTGGTGTTCTAACCGGAATTACAAAGTTAGTCTACCATACACTCAAAGGTTTTTTCAAAAACACAGTTGGATGATTAATTTTGGGCCATCTTGTACGTATGCCAACATCGAGATCGTCGGAAGCCTCAAACTACAGCGTTTGCGCTGGCTGGAGACATGGTGTGCTAGTGGCTGAAAATGCTTCAGTCGTAAAAGCTGTTGTGGGCGCACGCCGCAGGGACATATCGAGGCTCCGACGAAAAGTCGTAACAAAAAAATAACTACGATATCTTGCCATAACCCACTGGATGCGCCGAATCGATCGCGTGCAACTCAAGTCGCGGTCTATTACCGAATTTTAAGATCGTCAGCAGCCATAACAAGAAGTTATCGTTCTGAATTCAAGAGTCATGCCGCTGGGCCTTTTTATCAAGTTTCGTTTAACTTCAAACAAAAGAAAAAGTCTCAACTTTTATTGTCGTCGATAACGGCCTCTCTTTCTGCATAAAAATAAGTGCAAATAAAAGTCAAACTAAAATGTCGTCGCTTCAACGATTCGTACGTTTTCGAAGAATGCGCGTGGTTCTCTCTAAACTATAATTTTGTGTTTCACAACAAATGCCACAGCCAGCACTAAAAACCGTCAATTAGTTATGCTAATAAGGAAAATAAAATAATTTGTCTGCTTTTTTATTAACTTTGTATTGTGATAGTGGTCTCCCAGAACTTGTTCCGTCAACGCGAAGGGATGACAAGCAACACATGGTCAATAAAGATTTTTATGCGAATTTAATGGAGTATTTCTTTTATTCAAAACAAAAATGTAGTTTAGTTCGATCGAGCCGACCCTCGTATACCCTTCACCTTGTGGGTAGTGGTGATTTTCTACGTCCAAAGCGTACGAAACCGAATTAGTGGCAAATATTAATGGCAAATGAATGCCCTAAACGAGCACTTTTTGAAGGTGTGGCAAACGTAGTGGTAGAATTACTATACCCGCACCCCATGGTGAAGGGTACTGTAGTGTTTTCAATATTTTCACCGCATCGTTGCTGCGTTCACCGATAACATTTAAACTCATCGGCTCTGGGCTAAAATTATAATTTTATAATAGGCACTTGTGTAAATATGTTCAACACATACAATTAAAGCCCCCTTGGAGGTAATGTTTTTCCGATCGCCACAGCCGGTTCTGCCGTCAACGCTTAACAAAGAATGCCCCCACCGAGAAACGTATTTGTGAGTACACAAAAAAATGATATAAATATTTGTAAACGGTCGCATTAGCTCCAAGATACAAGTTGAAATCGCTTCACCATGTTAGACATTCAGTGTGGTCCAGCTGGCAAGAGCATACAAGTCGATTCCTTGTGGCTAAGGGATCACTGCCGTTGCGCCAAGTGCTACAATGCCAAAACCACCCAAAGGATGTTCAATTTACTGGACATGCCAAAGGATCTAAAGGCCATGGAGCTGAACTATAGCAAAGGGGGCACCTATCTGGCAATAACATGTGAGTACTGAATTACTGGGCAAAGGAGTGCCTACTAACTCTACAATGGCTTTTATTCCCAGGGCACGATGGCCATATCTCCGAGTATGACATTGACTTTATTGTGTCCTCGCAATTTGATAAATTCCAATTGAAAATTGCCAAGGACTCGACAAAAACCCTCTGGAATGTTGCCACTATTTTGAAAAACCGGAAGAGCTTGCAATTTAATCTCGGAGAATTGTCCACCTCTGAGGCGGTGGCCAAGGATTTGATGGCCTCCCTCATACGTTATGGCCTGGTGTTTATCGATGGCGTCCCACCGAATACCACCATGACCGAGATGGCTGTACGCCGTGTCCTGCCGGTGATGAAGACCCTCTACGGTGAAATGTTCACTTTTGCCGATGTCTATCTGCATGCCGACATCACCTATTCGAAGGACTACATTGGGCCCCACACGGACAATACGTATTTCTGTGATGCGGCCGGCCTGCAGGCCCTCCACTGTGTGGAGCACAACGGCGAGGGCGGTGAGAATTTCTTTATTGACGGTCTCTATGTCGCAGAGGAATTGCGTCGTCGAAATCCCAAGGCTTTTGAGATTTTGTCTACAGTGCATGTGCCCGCCACCTTTTTGGATGAGGGTCAACACCACACATTTGCTGCTCCCACCATACGCGTCGATCCTGTCACCCAGGAAATTGTTCAATTTCGCTTGAATTTGTACGATCGCTCGGTCTTCAATACGCTGCCGCAAAAGGAAATGCGTGGTTTCTACGAAAGTATGCGCGATTTCTTGGCCATCATCCAGGATAGTGAACATTTGTGGAAATTGAAGTTGAATCCCGGCACAGTGGTGATCTTTGACAATTGGCGTTTATTCCATGGACGCTGTGGTTATACTGGCAAACGTACCATGACTGGATGTTTTGTGCAAAGGACCGACTTTTTGAGCAAAGCCAGGGTATTGGGTTTAATAGATTAGAGGGTTTTTTTTTAAATTTTTTTCTTTAAATAAATTTTTAATAATTTTTTGTGGTATGGCTTTACTAAAAATTTGTTATAGGCTGAGAAAGGTTTCCTTTACGAAAAAAACTCTAAAAGTTCTTTTCTTATGGGATCACCAACTAATGTACGAGGGTTGCTATTTACGTTACGGGTCCGGCAATAAAAACACAATAATTTATCATTGGAAATCATGATAAAAAGCCGTGTGCAGCCACTAAAACCAATGTCACTTTGACATTTTGTTTAAAACTTGTTTTCTAGTGAAATATAGATGCAAAACGTCTTGAGCCGTTGGTTAATCCCTGTTCAATGGTTTTCTTGTTTTTCAAAATATTCTCCTTTACGATCAATACACTTTTGCATGTGCACAAACCAATATTCGAAGCACTTTTTCCACTCAGATTGAGAGAGACCTCCAAAATATGATTTTTGAATGCCTCAACAGTTGCTTCGGGCGATGAAAAATTGACCGATTGTTTCTAGGCTAGGGAATAAAAAGAAGTCATTGGGTGCCAAATCCGGGCTGTACGAAGGATGGCCCATCAATTCGACATCTTGAGTGGTCAAATAGCTCATCAGCTGATGTGTGAAAGCTCGCATTGTCGTGATGCAAAATGATCCGTCTTTTCTTATAATCTTTCCTCATTTCTTCGAAGACTGTAGGCATACAGATCAATGTATACCACTCAGAATTGACCGTCCTACGTTCTTCCAAAGGCACTATGGCAACATGGCCGGTTATACAGAAAAAAAACGCAATGTTGTTGTTGTAGCTTCAACTGTGTACCGGGGTGAAAGCCCTGGGCCAAAGAATTGCTGCTTCGGGTCAATCCGGTCCATAGAACCGGCTTTTGTGGGATTGTAAAAAACGCAAATCATTTGCTTTGACGTACTTCTTCCACGAACAACTTTCCAACAAAAGCTCGCCTTGGAAGACCCATACGGCCGATTGCAGTTTTGTTTCGGGTTCATATGCAAACTTATAGATCCATGATTCGTCACCTGTGACAACCTTAAACACTGCCTTTGAGCTACCGCAGTTATACTTTTTCAACATCTCTTTGCACCAATCCATACGAACCTTTTTTTTTAAACATTCGTCAAATTATGTGGGATCTAACGAGAACAATTTTTTTTTTCACAACCAAATGAACATGCTACGAGTATATCTTATTGATGCTTGTCATACTAATATGCCCAAGGATGCCTCAATCTCACGGTATGTCACATTTCAGTCTTGCCTAATCAGTTCACGCACAGCATCAATGGTTTCTGGCAAAGTAACCGAAGTCCTTCACGAAATTTTTCCTCGAGCAAACGGCGTCCGAGACTGAACTCTTGATACCAGGGATTAACAGTGGTTTTTGGATGGCTCTTCATAGCCAAAAATCGAAACAAGTTGATTTAAACACTCTTGCCTCGATAACCCACGCCCGAAAATCGTAAAAAATCATCGCACGAAAATGTTCACGAGATAAATCCATTTTTTGACTGAGATAAATTTTTCAGCACACTGTAAACAAAACAATTCGGCCGCAAATGACAAAATGCTCAAAGTAAAGTTATGCTAAAAACTGTCAAAGTTTCCAATGAAAGTTACAGTTTGCACAACTGAGAACACTAGTATTGTCAGGACCCGAAATATAAATAGCAACCCTCGTAAGTTTGCTTCCACATAGGCCGAGAAAGGTTTCTTAAAAAGAAAATATAGAATTGCTGGCTGGAAAACTCTGGAAATTTCTGTTTTTATGGGATCACCAACAATTGTGTAGCCTGTATGACTCTGTGGGACAGGGTATGTTTTTTTAAAATAAAAAGAATACAAAAATTCACATATGCCACAAAGGGCGATGATGCGTAAATAAATATTACCTTCTAAGACATGTTTACATATATTTTTTGTATTAAATGACTTGAAGGTAAAAAAAAAATATTTTTCAATTGTGGAATCTTTATTGTTCATTCGAAAGGATATTTTATGCCTTTAAGTTTCTGAATATACTTAGTAGGGACATAAATACTGTTACACACGTTTTATACTGTAAAATAAAAAGTACTGAATGTTTTTGGACCAAATATTTTTCAATAAATTTATTGATGTACAGGGTTGCCCATATTCGACGGACCCATGTTTTTTTTAAAAAAAATCAAAGAAAAAAATAAAATTTTGGCGGTTGGCAATCTTAATCATTTAATTTGTTCCAAGTAGATTTGTTTACATCAATTTTTGAATATGATATCTCTCAAATGGCCGAAATGGTGAAATGGGCTTCATCGGACATGATAATTTTGTTCCAAAATTGCTCGTCATCTTCGGCCATTTGGGCCCATTCCAATCGACGAGGCTTGTCCACAGGCAACAATCTTTGCGTCAACTGAATTTTGTACGGGAACAAATGCAAATCAACGCGAATAATCCGTTGTAAAGTGGACCGAGCCATGCCCAACTGCTGAGAACGGCGTTTTTGGGATGTTCTTGGGGACCTCTCAACACTGGCTCGTACGGCAGCGATATTCTCGGCCGATCGCCTTGGTCGACTTTTATTTGGCCTCTTCGGATTAGAAAGAGCCTCACCAGTCGAAAATTTTTCGTATAAACGCTTAATGGTGTTCTTAGAAGGCGCACTTCTCCAGATGGGTCCGTCGAATATGGGCAACCCGGTATATTGTATCCAAAAAGAATCTACTTATTCGAAATGTCCGCCTTTTGCCTTTACACACGCTTTAAGTCGCACTGGCCAATCGTCAATAGCTGCACGAACCTCGTCCTTTGGAAAATTGGCCTCAGCTCGAACCAAAGCAGTCTTAAGAGATCCAATGTTGGGGTATCTTTTGTGACAAACCTTGTCCTCAAAAACCGTCCACAATTTGTAATCCAATGGGTTCAAATCTGTACTTATTTGAGAGCATAAAATGTGTGTAACAGTATTTATGTCCCTACGAAGTATATCCCAGCAAACCAAACGTATAGAATTCGTCAGAATTCTGTACGACAATCGGCAAAATGTTCCGATTTCGGATCAGAATTCTTACCGAGTGCGTAACGAAAAACATATGAGAGCGTTGACACGAATTCGGAACTACTTCTCTGAAAAAAATCCTCAGACAAACCGAAACGAATTCTTAACGATTTCGGTAAGAATTCTCAATAGAGTCCACATATTGTTCAGAATTGTCTGATATCAGACATTGTCGGCAAATTTGCTTTACTCGGATGATATATGAGCGCATGAGAATAAAAGTACGACTGAGAAAATCGTAGAGAATCGAATCAGTATTTCGAAAAAAAGAACGTCTGGCTATATTGCCAGACCTTTCATTTGGTATATCTACCAATAGTCACATATCAGTTTTAAACTTTTGCTGTATTTCTGTTTTACGTTTCAAAAAATATCTTCTTTGTTCTCCTTCCCTTTGGCCTACCTTTCTGTTATATAAGATTTGTATAAGTGTATCATAGACACTACATGCAACGGATCCTAGCATGTAGACGAGGGACACCCAATGATAACCTTCTTCATTAAACTTGGCTAATTAAACTTGAACATAAATAGTCGAACAAAGCACTTCCCTTGCCATCAACCATACTCAAAACTAGTATGGATTGAAGGTTTTCTCTACAATCGGCAAGATTCGATATTTGCATGTAAATTTGGCTTACTTCTACGGTAATAAAATAGCTTATCTCTCTAGAAGACACGAACTTGATTAAACGGCAGTATTTAAAGTAGTTGAAGATGGGGAAGTGTTTTCCAAATTACCACTATTTCTGTCTTATCCTTTTTTAAATCAGTAATTTCTATTGAAACAATCGATATGCTGGACAAAATTGCACCCGAAGCAGTTTCATCCATTAACTTTATACAACCTCGTGGATTTTCTTAAAAATGGAAAAAATTGAATTTCGTTCGAGTGCTCATTAAACATTATTTTTGGCGGAAAAAACCGTCAATCAAACTAAGGAAAATCTTGATAAATACAATGTGGACTCTGCACCATCGATTTCAATGGTAAAAAGTGTTTTACTGACTTTCGTTGTCGTCGCGCAAGTACAAATGCCGCTTAACGTTCTGGACAGCCAATTATGGTCAATACACCCGAAAATGTCGAAAAAATCCACGAAATGGTATTGACCGATCGAAAAGTAAAAGTGCTTGAGATTGTGGATGCCATTCGCATGTCATAAGGCAGTGTGGTTTCGATTTTACATGATCAGTTGGGTTTAAGAAAGCTGTTTGCAAGATGGGTGCCGCGTTTGCTTTTAATTGACCTTAATCGTGTGACAACTTCAAAGGATTGTTTGGGGATGTTTAACCGCAACTCGAATGAGTTTTTTCGGCGTTTTGTAACTGTGGATGAAACATTGAGCCATTACAACACTTCGGAGACCAAGCAGCAGTCGAAGCAATGGGTTTTTTCGAGAGAACCGGCTCCGAAAAAAGAAAAAGTGACTTTGTCCAGCAATAAGGTTAAGGCAACAGTTTTTTTTGGTATGCACGCGGAATAATCCAAATCGATTACCCTCAAAAGGGAGAAACAATAAACGGAGAATATTATGCCAACTTACGGGAACGATTAAACGAGGATTTAAAGAAAACGACCCCATATGGCCAAGAAACTAGTTCTTTTCCATCCAGATAATGCACCGGTGCAAACGTGTTTAGTTTGGTTTATGAATTGGTACCTCATCCGTCATATTCTGCGGGCTCGGTGGAAAGATATTCAGCTTCAACGATGAAATTATTAATCAAACAAATGCCTATTTTAAGGACCTAGAAAATTCTATTTTTTTGGAAGGGATACAAAAACTGGAGAAACGTTGGACTTAGAGTATTGAGCCTAAATGAAGAAAAAACGCTAGAGTTAAAAGTATACAACTTTTTATTAACTAAAGGCATACATATTTTTAATGCCAAACGTTTGGACATAATACGAGGGCAGATCAATAATTCCGTGAAATTTCCAACTTCCCTCGTAGTTAAATGAAATGCAGCACTGCTTCCATCAAGTACCATCTGTTAATAGACTACTGTCAAAGTTTGAGATAGTTCCGTCATTTAGTTGGTGTTTAACAGCTGTTACAACCTCGTGGATTTTGTTAAAAAAAACATTATTTTTGGCGGAAACCCATCAATCGACACAAAGAAAAGCTACGAGGGCGGTTCGGAAAGTTCTTAGCCTATCAATGAAAGAGAATAGCTAGTTTTTCAAAAATATTTTTATTTTTCAATATAATCTCCTGAAACTTCAATACGCCCAACGCTTATCTAGCAATTCTATCCCTTGATTAAAATAGTTTTCCTCAAGGTCTTCAAAATAGTGGTTTACAACTGTAATTGCATCTTCATTTGATGTAAAACGCTTGCTAGCAACGATTTTTTTTGATTTGGGAACAGGTAAAATTCACTGGGAGCTAAATCAGGAGAATAAGGTGGGTGGTCAAGCAACTTGTACTTTAATTCGTTGATTTTAGCCATTGTTAAAACACTCTTGTGCGCTGGTGCGTTGTCTTGATGAAAAATTATTTTTTTGTGTTGTAAGCCAGGACGTGTTTCTCGAATTTGTACATTTAATTGTACTAAAAGGCTGCAATAGTACTCTGATTTTATTGTTTTACCCTTTTGCAGATAGTCAATCAATAAAATACCTTTGAAGTCCCAAAAAACCGTTGCCATAACCTTACCAGCCGATTGAATTGTTTTTGCCTTCTTTGGGGCACTTCCTCCAGCTTCAGTCCATTGTTTGGATTGTTCTTTTGTCTCTGGAGTATAGTGGTGCATCCATGTCTCATCAACAGTTATGAAACGACGCTTAAAATCCATTTTATTTCGCTGAAAACGATCCAAACAAGCTTGAGAAATGTTCATTCTTATGCGTTTTTGGTCGACTGTTAACAAGTGCGGCACCCATCTTGCGGAAAGCTTTTTCATCTGTAGTTCTTCATGCAAAATTAAATGGACTCGATCATTTGAGATGCCCATGATATTAGCTATTTCACGCACTTTTATTCGTCGATCATTTAATACCATATCATGCACTTTGGCTACAATTTCTGTTGTTGTTGCTGTTTTTGGACGTCCACTACGTCGTTCATCTTTAATGCTTGTATGAACACGTTTAAATTCAGCAACCCAATTTTTTACTGTTGCATATGAAGGAACACTTTCACCTAACACATTCACCATATCATTATGAATTTCTTGTCTCGATAAACCTTTTTTATGTAAATATTTAATGACACCACGCATTTCTAATTTTTCCAATGTAAAAAAATCGCGGGTGCGTCATTTGTGAACACCTGTTTCTATATGAAGGAGTTGCCAGATCGAAACAAAATTTAACATGTGTTCATAGCAGAGATGGAAATTTCCAAAACACTTAACTTTTTTCTGTTTATACCGCGCTTTTTGTGCTAGGCTAAGAAGTTTCCTAGTAGATAAATACTACGGGGACTCTGCACCATCGATTTCAATGGTAAAAAATGTGGTTTACTGTCTTTCGTTGTGGTCGCACAAGTACAAATGCCGCGTAATGTTCTGGACGGCAAATTGAGGACCTGGAAAATTATATTTTTTGGAAGGGATACAAAAATTGCAGAAACGTTGGACTTAGAGTATTGAGCTTAAATGGGAATATGTTGAAAAATATTTTTTTTGCAAACAAAACTGTGTTTTTTTTCGAAAAGTCCCGGAATGATTGATATTCCTTCGTATTTACCCGATTTCATTAAGTAAACAAAACAAACTTCATTTAAGTCCAATGCTAAAAATGAGCCACCATCCTCTTAGGGACTCTTATTAGAAGGATAAAATGAAATGGTGCAATAAAAATTTTATTTTGTTTGTCAAGGTGTAATTTGGTCCCATATTCATATTAATGAATTAGACTTAAAGTCTTATGATTAATGCCTTACGATGACAGTTTACAGATTCTTTCCATCATGATTTTGACATTTATTAGGTGTCTGTTATGGAGCTGCAACTATAAAATCCAAGTTGTTTTAAACATTTCTGTCCCAATGACAACGTGTATATACAGTTGTGTTCATAAAAATAGCAGAGCCCTAACTAGAAAAACAAAGTAGTTTTTTTTTCAACAAATAAACATAGTTTTATTCATTTATTGAACTCAAATTATTTGTAAATTTTTACTTAAATTTTATACCAATTCATAGTTTAATTCATACCATTAAAACCAAAAAAAACACATATTTTAATCGAAATTACTTCAAAATTCGCTGTTCAAAAAAATAGGAGTATTAGCGCTGGGCTAAAAATTTGTAAGAAAAATGGAATATAGCCTCATTATTATATTATTAAAAGTGAAATACATTTAATATTTAGTAGAATAGCCTCTACTTTTTATGAACGCATGACATCTTCGAGGCATGGAGCCAATAAGGTCCTGACATCGTTTTAAGGAGATTTTCTGCCAGCCATCTTGCACTGTGGTCCAAAGATCTTCCGCATGTGATGGTCTCATGTCTGCAACATATTTCTTTACATGCCCCCAGGAGACTGAGCAGGCCAAAACATAACCTCAATTCCATTGATCCGAAACCACTCCTTTGCCAATTTACTGGTGTGTTTCGGGTCATTATCTTGTTGGAACACCCATTTAAGTGTCATATTCCAATCAGCATATGGTAGCATGACCTCATTCATTATTTCCACATACACTCGCTTATCCATAATGCCTTTTATAAGGTGAATTGGACCAACGCCGTAAAATGAAAAGCTTCCCCATATCATAACTTTTGCACCACCGTGCTAAACGGTTCTACGAGGGCGGTTCGAAAACTTCTTAGCCTAGCACAAAAAGCGCGGTATAAACAGAAAAAAGTTAACTGTTTTGAAAACTTCCATCTCTGCTATGAACACATGTTAAATTTTGTTTCGATCTGGCAACTCCTTCATATAGAAACAGGTGTTCACAAAAGACGCATCCGCGATTTTTTTACAATGGAAAAATTAGAAATGCGTGGTGTCATTAAATATTTACATAAAAAAGGTTTATCGGGACAAGAAATTCATAATGATATGGTGAATGTGTTAGGTGAAAGTGCTCCTTCATATGCAACAGTAAAAAAAAGCATTGAAGATGAACCACGTAGTGGATGTCCAAAAACAGCAACAACAACAGAAATTGTAGCCAAAGTGCATGATATGGTATTAAATGATCGACGAATAAAAGTGCGTGAAATAGCTAATATCATGGGCATCTCAAATGATCGAGTCCATTTAATTTTGCATGAAGAACTACAGATGAAAAAGCTTTCTGCAAGGTGGGTGCCGCACTTGTTAACAGTCGACCAAAAACGCATAAGAATGAACATTTCTCAAGCTTGTTTGGATCGTTTTCAGCAAAATAAAATGGATTTTAAGCTTCGTTTCATAACTGTTGATGAGACATGGATCCACCACTATACTCCAGAGACAAAAGAACAATCCAAACAATGGACTGAAGCTGGAGGAAGTGCCCCAAAGAAGGCAAAAACAATTCAATCGGCTGGTAAGGTTATGGCAACGGTTTTTTGGGACTTCAAAGGTATTTTATTGATTGACTATCTGCAAAAGGGTAAAACAATAAATTCAGAGTGCTATTGCAACCTTTTAGGTCAATTAAATGTACAAATTCGAGAAAAACGTCCTGGCTTACAATACGAAAAAATTATTTTTCATCAAGACAACGCACCAGCGCACAAGAGTGTTTTAACAATGGCTAAAATCAACGAATTAAAGTACGAGTTGCTTGACCACCCACCTTATTCTCCTGATTTAGCTCCCAGTGACTTTTACCTGTTCCCAAATCTAAAAAAAATCCTTGCTGGCAAACGTTTTACCTCAAATGAAGATGCAATTACAGTTGTAAACCACTATTTTGAAGACCTTGAGGAAAACTATTTTAATCAAGGGATAGAATTGCTAGATAAGCGTTGGACTAAGTGTATTGAAGTTTCAGGAGATTATATTGAAAAATAAAAATATTTTTGAAAAACTAACTATTCTCTTTCATTGATAGGCTAAGAACTTTCCGAACCGCCCTCGTATGCCCTTTATTCGGTGTTAGGCGGACGTCGGACATACTGCCACCAAATAAAACGATTTTACTCTCATCTGTCCACAGTACGTTTCTCCATTTTTCACTCGGCCAGTTAATATGCATTTTGGCGAACTTTAATCGTGGCGAACTTTAATCGTGGCATTTTGGCGAACTTTACGTACCGTTACTATCCGATGACGCTGAAGGGTCCCCTTTACTATACCGCACAATGCGGCGGTCATCCACATTCGATGTTTTTCGCTTTCGACCACGCATTTCGACCTTGTTTTTATATTTTAAAGCATTTGCGATTATTTGATCAGAGCAGCCTAAGATTGCTTTCATTTCTCTGTATGTTTTTCCTTGTTTTGCTAAGGTTTTGGATCAGGGTCCGAGTTTCCTCAGAGCAGTGTTTTCCACGACCCACTATTGAGCAAAAACACAATTTTTATTTTTTTTGGAAATATTCAATGAAAATGACTTAAAATCACTTCTTTATAAAAAGTAAGTATATTTTATTTAAGTAATTTAAATCAAGAGATCATGTATTGTTCGGAAATCAAGTTCACTCCTATTTTTTGATCGCTTCAAATCGAGGGATAATACAGAAATGAACGATTAACACTATGCACCATAATAGTTAGAATGAGCTTTTCTTTTGTGTTGTACTTCTTACGTACATCCCGTAGGTGGTACAACCACAGCAATTTTTACTTTTAAACATATTGGGTAATAGCACTCCTATTATTTTGAACACAGCTGTATATTCCATGTGCGAGTAGTAGAAGTTTTATTACTTTTTAAGGAATTATGTTGTTATACAATTTTTTATGGCACATTAATCTACGATTGTCTATTCGAACATTGTACATAGTACGCATGTACATGCCTATATACACTCGTATATATGTACATGTGTTCCAGTACATATCCATACACATGTAACGAAATGTCATGTAATGTTGACATAACCTCTCTGCATCTGTTTAATGGCCATAATGCCATTTCTCTATTTGTAGGGAAACACGGCGTACGTACACAGGCATACTTTTGGATATGCTGTAAACATACGGACATAATTTCTGTCCAGAAATGGGGGAAATTTATTACGTGTCTCCCACCTAATTTATGGCCCAAAAAGTGTACGGCTCCAGCGACAGCATCGAGAAATTCACATACACACATAGCGAGGTATGCCTTAGCCGTAAATTCAATTCAAGTCCGAAGTAGCCTCGACAGCATCGCCTTGGACGACATCTTGATTCCCTCTAGTTGTGAAGTTGATGGCGGCGTGGAAAAAAGCACCTTGCAAACTGTTGCCTGTGGATTTGTGTGTTAATAGGTGTCCTCGTTGTTCCCAATCCCATATGTATGTCCAATGATTAAGATTTAATTTTAGTTTTATTTGATATTTTTATTGGCTCATGTAGTGCATTTCAGTGTTGTGCGAAGTGGTGGCATGTTTCACAGTTCGAGTAGAAGGAGGTGTGAAAAAAAGAATTTTTGGTCTATTAAAATTAGTACCGAATTTATACCGTATTTGTTGAATAAGATCCGAACAGGAAAGAAATTTGTAGCTTTGTCCAAAACAAAGTCTGAATGTTTATTGTCGCATGTAGATGCAACAGACAAAAGAACATTAAAGACTACGCCAAACTCGCAATGTTAAATTAAATAAAAATAAACTTTGAATTTCGGTTCAAGTTAATTGCACGTATTTTATTGTCCGAGCGTTCGGTTTTCTTACATTGAAAGAAAAAGCCAGATTGTCAAAAAATTATAAAACGCCACTCGGTGGATTAGAATTTAATTAAACTGGCCAAAAGTACAATTTGTCATCACCTATTTCAAACAGTAAACATATTAAAACTAAGGCAGCCAAAATATTAGAACAAAATATTTATAAATGTGGGCGTGGTGTGTAGAAAAATCTGAATTTTTGTAAATTTGTATAAAAGGAAATTGCATTTCTCGCAAACTATAAGGTGATCCATCTAGAGGTATTTTTTTCAGAACAAAAAAAATATAAAAATTCAAATCAAGTGTGGAATCTTTATGGGTAATTTGAAAGGACATTTTATGGCATTTATTTTTTGAAAATAGTTTCCTTTGAATATTGGCAGCCACTACGCCTCAGGGTTTTCATTCTGAGGGTCCATTTTTTGACGACTCGTTCGAGCATTTCGACCAGTATGGCTTTAATGACACGAGTAATGTTGGCCTCCAAAACCTGAATCGTAACTGGTTTGTCAGCATAGACTTTGGACTTTACGTAACCCCAAAGAAAAATGTCTAAAAATGATATATCACTCGATCTAGACGGCCAACTCACCTGTCCAAAACGTGAATTTAGCAGCTTTCGAAATGACCTCTTAATAGATCCTATGTTTTAGCATATGTATGGCAAGTGGCACCGCCCTGTTGAAACCAAGTGTCGTCAAGACTACGGGCTTCAATTTCAGGTAGCATAAAGATCGATATCATGGCGCAATAGCGAGCACCATTCACGGTTACGTTACGTCCATCATCATTTTTGGAAAAATATGCACCGATGATTCCACCAGCTTATAAAACGCACCAAACCGTGATCTTCTCTGGGTATAATGGCACCTCTTGAACCTCTTCTTGTTGCTCTTCAGCCCAAATGCGGCAATTTTGTTAATTGACTTTGCCGTTGAGCCAGAAATGGGCCTCATCACTGAACAAAATGTTGGTCGAAAACAGGGGATCTTCCCGTTTCTGACCGAAGGTAATCATTTTTAAAAAATAAATGCCATAATACGAGTATGTCCTTTCAAATTACCAATAAAGATTCGACACTTGATTTGATTTTTTTTTATATTTTTAGTTCTGAAAAAGTTCCTCTAGATGAATCACCCTATACTACCGAATTTTGACCGTGTAGGAAAATGTTTGTTTGTTAAATAGGATCCGAACAGAAAACGTGCAATTTTAGGTTTGCCCAAGAAGAAGTCTAAAAGAAGCATAAATTAGGACTGCGACATCGATGTTTTATAAATATCGATGTTTTCCAAATAACTTCGATTACTTTTAACATCGATGTTTTACCGACATCGATGTATTGTATCGATGTTTGCATATTTGAAAAGTCCAGTGTCTAGACTACATGAAAATCCCCTGGAGGCATGGCAACAGCGATATGTACCTAAAAACTCAGCGTTGATGAAGACGCTATAAAATATTCATCAATTATGGCCACTTCTGTCCCCTCTGAGAGAGTGTTGTCGGCTGCTGGAAAATTTGCTTCAAGCAGAAGAAGCTCTATCACAGGAGAGAAGCTCCAAAAAATTCTATTTTTACAAACTGTCAACTCAATGTTTTGGAACCTTGAACAATAATCTTTTATAAATTTTGTTTTAGCAATATAAGTACATAAATAAAATAACTCTAGTATTAATCAAGTTTTATAATATTTTCGCCTTTATATCATCGAGAAGGGTAACTTATTTGTTGATAACATCAACAAAAACCAACATCCGTAAAAACATCGATGTTTACGAAAAATAATCTTCAACAAAATTTAATTTATTTTTTTTAACAGTATAAATTAAAAAACTCCTGTATTACTATTTCTTTCGTATTTTTTGGCCTTAATATCATCAAATAGGGTGATTTATTTGCTGATAACACATATTTAAAAGTGAATATCAGCAAAAAGAAAATTTCCTTAAAAACATTGATGTTTTCGAACTTCGATGTTCTTTACCGATGTTTTATCGACATCAATGCCTTTGTTTTAAGAGCATGAATGTTTATTGTTGCACGTTGATGCAACAAACAAAAGAACATAAAACGGGGGTGACATTAAAGAAAGTCAAACTCGGAAAGTTAAATTAAAAAAAAATTAACTTTGAATACTAGTGCAAGTAAATTATACTTATTTTATTGTCCGAGCTGTCGGTAAACACACAGTCAAAGGAAAAAATAGGTTTTCAAAAACACAAAATTTAATCTACCTTCAACAATGGTTTTTAATCAAAATTTATTTTTCTGTTCCTTTTGTAATAGTTGGTCCAACTAAAACGCACGATGTTAATTGTAAATGAAACCAAAAATTTTCAGAGAATTATCTTAGTATTTTATATTATTCGTATGATAAAAGGATGAATGGAAATTATGTGTAAAAACAAAATATCGGCCAAATGTTCGCCACGGCTTCGGTGGCATCACTTAATCCGATGGTCTACTTAGTAGGGACATAAATACTGTTACAACATTGAACACACCCATTTCAATAGTAGAACTGAACATACCCAGTTAATGTCATATGGGTTTTGAAAGCTAACCTCAATAGCGTTAGTCTGTAACGAGATTTTAAAATTGTTTCAACTTTCATCATGGAGTGGTCAGATAATGAAAACCGTATCGCTGTAATGTGAAATGACAAAAAGCGATATTTTCAAAACGCTCCGGCCACTAGGGGCATGCCGCATGTTCGTCTACTAATGCTTAAAACTGTTTGAGGAGACTGGAGATGTAAAAGACCGCCACCGGTCGAGCCGCCCACGCTTTGTTCGAACACCGCATGTCATCAAAGCCGTTAAATCAAGAATTCACAGAAATCCGCTCCGAAAACAGAAAATCATGGCCCGTGAGATGAATATCAAGCAAAAGTCCATGAGTCGAATCATTAAAAGACTTGGGACTTGGGGCTTTCAAACGACGTACCGGACATTTATTGACTGCAGCTTTAAAATTAAATAGGATCGAAAATGCAAACGTCGTTTGGTGAAGCACGCTCATAACTTGCACAGAAAAATTTTGTTCACCGATGAAAAAAATTTTACCATTCAGGAAAAATTTAACAAGCAAAATGATTGAGTGTATGCGCGATCATCTAAGGAAGCATCTGAACTGATCCCAAAGGTGGAAAAGGGTCATCACCCAGTTTCAGTCACGGTTTGGTGGGGTGTCTCTTACGATGGGGTCACTGACCTGCATTTCTGCGAACAAGGATTCAAAACATCGGCTAAAGTTTACCAAGAAACCGTTTTGGAAGCTGTTGTGAAGCCTTTTAACAATTCGCTGTTCCAAAACCAGCCATGGACTTTCCACCCATAAGGCTAAAACGTCTCAGGCCTGGCTTCGAAACAATTTGCCAGCGTTCATTTTCTCTGAAGAATTGCCCTCAGGCAGTCCAGATTTAAACCCATTGGATTACAAATTGTGGACGGTTTTAGAGGACAAGGTTTGTCACAAAAGATACCCCAACATTGGATCTCTTAAGACTGCTTTGGTTCGAGCTGTGGTCAATTTTCCAATGGACGAGGTTCGTGCAGCTATTGACGATTGGCCAGTGCGAATTAAGGCGTGTGTAAAGGCAAAAAGCGGACATTTCGAATAAGTAGATTCTTTTTGGATACAATATACATCAATAAATATATTAAAAAATATTTGGTCCAAAAACATTCAGTACTTTTTATTTTACAGCATAAAACGTGTGTAACAGTATTTTTGCCCCTTCTAAGTATATATTTCTGGCCTAATAATTAAAATGCGAATATTTATCATCAGAAATGGTTTTATTGTTTTCCAAAGTTTTCTCCAGCATCATTTATACACTTTTGCATGCGCTCAACCCAATTGTCGAAGTACTTTTTCCACTTCGATTGAGACACCTCCAAAACATGGTTTTTGAACGCTTCAACACCATCTCCTAGCGGCGAAAATCGTTGACCACGCAATTTTTTCTTGATGTGCGGATATAAAAAAATGATAGGATGCCAAGTCAGGGCTGTAAGGCGGATGACCCATCAATTCGGCTATTTGGGAGGTCAAAAAGGCGCTGCCGATGTGTGCCGATGTGTGAGAGCTTTCATTGTCATGGTGCACAATGATTCGTCTTCTCTTGTTCGTTTTTCGAATTTCTCCGAAGAATTCAGGCAAAAAAATTATGGTGTACCACTCAGAATTGACCGTCCTATGTTGCTCAAGCGGAACAGGCGACCATTTGCTTCGATGTGCTTCTTCCACGAAAACAACTTTCGTTGGATTCGGCTCGTCTTCGAAGACCCACACGGTCGATTGCTGTAGGCATAGATACATGATTCGTCACCTGTGACGATCTTATAAACGCCTTTTGAAGCACCGCGATCGTATTTTTTCAAAATTTCTTTGTACCAATCGACAAGAGCCTTTTTTCGAGCGATTGGCAAATTTCTACGTCCATGATTATTTGTATTTTTTGTCCTTTTTTACAGCCAGGTGTTCATGCAATATCGAATGCGTGCTGGTGGAAGAAATGCCCAAGGATGCCTCTACCTCACGGTATGTCACATGACGATCTTGCGTTATCAATTCACGCACGGCATCAATGTTCTCTGGCACAACGGCCGTTTTTGGACGACCTACACGTCTTTGAGCGAGCGTCGGCCACGATTGAATTCGTTAAACCAGTTTTTCACAGTGTTATAGGATGGTGCTTCATCGCCATACAAAGATTTAAGTTCATCGTTGCACTTTTGTCGTGATAATCCACGTCGTAAGTTGTGGAAAATTATCGCACGAAAATGTTCACGAGTTAATTCCATTTTTTTTTTGCCAAATTGATTTTTTCAAGTCGCTGTAAACAAAACAAATGATGGTCGTACGTCGAAACGTTCTGAGTAGGTTTATGCTAAAAAAAAATGTCAAACTTTCCAATGGAAATGTCAGATGGCGCCAGGCAACACTTATTGCTGCCTAGGCAAGAAATATATATGTGACAGCGCATAGAGAAAGGGACCTAAGGGTAATATATCAATTTTCATTTTATTTCTTTTTTTGATGTGGACAACATCTGAGCATCGAATGAGACCGTGCCCCAAAAATGTTCCCTCCCCGAGATATGCGCGTTTTATGAAAGTGAAGTCGACGACTCTAAGCGCAAATAGAAAGGGACCTTATCTTAAAAATGGCTCTACTGAACAAAACTTTTCACTTTTTTTGATGTGGACAACATCTGAGCTTCGAATGAGACCGATCCCATGCCCCAAAAGTGTTCCCTCCCCGAGATATGCGCGTTTTATGAAAGTGAAGTCGACGATTCTAAACGCAAATAAAAAGGGACCTAATCGTAAAAATGGCTCTCCTGAACAGAACTGGTTTTTAACCTTAGGTCCCTTTCTATTTTGCGCGTCACATATACGAGGGCGGTTCGGAAACTTCTTAGCCTAGCACAAAAAGCGCGGTATAAACAGAAAAAAGTTAAGTGTTTTGGAAACTTCCATCTCTGCTATGAACACATGTTAAATTTTGTTTCGATCTGGCAACTCCTTCATATAGAAACAGGTGTTCACAAAAGACGCATCCGCGATTTTTTTACAATGGAAAAATTAGAAATGCGTGGTGTCATTAAATATTTACATAAAAAAGGTTTATCGGGACAAGAAATTCATAATGATATGGTGAATGTGTTAGGTGAAAGTGCTCCTTTATATGCAACAGTAAAAAATTGGGTTGCTGAATTAAAACGTGGTCGTACAAGCATTGAAGATGAACAACCTAGTGGACGTCCAAAAACAGCAACAACAACAGAAATTGTAGCCAAAGTGCATGATATGGTATTAAATGATCGACGAATAAAAGTGCGTGAAATAGCTAATATCATGGGCATCTCAAATGATCGAGTCCATTTAATTTTTTATTGAAGAACTACAGATGAAAGCTTTCTGCAAGATGGGTGCCGCACTTGTTAACAGTCGACCAAAAATGCATAAAAATGAACATTTCTCAAGCTTGTTTGGATCGTTTTCAGCGAAATAAAATGGATTTTAAGCGTCGTTTCATAACTGTTGATGAGACATGGATCCGCCACTATTTGCCAGAGACAAAAGAACAATCCAAACAATGGACTGAAGCAGGAGGAAGTGCCCCAAAGAAGGCAAAAACAATTCAATCGGCTGGTAAGGTTATGGCAACGGTTTTTTGGGACTTCAAAGGTATTTTATTGATTGACTATCTGCAAAAGGGTAAAATAATAAATTCAAAGTACTATTGCAACCTTTTAGATCAATTAAATGTACAAATTCGACAAAAACGTCCTGGCTTACAACACAAAAAAATAATTGTTCATCAAGACAACGCACCAGCGCACAAGAGTGTTTTAACAATGGCCAAAATCAACGAATTAAAGTACGAGTTGCTTGACCACCCACCTTATTCTCCTGATTTAGCTCCCAGTGACTTTTACCTGTTCCCAAATCAAAAAAAAAATTCCTTGCTGGCAAGCGTTTTACCTCAAATGAAGACGCAATTACAGTCGTAAACCACTATTTTGAAGACCTTGAGGAAAACTATTTTAATCAAGGGATAGAATTGCTAGATAAGCGTTGGACTAAGTGTATTGAAGTTTCAGGAGATTATATTGAAAAATAAAAATATTTTTGAAAAACTAACTATTCTCTTTCATTGATAGGCTAAGAACTTTCCGAACCGCCCTCGTATAACCCTCGTATTATTATGCTCTGAAATATCGAAAATACAAATATACGTAACAAATAGAGCTTCGCCACTCTAAAAATAAAATATTTTATACGATATTTTATGAAGTTGCCAGAGATTTTTAATATGAGAGTTCTTTTAATATGAGAGTTCCTCTAATTTGTATCAAAATACAAATTTTGTATGTAATCTTTAGAAAAGAAGGCCAATATTTGCTGCATAACTTTTTAAGTTAAAACTCAAGATTTGTAAAACATAAAATTGTCACTATTTTTAAGTGAGCTGATGGAAGAAAGTATTATAAGTAAATGGGGTTTTTCCTCTATTTTGTATGAAAATACCAATTTTGTATGTAATCTTTAGAAAAAGGGCCAAAATTTGCTGCTTTACTTTTCAAGTTTAAACTCAAGGTTTGTTAAACATAAAAATTGTCACTAATTTTAAGTGAGTTGATGGCAGAAAGAAATACAAAAACTGAAATTTAGACTGTTACTTTTCAAAGTAATGTTAAGTACCTTTTTAAGTTAAAACTCAAGACTTGTAAAACATAAAAATTGTCACTATTTTTAAGTGAGCTGATGGTAAAAAAAATATAAAAACAAAAAAATATCATGCTACTTTTCAAAGTAATGTAAAGTACCATGTAGTCATGCCAGCCAAAACTTAAACGGACCAGGCCCTGCAAAATAAGAGCAACAGATTCCAGGCTCGTAACTAAAACGTAGGAGACATGTTAATTTCTAAACTAACTTTCCTCCACCTAGAACCTGAAATGAAAAACTTTCTTTACTGAAACCCAATTGTCTCTATGATAAATCTTGAGTGCAAGACTACTGCCACAAAAAAAACCCCAAACTTATCATCTAAGAACGATGATGATGATGATGTTGATTGTAGCGCTACACACCCTGCTCTGGATAGTGGCTAATAAATGACATGATGCTGTTTGATTTGCCAGCCTCCTTTACGGCACCCCGGCAATGCATTAAATTTCTAAATGACATTTTTTATATTCGCCCATTTTTTATTAAATCACCTGTCGTTATTTTTTCACCGGCAAATAAAGCAAAATTATTTTGTACCACTTTGCATAATTAATGACTTAATAACTTGGTGAACTAAAAACACACTTTTTCTTTTCACAAGACCAAACTCACTAGCATGCAGTGGCCCAGAGCACCAGACCAGATCAGATCAGACCAGGCCCGAATGTCGCAGACGAACGAACCCAACCCACCAGCCAGCAACATGGCTGCGAACAAATACCAAAAACCGTATCAACTTATCAAATCACCGCAACACTTACGAATAAATTGCAAGCGAACAACAAAGCAGCAGAGGCTGAGGAGTCGCAGTCGCAATGGCTTTGGCTGTCGCACCGACAGTTGCAACAGAACCATTACGGACACTTTATGTGGCGGAGAACACTTTAAGACAATTTTCAACTAATTACGCCTGCAAGTAAGTGGCGGCTCTGGGTTTTTTTTTGCCGGCCACCATCGACAGCATCGCCATCACCACAGACACCTTCTGTGGGCTGACGGTGGCAGAAAGACAGACAATCGGACAGAGCAAACGGACATGGAGAGGAACATCAACTCCAACACTCCACCACCAACACCGATGAAGGAGTCCACGAGGAAGACGTGGTATGAACAAAAAATACTGAATTTGATTAATTGTTGGCAACTCAATGCAAATGCAATGCAACTCAAGTTGCAGCGAGGTGTCTGTTTGCTGCGGCCAGTGTACGTATCTGGCAGTCAAGCGGCATTACCTGCAAAATGCATACAAACATTAAAAGATAAGCTCTGCAAAGTTCCCCTCCTTGCCACCATTACAACGTTCATGCCGCACTTGCAACAATCTGCTGGTGGTAGATGTGCAGACGAGGCAAAAAAACAAAGGAAAAATCTTGAACTAGCTGCGTTTGTCGTTATGTCAGTGGCTAAATGAATGGCTAACTTTGGCACGCGTATAATGTGTATGATAAGTGTACATATTCTGTCCGAGATGATGACGCTGCTGATGGTGACGATGACGATGATGCGTTGATGATGTCATGTTATGTTGCAAGTCGCACAAGAGATGCTATGAAAGGGGGGCCAGTGTTAAACCCAGCAACGAATTTGGGAGGGCATTCGGTTTGTATTGAGTTACAGTAAATAATAAATAACACCGAACGACTCTTGCAGATGAAGGGCTTTTAAGTCCAGGTTTTTTTTTGGGGAATTTTGTGATTGGAAATTTGGTTGATAACTATGAATTATACCGAACTTATCCAATTTCCACAATATCCCATTTAGGAACAAGGTGTAACTTCTCTCATATCAGTAAGCTGTGCACGATATCATTTATATACTCACTGACCGGGACCTCTAATTATTTTAAAGGGTGTCCTAAGAAGAGCGCAATTTTTAAATTTTAAATAAAACACAGATATTTAAGAAAAAATCGTGAAACTTTATTATATCGTAAAGTAGACAGAATGAGGTTATGTATGGAACAATATATCGTGCAGATGGCCGCCGCGACTTTGCTGGCATGCACGCGATCTTTTAATGAAATTTTCAATGACCGTTTTGCATGAATGCTGCGGTATTTCATTAATGCAGCGTCCAATTTCGTCTTTTAAGGCTTGAGTCGTCGTCGGCTTATTCGCGTAAACCATCGACTTCAAAAAACCCCAAAGAAAAAAAATCTAATGGTGTTAAATCGCACGATCTAGACGGCCAATTCTGATATCCAAAACGCGAAATAACACGACCGGGAAATGACTGATGCAGCAATTGAATTGTTTCTCTGGCTGTATGACATGTGGCGCCGTCTTGTTGGAACCACATGCCCTCCACATTCATTTCTTCAATTCTAGGCAAGAAAAAACTGGTTATCATTTCACGATACCAAACACCATTGACTGTTTGCGCTTGACCTGCCTCATTTTCATAAAAAAAAGGTCCAATGATTCCTCCAGCCCAAAAACCGCACCACACAGTGACACGTTGAGGATGCATTTGCTTCTCGTGAATCACTCGAGGATTTTCCGCACCCCAAATGCGACAATTCTGCCTATTGACGAAGCCATAAAGATGAAAATGGGTCTAGTCACTGAAGATGATTTTATCGGCAAAATCAGCATTTTCATGTTGTCTCTCCAATACCCAATTAACGAACTCCCTTCGCTGTCCATGGTCAGCTGGCTTCAGTTCCTGAGTCAATTGAATTTTGTATGCATGAAGATGCAAATCTTTCGTCAAAATTCGCTGCAAAGTGGATTTGGAGACACCAATTTGCTGAGCTCGGTGTCGAATTGAGGTGGATGGAATTTGAGCGACATCATCACGTACAGCTGCAACATTTTCGGTCGATCGACCTGGTCGATGGCGCGTTGTTGTCTTTACATCACTAACAGACCCAGTTTCGGCAAATTTATCCATTAATCTCTTTACAGTTGACTCTTTTGGAGCATTATTGTGACCCCAAATTGATCGCAATTTGCGAACTGTAGCCGCAAAACTTTCACCATTTTGGTAAAACAATTTCACAATGAGAATGCGTTGTTCATTCGTGTAGCGCTCCATTTTTACTAACCTCGTACCTTCTACTAACAAACAATAACAATTGTTCAAATGTCAAACAATGACACTTCGAATGTTGCCAGATTTAAAAATTGCGTTCTTCTTGGGACACCCTTTACAAGGGGTTGCTATTTATATTTCGGGTCCTGAAAATACTGACGTTTTGTCATTTGCGGGTGAATTGTTTTGTTTACAGTATTCATCTCAGTCAAAAAAGGGAACTATCTCGTAAACATTTTCGTGCGATGATTATTTACGATTTTCGACATGGGTTATCGAGACAAGAGTGTTTAAATCAACTTGTTTCGACTTTTGGCAATGAAGCACCATCAAAAACCACTGTTAATCGCTGGTACCAAGAGTTCAGTCTCGAACGCCGTTCGCTTTAGGATGAATTTCGTGAAGGACATCCCACTTCGGTCACTTTGCCAGAAACAATCGATGCTGTAGGTGAACTGATTAAGCAAGACCGACATGTGACAATCCGTGAGATTGAGGTATCCTAGGGCATTAGTATGACAGGCAACAATAAGATATGTCTTGCTCATTTGGTCGTGAACAAAATTTGTTCTCGTACGATCCCACATAATTTGACGAATGCTCAAAAAAAAGGCTCGTATGGATTGGTGCAGAGATGTTGAAAAAGTATAACTGCGGTAGCTCAAAGGCAGTGTATAACATTGTCACAGGTGACGAATCATGGATCTATGCATATGAACACGAAACAAAATAGCAATCGACCGTATGGGTCTTTCGAGACGAGTCAAATCCAACAAAAGTTGTTGGTGGAAGAAGTACATCGAAGCAAATGATTGCGTTTTTTTCGGTAGAACCGGCCATGTTGCCACAGTGCCTTTAGTGGAAAGACGGTCAATTCTGAGTGGTATACAACCATCTGTTTGCCAACAGTGTTCGAAGAAATGAGGAAAGATAAAAAGAGAAGACGGATCATTTTGCATCAAGACAATGCGAGCTCTCACACATCAGCTGAAACGATGAGTTATTTGACCACTTAAGATGTCGAACTGATGTACCATCCACCGTACAGTCCAGATTTGGCACACAATGACTTTTTCTTATTCCCTAGCATCAAGAAAAAGATGCGTTGTCAACGATTTTCATCGCCCGAAGCAGCGGTTGAAGCGTTTAAAAATCATGTTTTGGAGGTGTCTCAATCGAAGAGGAAAAAGTGCTTCGAAAATTTGTTTGAGCGCATGCAAAAGGGTATGAATCTTAAAAGAGAATATTTTGAAAAACAATAAAACCATTTCCAATGATAAAGTATTGTGTTTTTATTGCCGGACCCGATATATAAATAGGAAGCTTTAACATTTGAAGAATCGTTTTTATTCATCTGATGTTTATACAGTCAAACCTGTATAAGTGGGATCGGGAGGGACCAACTGTTTATTCCCACTTAAAGAGGTTTCCCACTAAAACAGTTTCCCACTTATCCAGGTAATTTAAGTTTTTTCCAACCTAAAGAGGCTAAGCATGCTTACCTTTTTAGCAAAAGACAATTTTTGTGAGATATATTCTTAAATTATATTTATTGGATGTAACAACAGTAATAAAAACCATTGCCAATATCTATGCCCCAAAAAAGAAAACCAAAAAACCATTGCCAATATCTAGACCCCTCCATCCTAAGATGGCAGGTGAAAAAAAAATACATAGAACGGAGTCATTCAATCGAATATGAGCCAAATTATTGAAAATGACGATTCAAAATTGGACTTGTGGCATTTTAGAGTAAGCTATTTTTTCATTAAGTAAATTAGGGCGTATTCATAAAATCCGCCAGGAAAATTGTCAAATCATCAAAATATAAGTTGCCAAAAGTTTTTGATATCGCCATAACTGGCGAGAAATTGCCCAAACTGACAACCCTGCGTCGCACTCCGCAGGAACTTCCATATTAAAAAGCAAAAACAAGAGAGCATAGAGACACAAAAGATAAAAATCTTACTTTTGAAAGTGCAGCATGAAAAGGGAAATCCCACTCATCGAGGTAACGGTGTGCAAATTTCCACTTAGGAGTAAATTCTAAAAAATCAAGTCCCACTTAAAAAGGTTCAAACTCCTGCTTAAAGGTGTTCATTTTAATTTCTTTGTTCGAAGTGGATAGGGACCGCCAAAACTGTCCCACTTATAGATTGTTTACACTAATGCAAGTCCTACTTATCCAGGTTCGACTGTATTTGTTTTTCACTGTATTGCCTAAAAATTTTGTGGGTCTTTGATCAAGAATATATGAAATAAAATAAAAAATTATTTTTAATAATATGACTCCGAACAGCTAAGGTTGATGCACTGCGCCGAAAATACAATGATTTTTTAATTGGTTAAATTTTTCATAGTAAATGTTTGATAACAAAGGCAAAATAACGTTATATAAGGTCAAATGTACATACAAAATAGTTGAGTTAACATTATTTATGGTTGGTGTTTTCAAGAGAGAGGCAGACACTTGTGAGACATAAACGAAAATTTAGAAATCATTCGGCTCTGTTGTATCGAAGTTTTTGATCTGCTTTCTGTTAGACGAAGTTCAGAATTAAGTTACACGCAGTTGAAACGATTGCGACTGTCTGACCCCCCCCCCCCCCCCACTCTTTTTCCTTTCTTCCTCTGCTCTGAACGTTTTTAATTGTGTGAAAGATCATAAGACAATTTGTCTCGCTCTTTTAAAAAATCACCACCAAATGCAAATGCTTTAACAATTTCATTGTTAAATTGAACATGTACTCGTATTGTTTCAATAAATTAACTATGAAATTTTAATATTAACAATTTTCATGGTTAAAAGCAATGCATTGTTAAAACAACAATAATTATTTTAAAATTAACAATTTTCAGGCTTAAAAAATTCAATCATAAAATGAGAGGGGGAAATGCCATGTTATATCAACTATTATTATTGTTAAATATCAGTCAACAACAAAATGTTCAAATTAACCTTCTATAACCTTCAAATCATGTTCATTTATGGTTAAGTTAACCTTATATAAGGTTATTTTTCTTCTCAGTGTTTGGATGGCCTCAAATGCAAAGCTTCCTGAAAGACACCTTCATTATGTTGGTCCATGAGTGTAGGTAGCTTTGATTATATCATCACCACATAGACATCATCTTGTATTGACCCACTCTAAACTAATATTAAACGTTAAAGCTATAAACTTAAGAGACCGAAGAATGGTGATCTTAATAAGTTTTAGCTACGGATCAAATTCAGGGTCAAGGAGAGATATAATAGTGCTTTTGAAAATCCTAGTCATTCGAATACTTCGAAAAATTGATTTATCAAAAAGATATGTTTCTCCGTTCTAGAAGATGACTAGCTTACAGAACTAGTTTTGGAACATAGCCTTTGGGATTCTTTTTAAAGGGGTTTTGCGTGATCTTTAGAGAAACGGGTATAAAACACACTTACAATAAATCGACTGTGTATTCCACAGTGAATAAGTTCTGGATCGTTTTCTTTAACTAAAGTCTCATAGCCCTACCACTACCCAAAACGTTTACTGGGTTATGTTGCCTGTACCTAGAGCCTACACACTGCTTATCTTTATAAAGAATTTAAACAAAGCAGCAAAAAATATGAGAAATTTCCAACATTTGCCGAACAAATGAAGATGGCAAGCACGTTAAGGATGCTGTTCTGCGGAACTGAAAACGAGCACACGCACAAAAGACCATATTGGGGACATATCAGACGTATCGATGATTAATTCATATTCGTACGCACTCAACTGTATGTGCTGCTGCAGCTCCAATCAGGAAGGAGTTCTTTTCGAACACACGAAATGCGAGAAATTCTTCAGGATCGCCATCATTTCGAACGCTGAGAGGCACAAACATTCGCCTTAACCGTCGTACTCGGTTCGGCGCATTACGGGAAGACGGTAAAAATTAAACAAGGAACGGTCGGCATTGGGTGAACTGGCGACCAACGTAGACATGGGAGAATGTGTGTTCTGAAGTAAACTGTGCTGCATTGCTGGACATCGTGTGGCTGGCTGGCTTGCCGGTTATGAGTTGTTGCCTCTTTGAGTTCAGGCCGTGCGTGTTTAGAACACCAGCAAGACTCATTAGCACCAGCAAGACTCGTTCGTATGCAACTCAACTCAAAATCCAGTGGTTTGGTTATTGGGATGGTTGATAGTTTATGTTGAGGAAGCCGCAGCCAAAGAATTAATGTAAAAAGGAGAGCACATATTAGTTGCGTTCTGTTAATGGATTAAGGTCACTGCTCAATTGGTTTTGATTTGCAGAAAAGAAACGAGCCAGGATTGCCAAGTAATTAGAATGTGCGATTCCGATGATTTTTTGGCATAGCTCTTCGACATGGATTACACCGCAAGTGACACTAGAGCCTTGGAATATTGGAATTTTCTCGAGACCTCTCTCTTTTTCTGTAATAGGGGCTATGTGAAAATATAAACCGACAATTTCCATGCAATTTCCACATAGTACGAGGGCGGTTCGGAAACTTCTTAGCACAAAAAGCGCGGTATAAACAGAAAAAAGTTAAGTGTTTTGGAAACTTCCATCTCTGCTATGAACACATGTTAAATTTTGTTTCGAGCTGGCAACTCCTTCATATAGAAACAGGTGTTCACAAAAGACGCATCCGCGATTTTTTTACAATGGAAAAATTAGAAATGCGTGGTGTCATTAAATATTTACTTAAAAAAGGTTTATCGGGACAAGAAATTCATAATGATATGGTGAATGTGTTAGGTGAAAGTGCTCCTTCATATGCAACAGTAAAAAATTGGGTTGCTGAATTTAAACGTGGTCGTACAAGCATTGAAGATGAACCACGTAGTGGACGTCCAAAAACAGCAACAACAACAGAAATTGTAGCCAAAGTGCATGATATGGTATTAAACGATCGACGAATAAAAGTGCGTGAAATAGCTAATATCATGGGCATCTCAAATGATCGAGTCCATTTAATTTAGCATGAAGAACTACAGATGAAAAAGCTTTTTGCACGATGGGTGCCGCACTTGTTAACAGTCGACCAAAAACGCATAAGAATGAACATTTCTCAAGCTTGTTTGGATCGTTTTCAGCGAAATAAAATGGATTTTAAGCGTCGTTTCATAACTGTTGATGAGACATGGATCCACCACTATACTCCAGAGACAAAAGAACAATCCAAACAATGGACTGAAGCTGGAGGAAGTGCCCCACAGAAGGCAAAAACAATTCAATCGGCTGGTAAGGTTATGGCAACAGTTTTTTGGGACTTCAAAGGTATTTTATTGATTGACTATCTGCAAAAGGGTAAAACAATAAATTCAGAGTACTATTGCAACCTTTTAGATCAATTAAATGTACAAATTAGAGAAAAACGTCCTGGCTTACAACACAAAAAAATAATTCTTCATCAAGACAACGCACCAGCGCACAAGAGTGTTTTAACAATGGCTAAAATCAACGAATTAAAGTACGAGTTGCTTGACCACCCACCTTATTCTCCTGATTTAGCTCCCAGTGACTTTTACCTGTTCCCAAATCTAATAAAATTCCTTGCTGGCAAGCGTTTTACCTTAAATGAAGATGCAATTACAGTTGTAAACCACTATTTTGAAGACCTTGAGGAAAACTATTTTAATCAAGGGATAGAATTGCTAGATAAGCGTTGGACTAAGTGTATTGAAGTTTCAGGAGATTATATTGAAAAATAAAAATATTTTTGAAAAACTAACTATTCTCTTTCATTGATAGGCTAAGAACTTTCCGAACCGCCCTCGTATATGTGACAGCGCATAGAGAAAGGGACCTAAGGGTAAAAAATCAATTTTCACTTTTTTTTTGATGTGGACAACATCTGAGCATCGAATGAGATCGGTCCCATGCCCCAAAAGTGTTCCCTTCCAGAGATATGCGCGTTTTATGAAAGTGATGGTACACCAAAAATACACTTATTTAAGTCTTTAAAATGGCTCTCCTGAACAAAACTGGTTTTTACCCTTAGGTCCCTTTCTATTTTGCGCGTCACATATCGCGTTTATCATGAATCCTAATAAAAATCTAACTCTTTCGCGTTTGGCAACTCTGAAGAAGATGCAACTGACTTTCCTTGACTCACATATTTCTCGCCACAGCAAACGATCGAAAAAAAGAAAGAACCCCGGTGGCTTTGGTGGATGCATCATATGTTTGTCGTTGGTGTCATTTATAAACCCAAAAATGATACATTACTTAGCTAATGGAGCATTTTAATTATGACACGGAGATGCAACTACCGGTATTCGTACGGAGTACGAAATACGGTTCCAGTTCCGCACAGTTAAATAACCGTTTTTTTTTGCGCTGCTGCTGCAGCACTGGCATATGAAGCGGTTTTATATGAGCTCTGGGTGTTGGGGCTGCTGCTGGTGCTGTGACGTTGCTTGGCATTAAAAAGACAGATTATTTTGTGGCACTGCCACACAAAACTGTTGCACATGCATAAATATAGAGTGAGGGATATTCAAAAGTGTTTCTGGTTGAAGGCATACGAGTATTTGCTTAAGTCGAATTGCCGGCAGGCTGGTTGTTGGCACTCGGACAGACTGCAGATTGTCACTTGAACGAGGCAAGGGGCAAGTTGCTGGCTTCAAACATCCTTTCGTTTAACAGCTGTCGATTTGTTGAACTCTGTTCCACCAGTACCAGCATCCTTTGTGGACTATTCCCTGGAAATCACTCACAGAGAAAGAATATATGAAATGTATTGACCCTTTTGTCCACGCTTTTCTTAGGGTTTTGTTGCTTTAATTGACCATTAATTGTTCAGTGGTCTGTTTGTTGGTGGGCATTGTTCGGCGCTGCCGCATTCGGGTGAAATCAATACCACCACAACGGAGCATCATAACTGCCTGTCTTGGTTGTTATGCTATATGGGGGTGTTTTGCACCTTTAGCCTTCTCGGCCATAGTGCAGGCTTCCAAGTGCATGTGTCGCGTTCCTGTTACGAGGATCTGCTGAAGATGATATTTGATATTTTCGTCTGACCATTTTATTTGTGTCCATCCGTCCGTCCGTCCATCCATCCATGCGTGAGTGCGTCCATTTGTTCATACCTTGTGTTCTGTGTCCAGTTCAATGTTCGTTGGCCGTGTTAAAGGTGTTGTGTATGTGACATTTACGGATACGTTATGTTGTTGTAGCTGCTGTGCACCCATGTTGTTGTTGTTGTTGCTGACCTGACGTTGCTGTTTTTATTGTTTTGGTTTTAATTTCCCCTGTCGTTTCTTTAATGCGGGCGCATGCGCATGCGTCTGACATCAGGTCAGCAATTTTGAAAGGAACAGATTTTTTTCTGCCTTGTTTTCGTTAAATCCTTTCACCTGTAATCTGATCAAAATACTTGGCTTTTTTTATGCCTTCCAGTGCAGGCAGTACAAGGAATTGAAAAGTCATGTGACATTGTTGTAGGCTGCACGTCATGCAAAGGCGACTACGAACGAACGAGTACGTGAAAGTAGCATCATTTGCAGCAACCAGTAAAGCGGTCTTACTTAAATGGCCATTTGTTTATTTTGAGAGGCTAAGAATACTCATATGTTGCTGAGATTTAAGCTGGGGTTTCCTCGAGGTAAAAGTTCTGGACGGAAGGGATTCCGTTAATTTTTTTTATTTTATGTAAAAATAAATAAATAATCATTGTTTATACAACGTTTTTTAACCCTTTCGCACCTATTGGGTCATATGTGTCCCACTGAATGTTCATAGAGCTCTTTAATCTACAATTTTCACTTTAAATGGAGGTCCCATTGGAGGTTTTACGAGTTTCATAACGGAAGAAAAAACTTTTTATAGGTTGGTGTTGATGTCACCTGTGTTTGAGTATGAGGCTGCGTCGTAAACAGGATTCATTTCTTGAATTTTTTGTCCACCCAGCAGAAGGTCTTATTGCGGAAGAACGTCAAACTGTGGTCTTCCAATGCTGCTCACTTACCAATCTACACGCAGAAAAAAAGTATGGTTGTGGTGACAATATTCGAAGAGGATAATACTATTATTGGGTATATGGTTGTGCTACAACAATTTTATGATCCTCACAACAATATTATGATTCAAATACAACCATACTATGATCCTAACAACAATAGTATGATTCACACATACCTTAGTATGTCACACACTTAACCATACTATGATCCCCACAACCATAGTATGATCCTAACAACCATAGTATGTTTCATAGTATGATCCTCACAACCAAAGTATGATTCACACGCAACCATGTTATGATCCCATAGTATGATCACACACAATTATACTATGATCTCCAATATAATTTATTAGAATTTGTTTAAGTTGTCGACAATAGATTTGAATTATGAAAATTATTTAAAAAAAAACATTAAATTCAAAAAAATAGGAGTGATTTATTTTACAGTAGAAAAAATAAGTTTAAATAAACGTACGCGTTTTTATTAAAAAATTGTCAGTTAAACAAAGCCAAAGCAGCTTGTTTAAAAAATTTTAATTTCAATAAAAAAGTAATATTATTGCATTAGATCCGTACCAATAACAGTTGTTCTTAAAAGCATATTTAAATGAAGAGAAATTACAATTATACAGTATGATTGCCTTAATCATATTATAGTTAACATAAAACTCAAACACACAATACTTTTGTCGCACCAACCATATCTATATTGTTGCTACAACCATATTTTCATTTTTAAATATGGCAATAATACTATTGTAACATTTCTACAATATTAATGTTGCAGCATTTATACTATTGTCAAAACTAAATTCAGTTAACAATGCTATGGTTGCGACGAACATACTTAAATTGCGGAGAACATACTTTTATTGCCGTGACCATGTAGTAACCATGTTTTTTCTCTGCGTGTAGGGAACTTCGAGACGTCGGTGCACAGGTTGCCAGAAAATAAAATTGAAAAGCGCACTTAATCTGTCTGTCACTAAATGTCAACTTTCTTTGTTCAAGTAGCGTTTCGCACCATTTCATAAATAGTTTTACAATTTTTGTCTTTTGTTCTTATGCTTAAAATTAATTCATAAAAATGGATAAAAATACATGTAGAAAAAAGATACGTGTTTTAAGTATTTGCTCGCATGTTAGAGACTGATTGGACTTATATGTCCTAACCCCCAATCTCATTCAGGACTGATGGGACACCCACACAATATCTTCCCAAGCAAGGGACACGCAGGAAAGAATTTTGTTATAGTGAAAATACATGCCTCTATTAGATTTACCCATTATAATCTCTTAAAATTCATTATATGTGACGCGAAAAATAGAAAGGGATCTAAGGGTAAAAACAAATTTTGTCCAGGAGAGCCATTTTAAAGATTTAAATATATGTAGTTTTGGTGTACCATCACTTTCATAAAACGCGCATATCTCTGGGAGGGAACACTTTTGGGTCATGGGATCGGTCTCATTCGATGCTCAGATGTTGTCCACATCAAAAAAAATGTTTTTTTACCCCTAGGTTCCTTTTTCTATGCGCAGTCACATATGTATCCCGTACCGAAAGGGTTAAACGTCCACCTTTTTGTGCTGATTTTTGTTACCCCTAAAACAAAAGGGTATAGAACCCACGTTTAAAACATGGATGGATTCTGAATCTCTATCAAATGTCATTGAGTGCTGACCTCCATTCTCCAAGCCATCTATCGTTGTCGTCAAGGTTCAGGCTGCAAATATAAATCGATCTCGAAGAAACTTTACACATTCTTCAGGTATGGACAAATTGGCCAATATCAGTTTGTGCTTAAATACAATACAAAGACCTTTTCTGATTTCAGAGCCCGCAGCTTTGAAAGCCACATACTGCACAAGAGTTTGATCAATCTTGCATAGAACAGTTTGAGAGAATAGTATTCAGCTCTAATAAAATAGGACATCAGTTACAAGTGGCTTGTTGTCAATTTATTTGAGAGAGCAAACATACCTATTGAAAATATATTTTTTTGCAGATTATATAGTTTTTTATGGAGATATATTAAGGCCAGTTATGATTTACAGAAACGTGTCAAAATTGTCTACCATCTCAAGTCAACGAATTTATGGTCGTCACTCTAATGCCAGAACAGTACTCAGTAACACGATTAGGAACATAGTCTCCCGTTTTTAGAAAACAGAGATCAGTGTCAGAGTACCAGGGTACGAGGGCTGCTGTATATATATTTCTCGACTAATAATGAAAACGTCAATATTTATCATCATCAAAGATGGTTTTATTGTTTTTCAAAGTATTTCCAGCATGATTTATACACTTTTGAATGCGCTCAAACCAATTGTCGAAGCACTTTTCCACTCCGATTGAGACACCTCCAAAACATGGTTTTTGAACGCTTCAACAGCATCTTCTGGAGACGAAAATCGTTGACCACGCATTTTTTCTTGAAGTGCGGGAATAAAAAGAAGTCATTGGGTGCCAAGTCAGGGCTGTACGGCGGATGACCCATCAATTCGACGTTTTGGCCGGTCAAAAGGCGCTGGTTTGAGCCGATGTGTGAGAGCGCGCATTGTCATGGTTCACAATGATTCGTCTTCTCTTGCTCGTTTTTCGAATTTCTTCGAAGACAAACAAATTGTGGTGTACCACTCACAATTGACCGTCCTACGTTGTTGAAGCGGAACAGTCGCCACATGGCCAGTTTTGCTGAAGAAACAGGCGACCATTTGCTTCGAAGTTATTTTTTCATGAACAACTTTCGTTGGATTGGCTCGTCTTCGAATACCCACACGGTCGATTGCTGTTTTGTTTCGGGCTCATACGCATAGATCCATGATTCGTCACCTGTGACGATCTTATAACGTCTTTTGAAGCACCGCGATAGTATTTTTTCAAAATTTCTTTGCAACAATCAACACGATCCTTTTTTGAAGCGATTGTGCGGGATCCAACGAGAACAAACCTTTTTTACGGCCAGGTGTTCATGCAATATCGAATGTGTGCTGGTGGAAGAAATGCTCAAGAATGCCTCTATCTCACGGTATGTCACATGACGATCTTGCATTATCAGTTTACGCCGTTTTTGGACGACCTTTACGACCTTCGTCTTTGAGCGATCGTCGGCCACGATTGAATTCAAAAAACTATTTTTTTACAGTGCTATAGGATGGTGCTTCATCGCAAAGATTTAAGTTCATCGATGCACTCTTGTCATGAAAATCCACGTCGAAAGTTGTGGAAAATTATAGCACGAAAATGTTCACGAGTTAATTTTATTTTTTTTTGCCAAATTGATTTTTTCAAGTCACTGTAAACAACACAAATGATGGTCGTACGTCAAAACGTTCTGAGTACGTTTATGCTAAAAAAAAAGGTCAAACTTTCAAATGGAAATGTCAGATGGCCCTAGGCAACACCATGTGTCGAAATATATATAGCAACCCTTGTATTCAAACAAAATACTTAGTAGGGACATAAATACTGTTACAACATTGAACACACCCATTTCAAAAGTAAAACTGAACATACCCCGTTAATGTCATATGGGTTTTGAAAGCTAACCTCAATAGCGTTAGTCTGTAACGGGATTTTAAAATTGTTTCAACTTTCATCATGGAGTGTTCAGATAATGAGAACCGTATCGCTGTAATAGCGCTTTTCAAGTATGAAATAAAAAAAGGCTATATTTTCAAAACGCTCTAGCCACTAGGAATTAGCCGCATGTTCGTCTACCGATGCATAAAACTGTTTGAGGAGACTGGAGATGTAAGAGACCGCCACCGCTCAGGCCGCCCACGCTCTGTTCGAGCACCGCATGTCATCAAAGCCTTTAAATCAAGAATTAACAGAAATCCGCTCCGAAGACAGAAAATCATGGCCCATGAGATGACTATCATGCAAGAGTCCATGAGTCGAATCATTAAAAAAGACTTGTTACTTGGGGCTTTCAAACGACGACATTTATTGAGTGCAGCTTTATAAAAAAACTAGGATTGAAAAATGCAAACGTCTTTTGGTGAAGCACGTTGATAACTTGCATAGAAAAGTTTTGTTTACCGATAAAAAAATTTTACCGTTCAGGAAAAATTTAACAATCAAAATGATAAGAGTGTATGCGCGGTCTTCTAAGGAAGCATCTGAACTGATCCCAAGGGTGTAAAAGGGTCATCACCCAGCTTCAGTCATGGTTTGGTGGGGTGTCTCTTACGATGGGGTCGCTGACCTGCATTTCTGCGAACAAGGAGTCAAAACATCGGCCAAAGTTTACCAAAAAACCGTTTTGGAAGCTGTTGTGAACAGTTCCCTTAACAATTCCCTGTTCCAAAACCAGCCCCGGACATTCGATGAGGATTCTGCGCCGGCCCATAAGGCTAAAACGTCCCAGGCCTGGCTTTGAAACAATTTGCCAGCGTTCATTTCCTCTGACGAATGGCCCTCAGGCAGTCCAGATTTGAACCCATTGGACTACAAATTGTGGACGTTTTTAGAGGACAAGGTTTGTCACAAAAGATACCCCAACATTGGATCTCTTAAGATTGCTTTGGTTCGAGCTGTGGCCAATTTTCCAATTTACGAGGTTCGTGCAGCTATTGACGATTGGCCAGTGCGACTTAAGGCGTGTGTAAAGGCAAAAGGTGGACATTTCGAATAAGTAGATTCTTTTTGGATACAATATACGAGGGCGACCGCAAAACTAACTAGTCTGGCACATTTTCTGTTTTACTAGCAACTTTTTTTGTTTTTGTTTTTTAAAAGCAATCTTTTATAAGCCATCTTTCCATTCCGAAATATTTAATGATTATTTTCTTTGTTACAGTTGATTGAAGTAAACAAGTTTTATAATTTTTGAAAAATGGAAAATAAAGAGTTTCGTGCGGTAATTAAACACTTTTATGTGGAAGGTTATACGCCACAATTAATCAAAGATGAATTGGATTCTGTTCATGGTGATAATGCACCATCATACTCCACCGTGAAATCCTGGGTTCAACAATTTAAAATGGGTCGTTCAACTACGGAAGATGAACAACGCTCTGGAAGACCGAAAACTGCTAATACTATTGAAAACATTAGAAAAATATTTAATGAAGTGACTAAAGATAGACGAATAAAGCTCAGAGAACTTGCTGATATTGTGAAAATACACGAAAAACAAGTTTGGCGTATTTTACAAGATGAACTCCACATGAAAAAGCTATCCGCAAGATGGGTGCCGCGTTTGTTGACTTTGTCCCAAAAAATCGTTCGTTGGATCAATTCCGAGGAGCTTTTTGCGGTTTATCAGCGTAATCCAATAGAGTTCTTGCGCCGATTCATAACTGTTGATGAAACATGGATCCATCACTACATCCCAGAATGCAAAGAACAGTCAAAGCAATGGAGAAGCTGGTAAAAGTGGTCCCAAAAAGGCGAAAACTGTTAAGTCAGCAGGAAAAGTAATGGCCACAGTATTTTGGGATGCAAGGGGTATAATATTTATTGGTTATCTTGAGAAAGGAAAAGCTATAAATAGTGAATTTTATTGTGCATTATTGGATCGGTTGAGTGAAGAAATCAAGATAAAACGACCGCATTTAGAAGAAAAAAAAATTCTTTTTCATCAAGATAATGCTCCTTCACACACTGCATTTTTAACTCAACAAAAACTGGCCGAATTACGATTTGAAATTGCTCTGCATCCACCATATAGTCCAGATTTAGCTCCAAATGATTATTTCTTGTTTCCAAATTTAAAAAAAAATTCTCGGTGACAAAAAATTTTCGTCCAAAGCGAGGTTATTGCTGAAACTGAGGCATATTTTGAAGGTCTTGAAAAATCTTATTTTTCGGATGGAATTAAAAAACTTGAAAAACGTTTGATGAAGTGTATTGAGTTGGAAGGAGATTATGTTGAAAAATAAATAATAATAATTCCAAAAAAAACGGTTCTTTTTATGTTAGGCCAGTTACTTTTGCGGTCGCCCGAGTACATCAATAAATATATTAAAAAATATTTGTTCCAATAACATTCAGTACTTTTTATTTTACAGCATAAAACGTGTGTAACAGTATTTATGTCCCTACTAAGTAGATACAGCCATGGTAGTGAACACACGTCAGCAATATTGCAAATGAATAAAGTAGAACATTTCTTAGACCGATCGGGCCAGGCCTACTTCCTCTTAGGCGGTCGTGGCACTGCCCACAAAACCTTGAACTAAAAATGACCATTTATCATAAACTGTTGATGCTGTTGGCACTGATGTTGGAATGGATTGAAACACATCTTGCTGGAAAAGAGATCGTGGCACCGATTTCAAAAAATCGTATTAACGGCCGAAGAAATAGACTGATGTTGGTCCTCTTAAAATATCGCAATTATGGCCGAAGTAATAGGCGGTTATAAAATGTTAAAAGAATGAAATCAATGACAAAAAAATTATTATAGACTTATATTGAAAATATGGACCATCGGATAGAGATATGTTACCGAAGTCGTGGCGAGCATTTGGCCGATATTTTATTTCACACATAATTTTCATAGATACTTTTATCATAACACAAAATAGTCGTGGCGAGCATTTGGCCGATATTTTGTTTCACACATAATTGTCATAGATCCTTTTATCAGAATACAAAATATTAAAATAATTCTCTGAAAACTTTTTGTTTTATTAACAATTAACATCGTGCGTTTTAGTTGGGCGGCCCTTATAATTCAAAGAGAAAAATAATTAATGGACCACCCGGTATTGGCGTTCCCCGGCCTGTATCGCTGTGCCCTTAAGCGCAGTAAGGGTTATGTCTCGTTATGGAGTTACTGAGCAACCGATTGATGAGACATGTTGATCATCAGAGTAAACGCGGCTCCTTGTTAAGAGGGAACTTATGTATGCATTCAATTGTTGAGGAGAACTTTCAGCCTAGCCTTATGGGCGGTGCGGTGCAATCTTTGCTCCAAAGAATTTAACACTAAATGCTGATTTTAGTTTTAGTTGCAATAAACAATTTCTATATTTGTTTTTCACTCATAGGAAACCTCGTTAGAATGTTCCCATACACACAGTGTAAGCATTTTCCGCAAACCTTCACTTGTCAGCGTCGTAGCATGCCACAGATTTACCTAAAACCACCATAATTTACCTTTTTTGACTGGGCCATTATTTAATAATGAAACATGTTGTGACAAAATATTTTTTGCTCTCCCCCCCCATTAAAGCTGGACGTTTGGACCAAATTATTAACTGACAATTTGGCAGATAATAATTTTCATATTTTCCACTCTAAATTATGTTTTAAGGGCCTAAACTCGTTAGCATGATTTGAGGTTCTCCACCACCACGCAACCTCCTCCTGCCGCTCTGGCAAGCCTTCTGGTGTGTAGCTGATTTGCGTGGTTTCTTTCTTTTGGCCACAAACGTTAATGAAGATTTTAAGCAAACATACCTTTAATCGCAAGCCAAATACAAAATCTGCAAGCATTTTTTCATGGCAACGAGCGAAGAAAAAACAGAAACTGGTAACTTGTCGTGATGGCCGATATTACGAGTATTGATGGATTTAGGGCGATTATAAGATTGTTGTCGTCATATTGCCAAAGTTGCCAATAACCCCGCCGCAAAAAAAAAACTAACGAAACATAGATACAATAGCGCAACAATAGCTGCCTGCCAAACTGATCACAGAAGTTGCGCAATCTTGTTGGATTTCAGGCGGATGTTGTTGCTGTCGCTGGTGTATCGGGAACAAGCCGATACTATTGCTTTGCAATCATTGGAAGTTCGGTTTGAAAATTGAGCTGTCATGTTTGTTTGCCGTTAATCATCTTGAGATAGTTGAGAGCACCCTACAGTAGGCATTTAGTGGCAGAAGGTTCATAAGTTATGCAGAAACTAGTAAAAAAAACTTGCCAGGTGTGCAATTTCAATAACGTCCAACCTTGGCCCATAAAACTTTCTCGTGCTAGGTTTCATCAAGATTGAATGTAAAATAAGATGCGGCTGGCTCACTTAAAATCGGATGAACATATATGTGGGAGCTGTATCTAAGTCTGAAATGATTTTCTTCAATTTTAATAGTGACCGTCCTTGGTCCAAAGAACTTACTTTCGACAAATTTCAAAAAAATCGGACAACAATTGCGACCTGTAGTCTTAGACTTCGTTTGCTAGAATCAGCAGGTTATTATACGAGTACGTCGATCAAATATTTTTGGTAGTTACAAACATTTGCCATGAAACTAACTTAAAATACCCTGTTCCACACAATGGTGTAGGGTATAAAAACATCGCATAAGAGATCTGAAAGCATTTCCATTCAAACAGGATGCTTTTAGACCAAAATACTTTCTCATTTCTCAATGTAATAGAAATCCTTTGGGTTATTTTAATATACACTGCCGCTCATATGAATAGGTTTAAGTTTTTGAAACATTATATGTTGGCTTTCTCAATTTGTGTTATATGCACACAATTTTGCGAGATTATACAGGGTGCGGCAAAAGTCGCGAAGATATTTGAAAATTTAATAACTTTTGTAATGTAATTATTTTCCCCCTTTTTCTTTTTAAGACTTGTAATATAAATCTGGGAGATAAATCATGGAAAGTTACAATGTGATCCAATGAGCCCAAATCATAGAATTTTATTTTGAACATCATCGATCAATAATACAAACTCAACGAGCCTATCGTCGTCATTTTAAGGTGCGGAATTCACCCTCCAAATCAATGATTCGACGCTTAGTGACGCGATTTAGGGAACAAGGCTCAGTGAGGGATCTTCCACGAAGCGGAAGACCACGTTCTGTAATTAATGTAGAAAATATTCAATGCGTTCAAGAGAGTATTGAGGAGAATCCTGAAACATCAAATCGAAGGCGCTCTGCTGCAAATGTCTGACAGGGGTTTACGCAGAATTTTCATGAGAAATTTACATCTTTTTCCATACAAGGTGCAGTTAGTGCAACACTTAAAGCCAGGAGATCCCCACTTCGCTTCCAAGAATTGGTCGAGAACATAATGAATTCATTTAAGAATTGGTCAGAGAACAATAATTGTCCAGAGAACATAATGAATTCATTCATTATATGATAATAAACGAAGAAGCCCATTTCCACTTAAATGGTTTTGTAAAAAAACAGAACTGCAGAATATGGGCTACTGAGGACCTAAGGGGGCTTCATCAGCGACAATTACATCCAATTAAATGTATACTATGGTGCGCAATTACGTCCTAAAGAATTTTTGGACCATTCTTCTTCGAAGATAACAATGGCAATGGTGTAACTGTAAATAGCGAGCGATACCGAGATATGCCCCAAAATTTGTTAAGGCCAGCTCTTTCTGACCATCCAGAGATGTGGTTCCAACAATATGGGGGCCACTGCACACACTGCTCGAACCACTATGCACCTCCTAAGGGAGATTTTTGGTGAACGTGTAATTTTCAAAAATTCAGCATTCAATTAGCTTGGCCGTTCGTCGGATTTAACAGCACCTGATTATTTCCATTGGGAATATTTAAAAGAGAGGGTGTATATCAATAAACCCAGAACCCTTGAACAGCTGAAGGAGAATATTCGGGCCAAAATAAGAGCGTTGTAGCCAGATACTCAGATTCTTGTCGTGGAAAATGCTCTTGAAAGAGCTGAAATGGTGGTCACTTACGTGACGTAATCTTTCACACATAAATTTAAAAAAATCCACAGATGCTATATTTTATTATTTTGTAAGAAAAATAAATTTAAATTAAAAATTAAATAAATTACGATTGTTTTTAAACCCTTCGTGACTTATGCCGCACCCTGTATATGTACGAGTATTTTTTTTCCATATATTTGTTGTTCACAGATAACGCCTCAGTTCTGTTAAACTTTAGTTTTTTTTATCTTTTCAGTATTGTTTGCCATTTAAGCATGGAGACTTCACCGCTGGTGGAATCATCGGTCCATATTGTTTGAGAAATGATGATGGCCGGAATCTAACCGTGAATGGTGCTTGCTATCGCTCCATGATATCGGACATTTTGCTACCTGAAATCGAAGCCCGTAATCTTGACAACATTCGGTTTCAAGAGGACGGTACCGCTTGCCATACAGCTGCTCAAACAATGGATCTAGTGAGAGGTCATTTCAAGAGTAGCTAATTTCTAGTTTTGGACAGGTGAGTTGGTCGCCTAGATCGTGTGATCTTACACGTTTTGACTTGTTTTTTAGGGGCTACAGTTACAATTCGGGTTTTGGAAGCCAACACTACGGCCATTGGTCAAACAACTCCTCCAAACCTGGGCCCTCAAAAAACACCCAGAGGCGAAGTTGCGGCCAATATTTGAAGGAAATTATATTAAAAAAATAAATGGCATAAATGTTGATTTGATTTTTTTTTTATTTTTTTTTTATTTTTAAAAAAATTCCTCTACGAGGTCGGTTCGGAAAGTTCTTAGCCTATCAATGAAAGAGAATAGTTAGTTTTTCAAAAATATTTTTATTTTTCAATATAATCTCCTGAAACTTCAATACACTTAGTCCAACGCTTATCTAGCAATTCTATCCCTTTATTAAAATAGTTTTTTCCTCAAGGTCTTCAAAATTGTGGTTTACAACTGTAATTGCATCTTCATTTGAGGTAAAACGCTTGCCAGCAAGGAATTTTTTTAGATTTGGGAACAGGTAAAAGTCACTGGGAGCTAAATCAGGAGAATAAGGTGGGTGGTCAAGCAACTCGTACTTTAATTCGTTGATTTTAGCCACTGTTAAAAAATTATTTTTTGGTGTTGTAAGCCAGGACGTTTTTCTCGAATTTGTACATTTAATTGATCTAAAAGGTTGAATTTGTTTATTGTTTTATTTATTGTTTTACCCTTTTGCAGATAGTCAATCAATAAAATACCTTTGAAGTCCCAAAAAACCGTTGCCCTAACCTTACCAGCCGATTGAATTGTTTTTGCCTTCTTTGGGCCACTTCCTCCAGCTTCAGTCCATTGTTTGGATTGTTCTTTTGTCTCTGGAGTATAGTGGTGGATCCATGTCTCATCAACAGTTATGAAACGACGCTTAAAATCCATTTTATTTCGCTGAAAACGATCCAAACAAGCTTGAGAAATGTTCATTCTTATGCGTTTTTGGTCGACTGTTAACAAGTGCGGCACCCATCTTGCAGAAAGCTTTTTCATCTGTAGTTCTTCATGCAAAATTAAATGGACTCGATCATTTGAGATGCCCATGATATAAGCTATTTCACTCAATTTTATTCGTCGATCATTTAATACCATATCATGCACTTTGGCTACAATTTCTGTTGTTGTTGCTGTTTTTGGACGTTCACTACGTGGTTCATCTTCAATGCTTGTAAGACCACGTTTAAATTCAGAAACCCAACCTTTTACTGTTGCATATGAAGGAGCACTTTCAGCTAACACATTCACCATATCATTTTGAATTTCTTGTCCCGATAAACCTTTTTTATGTAAATATTTAATGACACCACGCATTTCTAATTTTTCCATTGTAAAAAAATCGCGGATGCGTCTTTTGTGAACACCTGTTTCTATATGAAGGAGTTGCCAGATCGAAACAAAATTTAACATGTGTTCATGTTAAATTTTGGAAGTTTCCAAAACACTTAACTTTTTTCTGTTTATACCGCGCTTTTTGTGATTGGCTATGAAGTTTCCGAACTGCCCTCGTATTGTATGTATTTCCAATAAAAAGTAGAGTCCCTTCCAGTCGACTGAGACCGCACAAAGACTCAGTTTCGTTTTTCTTTTGAATCTCACTAGGTTGACTTAGTTTGCGTTTAATTTTTGTGTAATTTTTTTTGGCTTTTGTTTTTTTTTTTGCTTTTAAGAGGATCTACACGATGTGGGCCATGGGTGATTGTTTGAGGGCTGCAAGTGTTTTTTTTTCTTCGTTGTAGTTTCTTCTGATATTTTCAATTGTTAGAAACAAAAGCTATGGTTTTTGTGAGTTTGTATTTGTATGCCAAACATAATTGTTGGCTCTGCTGTCTACTTATTACAATAGCTTCTGCTTAATAGAAGATTTTGATTTAAAATTCATATTTCTTGACAAGTTTTAAATGTAAAATACAGGTTGAAAGCAATGGAGTCGTGGTTGTGATTGTGCAATACTTACAAAATTGGATGCACGCAGAGAAAAAACATGGTTACTACATGGTCACGGCAATAATAATGTTCAAATTTAAAAATGAAAATATGGTTATAGCAACAATATAAATATGGTTGGTGCGACAAAAGTATTGTGTTTTGCGTTTTATGTTAACAATAATATGATTACGGCAATCATACTGTATGATTGTAATTTTTCTTCATTTAAATATGCTTTTTAGAACAAATGTTATTGGTACGGATCTAATGCAATAATAGTACTTTTTTTTATCGAAATTAAATTTTTTTAAACAAGCTGCAAAAACGCTTACGTTTATTTAAACTTATTCTTTCTATTTTGAAATAAATCAGTCCTATTATTTTGAATTTAATGTATTTTTGAATGATTTTCATAATTCAAATCTATTGTTGACAACTTAAACCAATTCTAATAATTAATATTGGGGATCAAATCTATTGTCGACAACTTAAACAAATTCGAATAAATTACATTGGGGATCGTAGTATAATTGTGTGTGATCATACTATGGTTTCGGGACCATAACATGGTTGTGTGTGAATCATACTATGGTTCTGAGGATCATACTATGGTTGTATGTGAAACATACTATGGTTGTGAGGATCATACTATGGTTGTGGAGATTATAGTATGGTTGAGTGTGAATCATACTATGGTTGTGGGGACATAGTATGGTTGCGTGTGAATATACTATGGTTGTGAGCATCATACTATGGTTGTATTTGAATCATACTATTGTTGTGAGGATCATAGTATTGTTGTACCACAATTATATACCCAACAATAGTATTATCCTCTTCGAATATTGTCACCACAACCATACTTTTTTTCTGCGTGTGTATAACCTAAAGCTGCAGGTTTCTTTGCTGGAGGTTATTTAAATGAATAGAAAAATCAAAGGGTAAAGGATATTTTGAAGTAATTTGGAAATATGTACCTGGTCACTTGCAAATGGTTTTTTGTTTGCATAAGCTTAACCCAAGGATAGGTGTTTACATCTAAAGTGACAGAAACATGTTGCTGTTCAGTTGAACTTCTATACTTAACCTACATATATACAATATCTTACAATACGATATCTCTGAAATACTCCCAAAATCCCATAACGGCAGACATTCCCTTACTGTATGTCAGCAAAAAAAGAGACAGTCAAATCACAATGAATGCTAAATATCATTTACCTCGTTTTATGGGCGTTTTACAAAACACCCTCCAAAAAGTTATTGAAACTTTTGGAAATCTTTTCAATTTTTTACCGAGAAAACCACAGAGACAAATTGACAAATTATTAAATACTCGTACAAACAAACAAACAATAATGCAAAACAGCCACAATAAATGATGATATGCAGACAGGCAGTCAGATAGACGGGCGAACGGTCGGTCGGACGGACAGACGTGCGGATGGGCGGACAGACAGATACAAATTTCATAATTGTATAGTCCGGGTGAGGTGAAGGCGCACCTCAATAAGGCGATTTACTTGACTTGTTGTCATAATAACCGACGGCGACGACGACGACGATGACAACAGCAAAGAATCATCAAAACATTTTCTCATGAATAAAACATGAACGAACGTAGCCTTTTTTTAATTTCCCATAATTTTAACTTTGGGAGGAAGACGATTTGGAGGAAAACGCAAACAAAAAACGAATTATTTTATATAAAAAAGGTAAACAAACACAAGGAATGTTTCATGCTCTAAAAAAGCGTGAAATGATTGTCGCTCGGGTGTATAATCGATGGTGATATGAGACATTACATACTTCATAAGCTCATACAGACAGAACGACACATACGAGGGAGGTTTAATAATGCTGAAAAGAATAAAGTGACTAACTACTCGTCGTTAATTGAGTTTGTCTTTATAAATGTTGTTTAGTTAGTTTCAGTGGGAAGGAAGCAAAATTCAGTCGGTTGACTAGTGACAGTTCCTTTTTTAAACCTGGTTAAAAGGGGCGTGTCTAGATATTACAGTTTCCGCCATTAAGTCAATCTTACATTAATATTAATAACCACACGGGTTTACTATTAACGACAAGTTATCGTGCGAACTCGTAACACATATGACTGAGCTGAAATGTCTTAAAAAGTCATGAAACGGGTTTAGTTGAAACATACGAAGAGTCTAAAGAGACTTTTTACATGTTTTGCCCGAATCAAATGATATATGGGTAGATCCTGTGTTAAGGACGCTGCATTCGCACGCATTTCTGTTATCGGGTTTTCCAATAGGGACATAACAATTTCGTATCTTTATGTCAACGCGCCCCTAAAAAATTTTTTATGATCTTTCAGTGTCAAAACGTTAGTCGAAGTCAACATTTTTATGGTGGTAAAGTTCACTTACGAGCAACGTTTGGAAATCATTAAATATGACTACCGAAATTCTGAGTCGGTGGTCGCAACTTTGAGAGCGCTGTGGTCGCAACTTTAAGAGCGCTTTCTCCAATTATTGGCCGAAATAATCTTTCTTGAAGCGATGTAAATATCGAAACTGTAAGTGTATGACTACCAAAATTCTGAGTCGGTGGTCGCAACTTTGAGAGCGCTCAATCCAATTTTCGGCCCTAATAATCGTCACACCCAACAGACTGTGTATGCTATAGTGGATAAAAGCGGAGCCAAATTTTGAGTCTGTGGTCGCAACTTTAAGAGCGCTTACTCCAATTTACGGCCGAAATAATCTTTCATAAAGCGACATAAATATCGAAACCGTAAGTGTATGACTAATGAAATTCTGAGTCGGTGGTCGCAACTTTGAGAGCGCTCACTCCAATTTTCGGCCCTAATAATCGTCACACCCAACATACTGTGTATGCTATAGTGGATAAAAGCGGAGCCAAATTTTGAGTCTGTGGTCGCAACTTTAAGAGCGCTTACTCCAATTTACGGCCGAAATAATCTTTCTTGAAGCGACATAAATATCGAAACCGTAAGTGTATGACTAATGAAATTCTGAGTCGGTGTCGCAACTTTGAGAGCGCTTACTGCAATTTCGGCCCTAATAATCGCCACACCAAACAGACTGTGTATGCAATAGAGGATAAAAGTGGAGCCAAATTTTGAGTCTGTGGTCGCAACTTTAAGAGCGTTTACTCCAATTTTCGGCCGAAATAATCTTTCTTGAAGCGACGTAAATATCGAAACCGTAAGTGTATGACTACCGAAATTCTGAGTCGGTTGTCGCAACTTTGAGAGCGCTTACTGCAATTTCGGCCCTAATAATCGCCACACCCAACAGACTGTGTATGTAATAGAGGATAATAGTGGAGCCAAATTTTGAGTCTGTGGTCGCAACTTTAAGAGCGCTTACTTCAATTTTCGGCCGAAATAATCTTTCTTGAAGCGACGTAAATATCGAAACCGTAAGTGTATGACTACCGAAATTCTGAGTCGGTGGTCGCAACTTTGAGAGCGCTTACTGCAATTTCGGCCCTAATAATCGTCACACCCAACAGGCTGTGTATGCTATAGTGGTTAAAATTGGAGCCAAATTTTGAGCGCTTACTCCAATTTTCGGCCGAAATAATCTTTCTTGAAGCGACATAAATATCGAAACCGTAAGTATATCGGCTCAAAATGCGCTAATCAGTCGGCTACACGTCGTTCTCAGGAATTTATTACGAGTATCTCTCAAACCACAATGTGGCGTATTTTGCGAAAAAAGGTCTTGGCCTTCATCCTCATAAGATCAAACTGATTCAAGAACTAATGCCATTTGATCATTTGAATTGCCTAATTTTCTCCGATGGCATATTTGCACGAAAATCCAGAATTTCATCGAAAAATCATTTCTGCCTGAGTGGTTTTGTCCATAAACAAAATATGCGTTATTGGACACCTACAGACCCACAACCCACATGTGCTTCGAGAGACAGAATTGCAGCCGCAAAAAATTACTGTGAGTTGTGGTTTTGATGCCACAGATGTGTTTGGGCCGTATTTTGTCGTCGATGAAACGGTCAATGGAGAACGCTATCGTGCCATGTTTAAAAATAATTTTTAACCCAAAGGAGCCTAAAACGTGACAAATTCCCTTATACGATACTTATTATCTTCAAATTAATTATTAAATTATTATTTGATGTACCTTAAACAAACGAATGATGCAAAAGTTCTTCTTTTTTGGGCTACTTTCTCAAACAATTATCAGAATTGAGTCCAGAATCAATCACTTGAAAAATGTTGTACTGTGTAAGGCAAAAGGTATAAAGTCAACTTGGTTACAACAACACGGATTTTTGTTAGTTAAATCCTTTTTGTACCCCCCACACAAATGACCCTGTTCAGTGCAAATAGAGAAATAAAGAGACAGAAATTAAAGAATTTCCATTCTTACCGTCTACTAAACCGGAACTAAAAATATATGTCGCAGAGGCAATCAAAATATCGTAATCTATATGAAAAGGGTGGTCCAACCATAGTGCACGATGTTAATTGTGAGTCAAACCTTAACGTCAAGTTTTTTGCCCAACCTTATTTGAAATTTCTTTGTTTCAGTGTTTGACAAATTCAACTATAGAGAGGTTCACAATTGAGCAGCGTATAAAGATTGTTGAAAAAAGGCGTTCAAATCATAATGCAGTTCCTGAACTTTGTGATTTTTGGGACAACATAAGCGAACAAATGTGTTTACAATCGAGAGAATTGTTCACAAATCTCAGCAAACCGGGTATGTTCGTTCAGTTCGTTCAGTCATCGGGCTGTTCTTCTTCAAAATTGAGGTCGGCCAAGCAGTTACGGTGAATGGTTTTCGCTATCGCGAGAGCATTACGGACTTCTTGTAGCCCGAAATAGAGGATATGGACCTGAAAGATATGTGGTTTCAACAGGATGTTGACATTACCATACACGCAACGAAATAATGACTCTTTAGCCGTACTATCTCACTTCGTGGCGATGTTAATTGGCCTCCACGATCTATGATTTTACACCGTTGAACTTTTTTCTTTGGGAATATTTAAAAGAAAAAGTTGAAGACAATTACCCAAGAATAATTAAACTGCTCAAGGATGAGACTGTTTGGCACATTAACTACATTGAACCTGCATTATGTCCCAGAGTCATTTAAAATACGGACCATGGGATAGAGGTAAGCCACCGAAGCCGGGGCCAGCATTTGGTCGCTATTTTTTTCACATGATTTTTTTTCATGATATTATAATTCTCTGGAAACTTTTTGTTTTATTTACAACAACCACCGTGCGTTTTAGTTGGACCACCCTTTATTAGACCCAAGTCTAACTACTTAAATTAGACATTTTCATTTTTCTTTTGACTTGACTTCAAAATTTTGTTCACGTTGCTTAGTTGACCCTTTGGGAAAGTCAAATTCTGTAAATATATGATTTATTATCTAAGGTAGCAGGTTCCAAAAATTCCGGAGCACTAACTAACGTTCGGTTGTGTTGATGGAATACCTGCAGTAGAGGAAACTACAATTCTACGACGGCCGGTTCTACAAGGGCTGCTATATATAAATGCGACTATTTATCATCAAAAATGGTTTAATTGTTTCTCAAAGTATTCTCCAGCTTGATTTTTACACTTTTGCATGCGCTCAAACCTATTTTGAAGCACTTTTACCACTCAGATTGAGACAACTCCAAAACATGATTTTTGAATGCTTTAACAGCTGCTTCGGGCGATGAAAAACGTTGACCACGCTTTTTTTTCTTGAAGTGCGGGAATAAATAGAAGTCATTGGGCGCCAAGTCAGGGCTGTATGGCGGATGACCCATCAATTCGACGTTTTGGCCGGTCAAAAAGGCGCTGGTTTGAGCCGATGTTTGAGATCTCGCATTGTCAAGGTGCACAATGATTTGGGATCTCTTGTTCGTTTTTCGAATTTCTCCGCGGACTTCAGGCAAACAAATTGGGGTGTACCACTCACAATTGACCGTCCTACGTTGCTCAAGCGGAACAGTCGCCACATGACCAGTTCTGCCGAAGAAACAGGCGACCATTTAAATCGAAGTGCTTCTTCCACGAACAACTTTCTTAGGATTTGGCTCGTCTTCGAAGACCCTCACAGTCGATTGCTGTTTTGTTTCGGGCTCATACGCATAGATTCATGATTCGTCACCTGTGACGATCTTATAAATGTCTTTTGAAGCACCGCGATCTTATTTTTTCAAAATTTCTTTGTACCACTCGACACGAGCCCTTTTGTTGAGCGATTGTCAAATTGTGCGGGATCCAACGAGACCAAACCTTTTTTACGACCAGGTGTTCATGCAATATCGAATGTATGCTGGTGGAAGAAATGCCTAAGGATGCCTCTATCTCACAGTATGTCACATGACGATATTGCTTTATCAGTTCAAGCACGGCTTCAATGTTCTCTACCACAACTGCCATTTCTAGATGACCTTCACGACCTTCTTCTTTGAGCGAGTGTCGGCCACGATTGAATTCATTAAAGCAGTTTTTCACAGTGCTATAGGATGGTGCTTCATCGCCCTATAAAGATTTAAGTTCATCGATCCACTCTTGTCGTGATAATCCACGTCGAGTTGTAAAAAATGATAGCTCGAAAATGTTCACGAGTTAATTCCATTTTTTTGCCAAATTGATTTTTTCAAATCAGATGGCGTCAGGCAACACTTAGTGTTGCCTTGGCCAGAAATATTTATAGCAACCCTTGTATGCAGCGGATGGACCCGAAGCAAACAGTCTTCGGACTGGGGCAGTCAGATCAACCATTCCCGGAGTGCCTGCTCTGAATATTACTGTTCCTGTTGGGGAATTGTCATGTCTGCAACTGCCAAGAGAGAGACAGTTGTACAATGTATCCCGCGGGTTGGTATCTGTGTCCCCCATTATTTGCTAAACATTGGCAATCGGCTACAAGAAAATACCGGCGTGGTCCTAGGATACTTCAATGCTCACCACGAACTGTGAAATTCTCTCTAAGAAAACGGTCAGCGGGGCATATTTGAGTACGACGAGGTGGGAGAAAATTCAGGCTTACCAGAATGCCGCCCTAAGACCATCACCAGGATGTCTCCTAATTTTCTGAGGACCATCTTCAGGAGGAGTCGAAGGTCTTTACTGAGCGCAGACACAATTTTTTGTTGTCTAAGCAGTATTTGCGTGGGTGTCTTCGCTGTACTAATAGCAACTACCATCTCATGGACAGGATGCCTCCGCCCAGGCAGATCAGTTACGATCTTCGTTATCGAGATAGAGAGAGAGCGAGAGAGAGAGCGAGAGAGAGAGAGGTCTAGCAGCACAAGAGAGAGAGAGAGATCTTCGGCTCACGTAAGACGCGGCGCATGCATGGTGCGTTAGTGAAGCGAAACAAGTGTTTAGTCACCGTGTCACCTCAGAGAGATCTGGATGGCTAAAACGCCTCAATTCGTATTGGCGCGATTTGATGCTAACGTTTCGGACGTTTGACCCGCCTGCCATCAGGGATCACATGACGTGCTGCACCTTAACAATTGTTCGGCCAAGCCCACTCAGCTGACAACCAGATTGCTTTAGACGCATTCAGTTGAAATGGCTCGTCTTCTTCTCGCCCTGGATATCAAAATAAATCCCCTATAGACGAACAGGACTTCAAAACAAAATATATGGTTGCTTTAACAACAATTATTCGGTTGGCTAAAAATTCGGTTGTGAAAACGAAACTTTTTTCTGTGTTGACCTACCAACAAACGACTTTTTTTATAAATATCTATTGCAGGTGATTAATAGTCCCTACAACAAAAGTTCTAATCTGAGACTTATGTTAAGGGTTTGACACAATTAGTGATACTCCTACAGCAAGAAGAGGATCATCCTTGTAACCTTTTGAATATTTCAAGTGCTATCCTTTCTGCATTATTACAATTTAAATTTCTGCTTTCGGTTTGACTCAAACTGTTCATACCACCCACCTATGTCCATACACCAGAACATACCTGATCGAAAACAAAAGTCTATAACTCGACCGGAATTTTATTGATCAGGTTAAATATTGAATTAAGAAAGCAAGCGTGATTCATTCAAACGTGAAACGAAAAACGAAGACTCAAGATTTATGGGATGAAAAAAGGCGCGTGTCCCATGTACAAAAAGTGCTGTTCTATCATTTATGGCACGGTCCGCTACGATCGATTTAATTTATAAAAGAAAAACACAACATTCCGTAAGACATGTTCATTCACAAATTGACCCTCTTTATTTAGAAACAATCGGTTGTGAAATGCAATAAACAAAAAAGAACCCTCTACAAGCAGAAAACTAACAGCCAGAAAAGAAAAAGCAACCAAGTGCTTTTAACTCCCCCGTGCACCCGACCCATGGCCACGACGACGACTACGACGGATCACTGAACGAGACCAGAACATGATAAGTGCGCTCAACGCAATTTCAGCAGATCACACCTTAAAAATCGACAAACTGAGCTGAAACATTATTTAAATTATCCGACTAATATGGCACAACGCACCACAGCGGAAAAAAGGAGTCACCCATGCGCACTAGCCAGACTCAAAGAAACCACCACCACCATCGTCACACTGATCTCCCTCAGCTCTACTTTTTATATTTTAGAGGTATTTAATTGAGCGCTTGTTCGCATATGCACCTTAATTTAAGCGGCGGTGGAGACAATTCCGCCAGTCAACCACGAGCGGACACAAAGACGCAGGAAACCCAGGCGTGGACGGACAGACGGACTTTAGAAGTCTTCGGCTCGCGTAAGACGCGACGCGACGCATGCATGGTGCGTTAGTGAAGCGAAACAAGTGTTTAGTCACCGTGCCACCGCAGGTAATCAAATCAATTTTGTTGTTGTTCTTTGTCGTTACCGAGCTGCTCCTTTAAATTTTATTTGCGTTATTGAGCAACGTATGCAGAATTGGGGGGATTGCGGGGTAAACAACGTAATAAATCCGCCTTCAAATGCATGGGGTCTTTCTTGAAAATGTCATCGTTGCTTGTTGAGTGTTTCTTCTGTTCTGTTCGGAGGGGAGAACAGTGCTTTGGATGATATAAAACGTCGTGCCTCTATTAATTGACCAGTGCACGGTGCTTTAAAACCTGTGCTGGCATTCCTCAGACTTTCTTCGATTAGAACATTTTCCAATTGGATTTGGAATGGCTAAGCTACGATCAGCGTTAATGTTTTGCGCTTTTCCGACTTAGTTTGGTCGGATGGATTTACTATTTTCAGACTAAGTTCGATGGTCGGTCCAATTCGATTTTTGTATGTTTTAACCGTTATTTGTATTACCTGTCCAAATTCACATTCTGTAAAACAATAACCTGCTTCAAAGTTACTGACCAGTTCCTGCAATACAAGCCTTCGACAGGTCAATCATGGCACTCCCTTCGAGGACATTGAAGAAACGTCCCTTCCTCCCAGTTTGAAACGTTAGGTCGTAAACTATAAGTACATGTGTGGATGCAAGTCATATGTAGAATTTAGAGACAGGAAGTCGAAGCCCCGTAGATAGAAACAAGGAGTTCCTTAGGCTGGGAAGATATTCCCGGCTCTATTTAACCTCTACCTCTCTAAAATTCCTGCACCACCAGACGGCGTTAAAATGTGTCATACGCTGATGATTGCACAATTCTGGCATCAGGACCTGACTTAGCACGCTTTTTCACTGCGAAAAATATGAAAATATCCGCCTCGGAATCATGTCTTATGTTTTAAGATACACTTAGAAGAAAAATAATCGTATATAAGGTTAACTTAACCAACAATAAACTTAATTTGGAGTCTACGTTATATAAGGTTAATTTGAACATTTTTTGTTGCCTGGTATTTAACAATAATAATAGTTAATTTAACTATTCTATGGTTGAATTTTTTTAACCATGAAAATTGTCAATTTAAAAATAATAATTGTAGTTGTAACAATGTTTTTTTTTTTTAATTTTTTAACTATTAAAATGGTTATTACTAAAATAATTATTGTTGTTTTAACAATGCATTATTTTTAACCATAAAAATTGTTAATATTAAAATTCCATAGTTAATTTATTGAAACAACACATGTCCAATATAACAATGAAATTGTTAACATTATTAACTATGAAGATTGTCATAGAAATCACTTTTATGTTTAAGATAACTAATTATTGGCTACTTCTTTTAACCAGAAATATAGTTACTGTCACAATTTTTAATATTAAATTAGCCTACTAATTGTGTTTTTGTTCTGTTTACATTTCTTCGGTCTTTTTTCATTATTATGACTTGAACAGTTTTTATTATGGTTCGAGACCTTTTTGTTGTTTCTTTTTCAGAACCCGAAAGAAAACATCAATAGACCATATGGGTCTTTCAAGAAGAGCCAAATCCAACAAAAGTTGTTCGTGGAAAAAGTACATCGATGCAAATGATAGCGTTTTTTCGGTATAACCGGCCATGTTGCCATAGTGCCTTTAGTGCAACGTAGGACGTTCAATTCTGAGTGGTATACAACCATCTGTTTGCCAACAGTCTGCGAAGAAATGAGGAAAGATAATAAGAGAGGACGGATCATTTTGCATTACTACAATGCGAGCTTTCACACATCAGCTGAAACTATAAGCAATTTGACCTCTCAAGATGCCGAATTGATAGGCCATCCACCGTACTGCCCTGATTTGACACCCAATGACTTCTTCTTATTCCTAGCATCAAGAAAAAAATGCATGGTCAACGTTTTTCATCGCCCGAAACTTCGAAAATTGGTTTGTTCGCATGCAAAAGTGTATTGATCTTAAGGTGAATATTTTCAAAAACAATAAGACCATTTCCAATGATAAATTACTGTGTTTTTATTGTTGGACCCGGAATATAAGTAGGAACCCTCGTAATACATTTTCAAAATTGTATATTTTCTAAGAGTAAGTGCGTATGTAAATCTTATACGCCACAGCGAAAGTAAAGAGCCTTTAGAAGGAATTAAACTCACGGACTCCACTGTACTCAGTAAAATACTTTTACAACATTGAACACACCCATTTCCATAGTAGAACTGAACATGCCCCATTAATGTCATATGGGTTTTGAAAGCTAACCTCAATAGCGTTAGTCTGTAGCGGGATTTTAAAATTGTTTCAACTTTCATCATTGAGTGATCAGATAATGTGAACCGTGTCGCTGTAATAGGCGATATTTTCAGAACGCCCAGGCCACTAGAGATTAGCCGCATGTTCGTCTACCGATGCATAAAACTGTTTAAGGAGACTGAAGATGTAAAAGACCGCAACCGCCCACGCTCTGTTCGAACACCGCATGTCATCAAAGCCGTTAAATCAAGAATTCACAGAAATCCGCTCCGAAAACAGAAAATCATGGCCCGTGAGATGAATTTCACGCAAAAGTCCATGAGTCGAATCATTAAAAAAGACTTGGGACTTGGGGCTTACAAGCGACGTACCGGACATTTATTGACTGCAGCTTTAAACACAAAAGAGGATTGAAAAATGCAAACGTGTTTTGATGAAGCACGCTGATAACTTGCACAGAAAAATTTTGTTCACCGATGAAAATGTTTTTACCGTTCAGGAAAAATTTAACAAGCAAAATGATAGGGTGTATGCGCGGTCATCTAAGGAAGCATCTGAACTGATCCCAAGGGTGGAAAAGGGTCATCACCCAGCTTCAGTCATGGTTTGGTGGGGTGTCTCTTACGATGGGGTCACTGACCTGCATTTCTTCGAACAAGGAGTCAAAACATCGGCCAAAGTTGACCAAGAAACCGTTTTTAAAGCTGTTGTGAAGCCTCTTCACAATTCCCTGTTCCGAAACCAGCCATGGACTTTCCAGCAGGATTCTGCGCCGGCCCATAAGGCTAAAACGTCCCAGGCCTGGCTTCGAAACAATTTGCCAGCGTTCATTTCCTCTGAAGAATGGCCCTCAGGCAGTCCAGATTTGAACCCATTGGATTACAAATTGTGTACGGTTTTAGAGGACAAGGTTTGTCCCCAAAGATACCCCAACATTGGATCTCTTAAGACTGCTTTGGTTCGAGCTGTGGCCAATTTTCCAATGGACGAGGTTCGTGCAGCTATTGTGACTTAAGGCGTGTGTAAAAGCAAATGGCGGACATTTCGAATTAGTAGATTCTTTTTGGATACAATTTACATTGTTGATCCAAAAACATTCAGTACTTTTTATTTTACAGCATAAAACGTGAGTAACAGTATTTATGTCCCTATTAAGAAAACGTTAAGGACGCACTAACATTTTTTTTTTTTAATTTCGTATCGATTGAATTTTGTATTTCGAAACACTGTGCAGATGTCACATAAGTCACGCAGTGAGGAAGACAGAGAGAGCGAGAGTGTATGCATGTGTTTTTCTGATTCCATTGTACAATACTCGTATGTAGATTCTAATCATTTAAATCGGTAGTGTGGCATCTTATTTGTTTTCCTTTTGGGGGTTCTTTTTTTCGCAAACGATGAGTGCTAGTACCAGGCCACCACCACTACATGGGGTTCCATATATGGTCAGGCTTGATTGAAGGTGCACCTTCGTTACGCCTGGTGAGTGATGATCATCGCAAAACACAATCATTGCAAATGATCAACAACAATAACGGCAGCAATTTGTTTCTGCGGGAATATTTACATACAGGTACATATATATGTATGTATGTAGGTGTATATGTATGTCTGACTGTGCCTTGGAATGGAACGTTGCACATGACCATTAAATTTCTTGAATCATGCGACCAAAAAAAGAATAAACAAACCAAAACGGCCACAATGATGAAAAACTTGTTAAAATTAAATTCTTAAAATCACATACCAAAGTGCAGGTTTTTTTTTGGTTTCAGTTCAAAATTGGATGTTGGAATTGTCATAATTTTGGCAGATCGTGAATATTCATTAATACTTGGATTGTGTCAGCAGTACTCGTATACGCTACAACGCAATTTATAAACGTTCCGACTACTTGGCATACAACTTGTTGATCTTCTCAGACGTAAAATGTGGCATTGTACTAAGTATGGCCAAGTGGCGGCTCCACAAGGCAGGCCCTTAAATCGGGGCTATGGAAAAATAGGCACCAATATGCTCCACTTTCACCGCAGTTGGTTACTGGTCGCACGAAAGTACCAAGTCCGAAATTTAAATCCAATCGATTTAAGTTTGTAGCCGGATGAACCTTAACGTTTGTGTGGTGGCTATATGAAAACTTAGATCGAAAGGGTCCAGTTTTTGCAAGCTTGATTATAGATTTCCGAAAATGTACTAGCAAACTAGAAGAAATCCAGCAAGGAAAGTCGTAATCGAATGGGACCGACTTTATGATACCCTTCCAACACGCCTTAGGCTACATACATGTACATATGTTGTTTAAAGAATACTGTGAGCTCCATTTAATCTAAGTCTTAGTTAAATCAATCCCTCTTCCGATTATCAAATATTTATTGGGCTTAAATTAATCCAAACGCTCTACATACTTGTATAAGCTCATTTCGAACTCAATTCTATTCATTTTTAAAATTAAATTAATCATGACTTTTTTTAAAAAAGAATTGAACCGGTCAGGTTTATTCTCAGCAAAGCTAAGTGCAAAATAAAACCGCAAACTAAATTTCGTTGAAATTAAATGTCGGTTAGACTCCGCAACGGAAGGTACATTTGGATAGGGGCTATTTCAAGACTTGAACCGATCTGGTCTAATTTCAGCAATGCTTATCCCGCATGCAAAACAAACCCACAAACCTAATTTTGTTAAGACCTGATAAAATGTGTACAAAATAACTTAAAAAATTTCGTTGAGATCTGATGAAATTTACTGTTGTTAGTTTGGTTATACCCCTAAATCGGGAGGTACAGTAGTATGGGGCCTCAAGATTTGGGCATATCTGTTATATACGAGTATTCCCGTATGCAAAAGAACGCCAAGAGCCAAGTTTCGATGAAATCAATTGAAATTTACCGCTGTTAGGTCGGTTTGAACCCAAATCCCAATTTTAATACAAGGGTTGCTATATACATTTCTGACATTTCCATTGGACAGCTTGACATTTTTTAGCTTAAACGTTCACAGATTTGAAAAAATCAATTTGGAAAAAATGGCATTAATCGAGAACATTTTCGAGCGATCATTTTTCACAACTTTCGACGTGGATTATCACGACAAGAGTGCATCGATGAACTTAAATTTTTGTATGGCGATGAAGCACCATCCTATAGCACCGTAAAAAAAAGTGGTTTAATGAATTCAATCGTGGCCGACGTTCGCTCAAAGACGAAGGTCGTCCAAATTAAATGAACACCTGGCCGTAAAAAAGGTTTGTTCTCGTTGGATCGCTCAAAAAAAAGGCTCGTGCCGATTGGTGCAAAGAAATTTTGAAAAAATTCGATCGCGGTGCTTCAAAAGACGTTTATAAGATTGTCACATGTGACGAATCATGGATCTATGCGTGTGAGCCCGTTCCCCCTGTACCAGAGTGTGGTGAGGGTATTAATATGGCATTTGGATTTCAATTTTAAGAATTCTTCTATCCTCCTCCACATGCTGTCTCCACCAAAGTCTTGGTTGTTGTTATTGTAAAAAAATATATATTTTGTTGTGAAGTCCTGTTCGTCTATAGGGACTCTGCTTCGATATCCAGTTGGAGGAAACAAGCCATTTGAACTGGACGCGTCCTCAGAGGCCTAGGGGTCAGCTGAGTGGGCTTGCCGGACCATTGAAAAGGTGTAGCACGTCATGTGGTCCCTGACGGCAGGCGGATCAAACTTTCGAAACGTTAGTATCAATTCGCGCCCAATACGAATTGAGGCGGCTGCAGCATCCAGATCTCAGCTGAGGCAGAACCACGCGCTTTTGACCAGGTTGCATCTGTTTCTCTGGTGAAATCTCCGGGGGATGTTTCCCTAGCACTACGTTCACGCTATAGCTGGATATTGCTGCTGTGACTTCGTCAGCGAGCCGGATAGTTTCGATGATTTAAAAGCTCTCTTTTGTAACGCTGAACCTCTCGCTCCAGATCATGAAGGTCGTGCGTGATGGTGGTTGGAATGACTACAGCGACGACATACAAGCTGATTTTACAATAGCCAACAAGAATTTGTGTCTGCGCATGGTAAGGACCTTCGTCTCCTTATGTACATGATCCTCATGAAGAGACACCCTGTTTAAGTTATAAGGTCGCCGCACAGTAAGGACCTTCGTCTCCTCATGTAGATGGTCTGTTGATGTTCTCCGGGCAGCATTCTGGCAAGTCTGAATTTTCTTCCACTGCGTCGTACTCACATTCACCAACCACACCGGCCCTGCGTAGTTCGCGACAGACCGATCTATCGGTTTGTAAGAAATCCCAAGGTTTCTTTGTCAGCTCCCCAAGTGCTGCCAGCTAGTGATTTGAGGACCTTGTTCCTACTTTCAAACTTAACGCAGATAGCTGTAGCATGTGCAGAAGATCGACCAAGGCTGCCCAATGTGACCCCAAGGATTTTGGGGTAGTTGGTAGTCGGGCAAGTTGACGTTAGCGACTTTCACATGGAGTGACAACCGCACCTCTGCGGTACATGCAGTAACCACTGTGGCTGATGATTTGGAGGCGTATATTTTTATATTTCTCGCAGTGGAAAAATGTGCGTCAGTGAAGTTATAGTTTGTTTTCTCGCAGATGTCATCCACTTTAGCTCCTGATGCCAGAATTGTGCAGTCACCAGCGTATGACACAATTTTAACGCCGTTTGGTGGTGCAGGAACTTTAAAGAGGTAGGGATTAAACAGAGCCGGGGATATCACTCCCCCTGGGAAACTCCTTGTTTAATTCCACAGAGCTTCGACTTCCTGTCTTTGATTTCTACATATGTGACGTGCAAAATAGAAAGGGACCTAAGGGTAAAAACCAGTTTTGTTCAGGAGAGCCATTTAAAAGATCACTTTCCATCACTTTTATAAAACGCTCATATCTCTGGGAGGGAACACTTTTGGGGCATGGGATCGGTCTCATTCGATGCTCAGATGTTGCCCACATCAAAAAAAAAAATTAAATTGATTTTTTACCCTTAGGTCCCTTTCTCTATGCGCTGTCACATATGACAGGTGCCAACACATATAATTTGCGACCCAGCATTTCAAACTAGCGGAAGGGACGTTTCTGCAATGTCCTCAAACAGAGTGACATGATTGACAATGCGAAGGCGTTTGAAATGTCAAGAGCCATGGGGACCGTTCTGTTGTTGGACTTGTTCTGGTTAAGGCCGCTGTAAAGCAGTTGTTGTTCGGTGCGGCTTGGGGAACCCATGCTGATGATCAGCTGATGGAAGGTGTTCGACCAGGCTAGGGAGTGGGAGTGCTTCAAGCGTCTTTGCTACTGGCGAAAGCATGGAGATTGGTCTGCACACTCAGAGAAAAAATATGGTTACTATTTGATCACGGCAATAATATGTTCTCCGCAATAATATTATGTTCGTCTCAACAACAGTGAAATTTTCTGCATTTAATTTTGACAATAGTAAGATTGCCGCAATATTAATATTGTTGAAATCGAACAATATTATTATGCTGTGTAGATCAGAGTATGGTTGTCTTCGAATCAAACTATTGTTATTAGGATCATACTATTGTTATTAGGATCATAATATTGTTGTACCAAATTCATATACCCAACAATAGTATGAGGCTCTACAAATATTGTTATCCCAAACATACTTTTCTTCTACGTGTACGATTCGCCTTCGTTTGCGTGTTTGCCTGGCTCCAGTAACGCTACACCGCTGTCCATTTTCCAAGCATTGGGAACTAGATAAGTGGCTAACAACAAAGTGGGCGCTCTGGTCATGTACGAGGGCGGTTCGGAAAGTTCTTAGCCTATCAATTAAAGATAATAGTTAGTTTTTCAAAAATATTTTTATTTTTCAATATAATCTCCTGAAACTTCAATACACTTAGTCCAACGCTTATCTAGCAATTCTATCCCTTGATTAAAATAGTTTTCCTCAAGGTCTTCAAAATAGTGGTTTACAACTGTAAGTGCATCTTCATTTGAGGTAAAACGCTTGCCAGCAAGGATTTTTTTTAGATTTAGGAACAGCTAAAAGTCACTGGGAGCTAAATCAGGAGAATAAGGTGGGTGGTCAAGCAACTCGTACTTTAATTCGTTGATCTTAGCCATTGTTAAAACACTCTTGTGCGCTGGTGCGTTGTCTTGATGAAAAATTATTTTTTGTGTTGTAAGCCAGGACGTTTTTCTCGAATTTGTACATTTAATTGATCTAAAAGGTTGCAATAGTACTCTGAATTTATTGTTTTACCCTTTTGCAGATAGTCAATCAATAAAATACCTTTGAAGTCCCAAAAAACCGTTGCCATAACCTTACCAGCCGATTGAATTGTTTTGCCTTCTTTGGGGCACTTCCTCCAGCTTCAGTCCAATGTTTGGATTGTTCTTTTGTCTCTGGAGTATAGTGGTGGATCCATGTCTCATCAACAGTTATGAAACGAAGCTTAAAATCCATTTTATTTCGCTGAAAACTATCCCAACAAGCTTGAGAAATGTTCATTCTTATGCGTTTTTGGTCGACTGTTAACATGTGCGGCACCCAACTTGCAGAAAGCTTTTTCATCTGTAGTTCTTCATGCAAAATTAAATGGACTCGATCATTTGAGATGCCCATGATATTAGCTATTTCACGCACTTTTATTCGTCGATCATTTAATACCATATCATGCACTTTGGCTACAATTTCTGTTGTTGTTGCTGTTTTTGGACGTCCACTACGTGGTTCATCTTTAATGCTTGTACAACCACGTTTAAATTCAGCAACCCAATTTTTTACTGTTGCATATGAAGGAGCACTTTCACCTAACACATTCACCATATCATTATGAATTTCATGTCCCGATAAACCTTTTTTATGTAAATATTTAATGACAGCACGCATTTCTAATTTTTCCATTGTAAAAAAATCGCGGATGCGTCTTTTGTGAACACCTGTTTCTATATGAAGGAGTTGCCAGATCGAAACAAAATTTAACATGTGTGCAGAGATGGAAGTTTCCAAAACACTTTACTTGTTTCTTTTTATACCGCGCTTTTTGTGCTAGGCTAAGAAGTTTCCGAACCGCCCTCGTAGACGCAATACTCTCCCTTTCGCCTTATAGCTCTCTGGGTGCTCAGAGAGTAGAAATGGTAGCTTTAGTCTACATCTTTAGCGGATGGGGCGTTTGTTTCCATCTAACATACAAGTTCAAGCCAGCGCGATCGTTCGATTTCGAAGCGCGTTACTACATTCATCGGGATACTGGTGATACAGCTCACAGTTCAAAGGATTCCTAACCTCCTTACCTACTCAGCTGGGAGGGCCGTAAATTTTACTGCACTCGCTTTCAAAAATACTTATAAAAAGGTCCCACCCGATTCGAGATTTTACCACTCTAAAAGTTGTAAATAAAATCCTTACGTTGCTGGATTCAAAGTCTGCCAAATAGGACCATATTGGTCAATATTTTCCTTGGCGCCAATGCAAGCGTCATTCTCGACGTCCAAGCACATTTTACAATCAATCTTGTTGAAATTTAGTATAAGTGATCGCTGGGACTCAGGGACCAAAACTAGCTTCCCTTAAAAAATATGGGTATTCAAGTGCCATGAAATTTTCGCATAAACAGAAATGTTTTTATATTTTGACACCACCCTTTGGGGCAAAAACTTGGCACTTTTCGGGTTAGTTTAGTGCCTGAACCCATGATGCATTGGCCCCAAAATAGCTTTGGATCTGACCAGGGAGATTTGGATCAACATTATCAGCTACCGTCGAAAGTAGTGTCCATAAAAATGTATTCAACGGTATGGTTAGACTGTCAACGCATTGTCTTCCTGTGTCTTACTGTAGTCATGTATCCTCCTTTGAGGATGTCTGTAAGAAACAGGCATCACGCACAACGCATTGGCAATTTAGCCAGTGATTCTTTGAAGATAGTCGTAAGGTTAATTCAAGCTTCAAATATAGGGAGTGGCAAATTCTAAAATGTCCAAAAGTGGTTGTCGCCAGTGTTGTTAACAACCAACTAAATACCTCCTTAATAACATCCTTAAATACATCTTCATCATTCTCAAATAGAGACTAAAATAAGATTGTGTAGTGTGTCTTTAAGTCGACTAGACTCAGCCACCATGCATAAGCTAAGAACAAATCTGTCTATAAATTATAAAATAAAAATATATGGGTTTTCTTTAATTTATAACGGATTTCTGCTTGGCGCTCTTTATGCCATTCTTATTCTGCAAAAACTTTATTTATTTTTATTGTCTTTAGCGTCTAACAGGCCAGAGAAGGCGCCTGTCGTCGTCTATTCGAATATTTTGCGATCAAGTGCCATTCATTACCTTTCGTTGGTTGGCGGCCTATTTGAAAGGCATCCACAGATGGCAGGCCAACTGCGACAACGTCGCCAGTGCCAGCGTCATTTGGCTGGAGCTGGTGCTGTTGCCGTTGCCAGCGTCAACGATGATTATATGTTTGACGATTTTTCTTTATGTTGCCCATGAGATGTATTTTGAACTTTTGGAAATCCGATACTCACATGGTGGAAAATTAACAAGAAAAGTGAATAGGTGACCCTTTTGTGTGCAAAATAAAACAACAACCAAAAAAAAAGAAGTGATGACCTCAATAGAAAATTCTTTGATAAAAAAAATTATTCAATAAAAAACAAGCAAAAATGTTTTAAATTTGGCCTGGCCGAACCTTATACACCCTCCACAGTCCCTACGCAACTAAAGCGCAATAAAAATGTTTGGTGTTTTGGGCCCTTTCGGTTCAGGCGTTCGTGCCTGATCAAAGCCAAAACTATAAAATTACTCTGTATTTGCATAGGTAACAAAATTTTCTGTAATTTGAATATCCATATGTCCGTCCATATTGACTATTGATCTTCCGTTTTGGCCACGGGGGACGCTTTTTGGGCCACATGAGCCAACCGTCCAGCAACAAAGCTTTTTTAAGGTATGTACTGTGCGCCAAATCCATTCTAACCCTAGTGTACCAAAAAAAAGTTTGCAAGGAAAATACTAAAAAATTATAATTTTACCTGGTCCCTTTATTCCCTTTGAGGGAAACTTTTTCCCCCCTAGGCCAATTTCCCTCATTCACAATCCCAATAACGTATGACCATAAACCATCATCAAGCAAAATTGCAGAATCTTAGGTAGATGCGATTGACCGCAATTGTGTTTTCAACAGACACACAAACAGACGGACACGGCTAGAATCATTGGGTGATCAATCTAGAGGTATTTTTTTCTATAGGGCTTTTCAAAGATTACGCGTGAGATGTGCTAAACTTTATTTTGTTTTCCGGTATTAGTTGTCTCTTCATCATGAAAAGCCTTACAACGCGAAAACCACGGAGTGTGTCTGTAACGCCATACCAGTCAAAATGCTCGAAATTGGAACCTCTGAAAAGACACACTGCGACGTAGTTGCGGCCAATATTTGAAGGAAATTTTATTAAAAAAATAAATGGCATTAGATGTCCTTGATTTTAATTTTTGTATTTTGAAAAAAAATACCTCTTGATTGATATACATATGTGACAGCGCATAGAGAAAGGGACCTAAGGGTAAAAAAAACCAATTTTCTTTTTTTTTTATTTTTTTTTGATGTGGACAACATCTGAGCATCGAATGAGACCGATCACATGCCCCAAAAGTGTTCCCTCCCAGAGATATGCGCGTTTTATGAAAGTGAAGTCGACGATTCTAAGCGCAAATAGAAAGGGACCTAATCTTTAAAATGGCTCTCCTCAACAAAACTGGTTTTTAACCTTTGGCCCCTTTCTATTTTGCGCGTCACATATAGTTTATAGGGTCTTTTTGTTTAGGTCTCCGATCAATTTTTCGTGGTGTAACAAACTGAATGACAAATTCTAAATATTAACCACCCTTCGGCGGAGGTTATAAAAAACGGTGGCCTCTATAGAAAAATTTTTGATAAAAAAGATTAAAAAAAAATGAACTTTACAAAATGGTGCAGGGTACAGGGATATGTACCAAAATAAATACCGTAGCACATATGTACAGGGTGGAGCGCGTTAATTTGCTTATTTGCGAATGAAATACAAAAATTATGAACCTTAGAAAAATGCATTTTATATTTTAATTATATTGAACAGTAAGGGAAATTTTAAATTACATGGTTCTAAATAGTGTACGAGGGTTGCTATATATATTTCTGGAGCCATCTGACACTTCCATTGAAAAGTTTGACATTTTTTAGCATAAACGTACTCAGAACGTTTGGACGTACGACCATCATTTGGATTCTTTACAGTGACTTGAAAAGATCAATTTGGCAAAAAAAAACTGGAATTAACTCGGGAACATTTTCGTGCCATCATTTTTCACAACTTTCGAAGTGGATTATCACGGCAAGAGTGCATCGATGAACTTAAATCTTTGTATGGCTATGAAGCGCCATCCTATAGCACCGAGAAAAACTGGTTTATAAATTCAATTGTGACCGACGCTCGCTCAAAGACGAAGGTCGTCCAAAACCGGCCATTGTGCCAGAGAACATTGAAGGCGTGCGTGAACTGATAATGCAAGATCTTCATGTGACATACCGTGAGATAGAGGCATCCTAGGGCATTTCTTCCACCAGCATATATTCGATATTGCATGAACACCTGGCCGTAAAAAAGGTTTGTTCTCGTTGGATCCCGCACAATTTGACAATCGCTCAAAGAAAGGTTAGTGTCAATTGGTGCGCAAAAATTTTTGAAAAAATACAATCGCGGTGCTTCAAAAGACGTTTTAAGGATCGACACAGGTGACGAATCATGGATCTATGCGTTTGAGCCCGTAACAAAACAGCAATCGACCGTCTGGGTCTTTGAAGACGAGCCAAATTCAACAAAAGCTGTTCGTGGAAAAAGCACTTCAAAGCAAACGGTGGCCTGTTTCTTTGGCAAAACTGGTCATGTGGCGACTGTTCCGCTTCTGCAACGTAGGAGGTCAATTCTGAGTGGTTCACCACAATTTGTTTGCCTGAAGTCTTCGGAGAAATGCCAAAACGAACAAGAGAACTCGAATCATTGTATACTATGACAATGCGAGCTCTCACACTTCGGCTTAAGCCAGCGTGTTTTTGACCGGTCAAAAGGGCGAATTGATGGGTCATACGCCGTACAGCCCTGACTTGGCACCCAATGACTTCTGTTTATTCCCGCACATCAAGAAAAAAATGCGTGGTCACGATTTTCGTCGCCAGAAGATGCTGTTAAAGCGTTCAAAACCCATGTATTGGAGGTGTCTTTTTTTTCTTTTTGTTTAGGTCTTCGATCAATATTTTGTGGTGTAACAAACGGAATGACACATTTAATATACCATCCGCCCCTCGATGAAGGTTATAAAAAATGGTGGCCTCAATAGAAAATTATTTGATAAAAATAAGATTAAATTAAAAAACATTTACTTCACAAAATGGTGCAGGGTGGAATCATATGTACCTTTATAGATACCGTAGAATTTATGTACAGGGTGGGGCGCGGAAAGTTGCTTTTTTGGGAATGAATAAAAAATTATAAACCTTAGAAAAAATTATTTCACATTTTAGTTATATTAAACGGTAAGGGAATTTTAAAATTACCAGATTTTAAATAGTGTATCTGGCAAATGTCGACTTTCGCTATGCACACACTGCTGCATACGTTTGCTGAAGTTTTCATGAACTCTAACAAGCATGTCGACTGGTATTCTGCCAATTTCAGCCTCAATATTGTTAATTTGGTCTTCCAAGGTGTTCGGACGTTTGATATACACCTTCGACTTCAGATAACCCCAAAGGGAATAAACTCGCATGGAGCTAAGTCTGGTGAGTGTGCCGGCCAGTTTACATAACCAATCAAAGAGATAAACCGTTCAGGAAACATTTGGCTCAAACAATTCATGGTAACCCTCGCAGTGTGTGCAGTGGCCCCATGCTGTTGGAACCATGTATCCTCTAATTGCATTGCCTCAAGAGCCGGCTGAAAAAATCCTGTATCATAGTCAAGTACCGTTCGGAGTTCACAGTTACGGCAAGATGATACCTACTCGTGATACTCGTATGGCCAATGATGCCTACTCATGATACTCGTATGGCGCACCACACAGTGACGCGGTCCGATTGCAGAGGTCTTTGGTGAAGTTCTCTGGGGTTTGTTTCACTCCAGTTGCTCATATGTGACAGCGCATAGAGAAAGGGACCTAAGGGTAAAAATCAATTTTCATTTTTTTTTTCTTTTTTTGATGTGGACAACATCTGAGCATCGAATGAGACCGATCCCATGCCCCAAAAGTGTTCCCTCCCAGAGATATGCGCGTTTTATGAAAGTGAAGTCGACGATTCCAAGCGCAAATAGAAAGGGACCTTATCTTTAAAATGGCTTTCCTGAATAAAACTGGTTTTTAACCTTAGGTTCCTTTCTATTTTGCGCGTTACATATTTTGTTATATATTTCGTTACATATCCACTGAGGTGAAAATGTGCCTTATCAGAAAAGAACACAATTGCGTAACGAGGTATAGTCGCAAAAATGTCTTCACAAGAGGTCCGCCGCATCAAACAGTCCCGTGCTGGCATTTGTTGGACCACGCACATTTTGTTCGGGTGAAAGTTTAGTTCATCATGAATCCGGTGGAGAGAACGTCTGGAAATGCCAAGAGCAAGTGATTGCTTCCGAGCAAAGCGTTTCGGAGATTGCAGTACTGCTGCTCTAACTCTATCGATGTTTTGTGGTGTTGTAATCCTTCTCTCAATTCTCCTTCGTACACATGCAACATTCAATGCTGTTCTGAATGAAGTAACCGAATTTTATATTGATTGCCGTCCAGTAACAAGTGCGCGTGGGGGAAGCAGCGAGTCGTAAACGAAAAGCATGCTGCACTGCAATGATCGAGTGCGCATTTGAAAAGTACGTTTCAACACAAAAATGACCTCTTCTTACGTGTCAAATGCATGATGGCAACTGCAAGGCAGACGAACACAAATTTAAGCTACGCACACTTTCCACTCTCTTCGACCAGTAGTGACGCCACAGCCCGTAGTGCAAAAAAGCAAATTACCGCGCTCCACCCTGTGCAAGACACTTGTTAAATGATTTTAAATATGCCTTTAAAAGAAAAGATATCCAGCTTGTTGGCATTCCCAAATCAGTGGGATATGCGTTAAAAGCCTATGAAGACTACAATAACCACACGGCACTTTATAACAAAGTAATTTTCATTTCAAAGTAATTATTCATAACACCAACACAAGCAATATAATTGCCCAGCAAACAGAACGTTCAAAATTCGGTCAGAATTCTGTACGAAAATCGACAAAATGTTCCGATTTCGGATCAGAATTCTAGCCGAATTCGTAACAAAGAACATAAGAGAGGGTTGACACGAATTCTTAACTACTTCTTTAGAAAAAAAAAATCCTCAGATAAACCCAACAGAATTCGTAACGATTTCGGTAAGAATTCTCGACAGAGTTCAGATATTGTTCAGAATTGTCGCAAGTTTGGTTTACTGGTTGGGTACTACTAAAACATAACTACTTTCTACTGACTTACTTGGGGTGGCTCCACAAAGACTTGTTGGTCCGGGTATGCTCAATATGCAGATGATTTTTAAGCACTTCCATGTAAGGGGTGGTTTTACAAGTTTCCAATCTCAACTTTCGCATCATCCTCCACTTGACAGCTCCCCCGAAGTGGTCTCTGCAGTTTCCGTGTTAGTTATCGTCTAACGACTTTCTGACTGGAGTATTTGTGCCCATTCCACCGACCCGAATATTCATGTCAGGATACACGGTTCCTCCAAGGCCTACACAGCTAGGGCTCTTGATTTTCGAAGGATTTTTCTCTCGAAAATAGATAATACACGCTGAAAAAAAGTATGTAAATCAAATTAATAAAAAAGATTCTTCAATAATTCTACAACAAATTTATGAAAAATTCATTGATTTGAAGAATAAGTCCTTAAATTTAAAGTCCAGCATGGCCAATTATGCTACAATAAGATATTCAAAAAACTTTTTTTAATCAATGTACGAGGGCAGTTCGGAAACTTCTTAGCCTAGCACAAAAAGCGCGGTATAAACAGAAACTTCTATCTCTGCTATGAACACATGTTAAATTTTGTTTCGATCTGGCAACTCCTTCATATAGAAACAGGTGTTCACAAAAGACGCATCCGCGATTTTTTTACAATGGAAAAATTAGAAATGTGTGGTGTCATTAAATATTTACATAAAAAATGTTTATCGGGACAAGAAATTCATAATGATATGGTGAATGAGTTAGGTGAAAGTGCTCCTTCATATGCAACAGTAAAAAATTGGGTTGCTGAATTTAAACGTGGTCGTACAAGCATTGAAGATGAACCACGTAGTGGACGTACAAAAACAGCAACAACAACAGAAATTGTAGCCAAAGTGCATGATATGGTATTAAATGATCGACGAATAAAAGTGCGTGAAATAGCTAATATCATGGGCATCTCAAATGATCGAGTCCATTTAATTTTGCATGAAGAACTACAGATGAAAAAGCTTTCTGCAAGATGGGTGCCGCACTTGTTAACAGTCGACCAAAAACGCATAAGAATGAACATTTCCCAAGCTTGTTTGGATCGTTTTCGGCGAAATAAAATGGATTTTAAGCGTCGTTTCATAACGGTTGATGAGACATGGATCCACCACTATACTCCAGAGACAAAAGAACAATCCAAACAATGGACTGAAGCTGGAGGAAGTGCCCCAAAGAAGGCAAAAACAATTCAATCGGCTGGTAAGGTTAGGGCAACGGTTTTTTGGGACTTCAAAGGTATTTTATTGATTGACTATCTGCAAAAGGGTAAAACAATAAATTCAGAGTACTATTGCAACCTTTTAGATCAATTAAATGTACAAATTCGAGAAAAACGCCCTGGCTTACAACACAAAAAAATAATCTTTCATCAAGACAACGCACCAGCGCACAAGAGTGTTTTAACAATGGCTAAAATCAACGAATTAAAGTACGAGTTGCTTGACCACCCACCTTATTCTCCTGATTTAGCTCCCAGCGACTTTTACCTGTTCCCAAATCTAAAAAAAATCCTTGCTGGCAAGCGTTTTACCTCAAATGAAGATGCAATTACAGTTGTAAACCACTATTTTGAAGACCTTGAGGAAAACTATTTTAATCAAGGGATAGAATTGCTAGATAAGCGTTGGACTAAGTGTATTGAAGTTTCAGGAGATTAGATTGAAAAATAAAAATATTTTTGAAAAACTAACTATTCTCTTTCATTGATAGGCTAAGAACTTTCCGAACCGCCCTCGTATGTACTGAATATACACTCGAAAGGTATTCGAAATTCATGCAAAAAGCATACAATTTACTCCCCTTTTGAATGGTGAAGTTTATGCAAATTAACATAGTTCTACGATACCGCCTCCCCTGCCATTCAATTGACTAATAACCCGCAATTGAACAATTTGGCAACTCTGTCCGCAACACTTCCCAGCGAACAAATCTTAGATAACACCTTCCAATCACACAAACGGCATGTTGAGTAATTTTTATAGCAGCACCTATGCCTTTTTTTCTTCGGCTGCGCCATCAATGCAAGCAGCGCACATTATTTTTGATCAAAATCAAAAATTATCACATAAATTTTGATTTAGGCAACAACACAAACAAAAACACAACAAATGGAAAAACACCTCGATACAACATGCTTGACATGACAGTATCAATGTTTCTTAGAGTTGTCTCGTTGTTGTTGGCTCTTTTTCCTGCTCGCTGCTGTCTGCAACATTTAAATTCGTTGACTCGGATAGTATCTGGTGTTGCACTCCGTCTCCGCCGTGGCATTCATTCATTGTCCAGTCGGATTTTCTTGCAATCTCTGCAAATGGAAATTTGGTTTTATTTTCTTTACAATTCGTGTGTTTTTCTTTTTTGCTTCTTGGTCAATTAAGCCATTTAAATGTGGTCAAAAGGGGGTTGTTGCAAGGAATGGTGTGGAATGGTGGCGAGGGGAGGAGTACGTATGTGCGATAGTCGTATTAAGTGACTTAAATAATTGCATTGTAATTGCAATTAATACTCGGGCCAACAAACATAAAGGAGTGCAAGCGGCCGCCACAAGACAACTCACATTTGCTGTGATAATTGCTACTGCCACATTGACTTGCTGGCAGCATTTGCAGCGGCGAATGTTGTTGTTGCTTGGTGTTGAATTTGGTGGCAGGAAAATTAAGTAATTTAAGAGGATTTGCCAGTTGAGAAACAGTCTTTGGCTTACAATTTGAGTTAATGCGAAGTTATGATGCATATGTCATCGGGGAAACACTTCCACAACAGGCACATGTCCAAAGGGTTTTATTACCTCAGGCCACATGTGGTGGGGGGCTGCACGTATTGGAATAGGAGACCGAAAAAATACTTCCAACATCAGAGGACAGATGTGAGATAATGCTATAGACAATGTGGCTATCACAATATGTGACGCGCAAAATAGAAAGGGACCTAAGGTTAAAAAACAGTTTTGTTCAGGAGCGCTATTTTAATGATTAGGTCCCTTTCTATTTGCGCTTAGAATCGTCGACTTCACGCGCATATCTCTGGGAGGGAACACTTTTGGGGCATGGGATCGGTCTCATTCGATGCTCAGATGTTGTCCACAAAATTGATTTTTTTTACCCTTAGTTCCCTTTCTCTATGGGCTGTCACATGTTCAGTTTAGTGACAACAGTCGGTAAAATACACACAGAAAACAGATTTGTTGCCACAACCGATGTTTTTTGCAAACCAAGTGACCGAGGTTGCATGCACCACGAGTATGCCATCAGTACAACCGAGTGTTTGTTGGCGCTCCGTTATGTTCAGTAATTGTAAATGAAGTACGAGGGTTGCTATTTATATTTCGGGTCCGGCAATAAAAACACAAAAATTTATCATTCGAAATGGTTTTATTGCTTTTCAAAATATTCTCCTTTCAAAGCACTTTTTCCACTCAGATTGGGACACCACCAAAACATGATTATTGAACGCTTCAACAGCTGCTTCGGGCGATGAGAAACGTTGACTACGCATTTTTTTCTTGATGCTAGGGAATATGAAGAAGTCATTGGGTGCCAAGTCAGGGCTGTACAGTGGATGGCCCATCAATTCGCCAACTTGAATGGTCAAATAGCTCATCGTTTCAGCTTATGTGTGAGAGAGCTCGCATTGTCGTGATGCAAAATGATCCGTCATCTCTAATTATTTTTCCTCATTTCTTCGAACACTGTTGGTAAACAGATGGTTGTATCTTACTCAGAATTGAATGTGGCATGGCCGGTTATACCGAAAAAAAACGCAATCATTTGCTTCGATGTACTTCTTCCACGAACAACTTTTGTTGGATTTGGCTCGTCTCGAAAGATCTAAACGGTCGTTTGCTGTTTTGTTTCGGGTTCATATGCATAGATCCATGATTCATCACCTGTGACAATGTTATACACAGCCTTTAAGCTACCGGAGTTATACTTTTTCAACATCTCTTTGCACCAATCCAGACGAGCCTTTTTTGAGCATTCGTCAAATTATGTGGAATCCAACGAGAACATATTATTTTTCACGGCCAAATGAACATGCAATATCTTATTGATGCTTTTATATACTAATGCCCATGGATGCCTCAATCTCACGGTAAGTCACTTGTCGGTCTTGCCCAATCAGTTCACGCACAGCATCGATGGTTTCTGGCAAAGTGACCGAAGTTGGACGTCCTGAACGAAATTCATCCTGGAGCGAACGGCGTCTAAAAATTAACTCTTGGTACCAGCGATCAGTAGTTTTTGCTGGTGCTTTATCGCCAAACGGCGAAACAAGTCGATTTTAAAACTCTTTTCTCGATAACCCATGCCGAAAATCGTTAAAAATCATCGCACGAATATGTTCACGGGATAATTCCATTTTTTGACTGAGATGAATTTTTCACCACAAAACAAAACAATTCACCCTCAAATGCAAAACGTTCTGAGTGAAGTTATGCTGAAAAATATCAAAGTTTCCAATAGTTTGCATCTGGGAACACTAGTGTTGTCAGGACGAAATATAAATAGCTACCCACATCAATATATCAATGTTTTTTTTAAAGATTTGGTAATATTTGTTCAGAAAAAATTTGTCCGGCGCACTGTGGCTGAAATTTTGATTTCTTTGGCCAAAAGTGTAATTTTTTTGTCACCGATTTTTAAAATTTTTACGCCTTTTTGTAGTTTATATATTCAGATTAAGGTAGCCAAAAAATTAGGTTAAACTATTGCTAATTGTGGACGTGGCATGCTGTCAAACTCAACTGTTTTTTTTTTAATTTCAAAAAAAAAGGCGCTTTTTTGATTTTTTTTTTAAAATAAATGGTTACTACTCGCAAGCTATCCTCGGTAATGGCCTGCGGTCTTTTTTATAACGTTGGTAGGATTATAGTCTTTAGTTGTTGTAAGTGGTCACAGCTCTAGCGTTTAATATTAGGGGCGTTATGATATATTTATGAAACTACTATATTTTTTTCAAATTTAAACTTTAGTGGAATAGAACTTCTAGGGAACAAAAGAGATCAAGAAACTTGTACCACCCGGAGAAAGGTGAAAGTGTCTTCTTTAACCCTATATATACTTAAGCACGAAAAACATAGTATTAGTAAAAAATAATAATAAGCAGAACCTACCATGGTTACAAATGCTATTAAAATCTATTGCAGTTTTTATGTTAAAAATGTTTTTTAAAATAATCAAATTTGACAGCAAAAAAATAATAAATTTTTCTGTAGTAATAGCAAGATTTTTAGACAATATTAACGTTTTTTTAAGTGTAAATATCCTTTGAGTGTAAACAAAATTGCAAATTTGACAGCAATTTTTTTTTTAATTTTTCTACTATTTTTTTTGAGTCTAAAATTTTTTTGAGTTTAACATTAAAAAAATTCGATTATTACAAAACATATTTATAATAAGTATTAAAATCCAAATATAAAATTTTTTAATAAATAAAAAAAATAATAATCAAAAGTTTAACTTTGACCTAGGATTCCTTAAAAAGTCCTCAATCAATTTTAATATAATTAAAACAGAGTCAAGCTGAACCTAATATCTATCCATTAAAAAAAATAACTTAAAAAAGTCCTCAACCAATTTTAATGTAATTAAATCTGAGTCAAGCTGAACTAAATATCAATTCATTAAAAAAAAAAATAACTTAAATATTTTGATCGGTTCAAAAGTTACAGAATTTTGGCCAACGAAACACAATTTTCAGCCACTGGGCGGCGGCAACACTGATACAGACTTTCTACCAATAAGCCATTTGAGTTTAATCCACTTAAACTGAGTGAGGATTATTCGAGAAAGGCACTTGAAGTTTATCTATATATCAATCTAGAGGAATTTTTCCAAAGTAGGAAAAAAATACTTAGTAGGGACATAAATACTGTTACAAAAGTTTTATGCTGTAAAATAAAAAGCACTGAATCTTTTTGGACCAAATATTTTTTAATATATTTCTTGATGTATATTGTATCCAAAAAGAATCTACTTATTCGAAATGTCCGCCCTTTGCCTTTACACACGCCTTAAGTCGCACTGGCCAATCGTCAATAGCTGCACGAACCTCGTCCGTTGGAAAATTGACCACAGCTCGAACCAAAGCAGTCTTAAGAGATCCAATGTTGGGGTATCTTTTGTGGCAAACCTTGTCCTCGATAACCGTCCACAATTTGTAATCCAATGGGTTCAAATCTGGACTGCCTGAGGGACATTCTTCAGAGGAAATGAACGCTGGCAAATTGTTTCGAAGCCAGGCCTGGGAGGTTTTAGCCTTATGGGCCTGCGCAGAATCCTGCTCGAAAGTCTATAGCTGGTTTTGGAACAGGGAATTGTTACGAGGCTTCACAACAGCTTTCAAAACGGTTTCTTGGTAAACTTTAGCCGATGTTTTGACTCCTTGTTCGCAGAAATGCAGGTCAGTGACCCCATCGTAAGAGACTCCCCACCAAACCATGACTGAAGCTGGGTGATTACCCTTTTCCACCCTTTGGATCAGTTCAGATGCTTCCTTCGATGACCGCGCATACACTCACTTTTTTTGCTTGTTAAATTTTTCCTGAACGGTAAAAATGTTTTCATCGGTGAACAAAGTTTTTCTGTGCAAGTTATCAGCGTGCTTCTCCAAAAGACGTTTGCATTTTTTAATCCTATTTTTTTATTAAGGCGGCCGTCAATAAATGTCAGGTACGTCGTTTGAAAGCCCCAAGTCCCAAGTCTTTTTTAATGATTCGACTCATGGACTTTTGCGTGATATTCATCTCACGGGTCATGATTTTCTGTTTTCGGAGCGGATTTCTGTGAATTCTTGATTTAACGGGTGTGATGACATGCGGTGTTTGAACAGAGCGTGGGCGCCCCGACCGGTGGCGGTCTTTTACATCTTCAGTCTCCTCAAACAGTTTTATGCATCGGTAGACGAACATGGGGCAAATCCCTAGTGGCCGGAGCGTTTTGAAAATATCGCTTTTTTTGATACGGTTCTCATTATCTGACCACTCCATGATGAAAGTTGAAACAATATTAAAATCCCGTTACAGACTAACGCTATTGAGGTTAGCTTTCAAATCCCATATGACATTAACGGGGTATGTTCAGTTCTACTATTGAAATGGGTGTGTTCAATGTTGTAACAGTATTTATGTCCCTACTAAGTATACTGGCGTATTTAAGGTACATCTATTAGCGATGTTAATACAAGGGCATATCAATTATACCGTGACTTTTCCAACTTCCCTCGCAGTTATAAGAAATACAACACTGCTCCCATCTGTTAATAGACTGCTGTCAAAGTTTGAGAGAGTTCCGTCATTAGTTTGTGTTAAACAGCTGTTCAAAACATACAACCTCGTGGATTTTTGTTAAAAATGGAAAAAAGGAAATTTCGAGTGCTCATTTAACATTATTTTTTGCCCAACAACACGTCAATCAAACCAAGGAAAAGCTTGATACGAGGGCTGTTCGGAAACTTCTTAGCCTAGCACAAAAAGCGCGGTATAAACAGAAAAAAGTTAAGTGTTTTGAAAACTTCCATCTGTGCTATGAACATCCTTCATATAGAAACAGGCGTTCACAAAAGACGCATCCGCGATTTTTTTACAATGGAAAAATTAGAAATGCGTGGTGTCATTAAATATTTACATAAAAAAAGGTTTATCGGGACAAGAAATTCATAATGATATGGTGAATGTGTTAGGTGAAAGTGCTCCTTCATATGCAACAGCAAAAAATTGGGTTGCTGAATTTAAACGTGGTCGTACAAGCATTGAAGATGAACCACGTAGTGGACGTCCAAAAACAGCAACAACAACAGAAATTGTAGCCAAAGTGCATGATATGGTATTAAATGATCGACGAATAAAAGTGCCTGAAAAAGCTAATATCATGGGCATCTCAAATGATCGAGTCCATTTAATTTTGCATGAAGAACTACAGATGAAAAAGCTTTCTGCAAGTTGGGTGCCGCACTTGTTAACAGTCAACCAAAAACGCACAAGAATGAACATTTCTCAAGCTTGTTTGGATCGTTTTCAGCGAAATAAAATGGATTTTAAGCGTCGTTTCATAACTGTTGATGAGACATGGATCCACCACTATACTCCAGAGACAAAAGAACAATCCAAACAATGGACTGAAGTGCCCCAAAGAAGGCAAAAACAATTCAATCGGCTGGTAAGGTTATGGCAACAGTTTTTTGGGACTTCAAAGGTATTTTATTGATTGACTATCTGCAATAGGGTAAAACCATAAATTCAGAGTACTATTGCAACCTTTTAGATCAATTAAATGTACAAATTCGAGAAAAACGTCCTGGCTTACAACACAAAAAAATAATATTTCATCAAGACAACGCACCAGCGCACAAGAGTGTTTTAAGAATGGCTAAAATCAACGAATTAAAGTACGAGTTGCTTGACCACCCACCTTATTCTCCTGATTTAGCTCCCAGTGACTTTTACCAGTTCCCAAATCTAAAAAGATTCCTTGCTGGCAAGCGTTTTCCCTCAAATGAAGATGCAATTACAGTTGTAAACCACTATTTTGAAGACCTTGAGGAAAACTATTTTAATCAAGGGATAGAATTGCTAGATAAGCGTTGGACTAAGTGTATTGAGGTTTCAGGAGATTATATTGAAAAATAAAAATATTTTTGGAAAACTAACTATTCTCTTTCATTGATAGGCTAAAAACTTTCCGAACCGCCCTTGTAGATACTATGGGGACTCTGCACCATCGATTTCAATGGTAAAAAAAAGTGGTTTACTGACTTTCGTTGTGGTCGCACAAGTATAAATGAATCTGAACGTTCTGGGCGGCCGTTAAGGTCAATACACCCGAAAATGTTAAAAAAAAACACGATATGGTATTGGCCGATCGAAGAGTAAGAGTGCGTGAGATTGATGATGTCATACGGATTTCTTACGGCAGTGTGGTTTCGATTTTACATGATCAGTTGGGTTTAAGAAACCTGTCTGCAAGATGGGTGCTGCGTTTCCTCTCAATTAACCATAAACGTAATCGTCTTTAAAGGATTGTTCGTTGTTTAACCACTATTCGAATGAGTTTTTTCGGCGTTTTGAACCTGTGGATGAAACATGGATCCATTATAAAACTCCGAAGACAAAGCAGCAGTCTATACAATCGGTTTCTCCGGGTGAACCGGCTCTGAAGAAGGCCAAGGCGACTTTGTCGGCCAATAAGATGATGGCAACAGTTTTTTTGGGATGCGATCGATCGACATCGATTACCTTCAAAAGGGAAATACAATAAACGGCGAATATTATGCCGACTTATTGGACCGATTTAACGAGGATTTAAAAAAAAAACGAACCCGTATGGCCAACGAGCAAAATTGATGGCAAAGTTGCATGAATTGGGTTAGGGATTGGTACCTCATCCGTCATATTATCCGGATTTAGTCTCCAGTGACTATTTCCGAACGTAAAGAAATGGCTCGGTGAAAAGAGATTCAGCTCAAACGATGAAATTGTTGATCAAACAAATGCTAATTTTATGGGCCACGAAAAATTCTATTTTTCAAAAGAGATACAAAAATTGGAGAAACGTTGGACTAAGTGGACTTAGCTAAAAGGAGATTATGTTGAAATATATATTTCTGTGCTAAAAAAAACTGTGTTTTGTTCGAAAGTCACGGAGTTATTGATATACCCTCGTATAATCAGATTTGCTGTGATTTAGTTTTAGTTGTCAGTTTTTCGACTATTGGCATAGTTTCATTTTTGCATAAATTCTTTAAAGACAACAACTTCTTAGGCAGATTCTTTAGATTATTAAAAGTCGTCAGTTTTACTGTTTTTGCTCAAAACATACGAATATAAAAGCGTCAAGTTGCTAATAAATCCTCAATATTGACAGCCCGGGGCTACGATTGAATGACGCATTATTTGCTCTTGAATAATGGCGGCTCTGCTGTCATTAGCGACCCACCCTACCCAAGTCACGTCTTAAAGTTATCTCCAATGATTATCTCTCGTTTATTATATTCGTCTAGCTTGAGATCCCGTTTTAAGTTTGTATTTGCTCCAGTTTCCTTTCTATTCACCGACAATCTCAATCTCACTTTCCTTAGGGGGTAGGCAAACGGTCATCAATCATATGCAAGTAACACACAAATTGTCCATAAGACGGCCTAGAAATTCACAAAAGCGTATATGAACTGGAAACAAAAACTAAAAAAAAATCCGGATTTGTTGAATGCAACGCACCCACCCACACCTTCAGACAACATTTTCCGCGTTTGCCTGTAAAGTCCATAAATAAAGTCCCATTAAGCGGGCAATTGCAAAACAGGTTCATTATTTTGATCGCACAATCTGAAATACTTATTTCAAACCGAAAAATTATTGCTTAATTAACAGTTTAAAATTCCTTTTAATTGCCGATAGTACGCGATTACAACAACAATATTTACGGAATGACATAAAAAGTGTCTGAATGTATGAGCCTGGTTTTTACGGCACTTAGACGCCAAGCGATGCGAGAGTGAGAAAAAAGGCTTGACAAGTTTTTACAGTACAGGGCGAAGGTATTATGACAGTAAGTAGTAAAACTTTCACAACAGCAGCAGGTTTTTAAAAAAATTGCTGGAATAGGTTTGGTTTTACAGTACAGGGCGAAGGAATTATGACAGTTATAGTAGTGAAGCCTTTACAAAAACAGCAGGTTTTTAAATCAATTGCTGGAATATGTTGAGTGAACTTATAGGTATAATACTGATTAGTTGGTGTCAATATTCCATTAGCCCATATCCCATGCCAAGTTTAACTGGCATTTTATAATTCCCCGACCTTAGGCTGTACAGTACTTATTTGCAAATCGTACTTTTTACTGTTGTTGTCGTTTTTTTTCGCCTTTATTTGTACTGATAACATCTTTCGAAAACAATTCTAAACCACACACCTTTTAATCTTTAACAGATACACGACGGAGTGGACGGCCATAAATGCTGAATTGGACAAAAACCATTTCGAATGAATATATCTTTATGTAGCACTCTAATGCATGGCCGTACTAATGTCTGTTCGTTCGTTTATTACACTCCTTAAGCGACAGTCTGCTGCACGCTTGGCGGGACAGAAGTGCTGAGGTGGCGGTGGAGCAGAGAGAGAGAGAGCAAAAAAATGGTGCTGAATCATTATGGTCACTTGCTGGGACTATAAATTAATTACAAATTGCGCCATAAAGCGCCAGTTTTTCACAGTTATGTTTCATGTCGAGCGGGGTGTCCAGCGAGGATGGTGAGCAAAGATTTGGGAAGGTGCTTTGCCTACATCGTTGGTCCATAGTCACTTTGAAGATAGCTTTATATCAAATGCTTAATATTCCTGACACTCTTGTAAAAGACAAGTGCAGTGCTTTGCAAATTTAGGCAAGTTTATTTTTAGTAAACAATCACAACTCTTTTTACACCCTACACCAAGAATATTATAGAAACAAAAACATATTATTGTTGAGGTGACTGCCCTGACCAAAAGTGTTTGGTTCGGGTTAATCCGATACATAGACCCGGCCGTCGCCGAATACCCCGGGAGTAGAGTACATAATCAAAGTTCACAATCTGTCATTAGAGACGCACTTAGCTCCCGATGCCTGGAAAATGGGCAGCGTGGTACCGCTACTGAAGCCAGGCAAAGACGCAAGCAAAGGGGAATCGTACAGGCCGATCTCCTTGCTTTCACCAGTAGCAAAGACGCTTGAAGCACTCAATCCCACGACAGTCGGTTCTACGCACCGGATTGACCCGAAGCAGCAATGCTTCGGCCAAGGGCTGTCACCTCGACACTGTGTGTGCCGCTACAACAACAACAACAACAACGCTTGAAGCACTGCTCCTGTCCAGCCTGGTCGAACACTTTCCATGTGCTGGTTATTAGCATGGTTTCCGCAGGCAGCATAGCACAACAACTGCTTTAACACCACACGTATTAGTCGCGGCCTTAACCAGAATAAGCCCAACGACATGACGGTCCTTTTGGCTTTTGATCATACCCAGACCTTCGATAAGGACAAAAATTCCACTCTGTTCGAGCATATTGCAGAAACGTCCTTTCCGCCTAGTTTGAAACGTGGGGTCGTAAACTAACGGGTTTTCCAATAGGGACATAACAGTTTCGTATCTTCATGTAAACGCACCCTCAACATTTTTAATGATCTTTTAGTGTCCAAATGTTAGGCGAGGTCAACATTTTCATTTATGTTCTACTTCACTTACGAGCAATGATAGAAATCGTTCAAAATTACTACTGAAATTCTGAATCGATAGTCGCAATTTTCAGAGCGCTTACTCGTTTTTTCGGCCCTAATAATCGTCCCACCCGGATAAATTTGAATCCAAATTTTCACTTTTGGATATTTCGGCTCCACGGAGATGGCGTACCGCTCGCAGCAACGAAAATATTGCAGCCGTAAGTGTATCCGTTCAATATCAGACAAATTAGTCGATTCCACTTCGTTCTCAGGAATTGGGCATATCACAAACCACACTGTGGCGTATTTAGCGAAAATATCGTGGCCTTTATTCTTATAAGATCACACTGACTCAAGAACTAAAGCCACTTGATGATTAAAAACGCCGAGACTTCTCCGATTGGGCTCTGGCAAAGTTTCACGAAAATCCAGAATTTCATCGAAAAATCATCTTCAGCGATCAAGCTCATTTCTGGCCGAGTGGTTTTGTCAATCAACAAACACATTTTTCGTTATTGGACACCAACAATCACCCATGTGCTTCTAGAGACACAATTGTGTCCGCCAAAAATTACTGTGTGGTTTTCATGTCGGAGGTGTGATGGGCCGAATTTTTTGTTGATGAAAACAATCGCCATGTTACCGTCAATGGAGAGCGCTATTGTGCCATGTTAGAAAATTATTTTTGGCCAGAATTGGATGAGCTTGATAGCGCCGATATGTGGTTTCAACAAGAAGATGCCACTAGCCACACATCACGCGTTACAATCGATTTGCTGAAAGGCAAATTCGGCGAACGTGTTATCTCGATAAATAGTCCGGTCGAATGGCCACCTCGTTCATGCGATTTAACGCCATTGGATTTATTTTTATGGGGCACATCAAGTCATTGGTCTATGGCAACAAGCCAACAACTTTAGACGAGCTCAGAGACAATATCCAACGCGAAATTTCTAACGTTCCGGTCGAAATGTGTGCAAGTGTGGTAGAAAATTGGGTCCAAAGAATACGAGGGCGGTTCGGAAAGTTCTTAGCCTATCAATGAAACAGAATCGTTAGTTTTTCAAAAATATTTTTATTTTTCAATATAATCTCCTGAAACTTCAATACACTTAGTCCACACTTATCTGGAAATTCTATCCCTTGATAAAAATAGTTTTCCTCAAGGTCTTCAAAATAGTGGTTTACAACTGTAATTGCATCTTCATTTGAGGTAAAACGCTTGCCAGCAAGGATTTTTTTTAGATTTGGGAACAGGTAAAAGTCACTGGGAGCTAAATCAGGAGAATAAGGTGGGTGGTCAAGCAACTCGTACTTTAATTCGTTGATTTTAGCCATTGTTAAAACACTCTTGTGCGCTGGTGCGTTGTCTTGATGGAAAATTATTTTTTGTGTTGTAAGCCAGGACGTTTTTCTCGAGTTTGTACATTTAATTGATCTAAAAGGTTGCAATAGTACTCTGAATTTATTGTTTTACCCTTTTACAGATAGTCAATCAATAAAATACCTTTGAAGTCCCAAAAAACCGTTGCCCTAACCTTACCAGCCGATTGAATTGTTTTTGCCTTCTTTGGGACACTTCCTCCATGTTCAGTCCATTGTTTGGATTGTTCTTTTGTCTCTGGAGTATAGTGGTGGATCCATGTCTCATCAACAGTTATGAAACGACGCTTAAAATCCATTTTATTTCGCTGAAAACGATCCAAATAAGCTTGAGAAATGTTCAATCTTATGCGTTTTTGGTCGACTGTTAACAAGTGCGGCACCCATCTTGCAGAAAGCTTTTTCATCTGTAGTTCTTCATGCAAAATTAAATGGACTCGATCATTTGAGATGCCCATGATATTAGCTATTTCACGCACTTTTATTCGTCGATCATTTAATACCATATCATGCACTTTGGCTACAATTTCTGTTGTTGTTGCTGTTTTTGGACGTCCACTACGTGGTTCATCTTCAATGCTTGTACGACCACGTTTAAATTCAGCAACCCAATTTTTTACTGTTGCATATGAAGGAGCACTTTCACCTAACACATTCACCATATCATTATGAATTTCTTGTCCCGATAAACCTTTTTTATGTAAATATTTAATGACACCACGCATTTCTAATTTTTCCATTGTAAATAAATCGCGGATGCGTCTTTTGTGAACACCTGTTTCTATATGAAGGAGTTGCCAGATCTAAAGAAAATTTAAAATGTGTTCATAGCAGAGATGGAAGTTTCCAAAACACTTAACTTTTTTCTGTTTATACCGCGCTTTTTGTGCTAGGCTAAGAAGTTTCCAAACCGCCCTCGTAATGTTCTTTCTAAGTCGTACCACATACGAGTCTTAATAACAGCTTATCACACCACCCTCGTACCTAAATTCAACAGACACATGTATGCATGTGTACGAGTACTTATTAATTCATGTTTCTTTTCCTCCGTGGTGTTTTTCCTTATCATTTTCATGAATTTGCATTGGCATTTCAAGTTCCTGGACCACCAGCACTTCAGACATGTTGCCAATATCTCAAACCTTATGAACAAATTTTTAGATTTCGATTCCGTTTTCGTCTTGCGAAAGCAAAGGCAAAAAAGTCAATAAAGTTTAATAAAAGGCCATAAATTTTATTTCGCTTTTTGTGTTTGCTCTCCCTTCTACAATTGCGATTATTAAGCACGTGCTAATAGTTCAGATTTCATTTGTGTGCTGGCAACATGTTGTCGTTGTTGAGTGTGGCATGAAGTTGTTGCTGCGGCGGCTGCCGTCGCTGTGGTTGTTCGACTTTTGATATGACAACCAGCAGGGTTGAGACATACGAGTGCCCGGACAGAACACTAAATAATGGCGGTCAACTTTTGATATATTGCAACATTGTTCTTTGAATAACAATTTCTGTTTCAGTTTCGGCTCAATTTTTTTTTTGTATTTTTGTATGGAAAATTTAAAGTTAAAAACTGCTGGTATCTCTATCTCTCTCTCTCGTTCTTGGTCTTTCTGACTAATCGTGCAAAACTTTTGTGTACAGGTAAGATAAAATTTTTGCGATAAAAACAGCGGTTTTGTTTGCTGAACATAAATTGCGATAATTTCGTTAAGACTTAATTAACTCAAACGATAAAATCACATAATTTTTCTTGATATCAATGCGATTAGGTTTGGGCGATTTTTCGATTTATATATGCCGCCACACTATTTGTTTGGTTGACAATTACCAGGGTTGCCACTTCTAGAGAATTTAGTATTTACTGTTATTTGTTTATAATTTGAGCCATTCAAAAAAACTGTAACTTGCAATGGAAAATACTTTCGGAAGATTTAAAAATATTAATCGATGTGGAGTCACTTTAGAGGTGGCAAAAGTTAGTTGTAATTTCGTGGGCAATTGTGTGAAGAAAACTTGAAAAGTAAGCTTCACAACAGTAGTTCTCATTCGTTTGGGGAGAGCCTGGCTTTAAAGAGTTCGGTTTTACTTTCAACAATTGCAGCAAGGCTTTCTGAAGAGGGTTGTCACGGTCCCGAAATCATGACAAAATTAGTGTGCAGCCACCTAAATCAATGTCAATTTGCTTTTTTGTTAAAAACTTGTCTTCTATTTAAATATAAAAGCAAGAGGTCTTGAGCCGGTTAATCCCTGTTCAATATTAATCGTGTTAATCTCTGCGATACAGGGTGTTATGACAGTGCGGACGTTAATGATAACCAGATGAAACGGAGATAAGAACCATGTTTCTTATACTGATCAGTTCAAACTAGTCATTCGATTAACCTAAACCCCTAGTCAGATTCGTGATCATGTTTCTTGTTGACATTTCCATTGGAAAGTTTGACATTTTTTAGCATAAACGTACTCAGAACGTTTTGACGTAAGACCATCATTTGTGTGGTTTACAGTGACTTGAAAAAATCAATTTGGCAAAACAAATGGAATTAACTCGTGAACATTTTAGTGCGGTCATTTTTCACAACTTTCGACGTGGATTATCACGACAAGAGTGCATCGACGAACTTAAATCTTTGTATGGCGATGAAGCACCATCCTATAGCACTGTGAAAAACTGTTTAATGGATTCAATCGTGGCCGACGCTCGCTCAAAGACGAAGGTCTTGAAGGTCGTCCAAAAACGGCCATTGTGCCAGAGAATCAATGTTCCGTGCGTGAACTGATAATGCAAGATGGTCTTGTGACATGCCGTAAAAATAGAGGCATCCTTGGTCTTTTCTTCCACCAGCATACATTCGATATTGCCTGAACACCTGAGCGTAAAAAAGGTTTGTACTCGTTGGATCCCGCACAATTTGACAATCGCTCAAAAAAAGGCTCGTGTCTATTGGTGCAAATAAATTTTGAAAAAATACGATCGCGGTGCTTCAAACGACGTTTATAAGATCGTCACAGGTGACGAATCATGGATCTATGCGTGTGAGCCCGAAACAAAACAGCAATCGACCGTGTGGGTCTTCGAAGTAGAGCCAAATCCAACGAAAGTTGTTCGAGGAAGAAGCACTTCGAAGCAAATGGTCGCCTGTTTCTTCGGCAAAAGTGGTCATGTGGCGACTGTTCCGCTTGAGCAACGTAGGATGGTCAATTCTGAGTGGTACACCACAATTTGTTTGCCTAAAGTCTTCGAAGAAATTCGACAAACGAACAAGAGAAGACGAATCATTTTGCATCACGACAATGCGACCTCTCACTTATCAGCTGAAATGATGAGCTATTTGACCACTCAAGATGTCCAATTGATGGGCCATGCACCGTGCAGACCTAACTTCTTCTTATTCCCTAGCATCAAGAAAAAAATGTGTGGTCAACGTTTTTTCTCGCCCGTTGCAGCTTTTGAAGCGTTCAAAAATCACGTTTTGGAGGTGTCTCTATCGGAGTGGAAAAAGTGCTTCGAAAATTGGTTTGTGCGCATGCAAAAGTGTATTGATCTTAAAGGAGAATATTTTGAAAAACAATACAAGTAAAACCATTTCCAATGATTAATTATTGAGTTTTTCCATGCGGTCGACTGCTGTTTTGTTTCCGTTTCCTATGCATAGATCCATGATTCGTCACCTGTGATAATGTTATGCACTGCCTTTGAGCTACCGCAGTTATACTTTTTCAACATCTTTTTACACCAATCCACAGAGCCTTTTTGAGCATTCAAATTATGTGGGATCCAATGAGAATAATTTTTTCTCACGGCCAAATGAACATGCAATATCTTCTTAATGCTTGTCATACTAATGCCCAAGGATGCCTCAATCTCACGGTATGTCACATGTCGGTCTTGCTTAATCTGTTCACGCACAGCATCGATGGTTTCTGGCAAAGTGACCGAAATTGTACGTACTTCACGAAATTCATCCCGAAGCGAATGGTGTCCGAGACTGATTTCTTGGCACCAGCAAATAACAGTGGTTTTTGATGGTGCTTCATCACCAAAAGTCGAAACAAGTTAATTTCTCTTGTGTCGATAACCCACGCCGAAAATCGTAAAAAATCATCGCACGAAAATGTTCACGGGATAATTCCATTTTTTGACTGAGATGCATTTTTCAACACACTGTAAACAAAACAATTCGCCTTCCAATGACAAAACGCTCTGAGTGAAGTTATGCTAAAAAAATGTCAATGTTTCCACTGGAAGTTCCAGTTTGCATCTGGGAACACTGGTAATGTCAGAATCCGAAATATAAATAGCAACCCTCGTATGGATTTTGTTTTAATAGAAATGGTGTAAGGTTCTTCATCCGAGTTTGTCGAAAGTATATTTGCAATCACATTACGTTGTATACACTACCTGTGCCAAATTTCAGTGTACTTCAATCACATTTTCTAGTTTTGGCCGCTCGTTATATGAAATCACGACACTGTGCGGCATAGTTGCCGGGGGAAGGGTTTTCTTTTACGATCTAGATCAGTTATCTTCTTGCAGTTTTGTAAAAGCTTTCTTCATATCGTAATTCACAATTAATAAAGTACAATCAAAATGAACCCTGTATGGGTCACTGCAAGTCCTTTAAAACTAACCTTAAGTAATGGGTGCTCCAAGTACAGATACTTTTTTCAATAGCCTTTTTTGACAGATCACGTGTGTGTCGTGTCACGCTGTCATGTTATTTTTGTTTAGTATTGTTTGACATTTCATCATGGAAAGACTTACACCTGAACAACGTTTACAAATCGTTTAACTTTATTACGAAAATTCACGTTCGGTGAGGAATGTGTTACGTGCACTTCGTTCAACTTGTGGTCAACATAATCGGCCTACTGAGCGTACTATTCGCAACACCATCATCACCCAACTTGAGACCCAGCATTCATAGTGGATAATATTCGACCAAATAGACCACGTCCATTACGCAGTGAAAGAAATAAAGCGGCCGTAGCTGAGAGTGTACACCAAGACCGTGGAGAGTCGATTCGGCGCCGTTCGCAGCAACTCGGATTGACGTATGGAACGACTTGGCGCATTTTACGTCGAGATCTTAAATTGAAAGCTTACAAAATGCAGTTTGTGCAAGAACTGAAGCCTCCGACGTTTTCAAGCGATATCGCTTCGCTGTATGGGCTCTTAAAAAGTTCCAAAAAGATCCGACGTTTTCGAGCCAAAGTTTGTTTAGCGATGAGGCTCATTTCTGGCTCAATGGGTATGTAAACAAGCAAAATTGCCGCATTTGGGACGAAAAGCAACCAGTAGAGGTTCAAGAGCTGCCACTTCATCCAGAAAAAACAACGGTTTGGTGTGGTTCGTGGGCCGGCCGCATCATCGGTCCATATTTCTTCAAAAATGATGCCGGTGAGAACGTAACCGTCAATGGCGACCGTTATGGTGCCATGATAACCGACTATTTGATGCCTGAAATTGAAGCTCGTGATCTCGGCGACATTTGGGCATTTTTCCCATTCCGATCCTTTACTTTTCGCTTGCCAATGCAATGCACCGCATTTATAGAGGGCATCCATTGAGTGTTGGTTATTTAAAAAAAAAAAAAAAAAAAAAAAAAAAAAAAAAAGGGCGCCACTTCCCACAGATCCCATCTATCAATGGATTTATTGAGACAACACTTCGGTGAGCAGATAATTTCATGTTTTGGGCCGGTCAATTGGCCACCAAGATCGTGTGATATCACACCGTTAGACTTTTTCCGGTGGGAATATGAAAAGTCTAAAGTTTATGCGAACAAACCCGCTTCGATTCAGGCCTTGGAGCAAAACATCACGCCTGTCATGCGCCAGTTACCAGTCGAAATGCTCGAACGAGTCATCGAAAATTGGACTCAACGGATGGATCATCTTGGACGTAGCCGCGGCCAACATTTGGTAGTCATAATCCTTAAAAAATAAATGCCAAAGAATGTTCTTTCAAATTATAATAAGCATTCCCCATTTAATTTGAATTTTCTGTGTTTTTATCTTTAAAAAGGTGGGGAACCTCGAAATGGATCACGCGTTATAAAAAACTAAACGATTTAATCATGGCTAGTTGAAGTTGGTTGCCCCACTTCTGGCACTATTAGTTACTTACTAAGTATAATCCCTTGTTTGTTGGGTTATTTCGTACGGTTTCTGGTACACTCCCTTGCATAACAGGCAACGGATACGTTTTGGTTTCTTTCCTTATCGATCAAGTGTTTTACACTTGACTACCTGCTTCTTTCTAGATCTGACATGTTTCTTAGTTTTGAATCAAACACCACAACCAAGCAGTCTTAACTTATTTTCTTAAAATTTTTGTTATTTAAAAATAATGCGAAGGCTGGAAATCCCCGTCGAGGAACTCCTTCAGGAACAGGAAGGAATGGAATGTTACGTCGAACTTTTTTGTTCCAAAACGACAGCACAAAAGGAATGCCGGCCATTGCGGAAATACCTAAAATACAAGTGCATCTTCATAGAAGTGAATACGGCTCTGCGGACAAACTTGGCTGGGGCTGATGAATATTGCATGCAACTTCAACAACATGCACAAGGATATGAGTATGTGTGTGTATATGCAACAACAACATTATGCATTTATTGTCGATAATTTTTATATGAGCAATATTTTATGCGCTCGGTGATCATAATGCAACATGACATGTTATTGGAAAGCTGGCTGGCTGGCTGGCAGAGAGTAGCTAGCAGCAGCCCAGCTAGCCTATTGCCTATTGAACAATTGCCAACATTACGGGCAACACAGAAAAAACAAACATTTGGTGTTAATTTGCCAGCAACAGCAACTCGTTATGAGTTCATTATTTTGAAATGCTCGGGCAACAATAACGAAGCAAAACAAAACAAAAAACGCTGGGCTGAACGAAAGAACAGCAACAACATCAGGCTACAAATTGACACAACATCACTATTAACGAAGGCAGTATTCCTCTGAGCGCCTGCCCTGCTTTATGTTTTTGTTGCTGGTGTTTTGTAGTTGTTGTTCTTCTTGTTTTTGTTGCTGGTGTTTTGTAGTTGTTGTTCTTCTTGTTTTTGCTCTGCTCCGATCTATGCGAGCAAACAAACCAGCAACATATTGTTGCTGGTCGTTATGTTGACGATGCTGGCGGTTGGTTGGTGATGGTGGCGATGACGACGACAACGATGATGATGATGATGATGAAGGTGGCGACAAGCACGGCGACGTCGGCGGTGGTAGGGTTGTTATTTGGTTCGCTGGTCAGTTGGCTGGTTTGGTTGACGGCGGCGGCGGCTCTTAACATGTTTTAAATGTTTTATTATTAGTACGAGTACACTATAGAGTCCAGCAATTCCTTGCAAGTGTTTCATCTAATGCACCAGTACACTGCACTATTGTGCCGTTCAATGTGTGGGTGGTATGGAAAGGGTGGTCCATGTAGGGCTTGCATTATGGTTGATGTGACCACTCAAAAAGAATGAACTGTTTCTAGAAGGATGAACTGTCTCTAGAAGGTACATTGGGATACCTGGCCATCTCTAGAGTACCTGGCATTAGGTTTAATCACCCTGATCTCAGTAATGAGATTTAATGTCTCTGAAAAACTGTGAAATTTTACAAACTTCCCGATGATGTAGGCAATAGAACTACAATCATCCGAAATCAGCAGCGCCGCTCTCCTATAGACACGACCAAGCAATTCCGTGCTCTAAATGCGAGAGTTAGAAGTCACCTTTATCGGTTCATACTGATCTCAATGTTTTCCAATTACCCTTTACATAGAATTTAGTCTAAATTTAAATGAGGTACATATGCTTCCTACGATGTCTAAGACCTATCAATAGAAAGGTCAAAAACCTCTTAATCGCTCGATCGAAAATTTAATCATAACCTCAGTTTCCTGGTATCAAAAGCAAAGAAATCGTAAGAGATAACCGAAATTAATATCCGTCAGAGATTCTAACGGGTGGTCAATCTAGAGGTTAAATTTTCAATAGTGTTTTTTCCACAGATTACGCGTGGGCTGTGTTGATTGAACTTTATCTTTTTTTTTCAGTATTTTTTGCTATTGCAGGAGTTGAAGCCTAACGAACGACATTTAGTGTTTAAAAGCTGGTAAATCATTTACGAGTAATAAAATGTTTGTAAACATTAGAAGCATTTCCTCTGTAAATAAATGTAATGAGTCCAAACCAATGGTTACCGAGTTTGAGATTCTGCCGGATATTATATATATTCAAGAGACCTGGATGGAAGAGATGTGAAAGAGATATACAATATTGCAGGGTGGAATTCAGTACACTGCTGTAGAAACAATGTTTATGTGGGAACTTCTATATTTGTAAAGGAAAATATCCAATATATTGTAGAAAATTGTAAAAGTAAGGATTTTATTGAGAGCATTACAATATCCTTGGAGAATGTGCACGCAGAAAAAAAGTATGGTTGTGGTAACAATATTCGAAGAGCATTATACTATTGTTGGTTATATGGTTGTGGCACAACATTATTATGATCATCACAACAATAGTATGGTTCAAACACAACCATACTATGATCCCCATAACAATATTATGGTCCTCACAACAATAGAATTATCACACAACCATAGTATGATTCCCACTCAAACATACTACGATCTCCATAACCATATTATGATCCTCACAACCATAGTAAGTTGCACATACAACCATAGTATGAACCTTAGAACCATAGTATGACTTACACCCAACCATGCTTTGAACCCAATTTTTTTTTAAAGATTGGTTTAAGATGTTATTCAACAATAGAGATTTTTATTTAAAAAGTGATGTAAAAATACATAAAACTCTTTATAAAGGGAGTGATTTATTTAACAGTTGAAACAATTCATTTATTAAAAATATTTCAGTTATACTAATCCGTAGTTTGTTTTGAAAAAATTTAATTTATATATATATAGAAACTACTATTATTGCGTAAGATTCTTAAAAAAACATTGTCAAATTAAAAATAAATTACGATTTTGCCTGTATGATTGCCGTAATCATGTTATTGTTAACATAAAAGCCATGAAACAATACTTTTGTCCCACCAACCATATTTATATTGTTGCTACAACCATATTTTCATTTTTTAATTTGACAACAATGCTTTTATTACATTTCAACAATATTAATATTGCCGCAATCATACTTTTGTCAAAATTATATTCAAAAAACAATACTAAGGTTGCGACAACCATACTTTTATTACAGAGAACATACTATTGTTGCCGTGGCCATATAGTAACCATATTTTTTCTCTGCGTGTGAGGATAAAAGGAAAACCTGCTAAAATAACCTATTTTTATCGCGGTTCGGAGACGTTTTATGCTTTGAGTTTCCAAATATTATTGTCGGAGATTCTAATATAAATTTCTTAATGCGACTTCGTCACAAGATCTTTCAATTTTGCTGCGTCAGTTTGATTACAAAAACTGTCATTACTTAATAACGAGACCAAAAAGCGGGAGTACAATTAATAATATATTTTAGGAGGGTTGCTATTTATATATATGGTACTGTCAATACTAGTGTTGGCAGATGCAAACTGTAACTTCCAAAGGAAACTTTTATATTTACTCAGACCGTTTGGTCATTTGAGGGCGAATTGTTTTGTTTACAGTGGGTTGAAAAATTCATCTCAGTCAACTAATGCAATTATCCCGTGAACGTTTTCATGCGATGATTTTTTACGATTACGGTTATCGAAACAGGAGTGTTTAAATCAACTTGTTTCGACTTTTGGCGATGAAGCACCATCAAAAGCCTCTGTTAATCGCTGGTACCAAGTAGTCAGTCTCGGACGCCGTTCGCTCCACACGCAGAAAAAAGTATGGTTGTGGTAACAATATTCGAAGAGGATTATACCATTGTCGATTATATGGTTGTTGCACAACAATATTATGATCATCACAACAATAGTATGGTTCATACACAACCATACTATGATCCCCATTACAATATTATGGCACTCACAACAATAAAATTATTCTTACACAACCATACTATGTCCCCACAACATTATTATTATTCACACTCAACCATACTATGATCCCCACAACCATATTATGATCCTCATAACCATAGTATGTTTAACGTACAACCATAGTATGATCCTCACAACCACAATATGACTTACGCACAACCATACTATGATCCCCAAGATTTGTTGTAAAGATTGGGTTAAGTTGTTATTCAACAGTAGAGATTTTTATTAAGTATGTTTTGAAAGAATTTAATTTACATATAAAAAGTACTATTATTGCGTAAGATTCGTAAAAAGTAACAGTCAAACTAAAAAAAATACCATTTTGTCTATATAATTGCCGTAATCATATTTTTGTTACCATAAAACCCACGAAAACAATACTTTTGTCCCATCAACTATATTTATATTGTTGTAACAACCATATTTCCATTTTTAAATTTGGCAACAATACTATTGTTACATTTCAACAATATTAATATTGCCGCAATCATACTATTGTCAAAATGAAATTCAAAAAACAATACGATGGTTGCGACGACTATAGTTTATTCTCGTTGGATCCCACATAATTTGACAAATGCTCCAGAAAGGCTAGTATGGATTGGTGCAAAGAGATGTTGAAAAAGTATAACTGCGGTAACTCAAAAGCAGTGTAAGTATAACATTGTCGCAGGTGACGAATCATGAATCTATGCATATGAACCCGAAACAAAACAGCAATCGACCGCATGGGTCTTTCAAGACGAGCCAAATCCAACAAAAGTTGTTCATGGAACAAATCACAGCAAATGGTCGCCTGTTTCTTGGGCAAAACTGGTCATGTGGCGACTGTTCCGCTTGACCAACGTAGGACGGTCAATTCTGAGTGGTACACCACAATGTTTGCCCGAAGTCTTCGGAGAAATTCGAAAAACAAACAAGAGACGACGAATCATTGTGCACCATGACAATGCGAGCTCGCACACATCGGATCAAACCAGCGTCTGTTTGACCGGCCAAAACGTCGAATTGGGTGCCCTGACTTGACACCCAATGACTTCTTTTTATTCCTGCACATCAAGAAAAAAATGCGTGGTCAACGATTTTCATCGCCAGAAGCGTTCAAAAACCATGTCTCAATCGGAGTGGAAAAAGTGCTTCGACAATTGGTTTGAGCGCATGCAAAAGTGTATAAATCATGCGGGAGAATACTTTGAAAAACAATAAAACCATTTTTGATGTTAAATATTCGCATTTTCATTTATTAGGTCAGAAATATTTATAGCAGACCTCGTATAAGTTATTAAAATATAAATTTGTGTAATTTTGCATTATCTTCGCACATGTTAATCTTAATGTCGCCTTAAGAAGCCTTTAAAGTAGTTGAGTATAAAAATATTTCGTGCACTGAATTGAAAGAAGTAAGTTCCCAGATTGTTTCCAATTTTTTGGGGGAATTAAGCAAGTAAGAATGATTCATTTAACCCTTCACCTGGTAGACCCAAATTTGCTATCTACTGCAGAGCATAATGTAAAAAAAAAGTCCCTTCCAGTTGCTCACAAATTATTTGCTAGATTTGCGTATACTTCCCTCATAACATCGCTTGCGTGCTGCATGTTGCCGTGGCAGATATGAAAAGTTATAGACCCACTTGTTACCTCGTTTGGTTGCACACATCATCTAATTGACAGAGCGGGCGGTCGTCGTCAATTTTCCTCAAACTTAAGTTGAAGTGCCTTCAAATGTGTTTTGTTGATGTTGTTATTGTTTTTTCTCTTGCCGCTTTTTTTTATCACATCAAAAGCCTGAAAACCGCCCGTATTTCGTGTGCAAGTGTGTGTATGTGTGTGGCAGCGTGTAGCGGCGAGAGCGAATATTTTGAACTATTTTTTGCACTTTACTCTCCAGCGATAGTTTTTTTGTGTGTCTTGTCTTCTGCTAGCCGTCGTTGTTGTTGGTTTTCGCAACAAGACCATGGCATACCATGCCGCCACATGGCAAGCAGGCTGGCTGGCTGGCTGGCAGGCCACGCATCACATCCCACTTCTTGTGCTGCTTTGACTTTCCGGTATTTGTCTTTCAAAGATTTCTTTCTTTGTGTTCATAACTCTCCTCGACAACAACAGCCGCAACAACAACAACTTGTTAGTGCGCCAAGGAAATCCTTGGGGGCGGAATGCTTGAGGCCTTCTATGAGAATAAATTTTCGAGAGAGAGACAGAGAAAGAGAGAAGAGCTCCAGCCCACCAATGTTGCCAATTTAGACATTTTCCGGTTAGATCTAGCCTTTTTTTGGTCTCCATGAGCCGGAATTACATATAAAATGCTATTAGCCGGAAATCTAGCCATTTTGTTTTATTGGGTTAAGACCTTTTTCCTGAATTATGTTCTACTTTGTTTTTGAATTTTTTATAGTTCCATCGATTTACACTGGCGATTAAAATCAAGTGCATGTTTGCCACATTCATTCTTAGAGTGTGAAAAAAATTAAGAATAAAAGACGGATCATTTTGATAACTTTAGGGAATGTTATTTATTATAAAGTGTGTTTTTTTAGCCGTTTGGTTTTCAATCTGGCCACACTTTTTTCGGAGTTGTTCTTTTTGGCAGCTGTCGATTGATTTAAGCTGATTTTGGTTTGCCATTTCATAATGAATAGACTTACTTCGGAACTACGTTCGCAAATCAAATAGTGGTGAATGGGCCAAAAACGAGATGGCCAACGATCCTGATTTTTACAAGAAAATTTTGTTAAACGATGAAGCTCACTTTTGGTTGAATGGGTACGTCAATAACCAAAATTGTCGCATTTGGAGTAATGAAAATCCACAAGCCATTGTGAAGACGCCATAACATCCTCAAAAAGTCACTGTTTGGTGTGCTCTATGGGCAAAGGGGATTCATTGGTTCAGATTTCTTCAATAATGAAGCCGGCCATAAAGTTACAGTCAATGGCGAACCCTATAGAGCCATGATTAATGACTTTTTCGTGCCTAAATTGGAGGATGTTGATGTGGACGACCTTTGGTTTCAACAAAATGGCACTACATGCCATACAGCTGTTGGCGAAACATCACAATTTATTTAAAAGCAACTGAAATTGATTTTGGTAAAAGTGGCCCACAATATAAACATTGTTCATGCACTACCAACCACAAATCTGAACTCGTTGCTACAAGTTGGGATTGCAGTAGTACACTCTGAAATAAATACGAGGGCGACCGCAAAACTAACTGGCCTGGCACATTTTCTGTTTTACTAGCAACTTTTGTTTTGTTTTTTTTTTGTTTTTTAAAAACAAACTTTTATAAGCCATCTGTCAAAATTTCCAAAATATTTAATGATTATTTTCTTTGTTACAGGTGATTGAAGGAAACAAGTTTTATAATTGTTGAAAAATGGAAAGTAGTTTCGTGCGGTAATTAAACACTTTTATATGAAAGGTTATAAGCCACAATTAATCAAAGATGAATTGGATTCTGTTCATGGTGATAATGCACCATCATACTCCACCGTGAAATCCTGGGTTCAACAATTTAAAATGGGTCGTTCAAGTACGGAAGATGAACAACGCTCTGGAAGACCGAAATCTGCTACTACTATTGAAAACATTAGAAAAATATTTAATGAAGTGACTAAAGATAGACGAATAAAGCTCAGAGAACTTGCTGATATTGTTTAAATACACGAAAACAAGTTTGGAGTATTTTACATGATGAACTCCACTTGAAAAAGCTATCCGCAAGATGGGTGCCGCGTTTGTTGACTTTGCCCCAAAAAATCGTCCGTTGGACCAATTCCGAGTAGCTTTTAGCGATTTATCAGCGTAATCCAATAGAGTTCTTGCGCCGATTCATAACTGTTGATGAAACATGGATCCATCACTACATCCCAGAATGCAGAGAACAGTCAAAACAATGGATAGAAGCTGGTAAAAGTGGTCCCAAGAAGGCAAAAACTGTTAAGGCAGCAGGACAAGTAATGGCCACAGTATTTTGGGATGCAAGGGGTATAATATTTATTGATTATCTTGAGAAAGGAGAAACTATAAATAGTGAATATTATAATGCATTATTGGATCGGTTGAGTGAAGAAATCAAGATAAAACGACCGCATTTAGAAAAAAAAATCTTTTTCATCAAGATAATGCTCCTTCACACATTGCATTTTTAACTCAACAAAAACTGGCCGAATTACGATTTGAAATTGCTCCGCATCCACCATATAGTCCAGATTTACGAGTAGCTCCTTCTGATTATTTCTTGTTTCCAAATTTTAAAAAAAAATGTCTCGGTGGCAAAAAAAATTTCGTCCAATAGCGCGGTTTTTGCTGAAACTGAGGCATATTTTGAAGGTCTTGAAAAATCTTATTTTTCGGATGGAATTAAAAAACTTCAAAAACGTTTGTGAAGTGTATTGAGTTGGAAGGAGATTATGTTGAAAAATAAATAATAATAATTCCAAAAATTATTTTAAAATTCTTTTTATTTTAGGCCAGTTACTTTTGCGGTCGCCCTCGTAAGAGCAATAATATTTTCGAGGTGGGTGTAATTTATATGTGAAGCGCAAAATAGAAAGCGACCTAAGGTTAAAACCCAGTTTTGTTCAGGAGAGCCATTTTAAAGATTAGGTCCCTTTCTATTTGCGCTTTGAATCGTCGACTTCACTTTCATAAAACGCGCATATCTCTGGGAGGGAACACTTTTGGGGCATGGGATCGGTCAGATGTTGTCCACATCAAAAAAAAATGTTTTTTTTACCCTTAGGTCCCTTTCTCTAGGCGCTGTCACATATACAGAATTTTTGATTTATAACAACCGCTGATTGTGAGAACAGCGGTTGTTTGCGATAAATTGTGACAGTGTTGCCAGATTGTCATAGGTAAATTCAGTTTGATTTTGTGCTTTGCGTCAGAGTTAATTCGGGAGGAGATAATGCACGAGTTAATTTGTATTAACTCTGCTAATGCACATTAACGCTGTCGTCTGTTTATAGTACGGAGTCCACAATCCTTTGTTTTTATTAAATTTTTGCATACGTCTGGTAGGCATGCTTTCAACTAAATTTTGTATGCTTCACTCGGAATATTTTGTAACTCTTATTGTACTCGGTCGATCATACGGCGCCACTCGCATCTTGAGCACAGCCCATGCATTTTCAATTAGGTTAAGGTAAGGACTTTGTGCTGGTCACTGCATTACCTCAAGGTTTTGTTCCAAGAGCCAGCGTTGTACAATTTTCGCTGTATGCTTTGGATCTCCATCTTGCTTGTAAACCATTTTCTCTTCAGGATAGGCGCTTCTATTCCTAGTCTGGTTAATTTGTTTGGAGAAAACGGAGATAACTTTAACCAGGGGTTTCAAATACGAGTACCACCACGTGAAACACCCCTAACCCATTAGGCAGCCACCACCATGTTCGACGCTTTGTTTCACATGGTGCTTTTGAAGGAGTTTATTGAGAAGGTCTATGCCAAAAATATTCTCTCCCATCACTCTGGACACGAGTAATTTTTGTTTCGTCAAACCAAAGAACCCGTTTCCAATCTTCCTCCGTCCAATTCCTGTGACTTTTATAGAACTTGAGTCTTGCTTTTATGTTTTCATCAGATAAAGCTGGATTTTCTTCTAAACTGCTGACACGTATTTAATTCAGGAATTTTTGCGTCAAAAAGTCGGTAAGTCGACTACTCTCTGCGCTCTCCAAGGTAATGGAGAGCATGGTAAACCACCATCATGTGAGGTATTTAGAGACCAACGATTTGCTAAGTGATCGACAGTATGGCTTCCGTAGAAACCGCTCTACGGGAGACCTGTTGGCGTTCTTGTCGGATCGTTGGAGTCGGTCTATCCACCAGTTTGGTGAGAGTAAGGTCGTGGCTCTAGATATCTCCAAGGCCTTTGATAGAGTCTGGCACGGTTCACTCATATCAAAGCTCATCGCTTTTGATGTCGGTAATACGTTTGCTCGGTTTATATCGAGCTTTCTTAGAGATCGCACTATTAGAGTTGTTGTAGATGGGTTCTCATCCAAATATGCTGACCGCAGGGGTACCACAGGGCTCTGTCCTTTCTCCCTCCTTATTTCTTATTTTCATTGACGATCTATTGGGTCAGACCGTGAATCCAATCTACTCTTTCGCAGATGATAGTAACCTCTGTCATTCATATTCATTCGACTGTAGGCCGAGTCTGCAACATATTGAAGACAAAAGGCGAATTATGGATGAGACACTTGGCCGGGATCTACTGGCCATTTCCGAATAGGGTTCTGGGCACGATGTTCGGGGCATGAAAATACAATGTGACGCTCGTTGGGCGAGACATGTACGTATTCGAAGTGTCGAAAGAAGCACTCAAGTGCATAGGTTTCTTGAAGCGCTGCAAGAAATATTTCACTCCTTCTGATCTTTTCAATATCTATACAACTTACTTCAGGCCAAAGATGGAATACAACTCCGATATATGGGCAGGTGCTCCAAAATCATCCTTGGAGCTACTTGCCCGTATTCAAAGGAGAGCGATGGTGCTGATAGGTGACAATAGGGTATCCAACTCTATTGTTTCCCTTGAGCATCGTCGGAATGTGGGTTACGCGACGCTGTTCTATCGTTACTTTCATGGTGTGTTCATCAGACATCCGTCGCCTTATTCCAGACGTGAGGATGTTTGGCAGGGATACGCGACTTTCTAGGAATTCACACCCGTTTGTTATCGATTGGCCAGTTGACCGCACTATACACTACAGATCAAATTCGTTTTTCGCTCGTACAGTCCGTATGTGGAATCGACTGCCGACAAATGTATTTCCCACTAATTGCGACATCCAGAAGTTCAAGGCAAGCGTTAATAATCATTACTCCCTCTTTCCCCCTCCGATCCATTACTTTCCACTCGCCAACGCAATGCACCGCATGTATAGGGGGCGTCCCCTGAGTGTTGGTTATATAAAAAAAATACTCGACTTTTAAAACCCTAATGGCCCAATTAGTCTTGACGGTTGACGGTAGGCAATCAGCTATTTCAGAAAGGGGTTGCATTTTGCATGTGTTAGAGTGAGATAACTACAGTTTGACGGTTGACGACGGTAGACTTCTGCAGGTTGCAGAATCAACCGTCAACCGTCAACCCTCAAGACTAAAGGCCCAATTAGTCTTGACGGTTGACGGTGGACGGAAGGCAATCAGCTATGTCAGTTAGGGGTTGCATTTTCCATGTGTTAGAGGGAGATAACTACAGTTTTACGGTTAACGACGGTAGACTTCTGCAGGTTGCAGAATCAAACGCCCACCGTCAACCGTCAAGACTAATTGGGCCTTCATTGGGCCTTAAGATAAACATCTCAAGTTGTCACCTCTAATAGTTAACACATTTTTATATAAGATGCGGCCAAGGCGAACTTAACGAAGTTTTTACTAGTTTAATTCTGAGCTTACCAGGAGTTTTAGACGTATGTCATCAACATGGTAAAGTAATTCGAAATGAATTTGCATAGTGAAGACTTTTTATTTGAACTTTTTCGCAACGTTTCCTGCTAATGAGAGTTTTTGCTAGGACGGGAGAACACAACACTGTTATTCTGGAGTTCGAATACAACTGCAGCACGTTGTTTCGAAGGAAGAGAATTTTTTTTATAAAAGTCATAGATAATAGTAATATCTCGGGACACCCTGGGATTCATGCTTTCATATAGGCGGGCATGAGATCGTTAACGCTTTCTTGAACGACCACCTAAAAAAGTCCCTCTACGAGCTCCTTTCCGCCTCTTAGATGCGTATTTGCTCTCTGGACACCTTAGGATAAATGCTTTTATAAAGGAGGACATGATTTCTTGAACGCTTTCTTGAACGGTCACCTAGAGAAAAAGGGCCCTTGACGATCTCCTTTCCGCCACTGAGATGCGTATTTGCTCTCGGGACACCTTAGAATAAATGCTTTCCTAAAGGCAGACATGATTTCTTGAATGCTTTCTTAAACAATCACCTAGAGAAAAAGGGCACTTGACGATCTCCTTTCCGCCACTGAGATGCGTATTAGCTCTCGCCAGGTGAATAAGTGTGTGTCTGCTTTTTGTTTCAAACCACACAACTCTGCATGTTGTTGTCATTTGTTTAATTTGATTTTCCAGCGTTTTTTTTTCTTTTTTTATATTTTTGATGTCCTCTTCTGCCGTTTGGGCCGTTGTTTTCGCTGTCCCGTTGGCCATGTTGCACCAGTGGTGCAGTGCACTGCGCCTGATTTGCCACAATTTATTATTGAAGACATTTGCTCCATATGACATCCATTCCATTCCGTTCGCATTTGATTCCAAGAAGAGTGGTTGGCTGCAGTGGAAAATCGGTTTCTGTGCTTTCAATTGTTGTTTCGATGATGAACCCCCACAAGTTGTTGTCGTTCGCTGCAATTTTCCATTTGAAATCTCGGCTGACGATGTTGTGGGTTTTTCGAATTTAGTTTGATTTACAATCATTTCTGTGATATTTCGGAGCCACAGTAGGCATCACACTCACGCAAATTTTTGTTGGTTTTTTTGGTAGGGGGATTTCACTGCTATCAAAAAATAACAACAGCGACAACATCAAAAGGAAAAAAGATTTTCTATGTGACGCAGAAGGGTTTTGTGAAGTTTACTGAGAAGAGAAATTTCCATGTTGACGTTTAATTTGGATTGTTTGGGTTGCAAACTGGAGTTGTCTATAAGGGATCAGTGCCAGATTTGTGCAACAAAATATTCTTTCTTGATGGTCTTACTTACTGCACTGAGCAACAAAGTTTTAAAAAACTCTGCGGCAGAAGGTTTGAGCTGCCTACATTTTTGGATTCTTTTTGACGGGTTCTCCCATAGGAACATAACAATTTCGCATCTTTATGCCAACACACCCTCAAAAATTTTTAATGATCTTTCAGTGTCATAACTTTAGGCGAAGTCAACAATTTCTTCAGGGTAAAGTTCACTTACGAGCAACGTTTGGAAATGATTAAACATTTCTACCGAAATTCTGAGTCGGTGGTCGCAACTTTACGAGCGCTTACTCCAATTTTCGCCCTTAACAATCGTCCCAACCGACAGGCTGTGCTATCGTGGATAAATTTGAATCCAAATTGTCACGTTTAGATGTTCCGGAGCTGAACCGTTTGAAGCGACGAAAATATGACAGCTGTTTCCGTTCAAAATAAGCCAAATCATTCGATTCCACGTCGTTCTTAGGAATTGGGCATCTCTCAAACCACACTGTGGCGTATTTTGCAAAAAGACCTTGGCCTTCGTCCTTAAAAGATCCAACTGCCTCAAGAACTAAAGGCACTTGAAACGTCGAAACTTCTGTGATTGGGCTCTGGCAAAGTCTCACGAAAATCCAGAAATGCATCGCAAAATTATCTTTAGCGATGAAGCTCATTTCTGACTGAGTGGTTTTGTCAATTTGCCACGTGTGCTTCGAGGGACACAATTGCATCACCAAAAAATTACTGTGTGGTGTGGTTATCATGCCGGAGCTGTGATTGGGCCGTATTTTTTCATCGAGGAAAAGAATCGTCAAGTTACCGTCAATGGGCTCCGCTATCGTGCCATGTTTGAAACCCATTTTTGGCCGGAACTGGATGATTTTGACAGTGCCGATATGTGGTTTCAACAAGACGATGCCACTAGCCACACAGCACGCGTTACATTACGATTTGTTAAAAGGCAAATTCGATGAACGTGTTATCTCGAGAAATGGTCCATCTATGCCATCTAACGACATTGGATTTCTTTTTTTTTTTTTTGAGGCCACATCAAGTCTTTGGTATATGCCAAAAAGTTAATAGTTTTAGACGGGCTCGGAGACAACATCTAACGTGAAATTTCCAACGTTCCGGTCGAAATGTGTGCAAGAGTAGTGGAAAATTGGGTCCAATGAATAGTTCGTTGTACACTGGCTCGTGGTGGTCATATGACCGAAATCGAATTTCATTAAAATGTAACATTTAAAGTACTTGCACTACATCTGGAATATATTTGAACTCTTCAACTTTAATATTCTGTGTTTTATGAATATATACGAGGTCTGCTATATATATTTCTGGCCTAATAATGAAAATTCGAATATTTCTCATCAAAAATGGTTTTATTGTTTTTCAAAGTATTCTTCAGCATGATTTATACACTTTTGCATGCGCTCAAACCAATTGTCGAAGCACTTTTTCCACTCCGATTGAGACATCTCTAAAACATGGTTATTCAGCGCTTAAACAGCATCTTTTGAAGACGCATTTTTTTCTTGATGTGCGGGAATAAACAGAAGTCATTGGCTGCCAAGTCAGGGCTGTACGGCGGATGACCCATCTATTCGACGTTTTGGACGGTCAAAAAGGCGCTGGCTTGAGCCGATGTGTGAGAGCTCGCGTTGTAATGGTGCACAATGACTCGTCTCTCCTGTTCGTTTTTCGAATTTATCCAAAGACTTCTGGCTGACAAATTGTGGTGTACCACTCAGAATTGACCTCCTACGTTGCACAAGCGGAACATTTGCTTGGAAGTGCTTCTTTCCGACAACATTCGTTGGATTTGGCCCGTCTTCGAAGACCCACACGGTCGATTGCTGTTTTTTTTCGGGCTCCTACGCATAGATCCATGATTCGTCACCTGTCTCGATCTTATAATCGTCTTTTGAAGTACCGCTGTCGTATTTTCTCAAAATTTCTTTGCACCAATCGACACGAGTTTTTTTTTTTGAGCGATTGTGAAATTGTGCGGGGTCCAACAAGAACAAATCTTTTTTACGGTCAGGCGTTCATGCAATATCGAATGTATGCTGGTGGAAGAAATGCCCACGGATGCCTCTTTCTCACGGTATGTCACATGACGATCTCGCAATATCAGTTCACGCAAGGCATCAATGTTCTCTGGCACAACGGCCATTTTCGGACGACCTTGAGCGAGCGTCGGCCACGATTGAATTCATTAAACCAGCTTTTCACAGTGCTATAGGATGGTGCTTCATCGCCATACAAAGATTTAAGTTCATCGATGCACTCTTGTCGTGATAATCCACTTCGAAAGTTGTTAGAAATTTTTTTTTTTTTTTTTTTATATAAGCTTTATTTGAATTATTGAATCTGCTCCAAAGGAGCCTAACAATAAGTATACGAATCTTAAGTATAATTCAATAATGAATCCTAGTATGGATTTCTTGTAATGTGGGTCTCTGCTAATTGGCAGGAATTTTAATTAATTTGGTCAAAATAGTATATAACTGGTATGGATCACACGTGAGGATTTTAAACCTGGTTTGGCTTAAACCTCGTGATAAAGGTCCAGAGGACCCTTACAGTCATTTACTGAGTGTTCGCGATATTATGTAGAGTGAAGAACTCTAGTTATGTATGTATAACGGATAACTCTAGAATAGCAGAGTGGACGACGTAATTTGGGTTTTGTAGGTTTTTCGCGTTGACTGTTTTAAGGATCACGTATGAGAGCATTTAAGCCACGTGACGTAGAATGAAGGATTCTACACAGTCTTTTTTGATTGTTCGTCCGCGATTGATATTGACTGTTTTAAAGATCACGTATAAGAGCGTTTAAGCCACGTGACGTAGAAAAGGATTCTACACAGTCTTTCGGGCGCGTGTGTTCGCGATTACTGTTACGGATGAAGATTAGAAAACACGGCGTTCGTTTCTCCGAAGTCTTAAAGATCTGGGACTGCACAATAATTGTCTAGCAAGTATGTTATCATGACGTTCGAGCTTCTCTTTGTGCTTTATATTGATTTTTTGAATTGCCTCTTTAACGAGAGGTATTTTCAAGTCTCGGTGGATATTTTCATTCCTCATATACCAAGGGGCACCGGTAATAAGCCGCAATGTCTTCGATTGGACTCTTTGGATTTTGTCGAGATTGCTCGAGCTTGCTTTGCCCCATAGCTGGGCACCGTATAACCAGATAGGTTTGATTGCACTGTTGTATAGCAGGACCTTATATTCAAGACTTAGTTTTGAGTTCGCGTTTAGGAGCCAGTGAAGTTGATGGACCTTAAGTTTCAGTTGAGTTTTCTTGGATTCGATATGACTTCTCCAGGTGAGTCGGCGATCCAGGTGGATTCCAAGGTATGAAACATGATCAGATTGAGAAAAAGGGATATTGTTTAATTTCAATGTCGGACAAGTGCTAAAATTCAGTGTGAAAGTTACCTGTGTGCATTTAGCCTCATTGACTTTTATTCTCCAGTCAGAGAGCCAAGATTCTACTCGTCTGAGATGTACACCTAGATTCATAGATGCAATATCCTGCTTTTTATGTGTGGCCATTATAGCGGTATCATCGGCAAAAGTGGATGTTAGCACGTTTGGGCTGGTAGGAATATCTGCGGTAAACAGAATGTAAAGGATAGGCCCCATGACGCTTCCCTGGGGAACACCTGCTAGTATTTCGCGGTCATCGGTGACGTGTTGTCCACATTTGACTCTGAATCTGCGGTTTTCTAAGTAAGACTCAAGAATTCGATGCGTATTTGCCGGTAAGTATTTGCAAATTTTGTAGGTCAAGCCAAAGTGCCAGACTTTGTCAAATGCTTGAGCAACATCCAGGAATACTGCGCAGCAATATTCTCGCCGTTCAAATGATTTTTCAATTGCTTGGGTCAGACGGTTTACTTGTTCGATAGTGCTGTGACCTTCGCGAAACCCAAACTGATGGTCTGGTATTATGTTATTTGACACGAGAAACGGTTTTATTTTCGATAAAAGAACTTTTTCAAATAGTTTGGATAAGCAGGGAAGCAAACTGATCGGCCTGTACGAGGAAGGTATTGATTTGTCCTTTCCTGGCTTTAAAATCATTTGAATCAGAGAAATTTTCCACACTTTAGGAAAGTACCCATGTCTCAAAATAGAGTTAAATAATTTTGCCAGGAACTTCACAGCAATATAGGGAAGTTCCAAGATCATTTTAGGCGTGATAAGATCATATCCAGGTGCTTTACCTGGATTCACGGTTTCTTTAATGACATTCAGAACTTCATTTGCGTTAGTAAACAATGGAATTACGGCAGACATTTTATCAACAGGTGGAAGGATGTCGCTACTTGCAGGATTTGGGCGAAATACCTGTGATAGATGGTTTGCAAAAACATTGGCCTTTTCCTCTTCTGATATTGCCCACTTGCCATTTGCGTCGCGTATTGGAAATTGCGTTTCGGTGGGCATACTAGTATTTCTTAATGTTTTCCATAATGAGAATTTGGTTGAAGCAGTCGGAGTTAAACTTGCAATGAAACTAGCCTGCTGTCTACTGTCTTCTTTTCTAAGTGCGCTTTGCAACCTTTTAGTAGCTTCAGTCAGTCTTAGTCGTGCCGCTGGTGACCTATTTCGCTGCCATTCGCGACGGAACCTCCTTTTTTCACTTACAAGGTGCTCTATTTCCCGGTTAGTGTAAGTATTCAAACTATTTGTCACTTTTATTTGTCTGTGTGTAGCGTGAATGGCCGCCTGTTCCAGGATTACGTTCAAGTTGGATACGTTGTTATCGATCTCATCCGCGTTAGAAATTAGATGATTCGAATCTAAATGACTACTAATGTACTTCCTGTATTTTAACCAGTTAGTTTTGTATGAAGTAAGCCTTAGTGGGTCATCTACAAGTACTGTCTTCCCGTGAAGAAGAAATATAACTGGCGAGTGGTCTGACGATAAGTCAGTACAGGTACTAGCAGATAAGTTAGATTTACTAACTCCTCTTATTATACCGAAGTCTATCAAGTCAGGCTTTTTGTTAATATCAGAAGGCCAATATGTAGGTTGACTGGGAGATATAAAGTCCAATTTATTTTGACGTCGCATTAGACATTTATACAGCTGGTTTCCCCTAGGGTTTGCTAAACGGGATCCCCAGTGCGTATGTTTGGCATTGTAGTCACCAGCAGCAATAAAGTTGTGTCCGAGACCATTGAAGAAGTTCAGAAGTATATCTTCTGATATCGCGAACCGCGGGGGGAAATATATTGCTGAAATGGTAAGAAAACTACCTTGAATCTGGATACGAATTGTTGTCGCTTGGAGGTAGATTTGTGAGACTCCTTCAGCGACTTCATGTTTCATTCGTTTACGTATTAGGATACCAGTGCCCCCATGAGCCTTACCGTCGGGGTGATGAGTACCATAAAATCTAAAATTAGGTATCTGAAAATTGTATTTGTCTGTGAGATGAGTTTCTGATAGTAGCATTATATCAATATTCTGCCGATCTAGGTACTCGGCCAGTTCGTGTCTATGTTGGTTCACACCGTTTGCGTTCCATGTACATATCTTAAGAGGGCCTATTTTTTGGTAAGTAGAGTTTGAATTAACTGATTCTGGTTTCGCATGAATTCTTGCATCATTGATTGCATAGTTGACATGAACATGTTTATACTCTGTACCAGTTGTTGAATCATTGATTCAGAGTTACCATGTTGTTGCACTGGGGCATTAGGTGTATGCGCCCTTAGAACATTCGCGTATGTTATACCGTTTGTAATGCCGTTTCCGTTGCTAGAGTAAACTGGAGTCTGTTGGATGTCGATTATAGGATTCGGCGCGTTTCGGTTAGAAATGAGTTTACGCTTCTCTTCTAGTTTACGCTTAAGTTCTTTGTAAACCCTACAACCTCTGTAATTTGCGGTATGTTGTTCCCCGCAATTACTGCACTTTTTCTGTTCCTGCGATTTAACTTTGCAGGCGGACGATTGGTGTAGATCACCACATACAACACAAACGGTTGGCAAAGTGCAGTATGATTTTGTGTGTCCATACTCTTGACAATTTTGGCATTGAATGGGACCATTTCTTTTGTGGGGTTCTTCGACCGTGATTCTTCTATATAACAAATATTGAAGTTTGTATATAGGATGAACTTCATTTTTCTTTAGTTTCCGCGAGTCAGGTTGAAGTTCGACCTTGAACATTGGTTGGGGAACCTTTTTATTGTTAAGAACGTTCACCACGGAGTGAACGTTAAAATTCTCTTTTTCCAGTGCTCGTTTTACTTCATCTGGTCCTACAAATGATTCAATGCCTTTTAAGATTACCGCGATACCCTTACTACTCTTAAGACGATACGTGTAAAAATTTTTATTTCTATCGTTAAAATAACTAGAAATAGCGCGAAAGCCGTTTTCGGTGTATGCCTGAATTTTAGTCTCGTTAATGTTCCCTTTCTTTATTGGCACTATGTGAAAGCCACCACTACCAACAACTTGGGCAATAATATTTACTAGCTCATTTGAGCTACTCTCACGTAGGTATATTGGGGGCGGCCTTGGAGTTGCGGCATTTGCCGAGGTAGAAGATTGAGGTTCTTCTTCGCTCAGCAATGCAAACCGGTTCTTACCCGTGACGGACGTTGTTGGTTCTTCACCGTTCACAGTTTTGCAACTTTTTTTGTTAGAGTTGCCTTTGGCTGGGCTGGATTTACGCTTTATAGTAATGTAGCGATCCATGCCTGTCTGTACCGCCTTTAATGGTTTGTCGTTGTTTTCGTGTGTTATTTCTGTGTTCGCTGTGTTTCCACCTTCTTTGTTATTACTGTTGTTGCTAGCACTGCCTGGTGAGAGAGTTTGTCTTAGTGGCGCTACCTCTCTCATTCCATTGTTTACATCTGCATTTATCGCGAAGTATGCATTCCGCGAACTTACACTGCAGAAAGAGTGTCTGCGTTGTTCCAACTCTTGAGTGAGACGATGGCTCATCAAGCTGTGGGTTTGTTTAGCTGTGTGTGTGCCTTTTTTAATTTTGGTTGTTGTGTTACACTGATTCTTACACAACTGGGTTTGTTGTTCAACTTAAAATTTTTATTTTGTCAAAAAACTGTTTGAATTCCTTACAAGTTAATACTTATAATGAATTCAAACAATTTTAGATAATTGTTTTCCCGACAATTGAGTTTATTTTTTGCACTTTCCCTGCTTATTTTATTTTATTAGAATTAATTTCCGAGTGGAGTTCTTTTAACGACCGTTCTCTTCGAGCGCGCGATGCGTATAAGTTGTTAGAAATGATCGCAAGAAAATGTTCACGAGTTAATTCCATTTTTGCCGAATTGATTTTTTCAAGTCACTGTAAACAACACAAATGATGGTCGTACGCCAAAATGTTTTGAGTACGTCTATGCTACAATATGTCAAACTTTCCAAAGGAAATGGCAGATGGCGCCAGGCAACACTTTTTGTTGCGGATTTGTTTTACTGAAATATTTTGATTAAATGAAGCGCTTACATTTTGTAAACGTTTTTTTCTTCTATTGTTAAATAAATCACTCCTACTATTTTGAATTGAATGTATTTTTAAATAATTTACTTAATACTCGTAAAAAGCTCTATTGGTAACAATATAACCCAATGCTAATAAATAATTTTGGGGATCATACTATGGTACGAGGAATCATAGCATGTAAATCATACTATGGTGGTGAGGACCATACTATGGTTGTTTTTGAAACATACTATGTTTGTGGGGAGCATAATATAGTCGTTGGGATCACAGTATGGTTGTGAGTGAATCATACTATTATAATATTGTTGTGCCACATTGTTATCACAATCATACGTTTTTCTTCGTACATTACAACAATAATAAGAGCGTACCTAACGGCAACCCGTCATCATGCAATGAATACTTTTCTGATCAAGTGTCGCTTATGCACGCAGAGAAACGATACGGTTACTACATGGTCATAGCAATACTAATACTTATGTGACGAGGGTTGTCAAGGACCCGATATCATGATAAAAGCAGTGTACAGCCACGAAAATCAATGTCACTTTGCCATTTTGTTAAAAATTTGTCTTCTATTTAAATATAGAAGCAAGAGGTCTTAAATCGGTTAATCCCTGTTCAATTGTTGTGTTCTTAATGGAAAACTCTGTATTTTCATAATAATACCTAATCGGGGCCCAGATTCGTTATCAGCAGCCCCAAATCAACAAAAATTGACTATCAAACCTTCTACCGCAAATTTAGTCCTGACCGTTATTATTATTATTTTTAATCTGCTAGAGTTTATATACATTCTAAAGTGGACTCTACAAAAACTTTTTGTTCCTGGTCTGCTCAATTGTGATTTTTCAGCACATACGAGGGTGACCGCAAAACAAACTGGCCTGGCACATTTTCTGTTTTACTAGCAACTTTTTTTTGTTTTTTAAAAGCAATCTTTTATAAGCCATCTGTCAAAATTTCCGAAATATTTAATGATTATTTTCTTTGTTACGGGTGATTGAAGTAAACAAGTTTTATATTTTTGAAAAATGGAAAATAAAGAGTTTCGTGGGGTAATTAAATTAAACACTTTTATATGAAAGGTTATACGTTACAATTAATCAAAGATTAACTGGATTCTGTTCATGGCGATAATGCACCATCATACTCCACTGTGAAATCCTGGGTTCAACAATTTAAAATGGGTCTCGTTTAAGTACGGAAGATGAACAACGCTCTGGAAGACCGAAAACTGCTGCTACTATTGAAAACATTAGAAAAATATTTAATGAATTGACTAAAGATAGACGAATAATGCTCAGAGAACTTGCTGATATTGTTAAAATACACGAAAAACAAGTTTGGAGTATTTTACATGATGAACTCCACATGAAAAATCTATCCGAAAACTATCCGCCGCGTTTGTTGACTTTGCCCCAAAAAATCGTCCGTTGGACCAATTCCGAGTAGCTTTTAGCGATTTATCAGCGTATTCCAATAGAATTCTTGCGCCGATTCATGATGATGAAACATGGATCCATCACTACATCCCAGAATGCAAAGAACAGTCAAAACAATGGATAGAAGCTGGTAAAAGTGGTCCCAAGAAGGCGAAAACTGTTAAGGAAGCAGGAAAAGTAATGGCCACAGTATTTTGGGATGCAAGGGGTATAATATTTATTGATTATCTTGAGAAAGGAAAAACTATAAATAGTGAATATTATTGTGCATTATTGGATCGGTTGAGTGAAGGAATCAAGATAAAACGACCGCATTTAGAAAAAAAAGTTATTTTTCATCAAGATAATGCTCCTTCACACACTGCATTTTTAACTCAACAAAAACTGGCCGAATTACGATTTGAAATTGCTCCGCATCCATCATATAGTCCAGATATAGGTCCTTCTGATTATTTCTTGTTTCCAAATTTAAAAAAAATCTCGGTGGCAAAAAATTTTCGTCCAATAGCGAGGTTATTGCTGAAACTAAGGCATATTTTGAAGGTCTTGAAAAATCTTATTTTTCGGATGGAGAGATTATGGTGAAAAATAAATAATAATAATTCCAAAAAAAAACGGTTCTTTTATGTTAGGCCAGTTACTTTTGCGGTCGCCCTCGTATGTAGGTCCCGTGAGTACTTTCTCTTAATTTGCAATGACGTAGATATAAACATCTTCTTGTATTTGGGCCCTTCACCAGAGTCACGATCTTTCCTGTCTGCTCTATCCGTTGCCGGAAAGGCGTAAGACGGTAACTACGTCTGGATCTATGCCTAAAAAGCAATTCAGCTTAAAACTAGATTTTAAATTCTCCTTAGCAGCTCGTCTCCTTCGGTCTTATCAATTCTACTCACATTGGGTGAAATTAACCAACGTCCTTTCATTGTCAGAGGTGTTCCCATAGAGGCTGAGCTATCGGCACTTCGGCTAAAGATTCCTGCCGACTTCGGCGTTGACATCCCTGGACTTATTTTTATGTCATGGCCAAGGCAGCGGGGTTTAGGCACTCATTAAATGTATCTTGCTCTCAAATTAGACTTATACAAAAAAATATCTTTTAGGGGACTATGACTAGTCGTTAGAGAATGAGGTTTCCTGTCTGATCCAGAGCGTGAAAAGTTAATGAGTGTTAGAGGTACAGTGTCCAAAACATCGGGATTTTCAGAACCCGGTATTTCATATTTCGAAAAAATAACCGGCAGTCGAATTTGTTTTAAAGTAAAAAATCGGTATTAACCGACATTGCGGGTTTACTTAGTAGGGACATAAATACTGTTACAACGTTGAACATACCCATTTCAATAGTAGAAATGAACACACCCCGTTAATTTCATATGGATTTTGAAAGCTAACCTCAATAGCGTTAGTCTGAAACGGGATTTTAAAATTGTTTCAACTTTCATCATGGAGTGGTCAGATAATGAGAACCGTATCGCTGTAATAGCGCTTTTCAAGTGTGAAATGAAAAAAGCGATATTTTCAAAACGCTCCGGCCACTAGGGATTAGCCGCATGTTCGTTTATCGATGCATAAAACTGTTTGAGGAGACTGGAGATGTAAAAAACCGCCACCGGTCGGGCCGCCCACGCTCTGTTCGAACACCGCATGTCATCAAAGCCGTTAAATCAGGAATTCACAGAAATCCGCTCCGAAAACAAAAAAATCATGGCCCGTGAGATGAATATCAGGCAAAAGTCCATGAGTCGAATCATTAAAAAAGACTTGGGACTTGAGGCTTTCAAACGACGTACCGAACTTTTAGTGATTGCAGCATTAAAAAAAATAGGATTGAAAAATGCAAATGTCTTTTGGTTAAGCACGCTGATAACTGCACAGAAAAATTTTGTTCACCGATGAAAAATTTTTTAACGTTCAGGAAAAATGTTACAAGCAAAATGATAGAGTGTATGCGCGGTCATCTAAGGAAGCATCTGAACAGATCCCAAGGGTGGAAAAGGGTCAACACCCAGCCTCAGTCATGGTTTGGTAAGGTGTCTCTTACGATGGGGTCACGGACCTGCATTTCTGCGAACAAGGAGTCTAAACATCGGCCAAAGTTTACCAAGAAACCGTTTTGGAAGCTGTTGTGAAGCCTCCTAACAATTTCGTGTTCCAAAACCAGCCATGGGCTTTCCAGCAGGATTCTGTGCCGGCCCATAAGGCTAAAACGTCCCAGGCCTGGCTTCGAAACAATTTGCCAGTGTTCATTTCCTCTGAAGAATGGCCCTCAGGCAGTCCAGATTTGAACCCATTGGATTACAAATTGTGGACGGTTTTAGAGGACAAGGTTTGCCACAAAAGATACCCCAACATTGGATCTCTTAAGACTGCTTTGGTTCGAGCTGTGGCAAATTTCCCAATGGACGAGGTTCGTGCAGCTATTGACGAGTGGCCAGTGCGACTTAAGGCGTAAGTAAAGGCAAAAGGCGGACATTTCGAATAAGCAGATCGTTTTTGGATACAATATACATCAATAAATATATTAAAAAATATTTGGTCCAAAAACATTCAGTACTTTTTATTTTACAACATAAAACGTGTGTAACAGTATTTATGTCCCTACTAAGTAGCCTTTTGTCGAAGACTGGAAATTACTTTCCGAATCAGAAGTAAATTAATAGTGCCCTGGAACAGCATTACGATATATTTACCAAGATATTAAAAATAAGGTCATAATTGAATTTATGTTATGGTACCCAAATGTCCGTGTTTAAATTTGAAATATTTTCGGACAAAGGGACCCAAATTTAGCCAAACTGCAAAAATAATTTTATGTTAAAATATAACTTTATATGTGACAGAGCATAGAGAAAGGGACCTAAGGGTAAAAAAAAAATCAATTTTTACTTTTTTTTTGGCCCAATATAGTTATGTTAATATATTGGCCCAATATAGTTATTTTAAAGCCATATCTGCGTGTATATGGAAAGCCATTTCTTGAACCTTCAGAAAATTTTCGCGGGGACTATATAAAAAAATAAGTCTAGGCGACTCAAATCGTTCCAAAATTAGTTGTTTGTCAATCGAAATATGCCATAGCAAATTTGATTTAAATTGGAATTAAAGTGGATAATCGTATACATAATCGAATACGTATCAGTAATATTAATTTCACATTTCGATTATATATGAGGCCTTGGTTAATAGCCTAAAGGTCCCAAGAATTCCGTAAATTAGGTGCTTTTACACATCGACATATGGTTGTTCAGAAACAATGAGATTATCTTACTTATCACAATATGCATTAACTTTTAAGAATTGTCTTAGTTAAAGGTCCTTATCTCCCCTGCATGCACTTTCGACCAAATTCGACAATATCCAAAAGGGGTTTTAAAAAGGGCATCAAACCAATAGTTCCGATAATCATTGACGAACGACCAAATACCCAAATCCCACCAATTCTGTACTACAAAGCAATCCATGGTGGAGAGTATAAAAGCCTCGGTCTGGCCAAACTTTACGACGTTTCTACTCGTTTTTAATTCACTACTACTATTTTTTTTTAATTTTTCTTATTATCACTCACTTTCCTCCCTATCCACCTACTCTTGGGATTATTAGTTTCTTACACTGAAATACACACACCTACGCATGCGGTTTCTATGCGTTTTCCAATCAGACAACCGGTGAGCAGAGAAAAATGTAACCTGATACCGATAACTTTTCTTTTTTTCCCAACTGGCAACACACATCATTTTCAACGTTACCCGATTCATTTGTTTTTAAGCGGCACAAACGAAACGAATCTCAACGAATCTCGTTGGTTTTCCAGTCGACACAGCGAAGGCGACATCAAATGAGATTTCGCTAAACGGACCCAAAGTGCGTTGAATGGGAAATGACGACAACAGCAATCACGGCGATGAAAATCAAATCAGATGTGAACAAATTTGAACGTTTTGTTAAACATTGCCATTTCATAAAGGCGCTTTTCAGAGCTAAATTGATTTTTAAATGTTGAGTGGAGAAAAAGAAAGGCAAATCAAATTACTGAAGGTGGAACTCAGAGAATGTGGAAAAGGCTGACGTATAATGATAGTAATGATAATGCGTATCCCAAGAATTGTGGGTATCGAAAATTGGACCTCCAGAAACAGACCGTAGCGAAAGTTTCATACTCGTATACAGAAATATTGGAATAAAATTTTAAAGACAAATGGGACCACTTGGTGGAGTCTAATAGCCAAACACAGCAGATGGCTCGTCAAAGCCATCGAAGGACGATGAATACGTATAAACCAGATACAGAAGCAAAGGTTGCTGCCCATAATACAATACTGCTAGGAGTAGTAGAAACAAGAGCTGCGTGGAGACCGCAGCGTCCAAAAACGTTGTTTCCAAAAATTTAAGCGAATGAATTGGACGACATTTGGTTTGTATAAGACAAGGCCACATTTCACCCATCCAACGCAACCATCGATATTTTACGCACTTTTTTGAAAATCGAATAATCAGCCAAAATTGTGATGTCATTGCGCCGCGGAGCTGTGATTTTAGGATTATTTTCTGTGGGGAGCCATTAAGGATAAATGTTAAGCAAAGCACGCAGAGACAATGGAAGCGTTGAATCATGAAATCGAAGCTGCGATTGAAGAGATTCGACCCGAAACAATCGGAAATGTACTGAATAATTGGGTTGATCGGATGAGGTACTGTCGAGCCAGTCGTGGTAGTCATACGAGGGTTGCTATATATATTTCTGGCCTAGTGTTGCCTGGTGCCATCTGACATTTCCATTGGAAAGTTTGACATTTAAAAGTATCAACGTACTAACAACGTTTTGACGTACGACCATCGATTGTGTTGTTTACAGTGACTTGAAAAAATCAAATTGGCAAAAAAAAATTGAATTAACTCGTGAACATTTTCGTGCGATCATTTTTTACAACTTTCGCCGTGGACCATCACTACAAGAGTGCTTCGATGAGCCTATAACTTTATATGGCGATAAAGCACCATCCTATAGCACTGTAAAAAACTGGATTAATAAAATCAATCGTGGCCGACGCTCGCTCAAAGACGAAGGTCGTCCAAAAACGGCCGTTGTGCCAGAGAACATTAATGCCGTACGTGAACTGATAATGCAAGATCGTCATACCGTGAGATAGAGACATCCTTGGGCATTTCTTCCACCAGCATACATTCGATATTGCATTAACACCTGACCGCAAAAATGGTTTGTTCTCTTTGGATCCCGCACAATTTGACAATCGCTCAAAAAAAGGGTCAAAGAAGAATGGGAATAGTGCAAAGAAATTTTGAAAAAATACTATCAAGGTGCTTTAAAAGATGTTTATAAGATCGTCACAGGTGACGAATCATGGATCTATGCTTATTAGCCCGAAACATAACAGCAATCGACCGCGTGGGTCTTCGAAGACGAGCCAAACGCAACGAAAGTTGTTTGTGGAAGAAGCACTTTGAAGCAAATGGTCGCCTGTTTCTTCGGCAAAACTGGTCATGTGGCGACTGTTCCGCTTGAGCAACGTAGGATGGTCAATTCTGAGTGGTACACCACAATTTATTTGCCTGAAGTCTTCGGAGAAACTCGAAAAACGTATAAGAGAAGTCGTATCATTGTGCACCATGAAAATGCGAGCTCCCCCACATCGGCTCAAACCAGCGCCTTTGGGACCGGCCAAAACATCGATTTGGTGGATCATCCGCCGTACAGCCCTGACTTGGCACCCAATGACTTATTTTTATTCCCGCACATCATAAATAAAAATAAAATGCGCCGCCTGAAGATGCTGTTGAAGCGTTCTAAAATCATTTTTTGGAGGTGTCTCAATCGGAGTGGAAAAAGTGCTTCGACAATTGGTTTGAGCGCATGCAAAAGTTTATAAATCATGCTGGAGAATACTTTGAAAAACAATAAAACCATTTTGATGATAACTATTCGCATTTTCATTATTAGGCCAGAAATATATATAGCACCCCTTATAAGGTTTGCTGTAATTTTTGTTACCAATTTTTGTTAACCTGCTCTCATATTGGTTTTGCAGCGTACCCTCCATCAAAGGGTGGATGGTACACAACCATGAACTTAAAAAGACAATATCTCGTGAACTAGTACATATATGACGATGGTATTCGGTACATATGCTATTACCATGGATCGAAATACATTTTGGAGAAAAAGTGGGCCCTGCCAAGCCCTTTTAAACAATCGCATTTTTAGCCAAACTAATCGGTCGATCGTTAATAGAATGAATTCATATGCTTTAGATTGTGTTAAAATTCGACAGAGGGGTGTGGCCCCTCCCATTGAACCCAGTACTTTGATAGGCTATATCTTGTGAACTGATTTACGAAATTATGATGTTGGTATGTCAACATTTTAATATTGAAATAATCCATAATGTATGGGCTTATACTTATATACCCTGCATCGAGATGTATGGGGTAATATGCCCTACATCATGGTTTACAGCCGATTTTCGTTTGCGATCAGTTATAGCAAATATAGAGTCTTAGTGAAGAAGTTCTTAACGCACCAAAAATGGGAATTGCCTTTGGACTTAAGGAATCTAGTGGCCTCTGTGGTCAAAAAATCGTTCACTTTAAAACATGGATTCAAAAATAACCAAATTTAGTTTTGAAATAATATATAAATCTATTTTCCAAATTTTAAAAATTCGGAGTCAAATGAATAGAACCTAGGGATCTTAAACAAAGCCATTATAGTAAAAATGAGCGACCAGTAACGAGTATACGCGTAAATATAGGCATGGAAGCAAATTTTAACTTAGAATCCAAAACTTATTTTTATGATTAAACACTGAATCATGGACCAAAAGGGACGTCATTGTCAAAGCAAGCGATCCGATGTAATTATGGATATATGTGTGAACACCTAAATTAAAGCAAATTTCACTACGAATTTAAATATTGATTAATTTAATAATTTAGTTGAGTTGCTTCTTTCCATGCACCCCCTGTGGACCCAAGTGTGTTGCTGTTGGTCAAGAGAAGCAACTATAGGAACCGTCAATATGATAATTTTAAGTTTTTTTTTATTTCAATAGCAAATACGAAATTTGCTTTTTTGCTCTGCAGGCTGTGGTGGCACTGTTGGTCGAAGAGAGTGGAGATTATGCGTGGCTTATAGGGGCCGACAGGAGATTTGTATTCGTCTGCATTTCAGTTGTCATCATGCATTGGGCACGTGAGGAGAGGGCATGTTGTGGTGAAGCGTATTTTTCAAATGCACACTCCATCATTGCAGTGCAGCATGCTTTTCGTTTACGATTCTCTGTCCCCCCAAATATGCGGTACTGCAGTGAAACAAACCCCAGAAAACTTCACCAGACACCTGTGCATTGGGACCGCGTCACTGTATTGTGCGCCATATCACGAGTAGGCATCATTGAGCCTTACTTTTTTCAGGATAACCGTCTTTCCGTAACTGTGAACTCCGAACGGTACTTGACTATGATATAGGATTTTTTTCAGGCGGCTCTTGAGGCAATGCAATTCGAGGATACATAATTCCAACAGGATAGTGCACACACAGCGAGGTTTACCATGAATCAGTTGAGGCAAATGTTTCCTGAAGGCTTATGTAAACTGGCCGGCACGCTCACCAGACTTAGCCCCATGCGATTTTTTCCTTTGGAGTTACCTTAAGTCGAAGGTGTATATCAAATATCCCAATGCCTTGGAAGTCCTAATTAACAATTCTGGGCTGAAATTGGCAGAATACCAGTCGCCATGCTTGTTAGAGTTCATGAAAACTTCAGAAAACGTAGCAGCAGCAGTGTGTGGATAGCGAAGGTCGACATTTGATAGATACGCTATTTAAAATCAGGTAATTTTAAAATTACCCTTACTGTTCAATATAATTAAAATATAAATTAAATTTAAATTTAAGGTTTATGCCTTTTTTATTTCATCCCTAAATAAGCAAATTACAGCGCTACACCCTGTCTTAGATTCAGCCTGGTCGTACTTAACAATGTTTTACTTGTTATAAGCTACAGCACACTATGTTGCAGGGTATTATGATTTAGTGCTTATATTATAAACACCTTAAGCTTCGTTTTCATTATGTCAAATTCAATGGCAAACAGAAATGGCACATTCGTCGACATTTGCATTTGGTGTCAAACGCGTTTTCACTACAACGTCATAACTGACACAAAACCCAAATGGCAACATTTGACATCCACATTTGTTGTCAGTCATTTGCCACACCGTTTTCATTATGCTAGCTAAACACATCTGTCGTCATATGATTTTTGCGAGAAGAAGAAGAAATTAATTGAAATTTTTGTGTCAAAAGCGACGTGGTAGCAAAATTTTCAATTTTTTTTAAACAACAAAATGTCCATGAACAGCGGAGGCTATTCCACTTCGTTGTGACCTCCGATCGCGTTAGCTCCAGTTCGGAAGCCACTTCCTGCCAAAGCGCCTCACGTAAATTGCGGTCCCTGTATTCTTTGGTGAGGTAGTCCCAGGTTCCAGGGCGCAATTCGACTGCCTCAATCAGCCGCTCCGTCTGCTCGCTCGTCCAAATGTGTTGTAATTTGCGCACCCTCTTCTTCGAACTGGCGACGTCTTCCACATTCATGACTAGCACATCGTCCATGTCTATTCTATAATTCCAGAAGTCCGTTCTTTCCGATTTCCTCCTTTGCTCGTTTTCTTCCTTCGCTTGTTGAAAATGCCAGCAAAATCAGCTGTTTGCATGCCAAAAGTGTTTCCATTTGCCAACATGTTGGCAAATGGATTCTCCTTGTCAAATGATGCCATATCGGTCAATTGTCATAAATTTACCCGTTTTCACTTGACTGCCATTTCGTTTGACAAAGCATAGTCATATATGACGTCAAACGTAAATGTCACCATATGACTACCCGGTTTCACCTAACTGACTACATTTGCCATTGAATTTGACATAATGAAAACGAAGCTTTAGGGTATATAAGAATAGAAATATGCTCAATGTTTATAAATGCGTTAAACGAACCATTTATAATCATTACCTAATTCAATTGAGCGATGTCCGAACGTCCGTCTGTCCATCTGTCGTTGTAATCGAAATATTGGCGCTAAAATTTGCACCGATTATAAAGTAGAAGCCATATATATTTATCCGGCTCCGACCATTTTATGCTTATGCGTTACGGCTGACTAATATCTACTTATAAATTTGACCTTATCGGTCCATGTTTTCGCAGTGCAGTCACGTTAGGGGATTTATCTCCAATTTGGGGATTTTGTTTTGGAAATGGCGGGATGATGATTCCTTCGGGAAATGAACGACTAAAGTGGCAATTATAGCAAACCCTTTAACGACAGGGTCCTATATTTGTTTGCTAGAAAATATCAAACTGAATTAAAACAAGTAAAAAATGTTAATTTTAGCTGTGCCGAACTTTGGATACCCTCCACCAGATTCCTAAATAAAACCAAATTTGGTGCGGAAGTGTGTTCTATATAGAAATCTTTATGTGCAAAATTTCATTTCGATAGGTCAAGCTTGTGGTGAGTTATGGTCATCTTATTACTCAAAGCCCATGAGACCGTTTGTATGGGAGGTACCAGTAGGACTTTTCCGATCTCAACAGAATTTGGCGCAGAGGTGTGTTCTATATAAAAATCTTTATGTAGAAAAATTTCATATCGATAGGTCAAGTTTTTCAAGGCCCATGAGACCGTTTGTGTGGGAGGTACCAGTAGGGCCTTTCCGATCTTAGCCAAATTTAGCGCTTTATATTAATGTTCTATATATTAATCTTTATGCCGAAAATTTCGTCTCGATAGGTCAAGTGTGTGGTGAGTTATTGTCATACTATTTTTCAAGGCCCATGAGACCGTTAGTGTGGGAGGTACCAGTAGGAATTTTCCGATCTCAACCGAATTCAGCGTAGAAGTGTGTTGTATATAGAAATCTTGATGTGTAAAATTTCCTTTCGATATGTCAAGTTTGTGGAAAGTTATAGTCATATTATTTCTCAAGGCCCATAAGGCCGTTTGAATGGGAGGTACACAAGAAATGGTGGCCCAATCTAAACCATTTTTACATAGATGATTGCGCCTATATAGAGATTATTATTTGCAAAATTTTAGTGATTTTACTCAAGAAACTAGACGGATATATCGAAATAAAAAACTAATTTTTATGAGGTAGTGTCGGTTGAGTGTCTCCAACACCAAGTTTCTGTAGAGCTATATAGCCCATTTTCAATACCAACCCTGCTAGGTTAACTACACATGTTTGTGCCAAATATCAACTCCCTAGCTGTTTTCATGCAGGCTCTATCCTGTTTTCAACAAACGGACAGCCGGACAACTTGGCTAGATCGTCTTAGAATTTTACGATGATCAAGAATATATATACTTTGTTGGGTATCCGATGATTATTTCAAGGTGTTACAGACAGAATGACAAAACCATTGTATGGTGGAGGGTATAAAAATATTGTTATTTTTTCTTTTGAAAAACGACAAAAATTACTTATTTTTAAGATATTCTGGTTTAAGACGAGGTGTAATTAAAAAGTAATAGTTATACTTTAAAAGAACATTTTAAACCTAAAACGGACAGATTTACCCACTGAGCAGAAAATACAGTGATTTGTTTACCCATATGCCTCGTTAAAGTTTTCATGGTAAATGTTTGATAACGAAAACAAAATAACGTTATATAAGCTCAAATGTACATACAACATAGTTGAGTTAACATTTTTTAAGGTTGGAATGTTTAAGAGAGAGGCAGAAACTTGCCTTTAAAGATCATTCGGCTTAGTTGTATCGAAGTTTTTGATCGGCTTTGTGTTATACGAAGTTCAGAATTAAGTTACACGAAGTTGCAAACGAAGTTCAGAATTAAGTTACACAAAGTTGCAAACGATTGCGACTGTCTTAGCCACCCACTCTTTTCACTTTCTTCCTCTGCTCTGAACGTTTGTAATTTCGAACAAGATCATAAGACAATTTACCCCACTCTTTAAAAAAAAAACACCACCAAATGCATATGTGACAGCGCATAGAGAATAGGACCTAAGGAAAAAAAACAATTTTCACTTTTTTTTTAATGTGGACATCTAAGCATCGAATGAGACCGATCCCATACCCCAAGATATGCGCGTTTTATGAAAGTAATGGTACACCAAAGATACACGTATTTAAATCTTTAAAATGGCTCTCCTGAACAAAACTGGTTTTTACCCTCCCTTTCTATTTTGCGCGTCATATATGCTAGCTGTACAATCTATGATATTGCGCTATGAAGACTTCTTTTCGCACAGTTCGAAGATTATACACAAAGGGTAATTCTCATTAATCGGGACTCCCGTAGAAGTCATTTGATTTGTAGCCGAAGTAATCGTTGCCAAAGACTGCTAAAGAAAACCTTGGCGGGCTTAGAAACAGCTGTACAGTCTGCCTGGCAACCGTAGCCAATAAATTTACCAATTTTTTAGTTGATTCTGAAAAAGAAACAACAAAAAGGTCTCGAACCAGAATAAAAACTGTTCAAGTCATAATCATGAAAAAAGACCGAATAAATGTAAACAAAACAAAACCATAATTAGTAGGTTAATTTAATATTAAAAATTGTAACAGTAAGTATATTTCTGGTTAAAAGAGTTAACCAATAATAAGTTAACTGAACAATAAAAATGATTTCTATAACAATCTTCATAGTTAATAATATTAACAATTTCATTGTTAAATTGAACATGTATTGTTTCAATTAATTAACTATAAAATTTTAATACTAACAATGTTCATGGTTAAAAACAATGTATTATTAAAACGACAATAATTATTTTAATAATAACAATTTTAATGGTTAAAAAACTCAACAATGCATTGGTAAAACAACAATAATTATTTTAAAATTAACAATTTTCGTGGTCAAACAATTCAACCATAGAATAGTTAAATTAAATACTATTATTGTTAAATGCTAGTCAACAACAAAATGTCCAAATTAACCTTACATAGACCCCAAATCAAATTTATTTATGGTTAAGTTAAACTTACACTTAGTAGGGACATAAATACTGTTACACACGTTTTATGATGTAAAATAAAAAAGTACTGAATGTTTTTGGACCAAATATTTTTTAATTTATTTATTGATGTATATTGTATCCAAAAAGAGTCTACTTATTCGAAATGTCCGCCTTTTGGCTTTACACACGCCTTAAGTCGCTCTGGTCAATGGTCAATAGCTGCACGAACCTCGTCATTGGAAAATTGGCCACAGCTCGAACCAAAACAGTCTTAAGAGATCCAATGTTGGGGTATCTTTTGTGACAAGCCTTATCCTCTAAAACCGTCCACAATATGTAATCCAAATCTATACTGCCTGAGGGCCATTCTTCAGAGGAAATGAACGCTGGCAAATTGTTTCGAAGTCAGGCCTGGGACGTTTTAGCCGTATGGGCCGGCGCAGAATCCTGCTGGAAAGTCCATGGCTGGTTTTGGAACAAGGAATTGTTAACAGGCTTCACAACAGCTTCCAAAACGGTTCTTGGTAAACTTTGGCCGATGTTTTGACTCTTTGTTCGCAGAAATGCAGGTCAGTGACCCCATCGTAAGAGACACCCCACCAAACCATGACTGAAGCTAGGTTATGACCCTTTTCCACCCTTGGGATCAGTTCAGATGTTTCCTTAGATGACCGCGCATACACTCTATCATTTTGTTTCTTAAATTTTTCCTGAACGCTAAAATTTTTTTCATCTGTGAACAAAATTGTTCTGTACAAGTTATGAGCGTGCATCACCAAAAGACGTTTGCATTTTCAATCCTACTTTTTTTTTAAAGCTGCAGTCAATAAATGTCCGGTACGTCGTTTGAAAGCCCCAAGTCCCAAGTCTTTTTTAATGATTCGACTCATGGACTTTTGCCTGATATTCATCTCACGGGCCATGAATTTCTGGTTTCGGAGCGGATTTCAGTGAATTCTTGATTTAACGTCTTTGATGGCATGCGGTGTTCAAACAGAGCGTGGGCGGCCCGACCGGTGGTGGTCTTTTACATCTCCAGTCTCCTCAAACAGTTTTATGCATCGGTAGACGAACATGCGGCTAATCCCTAGTGACCGGAGCGTTTTGAAAATATCGCTTTTTCCATTTCAGACTTGAAAAACGCTATTACAGCGATACGGTTCTCGTTATCTGACCACTCCATGATGAAAGTTGAAACAATTTTCAAATCCAATTACAGACTAACGCTATTGAGAATAGCTTTTAAAACCCATATGACATTAACGGTGTTCAGTTCTACTATTGAAATGGGTGTGTTTAATGTTGTAACAGTATTAACAGTATGTCCCTACTTAGTAAGTATGAAATTTCATTTCAACGACAATAATTATTTTAATAATAACAATTTTAATGGTTAAAAAACTCAACAATGCATTGGTAAAACAACAATAAATATTTTAAAATTAACAATTTTCATGGTTAAACAATTCAACCATAGAATAGTTAAATTAACTACTATTATTGTTAAATACCAGTCAACAAGAAAATGTCAAAATTAACCTTATATAATGTAGACTCCAAATCATGTTTATTTATGGTTAAGTTAACCTTATATAAGGTTATTTTTCTTCTCATTGTGTAACTTCTTTAAATAATAGACAAAAAGAACACGGTAAAGTTAGAGATAAATTTTTCGTCTTCGGTAACACATCTACATCTCACAAATTCTTTCAATATTTTGAGAAAATCAATAAGTTAAGCAGGGCATATTTCCTTAACTCAGTATCTGGGTTTGAATGCTCAAACCCGTTTCCGGATACCTAGAGCAGTTTGTAGAGCTTTCATTTGTCTGAGAGCTTTGTAAAGTCAGTTGAAAAATTTCTATAAATAAATTATTTCTAACAAATCGTTTCCCTGAGTGTAGGTGTCAGCTAAGAAGGGCACTTCAAGTGGGGGCCACTACGACTTATGCTAGAGTGTGCAAACACCCATATATGAACGTGTTCCACGACTGACACCTGTACATGAGCTATAGCCTCCAGGAGAAAAGTAACAAATTAGTCTTAGCATAAAAAGTGAACATTTCGATTTACACAATGTTGCCGCTTGCTACATTTGTCGGAACCGACAAGTGTTGCGTTGTCAGCTTTAATATGGGAGTTGGTGTTTTAGTTTTCCTTTTTTGAGGAAATAAAGTGACGTGTGTTCAATTAGTTGCGGTTTAATAAATTTTAAATTATAGCTGTTTTTGTTTTTGGTTAGTAAAAAAGTTTCGCCAGACTCTACCGTGGGTGTTGTATGCAAAATGTGGCCGTTTTTTTCCTTAATTTATGTTAAAGGAAATGTTTTTGTTTTTTGTCTCTCTCTATCTCTTTGCAAATAAACAATTTTTTTTATTTTATTTTTCTCGAGTGACTGGCCAGAAGTGTGAATGAAAAATGCAAGCCATTATCGCAACGAAAATTGCCAATCATAAATCAAGAATTGGAAAAATATAAATTTTAATTTAATTTTAATCTAGCAGGCAAACAAGAAATTTGCATTAAACTGACACTGATAAAAATAATTGTATAGACAGTTTCTGTTTAAACAAATAGTTGTAGTCATTTTAAAAAGCCCCATACAAATGTCATTGAGTTATGAGTAATCTAGCACAAAGTCATTAACACTATGAAAGCCGGTGTTAAGTTAAGGAAAACCTGTTGAGAACGTATTTGAAAATGTGTTTCAAATTTGAGTTTTCAATAAATTCAAATTCAAATCTTACGGCTCCTGATAGGTTATTTCGACCTGGTCATTTATTGTATTCATTAAGATTGGTTGGAACTTTTAGTGTTAAATTATTTTATATATTTTAATCAGTTCTATTGCCTTAATCAAATGTCAATAACGCCATTAAACAAATGCTTTAAAAATACTTACTACTCAGTTAACAATAGTATTTTGCATCTTGCTTAATAGGCTTTTATTCTCCCACCTCGCCCTCTAAACACCAACATAGAAATGTGACAATATAATCATTAAACACCAAAAAGAATTGACATAAAACATATATTAACACCTTTAGAACAATATGTATTCATAATGAAAATCCGTCCGCCATTGCAGACAGCACCAGCTCCAGCCACGACATCAGCTCCCACACACCTGATGCCAAATCTCAGCAAATAATAAAAATCCCATAAAAATTCTAATGTTCGTTGTTCGGTGAGTTACGGTACGAGTACGACGGTAGTGGCGCCGACGCACAGTGGGTGATACTTGAACACAATTCTAAAGTCAAGCTAGGAGAGACCACAAGCAGAAAAAAGTATGGTTATGGTGACAATATTCGAAGAGCGAAGAGGGTAGGCCAAAAGTTACTATGGGAATTAAAAATTTAATAACTTTTCGTTTTATTTTTTTTACATTCACAACTGAGCAAAGAACCAGAATATGAGAATTTTATTATTTAAATCCGCGATCAATTATTTTAACGCAAACGCACGAGTGATAAAGCTCATTATCAATTGAATATGGCTTTGTTAATAAGCAGAACTGTAGGTTCTGACGTTCTCAAAATCCAAGAGCTATTCATCAACGCCAATTGCACCCCATTTGATGTGGGATCACATCTGCAAATATCATTGGGCCTTACCTCGTCGAGAATGAAGATGGAAGTGCTGTAACCGTAAATGGAGTGCGTTATCGGTTATTGATAGAAAATTTTTTACGTCCTGCTCTTGAAAACAGACCTGTGTGTGTGGTTTCAGTAGGACGGAGCCATTGCCTGAGACACAATGGCACTTTTAAGTCTAATTTTTGAAGAGCGAATAATTTCCAGAAATTCAGAAATTATTAGGCCAGCGCGATCGCCAGATTTGTCAGCACTCGACTATTTTCATTTAGGGTTATTTGAAGGAGCGAGTATAAAGTATGTGAACAAGCGCGAGACAATCCTTCAACTCAAGGCCAACATTGTTGCCTTCAACTCAAGGTCAACATTGAACGCTACAGCGACAATGTTTAAAAGATTTTACGGAAAATGCTCTAAAACGAGCCCACCTTTATGAAGCTGAAAACGTGGGTCATGCTGAGTGTAAAAAAAATCCATTTTGTAAAGTACAATCTGAGAAAAAAAATAATAAGAGAAAAAGTTATTAAACCATATGGTAACTTTTGGCCCACCCTGTTGTTGTGTGCATGGTAGTGACACTACAATAATATGATCCCTCCAATAATTGTATGATTTACAAACATTCTATCATCTCCACCATATTTTGATCCACACTCAACCATACTACGAGGGCGACCGCAAAAGTAACTGGCCTAACATAAATAGAACCGTTTTTTTGGAATTATTATTATTTATTTTTTAACATAATCTCCTTCCAACTCAATACACTTCATCAAACGTTTTTCAAGTTTTTTAATTCCATCCGAAAAATAAGATTTTTCAAGACTTTCAAAATATGCCTCAGTTTCAGCAATAATTTCGCTATTGGACGAACATTTTTTGCCACCGAGAATTTTTTTAAATTTGGAAACAAGAAATATTCAGAACGAGCTAAATCTGGACTATATGGTGGATGCGGAGCAATTTCAAATCGTAATTCGGCCAGTTTTTGCTGAGTTAAAAATGCAGTGTGTGAAGAAGGAGCATTATCTTGATGGAAAAGAACTTTTTTTTCTAAATGCGGTTGTTTTATCTTGATTTCTTCACTCAACCGATCCAATAATGCGCAATAATATTCACTATTTATAGTATTTCCTTTCTCAAGATAATTAATAAATATTATACCCCTTGCATCCCAAAATACTGTGGCCATTACTTTTCCTGCTGACTTAACAGTTTTCGCCTTCATGGGACCACTTTTACCAGCTTCTATCCATTGTTTTGACTGTTCTTTGCATTCTGGGATGTAGTGATGGATCCATGTTTCATCAACAGTTATAAATCGGCGCAAGAACTCTATTGGATTACGCTGATAAATCGCTAAAAGCTCCTCGGAATTGGTCCAACGGACGATTTTTTGGGGCAAAGTCAACAAACGCGGCACCCTACTTGCGGATAGCATTTTCATGTGGAGTTCATCATGTAAAATACTTCGTGTATTTTACAATATCAGCAAGTTCTCTGAGCTTTATTCGTCTATCTTTAGTCACTTCATTAAATATTTTTCTAATGTTTTCAATAGTAGTAGCAGTTTTCGGTCTTCCAGAGCGTTGTTCATCTTCCGTACTTGAACGACCCATTTTAAATTGTTGAACCCAGGATTTCACGGTGGAGTATGATGGTACATTATCACCATGAACAGAATCCAATTCATCTTTGATTAATTGTGGCGTATAACCAACCGCACGAAACTCTTTATTTTCCATTTTTCAAAAATTATAAAACTCGTTTACTTCAATCAGCTGTAACAAATAATCATTAAATATTTCGGAAATTTTGACAGATGGCTCATAAAAGATTGCTTTTAAAAAACAAAACAAAAAAGTTTGCTAGTAAAACAGAAAATGTGCCAGGCCAGTTAGTTTTGCGGTCGCCCTCGTATGATCCCCGAAACCATATTATGATCCTTCAACACCATCTTATGGCGACGAAAATCGTTGACCACTCATTTTTTTCTTGATGTGCGGGAATAAAAAGAAGTCATTGGGTGCCAAGTCAGGGCTGTACGGCGGATGACCCATCAATTCGACGTTTTGGCCGGTCAAAAAGGCGCTGGTTTAAGCCAATGTGTGAGAGTTCGCATTGTCATGGTGTACCATGATTCGTCTTCTCTTGTTCGTTTTTCGAATTTCTCCTAAGACTTCAGGCTAATAAATTGTGGTGTACCACTCAGAATTGACCGCCCTACGATGCTCAAGCGGAACAGTCGCCACATGACCAGTTTTGCCGAACAAAAAAGGCGACCATTTGCTTCGAAGTGCTTCTTCCACGAACAACTTTCGTTGGATTTGGCTCGTCTTCGAAGACCCACACGGCCGATTGCTGTTTTGTTTCGGGCTCATACACATTGATCCATTATTCGTCACCTGTGACGATCTTATAAACGTCTTTTAAGGCAGCGCGAACGTATTTTTTCAAAATTTCTTTGCACCCTTTTGAGCGATTGTCAAATTGTGCGGGATCCAACGAGAATAAACCTTTTTAACGGCCAGGTGTTCATGCAATATCAAAATAATGTTGGTGGAAGAAATGCCCAAGGATGCCTCTATCTCATCAATCTTCTCTGGCACAACGGCCGTTTTTGGACGACCTTCGTCTTTAAGCGAGCGTCGGCCACGATTGGATTCATTAAATAATTTTTTCTCAGTGCTATAGGATGCTGCTTCATCGCCAAAACAAAGATTTAAGTTCATCGATGCACACATTCATCATCGATGCACTCTTGTCGTGATTATCCACGTCGAAAGTTGTGAAAAATGATCGCACAAAAATGTTCACGAGTTAATTCAATTTTTTTGTCAAATTGATTTTTTCAAGTCACTGTAAACAACACAAATGATGGTCGTACGTCAAAATGTTCTGAGTACGTTTATGCTGAAAAAATGTCATACTTTCCAATGGAAATGTCAGATGGCGCCAGGCAACACTTAGTATAAATATATACAGCAACCCTCGTATTGTGACCAAAAACCAACCTTGGAGAGATTAGATTAAACGATGCAAGAATTTACCAGAAGTTTAAATTTTGAGCTAATATCTTTATCTTAACAAGTGCAATTTAGTCGGCACTCTCTAGCTTTCGACTTCTTAAGATGGTTTGAACGCCAGTTATTCGGTAGAAATGTTGTAGGCTATAGATCTCGTATATGCAGAATCTACCACTGTGCAGCATTACACCGTTCAATGTACCACCTCTGAGCAACCCCCTTACAGGGGCCAGAGGTCTGGCCGTGAATTCTGATTAAGCACATGTTTTAATATGTATCTTTGCTTATATGGTTTTTATTGTTGGTGTTTTTTTTTTGACCAAAACGTTAATGTTTGTCGAGAATGAATCAAAACGAAATCAGAACAAGACCATCAGAACTGGCGTACAGACGTTTGCACAAACCCAGAGAGATTACTCAATTAAAATTCAAATTAAATGCATAACAAGTGACCACACCCTAAATGCAATGTTAATGTTAATCATGCAAATTACCGACTTCGATTCAGAATTACAGAGAAACAAAGTTACGGGTACTTAAGCGATAGTCCATGCGCCGGAATTGGCGTGTGCAAACGCATGTGGGCTTTTTGGGCTTGGGAATTGTTTCATTTTCGTTCGTTAGAAAAGAAAACCACATTTAATGTGTGTTCATTAAAAATTCAAATCCGTGGTCAAAGTTCGAGTCTAGCTTATGAGAATTTTCTGGCAGTTCTAACACATTAGTATGTGAGACATTTTAGTTTCAAAGTCAATAGGCGTTTGTGTCTAAGACACATGTCGATCTTTATCGGTTTATAGTGGTAACTAGCCCATGAAATATATAAGTACAATGCTGGGATTTCAAAGGGTATGCAAGTGGCGTTGTATGCTTCATATTGAGAGAAATCTAGACTCATAGCATCATAAAGCTTGGGTTCAGCTATTATAGATAAGATCTTTTGAACTTTGTCTATATATCTTTTTTTCTATTTAATACGAGGGCGACCTACTAACTGGCCTGGCACATTTTCTGTTTTTTATAATTTTTGAAAAATGGAAAATAAAGAGTTTCGTGCGGTAATTAAACACTTTTATATGAAAGGTTATACGCCACAATTAATCAAAGATGAATTGGATTCTGTTCATGGTGATAATGCACCATCATACTCCACCGTGAAATCCTGGGTTCAACAATTTAAAATGGGTCGTTCAAGTACGGAAGATGAACAACGCTCTGGAAGACATTGAAAACATTAGAAAAATATTTAATGAAGTGACTAAAGACAGACGAATAAAGCTCAAAGAACTTGCTGATATTGTTAAAATACACGAAAAACAAGTTTGCAGTATTTTACATGATGAACTCCACTTGAAAAAGCTATCCGAAAACTACCCGCCGCGTTTGTTGATTTTGCCCCAAAAAATCGTCCGTTGGACCAATTCCGAGGAGATTTTAGCGATATATCAGCGTAATCCAATAGAGTGCTTGCGCCGATTCATAACTGTTGATGAAACATGGATCTATCACTACATCCCAGAATGCAAAGAACAGTCAAAACAATGGATAGAAGCTGGTAAAAGTGGTAACAAGAAGGCGAAAACTGTTAAGTCAGCAGGAAAAGTAATGGCCACAGTATTTTGGGATGCAAGGGGTACAATATTTATTGATTATCTTGAGAAAGGAAAAACTAGAAATAGTGAATATTATTGTGCATTATTGGATCGGTTGAGTGAAGAAATCAAGAAAAAAATGTTCTTTTTCATCAAGATAATGCTCCTTCACACACTGCATTTTTAACTCAACAAAAACTGGCCGAATTACGATTTGAAATTGCTCCGCATCCACCATATAGTCCAGATTTAGCTCCTTCTGATTAATTCTTGTTTTCAAATTTAAAAAAATTCTCGGTGGCAAAAAAATTTCATCCAATACCGAGGTTATTGCTGAAACTGAGGCATATTTTGAAGGTCTTCAAAAATCTTATTTTGCGGATGGAATTAAAAAACTTGAAAAACGTTTGATGAAGTGTATTGAGTTGGAAGGAGATTATGTTGAAAAATAAATAATAATAATTCCAAAAAACGGTTCTTTTTATGTTAGACCAGTTACTTTTGCGGTGGCCCTCGTATATACCATTTTTCTATTCTTTCTAGCTCGGAAGCACACTTTAGCCACCCCTCTCCTGCCCACAGTCAATATATTCGTTCTGTATCTGCTGTATCGCATTTCGATTAAGCCGGTACGACGTGTTTGGGAGAAAATGACAGACAATAAAGTTATTATGATAGGCAGTTTTCAAATGTCGTTAGCAAATATATCTATACCAACAAAGGATTTTAACGACTTAAGAAGACAAAGCGCACAGAGCGTAACGAGCAACCGGCACATATCTTCAGTGAACCATATCGGTTTACGCTTTCGAATACCTCCAATACAAAATATCCTCTCAATTTTAGAAATAAGCTTGTTCTTGTGAAAATTTTCCATGGAATGTAATGATTAACTATAAACTGTCGCTGAGGTAACTAAACCATCTCTTTCTATATTTTTGAATATCCGCTGCACAGAAATCCCTTCCGATAAGAGACCTTCGATCGGGAAGGACCCAAAGGTATTTCTGTCGATCTAAAAGACACACATTAAATACGATTTTTCTCAAATTTAATTATAAGCGACTAATAACAATTTCTTTCGAAGCACTGGTCCCTCTTTTGATACAGAAAACTGTCTGACTTAAAGCCCTGCCGGTATTTTGAAAAAAATTAACTTGATCAAGCTCAAATGAAGCATGTAGCGTTAAGTGCGACCTGTAACTATTCCTAATGAAATTCGACCATATAGATATAGCTTAGCGAAAAATGTCCCACCTGCTGTAGAATTCACATATTCAGTCCGAACTTGCCCAGACTCCACACAGTCTGCCGAATTTTCTGAATACCACAGTGACATTGGGTGAAGTAAAACAGTGAAATTGTTCTACTTGTTTTTTATGGCTTTCAGGACACTGACCAGTTGATTTGAGTTTTTTATACCCTGCACAACTCTTTTGTAGCAAGAGTAAGTTTTGGGCGAAGAAGGGACGCTATAGAAATTAAAGAAAATCGGTTCAGATTCTAGCATCCACATCTTACATCCGGTGCGTCGTTTGAAAGCCCCAAGTCCCCAAGTCTTTTTTAATGATTCGCCTCATGGACTTTTGCGTGATATTCATCTCACGGGCCATAATTTTCTGTTTTTGGAGCGGATTTTTATGAATTCTTGATTTAACGGCTTTGATGACATGCGGTGTTCGAACAGAGCTTGGACGGCCCAACCTGTGGAGGTCTTTTACATCTCAAGTCTCCTGAAGCAGTCGGTAGACGAACATGCGGCTAATCCCTAGTGGCCGGAGCGTTTTAAAAATATCGCTTTTTTCATTTCACACTTGAAAAGCGCTATTACAGCGATACGGTTCTCAATATCTAACCACTCCATGATGAAAGTTGAAACTATTTTAAAATCCCGTTACAGACTAACGCTATTGAGGTTATCTTTCAAAACCCATATATTTCCCATAATAGTCACTTGCAAGGTGTCAATCCTGTCGGGCTTATCTGCGTAGACAAGTGGCTTCCCATAACCCAACAAAAAATAGTCCAGCGGTTTTAAATCGCGCGATCTTGGAGGCCACGACGCAAAAAAATGCGATCACCAAAAGTTTCCTTCAATAAATTAATTGTTTCGTTGGCTGTATGGCATATAGTGCCGTCTTGTTGGAACCGAAGGTCATCCACATCAACATCCTCAAATTCAGACAAGAAAAAGTCATTAATAATGGTTCCATTATTATTGACAATTTTAAAGATATATGGACCAATGATTCCCTCTGCCCATAGAGCACACCAAACAGTAACTTGATGATGTCAGTGGGGTATTGTATCCCCGAAATGGACATTAATTAAAGGACGCTTTCCGGAGGTGTAATGTTTATATAGGGTGATCCGTTTAGAGGTATTTTTCAGCACAAAAAAATATATAAAAATTCAAATCAATTGTGGAATCTTTACGTATTGTTCGTTCGAAAGGACATTTTATGACATGTTCTTCTTAAATAAAATTTCCTGCAAATGTTGACCGCAACTACGCCTCAGGGTGTCCATTCTGAGGGTCTAATTTTAGATGAATCGTTCGAGCATTTCGACCGGTATGGCGTTAACGACACGCACAATGTTGGCTTCCAAAACCTGAATCGTGGCTGGTTTGTCAGCTTAAAATTTGGACTTTACCTGGCCCAAGATAAATCTTTAAGTGTGATATCACTCGATCTAGGAGGCCAACTCTCCGGTCCAAAACGTGAAATTAGCTACTTTTCGAAATGACCTCTCAATAGATAGATTGTTTGAGCAGCAGCTGTATGGTAAGTGGCACCGTCCTGTTGAAACCAAGTGTCGTCAAGATTACGCGCTTCAATTTCAGGTAGAAAAAGTCCGATATCATGGCGCGATAGCGAGCACCACGGTTACGTTATGGCCGTCATCATTTTTGAAAAAATATGCACCGATGATTCCACCAGCTTTTAAACCGCACCAAACCGTGGTTTTCTCTGGGTATAATGGCCCCTCCTGAGCCTCTTCGTGTTGCTCTTCAGTCCAACTGCAGCAATTTGGTTTTTTGACTTTGCCGTTGAGCCAGAAATGGGGCCCATCACTGAACAAAATTTTGGTCGAAAACAGCGGATCTTCCCGTTTCTCATCGAACGCTCATTTCCATAATACAGTTGCCAACATGTGAAGGAAATTGTTTTCAAAAAATAAATGCCACAAATGTCCCTTCAAATTACCAATAAAGATTCCAAACTTGATTTGAATTTTTATATGTTTTTTTTCGGTTCGGAAAGTTCTTAGCCTATCAATGAAAGAGAATAGTTAGTTTTTCAAAAATATTTTTATTTTTCAATATAATCTCCTGAAACTTCAATACACTTAGTCCAATGCTTATCTAGCAATTTTATCCCTTGATTAAAACGTTGTCTTGATGAAAAATTATTTTTTTGTGTTGTAAGCCAGGACGTTTTTCTCGAATTTGTACATTTAATTGATCTAAAAGGTTGCAATAGTACTCTGAATTTATTGTTTTACCCTTTTGCAGATAGTCAATCAATAAAATACCTTTGAAGTCCCGAAAAACCGTTTCCACAACCTTACCAGCCGATTGAATTGTTTTTGCCTTCTTTGGGGCACTTCCTCCAGCTTCAGTCCATTGTTTGGATTGTTCTTTTGTCTCTGGAGTATAGTGGTGGATCCATGTCTCATCAACAGTTATGAAACGACGCTTAAAATCCACTTTATCTCCCTGAAAACGATCCAAACAAGCTTGAGAAATGTTCATTCATATGCGTTTTTGGTCGACTGTTAACAAGTGCGGCACCCATCTTGCAGAAAGCTTTTTCATCTGTAGTTCTTCATGCAAAATTAAATGGACTCGATCATTTGAGATGCCCATGATATTAGCTATTTCACGCACTTTTATTCGTCGATCATTTAATACCATATCATGCACTTTGGCTACAATTTCTGTTGTTGTTGCTGTTTTTGGACGTCCACTACGTGGTTCATCTTCAATGCTTGTACGACCACGTTGAAATTCAGCAACCCAATTCTTTACTGTTGCATATGAAGGAGCACTTTCACCTAACACATTCACCATATCATTATGAATTTCTTGTCCCGATAAACCTTTTTTATGTAAATATTTAATGACACCACGCATGTCTAATTTTTCCATTGTAAAAAAATCGCGGATGCGTCTTTTGTGAACACCTGTTTCTATATGAAGGAGTTGCCAGATCGAAACAAAATTTAACATGTGTTCACAGAGATGGAAGTTTCCATACACTTAACTTTTTTCTGTTTATACCTCGCTTTTTGTGCTAGGCTAAGAAGTTTCCGAACCGCCCTCGTATAATACTTATATAGTCAACTACTACGGACATTAGCTTTTTTTACTAGCTTTTGCCTAAACTGAGCTTGTTTTCCATATATTTGGCACATTAGCAGTTTTGTTTTAAGTCCAAAATCTTCAAAAAAAAAACTCTGTTTTCGGTAACCGACTTAAAATACAACATATGGCCACTTAATTCTAATACCAAATCCTATCTCTACACGATCGATAAATCCTTTAAATCCTATAAAAAATACACACACTAAGCAGAACCCTTTTTACTCCTTTTTCGGTTATACTGGACACACCTTAAACATTTCCATGAATTCGAAATGCCACTTTTTTATACAATTACAAGCACAGAAACTCCAAAAAAATACAGAACACACAACACTCGAATATTGACATTGGAGAAACCACAAGGGTTTAAAAACAAAAGTGAACACCACTCAAGTCAAGTCGGTGGATGATGACCATCCTCACGTACAAATAACAAAAAACTAAAACAAAAAAATAGGATAATGACCTTATCAAAATGGAAACAACAACAGTTTGAAATTTTCAAAATAAAAAAAGAAACAACCGAAAGTGAAATTAATTAATTCATTTGGGAACAACTAAATGTCAAAATTAATAAATTTCTCCGGTGTTCTGAGTTGGCCGGCTCGAGTCAGTGGAAACTCTTAAGCCCACATGTACGTAAATACTCTGGCCATCAGCCACCATCAAAGCAAACAACCAACCCCAACCCTTAAAGTGTCCAGTTGACCAACTGTTGTTTTTTTCCTGCGTCGTGTGCAGGACGACGCCTCAATTGGGAGGGGGTTATGTGTGGCATGAAACCTATAATTTTCAAATTTTTCAATTTATTACCAAATGAGAAATCCTTAAGGCAGGGAAAACCCACCGAAAGGGCAAACCTGAAAGAGCGTAGAGGGGCAATGAAAGGCTGGCTTTCCCAACAGGGCATACGAAAAACTCGTGGCCAACACACTTTTAAATGAGCGTAGCGTGTTAATTGCCTTTAACTAAGCACGCCGCCGCAGAGTTTATCAAGATCGCTCACGATGGCCACTGCGTTAGAACCGTACACCATCACCACCGCCGAGCCAGTCTTTGGCCATATGGTGCTACGGCGAAAATAAGGAAGATATCCTTTGTGGCTGAGTGTATGAGGGTGGTTTGAAGAGTCAAGTGTAAAAGTAGATGGGTGCATTAAATAAATACGAGTATCATTTATTGGTCTTTTCAGGAAATTGGTTTTTGCATATGTGACGCGCAAAATAGAAAGGGACCTAAGGTTAAAAACCAGTTTTGTTCAGGAGAGCGCTTAGAATCGTCGACTTCACTTTCATAAAACGCGCATATCTCTGGGAGGGAACACTTTTGCGGCATGGGATCGGTCTCATTCGTTGCTCAGATGTTGTCCACATCAAAAAAAGTGAAAAGTTGATGAAAAGTTTTGTTCAGGTGATCCATTTTAAAGATTAGGCCCCTTTCTATTTGCCCCTAGAATCGTCGAATTCACTTTCATAAAACGCGCATATCTCTGGGAGGGAATACTTTTGGGGCATGGGATCAGTCTCATTCGTTGCTCAGATGTTGTCCACATCAAAAAAAGAAAAATAATGAGAACTGTTTTTTTTTACCCTTAGGTCCCTTTCTCTATGCGCTGTCACATATAAGCCAGAGGTAAGGATTAAGAGAGTTTCCTCGCTATATAAAACAAGTTAAAATGCCTACATACAGAGAAAAAATTTAGTTGGAAATCGGTCCGAACTACAAATATTCGGTTGGATAACTATACTTTTTTGTTGCAATCACCAACATTGATGGTTACATGGTTCGACTAGCCATAAAATGGTAGCTACAATAATACTACAGTAAAAATTACTACAGCCAATAAGTCGGTTATACCAAACGAATTCAGTAAAACTATTGGTTGCCACAACTGGTGGTTATGACAACCAACCAATTATGAAGTACATGTTACTTTGATACCAGTAATTGGTGGTGACAACAAATAAATTCTTTGTAGTAACCAAATCCCGTTTAGTTGGCAGTTGTAACATGCGACTAAAAATCGTACTTTTTGGTGGGGTGAATGATTTTTGTCTAGATTTGAAAAACTTAGGTAAATATGGTAAATTCCCAAAACGATGGCTCTGCTAGGTCCGAGTTATTTTTAATGGGCCAAGGAAATTTTTATTTTGCAAAGCACTACCATACAAGGGCTGCTTTATAGATTTCTGGCCTAATAATGAAAATGCGAATATTTGTCATCAAAAATGGTTTATTGTTTCTCAAAGTATTCTCCATCCACTTTTGCATGCACTCAAACCAATTGTCGAAGCACTTTTTCCACTCCGATTGAGACACCTCCAAAACATGGTTTTTGAACGCTTCAACGGCATCTTCTGGCGACGGAAATCGTTGCCCACGCATTTTTTTCTTGATGTGCGGGAATAAAAAGAGAAGTCTTTGGGTGTCAAGTCAGGGCTATACGGCGGATGACCCATCAATTCAAAGTTTTGGCCGGTCAAAAAGGCGCTGATTTGAGCCGATGTGTAAGAGCTCGCATTTTCATGGTGCACAGTGATTCGCCTTCTCTTGTTCGTTTTTCGAATTTCTCCGAAGACTTCAGGCAAACAAATTGTGGTGTACCACTCAGAATTGACCGTCCTACGCTGCTCAAGCGGAACAGTCGCCACATGACCAGTTTTGCCAAAGAAACAGGCGACCATTTGCTTCGAAGTGCTTCTTCCACAAACAACTTTTGTTTGATTTGGCTTGCTTCCAAGACCAACATGGTCGTTTGCTGTTTTGTTTCGGGCTCATACGCATAGATCCACGATTCGTCACCTGTGATGATCTTATAAACGTATTTAGAAGCACCGCGATCGCATTTTTTTTCAAAATTTCTTGTCACCGATCGACAAGAGCCATTTTTTGAGCGATTGTCAAATTGTGCGGCATCCAACGAGAACAAACCTTTTTTACTGCCAGGTCTTCATGCAATATCGAATGTATGCTGGTGGAAGAAATGCCCAAGGATGCCTCTATCTCACGGTATGTCACATGACGATCTTGCATTATCAGTTCACGCACGGCTTCATCGCCATACAAATATTTAAGTTCATCGATGCACTCTTGTCGTGATAATCCACGTCGAAAGTTGTGAAAAATGATCGCACGAAAATGTTCATGAGTTAATTCCATTTTTTTGCCAAATTGATTTTTTCAAGTCACTGTAAACAACACAAATGATGGTCATACGTCAAAACGTTCTGAGTACGTTTATGCTAAAAAATGTTAAACTTTCCAATGGAAATGTCAGATGGCAACACTAAGTGTTGCCTATGCCAGAAATATATATAGCACCCTCGTAGCAAATGTCATTAAAGAAGCCTTATAGTCATCGGCTTAGGTTAATTGGCCGATTTTATTTTCTCCACTTTCACAAGCAGAACCAACGTTTTCCTTTAAGAAAAAAAATACAGCAAAATAACGTTGGGTAATTACTTTTGCCACACCTTTTATTTAAATTTAAAGATTTAAGCGTTTCTGAATACCCGTAATTCGAAGAAAATCCGATTTAAAAATTAATTTTTTTATTTAAATAGTGTAAATGTCAAAAGAATTAAAAAAAATTGGCCAGAACTTGTTTTAGTCCTTCAAAGGGGAACTTTTTCTATTTTGTCTAATTTGGCCAATTTCCTATGCCAAGCGATCGCCGGCTAAAATAAGTATATCTGGTAAGTTAGCAGACTCTAGCTCTTTACGTTTGGACTTAATCTTGATTTTAACAGACGAAAGGACATGGCTAGATCGTCTTAGAATTTTGCGACAATCAATATAAAGGGTGATCCATCTAGTGGTATTTTTTCAGAACAAAAATAAAATATAAAAATTCAAATCAAGTGTGGAATCTTTATTGGTAATTTGAAAGGACATTTTAAGGCATTTATTTTTTTGAATATAATTTCCTTCAAATGTTGGCCGCAACTACGCCTCATGGTTTCCATTCTGAGGGTCCAATTTTGGATGACTCGTTCGAGCATTTCGACCGGTATGGCTTTAATGACACGCGTAATGTTGGCTTCCAAAACCTGAATCGTAGCTGGCTTGTCAGCATAGACTTTGGACTTTACGTCAGCCCAAAGAAAAATGTCTAAAGGTATGATATCACTCGATCTAGGCGGCCAACTCAGCTGTTCAAAACGTGAAATTAGCTGCTTTTCGAAATTACCTCTCAATAGATTCATTGTTTGAGCAGATGCATGGCAAGTGGATCTTTCTGTTTCTCACCGAACGCTCGTTTCCTTAATACAGTTGCCAACATTTGAAGGTAATTATTTTCAAAAATAAAATGTCCTTTCAAATTGCCAATAAAGATTTCACACTAGATTTGAATTTTTAATTTTTATTTGTTCTGAAAAAATACCTCTAGATAGATGGCCCTATATATAAACTTTATAGGTTCTCCGATCAATGTCAGACTTATATATAAGTATATGTGACGCGCAAAATAGAAAGGGACCTAAGGTTAAAAACCAGTTTTGTTCAGGAGGGCCATTTTAAAGATTAGGTCCCTTTCTATTTGCGCTTAGAATCGTCGACTTCACTTTCATAAAACGCGCATATCTCTGGGAGGTAACACTTTTGGGGCATGGGATCGGTCTCATTCGATGCTCAGATGTTGTCCACATCAAAAAAAAGAAAAAAAAAAAATGAAAATTGATTTTTTTTTACCTTAGGTCCCTTTCTCTTCCATGCTATGGTGGAGAGTATACAATTGACCGAATGAACCACTTAAAAAAGGGTTCATCCATAACCCAAATCGGATTAATCTACTAAGGTTCATATTTGCGATCGATTGGGAAAAAAGCTGGTTAGATAGAAAGACGGACATCAGTCAACGGAAACACTAAGTGATTCCTAATCAATAGATAAAGTTATCATGGGAGCTAGTTCTTTGCCTTTTAGGTGTTACAAGCCATAAAGTTATAATAATACCCTAGTGTGATATAGTTCAAAGTTAAATTATGATGAAAATCTATTCCATTTAAAGATTTCCCCTCGCTTTACTCATTCCATACCTCCCTCGTATGTTTACCATACGACGACATCGGCTAAGATAAATTTATTATGTTTGAAAATTAGTGGTCAGCTCGAAAGGAAAATTAAGGCTAACACAAAACAAAGTAATTCATTATAGAGTAAACTCAAGGAAAGGTCCTTCCTCGATCGCACGGCTGACGCACCGCACCGTTAGCCAAACGGAAAAAAAGGAGTTCAGCCTGCCTTTTGAAAAATGCGGCCGTGCCGCCAACTCTGACACAGACATCGATACCGACACCTGATGGTTGATGTTTAGGGCTCATCATCATTACAGCGACGAGAGCCAGGCAGCGGTCAAGCATTTTCACTTTCCATGCTCAAATCACAACAGGTACTTAGGACGAGCGGCGAACGCACAACAACAACAACAAACCGGGCAAGAGAGCAAAAAGAAGGAAGGCTACCAGTTTATCTATGAAATTTGCTTGTCCCATGATCCTTTCCTCGGCAGCCCCAGGACCAAGTGTTGTTTAGGCCTACATACAAAGCAAGCGTTTGGCTGGCTATCATCCTGGACGATAACATTAATTACTTGCAACATTTGATGTAGCATCTTAACGATCTGTTAGTTTATGATGTGCTTCGTAGTCACACTTTTGATCGTACACATCTCATCGTCTGTGTCCGCGTCATCCTCATCAGCGCAAGGAGTTGTAGGAGGAGTAGCACAGATAGCGACGAGGGTTACTGGGATGGATGAATGGTGGCCCGCACTAGAGCTGAGTTCATTAGAAGTAAAGCAATTCGTTATGCGGCTGTTGTCTTTCGAATTAAATTCGATTCCGGTCTGTATCGTTGGCTAGCATTTATCGTATATCTAACATTTGTTGTTTTATCTTTTGGGTTTTCCCTCTGGATAATTGCCTGTGGTAGTTTTTCCTTTTGTTTTTACTGCCAGTTGGCGTTTATAATGTTCGAAAAGTTAGCACATCGTAAAAAACACTTTGATTGGGAGGACCTTATGATGGCAGAAAAGGTAATTTTTTAAAATTTTGTATTGAGTTTGTCTGGCTGGTAGGTCTTTATTCGAAAACAAGAAAAAACTAAATTTCTTTCGTTTTTATAATTGTTAATTTTAGTTGCCAAATTTTGATCAAAATCGTTGATCATCTTCAGGGAATCTATTTTAAATACAGGGAGAACACTCATTATTAACAACAACTAAAATAAAAGTAGAGTGTTGAGAAATATAAAACAAGAAAGAACTTCAAGTTCGGTCTGGCTGAACTTTAAATACCGCTTACCGTCCCTACTAGAGCGTAACAAAAAAGTTACGTTTTTGTGCCGTTTTGACATATGCGTCCATCACTTATCCCACCCACAACTTCAAAATTACTATTTTCAGTCGGTCAACACGTCATCCAGATGTAGTACTAAACATTTTGCCAGTATTAGTATGTGAAACTTGATACTTAGTCGAAGAATCTAGAATTTGATCTCGCCAAAAAACAGTTAAGTTCGGCCTGGCAAAGCCTTATATACCCTACATCGATTCTACAGTACTAAAGTGCAAACAAAATTCCGTTTTTGGGCCCTTTCGGTCCAATCGTCTGTCAATAATTTTATCTACTTTAAAGCCTTAAAACAACTCTGATGGTAGCAAAATTTGCTTTATTTAAGTAATGGGTAGAGATACTTTTTTCAATAGCCCTTTTTTGACAGATCACGTGTGAGTCGTGTCATGCTGTTATGTTATTTTTGTTTAGTATTGTTTGGCATTTCATCATGGAAAGACTTACTTACGCCTGAACAACGTCTACAAGTCGTTCAACTTTATTACGAAAATTCACTTTCTGTGAGGAATGTCAACATAATCGGCCTGCCGAACGTACTTGTCGCAACACCTTCACCCATCTTGAGACCCAGCATTCATTATTGGATAATATTCGACCGAAGAGATCACGTCCAGCACGCAGCGAAGACAATGTAGCGGCCGTGTAGACCGTGGAGAGTTGATTCGGTGCCGTTCGCAGCAACTCGGACTGACGTATGGAACGACTTGGAGCATTTTACGTCGAGATCTTAAATTGAATGAGTACAAAAAATACAGCTTGTGCAAGAACTGAAGCCTCCTGACGTTCCCAAGCGACATCGTTTTGGTCTATGGGCTCTTGAAAAGTTCCAAGAAGATCCGACGTTTTCGAGCCAAATTTTGTTCAGCGATGAGGCCCATTTCTGGCTCAATGGGTATGTAAACAAGCAAAATTGCCGCATTTGGGACGAAGAGCAACCGGAAGAGGTTCAAGAGTTGCCACTTCATCCAGAAAAAACAACGGTTTGGTGTGGTTTGTGGGTTGGTGGAATCATCGGTCCATATTTCTTCAAAAATGATGCCGGTGAGAACCTAACCGTCAATGGCGACCGTTATCGTGCCATGATAACCGACTTTCTGATGCCTGAAATTGAAGCTCGTGATCTCGGCGACATTTGGTTTCAACAAGACGGCGCCACTGTCCACACATCACATCAATCAATGGATTTATTGAGAAAACACTTCGGCGAGCAGATAATTTCACGTTTTGGGCCGGTCGATTGGCCACCAAGGTCGTGTGATATCGCACCGTTAGACTTTTTCTTGTGGGGATATGTAAAGTCTAAAGTTTATGCGGACAATCCCGCTTCGATTTAGGCCTTGGAGCAAAACATCAGGCGTGTCATTCGCCAGTTACCAGTCGAAATGCTCGAACGAGTCTTTGAAAATTGGACTCAACGGATGGACCATCTGAGACGTAGCCGCGGTCAACATTTGATGGACATAATCTTTAATAAATAAATGCCAAAAAATGATCTTTCAAATGATAATAAACATTCCCTATTCAATTTGAATTTTCCGTGTTTTTTTCTTTAAAAAAGTAAGAAACCTCGAAATGGATCACGCGTTATTAACATGTCCATGTTGACTACTAAGCGACCGTTTTGATCATGTCCTTACACAAAAATGTATATTTGCTAAGCTAAAAAAAATCTACTTTTAAGCGAGGTCCCTTTAGTCTCTTAAAGGGGAAACTTTTTTCCCCTAGGCCGATTTCGCCCATTTACAAAACCAAACAGCTTATGACCATAAGCCATCATCATGCAAAATTACAGGGTCCCTGTTTGTTTTGTTTGACCGCTATCGTGCTTTCAACACGGACATAACCAAATCGTGTTAGAATTGTACAGCCGGTTCTTTGCACCGGATTGACCCGAAGCAGCAGTTCCTCTGCAAGGGCTGTCACCTATGCATTATGTGTGCCGCTACAACAACAACAACAAGAGTTGTACGAGAAACAATAATACAGGGTTTTCCATTAGGGAAATAACAATTTTATATAAAGGGTGGTTAAATTTAAAGGGCTGATGTTGAATGTGAACCACACTTAAATGTCAAGTATTTTTTCTGTATATCATTTGATATTTTTCAATTTCAGAATAACTCAATTTGAACCATGTTATTCAGGCTTATTATAAAAAAGGGCGTTCAAATTTGAAGAAAATCATATTCAGTGATAAGGCAAAGGCACATTTTTCTGCATTTCATTTCATATTTTTCAATTTCAGGATAACTCAATTTGAACGATGTTATTCAGGCTTATAAAAAAGGGCGTTCAAATTTGAAGAAAATCACATTCAGTGATAAGGCACACTTTCACCTCAGTGGATTCGTCAGTAAGCAGAATTGCCGCATTTGGGCGATTGATTATCCAAGAGTGATTGTCGAAAAAACAATGCACCCACAAAGTGACTGTTTGGTTCGGTTTATGGGCTGGCGGCATTATCGGGCAGTATTTTTTCCAAAATGAGGCCGGTCAGGCAGTTACTGTGAATGGTGTTCGCTATCGTAACTTTTTATGGTCCGAATACAAAGATATGGGTATGGACGATATATGGTTTCACCAGGACGGTGCCACTTGCCACACAGCTAACGAAACAATGGCTCTTTTGCTCGACAAATCAACATCGGCCCTTAAAATGTAACCACCCTTTATTAAGAAAACACAAAATATTTAAGATACGGAGTTCAATTTTATTCCAGGTGTAGTGCACATGTTACATTGTAAGAATGAAATTCAATTTCGGTCATAGGACCACCACGAGCCCGTTTACAGCGATCTATTTTTGGAGCCATCTTTCAACCACTCTTGCACACATTTCGACCGGAACGTTGGCAATTTTGCTTAGATGTTGTCTCTGAGCTCGTCTAAAGTTGTTGACTTGTTAGCATAGACCAATTACTTGATGGGCCGCATAAACAGAAATTAAATGGCGTTAAATCGCATGAACGAGGTGGCCATTCGACCGAACCATTTCTCGATACAACACGTTCACCGAATTTGCCTTTTAGTAAATCGATTGTAACGCGTGTTGTGTGGCTAGCGGCACCGTCTTGTTAAAGACACATATCGGCGATGTCAAGCACATCCAATTCAGGCCAAAAATAATTTTCTAACATGGACCGATAGCGCTCTCCATGGACGGTAACATAACGATTGTTTTCATTGACGAAAAATACGGCCCAATCACACCTGAGTGAAAATGTGGATCTAAATTTATTCACTATAGCACGCACAGCCTATCGGCTGGGAAGATTATTATGGCCGAAAATTGGAGTAAGCGCTCTTAAAGTTGCGACCACAGATTCAGAATTTCGGTAGTTATTTTTAATGATTTCCAAACGTTGCTCGTAACGATGAAAATGTTGAATTCGACAAACGTTTTGACACTGAAAGATCATTAAAAATGTTTGAGGGTGCGTTGATATAAATATACGAAATTGTTATGTCCCTATTGGAAAACCCTTTATATGGATTCTTGACAAAATTCTTCTTTATTTTTTTCATCTTTTTAGTACCAATATATCCATATTAATGGGGCCGATCTTTGGGCCTATATGTGGCGAGCCCAAAATAAACACAAATCAAAACCAGTAAGGAAAGTCGTGAGTTGGGCGAGAATGAAAATGAGTTCTGATAACCTACGAGGCTACATTTAAGTTTCGTTGAAATTTGCCGCTGTTTGGTCGGTTAGGCCTAAAACCGGGAGGAACATTCTATGGGAAGTATAGCAATATTTAGACCGATTTGTTTATTTTTGGCAATGTCAAATCAAATTTCGTTGAAATTTGACGCTATTAGGCCTGTTAAACCAAAAAGGCACTCCTTAAACCATATCTAAGACTCAAAGGCATCAGGGCCAAAATGACCACGTCCATTTATAGGATGTTCAATGCGTCTATGCCTCTCTTGCCCATTTAAAATATTTATTCTAAGGGTATTTTTCAGTCTAAATAGGGCAGCATCACATTGCTTAGGACATGATAGTATAGATATTCATCCATGTTTCCCTGAATCCATAATATGGACCACGCTTCATGCTTAAGGGATTTTGTTGTTCAACGGAAACAAAGTTCTTTATTTTTAGGCTATCTTACTTACGTTTCTTCATCAAAACTAATTTATTTAAAATTTGTTTAAATTTGTTCAGGTTAGACACAGCTCGCAATGGTTTCCTACCACGAAGTGTTACCAATTTTCGTATGTATTTTTAAGTTATATGCGATTTTGTCGCTGTCTAGTTTTACTACTGGGTCTTTTAATTGTTTTCAATGTATCAACGCCTCACAGTAGATAAATATAAATAGAATAGAAAGAAGTAGTAGACATTTTTACTCATAGCTGAGTTTTAACCGCTCCAGAGACTTAAAAGGGTTCCGGTTGACAATAGCTTCTTATGATGGGGTTTTCGCGGTCTAGCTTTCAAAATAAAAAAAAAAAATTGTCATGCAGCGCATTGCACACAAAATTCTACGACCGTACAATGTTTTTTGTTTCGACAAAGTGAATTGAGTTTGACCTTTATCTTAAATATTTCGAATGACATTTAAAACAAGTGGCCAGTAGTAAATATGGGTAACCAAGTTAAAACAAATTCAAATATAGATTTACTTTCTACAGTTAGCAGAGCTTGTCGAACTCATGGACCTTACTCCTCATAGAATATAATCAGATAGTGATTCTGGGTTTTGCAGTACGAAGTCAAATGCCCTGTATCAAAGTTTATGGTAGGGTATAAATATTCTCTTAAATAAACATCAAAGTAGATACAAAAAAAATCATGTTTTTTGCTTACCAGAATTTGTAACAAGGAATTGACCACATCCCAATTTTAACTGATTCAGAGCCGTGATGGCTTTAACCACGGTGCGATGACCCACGCATCACCATTTTGCACCGTGGGGGCAAAAACATTTTAATTTGTTGAAGTAAACTATTTTTGTCTGCAATGAAAATTTATAATTGTTTAGTTAATATTAGACAAGTATATTTGTAAATTACAGCTAGGGGAACTAGCCTTATTTGTTGTAACAGATAAACTACATCTGCAACATACACTGAAAAGAAAAATAACCTTATATCTTAACCATAATTAAACATGATTTGGAGTCTACGTTATATAAGGTTAATTTAAACATTTTGTTGTTGACTGGTATTTAACAATAATAATAGTTAATTTAACTATTCTATAGTTGAAATTTTTAACCACGATAATTTTTAATTTTAAAATAATTATTGTTGTTTCAACAATGCATTGTTGAGTATTTTTGTACCATTAAAATTGTTATTATAAAAAAAATTAGTGTTGTTATAACAATGCATTGTTTTTAACCATGAAAATTGTTAATATTAAAAGATCATAGTCAATTTATTGAAACAATACATGTTTAATTTAACAATGAAACTGTTAATATTATTAACCATGAAGATTGTTATAGAAATTATTTTTATTGTTAAGTTAACTAATTGTTGGTTACCTCTTTAAACCAGAAATTTAGTTACTGTTACAATTTGTAATATTAAATTATAACAATTATGTTTTTGTTTTGTTTACATTTATTCGGTCTTTTTTCATTATTATAAGTATGACTTGAACAGTTTTTATTCTGGTTCGAGACCATTTTGTTGTTTCTTTTTCAGAATCAACTAAAAATTGGTGAAATGTATTAGCGACGATTGCAAGGCAGACTGTACAGCTGTTTCAAAACCCTCTTAGGTTTTTCTTCCGCAATCCTTGGAAACGATTACTTCGGCTACAAATAAAATGACTTATACGGGGGTCCTATTATAATTAATGAGAATTACCCTTTGCGTATAGTATTCAAACTGTATTCTGTATATATGTAGTATTCATTGCGCTATGAAGATTGTACAGCTAGCATTTGCATTTAGTGGTGTTTTTTTAAAAGAGCGAGACTAATTGTCTGATGATCTTTCTCACAATTACAACGTTCAGAGCAGAGGAAGAAAAGAAAAGAATCGTGTAACTAAATTCTGAACTTTGTATGACACAAAGCAGATCAAAAATTTGATACAACTGAGCCGAATGATCTTTTAATTCTCGTTTAAGTCGTTCTGTCTCTTTCTTGAAAAATCCAACCTTATAAAGGGTGTCCCAAGAAGAACGCAATTTTTAAATCTGGCAACATTCGAAGTGTCATTGTTTGACATTTGAACAATTGTTATTGTTTGTTAGTAGAAGGTACGAGGTTAGTAAAAATGGAGCGCTACACGAATGAACAACGCATTCTCATTGTGAAATTGTTTTACCAAAATGGTGAAAGTTTTGCGGCTACAGTTCGCAAATTGCGATCAATTTGGGGTCACAATAATGCTCCAAAAGAGTCAACTGTAAAGAAATTAATGGATAAATTTGCCGAAACTGGGTCTGTTAGTGATGTAAAGACAACAACGCGCCATCGACCAGGTCGATCGACCGAAAATGTCGCAGCTGTACGTGATGATGTCGCTCAAACTCCATCCACCTCAATTCGACACCGAGCTCAGCAAATTGGTGTCTCCAAATCCACTTTGCAGCGAATTTTGACGAAAGATTCGCATCTTCATGCATACAAAATTCAATTGACTCAGGAACTGAAGCCAGCTGACCATGGACAGCGAAGGGAGTTCGTTAATTGGGTATTGGAGAGACAACATGAAAATGCTGATTTTGCCGATAAAATCATCTTCAGTGACGAGGCCCATTTTCATCTTGATGGCTTCGTCAATAGGCAGAATTGTCGCATTTGGGGTGCGGAAAATCCTCGAGTGATTCACGAGAAGCAAATGCATCCTCAACGTGTCACTGTGTGTTGTGGTTTTTGGGCTGGAGGAATCATTGGACCTTTTTTTATGAAAATGAGGCAGGTCAAGCGCAAACAGTCAATGGTGTTTGGTATCGTGAAATGATAACCAGTTTTTTCTTGCCTAGAATTGAAGAAATGAATGTGGAGGGCATGTGGTTCCAACAAGACGGCGCCACATGTCATACAGCCAGAGAAACAATTCAATTGCTGCATGTCTTCTTGGGACATCCTTTATATTGTTAACTAAACTATTTTCTAGCTCATTTGACCTTTTCTAAGTACAACGTTATTTTGTCAATCGAACATTTACCATGTACATGGTTAAAAAAAATCATTGTATTTTCGGCTCAGTGTATAACCGTCAAGTTACTTGCGCTCCTCATCTAACTCTAACTAACCTAACTTTTACTAAATACATTTTGATAATAGCCACAACTGTTTTAGCCTTTCAGTACCTACACTTTCCAACCTTTTATCATCTGTTATTCTGTAATGCGTTGTTGTTCTGTTGTTCTCAGCTTGAATTCAAAGCCAGATCAAGCAACCACCAGCGACGCCACCAGCACAACAAGCACCAACCACCTACACACATCAACTTCGTCATCCTCGTCATTTTGCGGGAAATTCATAACTTATTTTAAACACGCATATTACCATAACAAAACTGAGTTGGTGTCGTGCCACAGTGAACGAGCAAACGAGAGTCTTTCTGGACATCACCACAAATGGGTCTACTGGAATATCCAAAAAAAAAAACAAGCATAAACTTAGCTAAGTTCGAACGTCGCCGAACTTTGTATACCCTTCACCATCCCTACTCTAGTAGAAAGCAGAAACAAGTAGTACGTTTTTTGGGCCCTTTCGGACGATATGTAGGACACATGGGTTATCCAAAAGAATAAAATTTACGAATCTAAACCCTTACCCTTATATTTAGATTGGTAGTAAAATTTGAGTATCCATATGTCCATACTGACTACTACGAGTAATCTCCCGTTTTGAACGTGCGGTACGTTTTTTGGGCCACATGAGCCAAAAACGTGCAACAAATATGTTATTTTTAAGGTATTAAGTAAGATTTTTAAACCCTGTCTGTTTACAAAATAAATACTCAAAAAAGTGTACTTTTTACCAAGGTAACTTAAGTCCCTTAAAGAGAAACACTTTTCCCACTGGGCCCATTTCGGCCATTTACAATCCTTAACACGAACAACAAAGACACGATTTCACGCAGGGCCGATTTTGGGCCTTTACAGTCCCACACTGCTTTTGATAAGCCATCATCATGCAAAATTTCTGGATCCTAGGTTAATACGTTTGACCGCTATCATGCGGGCACGCGGACTGACTGACGGACGGAAATGTCTAGATCGTTCTAGAGTTTTACGACAATCAATAACATAAATACTTTATAAAGTCCAGCGATCAATATTCAAACGGAATGATAAATTTAATATACCTTCCACTTCTCGATGGAGAATATAAAATCAAACAAAAAAACACAACAGAACGCCATGGCCCATTAGTGCCCGGACCGAAGGAGGCAAAGGCAGGCGCCGTTTGATGTTTGTGCCCAACTACGATTCGACGTCGACAGCAGCGGCTAACGTTAATTAATCTTTTTACACAACAACTGTCAGATGTGGCTGAAGTTGATGGTGGCATGCACCCAATTAACGGCAGAGAACCGCATCTACGAAATGGAAACGAAAGTAGGAGAAGGAAGGATCTCATACTCGTAATTGTTGAACGCATCACTTACTTATACATTTTTTTTTTATTTATTTACGAGTATTTACAATAAAATTATAATAAATTAAGTCAAAGGGCACTAGCATCGAAGGCAATCGGCCGAAACTTAGACATATAAAGCAAGCTTCGAGTTTAAACATGGTGAGATCTGATTAATTGAAGGAATAGGTCAAACCAAAACGTTTGAACCGTTGTGGCATAAAATTCAGCAAAAGTAGGAAGTGACAACCCCGAAGTACTCGATACTATATGTGATAGAAGGCAATATTCTGTAAAAAACATTTTGATCTTGGCTTTTTAGCAACCAAGAGAAGAACAAAGAATATATGGATCTGCTTGTAAATCAGGACCACACGTTACAGAAATGATTTTGAAAAAGTCCACTGGTCTTAAGTGGAAGGGTATTAAATCTAACAAGATTTTAACTGTTCGCTCAAGTGGAAGGAGGAACATTAAATTTCAATTGAAGTGTCGTTTTTAAGGTTTCTCAGCGTTTTTTGCGGAAATTCCCATATTCCCGGGATCCGGACAATTTTTTGTAATCCTTTAAAGATGATATTCTTTAAAAATTTATAGTGAAAGAAATTTTATGTTCTCTTGTTAAGTGAATTCTACATTAGATATTGTAATTAATAATTTACGTTTTCCACTTTCCTGGCAATCGACCGGGTGGGTCTTTGAAGACGAGCCAAATCCAACGAAAGCTGTTCGTGGAAGAAGCACTTCGAAGCAAATGGTCGACTTTTTCTTCGGCAAAACTGGTCATGTGGCCCGCTTGAGCAACGTAGGAGGTCAATTCTGAGTGGTACACCACAATTTGTTTGCCTGAAGTCTTCGGTGAAATTCGAAAAACGAACACGAGCAGACGAATCATTGTGCACCATGACAATGCGAGCTCTCAGACATCGGCTCAAATCAGCTCCTTTTTCACCAACCAAAACGTCGAATTGATGGGTCATCCGCCGTATAGCCCTAACTTGACACCCAAAGACTTCTTTTTATTCCCGCACATCAAGAAAAAAATGTGTGGTCAACGATTTTGGACTCCAGAAGATGCTGTTGAAGCGTTCAAAAACCATGTTTTGGAGTTGTGTCAATCGGAGTGGAAAAAGTGCTTCTACAATTGGTTTGAGCGCATGCAAAAGTGTATAAATCATGCAGGAGAATACTTTGAAAAACAATAAAACCATTTTTTTTTGAAGATTAATATTCGCATTTTCATTATTAGGCCAGAAATATATATATAGCAGCCCTCGGATAATGCTTCTATGATTGTGGAACCTTCGTCAGTTACGATTGCAAGGATATTTTCTATATAAAATCAATTTATAAACATATTTCCAACAGACTTTCCAATGAGATCCTTGTTACTTAAATTCTAATTTTAAAAGGAAAAACTGAATGTTTGTACCCTTAACTTAACTCAACTTAACTAAAGAAGAAAGTGTAATAGTAAAAATTATAACGGTCGACTCGGAATCTGCGTCTGGCTATCTGACAGTCTATACGCCTGACCTGTCGTATTCATCTATTGCAATTTGTTTATAAAATTGTATGAGGCACTTCGACCAAATCGGTTCTTGGTTGCATTAACACACAGTTACGGACAAAAAAATAGGGTCACTTTGAAATAATTACCTTACACTTGAAGTTACACCAATCAAATGTTTGTAAGTTCATCTTATTTTTTTTTCTGTTTATTTTACATAACCGTATTATATATAAAAGCTTGATTTATGCTAAGGGCATTTTTCATTCTAAAAAAGGCTGCATCACATAACTTAGGACATGGTGACAAGATATTTATTCATGTTTCCCTAAAGTCATTCATTCCTAGAAAAGCACCCTGAAATCGTGATATTCCTTCTTCAACGCTTCAAGGTTTTTGGCCATCTAACTAACGTTTTTTCACCATTACTAATTTAAATTATTTTAGATTTGTTATATATAATATTTCCAATCTAGGGAAATGCGATAACATTTTACTAATCAACGCCTCACAGTTTTTTATTCCTTTCTATTATTAGAGCACTTAAAAATAGTAAAAAAAAAATTATGTTTTACAAACCTTGAGGTAAAACTAAAAAAATATTGCAGCAAATATTGACATTTTTCTAAAGGATATGGATAATAAATATAAAGCCAATTCTGTCGTATGAATTATTTTTTTAGATTTTGTTAAGATTAGCGAAATGATTAAACAAGTGGCCAGTAGTAAATATGGGTAACCAAGTTAAAACTAATTTTATAACAAACTCAAATATACTTAGTAGGGACATAAATACTGTTACAACATTGAACACACCCATTTCAATAGTTGACCTGAACATACCCCGTTAATGTCATATGGCTTTTGAAAGCTAACCTCAATAGCGTTAGTCTGTAACGGGATTTTAAAATTGTTTCAACTTTCATCAGGGAGTGCTCAGATAATGAGAGCCGTATCGCTGTAATAGCGCTGTGTGAAATGAAAAAAAACGATATTTTCAAAACGCTCCGGCCACTAGGGATTATCTGCATAATCGTCTACCTATGCATAAAACTGTTTGAAGAGACTGAAGATGTAAAAGACCGCTACCGGTCGGGCCGCCTACGCTCTGTTCGAACACCGCATGTCATCAAAGCCGTTAAATCAAGAATTCACAGAAATCCGCTCCGAAAACAGAAAACCATGGCCCGTGAGATGAATATCACGTAAAAGTACATGACTCGAATCATCAAAAAAGACTTGGGACTTGGGGCTTTCAAACGACGTACCGGACATTTATTGACTGCAGCTTTAAAAAAAAAATAGGATTGAAGAATGCAAACGTCTTTCGCAGAAGCACGCTGACAACTTGCACAGAAAAACTTTGTTCACCGATGAACAAATTTTTACCGTTCAGGAAAAATTTAACAAGCAAAATGAGAGAGTGTATGCGCGGTCATCTAAGGTAGCATCTGAACTGACCCCAAGGGTGGAAAAGGGTCATCACCCAGCTTCAGTCATGGTTTGGTGGGGTGTCTCTTACGATGGGGTCACTGACCTGCATTTCTGCGAACAAGGAGTCAAAACATCGGCCAGAGTTTACCAAGAAACCGTTTTGGAAGCTGTTGTGAAGCCTCTTAACAATTCCCTGCTTCAAAACCAACCATGGACTTTCCAGCAGGATTCTGCGCCGGCACATACGGCTAAAACGCCTGGCTTCGAAACAATTTGCCAGCGTTCATTTCCTCTGAAGAATGGCCCTCAGGCAGTCCAGATTGGAACCCATTGGATTACAAATTGTGGACGATTTTAGAGGAAAATGTTTGTCACAAAAGATACCCCAACATTGGATCTCTTAAGACTGCTTTGGTTCGAGCTGTGGCCAATTTTACAATGGACGAGGTTCGTGCAGCTATTGACGATTGGCCAGTGCGACTTAAGGCGTGTGTAAAGGCAAAAGGCGGACATTTCGAATAAGTAGATTCTCTTTGGATACAATATACATCAATAAATATATTAAAAAATATTTGGTTCAAAAACATTCAGTACTTTTTATTTAACAGCATAAAACGTGTGTAATAGTATTTATGTCCCTACTAAGTATAAGAGCTACGAACATAAGGTTAAGTATATAAGCTGTTGGTATGTAACGAAACAAATCGTGCGGAAAAGTGGGCGACAGCACGCCTGATCGTCGGGGAATTTTAACAATATGATTTTGTGCTTTAAGAGATTGTGATATAATATAAAAAGATACGATTTTACAAAGGGGCATGATACAGCCCACATATTTTAAAACTTAACACACCCAAAATTTATAAACCTTTAGGAGAAGAAACATCGGAATTAGTATATAACTATCGGTGTCTATTAAGCTAAATTCAAGGAAAAAGTGGGCAGTGCCACTCCCCTTTTATAAGCGATCTAATCCTTTTAAAATTTACACGGTATTCTATTGTCGGAATATAAAATGCCATAGGGTATGCACGGATTAGTTTTTACATAGATGCGTGGCACCACCCACATCCAAAAAGGTTAACTAATAGGGTATTAAGTTATGAACATCGGTCTTGGAATATACGTATACTATTGAAGTGTTAAGAAATTAGTTCAAAGAAAAAGTAAGCGACGACCCCTTTTGTAAAATCAATGAAATGGCCATAATTAAAGGCAGACTGTTTTGAAATTGTCGCTGTATGCTACTATTTTGTTTTTTTTTTTTGGAAATAACTACTATTAATGTAACCGAACTTAAAAAGGGCATGGCAACGCTCACTTTGTAATCTCAATATAGGTCACTCTTCTGGTTTCAGAGCGGCCTGATGGACTTCATAGAACTTCTGTGATTTTTGGCAGGTTGACTTGTTGCAGTAATAGAGCTTATTTTTCTGTAGGCGGTATTTCGGGCCATAAAACTCTACTACAGGTGGTCAATCTATTAAATTGGCGTATCTTGACAAAAACGTTTGTCTGGACAATTAAATGTATAATCGATGTGAGGAAATGTGAAATTGGTCAAGTAACAGGTATATCAAAATCAAATTTAAAAACAAAACGATTTGTAGTGCCATTTTAATTTTATGAATTTTTAAAAAAGTATACAATTTTGTTTTGATCACCTAAAAGAACAGGACCGCGCGAAAATTCCTTTAAATAATGCAAAAAGTATAGGCTGTCTCCCATGGTGGTTTTAGGTATACAAGTTAACCTTTCTTTAAAACTTAGTAACCGATTATGCTTCCTTAATGGCAAGCATAGCTTTTTACTTCCATTGCACCCATGGTGGTTTCGAATCAATTCTAGTTCTTAACCTATCGCATTCGATTTAATTACCGTCTCCTACCAAATACGTTTGGTGGCAACCTGATTTCTACACTATGCTGCATGCAACCCTCGATGTGACCTTAGATCTTTCTGTGGATTACATTTGAATTCAATACATATTATTGATCTATTGTATAATTACCAAATTGAATGCCGCACACCAAACAATAAAAAAATATGTATCAAATTTAAATCTCTAAACGACGAATCAAATCGACTACCAAAAAACAAAATTAAATACGACTTCGAATATCTTGCGACTGAAATCTTTGGCCTGTCTGTAAAGGAGCATAAGCGGGTGGACGGACATCTGGGGGTATTGGGTAATAACTTGTGTATTTATTTATTATTTGGTAATAAAAATTGTTTAGTTTTTGTTTGCTGTAGTTCGATTACCTCCTTTTCATGCCTTGCGTATATGCAAATCGAGAAAAATCTCTGGAATTGCCACATGGACGTGGCTGGATAGAGGAGAGGAGTCTGCTGCAGTGTAAAGTCATAGCGTGGTGGAACAAGTTGACGCTGTTCATATGAGCCGCTGAACACTACAATTGTGTTTTTTTCTTTTTGTTATCGAGATCTTACGAAATATCAGTACAACAGCAACAGATATTGTTAGCTTTTGTTTTCTTTATGGACACTCTACAGCCGGCAAAAAAGTGGGTAACCTGAGGGTTTGGTAGTGAAAACTGAACTAAAAATAAGAATGTAAACGAGGGCGAGAGGATTCTCAACACTTTACTCTAGATGCTGAAAAAAAATAAAATTCTAACAGGCGGACAATTTTTACTTGAATATTTACTTATGTTCCACAACATAAATCTATATTGATTTATATATAAATTTAAATATGTCAACTAAAACCGGAGTCGAATTAGAAGACGCAGTAGAGAATTTCACCAAATTAATCCATGAAGCCGCGTTTGTATCCACAACTCAAGTCTAAGACTAACAGCCGAATTAAGGCAGTTAGTCAAAATAAAAACGACGCCTACGAAAAACATGGCAAGGAACAAGGCATCCTACTGACAAATCCAACTTTAACCGGACAGCCAACCATCTGAAGCAGCGTCTGTCTCAATGATCTGTTAAATGCCTCAATAGAAACTTTCTTAACTAATTTAAGTCCATCAAAAAATAATGAATATAATCTTTGAAAGGCGACAAAATATGTGCAAAGAGCTCAAAAGCGAAATATTCCCACTAAGGACTTAAATAACATATGGCATAGATCGGGTTTAAGCAAAGCTGATGCTTTTCAACTATATTTGGAAGATACGTTTTCCCCATTTTCATTTAGCAATTCCATAGAAGCAAAAGAAATATGCAAGTTCCTAGATGTTTCTTGCCAAATGAGTAAACCCAAAAAATCGTTCACATTTCACGAAGTGAAGGATGAGATAAAAAAGTTAAACCCCAAAAAGTCTCCAGGCTACGATAATATTGATGCTAAGGTAATCAAATCTTTGCCAAAAAGGGCTTTAATATTCCTGACAATGCTTTTCAACTCCGTCTTAAGGCTGACTCACTTTCCTGCTCAATGGAAACATGCAAAAATTATAATGGTGGCAAAACCCAATAAACCTGTAAACTGTAAAAGCTCCTACAGACCTAACTATTAGTTTATTACCGATTTGTTCAAAAATATATGAACGTCTCTTCCTGAAAAAGTTGTTGCCTATCCTTGAAAGTAAGAAAATAATACCTGATCACCAATTTGGATGTCGGCATGAACATGTAACTCCAGAACAATGCCATAGAGTGGTAAAAACTATAAGACATGCTCTGGAAACCAAAAGTTTTTGTACCTCGGTATTTCTGGATGTAAAGCAAGCTTTTGACCGGGTCTGGCACGAGGGTCTTCTGTTTAAGTTAAAAAAGTTAAATTGCCTACGCCGTTTTACCTAAATCTGAAGTCATATTTAACTGAACGTAGTTTCTATGTAAATATTAACGATGAAGATTCTAAAATTGGTGCTATTAAATCTGGCGTCCCACAAGGTAGTGTTTTGGGTCCAGTTTTGTACACTTTATATACTTCCGATATGCCTACGAACTCTGATGTCACGATTGCAACATACGCTGACGACACAGCAATCCTAGCTGCCAAAGATTCTGCTACACAGGCCTCCCAGGTAGTCCAAAGGCAACTAGACACCATGCAAAATTGGTTTAATAAATGGAACATAAAAGTAAATGCAAATGGAACATAAGAGTAACGTCCCACAGCTTTACATCAAGGAACAAGGGGGAACTTTTCTCAAATCAGTTCGCTGTGCATAATTCTTATTTATACTCACTGACCGAGACCTACTGTTTAACGTCGGCTCCGAAGGTCTAATGTATTTTAGTGTTTTTTTTTCATGGCTTAGAGATAAATCTCTTACTCGTCAAGTCGTCGGCATTTATGAAGCGAAAAACCGTCGCTGAAAAAGTGTTAGTCGTTCTTACCCAGATTTGAACCTGGGTTTATTAGCATGATTGTCGTCCACAGACCCCTCGCAACACGGCGGCCCATTTTACTTGAACAAGCGAGTGTTAAAACTAAAATCTTGACGAAACTACGTAAAATCCTGGGTTAATAAAATATTCTTGGCTTGAGTATTTCTTAAAAGGGCATATGCAATATGTTGTTTCCTCGAAATGTCGGCATCAAAATCAGATTTACACTAAACACTGGTTGTCTTTACGAGGGTTGCTATTTATATTTCGGGTCCGGCAATAAAAACACAATAATCATCATCATTGGAGATGGTTTTATTGTTTTTCAAAATATTCTCCTTTAAGATCAACACACATTTGCATGCGCACAAACTAATTTTCGGAAACCTACAAAACATGATTGCTTCAAAAGCTTCAACAACTGCTTCGAGCGATGAAAAACGTTGAGCAAGCATTTTTTTCTTGATGCTAGGGATTAAGAAGAATTCATTGGGTGCCGAATCAGTGCTGTACGGTGGATGGATGGCCCTTCAATTCGACATCTTGAGTGGTCAAATAGCTCATCGTTTCAGCTGATGTGTAAGAGCTTGCATTGTCGTGATGCAAAACGATCCGTCTTCTCTTATTATCTTTCCTCATTTCTTCGAACACTGTTGACAAACAGATGGTTGTATACCATTCAGAATTGACCGTCCTACGTTCCACTACACGCACTGTGGCCACATGGCCGGTTATACCGAAAAATCATTTGCTTCCCTGTACTTCTTCTACGAACAACTTTTGTTGGATTTGACTCGTCTTGAAAGACCCATACGGTCGCGATTGCTGTTTTGCTTCGAGTTCATATGCATAGATCCATGATTCGTCACCTGTGACGATCTGATAAACGTCTTTTGAAGCGCCGCGATCGCATTTTTTCAAAATTTCTTTGCACTAATCGACACGAACCTTTTTTTGAGCGATTGTCAAATTGTGCGGGATCTAACGAGAACAAACCTTTTTTTAGGGCCAGGTGTTCATGCAACATCGAATGTATGCTGGTGGAAGAAATGCCCACCGATGCCTCTTTCTCACGGTATGTCACATGACGATCTTGCATTATCAATTCACGCACGGCATCAATGTTCTCTGGCACATGGACCGTTTTTGGACGACCTTCACGACCTTCGTCTTTGAGCGAGCGTCGGCCACGATTGAATTCATTAAACCAGTTTTCACAGTGCTATAGGATGGTGCTTCATCGCCATACAAAGATTTAAGTTCATCGATGCACTATTGTCGTGATAATCCACGTAGAAAGTTGTGAAAAATGATCGCACGAAAATGTCCACGAGTTATTTCAATTTTTTTGCCAAATTGTTTTTTTCAAATCACTGTAAACAACACATATGATGGTCGTACATCAAAACGCTCTGACTACGTTTATGCTAAAAAATGTCAAACTTTCCAATGGAAATGTCAGATGGCGCCAGGTAACACTTAGTGTTGCCTAGGCCAGAAATATATGAGCCGCCCTCGTATATATTCTATTTCTACGTAACGCTTTTCCTGCCAAAAATACTTAGTAGGGACATAAATACTGTTACACACGTTTTATGCTGTAAAATAAAAAGTACCTAATGTTTTTGGACCAAATATTTTTAATATATTTATTAATGTACCCATATTGTATCCAAGAAGAATCTACTTATTCGAAATGTCCACCTTTTGCCTTTACACACGCCTTAAGTCGCACTGGCCAATCGTCAATAGCTGTACGAACCTCGTCCATTGGAAAATTGGCCACAGCTCGAACCAAAGCGGTCTTAGGAGATCCAATGTTGGGGTATCTTTTGTGTCAAACCTTGTCCTCTAAAACCGTCCACAATTTGTAATCCAATGGGTTGAAATCTGGACTGCCTAAGGGCCATTCTTCAGAGGAAATGAACGCTGGCAAATTGTTTCGCAGCCAGGCCTGGGACGTTTTAGCCTCATGGGCCGGCGCAGAATCCTGCTGGAAAGTCCATGGCTGGTTTTGGAACAGGGAATTGTTAAGAGGCTTCACAACAGCTTCCAAAACGGTTTCTTGATAAACTTTGGACGATGTTTAGACTCCTTGTTCGAAGAAATGCAGGTCAGTGACCCCACCGTAAGAGACACCCCACCAAACCATGGCTGAAGCTGGGTGATGAACCTTTCCACCCTTGGGATCAGTTCAGATGCTTCCTTAGATGACCGCGCATACAATCTATCATTTTGCTTGTTGAATTTTTCCTGAACGGTAAAAATTTTCTCATCGGTGAACAAAATTTTTCTGTGCAAGTTATCGGCGTGCTTCACCAAAAGACGTTTGCATTTTTCAATCCTATTTTTTCAAAGCTGCGGTCAATATATATTTGGTAAGCCATTTGCCCGGACATTTAGTCCCAAGTCTTCTTTAATGATTCGACTCATAGACTTTTGCGTGATATTCATGATTTTCTGTTTTTGGAGAGGATTTCTGTGAATTCTTCATTTAACTGCTTTGATGACATGTGGTGTTCGTGGGCGGCCCGACCGGTGTCGTTCGGTCGATGTCGGTAGATGAACATGCGGCTAATCCCTAGTGGCCGGAGCGTTTTGAAAATATCGTTTTTTTTCATTTCACACTTGAAAAGCGCTATTACAGGGATACGGTTCACATTATCTGACCACTCCATGATGAAAGTTGAAACAATTTTAAAATCCTGTTACAGACGTTAGCTTTCAAAACCCATATGACATTAACGGGGTATGTTCAGTTCTACTATTGAAATGGGTGTGTTCAATGTTGTAACAGTATTTATGTCCCTACTAAGTATTAGTGAGCAGTGGAAATATATTCTCCACACTATGTGGACAGCAGCCCAAGGAAAATTTGGGTACTGAACACCAATTATAGCCATGGTACGTTGACGAGTGTAAAATAAGTTACAAAAGCAACGAGTGCTGCCCATAACGCAATACTGCAGTGTGTAGCAACAATAGCTGCATGGGAGAGATATAGCACAATTGAAAATTAGGGAAAAACTGGATATGTAATTGCATGAGTTGAAAGAGATTGCGAAAGAGACTGCAAAGATAGGAAATGGTAAACTGGTGTTGGAAACGGTGTACTAGGTTTATACAAGGTGGCCCAAATTTGACCAGCTGATGTGTTACACAAATAATTTTTTTATTTGTTAACATAATTTATTTTTTCTTTTTGGAAATTTAAAATGAATACGTACAGTCCATAACAACGCATTAAAATTATCGATTTTTATTATTCTTCTCAACGATCAATTGTTTCGACGCAGCGAAATTATCACTGTTTTTTTAACGTAAGATCAGCGCCCACATCTTCCATGATTACAAGTTTAGTGCGCCCATTTGAGGAACTGGGTTCAGTTGCCGACCGTCCAGGAAGAAATGCTCACTGAAATATTCGTTCTAAAGAGAACGTGAAAGCTGTGCAGCAGAGTGTTGCAAATGATCCATCCCAGAACAACATTACAGGGAATCTTAAAGTTAGATCTTAAGATGTATCCATACAAAGTTCAAATTGTGCAACAAGATGGAGCCACTGCGCATACTGCTAGGCAAACTATGCACATGCTGCGTGAAATTGTTGGTGAAAAAATCAGATTTCCCTTGGCCTCCTCGTTCGCCAGATTTAACTGCGCCCGATTTTTTTTATGGGGATATTAAAAAGACAAAGTGTATGTTAACAAACCACAGACACTTGGACAGCTCAAACAGAATATTCGAGACGAAATACGGCGCCTGCAACCAGAAACATTACGCCGTGTATGATGTCATATTTCACACATAGTCACGTTAAATTTCCATAAAATGTATTTAACATATAAAAATAAATCATTTAAAAATAACAAGAGTTATACGTGCTTAACATCACTAGGTCTCATTTGGGCCACCCTTTAGAAGAAACACTTGTTCAACCTAAATGCTGTCCAGAATATTCGGTTGGAGAAGTAGACCCTAGACCAATCTTAGCTAACCATGTAGAATGGCAATTTCTCAGCCTAGAAAATGCTTAGGTAGCGCACCTTACCAAATGTAACTGCAGGTTGCCATGGTCCACCGGCAGACTACTTTACTTCTGAGTCGAAAAAATGTCCATTGTTAGGCTAAAGACTAAAACCGGAATGTCGGCTAATGCCGGTTTTTTTTACCTTAAAAAAACTCGACTTTTCCAAAACATGATTTTGAAAAAAACCTTCAAAATGCCGATTTTTGGTTTTGGAGACTTTTTTTAATTAGCCAACACTCAGGGGTTTTCCCCTATACATGCAATGCATTGCGTTGGTCGTTGGAAAGCAAGGGATCGAAGGGGGGAAAGAGGGAGTAATGTTTATTGACATTCGCCTTGAATTTCTGGATGTCGTAATTGGTGGGAAATACATTTGCCGGAAGTCGATTCCACATACGGACAGTACGGGCGAAAAACGAATTCGATCTGTAGTGTATAGTGCGGTCAACCGGTCGACCAACCAATCGATAACAAATGGGTGTGAATTTCTGGAATGTCGTGTATCCCTGCCGAACATCCTCACGTCAGGAATAAGGTCACGAATGTTTGAAGAACACACACCATGGAAGTAGCGATAGAACAGCGACACACAGCCCACATTCCGACGATGCTTCAGGGAAACAATAGAGTTGGATACCCTACTGTTTCCTATCAGCACCATCGCTCTCCTTTGAACACGGTCCAGAAGCTCCAAGGATGATTTTGGAGCACCTGCCCATATATGGGAGTTGTATTCCATCTTTGGCCTGATGTAGGTTGTATAGATATCGAAAAGATCAGAAGGAGTGACATATTTTTTGCACCGCTTTAGGAAGCCTATACACTTGAGTGCTTCTTTCGACACTTCGAATACATGTCTCGCCCAACGAGCGTCATATTGTATTTTCAGCCCAGAACATCAAGAGCATCTGATTGTTCGACATCCATACCATCGATAGATAATGACGACACTGTTGGGTCAGCGAATCGCTTGTAAGACAAAAAGCAGCACTGTGTCTTACGCGCATTAAAATCTACTCTATTCACTCGACCCCAGTCGGAAATGGCCAGTAAATCCCGGCCAAGTGTCTCTTCCATTATTCGTCTTTTGTCTTCAATATCTTGAAGACTCGGCCTACGGTCGAATGAATATGAATGACTTAGGTTGCTGTCATCCGCGAAAGAGTAGATTGGATTCACGGTCTGACCCAAAAGATCATCAATGAAAATGAGAAATAATGAGGGAGAAAGGACAAAGCCTTGTGGCACACCTGCACACAACCCATCTACAACAACTCGTATAGTGCAATCTCTAAGAGAGCTCGATATAAATCGAGCAAATGTATTACCGACACCAAAAGCGATCAGCTTTGATAAGAGTGCACCGTGCCAGACTCTATCAAATGCCTTGGATATATTCAGAGCCACGACCTTACTCTCACCAAACTGGTGGATAGACCGACTCCAGCTTTCCGATAGGAAAGCTGGAGTCGGTAGAGCGATTTCTACGGTAGAGCGATTTCTACGGAAGCCGTACTGTCTGTCGCTAAGCAGGTCGTTGGACTCTAGATACCCTACTAGATGGTGGTTAACCATGCTCTCCATTACCTTGGAGAGCGCAGAGCAGATCGCGATTGGCCGATAATTCGCAGGATTATTGGTTTCACCCTTTTTAGGAATTGTGCCAGGTTACTTGTTCCAGGGTACTACTACTTTACTGCTGAGTCGAAAAAAATGTCCATTGCTAGGCTAAAGACTAAAACCGAAATGTCCGCTAATGCCGGTTTTTTTTACGAGGGCGACCGCAAAACTAACTGGCCTGGCACATTTTCTGTTTTACTAGCAACTTTTTTTGTTTTTGTTTATTAAAAGCAGTCTTTTATAAGCCATCTGTCAAAATATCCGAAATATTTAATGATTATTTTCTTTGTTACAGGTGATTGAAGTAAACAAGTTTTATAATTTTTGAAAAATGGAAAATATAAAGTTTCGTGCGGTAATTAAACACTTTTATATGAAAGGTTATACGCCACAATTAATCAAAGATGAATTGGATTCTGTTCATGTTGACAATGCACCATCATACTCCACCGTGAAATCCTGGGTTCAACAATTTAAAATGGGTCGTTCAAGTACGGAAGATGAACAACGCTCTGGAAGACCGAAAACTGCTACTACTATTGAAAACATTAGAAAAATATTTAATGAAGTGACTAAAGATAGACGAATAAAGCTCAGAGAATTTGCTGATATTGTTAAAATACACGACAAACAAGTTTGGAGTAGTTTACATGATGAACTCCACATGAAAAAGCTATCCGCAAGATGGGTGCCGCGTTTGTTGAGTTTGCCCCAAAAAATCGTCCGTTGGACCGATTCCGAGGAGCTTTTAGCGATTTATCAGCGTAATCCAATAGAGTTCTTGCGCCGATTCATAACTGTTGATGAAACATGGATCCATCACTACATGCCAGAATGCAAAGAACAGTCAAAACAATGGATAGAAGCTGGTAAAACTGGTCCCAAGAAGGCGAAAACTGTTAAGTCAGCAGGAAAAGTAATGGCCACAGTATTTTGGGATGCAAGGGGTATAATATTTATTGATTATCTTAAGAAAGGAAAAACTATAAATAGTGAATATTATTAAGCATTTTTGGATCGGTTGATTGAAGAAATCAAGATAAAACGACCGCATTTAGAAAAAAAAAAGTTATTTTTCATCAAGATAATGTTCCTTCACACACTGCATTTTTAACTCAACAAAAACTGGCTGAATTACGATCTGAAATTGCTCCGCATCCACCATATAGTCCAGATTTAGCTCCTTCTGATTATTTCTTGTTTCCAAATTTAAAAAAATATCTCGGTGGCAAAAAATTTTCGTCCAATAGCGAGGTTATTGCTGAAACTGAGGCATATTTTGAAGGTCTTGAAAAATCTTATTTTTCGGATGGAATTAAAAAACTTGAAAAGCGTTTGATAAAGTGTATTGAGTTGGAAGCAGATTATGTTGAAAAATAAATAATTATAATTCCAAAAACACGGTTCTTTTTATGTTAGGCCAGTTACTTTTGCAGTCGCCCTCGTACCTTTAAAAAAACTGGACTTTTCCAAAAATGATTTTGAAAAAAACCGAAATGACGGTTTTCGGTTTTGGAGAATTTTATTACCCACTTTTGATTGCAAGCATAGGACGTAGTCCTACACGTTAAGAATTGTGCCTCTTTATTCTCTTCAAACTGTTGTTAATCCAATTTGATATGCAAAAGCTCGAAAGTACTGTAGCGTATTCGAGCATTGGCGTAGACCACCGCAAAATCATTAACTTGTTTTAAGTTCAATTTACTAAAAAGATTAATGTTGATGCATTTTCAATTACAGATGTTGTTCGTGTTATAAAAACGAAAGCAGAACCGAGCTTAGCTGTCTTTGGCAAAAAAAAACCTAGGATTTTTTTTGTTTGCATATGGCAAGTCAACCTCACAGCCCCTTAAACCTATAAAACGCTCTGGATGTGCCACCAGTAACAAAGCCAAGGAGGGAGGAGAGGCGAAAAACTTTTAAAAAATCTAAACACTTAACACAATGATCCTATTGTTGGAGCAGTTGTTGCTGTTACTCGTATTTGTTCAACTTGTAGATCGATATGTCTGTGTATAACATCGAGCTGGTGTTCCTATCTTATCCATCCACGTCGTTTAGATATTGAATTTCCTAATGTTGGTCCGTCCCGGCGAGTGCTGCATGTATGTTCGTTGCTGTTGTATCTTTAAATCTTTCGAGTGACATAGTTGCTGTTGTTGTAGCTGTTGCTGTTGCATTGGCTGGTGTTGTTTCTAATTCCAAGCTCTAAAAGTGGGGTTTCCTTTTTCTTGGGCTCCGCCATCACCTCCCCACCGCACACTGCTCCATGATTGGCCGTGTTGTTCGTTCGTTCGATGCGGCTGTGGCGTTCAGTGCAAATTGTTATCGCTGCCATCGATTTACGGTGATTTTATATCGATCGTTTACAAATTTGATCGCATCTTGTCCATACACCCGTCCGTCCGATCGCCTCTCCCCCACCGCACCACCTACCTCTCACGCTGGCTTTCCCGAGGAACAGTCATTTGTAATGCCTTGACTTGGCTTGTCAATTGCAATTTGTTATAACGTTTCGAGGTACGAGTATGAGCGAACGTATCCATGCGATACGAACCGTTCGCTCGGTGATCCAGTGAGGCGGTACTGGCTTCACCAACATCCTGCACACATCCAAATCCATATGCTTAGGCTAACATGCAGCTAAACGACACCGCATACACCAGTGAGCGAGTGAGTGAGTGAGTGTGTTCCCGAAACGGAGCATGACAAGTATTTAATGGCTTTTAATGTTGGCTAATAGTTTTTTGGGGCATCCAAAAGGTGTTGTTGTTGCTGCTGCTGCCGCTGCTATTGTCTTTGTTCTTTGCAGAGCGATTTTAATTTGTTTCAAATTGATTGGTAGTTAAACAAATGCTATGGATTGCTCGTTGCCTTTAATGGCGAGGTGAAAATGGATGCATTTCATTTCGAAAATATTTGTAATTTTTGAGAATTTTTGTGTTTGTCTAATCAATTGCACACCGGGATGAAATCAGTTGAAAATCGGTCAGAGCTGCAAAAATTCGGTTGAAAAAACACATTTTCTGTTGCAGTCAACAACATTCCATGGTATTGATGGATACCTGGTTCCAATTATCATAAGATGATATCATCAATAATATTTCAATATTCGCAACTAATAAATCGGTTATGCCAAACGGTAATAGCAAAACTATTAGTTGCCACAGCTGGGGGTTATAGCGAACAACCAACTATGAAATATGTGTACCAATAATTGGCGGTGACAACAGATAACTTTTTTTTTTTAATTGTTTATTTTAGATTATTAATATACGCGTATAATTATAGAACTAGAAATAAACAAAATAGATTCAAGTATAGAGTGTAATAATAATACATAGCCCTATAATCGGGAACTCAAGTACATTTCATATTGGAAGGCTTATATTGCTTACGTTTTAAGTATTCTAATTTGTTACATAAATTATGTAAAAAGATTCTTATAGTATGTGATGAAAAATGTACAAAAACATTACTCCAGCATTTAAGAAAAGAAAAAATACGTTAGGATACGTAAAAAAAGGGAAATTTGGCTTATTTTTAAATCCACCAATATGGGTGTCCAAAGAAGAGCGCAATTTTTAAATTTTAAATAAAACACAGATATTTAAGAAAAAATCGTGAAACTTTATTATATCGTAAAGTAGACAGAATGAGGTTATGTATGGAACAATATATCGTGCAGATGGCCGCCGCGACTTTGCTGGCATGCACGCGATCTTTTAATGAAATTTTCAATGACCGTTTTGCATGAATGCTGCGGTATTTCATTAATGCAGCGTCCAGTTTCGTCTTTTAAGGCTTGAGTCGTCGTCGGCTTATTCGCGTAAACCATCGACTTCAAAAAACCCCAAAGAAAAAAATCTAATGGTGTTAAATCGCACGATCTCGACGGCCAATTCTGATCTCCAAAACGCGAAATAACACGACCGGGAAATGACTGATGCAGCTATTGAATTGTTTCTCTGGCTGTATGACATGTGGCGCCGTCTTGTTGGAACCACATGCCCTCCACATTCATTTCTTCAATTCTAGGCAAGAAAAAACTGGTTATCATTTCACGATACCAAACACCATTGACTGTTTGCGCTTGACCTGCCTCATTTTCATAAAAAAAAGGTCCAATGATTCCTCTAGCCCAAAAACCACACCACACAGTGACACGTTGAGGATGCATTTGCTTCTCGTGAATCACTCGAGGATTTTCCGCACCCCAAATGCGACAATTCTGCCTATTGACGAAGCCATCAAGATGAAAATGGGCCTCGTCACTGAAGATGATTTTATCGGCAAAATCAGCATTTTCATGTTGTCTCTCCAATACCCAATTAACGAACTCCCTTCGCTGTCCATGGTCAGCTGGCTTCAGTTCCTGAGTCAATTGAATTTTGTATGCATGAAGATGCAAATCTTTCGTCAAAATTCGCTGCAAAGTGGATTTGGAGACACCAATTTGCTGAGCTCGGTGTCGAATTGAGGTGGATGGAGTTTGAGCGACATCATCACGTACAGCTGCGACATGTTCGGTCGATCGACCTGGTCGATGGCGCGTTGTTGTCTTTACATCACTAACAGACCCAGTTTCGGCAAATTTATCCATTAATCTCTTTACAGTTGACTCTTTTGGAGCATTATTGTGACCCCAAATTGATCGCAATTTGCGAACTGTAGCCGCAAAACTTTCACCATTTTGGTAAAACAATTTCACAATGAGAATGCGTTGTTCATTCGTGTAGCGCTCCATTTTTACTAACCTCGTACCTTCTACTAACAAACAATAACAATTGTTCAAATGTCAAACAATGACACTTCGAATGTTGCCAGATTTAAAAATTGCGTTCTTCTTGGGACACCCTTTACATTTCTGTCTATTCTTTTCCTCTCTAAGAAATCTGTATTTGATACGCTAGTATCGAACCTCATATTTGTTACCAAGTCATTATTGACGGCATTTATGTTCGCTCGCCTATATAAGAGGTAAAAAAATAGGAATACCTATACGATTTTGGATGAATTCATTGTGGTCGAGATATATAAATGCTTCTGGAGGCACATAGCCCGTCATTAACGTTCTTTGAAAATAGCTGTCATCAGTATAGTATGGGCCTTTTATCAAATTGTTAGAGCACCATTGGGTGCATATAGAAATATGATTTTTAATAAGTTTTATTATGAAATTGTCAATTCTCATAATATTTGCTTTATCATAGAGCCTTCTGTTGGATACGTATTTAATAAAATTGCTATTAGCGGACCTACAGTATCGGCCAAATCCTAAGCACCCCCTCAGTACATTTTTTTTAAATGATAATGTTTTTTAAAAAAAAAAGTTATTAAATTTTTTTTGTTTATTTTTTTTATTTATTTATATCTTTATTTTTGAGAAACACAAACTTAAGGAATTCAGAAATTAATAAAAAAAAAGTTAAAGTTCAAATAGTATTTTAAGTCGCAAATATAAGCGGACTAAACTAAAGCACTCCCTTATATTGTGTTTGGAAATTTTACTACGCTACTGCCACATTCCTGTATTAGTTAACGGTACACTTCAAAAATGCAACAACTATTAAGCAGCAGTGTTAAGAAGAAGAACTTGTTCGAATTTATGCGAAAATTGTCATTGTTTTAAAGTTTTCGTTGAGATAAGAGTAATGGCACGCAATAAGTACTCAAGTGAATTTAAAATTAGAATTCTAGATGATTGGAGAGCCGGCTTATGCAGACATCAATTGAGTGCAAAATATTCGATCAACAGATCAATTATTTCTAGGCTAATTAAAAAGTTTTTGCAGACTGGTTGCACATCTCCCACTCATTCTGGAGGAAGGCCACGTGAAACTTCGCGACATGAAGACTCCTTAATTAAAAGGGCAATCCAAAATGATCCTACAGCATCTTCTAGTCATATACGAAACCGCTAAGATTTATAAATTAGTGAAAGAACGATTCGCAGAAGGGCGGTAGAGGCCGGATTATTCAGTCGACGACCAGCAAAAAAACCTTTCATATAGTCAAAAATAAAAAAGCCAGACTGGAATTCGCCAATGCCCATCTCAACTGGAGTGTCCAAAAATGGAGGATTGTGTGTTTTCTGACGAATCTAAGTTTAATTTAAAGAATTCAGATGGCATAAGGCGTGTACGCAGACCAAATGGACAACGGTTGAATCCTAAATATTGCAAAGGCACTGTAAAGCATGGAGGCGGCAACATAATGGTCTGGGGTTGTTCCTTTGGGCAAGGGATTGGGCCAATTCATAAGATTGATGGAATTATGGATCGTTTCATGTAGAAGAGAAGAAGAGATGCCACTTAAATGGACATTCCAGCAAGATAACGACCCAAAACATACGTCAAAAGTGGTTAAGGAGTGGTTCCAGAACAATTTGATAGAAGTTCTTCGTTGGCCTGCCCAATCCCCCGAACTTAACCCAATCGAGATCTTGTGGGAGATCGTTTACTTAAAAATCAACCGAGAAAATTGCAAAACCAACGAAATTTTTTTTGAAGCCGCAAAAATAGCATTGGAAGCATTATCACCTGATATAATTAATAACTTAATATCCTCTATGCCTATAAGATGTGCGCGTGGGATCCAGAATAAAGGAATCGCAACGAAATATTGATTTCAATAGTTTTTTTGTACCTTAAATTGGGGGTGCTTTAGTTTAGTCCGCTTATATTTGCACCTTAAAATACTTTTTGAATTTTAACTTTTTTTATTAAATTCTGAATTCATAAAGTTTGTGTTTTTCAAAAATAAAGATATAAATAAATAAAAAAATAAAAAAAAATTTAATAACTTTGTTTTCTTAAAAAAATTATCATTTAAAAAAAATGTACTGAGAGGGTGCTTAGGTTTTGGCCGATACTGTATATAAGGAGGTACAGGCACGTAGGCATTTTCTCTCGAATTTTCTTATCAATTCCATATACGATGGAGAAATATTGAACCATTTTACATTCGGGGATATATATTGTGAGTAAAAAAGTATTTTATAGTTGAAAAATGTATTTATCGCCTTCGGTATCTGTGTCTTGACATGATTATTGAAATAAAGAAATTTGTCTAGTTGGATACCTAAGTACATAACTACTTCCCTGTTAGTAACATTATGGTCTCCATTTGGAGATTTTATAACAAAAGATTTCCAATATTTTCGTATATTGAAGTTGCATCTTCCTACAGGAGGTCGAGAACAATATCGACTCACATTTGCTAAAATTAATAAGCATTTTCCAATTCGTAGCATATTCTATAACTGCATTAAACTTATTCTGCGGATTTCCATTTATTTTTCCTATATTATCGTCAGCGTGATATATTATTTTATCGTCTGCGAATCCGATTGGGTCTGGAATATCATTTAGCAGATCATGTATATACATATTAAATAGAATTGGTGCATTAACTGTCCCCTGCTGTAGGCCATTAACTATGCTAAATCTCCTAGAGCTTGTGTTGCTTCCATTGCTTACCACAAAATATCTTTCACTTAACATATTGAATAATAGAACTGTAAGATTGAATGGAAAATGGTACTTCTGCAGTTTGAAAAATAATCACAGATAACTTCTGTTGAGTAACCCAACCCCGTTTAGTTCAGTTTTATCATATTGGCGCCTCGTTTAGGAGGTCGCTAACGCGATACACACCATTGTACTGGATGGAGCGCGGAAGGAAGGTCGCTTTTTGCACTGCCGTCTATGGCGGCACTGTTGGTCGAAGAGAGTGGAGAGTGTGCGTGGCTTTATAGAGGCTGGCGGGAGATTTGTATTCATCTGCCTTTCAGTTGCCATCATCCATTGGACACGTAAGGAGAGGTAATTTTGTGTTGAAGCATATTTTCAAATGCGCACTCGATCATTGCATTGCAGCGTGCTTTTCGTTAACGATTCTCTGTTCCCCCAAATATGCACTACTGGAGTGAAACAAACCCCTGAGAACTTCATCAGAGACCTCTGCATTCGTACCGCGTCACTGTGCGGTGCGCCATATCACGAGTAGGCAACATTGGCCCTTACCTTTTCCAGGATAATCGTCCTGCCGTTACTGCAAACTCCGAACGGTAATTGACTATGATCCAGGATTTTTTCCGCCGGCTTTTGAGGCAATGCAATTGGAGGATACATGGTTCCAACAGGATGGTGCCACTGCACACACAGCGAGGGTTACCATGAATTGTTTGACAATCCCGCGACTGCCGGTTCTATGTACCGGATTGACCCGGAACTCTTCGGTCAGGGGCAGTCACCTCAACAATATATGTTTTTCCTCAAGGTTTTTCTAAGGTCCTCAAGTCACTTGCCGGCAGTACTTGGGGAGCCGACAAAGAAACCTCGTTGACCTCTTACAAAGCGATAGGTCGGTCTGTAGCAAACTACGCAGCACCTGTATGGTCGGCGAACGTGAGTACGACGCAGTGGAAGAAAATTCAGACTTGCCAGAATGCCGCCCTTAGAACATCAACAGGGTGTCTTCTTATGTCCTCTGAGGACCATCTACATGAGGAGACGAAGGTCCTTATCGTGCGCAGACACAATTTCCTGTTGTCTAAGCAATACCTGCTAGGGTGTTTTCGCAGCAGTCATCCTAACCACCATCTCTTGAACAGGATGCCTCCACCCAGGCAGATCAGGTACGATCTTCATGATCTAGAGAGAGAGGTCCAGCGGTATAAGAGAGAACCTTTAGATCATCGAAACTATCAGGCAGGTTTGAACAACATTCACGCCGATGATGTCGCAGCAGCAGTATCCAGCTACCGTGTGAATGTAGTGCTAGGGGAACATCCTCCGGAGATTTCACCTGAGGAGAAGATACTACCTCGGCAGACGCGCGTGGTTCTGTCGCAGCTGAGATCTGGATGGTGCAGCCGCCTCAATTCTTACTGGGCACGAATTGATGCTAACGTTCCGGACATCTGTCCCGCCTGCCATCAGGGACTACATGATGTACTGCACCTCTTCAATTGTCCGGCCAAGCCCACTCAGCTGACCCCCAGGTCTCTGTGGACGCATCCAGTTCAAATGGCGCGTTTCCTTCACCTGGATATCGAAGCAGATCCCCCATAGACGAACAAGACTTCAAAATAAATATATTGTTGTTACAACAACAACATGAATTGTTTGAGGCAAATGTTTCCGGCTTATCTCTTTGAGGGGTGATGTGAACTGGTCGATACTCTCACTAGACTCAGCCATATGCGATTTATTGCTTTAGGGTTGTCTGCTGTCGAAGGTGTACAGTAATGCCTCGATTTACGTCGTCTCGATTTACGTTGTTTCGATTTGCGTCGTCAAATATTTTGTTCCTTTCAACTTCGATTTGCGTCGCCATTCGATTTACGTCGTCTCAGTTTGTATGACTTATGTACATATGTACTACATATGTATGTAGGGGAATCCCAGTTTTTAATTTAAACGTTTAAAAATTTTGTATGTGCAACAACAACTAAAGTATTGCCTCTCATGGACAGGTCGTGTGTGTTTGGCAGCGCGTCGTGTGTGTTACTTTTTCTGTTTTTGATCGTCGGGCGCAACGTAGTAAATATGAGCTCAAAAAATAAAACTAATAAAGTAACATCTCAAATAAAAAAGAAAAGAAATATAATTTCGTTAAAAACTAAAATAGATATTATTCGCCGTTATAACAATGGGGAAAAGGCTTTTATTATTGCCAGTACGATGGATCTTCCACCAACCACAGTTCGAACAATAATAAAAAATTCAGCTGAAATCCGTGAAAGTGCAACATCGGCTGGAGCTGGTTCTGTTGAAACCACCACAAAAAAAAGGCCAGTACTGATGGAAAAAATGGAAAATGCACTAATACTGTGGATAAAAGACTTAAGTGAAAAAAATATTCCAGTAACTACGTTAATTATCCAAAGAAAAGCGATAAGTTTGTTTAACGATCTCAAATCTGACTCTGTGAATTCCGATTTTTGTTTTAACGCCAGCGGAGGATGGCTACATAAATTTAAAAAAAGAGCACAACTTCACAACATAAAAGTTGTCGGAGAATCTGCAAGTGCAGATAGTGATGCAGCTAAAAGTTTTCCGCAAATATTAAAAAAAATAATTGATGATGGTGAATACACCCCTCAGCAAGTTTTCAATGTCGACGAGACCGGACTTTTCTGGAAACGTATGCCGGGGAGAACATTTATATCAAAAGAGGAAAAATTAGCAGCGGGGCCAAAGGTTTCGAAGGATAGGCTTACGCTTTTGCTCGGTGGTAATGCTGCAGGAGACTTGAAGCTTAAGCCCTTGTTAATATATAAATCCGAAACTCCAAGAGCTATGAAAAACGTTTGCAAGCAAAATCTTACTGTAATTTGGATGTCTAACAAAAAAGCTTGAATGACTTCTAAACTCTTTGACGATTGGTTTAAGACACATTTTTGTCCTGAAGTTTAGAAATATTGCGAAAGGAATAATATGTCTTATAAAGCATTGCTTTTAATGGATAATGCTCCGGGCCACACCATCAGTTTGAATAACATAAATGACAATATTAAAATTGAATTTTTACCTCCCAATACCACGTCTCTCATTCAACCTATGGACCAGGGAGTTATTGCAGCATTCAAAAAAATATTATTTACGACGAAGTTTTAACGACCTCATTGATGCAATCGACAAACAATCAGACCAAAATGATAAAAATAACGATGTTGTCAGACAATTTTGGAAAAAATATGATGTCATGCAAGCAGTGAATAGTATCAACAAAAGTTGGGATGAAGTTTCTGCGTCGACCATGAGAAATGCATGGAAAAACGTATGGCCTGAATGCACAACTGAAGGTGGAAATGATGGAAATCTGAACGATATAAACACGGAAATTGTACGTTTGGCCCACACATTAGGGTTTTCTGATATTGAAGATTCCGATGTTGTTGAACACTTAAATTTGGAGGATGAACCGTTAACTAACTCGGAGCTATTTGAGTTGACAAATCTTTCAAATCAACATGGTATAGAAGAAGAAACTTCAGATATCGAAACTTGTGGAGAGGATTCTGAAATTACATTGACAAAACTGTCAGAAGCGTAAATAAGGCTATGCAAATTTTGGAAGAATTTGACAAAGATGACGAAAGAGTTGATTCGACAAAAAAATCAATAAATGCATGCCTTAAATATTACCGGGATCTGTACAAGCAGAAAAAGTTGACATTAACCCAGAAGCGAATTGATACATTATTTTAACCAATTTTATCAGAAACGCCTGTTATAAGCGAAAGTAGTGCTGAAGATGGTGACCTCAACATGCTAATTTCAGAAATTCTCACCGAAACATCGTCGGATAGTGATTCCTATAATTAATACTCCTAACATACAATTACATATACATACATATAATAAACAAACATATGTACAAAATTTTCACTACATTTAATTAATATATTTTATTATATTTATTTTTCTAGATATTGTATTGTCGAATTTTTGTTAATTTATTTTTTTTTTACTTTTTATCTGAACACATGTTAAAATTTTTATTTATTTTATGAATTTTGTTTTTAAAATCGAATTTTTTTTATATTGAATTGTTGATTTTTTGTTGATATGTTTACTTTAGATATTATTTAATTTTTTTAACTGAATTTTATATTTGTTTGAAAATTCTTATACGAATTAAATGTTTATAACAAATATTCTATGAACAATAAAAGACTGAATTACATACATACTTGTAATTTTTAAGTTTTTTTTTATGAAATTAAGTGAACGTTAACGTATGACCAATATCAAATTCGATTTACGTCGTTTCGATTAACGTCGTCAATTTCCGGAACCAATCACGACGTAAATCGAGGCATTACTGTATATCAACCGTCCCAATATCTTGGAAGACCAAATTAACAGTATTGAGGCTGAAATTGGCAGAATACCAGTCGACATGCTAGTTAGAGTCTATGACAACTTCAGAAAACGTATGCAGGAGTGTGTGGATAGCGAAGGTCGATATTTGCCAAAAACACTATTTAAAACCATTATTAATACATAACCATAATTAATACATAAAATAGTTTTTTCTAAGGTTTATAATTTTTTTACTTCATTCCCAAATAAGAAAATTGTCGTGCTCCACCCTGTACCCATAATTTTTTTATTTCATTCCCAAATAAGCAAATTACCGTGCTCCACCCTGTATCCTGGATAGTACATGCAAACGCCAAAATTCGGTTGGCACAAAATTCGTTTGTGACAACAAATCTGTTCCCTGTGTGTGTCTATGACTACGGAACGGAAAATTTATTTAGCTAACGGGAGAAAACTAGCATGTCCCATTTAACCTCATATAATAAGGAGTGAGTGTATTTTTGTCCAAAACCGAAATCGAAAACCCGACATTTTGTTTTTTACGTCCAAACTCAAAAAAAAACCAAAACCCGACATATCGGTTTATCCGGTTTATTGTGGTCGGCTATTCCGCTTTTCGGTTTTTTGGTTGTTGCATGTAAAAATTCATAACAAAATCACATATGTTCACTAGGGGTGGGATAGTGTTGTATGGAGATTCTTATTAGTAAGATTTAGGTATGTCTCACCCTTTATTTGTAGGGGTTGGAAAAAAAAGCGTGGGCCAAAAATCGGGGAGGTGGGATCGGGGCAAGTGACAGCTCATCGAGGCCAAAGGTCGTGGAATGTAGGAAAATATTCACAAAAAGCCCCGCAACTTCCTAGGAGTCGCACCTAGAGAGGTCAATTGTATGACCGACCCCCATTAGTTTTTCCCTCCCAATATTTTTTTCCAAACTTAATTACCCCCTATCTTCACCTCCACAGGGGGCTCACCTACAAAAAAATATTTTTTTTTAAATTTTGCTCCCACCGCTTTAACTACCCCAAAAGTGCCCCTAGAGGAGTTAAATGTAAGACCAACTCCCAACATTTCTGCAATTCCAACAGGTTCTCAGAACAAACCCACACTCTATCTTCAATCATACAAATTTTTGTCATGAATATCGAATACCCTCTATCGCTAACCCATAAGAAAAGTCCAATGCAAAATGCACTTAAAACGGCCAAACAAAACAAAATTCCCCACATTTATGTTTTCCCCCAATTATATTTTCGTTTTAATTTTCTGTTATTATTGATGATAAACTAATTTCGTTTTTATTAAAAGTAAAAATACATGAATTTAAAATTCGAAACTTTTTATAGTTCGAAAATGTTAGTCAAACTAATTTAATTTTTTCATGTGATGGACATTTCTTCCGACTTTCGGCGACAACCTCAAGTAACAATATTTTTTCATCATCGTCAGGGCAAATTTATATAACTTGAGGTCGTCGCCGAAAATTTAAAAAAAATATTTTTTTGTAGGTGAGCCCCCTCAGGGGGCGAAGATAGGGGGTAGTTATGTTTGGAAAATCTATTGGGAGGGAAAAATTTATGCGGGTCGGTCATACATTTTACCCCTCTAGGTGCGACTCCTAGGTAGTTGCGGGGCTTTTTGTGAATATTTTCCCGCGACCTTTGACCTCGATGAGCTGTCGCTTGCCCCGATCCCACCTCCCCCATTTTTTGGCTCATGCATTTTTTTCCAAACCCCACAAATATCAAAATCGAAAACTCGTGCACTATCGAACCCCTAATGTTCAAACACTATTAAAGTTGATTTGAATTAACGATATCCGTCTTCTCGTCCCTTCGACCGTCTGCTTTCTATCTAAAGCTTGCTTTCGTTTTCTACGAGGGCAAATCAATAATTCCGTGACTTTTCCAACTTCCCTTGTAGTTATATGAAACGCAACACTGAAATGTTACTAGACAACTGTCAATTTAAAACATTATTTTTTGCTAAAAAAAAAACCGTTAATCAAAGCTTAGATACGAGGGTTGCTACGTATATATATCTGACACTTCCATTGAAAATTTTTACATATTTTAGCATAAACGTACTCAGAATGTTTTGACGTACGACCATCATTTGTATTGTTTACAGTGACTTAAAAAACTCAATTTGGCAAAAAAAAAAAATGGAATTAAATCGTGAACATTTTCATGCGATCATTTTTCACAACTTTCGAAGTGGATTATCACGACAAGAGTGCATCGGTGAACTTAAATCCTTGTATGGCGATGAAGCACCATCCTATAGCACTGTGAAAAACTGGTTTCACGAATTCAATCGTGGCCGACGCTCGCTCAAAGACGGAGGTCGTGAAGGTCGTCCACAAACGGCCGTTGTGCCAGAGAACATTGATGCCGTGCGTGAACTGATAATGCAAGATCGTCATGTGACATACCGTGAAATAGAGACATCCTTGGGCATTTCTTCCACCAGCACGCATTCGATATTGCATGAACACCTGGCCCTAAAAAAAAGGTTTGTTCTCGTTGGATCCCTCACATTTTGACAGTCGTTTAAAAAAAGGCTCGTGTCGATTGATGCAAAGAAAATTTGAAAAAGTACGATCGCGGTGCTTCAAAAGACGTTTATAAGATCGTCACAGGTGACGAATCATGGATCCATGTGTATGAGCCCGTAAAAAACAGCAATCGACCGTGTGGGTCTTCAAAGACGAGCCAAATCCAAAGAAAGTTGTTCGTGGAAGAAGCACTTCGAAGCCAATGGTCGCCTGTTTCATCGGCAAAACTGGTCATGTGGCGACTTTTCCGCTTGAACAGTGTAGGAGGGCAATTCATAGTGGTACACCACAATTTGTTTGCCTGAAGTCTTCGGATAAATTCGAAAACCGAACAAGAAAAGACGAATCATTGTGCACCATGACGATGCGAGCTCTCACACACAGGCTCATACCAGCGCCTTTTTGACCAGCCAAAACGTCGAATTGATGGGTCATCCGCCTTACAGCCCTGACTTGGCACCCAATGACTTCTTTTTATTTCCGCACATCAAGAAAAAAATGCGTGGTCAACGAATTTCGTGGCTGTTGAAGCGTTCAAAACCATATTTTGGAGGTGTCTCAATCGGAGTGGAAAAAGTGCCTCGACAATTTGTTTGAACTCATGCAAAAGAGTACAAATCATGCTGGAGAATACTTTGAAAAACAATCAGGGCTGTCATAGAAACCAATGTTGTCACTATTGGATTTTAAAACGATAAGAAAAAATGTTTTGGTGTCATGTAAACCAATGGTATCGGTTTTATCAGCAACAGCTGATTACAACATTGGCTTTATTTACATTCGAAATGGACAAAACCAACTTGGTTTCATGACACAAAATGAAGTTGGAAACAAACCAACGAAACGTTGAGAAAAAGATGAAATAATTTTGTTTTATTTACATCAAAACATATAACTTGACCATCACAGCCCATATATATAAAAAAAATACAACGAAAGAAACCAACATTGGTTTGCAAAAACGACAATTAGCAAAACCGACATGTTTTCTATGACAGCCCTGAATAAAACCATTTTTGATGATAAATATTCGCATTTTCATTATTAGGATAGAAATATATATAGCATATAAAAATATATATACCCTTATACAGTATTAAAATCGATGACATCGGCTAAGGTTTTGATATAACCATCATACAAATGTACTTCGGTTTTGCGGTCCTACCGGCCTAAGACCGAAAACTTGCACGAGACTATTATAAGACGAGTATTTGATGTATGGCATTAGACCGCACAGAGCTTCTTCAAGCTCTGTAATGATTCGAAGGGTTCTTTTAATTTTTTATCAGTAGCAATTTTTGCCACGGGGACACTGCAAATTTGGATTATATCGGTCAAAGTTTATGGCTATGTTATAAAATAAAAATCGATAAGTTCAATCACAAATGAGAGATATGTTAAAGCCTAGGGCTATGTTTACATTAGATATTATGCAGACCTATCACAGAACTCCATCGAAATGGGTTTTATTTCGAACGCTTTTGTTTTACCTTCTTCAGATTCCTATCGAATTAACTTATTCCGAAAAGTTTAAAACCTCTGGTTGTAATAATACACTACGCCCTGTGGGCTTTTGTATTACTATACGAATAAATAAATAAATATGGGTATCGTAGGTCCTGTCTCATCTGACATAGAATTTAGCCATCAGTTGGTCCAGTTAACAAATGCTCGTGGTATGACAACCGAATTTAAAGAGTTCTTATAACCAATGATCTAATGGGTATTTTACAACCCTTTAGATTATTGGCAAGAGCCGATGTTGAATGTTGACCACATCTAAACGTCAAGTTTTTTTCTGCATTTCAATTGATATTTCTAAATTTCAGACTAACTCAATTTGAACCATGGATGGATACACAAGCGAGCAACGCGTTAGAGTTATTCAGGCTAATTATGAAAATGGGCGTTCAAATTCGAAGAAAATCATCTTCAGTGATGAGGCACATTTTCATTTCAGCGGATTCGTCAATAAGCATATTTGCCGCAATTGGGCGAATGATAACACTAGCCAACAGTCGTTTTGTTATTTGGTTCTAGCATAATTTTTCTCATTGATTTTGACCTACTAAACACGACAATGAGTTTTAAAAATTTTTCTGTCGATTGGTTTTCGAGATACAAATTTTTGAACTTTTTTTTTAAATTTTTGGAGGTACACTTACAATTTTGAGCATATCTTTCGTCTTCTTTGACCTATTTGATCCTACTACTATTCAAATTAAAGAAAATTGAGCCGTCTACAACTCATTCTCAGAAAATTTTCAAATCGGGTAAGTAGTTTTGATGTTGGCTGCTTAAAAAGGTTAAAAAACGGCGTTTTTTTAGTAAAAATGTGTCAGAAAAAACCATATAAAAATTCATATAAAATATAAAACACGATGCTAACAGAAATTTTGGTTTTGTACGTATAGCTGGCATTTTTACAAAGAAAATAAGCCCTTACATAACAAAATCTGACAACAAATGGCGGACTTATAATTTTTTTGGTAAAAGACCGAGCTGGCGGAATCTTCGGGCGGTATTTTTTTTCCTAAATGAGGCCGGTCAGTCAGTTACTGTGAATGGTGCTCGCTATCGTGAGAGGATAACGAACTTTTAATGGCCCGAATTATAAGATATGGATGGTATGTGGTGTCAACAGGACGGTGTCACTAGCCACACAGCTGCAAACGAAACAATGGCTCGTTTGCGCGACAAATTCAATGGCCGTGCTAATTGGCCGCCAAAATCATGTGATTTGACACCGTTGGTCTTCTTTCTTTGGAGTTAGGGTCCATTTAGTCTTGACGGTTGAAGGTGGATGTTTGACGGTGGATGGTTGACGGTGGATGGTTGACGGTGGATGGTTGACGGTAGGCAATCAGCTATTTCAGTTGGGCTTGCATTTGCATTTGTTAGAGGGAGATAACTATAGTTTGACGGTTGACGACAGTAGATTTCTGCAGGTTGCAGAATCAACCGTCCACCGTCAAGACTAATCGGACCTTTATGAGAAAGGAAAGGTGTACGTCGATAAGCCAGCAACAATTCAAGAGCTAAAGGATGAGATAATTCGGAACATTAACAGCATAAAACCTTAATTATGCCTCAGCGTCATCGAAAATTTGGACCATCGGATGGAGGTGTGCCGCCGAAGTCGCGGCGGCCATTTGGCCGATATTTTGTTCCATACATAACTGAACCATACCAATTGTATCATAATAAAAAGAAATGACATTAATTTCCTAAATAATTTGTTTCAAATCGACATCGGCCCATAAAATTTAACCACCCTTTATGAAAAAAAACCATTGCATGTACAAGTTATAAGTTCCAATAATCAGTTAGGGTTACCGATACGTTGTCTCTTCAACCGATGCTATCAGTTGCAACTACTGAAAATTGTCGTGTACCAAATCAACCGTTGCTTTTAGCAATGGAGTACATGGATACTACGTGCAGCCACCAACATTCGGATGGCAAAATATTCGGTTGTGGTAACAAATATGTTCTCTGTGGGTACGACTTATATTCTATACCAATAAGGAGACATTTCCAAATCGTTATTTCTCCCCATATTATTTGTATTATCTATGCGTGTAAGAAACCTGCTCTAGAATGTCATTGTTGTGCTTCCATTACTTGACTTCTAAATAAATATGTCGGCCCTTAATCTCTTTACACTCTATTTCCGAAATATATTCAAATATCTTGTAAGTCTAGAATAACTTAATGAAATTCTATCTAACGTAACTCTTAAAAAGTCATTCAACTTTGACGATCAAAAAAAAATCTTCATTTCTGTCAACAATTCAAACCAAAGACAGTTCAACAAACATACAAAGGCAGGAAACGGATGAAAGACTTTCTTCATTTCAAAATCCAAATTTCTAACACAAATTATGCACAAACTAACGCTGTTAACGTCATGACAGAGGGCCAGGGAAGAGCATAAAAATCGAGCGATTGAACAAACGTCATCTGTTACAATGTTTCAAAACTGAAATTATCGAAGCGATAGACAAAAATGCAAATGAAAGCTAGCTGAACTCTGAATCTTATGGCCATATATGAGATGACGGGAGGGGGGGGGATGAGGATGTAAATGTGGCAAATGGTGATGATGGCAATTCTGGGCAAATCTCACACGCAAACAAAAGCTCCATCATCAATAACAATTTGGCAGCAAAAATTAATCAACATAAATAACAAATTGTCTGCAAAAAACCAAACCAAAAAAAAAACTACCGAGACCAAGGAAGACCTGACGTTTGAAACTTTCTCATGCCCACCAGCGCCAGCCCCGCCAACACAAAATACATCGATCGCTCCACAGATCTATGCTCCTTTGGCAAATTGGATGACAACCCAATGGGGCCGGCTGTTTGTCTAAAAATGTTAAATGATGTTTCGTTTAAAGTAAATTTGAATTGATTGAAACAGAAACAAAAGCAGCGTGTAATGAATGAATGAATGGAACGAACCCATGAATGAGAGCCGATAGGTTTGTGTTCTGCTGGGATTTCAGGCAAAAGCCAAAGGAAAGCACCACCAAACGATGGGCTATGAAAGAAAAACCGCTTAAGAAACATGTGAAATCCGGTGAAATTTGTCTAACCGCCAGCGCCATTGTCTTCGATACTCCATGCCATGCCATACATCCATCCAAACCACTGACGAAATCCGACACCTCCTTCACTCTCTGCCGCCCTCCACACCAAAACAGTAGTAAAGCTGAACAAAAAATCGGCGAAACAAAGGTTTATCAACGGTTATTGGTTTATATTTTAAATCAATTGACAACGTCATCAACACTTTTGTATGCCAGTGTTTTACATATGTTAAAACAACAGCAGGGGGATTAAACGCCAACAAAATAGCAGCAATTGTTGCTGGTACTGATGCTGGCTGGCAGGCAGCAACATCTTCATTGTCTGATGGTTGTTGTTGTTTCAAGTTTACATAAAACCCTATACACAGCTACGCTCCTCTACAGAAGTAGTGGGATCAACGATCGTCATTGATCGATCATTGATGGATACTAACGACGTGGTGGTGGCCGCGGTGGCGTTGCTGGTGTCATCGAGTTGGTGTCAGCAAACAAAGCAATGGCAACGCTCGCAATTGTGAGCGCTGTAATGAAATAACAATAAAAATCATTTACATGTAAAAGAAAAAGAAAAACAAACTTAACGAACCAAACAAACATTCGCATTTTGTGATTGCATGCAAATCTCTAAATGTCTGACGAACGATATCACCTCAGTTAACGAAATTGTAGAGGGCGGCTCGGAAAGTTCTTAGCCTATCAATGAAAGAGAATAGTTAGTTTTTCAAATATATTATTATTTTTCAATATAATCTCCTGAAACTTCAATACACTTAGTCCAACGCTTATCTAGCAATTCTATCCCTTGGTTAATATAGTTTTCCTCAAGGTCTTCAAAATAGTGGTTTACAACTTCATTTGAGGTAAAACGCTTGCCAGCAAGGATTTTTTTTAGATTTGGCAACAGGTAAAATTCACTGGGAGCTAAATCAGGAGAATAAGGTGGGTGGTCAAGCAACTCGTACTTTAATTCGTTGAGTTAAGCCATTGTTAAAACACTCTTGTGCGCTGGTGCGTTTTCTTGATGAAAAATTATTTTTTTGTGTTGTAAGCCAGGACGTTTTTCTCGAATTTGTACATTTAATTGATCTAAAAGGTTGCAATAGTACTCTTTTGCAGATAGTCAATCAATAAAATGCCTTTGAAGTCCAAAAGAACCGTTGCCATAACCTTACCAGCCGATTGAATTGTTTTTGCCTTCTTTGGGGCACTTCCTCCAGCTTCAGTCCATTGTTTGGATTGTTCTTTTGTCTCTGGAGTATTGTGGTGGATCCATGTCTCATCAACAGTTATGAAACGACGCTTAAAATCCATTTTATTTCTCTGAAAACGATCCAAACAAGCTTGAGAAATGTTCATTCTTTTGCGTTTTTGGTCGACTGTTGACAAGTGCGGCACCCATCTTGCAGAAAGCTTTTTCATCTGTAGTTCTTCATGCAAAATTAAATGGACTCGATCATTTGAGATGCCCATGATATTAGCTATTTCACGCACTTTTATTCGTCGATCATTTAATACCATATCATGCACTTTGGCTACAATTTCTGTTGTTGTTGCTGTTTTTGGACGTCCACTACGTGGTTCATCTTCAATGCTTGTACGACCACGTTTAAATTCAGCAACCCAATTTTTTACTGTTGCATATGAAGGAGCACTTTCACCTAACACATTCACCATATCATTATGAATTTCTTGTCCCGATAAACCTTTTTTATGTAAATATTTAATGAAACCACGCATTTCTAATTTTCCCATTGTAAAAAAATCGCGGATGCGTCTTTTGTGAACACCTGTTTCTATATGAAGGGGTTGCCAGATCGATCGACAAAATTAACATGTGTTCATAGCAGAGATGGAAGTTTCCAAAACACTTAACTTTTTTCTGTTTATACCGCGCTTTTTGTGCTAGGCTAAGAAGTTTCCGAACCGCCCTTAATGCCTTAAATGGACCTCTGTAGAAATTGCATGGACATAGAGATAAATTGTATTGGAAATTGCTCCGAATATAGAGGTGGGAAAGCTCAACCTTTCCAGTGAAACCAAAAATTTGAAACAATTATCATTTCTTTTTTCTAACAGCCGATTCAAGTTTAAAATTTTAAATGGTCCACCCTATATGATCATCGTATTGTAAACACAACTAATTAAGCGGTCATACCAATGAAACGCGGAAAAGGTATTGAGTTGCCACTACTGGTGGTTGTGGCTACCAATAGTTTTGCAAACATTTTGCTGTTGCAACCAATTTAGAGTGTAGAAAACACCGGGGTTTTCCGAAAACCGGCAAAAACCGGCGAAAACCGGGTTGTTTCAAAACAGTGTTTTAAAAAAACCGACTATTGAACTTTATTTTAGTAAAAAAAAAACGGCATTAACCGATATTCCGGTTTTAGTCCTTTCCCCTAAAATGGAAAATATTTGCTCATTCGTAATGAAGTGATGGACCCCATTTTTCGACTCTGAGAATGCATGAAAAACAATTGCGACTAAAAAATGTTTCCTTTTATTTAAAGAATAAACTGCTTAAATAGCCTATATCTGTCGTGATCGACTGTATTATACCCTGCACTTTTGAATGTGAAGAAAAGCCAATTGAAAAAAAGGTTTTCGGACACTTGAACGGGCTCTAATTTAAGCAGGTTATAAGAAAAATGTCACATTTCATTGTTATTAGTAAATGTTTTTAGTATCCATTTATCCACATTTAAATGGGCCACATTTTGGGTCTAGGGTCCTTTAAACAAATTCGGCCGCATAGCAAAAATAATGTTTAAGTTGTATTTATAAGTGTTTGATATCCATATGTGACAGCGCATAGAGTAAGGGACCTAAGGGTAAAAAAATCAATTTTCATTTTTTTTCTTTTTTTTTTAAGTGGACAACATCTGATCATCGAATGCGACCGATCCCATGCCCCAAAAGTGTTCCCTCCCAGAGATATGCGCGTTTTATGAAAGTGAAGTCGACGATTCTAAGCGCAAATAGAAAGGGACCTAATCTTTAAAATTGCTTTCCTGAACAAAACTTCACTTTTTTTTTGATATGGACAACATCTGAGCATCGAATGAGACCGATCCAATGCCCCAAAAGTGTTCCCTCACAGAGATATGCGCGTGTCGCTGGGCGGCAATCAATTGCAAATTGGGTAACTTCATTGCGAACAGTAGGGAATGTGTCATGTGTACGAAGGGGACCTGAGAGAAGGATTACAACACCACAAAACATCGAGCGAGTTAGAGCAGCAGTACTGCAATCTCCAAAACGCTCTGCTCGGCCTTAACTGTCGTAACTGTGAACTCCGAACGGTACTTGACAATGATACAGGATTTGATCAGTTGACTACTGAGGCATGGCAATTAAGGGATACATGGTTCCAATAGGATGGTGCCACTGCACACACAGCGAGGGTTACCATAAATTGTTTGAGGCAAATGTTTCATGGACGGCGTATCTGGCACGCTCACCACACTTAGCCCCATGCGATTTTTTCCATTGGGGTTACCTAAAGTCAAAGGTGTATAAGTATATCAACCATCCTAACACCAAATTAACAGTATTGAGGCTGAAATTGGCAGAATACCAGTCGACAAGCGTGTTAGAGTTCATGAATACTTCAGAAAACGTATGCAGCAGTGTGTGGATAGCGAAGGTCGACATTTGTCAGATACACTAATTAAAAGTATTTAATTTAAAAATTCCCTTACTGTTTAATATACGAGGGCGGTTCGGAAACTTCTTAGCCAAGCACAAAAAGCGCGGTATAACCAGAAAAAGTTAAGTGTTTTGAAAACTTCCATCTCTGCTATGAACACATGTTAAATTTTGTTTCGATCTGGCAACTCCTTCATATAGAAACAGGTGTCCACAAAAGACGCATCCGCGATTTTTTTACAATGGAAAAATTAGAAATGCGTGGTGTCATTAAATATTGACTTAAAAAAGGTTTATCGGGACAAGAAATTCATAATGATATGGTGAATGTGTTAGGTGAAAGTGCTCCTTCATATGCAACAGTAAAAAATTGGGTTGCTGAATTTAAACGTGGTCGTACAAGCATTGAAGATGAACCACGTAGTGGACGTCCAAGAACAGCAACAACAACAGAAATTGTAGCCAAAGTGCATGATATGGTATTAAATGATCGACGAATAAAAGTGCGTGAAATAGCTAATACCATGGGCATCTCAAATGATCGAGTCCATTTAATTTTGCATGAAGAACTACAGATGAAAAAGCTTTCTGCAAGATGGGTGCCGCACTTGTTAACAGTCGACCAAAAACGCATAAGAATGGATATTTCTCAAGCTTGTTTGGATCGTTTTCAGCGAAATAAAATGGATTTTAAGCGTCGTTTCATAACTGTTGATGAGACATGGATCCACCACTATACTCCAGAGACAAAAGAACAATCCAAACAATGGACTGAAGCTGGAGGAAGTGCCCCAAAGAAGGCAAAAACAATTCAATCGGCTGGTAAGGTTATGGCAACGGTTTTTTGGGACTTCAAAGGTATTTTATTGATTGACTATCTGCAAAAGGGTAAAACAATAAATTCAGAGTACTATTGCAACCTTTCAGATCAATTAAATGTACAAATTCGAGAAAAACGTCCTGGCTTACAACACAAAAAAATAATTTTTCATCAAGACAACGCACCAGCGCCCAAGAGTGTTTTAACAATGGCTAAAATCAACGAATTAAAGTACGAGTTGCTTGACCACCCACCTTATTCTCCTGATTTAGCTCCCAGTGACTTTTACCTGTTCCCAAATCTAAAAAAAAAAATCCTTGCTGGCAAGCGTTTTACCTCAAATGAAGATGCAATTACAGTTGTAAACCACTATTTTGAAGACCTTGAGGAAAACTATTTTAATCAAGGGATAGAATTGCTAGATAAGCGTTGGACTAAGTGTATTGAAGTTTCAGGAGATTATATTGAAAAATAAAAATATTTTTGAAAAACTAACTATTCTCTTTCATTGATAGGCTAAGAACTTTCCGAACCGCCCTCGTAATTAAAATATAAAATAAATTTTTCTATGGTTCATAATTTTTTTTATTTCATTCCCAAATAAGCTAATTCCGCGCTCCACCATGTATCGATTTGTATCGTTGAAACAAACGTACTGCCCATACTTTATTGTCATCGTCGACGAATTTTCCTATGAACTCATCCTTACATACGAGGGTTGCTATTTATATTTCGGGTCCGGCAATACTATAATTGATCATTGGCAATGGTTTTATTGTTTTTCAAAATATTCTCCTTTGAGATGAATAAACTTTTGCAGGCGCACAAACCAATTTTCGAAGCACTTTTTCCACTCCGATTGAGACACCTCTAAAACATGATTTTTGAACGCTTCAACAGCTGCTTCGGGCGATGAAAAAGGTTGACCACGCATTTTTTCTTGATTCTTGGGAGTAAGAATAAGCCATTGGGTGCCAAATCAGGGCTGTACGGTGGATGGCCCATCAATTCGACATCTTGAGTGGTCAAATAGATCATCGTTTCAGCTGATGTGTAAGAGCTCGCACTGTCGTGATGCAAAATGATCCGTCTTCTCTTATTATCTTTCCTCATTTCTTCGAACACTGTTGGCAAAAAAAGATGGATGTAGACCACTTAAAATTGACCGTCCGTCACGTTCGATTGCATTCCATAGATCCATGATTCGTCACCTGTGACAATGTTATGCACTGCCTTTGAGCTACCGGAGATATACTTTTTCAACATTTCTTTGCAAAAGTCCATACGAGCGTTTTTTTAAAGCATTCGCCAAATTATGTGGAATGCAACGAGAACACATTTTTTCACGGCCAAATGAACATGCAATATCTTATTGATGCTTGTCAGACTAATGCCCAAGGATGCCTCAATCTCACGGTATGTCACATGTCAGTCTTGCCTTATTAGTTCACGCATAGCATCGATGGTTTCTGGCAAAGTGACCGAAGTTGGACGTCCTTCACGAAATTCATCCTGTAGCGAACGGCGTCCGAGGCTGAACTCTTGATACCAGCGATTTACAGTGGTTTTTGATGGTGCTTCATCGCCAAAAACAAGTTCATTTAAACACTCTTGTCTCGATAACTCACGCCGAAAATCCCAAAAAAAATCATCGCACGGAAATTTTCACGGGATTATTCCATTTTTTGGCTGAGATGAATTTTCCACACCCTGTAAACAAAACAGTTCGCCCTCAAATGACAAAACGTTCTAAGTGAAGTTATGCTAAAAAATGTCAAAGTTTGCAATGGAGGTTCCAGTTTGCATCTGGGAACCCGAAATTTTGTCAGGACCTGAAATATAAATAGCAGCCCTCGTAATGTGAGTGAAACGCTTTGAGTCTCCGTAGCGCATAACATGTCATAAAAGCCAGCGAAATGGGTGTCCATGAGGTGTTCTAACGTGTCCCTTTCTCCGTAAAATGTCCATCAGGTGTAATAATTTTCTGATTAGAGGAAATAATTTTCTGATTAGAGTATGAAATCCAGTAATAGCAGAGTAGACAAGCCTACTTAAAGATTGTGGAACCCCCTTGGCGATGGAGGGTGTCTAAAATTCGTACCGCCCGAACTTAGCAATGCATTTATATACATTTTTCGTATACTCGCTCTTTCATCACACATTGCGTGCGTCTTATATCACCGAAATATGTGTCAAAGATATGCAAAAATACAAACCAGAATTGAATCCAGTGGAATAATTGAATGATGTACCGAGGATTTCGCTCCTAGTGTTACTTCAGCAATTCACCAGCATTACGACAACCTTACATAATTGACCAGGGGAAACACTTATTCGATGCCGCACTTTCTTTCCAAGACTGGCGCAACGTGGTAAGCACAACAACAGCAACAACAATCGCCGGAATAAATGTTTATGGAAATGATATTGGCCGGGCGGGCGGGCGAAGCGTTTATGTCAGCGTTTTGTCGTAGCAAGCCAGAAGAAATTGATCGAGGGAATTTATGCATAATTAATTTTTTCATTTCACATGTGATGAGACCAATTTCTTGGTCTCCAGGTAGATTTGGTTCAAAATCTATGCATGTGGTTTGTTGGTTGGTGTAAGAGTGTGTATGAGTGTATATGTGCTAGAAGAGGAAGATAAAATTGTTTTTGTTGTTCGATTTCTGGCAACTTCCGGTCGGACAAATTTCTTCTCGATGTGTGTCGGAATTCATTCATGACTCTTTTCTTTTGCTTGGCGGAAGGGTGGAAATTAAGTGTATTTTTTCCCCCAATCTGTGTTTGTTCGGTCTTGGGTTTCTCTCAGGCGGTGATTGTTTGAATATGTTTTTTCCCTCTTCGGTTCGATTCGTTAATGTGCATTTCTGTTCGACATTTCGTTGTTACGGAAGTGATTTTATTACCTTAAACACGTTATACTATTTGCATAAAGTTGTCGGTGAGTGGTTCATGTTGGTTCTGCTGTCGACAAAAAGGGGTTAGTTGTTGTTGCTTTCGCAAACGAGAAAATAGTTTTCGAGTTTTTATCTGGTAATCATTTTGGTTTTTTCTGGCATTACTCCAGTGTTTGATCTTTATTTCCGGTCCCTGATCTATATCTTTGCATAATATCTTTTAAATGCAAATTTTGTAGTTGTTAATGATCCTGTCAACTTGTTGAGGATACTTAAGCATGTGCATGTATGAGCGACAGGATACTGGAGTGTTAGAAAGATATCAGATTAGATAGTTATTTAAACGCAAGTAATTTGCACAATATTGAACGGATTTCTGTTGAGAAGGTGTGTCACAAAAATTCTCCATCAGAAAATATTTTAATTTTCATCGAGGAACTTTCTACGTGAGAACTAACGCCACAATCCAAAATGTATTAAAATCCGGTATGGGGCCATATAAGTAGGGCTATGAAGTCGGAACTTGGAAATTAAGGAAAAAGGCAGAGCAGGAGTCAGCAAAATGAGCAAAGCTCCAACCAAATAATATTTATTAATATTTCGGGACACGCACAAAACGTTTTATATACACACAGAGAACAGATTAGTTGCCACAACCGAATTATTTTGCCAAACAAATGATTATTTATTATTTTAGTGTTCTGCAACATTTAGTAATTGAAACTGAAGTGGAATCGTTAGAAAAGCCGAATAATTCCTACCACCAGAAAAGAATTTTTAGATCTAATGCACACATGCAGCACTTGTTCAAATTTAAAATTTTTAGTTGAGACAAAAAACTGTTTTTTTAATTAAGGTCCTCTTAAGCATACACGTGAAAAAAATGTATGGTTGGGATAACAATATTCGAAAAGTTATTGTACTATTGTAAGGAATATGGCTGTGGCATAACAATACTATGATTCTCGCAACAAAAGTATTATTCTAATTAAACCCTACAATGATCCCCACAACCATACTAAGATCCTCACAACAATAGCATGATCCACTCACAACCATTATATGATCCCCACAACCATAGTATGCTTGACACTTAACCATTTTATGGTCCCCACAACCATAGTATGGTCCTTACAATCATGTTATGATCCCTATAGCCATAGTATGATCAACAAAATTATTTATTAGAGTTAGGTTTGTTGCCAACAATAGACATTTGTTGTATTAAGTAAATTATTTAAAAAAAATATAAAATTCAAAATATTGAACAAGATTCATAACAATTACATTGTTCAAAAAACTTTATTCAAAATAAGAAAAAATACTACCATACAGTATGATTGACGTAATCATATTATTGTTATCATAAAACCCACAAAACATTACTTCTGTCTCACCAACCATATTTATATTGATGCTACAACCATATTTTCATTATTAAATTTGGCAACACAACTATTGTTTCATTTCAACAATATTAATATATCCGCAATCATACTATTGTCAAAATGTAATTAAAAAACAATACTAAAGCTACTTTTATTGCAAAGAACATGTTATTGTTCCCGTGACCATATGTGACGCGCAAAATTGAAAGGGACCTAAGGGTAAAACCCAGTTTTGTTCAGGAGAGCCGTTTTAAAGATTTAAACACGTGTATCTTTGGTGTAGAATCGTCGACTTCACTTTCATAAAACGCGCATATCTCTGGGAGGGAACACTTTTGGGGCATGGGATCGGTCTCATTCGATGCTCAGATGTTGTTCACATCAAAAAAAGTGAAAATTGTTTTTTTTACCCTTAGGTCCCTTTCTTTATGCGCTGTCACATATAGTAACCATATTTTTACTCTGCGTGTAGGGAGGGTCATGTCGAGGAAGAAGAGAAAGAGTTGATGAACGATTCTTACTGAGTAAACTAGATTAAACGATTTGCTTAAAGCAGACAAAAAAAGATTATTTTCACTCTTATTTATGATGTAAGTTTGGATACGGGGACATATCAATAATATCGTGGATTTTCCAACCTCCCTCGTAGATATATGAAATACAATACTGCTTCCATCAAGTACCATCTGTTAATAGACTACTGTCAAATTTTGAAAGAGTACCGTCATTTAGTTTCTGTAAAACAGCTGTTCAAAACATACAACCTCATGGATTTTGATAAATTTTGGGGGGGGGGGGGGGGAATTGAATTTCGAGAGCTCATTTAAGATAATTTTTTTGCGGAAAAAACCGCCAACCAGACCAGGGAAAAGCTTGAAATACTATGGAGACTCTCCACACCATCGAGTTCAATGGTAAAAACGTGGTTTACTGACTTTCGTTGTGGTCGCACTAGTACAAAAAACGCTAAACGTTCTGGACGGCCAATTGTGATCAATACATGTCGAAAAAATCCACGATATGGTGTTGGCCGATCGAAGAGTAAAAGTGTGTGAGATTGTTGATGCCATATGCATTTCATATGGCAGTGTGGTTTTGATTTTACATGATCAGTTGGGTTTAAGGAAGATGTTTGCAAGATGGGTGCCGCGTTTGCTCTTAATTAACCATAATCGTATGACAAGTTCAAAGAATAGTTTGGAGTTGTCTAACCGCAATTCCAATGAGTTCTTGCGGCGGATGAAACATGAATCCATTACAACACTCCGGAGACCAAGCAGCAGTCTAAACAACGGGTTTCTCCGGTTGAAGCGACTCCAAAGAAGGCCAAGGTGACTTTGTCGGCCAATAAGATGATGGCAAAAAATTTTTGGGGTGCACGCGGAATAATTTTTCTCTGTGTGTACTTCTAAGGAATTGTCACGACACTGATTATCCACGACGAACTCATGAGAGAACTTTTAAGCTCTATGTAATCTAATAAAGGGTGTTTAAATTTTGAGGGCCGACGTTGAATGTGAACCACACCTAAACATCTATTTTTTTCTGCATTTCCCAATTTCAGACTAACTCAATTTGAACCATGGAAAGATACGCAAGCGAGCAACGTGTTCAAGTTATTCAGGCTTCGGGCAACAGTGTATGATCAATTTTTGAAGAAAATCATCTTCAGTGATGAGGCACATTTTTAACTCAGTGGATTCGTCAATAAGCAGAATTGCCGCATTTGGGCGATGATAATCCAAGGGTGATTGTCGAAAAAACAGTGCTCCCACAAAGAGTGACTGTTTGGTGCGGTTTATGGGTTGGCGGCATCATCGGGCCGTATTTTTTTCCAAAATGAGGCCGGCCAGGCAGTTACTGTGAATGGCAACGAACTTTTTATGGCCCGAATGGATGTGGACGATATGTGGTTTCAACAAGACGGTGCCACATAGCTAACAAAACAATGGCTCTTCCGAGCGACAAATTCAATGGCCGTGTTATTTCACGTCGCGGCGATGTTAATTCGCCGCCAATATCATGTGATTTGACACCGTTGGACTTCTTTCTTTGGTTATTTGAAAGAAAAGGTACACGTCGATAAGCCATGAGATAATTAGGCACATTAACGGCAATTATGTCACAGCGTCATCGAAAATTTGGACCATCGGATGGAGGTGTGCCGCCGAGGTCGCGGCCGCCATTTGGCCGATATTTTATGCCATACATAATTGAACCATACCAATATTATCTTAATAAAAAAGAAGTGACAATAATTTCCTAAATAATTTGTGTGTTTATTCAAAATCAACATCGGCCCTTAGAATGTAACCATCCTTTAGAAGATTGAGTACTTTATTTAGATTTCTTTCAGATAAAAAGAATAAAACTGTAAGAGAATAGTTGATATTCTGGCAGATTAAGATCGGCATAGGAAGACACACCTTCTCGTACAATATAAGAACCCACACCAGAAATCCACTATATATATCCCAAATGATAGCTAGGACTTATTTGTAGGTCTCAAGTAACCAATACTACTTTTGTCTTCTACATAATCAATCTCCCTTCAAACAACACAATACGTACGAGTATATCGCAAATTTCCACTTTGTAAATGCACTATGATTAAGTGATTTATCTCTCAGCCATGGAAAAACTTCTATAAAAATTCTTTAGCCATTCGGAGCCGGCGTTAAATGGTAGGTCCCGGCCAATAAGTATAAGAATTATATCGTGTACATCTCACTGATTTCAAAGAAGTTTCTCCTGGTTCCTTAATGGGATGTTGTGGGAGTAAAGTAAGTAATGAATGTATCGCATATATACAGGGTATATATCGCAAGTCTGATAGAAAAATAGACTGAAAACACAGCTTTTTAAATGGCTTGTCAGTCGGAGTTCGGAGTCAGAGTTTGTTATCGGAGAATTTGAGTCAGGAATCGTTCAAAGCAACCCATTTTAGCCAAAGTCTGCTTACTTAGGCTGAATCCACAAACTCTCGTTTGTCCGGGCCTGCTCAATACATGATTTATAAGCAATTCGGTACTGGCTGTGATTCCACGAGTTTATAATCCCAAGAGTCTTCGCTTCACCCTTTAAATGGTCTCTCAACTGGAGTCTCACTCTTCCCTGTCTGCGCTTTCCGTGGTAATTATAGGCTAAAGCTTTTCTGGCTGGAGCCCTTGTTTTCATTTGACCAACGCGTCCAAGCGAGACCAATCGTTGTATTTTGATGCAATTAACTACAATTATATCTCGGTACATCTCATACAGCTGTTGGTTCGTCCAAAGCATATACTCCCCGCCCATGCAGTTGGGTCCGTAGATTTTACAAAGGATTTTTTCTTTCGAAGACTGCCAATACACATTTATCCGCTTTTGTAAGAACCCAATACTATTCGATTGATTATTCGATTTTCAAAACAGTGCATAAAATATCGAGGGTTGCGTTGGCTGTGTTTATGTTGTTGCAACAACAATATATTTTATTTTGAAGTCCTGATCGTTTATGGAGGATCTGCTTTGATATCCAGGTGGAGGAATCGCGCCATTTGAACTGGATGCGTCCACAGAGGCCTAGGGGTCAGCAGAGTGGGCTTTACCGGCTAATTGAAGAGGTGCAACACGTCATGTGGTCCTGATGTCAGGCGGGACAAACGTTCGGAACGTTAGCATCAATTCGTGCCTAACAAGAATTGAGTCACCATCCAGATCTCAGCTGATCCAGAATCACACGCGTCTGCCGAGGAAGTACCTTCTCCTCGGGTGAAAACTCCGGGGGATGCTCCCCTAGCACAACATTCACACTGTAGCTGGATACTGCTGCTGCTACTTTTTCAGCGTGAATGTTGTTCAGACCTGCCCGATAGTTTCGATGATCTAGAGGTTCTCTCTTGTACCGCCGGACCTCTCTCTCTCTCTCGATCATAAAGATCGTACCTGTTCTGCCTGAGCGGAGGCATCCTGTCCATGAAATGGTGCTTAGAATGACTACTGCGAAAGCATCCTAGCAGGTATTGTTAAGACAACAGGAAATTGTGTCTGCGGTAAGGACCTTCGTCTCCTCATGTGGATGGTCCTCAGAAGAAGAAGACACCCTGTTGAGTCGGCATTCTGGCAAGTCTGAATTTTCTTCCACTGCGCCGACCACGCCGGCGCTGCGTAGTTCGCTACGGACCGACCTATCGCTTTGTAAGAGGTCAGCAAGGTTTCTTTATCGGCTCCCCAAGTACTGGCGGCTAGTCATCAGCACCATGTTCCTACTTTTAAGCTTATCGCTGATAGCTGCAGCATGTGCAGAGGATCGAAAAAGGCTGTCCAATGCGACCCCAAGGATTTTGGGGTAGTTGGTAGTCGGGATGTTGTCGTGATCGACTTTTACATTGAGTGACAACCGCACCTCTGCGGTCCATGAAGTACGATTTTCAGTATGGCTGATGATTTGGAGGCGGATATTTTAATATTCCTCGTTGCCTGTGTGGCATGTTAAAACCAACTGTCGTCCATGTCATTCCCTTGAATTTTTGGAAACCAAAGCTCGTTGCGTATGGCGCGGTAACGCTCACCCTTGAAGATAACAGCGGTTCCTTGCTCACTTTCGAAGAAAAATGTACCAGTGGTGCCGCTAGCCCAAAATCTACACCAAACAATAACTCGATATGGATGCACTGGCTTCTCAATACTCATGTGTGGGTTCTCGGCACCCCACATCAGGCAATTTTGCTTATTGACATAGCCACCGAGATGAAAATGAGCTTTATCTGAAAACATGATTTTTCGGCTAAATTCTATACCTCCTGCCAAACAGACTTCAGACCATTGGGCGAAGCGAAATGCAACGGATGGTGTTCCATGATTGAATGACAAGGTTCAACCGTTTCTATAAAACCAGAAATTTTAAAAAGTTATCAGTTCTTAACTTTAACGCCGATTCAAGTTTAATATTTTGTATATCCCACCCGATATATATACCTTACATATCGGCCCACCCTAATACATACGCCATAGGATGGAGAGTTTAAAAAATGTATACTACGTAACAATAGAAGCTGTTTCTTTCAACTTTTAGTCAAGACCCTTTACTTTTTTTTATTCAAGGAAGTTGGACATTTTTTCCATTCACAAGAGAAAACTTTCTTATCTGTCGCCCCGGCTCCTATGAGAATTTTTTTTAATGGACCAAATTTTTTGCAAATGTTGTCCAGTTTCTTTCTTATCTGTCGCCCCGGCTCCTATGAGAATTTTTTTAATGGACCAAATTTTTTGCAAATATTGTCCAGTTTCCTCTCACAGTTATTCACACAAGCAAGACCTGCCAGACTTTTAGGCTCCTTCGCCAAAGGCGGACACAAAGAACGTCGAAGAATTACTAACAATTTGTTCTAAGAATTTTTATGGTTCATTCAATGGTTTTGTAAGACAGGTTAACACCTTGCCACACATAAAATTTGTACTTGTTCTTGTTCTTCTTCCAGTGATTCTTTACCATTTTTTTGGCAAATTCTCTTTAAATGGCAACGAAAGAATGAAAAAGGCGACAATAGATGGCAAACCATCTGATCACCGGCCAGCCGACAAACAATGAGGGGATTCATTACAAATTCCTAGAAATCACAACATAAACAACAAATAAATGGAAGCTGCTGCTGCCGATGATGCGCTCATCAGCCTCGGACAAAAGATCTTAAAGAAATTGTAACAAATCGAGTTAATGCCGCACAAACGGCGGCTGGCAGACGGACGGACGGACGAAGTGGCAGGCATTTGGATGCAAGACAATGAATTGCATAAAATCTGGATGACAACAAAAGGTTAAGACAATAGAATTACGGCAATTCATTGACAAAAGAATTGCAACATACGAGTTAAGAGAGGGAAAGAAGAAAAAACGGAAAACGACGCTCATCCTTCTTATGTGCCAAACGTTGAACAATATTTTGAACGGCAACACCTTGTTACTACTCGTACTAGTGCTGCTGGTGTTGTTGGCCAAAAAAAAAACAAAGCGTGCAACATGTGCAACTTGGCTCTTTGTCGTCAGCGGACTGGTGATGGGATGGTGATGTTTTACACAAGCAAAAGGTGACATTAGAGGACAAAAGACATACCCACACACATATTTAGGGCAGTGCCAGCCAAATGCGAGTAAAGAGTCGGACAGACGGATTGTTACAAATAAAAAACTCAAATCTGCAAAATACCTGTCGTCTTTAAGTCTGTTCTGTCGCAGACAACAAGTCGTCGTCGTCGTCAAAGGCAATAACAACAATAGCAGCAATTGACAACAACAACAATACCTCTAATTCCTTAGATGTGTCTCCCTGCTTCCAAGAAATCAAAAACAATAATTCGTAATGGTTCTTGACCTTGTCGTGCCTAAAGTGTCCTTTCAGAACGGTAGTCTCAGAAAAAATTGCACAAAATTCTTATAGAAATTGCCGGAGCTTGTCGGCGGATATATCAAACAATTCTTGATTTGTCCCAGAAATCAATGATTTTAGTTTTTGTGTCATTTTCTTTTTCCCTCTTCTCGTAATTCATGAAAAAATACCGCATGCCTTTGTAGTGACAACAAAAAGTGGGTCATTGTTGCCGATTCAGTGAATTTGATGTAATCAGGTCCTTTTCGACGCACTTGCCATTCAGAGAATTGTTCTTTGTGGTGCGTGAGTCGCTATTGTAAAAATTTGTGTCTTTTATTCGATTTAAGGTAAAGTATCGATCGAGCATAAAAGATTTTCGGGCTTTGTTTGAGTTTGTTTCATAGATTTTTTGCGGCTTTTTTTCAGAATTATTATTTTTTAAGCGTGTTTGTTTTATCTCGGTCTTTCGCTTAAACATTTTGAACAGGGATTCTTAACTGGAGGCCTCTATTTTTATATGTCCCTAATAATTTAAGTCTAAATAGCAAAGGTATTTATTCGTTAGACATGCCTTAGCCAATTATAATTTTTTTACTGAAACATTCTAACCCCAATAACTTAAGTTTACCTGGTATAGGGAGCTTAGGGATTGATTCGCACATTACGGTCTGCATGAACGTAAATACGCACTCCAAAAAATCTGTGGTTTCTTTTTACCGGAATTCCTTAAAAAAATAAAATTTGACAAAAAAAAAATAAAAAGGAATACAGTTCAAACTAGTAAAAAAAAAGCTAAAGACGGGCGTGGCCGACTTTATTATGCCCTACACTCCTGTATGTTTAAAAGCAACTCGATTTGACTAATGTCTGGCTAAAGAGATGAAATATTTAAGTAAATGCTGACAAATCTTCTCATGCGACCTTAGCTTTGAGAAAGAATGTCAGAACTCCTTCTTCAGCATGTGTCAACAATCTGGATCCACGTATAAATAGACGACAGACATGAGAAGATCAAATTGAGTCAAAAAAGCAGCTTCAAAACATTTATTGGCGTTTAGGTCCAAAATTTGAACTTGCTCGACACAAAGAAAAAAAGTATGGTTAAGGTAACAATCTTCGAAGAGCATCATACTATTGTCGATTGTGTGGTTGTGGCACAAAAAACAATAGCATTATTCACCAAACCATAGCAAGTTTAACAAACAACCATGGTATGATCCCCACAACCATACTATTACTCACACGCAACCATACAATGATCCACAATGTAAGGATTAGGTTAAGTTGTTATTCAACAATACAGATTTTTATTGAGTAAATTATTTAAAAATACATTAAACTCTTAATAATACAAGGGTTGCTAAATATATTTCTGGCCTAAGCAACACTAAGTGTTGCCTGGCGCCATCTGACATTTCCATTGAAAAGTTTGACATTTTAAGCATAAACGTACTCAGAACGTTTTGACGTACGACCATCATATGTGTTGTTTACAGTGGCTACAGTGAAAAAATCAATTTGGCAAAAAATGGAATTAACTCGTGAACATTTTCATGCGATCATTTTTTACAACTTTCGACGTGGATTATCACGACAAGAGTGCATCGATGAACTTAAATCTTTGATTAGCTATGAAGTTCCATCCTATAGCACTGTGAAAAAATGGTTTAATGAATTTAATCGTGGACGACGCTCGCTGAAAGACGAAGGTCGTGAAGGTCGTCCAAAAACGTCCGTTGTGCCAGAGAACATTGATGCCGTGCGTGAACTGAAAATGCGTGAACGTCATGTGACATACCGTGAAATAGAGGCATCCTTGGGCATTTCTTCCATCAGCATACATTCGATATTGCATTCGACTGGCCGTAAAAAAGGTTTGTTCTCGTTGGACCCTGCACAATTTGGCAATCGCTCCAAAGAAGGCTCGTGTCGACTGGTGCTAAGAAATTTTGAAAAAATACGATCGCGGTGCTTTAAAAGACGGTTTTAAGATCGTCACAGGCGTAGAATTATGGATCTATGCGGAGCCTTAAACAAAACAGCAATCGACCGTGTGGGTCTTCGAAGACGAGCCAAATCCAACGAAAGTTGTTCGTGGAAGAAGCACTTCGAAGCAAATGGTCGCCTGTTTCTTCGGCAAAACTGGTCATGTACACGCAGAAAAAAAGTATGGTTGGGGTAACAATATTCGAAGAGCATCATACTATTGTTGGTTATATGGTTGTGGCATTACAATATTATGATCATCACAACAATAGAATGGTTCACACACAACCATACTATGATCCCCATAACAATATTATGGTCCTCACATCAATAAATTTATTCACGCACAACCATACTATGATCCCCACAACCATATTATTATAAACACTCAACCATACTATGATCACCAGAACCATATTATGATCCTCATAACCATAGTATGTTTAACGCACAACCATAGTATGATCCTCAAAACATTTTTTGTAAAAATTGGGGTAAGTTGTTATTCAACAATAGAGAATTTTATTAAGTAAGTTATGCAAAAATAAATTAAACTCTTTATAAATGAGTGATTTATTTAACAGTAAAAAATCATTAATTAAATATAATTAAGTTATATTAATCCGTAGTTTGTTTTGAAAAAAAATAATTATCATTTCTATTATTACATTAAAAATAAATCGCTTTTGCTACATGTCAACATAAAACCCATGAAAACAATACTTTTTTCCTACCAACCATATTTATATTGTTGCTACAACCATATTTTCATTTTTAAATTTGACAACAATAGTAATATTGCCGGAAACATACTGTTGTCAAAACTACATTCAAAAAACAATACTATAGTTGCGACGACCATACTTTTAATGCAGAGAACATACTATTGTTGCCGTGACCATATAGTAACCATATCTTTTCTCTGCGTGTAGCGATGGTCAATTCTGAGTGGTACACCACAACTTGTGTGCCTAAAGTCTTCGGATAAATTCGAAAAAGAAACAAGAGAAGACGGACGAATCACTGTGCAATATGACAATGCGAGCTGTCACACATCGGCTCAAACCAGCGCCTTTTTGACCGGCCAAAACGTCGTGAAAGGTCATCCGCCGTACAGCTCTGACTTGGCACCCAGTGACTTCTTTTTGTTCCCGCACATTAAGAAAAAAATGCGTGGTCAACGATTTTCGTCGCTGTGCTGTAAAAGCGTTCAAAAATCATGTTTTGGAGGTGTCTCAATCGGAGTGGAAAAACTGCTTCGACAATTGGTTTGAGCTCATGCAAAAGTGTATAAATCATGCTGGAGAATACTTTGGAAAACAATAAAACCATTTCTGATGATAAATATTCGCATTTTCATTATTAGGCCAGAAATATATATAGCAGCCCTCGTATAAGCGAGTAATAACCGAGCTTGCTTAAGCTTACTTAATGTTATTTATAAATTACTTTCGTCCCAAAAATTTGTATTATATAAAGTAAACGGGTTTAAATGCAAATTGCGTATAGCTATCGCGTTGGCGACCTCGTAAGCGAATTGTAAAAAAAAAACACGGCCAATGTTGATGATATCCCGACATCGATGTTGTCTCTATGATACTCCATACGTAGTATAAGTAGTTTTGTGAGGGACACAATCTTATACTCGTAGAGTATTGCTTTTGTCTATCGATAGACGCTTTACCCTTATCAAGCCCTTTCAGCAAATATGATTTTGTATTTGATACGATATCAAGGATTACGTCGGACACACAAACTGGCCAACTACAGCGATATTGCACTTGTTTAATGTTAACTATGTCCTGACATCGATTTAGTTTATACGAGCAAATTTGTAAGGGACACTACCTTATAGAAATTTTGACCACTGTGGAACTCATTCTATAAAATCTAGTGCTAGCACATTGCTGTATTAAAAGTTTAAATTCAAACCATTGTGCTGCAGCTGAAGCAGGTGATGTAGTATTACTCCTTTAGATGCTCAGGGTCTGATCGGCATTATGTCAAACGGATTTAACATTTTCCGACGTAACGCAAAACATCGCTGACTTTGTTTTCCTATCACTCAATCATAGGCTTCTGTTTAAACTATTTTACTTTTTCGTCATTTCAACCACAATTTCACTCCATTTCTTATCAATATTTGTGCAAATATATTTTCGGTGTTTTTGCAAGTGTTTTCAGATGTTCGGCAAATTTTCTCTCATCTTTGCAGACGGGCAAAGATGAAATCAAATCTTTTTTTCGTTATTAAATCCCTACGAAGAAGAAAATACAGCAGGCTATCTTCTGGTTTGCTGCTTCTCTTGGCAACTTTAATTCCCTGTCGCTCCCTGCCTTGGCACAAGGATTAACGATAATCCTTAGCTACTTGTTGATCAAACAAAAGACAACAAAGTCACTTTGACTATTCGAGCTGGGTACACCAACAAGATATCTCTGGCATGTGCAAAAGAAATCTGTTCAATGCTTACAGGTGCATTGTGGTGGCACAAAACAAGTCCAAGGGGAGAAATTTTCTTTGATCTTTTACAAAACACTTTTATCGAATGAACCTTTTTTAATAGAAAATTATTTTGTGCGGTAAAAAACTGACGTTGCATTTGCCAATATTAGTGGCATACATTTTAAATTCTTTCCATATTAAATGTTTACTTAGCCCTCGTCTCTTTTGAAGCTCAAGTACGTAGTACCATATTACGAATTAGAGTGTGCAAAACCGGGCTATCAAAAACCGGCATTTTGTTTTTTTAACCGTATTTGGAAAAAAACTGACTGTCGTTTTTATCTAATGAAAAAAAACCGGCATTAACCATCATTTATTTTTGCCACCGAATGGAAAATATTGTCCCCATCAGAAGTAACGTAATTGTGCCCTTACACAGATTTTAAAAAGGGTGATATTTGAATTTGTGTGAAAATTTCATGGTTTGTGATACCCAAACGTCCATATTTAAATGGGTCAGATTTTCGGACATAGACTCCGTCACCCAAATCTAGCCAAACTGCAAAAATGAATTTATTTTTCGGTTCGTGAGAAAATCTTATAGTATTTTAAAGACATATGTCCATGTACAAGTTGGCCTAAAATTAATTAAACTATCGGAAGATGTTATAAATTTGACAAATGTTGTCGCACATCAATGATAGCTAACACTTGTGAATTAAAAGAGACAATCAATGGAGCGCTTTACTTCGCTAGAGCTTTGAATAATTGTGTCGACTTTTTTGAGCAATATTGGGTCGGCGGTGTTAGCGTAGCATGAGTTTCAGGCGCGTATTCAGGGGGGGGGGGGGTTTTGGGGGTTGAAACCCCACCCGAAATCCATAGAATTTTTTTAATTTATATAATCTACATACATATACTTCATATACTCATATACGAAGAGCAAATTTTAAACTTATTCATGAAAACCAGAAGAACTCTATCATATGTGAGATCGACACTGGTTGAAAAAACAACTTGAGAATAGAAAAAAAAAATCATTCCTATCATTCGAACTGTTCTATTATGTGGGCGGCAAGGTCTTTCTTTAAGAGGTCACCGCGATCATGGTAGTCTGTCATTGGATTTGCCTATTGAAAATGATGGCAACTTTCGGGCTCTTTTGCGTTTTGCAATAGATAGTGGGGATATTTCTTTAAAAAATCACATAGAAAATACAGGCCGCAATTCTTTATATATAAGTCCACAAATTCAAAACGAAATTGCACACATAGCAGGAGGAGTTATTCAAAGAAAAATCATCGAACGCATAAATAAATCACAATGTTTTTCTATAATTGCCGACGAGACAACCGATGTGAGTGGAATCGAGCAATTTTCTATATGTATTCGTTATGTTGACAAAGTTGAAAAGGAACATAGTCTTCGAGAGGATTTTTTATGTTTTGTTCCAGTGGAAGATACCACTGGCGCCGGACTTGCAAATACATTGGTCAATGAGTTGAAGAATCTTAAACTCAATCTCGAAAATATAAGGGGTCAAGGTAAGTCTTTATTGTCGTATTTTTCTTTTCTAGTTTTTTCACTTTGAAGGCTATGATGGTGCTCGCTCCATGAGTGGAGAGTTCAAGGGTAGTGTGTCGAAAATAAGGAGTTTTTATCCGGATGCTGTTTATGTTCACTGTGCTAACCATAGCCTCAACCTTGCAGTATCACATTGTTGCAAAATACCATCGATAAGAAATTGTATTGGTACAATCAAAGTCAATCTCTTCCGACTATCAACTAAATCAGGAGCAGTATTAAAAAATTGTATTCAAAAATCGGGTCTAAACGCGAAACAAACTAGACTTCTAAAATTTTGCGAAACGCGCTGGGTAGAACATCTCGAATCACTATCTTTGTTTTCAGACGTTTTTCAATACATTTGTAAAGCGTTGGAGGAGCTTGATGACAGCAACGTCAGATATGATTCAACAAAGCCACATGCCCTTTTAGCGGCAATTCGGACACCTCAATTTATTATTGCGTTAGGAGTAATGAAACCAGCATTCTCTTTATCAAAAAATATAAGCCAGTATCTGCAGGATGAGCAATGCGATCTTAGTAGCTGTGTCAATTACATCGATACTTTACTTGCAGAATTAAAAGAAATGCGCGCAGACGCAGATCAATCTTTCAAGGCAATATTTAATTCAGCTAAGGCTATAGCGACGGAAATTGGAATAGAAATTAAAGTGCCCCGAGTTGTAGCCCGACAGGTCAATAGGGAAAATTACAAAGGATGTCCAGAAGCGTACTATCGTCGGTCAATTTTTATACCCTTTCTGGACCACTTTTTGGAGGAGCTAAACGAACGATTTTGCTTGTGACTTGCTTTAAAAATACAAAACATATTACCTAGCAAATCTAAACAGCTCAATGAAACGCAAATGGTGGATACAGTCCGTACTTTGGAAAAACAGTGGCCAAGAGACACAGAATCCAGGGACAATTTTCTTGCTGAATTTAAATTATGGCGAAGGTAACAATTAAAATTTTATAATTATTTGATCGCATTTTAATTCAAATCTTATATAAATAGACACAACCTAAATCAAACAAAAGATCCTGGGACATTTATTGATTGTTTAAATTTTTGCGACAATATATTTCCGACAATACATCGCTTCCTGCAAATTGGAGCTACGTTACCAGTTTCAGTCGCGTCAAGCGAGCGTTCTTTTTCAACCCTCCGTCGATTGAAAACTTATTTAAGAAATAAAACTGGGCAAGACAGATTGAACGGATTAGCATTGCTTAACGTACATAGAGATATAGCAGTAACAGAGCTAGAAATAGTAGAAATTATGTCAAAAAGCAATAGAAGATTAAATTTTTTTCTGGAAATTTTTTTCTGGCTACGCGCCTGATGAGTTTCGACGCCGACTTAAGCGGTTACGTCAAAAAGCTAAATCGTCTTTGCTGGGGCACTAAATCGTCTTTGCTGGAGCACCGCCTGTGGTGCACGTAGAACCATTACATCCTTTTAAGGCCATTGTGCTGTGAGGCATTCACGCAGAGAACAGATTTGTTGCCACAACCGAATGTTGGTGGTTGCACGTCCTATCCATGTATTCCATCGCTATAACCGAATGTTGATTAAGTAAACGGCAATCTTTTGTTGAGAAAACTGACAGCATCAGTTGAAGATACAGTGTCGCTAACCCTAACTAATTAGGATGGTTATTGGAACTGAATTTGTACATGTATTGGTTGTGGTTATAGGTTATTGGCTATAAAAACTCTATGCATTTGTTTGTCATTATTAAATTTGATGTATTGTATTAAAGATAAAGCAGATTATGATAAATTATTTAATAAATCGCCTTTCAGTGTCGCTTTTAGTTTTTATTCTGAACATAACTTATTCGTTGCTATGTATATTTCTGGCCTAGGCAACACTAAGTGTTGCCTTGCGCCATCTGACATTTCCATTGGAAAGTTTGACAGTTTTTAGTATAAGCGTACTCAGAACGTTTTGACGTACGACCATCATTTCTGTTGTTTACAGTGACTTGAAAAAATCAATTTGACAAAAAAAAAAAGGAATTAACTCGTGAACATTTTCGTGCGATCATTTTTCACAACTTTCGACATGGATTATCACGACAAGAGTGCATCGATGAACTAAAATCTTTGTATGTCGATGAAGCACCATCCTAAAGCACTGTGAAAAACTGCTTTAATCAATTGAATCGTGGCTGACGCTCGCTCAAAGACGAAGGTCGTCCAAAAAAAGCCATTGTGCCAGAGAACATTGATACCGTACGTGAACTGATAATGCAAGATCGTCATGCGACATACCGTGCGATAGAGGCATTCTTGGGCAGATTCTTCCACCAGCATACATTCGATATTGCATGAACACCTGACTGTAAAAAAGGTTTGTTTTCGTTGGATCCCGCACAATCCTGCACAGGCGACGAATCATGGAACTATGCATATGCGCCCGAAACAGCAATCGACCGTGTGGGTCTTCAAAGACGAGCCAAATCCAACGAAAGTTGTTCGTAAAAGAAGCACTTCGAAGCAAATGGTCGCCTGCTTCTTCGGCAAAACTGGTCATGTGGCGACTGTTCCGCTTGAGCAACGTAGGACGGTCAGTTCTGAGTGGTACACCACAATTTGTTTGCCTGAAGTCTTCGGAGAAACTCAAAAAACGAACAAGAGAAGACGAAACATTGTGCACCATGACAATGCGAGCTCTCACACATCGGCTCAAACCAGCGCCTTTTTGACCGGCCAAAACGTCGAATTGATGGGTTTTCCGCCGTACAGCCCTGACCCAATTACTTCATTTTATTCCCTAGCATCAAGAAAAAAATGCGTGGTCAACGTTTTTCATTGCCCGAAGCAGCTGTTGAAGCTTTCAAAAATTATGTTTTAGAGGTGTCTCAATCGGAGTGGAAAAAGTGCTTCGACAATTGGTTTGAGTGCATGCAAAAGTGTACTTAGTAGGGACATAAATACTGTTACACACGTTTTATGCTGTAAAATAAAAAATACTGAATGTTTTTGGACCAAATATTTTTTAATATATTGATGTATATTGTGTCCAAAAAGAATCTACTTATTCGAAATGTCCGCCCTTTGCCTGTACACACGCCTTAAGTCGCACTGGCCAATCGTCAAAAGCTGCACGAACCTTGTCCAATGCAAAATCGGCCACAGCTCGAACCAAGCAGTCTTAAGAGATCCAATGTTGGGGTATCTTTTGTGACAAACCTTGTCCTCTAAAACCTTTCACAATTTGTAATCCAGTGGGTTCAAATCTGGACTGCCTGAGGGCCATTCTTCAGAGGAAAAGAACGCTGTTTCGAAGCCAGGCCTGGGACGTTTTAGCCTTATGGGCCGGCGCAGAATCCTGCTGAAAACTCCATGGCTGGTTTTGGAACAGGGAATTGTTAAGAGGCTTAACAACAGCTTCCAAAGCGGTTTCTTGGTGAACTTTGGCCGATGTTTTGACTCCTTGTTCGCAGAAATGCAGGTCAGTAACCCCATCGTAAGAGACACCCCACCAAACCATAACTGAAATTGGGTGATGACCCTTTTCCACCCTTGGGATCCGTTCAGTTTCTTAGATGACCGCGCATACACTCTATCATTTTGCTTGTTAATTTTTTCCTGAACGGTTAAAATGTTTTCAAGATTTTTCTGTGCAAGTTATCAGCGTGCTTCATCAAAAGACGTTTGCATTTTTTAATCCTATTTTTTTTAAAGCTGCAGTCAATAAATGTTCGGTACGTCGTTTGAAAGCCACAAGTCCCAAGTCTTTTTAATGACTCATGGACTTTTGCGTGATATTCATCTCACGGGCTATGATTTTCTGTTTTCGGAGCGGATTTCTGTGAATTCTTGATTTAACGGCTTTGATGACATGCGGTGTTCGAACAGAGCGTGGGCTAATCCCTAGTGGCCGGAGCGTTTTGAAAATATCGCTGTTTTTCATTTCACACTTGAAAAGCGCTATTGCAGCGATACAGTTCTCATTATCTGACCACTCCATCATGAAAGTTGAAACAATTTTAAAATCTCGTTACAGACTAACGCTGTTGAGGTTAGCTTTCAAAACCCATATGACATTAACGGGGTATGTTCAGTTCTACTATTGAAATGGGTGTGTTCAATGTTGTAACAGTATTTATGTCCCTACTAAGTATATTGCTAGCAGGCAGACGTAAAAACGGACATACGTACGAGTATATATGAGTATATAATTAAATCGCATCCACTGGTGGTTCTGAGTCGATCGGTACCCTTAAAGGTGCCGATCCAGCACAAATATTTTTAACGTATTTCGTACGTAAAATTATAATTTTTTTTAAGCTGCGTTCAACAACAAAAAACCCGAAAAACCCGACAGTAAAAAAATGGTCAAAACGACATGTTGGGTTTTAGCTATTTTTGAGAAAACGATTATCGGGTTTGGACATAAAAATGGAAACGTCTCTATTCGGTATAGGACTCATTGAAGCAAATTTAGCTTCGAATCCAAATATAAATACTTTTGATTTTTTTGGCAGAGAAATTTTGCCTTTAGTAGCGTAATGTTGTTGGAGGGTAAATAAGGTTCGGAACTTAACGACGTTTTTACTTGCAATCTGTATGAGTAACAGCAACATCAATTCAAAGAGTTAACAAATGGTTTTATTTAACTTTTTTAAATGATTCTAAATTTTCGAGGCAAATAATCGTAGCTCCTATCCTGACCTGCAACTAGATGAATTTCTTGGAATGCTATTCGGTTAATTATCCCATGAATCAATTACAAATATTTACAATTACAAAATTAATAAAATTTTCCTTAATTTTAACATTCAAGTCATTAATATTTCATCAAAAGTTTGCATTCGTTTAAACAACTTGCCACGTTAGAGCCACAAAGTACCTTGCAGCTGTGTAAACTTGCGAATGGCGGCGTTGCATGCATCATTCAAATGACAATCATTTAATGTGGCAGTAGCTGCAGCATGTAGCATTTGTTAAACAGGGTTAATTACCTAACCAGGAAATTTAATACACGTACTTTCTTTGCTTTCGAAAACGCAACCAACAAAAGGCAAATTTTCTTTTAAAGCACCACAGCAGCAGCAAGAGCAGTTTTCCACATTATAAATAATTAAAAGGCCGATGCAACAACAACATCGGCATATTTTACAGCACTGAGTTGATAACACACAAGTCGTTCACTGCTGCGACTGTTGCAAGTTGCGACGCGGCGACAGGCAACAACAAATGGCAAGCACAGCAATATTGTAATCTGATATTGTCTTGTTAAAAAACCACAATTAACAGTTTCAATAGAAAATCACCAGCTAGTACAAGTACTATGTTCGTCGGGATCGATAGTTTCTGGAGTCGGGCGACGCACAGTGCTTCAAAAACAAATGTGAAAAAAGTCTTTAGTTTTAGTTGTGTTTGTCTAAGAGCAATTAAATTTCCCACAACCATAGGTAAGGTGCAAATAAGTAAAGGGAACCTATGGGTGTTGTGATGTATCTTTGAAATTGGCCACCTCGGTTAGGGGAAAAGCAAGTGGGCCACCTCAGTTAAGAACAAACTTTTAAAGATCACCACACCACCATTTTTTATGAGATTTGTATAATATTTGACTTTTTGGAAAGTGCTTCCCACTATCTGTCTGTGACAGCGCATAGAGAAAGGGAACTAATTTGTTTTTTTTGTATGTCCTTATCTTAACGTGAGTTTGCCTCTTGAAAGTAAATTTTCAGCAGACCTTTTAGTGTTTTTTTCTTTAAAAATATACTTCAAAGCCACCAATGAGCGATTTTCAGCAAGTTTTTTTTTGATTTCGGTTTAAACTACTGCCTAGATGAAGCAGCGTTACCTGTAAAGCGGTTTACCTGTTTATTCGTAGTGAGCCGGGCTCTAAAGCTCTAAAATTGCACTAATCTTAAAAATAATGCATATTAATTTTGATTTGTGAAACTTTCATTTGCTTTTCTATGTCCTGCTTTGAATGGGTCGGATTTGTAAATCCGTCACCCAAATTTAGCCAAATTGCAGAAAATAATTTTATTTTGGCTTGTCCATGTATACTGGAATCCCTTTTTTAACCCCCACTATTTTTTATCCAAAAATAGACCTATATGTGACAGCGCATAGAGAAAGGGACCTAAGGGTAAAAAAAATCAGTTTTCATTTTTTTGTCTTTTTTTGATGTGGACAACATCTGAGCATCGAATGAGACCGATCCCATGCCCCAAAGGGGTCCCTCCCAGAGATATGCGCGTTTTATGAAAGTCGACGATTCTTAGCGCAAATACCTAATCTTTAAAATGGTTCTTCTGAACAAAACTGGTTTTCAACCTTAGGTCCCTTTCTATATTGCGCGTCACATCTACAGAAAACGTATCTAGATTTTTCAATACCCTCCTAGTATCTAGATTTTTAAATACCCTCCTAGTATCTAGATGATTCAATGCCCTCCTAGTATCTAGATTTTTTAATAAACTTCTTCTGTCTAGACGTTTTAATACCCTGCATCCGAGAATAAAGGGTATATTTACTTTGTTATTCCGCTTGCAACACCTCAAAGTACTGGTTGGATGGATGATCTAGCCATGTCCCGCTGCAGAAAGGAACCTACGGCTCGCAGTATTGAAGCTAGGTGGCTAAAATGGGACAGTTCGGTCAAAGGTAAAAATATTCCCACGCTGGGACTACGTCAACCTTTTGAAAAATCACTATATTGTAGTATTTCCGGGGGTCCCCTTCATCATACTATAGAGGGTATATTAACCTTTGTCATTCCGTTTGCATTACCTCGAAATGCAGCTCAAAAAGCCCATAATGTATATATACTCGTATTCTGAATCGTTTTAAAATTCTAAGATGAACTTGCCATGTCCGATTGTCTATCTGTCCGTGGAAAGCAGTCCAAAGGTCTTATTATTGTAGCTATATGGCTTAAAGTTTTCAAAATATATATGCTGTATGGACTTTAACGGTAAGTATTGAAAATGGGAAGAATCGGTCAAAAGGTTAAAAAAAAAATTTCCCCACAAAGGACTGAGTCAACCTCTCGAAAAATAGCTAATTTTTTGGGATATTTTTTTTTGCTTTTATATCACCACTGTCAACTTCAATTGCTACGAAATGTCCCCATTAAGTTACGTTCGGTCAGGTAAAATTTGTCAGCTACATTGTGATATGACAAGGGGGCGTGGCACCGCCCACACAATTTTAAACATAAAAAACATATATCATATACTATTAGAGATATGACGATGATATTTCAAAGATAAGAAGGCTACAGAGATCAAAAGACATTGTGAAGGGAAAGGGGCTGTGCCACGCCCCATTAAAAATCGCCTTTATGACCAATGTAATGTGCCGCTCGTTATAAAATTAAAAACGGCATGTAAACAATGACTTATACATTATTATAGAGTATATTATGACAAAACTGGACAAGGGGGTGTGGCACCGCCCACACAACCCTAAACTTAAAAAGGCAATGAATCATAAACTATTACAGATATGACGATGATATTTCAAATATATGATGTTGGCAGGTATCGCAACACATTATAAATCAAAAGAGGCCGTAGCACGCCCCCTTTAAAAATCGCATTTATGCACAAAGTAATGTACCGATTGTTATAAAATTCAAAACAGAATTAATTCAATGACTAATAAATTGTTAAAGACTATGTTCTGTCATAATTGAACAAAGGGGCGTGGCACCACCCACACAAGCCTAAACATAAAACGATAATAAATAATAAACTTTAGAAGATATGAAGATGATATTTTAATCATATCGAGCCATAAGCGCTAACCTATCGTAAGTGAAAAAATGCAAATTTTACAGGAGACGGTTTTTATTATTTATTTCAAACAGCTTTATTAAAAATGCAAATGTTTTAATGCAAAAATTTAAGATTTCTACCTACTCATATAACTGTATCAAAAAACAAAAAAAAAAATCTGAACACATTTGCGATTGCTGCAGCAATTTGATGTGTGACTTACGATAAAATTGCTACACAATAAAATTTAAACAATCATTTACGATAAAATGCAAAAGCTTTTTTTTTGATGTTTTACTAACAATTTTGTCATTTTAAAAATACAAAACGATGAGGCTTGTCCTAACGATTATTTTTCAGCAATAAAATTTTTTTTCCAAAAATTTGACTTACGATAGGTTAGCGCTTATGGCTCGATATGATGTTGGCATGGATCGAAACACATCCAAAAGGATAAGTGAGCAGTGCCACGCCCCCATTAAAAAATCGCCTTTATGGTCAAAGTAGTGTACCGATTGTTACAAAATTTGAAACAGAATGAAATTAATGACTAATGAATTGTTATAGACTATCTTATGAGAAAATTGAACAAGGGGGCGTGGCACCACCCACTCAACCCTAAACATAAAAAGACAATAAATCATTAACTATTAAAGATATGACGAAGGTATTTTGCACATATAATGTTGGTAGAGATCGGAAGGCAACCTGAATTAAAAATGAACAGCACCACGCCCCCTTTAAAAAGTCGGCTTTATGGTGAAAGTAAGGGACCGTTTGTTATGTAATTTAAAACAGAATGGAATTAATAAAAACAATGAAATATTATAGACTATGTTATGGCAAAACTGGACAAGGGGGCGTGGCACCGCCCACACAATTCTAAACTTCAAAAGGCAATAAATCATGAACTATTTGAGATTTGACGAAGCTATTTGAAACATATGATGTTGGCATGTATTGAAACACAGCCTAAAGGAAAGTGGGCGGTGGGTCGAATTAAATGCAAATATAATGGACCGAACGTTATAAAATTGTATCACAATGAAATTTATGATTAGCATATTTTTAAATGTTATGTGGGAGGGCCGTCGTGGTGTGATGGAAGTGTGCACGACTACCATGCCAGTAAACCCAGGTGCAACCTCGGCTAAGAACATCAAAAAAAATATTTACCGACGGGTTTCCACCCTGTTAATGCCGGCGCCTTTAGGAATTATCTCTAAACCATGTACAAAATACTTTATAAGTATAATAATTAGCCTTTCGGAGCCGGCGTTAAACTCTAGGTCCCGGTCACCCGCAGGGGATGAGTGGGGTCACCTGAATTTCCTTAGGTGAACCCAAGTGCTCCCCTGCTAGATAAAAATACATATCGAATTTAATCTTATTCATCCTCTTTGTTTGATGGTGACGTAGAGCGAATTCTTGGTGTAGACATTGAAGCTACCGGTCATAGTATGCGGAGCTCAAACTGGAATTAGACGTGTGCTACGAGGTCGGACCGGAGACTCAAATCTGGTGCCGCGGGAGGTCAGTAGACCCTAGAACTGTTCTAGCCTGCCTGATGGGAACGGCCCTTCGGGGAGTTTCGCGTTGGTTGTGGTTTCAATCTGAATCTCAGGTAAAGTGTATGCTTGGCGTGGATTTGCGTAACAACCGGGTGGGCCGTAGCACCCGGTTGTTAGTAGCAGAGGTGTTAGATAGACCTCAACCTGTCACCAAGAAGAAGATGAAGCCCGCACAGCTGATCCTTGAATTGGCTCCTCCAGATTACTGGGGCGGCGTTTGTAGTGGCATTATATCTTAACCCAGTGATATGGACCACCTTGGTTATTGCGACAACTCACTAAAGGTATAGGAATTGAACCGTGCACAGCTCACTGATTTGGAAGATGTTTCCTCTGGTTCCTTGATGTGATATTGTGGAACTTAAGAAAGTATAGGTTATATTAAGTTATTATTGTAGAGAAAGGCGTGGCACTGCCTATACAACCGTGAACTTTAAAAGACCATATCTCGGGAACTAATACCGATAGCAGTATATTTAATGTTGGTACGGAAAGAAACGCAACCTAATGGAGAAGAGGCCAGTGCCACGCCCCCTTGACACCAATATTCATAAAAGCTTCGACACGGCTTCCACTTGTTAGTAATAACTTTAGCGCAGACTCCAGGGCTTTCGAGAGCATCTTCGGATCCCAGCCCGTGGCTGCCACCGCCACATCAATTGCGCGTGCTATTGTCTTGCCGCATGTCTACTCCATGGCTTTACGCAGAGTATTGATGCAGTAAGGAGAAAACACCTCCTTGTGGTGTTCCCCATACTGCCAACTTGGAATATAAAAGGGCGCCCAGAGTGTACTCACTAAGGTCCCAAAAGATCCTTATTAGGGACATGGGGGTAATTCTCTTAAATCAGTAAGATTTGCACCATTTACTCTTTATAATGACTGTCCGGAAACGGCTGTTTAACGCCAGTTGCAAACGGCTAATGTATTTTTATAGAGAAGTCGCCTGCATTTACGAGGTGGAAACTCGCCGCTGAACATTGTCAGATGTTCTTACATGAAGTTAAGCGTGGGTTTACTGGCTTGATAGCCCCGCACTCGGGCGGGTCGATTTCAAAATCGCCCAAGTGATAAGGAACATCTAGAGATCAAAATAAGAAACTTTGCCTGAGGAACCATACCCCTAAAACAATTCTGATGTCCCAAAAACGGATTTTTCAAAATTTTACCCTGCGTGTCAAAAGTCGGGACATCAGAATTCGTTTTAGAGGTATGATTACTCGGTCAAAGTTTCTTAGTTTGGTCACTAGAATACGATTTTCCTTGTCACTTAAACGAATTTTATGCCTCCCTACAAATCGACCCGCCTTTTCCCGCACACTTCCCCACAACGGCGAAGTGTAGTCAATGCGTCTATATTTAAGGAATTTTCCAACGAAAGTAGTTGCGTCAAAGCTTTCTCTATATATAAGTAAGGCGTGTTTTTTTCAGGCGTGTAGTTTTCAAGAAGAAATATAACGAATATAATTTAATGCAATGGCCAAGAATTTAGCTCTAAGGATTTCGAAAACCAATTGTCAAACCAATTTTCGAAGCACTTTTTCCACTCCGATTGAAACACCTCCAAAGCATGGTTTTTTAACGCATCAACAGCATCTTCTGGCGACGAAAATCGTTGACCACGCATTTTTTTCTTGATGTGCGGGAACAATACGAAGTCATTGGGTCCCAAGTCAGGGTGCCAAGTTGGCCGGTCAGGGTGACAAGTTGGTCGGTCAAAAAGGCGCAGGTTTGAGCCGATGTGTGAGAGCTCGCATTGTCATGGTGATTCGTCTTCTCTTGTTCGTTTTTCGAATTTCTCCGGAACAGTCGCCACATGACCAGTTTAGCCGAAGAAACAGGCGACCATTTGCTTCGGAGTGCTTCTTCCACGAACAACTATCGTTGGATTTGGCTTGTCTTTGAAGACCCTCACGGTCGATTGCTGTTTTGTTTCGGGCGCATACGCATAGACCAATGATTCGTCACCTGTGACGATCTTAAAAACGTCTTGTGAAGCACCGCGATTGTATTTTTTCAAAATTTCTTTGCACCAATCGAATCGAGCCTTATTTCGAGCGATTGTCAAATTGTGTGGGATCCAGCGAGAACAAACCTTTTGTACAACCAAGTGTTCATGCAATACCGAATGTATGCTGGTGAAAGAAATGCCCAAGGATGCCTCTATCTCACGGTATGTCACGTGACGATCTTGCATTAGCAGTTCCCGCACTGCATCAATGTTCTCTGTTACAACGGCCGTTTTTAGACGACCTTTACGAACTTCGTCTTTGAGCGAGCGTCGGCCACAATTGAATTCACTCTTATGTTGTTGCCTAGGCCAGAAATATGTATAGCATATATCGTATAGCGTTCCCCATTGACTATAACATTATGGCCTGCTTCATGTTTAAAGAATAATGGACCAATGATTGCCTCTGCCCATAGAGCACACCAAACAGTGACTTTTTGCGGATGTAGCGGCGTCTCAACAATGGCTTGTGAATTTTCATTACTTCAAATGCGACAATTTTGGTTATTAACGTACCCATTTAACCAAAATTCAGCTTCATCGCTAAACAAATATTTCTTGTAAAAATCAGGATCGGTGGCCATCTCGTCTTGGGGAATTGATCCAGAGTTAAAAGAATAATGGACCTATGATTGCCTCTGCCCATAGAGCACACCAAACAGTGACTTTTTGCGGATGTAGCGGCGTCTCAACAATGGCTTGTGGATTTTCGTTACTCCAAATGCGACAAATTTGGTTATTAACGTATCCATTCAACCAAGTTAGCTTTGTCGCTAAACAAAATTTTCTTGTAAAAATCAGGATCGGTGACCTTCTCGTCTTGGGGAATTTATCCGAAGTTAATCTTTTGATATGAAATGGCAAATCAAACTGGGCTTAAAACAAGTGACGTCTGGCAAAAATACCAAGGTGTGGCCAAATTGAAAACCAGACGTCTAAATAAAACATCCTTAATTTCTTAAAAGCCTCAAGTCTGACGAAATTCCTTTTAACCTTAAATACACCTTGCCAATTGCTGTGCTTAATTAGAGATTAGAGACTTATTTCCAAAATATTTCGATTTCCAACCACTGTGCGACGAAAGCTTTCTCTCTCTCTACCCATCTCGCTCTCCCGGTCATGCAGCAACAACATGACATTACCACAGAGTTGACATGATCAACAGCAACAACAACACAAAGGCTACAGCAGCAGCAGCAGCAGGCCCGGTGACAAAAGCGTCCCTTTTCCGGCCAGCATGCAAACCATGCCGAACGAACCGAAACTTGCCAACAACTTGTCTGTTTGTCGATCAGATGCGGCATTTTCGCCGTCTCTGTCTCCTTCGCGGTCGCCTTCATCCTTCATTTGTGGCAACATGTGAAATGGTGAAATGAGCTATTTGCTATTTGTGCCACAGCGTCTGAGGCATAGTTCGACTAAAAATCGATATGTCATTTTTGTTGTTTCTCTATAAAAAATAACAACAACTGCAAGAAATAACCGCCCATCAATTGACGATATACCGAAAGACAAGAGCAACAGCAACAACAGCCACAGACCGGAGGAGAGATCATGATCATCTGCATGATGCGCAAAGACGATCCTCATCGTCCTCAGAGCTGGGATGAGATGATGACGATCATCATCCGCATCAGGATCATAAGACAATAACAACAACAGCAACAACAACAACAGCAACAACAACAACAACAAATCGTGTAACAAGCCAGAATAATAAGAAAAACATCTCATTGACAAGCGACTCCAACGGCAAAGACAAACTCGCTGACAAGGCAACATTTGGCTTTATCAGCATTTGCAAATCTGTCCAAGCTCCAGCAGACGTCGTCACCGACGGAAAAGACTAGCCCTCTCTCACTCTCTCTCTGTCCCTCTGGAACCCGGTTGAAACAATGCTTTCGAGTGAAGTTACATTGATTTTGTTTTTGAACATCTTCCAGAAATATTCGCTGTTTGCCACAAAGACATGTTGTTGATGTTTTGTCATGATGTTGTTGTTGTTGCTGATGATGATCACTGCCTGCCTCAGCCTCACTGGCTGCTTGATGTGGCCACAGAGTAAAGTGGCACTGAGCAGTGCATTGGCTTTGGCTGTGGTGTTGCCAATGCCGGTTCCTCCAGCCCTCCGTCCCAACGTCAGTCAGTCCGTCTGCCTGACTCTTCCTTGTCATTTGATGAAACCAATATATGACAGTTACAAAGTGTAATTCTAAACTGTTGTTGCTGTTGCCAGTGTCGTTGTTATTGTTTTACTAACTATGCCCCCCGAGTTGTGGTAGCTCCAACGACATCTATCTCTGGGTGATGATGTGTCTCCTTCATTTTTTTTGTTGTTGTACCCATGGCTGACACATTGAACATTTGTACCGTTAAGGTCACCACCACAGAATGTTCAACACGATAGATGGCTGGCTGGATGGATG